>CM035842.1:129573071-130903071 GCA_020510985.1 Pholidichthys leucotaenia | reverse complement strand
CTCCTCACCATGAGTCAGGCAGTGTGACATTGACATAACTGGCAACTGGAGCACACTTGCCTGAACTCAGGCTCCACCACCGTCCAGGGCTCTGGCAATTTAGGGTGCACAGGCTCCTCCAGTCTGTCGGGTGCTGCACCCCCGTCGACCTCTTCCAGGACAACTGTACCCTCTTTGTCATCTGTGGGCAACCCAGGTTGCAGCGACTCCTCTCCAGCGACCCTAGGAAGGAGCTTGAAGGAGATGGGAGAAGAGCGACGGTTGGGGTCGCCGGCAGCGGCAGAGCTCGGCAAGGGAAGTTCAGATGCAGCTGGGGGCTGCACCTGACTCTCCTCCGCAGGAGCCAGGCAAGATCTTTCAACAATCAATAGGTGAACTACAGGAGAGATTACTTGCCTGTGCTCAAGCTCTACTGCTGTCCAGGACTCAGATGATGCCGACGATGATGTTCTGGGTCCAGTCAGCTGGAGGTCTGGCCCGGGGCATAACTCTGCTGCGGCGGCCCCCACAGCAGGCATGATGGTTTTGGCAGTCGTGGTCCCCTCCACTTAGGCCCCTGATGCAGGTAATTCTCCCGGTGTGAAGTCTGGAGGAGGAGACCTGGGTGGTGCTGGGTCCGAAAAGACTGAATCTAGGGGATGCTCCTTCATTGGCACACACTTCCAGTCGGCCACAGCGCTCCTCCTCTGGTCGTAGTGATTCTGCGGGGTGCAGTCCTCCAGCACCGTGCATTCCCTCCTCCCCCAATGATCGAGCCCCAAGGCTGGTGGACACTCCAAGGCAGGGGATGGAGACACAGAGAAAATAGAAAAGTTCATCATAGGAGCAGCAGGAAGAGAGCACTCAGGCGACTGCCTAGCCTGAGTGACATTAATGACCAAGGTTGAATGAGAACACACTTGCCTGGCCTCCCGGGTCTGAATGTTGGCTGCTGCCGACAGCATGTCGTCATCCCTCCATGATCATAGTTCTTCTAGGCTCCTCAGTGAATGACGGAGGAGCTGGCCCGAATGGCACGGAAGTGAGCGGGTCCGGAGTGGCACACACAATCCCTCTGGCGGCTGGGGAGGACGACCCAACGGCAGGGGCTGTGGCTGAAGCAGAAGGGGCGCCTGCTGGCATGACAGCTGGCACAGAGGGGGGCTTCGCCACAGCAGTGGTCAAGCTTGATGTCCGGTTCTGGGCTGCTGATGAGATGACGGGCCTCTTCTGTTGCTTTGAACTGGGATTACCCTCACGCCATGTGGTTGGCTCCTCCAGGGCCTCCGATTCCTCCTGCATCCGACGATCCTCTCCCGGGGCCGGCAGAGAGTCGAGGGAGACAGAGGACAGAGAATGAGGAGCCGTGACAGCAGCAGTTTGGGGAGCTTCAGCGGGTAGCAAATTCTGGAGCTCCTCCACTAGAATCCAATTAATCACCTCAGGAGACATTGCAAGAGAACAGAGAAGAACTTGCCTGAACTCCTGACAGGTGATGGTGCCCGCTGCTGCCTCAGTGTCCTGCTTTGTCCTCCCGGGAGTAGGACGGGAAGTCCTGCGGGAGGAGGAGGTCTCCGGCTCGAGAGGTGAGCGGTGGGCTCATGGACCAGGGTGAGGAATGGCGTCAACCCCAGATATTTTCAGAGACCAGGGCACGTCTGGAGCACCCCGACAGCAATGTCAAAAAGAAAAAAACTGACCTCCGGGGAGTTGGTGGCTTGAGCCAGGGAAACAAATACCACAGCTTGATCAGCCACTCCACACTCCTCAGGGCTCAGTCCAAAAACAGAAAAATCCATGGTGAAGGCTAGGGGGAAAGCACTAAGGAGAAAAAAGAAGGAAAAAACACTCGTGCACAACCTCTCCGCTGGGCTTTACACGTGCCGGCGCATTCTGTTATGATCCCTCGTGCGCTATTACGCAGTGCACGGAGGGAGAAACGACAAGCCCATGAGCAGGGACAGGTTTGTGCACTTTATTAACAAAAACCCTCACACCTTGTCCAGCAAACACTTCCACAATGAACGGGGAATGAAAATGATGAGTTTAGGCCACCAGACATACAGGAACGCCACCTGGATGCTCTACAGCCCGAGGAGAGGAATGCCTAGTGCCGCAGGGCTGCTGTCGGCATGGGGTGAAAGGCAAACATAGGCTTACCGAGCTGGAGCGATCCGGGGCAGTCCGTGCAGTACGGTGGAAGAGGAAAAGAGGCAGGAACAGCTGCTTACACCAACAAACTGAAGCAGTCATGTAGCGCAAGGGAAGACAATAAGATAAGATAAGATAAGATAAGATAAGCCTTTATTAGTCCCACAACGGGGAAATTCCAGGATTGCAACAGCACAGGGATAGCAACACTCAGAGCAACAATCAGAAGGCAAGAAAAAAACAAGCAAGCAAGAGCAGCTAATATACATATGTACATATTACTATAAAATATATATATACACACACACACACACACACACAGACACACAGTGCAGAGCATTGTAGCTGGATGGAATAAATATATGAATATATGAACACACAGTGCAGAGCATTGTAGCTAGATGGAATAAATATGTAAATATATAAACACCCACAGTACGGAGCATTGCAGCTAGGTGGAATAAATATGCAAGTATATAAACACACACAGTGCGGAGCAATGTAGCTAGATGGAATAATATGTAGATATATAAAAACACAGTGCGGAGCATTGTAGCTAGATGGAATAAATATATAGATATATAAATATAAACACACCCAGTGCTGAGCATTGTAGCTAGATGGAATAAATATGTAAATATATAAACACACAGTGCAGAGCATTGTTGCTAGGTGGGATGAAACAGCATAACCGTCTATTTAGTTATCCTACATGGTATGATTATGTGCCCATACATATTCTCACCCTCCATAGCGACCGGTATGTTCCTAGTTGTATGCCGGAGAGGACCATTGTGTAAGTCTATTGCATCTTTTGCATTCAAAAAAAACTATTAGTTTGTTACGTCTTTTTGCTATCTCTGCGAGCAGCCCTGCTTAGGTTGTACAGTCTGACAGCCGTTGGTAGGAAGGACCTACGAAACCTCTCGGTTGTGCACCTGGGATGATGTAGTCTGCTGCTAAATGAGCTCCTCAGTGCATCCAGTATGTCCTGCATAGGGTGGAACTCGGACTCCAGCAGAGATGACAGTTTAGCCACCGTCCTTCTCTCTCCTATCTCCTCCATCGGATCAAGGCGCTGCCCCAGGACAGAGCTAGCTTTCTTAATCAGTTTGTTCAGTCTCTTCCTATCGGCTGCAGTAATGCCACTGCCCCAGCAGACCACTCCAAAAGTGATGGCTGATGCCACCACCGTGTCATAGAATGACTTCAGCAGCGCCCCTTGTACACCAAAAGACCTGAGTCTCCTCAGCAGGAACAGCCTGCGCTGTCCCTTCTTGTAGAGTGCGTCAGTATTGTGTGACCAGTCTAGTTTATTGTTCAGATGAATACCCAGGTACTTATAGGATATCACCATCTCGATGTCTGTTCCCTGTATATTTACTGGTGCTGTGAGGGGCTGCCCATGCCTGCGGCAGTCCACCACCAGCTCCTTAGTTTTCCTCGCGTTGATCTGGAGGCAGTTCCGATGGCACCAGTCCACAAAGTCCTGGATAAGCCCTCTGTACTCAGCTTCATCTCCGTTGGAGATGAGACCAATGATCGCAGAGTCATCAGAGAACTTCTGTAGATGGCAATGTGTTGTGTTGTGTGAGAAGTCCGCAGTATAAAGAGTGAACAGGAAGGGAGCCAGCACCATTCCCTGGGGGGCCCCCGTGCTACTGATGATCGTGTCGGAAACACAGTCCCGGGTTCTCACAAACTGAGGCCGGTTCTTGAGGTAGTCCAGGATCCATGATGACAGGTGCTGGTCCACCCCTGCGCGCAGCAGCTTGTCCTTCAGGATCATCGGTTGGATGGTGTTGAAAGCACTGGAGAAGTCAAAGAACATGATCCTCACCATATTCCCGGGCTTCTCCAGGTGGGACAGAGAACGGTGAAGGAGGAAGATCACCGCATCCTCCACCCCAATGCCATGCTGGTAGGCGAACTGGAGTGGATCCATCGCTGGTTCCACCAGGGGGCGGAGATGAGCAAGGAGCAGTCTCTCCAGGGTCTTCATCAAGTGGGACGTCAAGGCCACCGGTCTGTAGCTGTTCAGGTCTTTGGGGTGGGAAGTTTTTGGTACAGGTACCACACAAGATGTTTTCCACAGCTGTGGTACCCTCCCCAGTTTCAGGCTCATGTTGAAGATATACGTCACAATCCCACACAGCTGGTCTGCACAGGACTTGAGGAGCTTTGCGCTGATGCCGTCCGGTCCCGACGTCTTCCTCGCCTTGATCTTCCTCAGCTCCGTCCTCACCTGGGTCTTGGTCAGGGTCAGGATGGGGGGCTGTGTGTTGGGAGTGGGGGGGGGGGGTGTCGGTGGAGTGGGGAGTGGGCAGCAGGACTTGATTTCTTAGAGGCAGCAGTGGTTGTTGTGTAGACAGGGGGGAGGGCGGTTGGTCAAATCTATTGAAAAACAAATTCAGGTTGTTCGCCCACTCCCTGCCCCCCGTGGTCTGGGGGGAGGTATTCTGGAGCCCCGAGATGGTTTTGAGGTTTCTCCAGACCCCGCTGATGTCGCTCTGTTGCAGCTTGTCCTCCATCTTCCTCCTGAAGCTGTCCTTGCCTTCTCTGATCTTTCTCCTCAGCTCCATCTGTACGGACTTCAGCATCTCCCTGTTCCCCGACCTGAAGATCCTCTTCTTCTCTCTCAGAAGTGTTTTTATCTCAGGGTTGATCCAGGGTTTGTTGTTTGAGTGACGCCGTATGGTCTTGGTGGGAACGGATTTGTCCACACAGAAGCTGAGGTAGCCCGTGAAGGTGTGAATGAGGCCATCGATGTCCTCACCATGTGGATCGCAGAGCTGCTTCCAGGCAGTGGCTTCAAAACAGTCCTTTAGAGTGTAGTCCTTCAATATAGTCAGGCTGAAAATAAATGAAGGTAATGACAACTTACATTCACAGAAGAACACGCTGCCGTGAATGAAGCACATCGAACGCTCTGGCAAGCTCTCTCAACTCTCCCAGCATTAAAGTAATCGTAACACTAATGAGGAAGGAGGCCGCCGGTGTGAAGATGAGTGGGCTGGACATAATAGACAACATGTGTGCATGAGTGAGTGTATGAGCGTGTGAATGAGAATGAATGAAGTGTGTGCGTGTATGTGTGTGTGTGTGAGAGAAACACCCATAATGCGGATCAGCTGGCGATACTGACAGGAGGAGGGGGCATGCCCGAGCTGTCAGGGAGCAAGGACCCCAAGGGCTCCCTGAAGCGCCAGATGGAAAATAAATAGGAAAACGGACCAAAACCCATGGGTCAGAACTGGGTTTGGGACCGCCAAACCCAGGTTCATGACAGTAGTTAACCATATAAACTGCACTTGGTGCGAGCTTCCTAGTCCCACTGTTAGCTTGGAAGCTAATGCCTCTGGCTTCTGTCCATCTACATGACAGACAGCTAGGCTGGCCAATAATAGAGCAGCAGGTGGGTATCAAGGATGGCACTGGGCTGGGCTTACATTCTGATGCCCAGAGACAAACCGGATAGCCAAAACAGTTTCTTGAAGAGAAAAATTATGTAAAGGCTGTATGTGTGTTTTCAGTTCAATTCAACTTTATTTATATAGTGTGGGCACCCAGCACAATGCAGACTGATAATATTCACGCTCAGCAGGGATTGCATACAAACAGAGAGCCCCTTGGGGGACAACCAGTTAATCACGCGACTGATATGTATGGACTGATATCAATATGTAAATGTGCCTTGCATTCCCTTTTGTCCTATTGTTATACATCCCCGGAGTAAGGAGGAAGTCTGGCGCCAGTTAATCAAGCAATTGATATGTATTGACTGTTATGTATATCAATATGTAAATGTGCCATGCATTCTCTCTTGTCTGTATAAATGTGCTGACTTAACATGCCTCAAAAAACACACTCGGAGCTCACTGACAACAGTGCACACACAGCACACAGTGCTGCTGTGTATCTCATGATGATGGAGGAATAAAACTCTCAAACCTTCAGCTCGCCGTGTCATGCCTGAACTTATTTCGTTCCTCCACAATAGCGCCATTTCACAACAACAGTCATCTCATAGCACTTTCAACTGTAGGGGTTGTTTTGTTAAGAGAAGTGAGTGTTTTATATTTTTTTTTCAATAATCACGTGACCAATAAACATTTCAGAGGGTCAAAACCTACAAACACACCATTTAGCAGTCTATGACCATTTTAATCCCCTGAAAAATAATACCAAGAGCCATTGTGGAATTTCAGCCAGGTATGGTGATGACTTTTTGTTGTTTAATTACAGTATGACAAAGCCAACCACAGACGGGGAGCCATAATTATATTCATGTTAAAAGAAATTTGCAGATTTAGCCACACAGATGTGAGCAGATTACTTTAGGCAGTCATCTTCATTCCTTTTGATAGAATTTTATATCAAGTTCACCTCAGGTGACTGCTCATACAGGTGCATCTCAATAAATTAGAATATCATTGAAAAGTTAATTTATTTCAGTAACTCAACTGAAGTGAAACTCGTAGATTAATTGCACACAGAGTGATATATTTCAAGTGTTCATTTCTTTTAATTTTGATGATTATGGCTTGTAGCTCATGAAAACCTAAAATTCAGTTTCTCATAAAATTAGAATATTACATAAGATCAATTAAAAAAAAGATTTTTAATAGAAATTTTAGCCTACTGAAAAGTATGTCCATGTACACACTCAATACTTGGTCGGGGCTCATTTTGCATGAATTACTGCATCACTGCAGTGTGGCATAAAGGTGATTAGCTTGTGGTACTGCTGAGATATTATGGAGGCCCTCATTGCTTTGATAGTGGCCTTCAGCTCATCTGCATTGTTAGGCCTGGATTCTCTCATCTTCCTTTTGACAATACTTTAGGTCTGGGGAGTTTGCTGGCCAGTCAAACACAGTGATGCCATGGTCATTAGACCAAGTATTGATACTTTTAGCAGTGTGGGCAGGTGCCAAGTCCTGCTGGAAAATGAAATCAATATCTCCCTATACCTTGCCAGCAGAGGGAAGCATGAAGTGCTCTAAAATTTCCTGGTAGACAGCTGCGCCGACTTTGGACTAAATAAAACACAGTGGACCAACACCAGCCGATGACATGGCTCCCCAAATCAGGTGCCAAGTCCTGTCATTTGGAAATCATGGTACCAGAGTCTGGAGGAAGAGTGGGGAGACACAGACTCCAAGTTGCTTGAGGTCCAGTGTGAAGTTTCTATAGTCACTGATGATTTGAGGAGCCATGTCATCTGCTGGTGTCCACTGTGTTTTATTAAGTCCAAGGTCAGCATAGCCATTTATTTGGAAATTTTAGAGAACTTCACACTTCCCTCTGCTGACAAGCTGACCTAAACCCCAAAGAGAATCTATGGAGTATTGTCAAGAGGATGATGAGAGGCACCAGATCCAACAATGCAGATGAGCTGTAGGCCGGTCCCAATCTAAAAAGCAATCTGGGCTTCCATAACACCTCAACAGTACCACAGGCTGATTGCCTTCATGCCACGCCACACTGATGCAGTAATTCATATAAAAGGAGCCCCGACCAAGTGTTGAATGTGTACATGGACGTAATTTTCAGCCAGCCAACATTTCGATTGAAAATCAATTTTTAAAATTGATTTCATGTAAAATTCTAATTTTTTGAGAAACTGAATTTTGGGTTTTCATTAGCTGTAAGCCATAATCATCAAAATTAAAAGAAATAAATACTTGAAACACATCACTCTGTGCAATGAATCAATATAATGCATGAGTTTCACTTTCTGAATTAAATTAGTGAAATAAATTTACTTTTCGATGATACGCTAATTTATTGAGATGCAAGTGTCTTTCCTTGGTTGCCTTAGCCAAATCCATCCATCCATCCATCTTCTACCGCTTATCCAGGGATCCGGGTCATGGGGGCATCAGACCAGGCAGCGTAGCTCAGCCTGGTTCACATAGCACCATGACCCCCATGATCCCTCCTGCAGGTGGTGAACTCACTGGAAGGCGGACCCATGTACACTGGGTCCTTGATGTAACATTTTTCATGGAGATCCATTAGACTGCTCTTAGTCTGGCCCTTGACCTGGGACCAGTTTGCTTTGGGAGACCCTACCAGGGGCAAGTTGCCCCCAACAACATACTGTAGCTCCTGGGATCATGCGGGCATTCAAAGTCCTCCACCACAATAAGGTGGCGATCCACGGAGGAGCCTTAGCCAAATTATTATTAAAATTATTTCATTTTTTTTTGTCATCCTGATGAATGAGCTTTTGAAGTCAGCAGTGTGTTCTGTAGTATTTTGAACAGATCGGAGCAGGCAGAACTGCTGAACAGGGATTTGCTTCTTGTGGATATTTTTTCCTGTTCATAATTCAAATAAACCTGCATCCTGAAGAGCATTGCAGACTTTATGGACTTAAAAAAAATAAAAAAAATAAAAAAAATCAGCTACCCATTTCATCCTCATGCAGATTTCTTCCACTACATTTAATCTCTCATATTTTCTTAAAGTGCACCCCTGTTTTCAGCATGATTCCACAGTATGCATTGAACAAAGCAAATCAACATGTCTGTTTAATTTCTATTTTTCACTTGAATGGCCAGCTCTTCCTTCCTCATATTGACAAATAACTCAAATTCAATCTAAATGCTAACTCGGAGGCCTCTGGGGATGCTGGAGGAGATTATGGTACCCCAATAAATCTTTAACAGCCAATTAACTTTTTTACTTAATTGCATTTATACTCTTGTAATTTGTCTACAATGTGTCGAAAGCTCTATATTCCCACACACATCTCCTGATATGAATGCAGATCTGTTTACATGAGAATTGGGTTTTCAACACAGTATCTGATATCTTAAAGGTGTAGCAACCAAATGAAGAAAATAAAGGAAATGTCAAAATATATGCAGTATCCGGAAAGTATTCACAGCACTTCACTTTTTCCACATTTTATTATGTTACAGCCTCATTCCAAAATGGATTAAATTAATTTTTTCCCTCAAAATTCTACACACAAGACCCCATAATGACAACGTGAAAAAGTTTTGAGATTTTTGCTAATTTATTAAAAATATAAAACTAAGAAATCACATGTATGCAAGTATTCACAGCCTTTGCTCAATACTTTGTTGATGCACCTTTGGCAGCAATTACAGCCTCAAGTCTTTTTGAATATGATGCCACAAGCTTGGCACACCTGTCTGTGGGCAGTTTCGCCCATTCCTCTTTGCAGCACCTCTCAAGCTCCATCAGGGTGGATGGGAAGCGTCAGTGCACAGCCATTTTCAGATCTCTCCAGAAATGTTGGATTCAAATCTAGGCTCTGGCTGGGCCACTCAAGGACATTCACAGAGTCGTCCTGAAGCCACTCCTTTGATATCTTGGCTGTGTGCTTAGGGTCGTTGTCCTGCTGAAAGATGAATCGTCGCCCCAGTCTGAGGTCAAGAGCGCTCTGGAGAAGGTTTTCATCCAGGATGTCTCTGTACATTGCTGCATTCATCTTTCCCTCTATCCTGACTAGTCTCCCAGATTCTGCTGCTGAAAAATATCCCCACAGCATGATGCTGCATCACCACTCTTCACTGCAGGGATGGTATTGGCCTGGTGATGAGCAATGCCTGGTTTCTTCCAAACATGACACCTTGCATTCATGCCAATGAGTTCAATCTTTGTCTCATCAGACCAGAAAATTTTGTTTCCCATGGTCTGAGAGTCTATCAGGTGCTTTTTGGCAAACTCCAGGCAGGCTGCCATGTGCCTTTTACTAAGGAGTGGTTTTTGTCTGGCCACTCTACCATACAGACCTAATTGGTGGATTGCTGGAGAGATGGTTGTCCTTCTGGAAGGTTCTCCTCTCTCCACAGAGGAATGCTGAAGCTCTGACAGAGTGACCATCGGGTTCTTGGTCACCTCCCTGACCAAGGAAGTGATTGGCTCTCCCCCAGTCACTCAGTTTAGATGGCCGGCCAACTCTAGGAAGAGTTCTGGTGGTTCTGAACTTCTTCTATTTAAGGATGATGGAGGCCACTGTGCTCATTGCGACCTTCAAAGCAGCAGAAATTTTTCTGCATCCTTCCCCAGATTTGTGCCTCAAGACAACCCTGTCTCGGAGGGCTACAGACAATTCCTTTGACTTCATGCTTGGTGTGTGCTCTGACATGCACTGTCAACTGTGGGACCTTATATAGAGAGGTGTGTGCCTTTCCAAATCATGTCCAGTCAACTGAATTTACGACAGGTGGACTCCAATTAAGGTGTAGAAATATCTCAAAGATGATCAGTGGAAACAGAATGTACCTGAGCTCAATTTTGAGCTTCATGGCCTAGGCTGTGAATACTTATGTACAAGTGATTTCTTAGTTTTTTTTTATTTTTAATAAATTTGCAAAAACCTCAAAAAAAACTTTTTTCACGTTGTCATTATTGGGTATTGTGTGGAAAATTGAGAAAAAAAAATATTTAATCCATTTTGGAATAAGGCTGTAATGTATCAAAATGTGGAAAAAGTGAAGCGCTGTGAATACTTTCTGGATGCACTCTAACGATCAACCCCCCTTCCCAAGACAAACTTCAGCTAAAGATGTAAAGGTAATACGATTTCTAAAGACGTGCTTTAAATTGCCAAGCGGTCTTTGATACTGATAAACGTGAAGCTTAAAGCAGCTGAGTCATCTGACTGACACAGGAAGGTTGGATTAGTGGTCACATGCTGTATGGAGGAGTTTTATTTAAATGCGACAAATGGGTATGATGCATTTGATCTTAAAATGTTGACTTGAAAGGACACAGACTGAAGTGGGATTCAGTTTTTGGTGCTGCTCTAGTACACACACAGACCTACTGCAATAAGGGAAGTGGGTACAATGAAAATCGCTGCTGGGCAGTGAATTCACTGAATTTCATCTTTTGCACATGCAAGCAGGGTTCACTTTTATACAAGTTACAGTATATATGCTTAAGTTTTCATCCTTATTTCGTTGCATTTGTGTACATGTTAGATCCCAGAGAGAGTCGCTGGTGCTTATACAAGTGCTAATGGGGAACACAGTACAGATGAGAAGATTCTCACCACGATAACAGACTATAATAATGCCTAATTATCATAAAACATGAGAGGAGGAGCAAATGCATGATGACGCTGCTCTGTAATCACTAACATCTTCTGGCACTCTTCAGCTATTCTTAAATTATTGCTGTTCTCTCTCTCTATTCAGATTTACAACATCTCTCCTGCAATGAAGCTTGTGCATCTTTAGCTACAAATAACTTCTGAAACTTGGGCTTGGTATACTGTACAAATTTTTATGTCATTGTGCTCAGTCATCTCAATGATGTACATTTTTTTCATACTGTCACAGAACCAGATGCCATGGAAAATGTCTATTGTGACTAAAATGTCATTGTTTTTTGTTATATTTTTTTCATCATAAGTTCAGTCTGAGTTGTATTATCAATCCACCAGATTAGAATGTACAGTAGATGATGCATTGCTCACCATCATCTACATTCTAGCAGGTTCAGGCTACTATTATTTACCGTCAGCTGTGACAGGCAGCAGGCCACACAAATTATTATTATCAATCTACATAGATGTCAAGTGCAAAATCAAAATAAATTCTCACAGGCCAAGGAGTGCAGCTTTACAGCTCTAAATTTTTCATTTTGAACTCAAGCTATGATCATTTGCAAAACCTCAACATGCAGATTTTTATTGCTGCCTCCAAGAATTTTTGTGAAGCTAAAATATATAAAGTACATACAGTATCTCACAAAAGTGAGTACACCCCTCACATTTTTGTAAATATACACTACTGTTCAAAAGTTTGGAGTCACTTAGAAATTTCCTTATTTTTGAAAGAAAATCACTTTTTTTCAATGAAGATAACTAAACTAATCAGAAATACACTCTATACATTGCTAATGTGGTAAATGACTATTCTAGCTGCAAATGTCTGGTTTTTGGTGCAATATCTACATAGGTGTATAGAGGTCCATTTCCAGCAACTATCACTCCAGTGTTCTAATGGTACAATGTGTTTGCTCATTGCGTCAGAAGGCTAATGGATGATTAGAAAACCCTTGTGCAATCATGTTAGGTCTGCAATGCTGTAATTGCTGCAAATAGAGGATTCTTTGACAAAAGCAAAGTTTGAAGGAAAAAATTATTATTTCAAATACAAATCATTATTTCTAACCTTGTCAATGTCTTGACTATATTTTCTATTCATTTTACAACTCATGGCGGTAAATAAGTGTGACTTTTCATGGAAAACACAAAATAATTGTCTGGGTGACCCCAAACTTTTGAATGGTAGTGTATCTTTTCATGGGACAACACTGACGATATGATACTTTGATACAATGTAAAGTAGTCAGTGTACAGCTTGTATAACAGAGTAAATTTGCTGTCCCCTCAAAATAACTCAACACACAGCCATTAATGTCTAAACTGCTGGCAACAAAAGTGAGTACACCCCTAGTGAAAATGTCCAAATTGTGCCCAAAGTGTCAATATTTTGTGTGGCCACCATTATTTTCCAGCACTGCCTTAACTCTTAGGCATAGAGTTCACTAAAGCTTCACAGGTTGCCATTGGAATCCTCTTCCACTCCTCTATGACAACATCACGGAGCTGGTGGATGTTAGAGACCTTGCGCTCCTCCACCTTCCGTTTGAGGATGCCCCACAGATGCTCAATAGGGTTTAGGTCTGGAGACATGCTTGGCCAGTCCATCACCTTTACCCTCAGTTTCTTTAGCAAGGCAGTGGTCATCTTGGAGGTGTGTTTGGGGTCGTTTTCATGTTGGAATACTGCCCTGCGGCCCAGTTTCCGAAGGGAGGAGATCATGCTCTGCTTCAGTATGTCACAGTACATGTTGGCATTCATGGTTCCCTCAATGAACTGTAGCTCCCTAGTGCAGGCAGCACTCATACAGCCCCACCACCATGCTTGACTGTAGGCAAGACACACTTGTCTTTGTACTCCTCCCTGGTTGCCGCCACGCAAGCTTGACACCATCTGAACAAAATAAGTTTATCTTGGTCTCATCGGACGACAGGACATGGTTCCAGTAATCCATGTCCTTAGTCTTCTTGTCTTCAGCAAACTGCGGGTTTTCTTGTGCATCATCTTTAAAAGGGGCTTCCTTCTGGGACAACAGCCATGCAGACCAATTTGATGCAGTGTGTGGCATATGGTCTGAGCACTGACAGGCTGACCTCCCACCCTTCAACCTCTACAGCAATGCTGGCAACACTCATACTATGGCGCGCATTTAGGGCGCATATATGGTATGCATGTATGGTATGCATTTTCCCTCACATATATTTAGTAGGCATGACGGTGCATACTCTGGAGGCTTCACGTCTAAACGGCCAAGAGGACCTGACCCGGCAGAGACCTTGGGAGGTGTGAAGTGGTTTCTTGAGAGACGGGAAGTCAGAGAGAATGTCCCAGCAGGAGCCCCCGAGGCTGAGGAGTTGAGAGACAATGAAGACGCCAAGGAGCCTCGGAGGCTATATGTTCACTGAAGGACTGTGGGTTGGGGATGTGATATTTGATGTTGGGGGTTTTGTGTCTCTGGAGAGTATAAGAGCTGTGAAGAATGATTGTTCTGCCTCTTTGCTGAGATACTTTGCTTGTTAGAGGATGAAGACTGACAATAAACCTTTCCTGAGAAATAAACTCAGTCTCGTTTGTGAAAGTCATCCTCTACACTGGTGACCTACGACAAACCATGGCCGGTGGCGGCGAGCTTTCTGCGCCGGACTCTTCAGGGGCCAACCGGGTTAACGCAGCTACCACACTACAGCTGCCCGATTTCTGGCAACAACCCGCGCTCCTGGTTTACCACTGTGGAGGCGCAGTTCCACCTTCGGGGAATCTCAGCGGACGCAACGAGGTTCTACCATGTCGTCGCGAAGCTGGACAGCCTCACAGTGCAGCGGGTGGAGAGCCTGACCAACCACCCACCCCAAGACGACAAGTATGGCGCACTGAAAGCCGCCCTCATTCGAGCCTTCACTCCCTCGCTGGGAGAGCGAGCAGAGAAGCTCCTGGCGCTGACAGAAGGGGAAGCAGACAGGCCGGCAGATCTGATGCCGAAGATGATGAGCCTGAGAGGCGAGGATGACGACAGCTTTATCTTCGCCCACCTCTTCCTCAGAACGCTACCGCCAGCAGTGAGAGTCACCCTGGCCAGCTCACAGCTACTCAACAACCGTGACTACCATGAGCTGGGCCAGGAGGCGCAGCGGCTCGTCGACGCCCATAGACGGCACGCAGCCACGACGGCAGCGGCAGAGCTGAACGCACCCCCGCGAGACGAGGGGAGACCAGAGGCTGCAGCACCGGACCCACTGACGTCGGCAGCGGCCAGAAGAAGCGGGGCTGACAACACCCTCTGTTTCTACCATCGACGCTTCGCCGAGAGAGCACGCAGATGCGCCCCACCGTGCCAATACCAGCGCCAGGGAAACGCCAAGACCGAGAGCCGGTAGCAGCTGCGACTCTCGGCACAAAGAACAAGCTGCTTTTCATGACAGACGCAAATTCAGGGAAAGAATTCCTGGTGGACACAGGCTCCCAGCTAAGTTTTGTCAAGCCTGCCTACGCGGACATGCTGACGCCTGCCAGCGGACCCCTGGTGTTAGCGGCGAACGGCTCCACGATCAAAACCTATGGGGAGAAGACGCTCCTATCCCTCCACGGCCGCACCTTCGAGTGGACCTTCATCGTAGCCGCAGTTAGCAACAACATGCTAGGTGCTGACTTTTAATGCTCAAACAGTTTGTTAGTTGATCTTGCTAATAGACATATTGTAAATGCACTGTCTTTCTACTCTATCTCCTGCACAGCTCGGGTGGCCCTGCCTTCTGCACATCCCAATGTCACAGCTGCGGGTGGTAAGTTTCATGCACTACTCAATCAGTTTCCAGCACTCACGGTCCCAACATTTTCAGCGTCAGTTGCCAAACACGGGGTCGAGCATTTCATAACTACCTCTGGCCCCCCTGTTTTTGCAAAAGCTCGGCACTTGGACCCAGCTAAACTGGCCATCGCGCGCGAGGAATTCGCCAACTTGGAAAAACTGGGCATTGTTAGACGCTCGAACAGTTCTTGGTCGTCACCCCTGCACATGGTACCCAAGGCTGACGGCTCATGGCGCCCTTGCGGTGATTTCCGCAGATTAAATAATGCTTCAGCACACGACCACTACCCGATTCCGCACATCCAGGATTTTTCGGCACATTTGGCGGGGGCGCGCATCTTTTCCAAAATAGATTTGGTGCGCAGTTATCACCAAGTCCCAGTCCGCGCGCAAGACGTACCCAAAACGGCAGTTATAACCCCTTTCGGGCTTTTTGAGTTTTTGCGCATGCCTTTCGGCCTTAAAGGCGCCGTGCAGACGTTCCAACGCATGATGGATGCAGTGCTGCACGGCCTCCCTTTCGTGTTCGCTTATTTGGATGATATTTTGGTAGCCAGCGCATCCGAAGTCGAACACGAACGCCACCTCACAGCCGTTTTTCAGAGGCTGACAGAACATGGGCTGATAATTAACCCAGCGAAATGCCAATTCGGGGTAGCGCAAATCGATTTTTTGGGGCACCGCGTGTCTCCAGAAGGCGCGGTCCCGCTGCCTGATAAAGTGCGCGCGATAACGGATTTCCCCCAACCGCAGACAGTTAAGGCACTGCAAGAATTTTTGGGGATGGTCAATTTTTATAACCGCTTCCTCCCCAACGCGGCACGGCTCATGCACCCATTGTACGCGGCACTAAAGAAGCAAAAACCTGCAACTAAGGTCGAGTGGGTCCCCGGACCGGGAGCGCGCTTTCTCACAAGTCAAATCGGCCCTCGCGAACGCTGCGTTATTGGCACACCCGGTGCCAGCAGCTCGCATGGCGCTAACCACGGACGCTTCCGACGTGGCAGTGAGGGCGGTTGTCGAGCAACTGGTAGCAGGGAGCTGGCAACCACTTGCATTTTTCAGCAAAACATTGCGCGATAACGAGCGTAAATACAGCGCGTTTGATAGGGAGCTTCTAGCCCTGCATTTGGCCATCCGCCACTTCCAGTTCTGGTTGGAAGGGCGCCGTTTCACCACGTTTGTAGACCACAAACCATTAACATTTGCATTGGCTAAAATTTCAGAGCCTTGGTCGGGCCGACAACAGAGACAGTTGGCCGCGATTTTGGAGTTTACCACTGACATTCAACACGTGGCGGGCAAACAATGTAGTGGCAGATTGTCTCTCGCACGCAGTTGCACTGCCAGGCCCCCAGGGGGCAGACTCGGCGGCTGTAGACTTGGGCCAGGCTTGCAGCGCGGAAGCGCTCACAGCCCCGGTCTGCGTTGGGTTAGATTATGCAGCCATGGCCGCCGAGCAGGTTAACGATGCGGACGTGCGCGCGCTCCAGTCTGGGCCAACAGGGCTAAGGCTGGAGCACAGGGTGCATCAAAGAGGTATGCCCCCCCCCAATCTGCGATATCTCCACGGGGCGCCCCCGCCCTGTGGTCCCAGCTGCGTGGCGTCACCGCGTTTTTGACTTAATACATTCGCTGGCACATCCGGGCATTCGCGCGTCGATCAGAATGGTGGGAGAGAAGTTTGTTTGGCCGGGGCTGCGTAAACAGGTCAAAGAATGGGCCGCAGCCTGCGCAGCATGTCAAAGAGCAAAGGTACACAAGCACACGCGGGCCCCTCTGGAACCTTTTCACATCCCAGCCAAACGCTTCGACCACGTGCATGTCGACTTGGTGGGACCCCTCCCGCTGTCACAGGGGTTCACACACCTAACTATGGTGGACCGCACTACGCGCTGGCCAGAGGCGATTCCCCTGGCGTCAACCACAGCGGCAGACGTTGCGCGCGCTTTTTTAACGGCTTGGGTCGCGCGCTTTGGAGTCCCGTCAGACATAACGTCTGACAGAGGACCCCAATTTGTTTCCAAGCTCTGGTCATCCATGACACTCAGCCTGGGGGTGAAAATTCATCGCACAACTGCGTATAACCCCCAGGCCAACGGTTTGTGCGAACGCTTTCACCGGTCATTGAAAGCAGCCCTCAGAGCGGCTCTCACGGACACAAATTGGGTTGATAAGCTTCCATGGGTTTTATTAGGGTTGCGTTCAGCACCTAAGGAAGATTTGCAAGCCTCTCCGGCCGAGCTAGTCTTCGCCCAACCTCTCCGGTTACCGGGAGAATTCCTTCCTGAGAACCCCGCACCAGATCGCCCCCCCCCGCTCAGCTGCTGCAGAGTGACGCGGGATCAAACACCCTCCCCGGTCCAGTTCATCACAGTTTTCCACACGTTTTTGTGCCTAAAGCCTTAAAGAATGCAGAATTCGTCTTTGTTAGACACGACGCACAGAGGTTGGGTTTAAGACCACCTTATGATGGACCGTTCAGAGTGTTAGAAACCGGGGAAAAGCATTTTTTGCTCGATTTGGGAGACAGGAGGGAATTAGTCTGCATTAACAGACTCAAACCCGCTTTTGTATTAGCTGATGAACAAGTTCAGTTGGCCAGGGCCCCCCGCCGCGGCAGGCCGCCAGGGAGACATTCTGCTAAGCTTTCACAACGATGTGCTAATGACTCTGATCCACAGATGCAAGAGACAGCTACAGGCAGAGCGAGACCTGCTCACAGCAGATATGGCAGGAAGTTGAAGCCCAAGCAGTTGGATGTGTGATATGTTGTGCCAATTTTTTTTTCGTTCTGTGTGGATATGTCATGATTCTATGCATCTGGGGTGTAAGTTGTCCTTATTTAGATGTTTGGGGGGGTTATATGGCGCGCATTTAGGGCGCATATATGGTATGCATGTATGGTATGCATTTTCCCTCACATATATTTAGTAGGCATGACGGTGCATACTCTGGAGGCTTCACGTCTAAACAGCCAAGAGGACCTGACCCGGCAGAGACCTCAGGAGGTGTGAAGCGGTTTCTTGAGAGACGGGAAGTCAGAGAGAATGTCCCAGCAGGAGCCCCCGAGGCTGAGGAGTTGAGAGACAATGGAGACGCCAAGGAGCCTCGGAGGCTATATAAGATAAGATAAGCCTTTATTAGTCCCACAACGGGGAAATTCCAGGATTGCAACAGCACAGGGATAGCAACACTCAGAGCAACAATCAGAAGGCAAGAAAAAAACAAGCAAGCAAGAGCAGCTAATATACATATGTACGTATTACTATAAAATATATATATATACACACACACACAGACACACAGTGCAGAGCATTGTAGCTGGATGGAATAAATATATGAATATATGAACACACAGTGCAGAGCATTGTAGCTAGATGGAATAAATATGTAAATATATAAACACCCACAGTACGGAGCATTGCAGCTAGGTGGAATAAATATGCAAGTATATAAACACACACAGTGCGGAGCAATGTAGCTAGATGGAATAATATGTAGATATATAAATATATAAACACACCCAGTGCTGAGCATTGTAGCTAGATGGAATAAATATGTAAATATATAAACACACACAGTGCAGAGCATTGTTGCTAGATGGAATGAAACAGCATAACCGTCTACTTAGTTATCCTACATGGTATGATTATGTGCCCATACATATTCTCACCCTCCATAGCGACCGGTATGTTCCTAGTTGTATGCCGGAGGGGACCATTGTGTAAGTCTATTGCATCTTTTGCATTCAAAAAACTATTAGTTTGTTACGTCTTTTTGCTATCTCTGCGAGCAGCCCTGCTTAGGTTGTACAGTCTGACAGCCGTTGGTAGGAAGGACCTACGAAACCTCTCGGTTGTGCACCTGGGATGATGTAGTCTGCTGCTAAATGAGCTCCTCAGTGCATTCAGTATGTCCTGCATAGGGTGGAACTCGGACTCCAGCAGAGATGACAGTTTAGCCACCGTCCTTCTCTCTCCTATCTCCTCCATCGGATCAAGGCGCTGCCCCAGGACAGAGCTAGCTTTCTTAATCAGTTTGTTCAGTCTCTTCCTATCGGCTGCAGTAATGCCACTGCCCCAGCAGACCACTCCAAAAGTGATGGCTGATGCCACCACCGTGTCATAGAATGACTTCAGCAGCGCCCCTTGTACACCAAAAGACCTGAGTCTCCTCAGCAGGAACAGCCTGCGCTGTCCCTTCTTGTAGAGTGCATCAGTATTGTGTGACCAGTCTAGTTTATTGTTCAGATGAATACCCAGGTACTTATAGGATGTCACCATCTCGATGTCTGTTCCCTGTATATTTACTGGTACTGTGAGGGGCTGCCCATGCCTGCGGCAGTCCACCACCAGCTCCTTAGTTTTCCTCGCGTTGATCTGGAGGCAGTTCCGATGGCACCAGTCCACGAAGTCCTGGATAAGCCCTCTGTACTCAGCTTCATCTCCATTGGAGATGAGGCCAACGATCGCAGAGTCATCAGAGAACTTCTGTAGATGGCAGTGTGTTGTGTTGTGTGAGAAGTCCGCAGTATAAAGAGTGAACAGGAAGGGAGCCAGCACCGTTCCCTGGGGGGCCCCCGTGCTACTGATGATCGTGTCGGACACACAGTCCCGGGTTCTCACAAACTGAGGCCGGTTCGTGAGGTAGTCCAGGATCCATGATGACAGGTGCTGGTCCACCCCTGCGCGCAGCAGCTTGTCCTTCAGGATCATCGGTTGGATGGTGTTGAAAGCACTGGAGAAGTCAAAGAACATGATCCTCACCATATTCCCGGGCTTCTCCAGGTGGGACAGAGAACGGTGAAGGAGGAAGATCACCGCATCCTCCACCCCAATGCCATGCTGGTAGGCGAACTGGAGTGGATCCATCGCTGGTTCCACCAGGGGGCGGAGGTGAGCAAGGAGCAGTCTCTCCAGGGTCTTCATCAAGTGGGACGTCAAGGCCACCGGTCTGTAGCTGTTCAGGTCTTTGGGGTGGGAAGTTTTTGGTACAGGTACCACACAAGATGTTTTCCACAGCTGTGGTACCCTCCCCAGTTTCAGGCTCATGTTGAAGATATACGTCACAATCCCACACAGCTGGTCTGCACAGGACTTGAGGAGCTTTGCGCTGATGCCGTCCGGTCCCGGCGCCTTCCTCGCCTTGATCTTCCTCAGCTCCGTCCTCACCTGGGTCCTGGTCAGGGTCAGGATGGGGGGCTGTGTGTTGGGAGTGGGGGGGTGTTGGTGGAGTGGGGAGTGGGCAGCAGGACTTGATTTCTTTAGAGGCAGCAGTGGTTGTTGTGCAGTCAGGGGGGAGGGCGGTTGGTCAAATCTATTGAAAAACAGATTCAGGTTGTTCGCCCACTCCCTGCCCCCTGTGGCCTGGGGGGAGGTATTCTGGAGCCCCGAGATGGTTTTGAGGTTTCTCCAGACCCCGCTGATGTCGCTCTGTTGCAGCTTGTCCTCCATCTTCTTCCTGAAGCTGTCCTTGCCTTCTCTGATCTTTCTCCTCAGCTCCCTCTGTACGGACTTCAGCATCTCCCTGTTCCCTGACCTGAAGATCCTCTTCTTCTCTCTCAGAAGTGTTTTTATCTCAGGGTTGATCCAGGGTTTGTTGTTTGAGTGACGCCGTATGGTCTTGGTGGGAACGGATTTGTCCACACAGAAGCTGAGGTAGCCCGTGAAGGTGTGAATGAGGCCATCGATGTCCTCACCATGTGGATCGCAGAGCTGCTTCCAGGCGGTGGCTTCAAAACAGCCCTTTAGGGTGTCCATTGTCTCCTCAGACCATAACTCCACAGTGTGCATGGCCGGAGGTTGTCTGTGCACTAGGGGTTTGTACACCGGCCGGAGATGAACCAAGTTGTGATCCGATCTCCCGAGTGGGGGGAGTTGTGATGAGGTGTACGCCTCCTTAGTTATATGGGTTGGGGATGTGATATTTGATGTTGGGGGTTTTGTGTCTCTGGAGAGTATAAGAGCTGTGAAGAATGATTGTTCTGCCTCTTTGCTGAGATACTTTGCTTGTTAGAGGATGTAGACTGACAATAAACCTTTCCTGAGAAATAAACTCAGTCTCGTTTGTGAAAGTCATCCTCTACAATACGTCCATTTTCAAAAGACAACCTCTGGATATGACACTGAGCACGTGCACTCAACTTCTTTGGTTGACCATGGCGAGGCCTGTTCTGAGTGTAGCCTGTCCTGCTAAACTGCTGTATGGTCTTGGCCACCGTGCTGCAGCTCAGTTTCAGGGTGTTGGGAATCTTCTTAGAGCCTAGGCCATCACAATTTTTTTTTCCAGGTCCTTCTTTGCCATGAAGTGCCATATTGAACTTCTAGTGACCAGTATGAGAGAGTGTGAGAGCGATAACACCAAATTTAACACACCTGCTCCCCATTCACACCTGAGACCTTGTAACACTAACAAGTCACATGACACCAGGGAGGGAAAATGGCTAACTGGGCACAATTTGGACATTTTCACTTAGGGGTGTACTCACTTTTGTTGCCTGCGGTTTAGACATTAATGGCTGTGTGTTGAGTTATTTTGAGGGACAGCAAATTTACACAAGCTATGTTTACATGGACACAAGTAACCAGATTAAAAGCCTGATCAGAATAAAAATGCTTCATGTAAACACACCAGTCTGAATATTCTAACCCGATCACGCTCATTCAGATCAAAATTTCATTCCGATTGAGAGGGGTGGGTTATGCCGATTGTTAATCTGAATGGTGCGCATGAAAACACTTATTCCGAACGTAGGGCAGAAAATATGTTTACTGCGCATGTCTGTACACCAGCCGCACGTCGACGTGACGTATTTCCTCCTTAGCAGCAGCTAGAGGAAAACATAGCGGGAGTAAAACAAAACTGGTCGGTATCGTCCTGCTGTCTCCCTCTGTTCGTCATATGCAGAAGTATGTACTTGTAGCTTCATTACGGAGACCAGCAGAAACAAAAGTACAGTCTGAATAACACGATACAGGTCAATTTCGACACGAAGCGGTGCTTGCTAACACCAGAAGTTGCTTCTTCTACTATTTTCAGAATGTCGACGTGCGCATGTCAAAATGATTTATTCCGTTCAAATCTCTGACACATGGAAACACACGTCCTAATCAGATCAGCTTTTTCAGGATCCATGTAAACAGTAAAATTCTGATCTGAATTGTAATCACATTGAAGAAATTTTGCTCATGTAACTGTGGCCACTGTTATACAAGCTGTACACTGACTACTTTACATTGTGTCAAAGTGTCATATCTTCAGTGTTGTCCCATGAAAAGATATAATAAACTAGAAAAGCACTCGGAGAGCGCAGACCTCCGCCAAGCGCCGCAGTTCCGCCCATACAGTCTTGAGATTCCTTGATCATGAAAACATATGAGAAGCAGTGGTTCAGTAGTTATTCAGGAAAATGGCATTTTCCATAATGGCGGCCACAGTTCCTCCCATACAGTGTTTGTGTGTACGTTTTCAGATTCCTTGACCATGAAAACATATGAGTAGCAATTGGATTGACAATGATAGGAGTAGTGGTTCAGTAGTTATTCACGAAAATGGCATTTTCCGTAATGGCGGCCACAGTTCCTCCCATACAGTGTTTGTGTGTACGTTTTCAGATTCCTTGACCATGAAAACATATGACTAGCAATTGGATTGACAATGATAGGATTAGTGGTTCAGTAGTTCTTCACGAAAATGGCATTTTGCGTAATGGCGGTTTTCTTGTGGACGGTGATGCGGATCACCACCAAAATCTAATTATCTGTAGGATGCCCCATTTCTGACGATCTGTGAAAATTTCATGAAAATCCGTCCATATCTTCTTGAGTTATCTTGGTAATAGACAAACAAACAGACAAACAAACAGACAAACCAACGCCGATGATCACATAACCTCCCCCTTTGGCGGAGGTAAATATTTACAAAAATGTGAGTGGGTGTACTCACTTTTATGAGATACTAACTCACTCTGGGACACTGGCTGAATACTTGTATGGTCATCATCATCATCATAGCAGTCTGTCGGGGGCGACAATAACCGTTTCATTTAGGTATGATCAGATTCCTCCACGCAGCTCTGTCCTTCACCTTCCGCTGCCAGGAACTCCTGACCTTGTTAACCCGGGTGACGTCCGAGCCGGTATGATTTGCCTTCTGACAGACCAGTTCATGAAACTGCAATGTATTTGAGTACTGCTAGCTTTTGCTGGACTAGCGGCACAGTCTTGGCAGACAGAGGTATTATCAGTGGCAAGGACAGGCCAAGACAAACTGACTCCAGTATCTGTTGCAGTGACTGACCAGATGATGGGTTTGTTTATCTCTGCTCTTTGTGTAGTGCATGTCATGATGCACCGACTGGCAAAAGTCCACCACAGACCTTGCGACTGATGTGCTTATCTGCCGGGATGTCCAGTCTCACCCCGTGTAACTGGAGTGGTCCACCACAGACCTGTGACAGATTGTTTTTAGTTCTGCCAGGATGCCCAGTTTCACCCTACATTACATCCAGCATAAAAGTAACACAGCATTTCAGAAAAGGAACGTCATACTAACAGTAAAATATCGTGATGGCAGTGTGATGGTCTGGGGCCGTTTTGCTGCTTCAGGACCTGGAAAACTTGCTGTGGTAAATGGAACCATGAATTCTGCTGTCTACATATATACACACACATATATATATATATATATATATATATATATATATATTTGAATAAATGAGAAGCCTTCAAAACCTGATCCAGCTTTCAATCTTGTTCAGATTTTAGAGCAGTGGTGGCCTCATGGTTAGGGATGTGGACTGGTGACTTTAGGGTCACCTTTTCAATCCCTGGACAAGTATATGATCAGATCTGGGTGGGAAAGGTGACATAGCAGTGTTTGGCCCACACTCATTAATCTCACTGTGGTGCCCTTGAACGAGGCCCTTAATCCCCAAACTGCCCCAGTGGAGCAGCTCAGTGGCCACTGGGCAGCTTCCAGGTATGAATGTGAACAGGACGTCCCTGAAAAAGAGAGGTTGCCTCTCAATTGACCTCCCATGTATAGTAAATAAAAGTTGAATAAATAAATAAAAATTTAAATGTATTGTGCTGAACTCTTGAGAACACAGGTTTTAATGACATGTGGCCACCAAGTGAAGTGCAACCTGAGCTGCTTTGCATGCTTAATTTATGGTTTGCATGCCAGCTAGACAGTAAGGTCTGTGTGATGTAAATATTGTCACCATCCCAAGTCCACTAGGGTCCACTGGGTCCCTCTGCAGCAGACCTTGTGCAGCCCAAAATTCTGTGACTGTGCCAACCAGGTGCATACAGTAAAAGCATACCGACTGTGTCAGGACCTAAAAATCAAGCATGAACACAGCTGCATGCACAATGAAAAAGTCCCAAGTGGTTTAATACATAAAAGATGACGTTATGTTCCTCACTCCAGAACGGCCAATATACAGTCTTCATTGAGTCTCCTCATTTAAAGCCATAGAAGTGGTTAAGGACAAAGTTAGGAAATTTATAGACACTACAACTGTAGTGCTCCGCCATGTTTTTTTCATGTCATTAAAAGAAGAAGAAATAATAAAAAATAATAAACATAGGCAGGGATGTCCATTCATGAGCTATAAAAGGCCAAAACCCTGTGGGTTTTCTTCTCCAGCCAGTCTTTTCAACATGTGGTTTCACTGAATTTCTTTGCACTGATTGCTGCTTGGAGAAAAACAAAAACAAAAACCTGCAGGGTCTTGGCCCCCCATGGAACACAAATGGACACCCCTGGTGTACATCACCTTCCAGTAAGCATGCTCATATATAGTAGATCGTTTCCAGTTGGAGGACAGTCGCCTGCTTTGGCAGGGAATCCAACCCTGTATTCTTCTCAGAAATTAAGCAAAATGAGCTGCAGTTCATTTTGTCACCACAGGATTCCATAAAAAACATAATTTCCAGTTGATTCTTAGAGGAACTTTAATCTAGAATCACACCACCCACAGCTACGTCTGCTCAGTGGGGGGGAGACATCTTTAAATGAATATGTTGATCACCTACTGGCAATATAGATGTATAGCAGGGCTGCTGATTTTTGCATCATATATTTTATCTGCTAACTGCCTCATTACCAACTAAAAACAAGCTGTTTAAATTGACAAAAACAGCTAAGAGACATTGTGTCCCTAATAAAACAAATGAGGCAGAAAATAAACAACTCTGCTTCAATGGAAAGAAATGTGTTTGGTACCCATTTTGGAGGCAGAGTCCTCTTCTCAGGTGGCAGTTCTGTCCAGTGAAGCCCTGAGGACAGATACATAGGTATCCCCCCTCTCCTGTCTCTATGCAGGTGGCATTAACAGCACAAGGCCTGGAAGAGCATAGGCGAGTGTCTGTTGAAGACAGAAAACATGCTGTTTTTAGATCTTGGTGCTCCCATTCTCTCTCCCAGTGCCTATTTTTTTCCCTCTCCCCAGTCTTTGTTTCCACTTTCTCACTACACTCCCCACCGCACCATCTTGTCACCACGAACAAAACTGAGAACATAACCAGCAACATTACACAGGCGAGCAGCTCATATGCTCCAGCAGAGGAAAAGATGGAGTGCATGTGCTGATAAGCAGGTCACACTGAGAAGGAAAACAGGAGAAAAAAAAATCTTAGTTTTTCCTTTACTTGACGGGCCAAAAGTCTTTTATGCATTATAGATAATATAATTATAATAGATATTCTTAATCTTAGGTGTACTGTGGAACTGCAACTAGGTTTCAGATTTTCACCTTTGATGCTTTGCTAAGATTATAATATATGCCCTGCTTTACAGCTCAAATAAAGATGAATGCACTTCATTTGTTTAATATACAGCATTTACATTTTTTTCCGATATTCCCCATAGTTTATTCTTTAAATTTGCCCATCTAAAAATACAGTTAACTATGTTCTTACACCAGCTTCATTCCATGGTGCACTACACTTCCCCGAAGCTCTGTGACTCACTCTACCCTCTGCTATGAGTAAGGAGGCAGATAAAGATAGTAGTGTCTTTCTTGGGAGCTTAATCAGACTCGCCTTGGTCACACAGGCTGCCCACCCAGCCCTCCGCGCAGATGCACTGCCATGCCTTCTCACATGTGCCATGGAGACAGCCAGGGAAGGGCACACACCCGTCACAGTTGTCTCCCTGCCACCCAGGTTTGCACCTGACAGAAGAGAAAAACAACACGACCACTCAGAGACATTCTTGCCTCCTCTCTGCAATTTCTGTGGGCTTTCACCCTTAAAGCAGTGGTGGATTCAAATAATAGTGGTCTTCATTTATTCAGCAATTGGTTAAAGTCACTCCATACAGCAGTAGAAAGCAATCATTTGGCCTTAAGCTAGATGGGTGAATCCAAATGGGAGGCTTTTAACTAATGCTTAGGCAAACAAGGATTTTTTACTGCTCAAAGCACCAAACTGGCAGTTGATTTTTATGCCTCAGTGAAATGGAGAGGCATATGGTAATCGGTTAATGCGTCTGTGTGTGCGCGTGTGCGTGTGTCTCCGCCTCTCTGTTTCAGCTCGCCCAGTCAAAATTAAGTGGAACTAAAGGCTTGTATCACTATATCGCCATATTTTCATGACTTTTAATTTGCCAGAATTCCGAGATAAGGCTTTGTTTCTGAAATAAACACAAATTTAACTCACCTTTAACGTCAATGAAGCCGGGGGGAGTTGTATTGTAATAACTATGCCGGGCCACTAGAGGCAGCAGTGTAACTTTTTTACAGCACATGGATGACTTCCTGTCAGTCAATCTGTAGCTGACAGATAAATAGCGTTGTTTTTTGTTTGTTTTTTTACAGCACTTGTAGCTGAACTGTTATAAAATAGCGGTTACTAAAAAAAAAAAAAAAAAAAACATTCAGCAACTACACCATTTATTCATCACATCAGTTGTTTTCACACTGGTTTTGCCGTTTGGTTTTGCAGAGGAGGGACGAGGTAAAACTTATTAAAAATTCGCTAAAAACTCCAAGTCCCAACATTCCTCGCCCGCAAATAGTCGCAGTGAACTGCGCATGCGCCCGGAAACTCATAGGGAAGTACTGAGCAATCTGCCAATACTGGGTAAACAGATATCCATCTTTTTGCCCGTCTGTTTTCTTCCTCTGCCAGTAAATAGAAAAAGCTCCTGTTCGTCTTGATTGTCATTGTATTCACGTACCTCCATCGCTTCCACTATTTAAAACGTCTGCCACCGTGCTCTTCTTTTGTTTGGATTGCACCGGTTCAAATCAGTTTGGTGGCTCTTGGCTGCCGCCCACGGTAAAGGCATATGAACTGCAGATTATTTTCACTGTGCATGTGCGTACTCCAAAACTACTAGATGGATTTGGATGAAATTTTTACCAGAATTGGTCCATGGGCTACAGAGGGACCCATAACATTTTGGTGATGATCCGAGAATGCATACCTCCACCAAGGCTCTAGCACCGAGGCATCAGCAGCTTGGTGCTTTCATGAACAAAGCATTTTTTTTAAAAAGCCAGAAAATGTTATCTAGTTAGCTGGGCAGTGGCTGCACTTATCTAAAATGGGAGCATTTGCTGCTCAGAGTGGTCTGAGGTAAATAAGGCTGCAACAGAATAGAGGCCATCACCATTCATTTTATACCTGCACTTCCCTGGCTTCTCGCAGAACCCATTTTCTGTACTGCACCCTGCGCTGCATTCCCAACCTTTGAAAGAGGGAAGAAAAAAAGGACAGTGTTATGTCTGAACTCGGAGCAAAGGAGGAGGCCAGCAGTAGAGCTGAACACAAGTTTATTACACAGGGCGCTGTGCACCCAACTACACCTGCAGCCGCTGGCAGAAGTAAAGGCAGAGGAACCCGCCCCCCTGCCTGCAGCCCGTCTTATACCCACAGGGTTGGCGGGACCGTAAGGCGGAGCCACCACCCCGTGCCACACAAATAAGAGCTCCATATAAATACAATACATGAATGATAAATAACGACATTACATTTCCCCCCCCCCTTCCCGGAGAAAAATCCAAAACACACATACAGTCAACCCATCCAAATTTGGAACCCGAATCAGCCGCTAACCATAACTAAACTAAAATCACAAAAAGGGGCCTATGGCATTCACACAAACTAACTAAAATTAGGGGAGATGGGTAGACTGCCGTCCTACCCCCACACGGCGAGGCGGGTTAGTCTGCCGCCTATGATGCATAAAAGTCCAGTTATAAACAAAGAAAATTGCTGCCGTGTCTCCTAATTAACAGAACACAAAATAATCCCAGAACTATAAATACAGATTCAGAATGAATAACATGTATATACATACACAGCTCGAGGAAAATGACCCCGTGGGCCCCCCAGCCCATTCACCATTCAGTCCGCCCCTGGAGGTGGTTCGCCTCCCGGGCCACAGCTGGTCGCCTCAATCCCAGTGCGCCTTCTCCTCCACTCCGCCGGATGCGCCATTCGTCTGGGGCCACGTCTTGCTGCCTTCCCTGGGGTATGCCGCAACTCGTTAGTGTGCCACCACAAGCCATCCGACAGCTGAAGATAACCATCATGCCGCTCGTCCGTTACCTGCAGCCGGCCCTGGTACTTCTCCATCTTCCGCTTGGCTCACACCCGCTATGACCTCGCCGCCGCCCGAGCCTGAACCCAGTCCCCAGCTCCAAGCGGGGTCCTGCTCAGCCTGCGGTGTTTCCACCTGGCACTCGCCCTCTCAGTGCCACTCGGTTCTGCCCCGACTGCTTGTAGACCCACTGCCACCATGGCCGAGCTCCAGGAACACCTGGGACCATCTCCTGGGCATCGCTCGCCGCCACAGACTCTCCTCCGTACTGCCCGGTACCCTTGCCCAGAGCGACTTGGACAATGGCACCAGGGCCCTCTCGCAGTGACCCTGAGCGTGACAAGGCTTGTATACTTTCCGGAATGCCCAGCAATTGTTCATCCCACACAGCGTCATCCCAAACCCTCGGAACTGGGCGATCTCACAGTCCGCAGCAGGCCAGTCTTCCCCAGCACTGCTCCTGATGGAAAACCCGAGGCCAGAGAACAGGTTGCAGCCCATGATGTTCGTGCCCCAGGCCGTCACGACAAACTCCACATCAGCCATCTCCGCCAACTTGGACCGAGCTGTCAGTCTAACGGTACCCACCGTGGCCAACCGTCCTCCAACATAGCTGCAAAACAGCGCTGAGTCACCTCCAATTCTGTAGTGGGGAAAACATCACCTAACTGTAGCCCAGTGCAGCAGAGAAGTCTCTGCCCCAGTGTCGGTCAGCATCGGTACAGGTACTCCATCCAACACTACCGTGCAATGTGCGCACTCACTGGTACTCGGGGATACAGTATATATTACTGTCGGGGCGGGAGGGGTTGAATTTCTGCACAGGCTCTCTTGTTCCGCTGACTGGCATACTATCACATAGTGGTGAAGATGGCCACACTTGCCACAGTGCTTCCCTCTTGCCGCACACTCTCTGGCCTTGTAGCAGTGCTTTGTGGACCCGCAGCCCATACATCTGGGCTTCCTCGGGGCAGACCTCATCCATACAGCATTGGCACCCTCGGCGTCCTCCTCGACACTCCCATCACTGCCCAGGTCCACTACCTGTGTAGCCATGGGGGAATTGTAACTCTCACGGTGACAGACGCTCACTCCACTCCCGAGTCAGCTTATCCACTGCCTCCAGCTGAAAGGCCAACTCGATGGGCCCAGATAGCATCAATTCACCAGGAAATATGAGCAGCTTAGACCGAACCGCAGCGCAGTTGGTATGTTCCGCCAACTGGTCGCAAACCATTTCTTCCTCCAACAGTCCGAAGCAACACTCAGCGGCCAGCTGCCTCAAGTCCGACACAAACCGCTGAATGGGTTTGCCAACCTGTTGGCGGTGCTGTTGGAACGTAATCCTTCGGACTATGACGTTGTCTGGTGCCCTGAAATGGCATGCCATCGCCACCACTTCTTCATAGCTGTCCGCATCACCAAGCGTGCCCAAAATCCTTCGTCCCTCCATTCCCAGGTTGTGCACAAGCAATGCACGCACCCTCAACTTCTCCATCCTTCCCAGGTCTAACGCCACCATATAAGTTCTAAAGGCGTCGTACCACCGAGGCCACGGCACAGGCAGCTCACCTGGGAGCTCCAAAAATTGGTGTCCCACACGCTTCCATGTCTTCGATATTACCCGCTTTTATTCTCGTCGCCAAATGTTATGTCTGAACTCCGAGCCAAGGAGGAGACCAGCAGTAGAGCTGAACACAACTTTATTACACAGGGCGCTGTGCACCCAACTACACCCGCAGCTGCTGGCAGAGGAAAAGGCTGAAAAGACCCCCTGCCTGCAGCCCTTCTTATATCCATGGGGTTGGCCGGACCGGAAGGCGGAGCCACCACCCCATGCTACACAAATAAGAGCTCCATATAAATACAATATATGAGTGATAAATAACTACATTACAGACAGCATCCCCAAAAAAATTAATCAAAATACACACATTCAGAGGAATAGAATATTCCTCCATCATACAGAGTAAACCGATTCAGAAGTGTTTTATTTTTTGTTCTCCCATGAGGTACAGTAACTGAAATCCCTGCGGTTGGCAGTTGTCTCGGTGGACTGATGGAAATCTCAGATTACCTTTGACGGCGCCCGTCACGGAGAGAATTAAGACCACCGCTGCGAGCCGCATCGTAATTTCGAGGAAGACCACCTTCATCCTGCAAAATGACGGCAGGTGAGACAAAGGGTGAGTGAAGCGATCGGGCTTTTTTAATCAAATAAAGATCAGAAAGGGAGAAGTTTTCTATAGCCTGAAAAATATAATAATAGAAACCTTAAATGGATAATTAATCTGGAGGGTTGTCAGTTGTTGTTTGAAATATCAACATAACGAGATTAATTTGTTTTAAGTTCTCTACTCATATTTTAACACAGTTGGGTACAATTGACGTCTTCCACTCCATTGTTTAAAATTGACGCACCTGAGCCAAAGTGTCTACTCCCAAAGGTGTCCAAACGCACCAACAAGCAGAGAAATAAAGACGCGCTTCAGCTCAAGCGCCCTTTCCATTAAACATTATGCGCGTCCAAATATATTCAAATGTATTCACACCACCTTACCTAAGTTGCCCCGGCGTTCTCCCTCCAGCTGGCTCCGATCATAGTTGGCTGATTTGCGCCTTTTAATCCACGCCCCGTGTGTGTGTGTGTGAAAGTGAAACCACAGGTGCGGGTGGGTTTGTGGTTCGGATGCTGGAGGCGGACCACACGGTTCTGACGGGACTGCTGCAGCGTGCAGAGTCCCGGTTGCAGCACGCTCCTCCCACCTTTACACGGGAAATTGTGTGCACCAATGTGACCCTCGGGAAAGAAATCTGATATTCGTACAGGGGCTGCGTGAGTCCACTTTATTGTTATTCTCTGTCAACTTATCTGTAAGTGTTAAGGAGGAGGCGAGGTCTAGACACTCAAACAGTGAAAAGGCGTGGAGCGCACTCCAGAGACCACAATTATGGAAAATAATTTGAGCATTTATTCCTTATACAACCAGGCAGTCAGAGACAGCAGACTTCATCACCACTGGGCTGGACCTATCGAAAATAGTTATTTTATTTACAGCATGTACAAAACCAGCCCAGTCTCCCCCCAAAAATGTAATATTGCACATTTTTTTACAACCTGGTCTCAGTAAAAAAAAAATGTATAAAAAAAAAACGTTTCCCCACCCCTCTAAAAACATACATATCCACATTAAATCAAAAAATAACGTGCCTCGCTACGTTTTCACAAGTTCACTCAGTGCGCAGTCCTCACCACGCATGCGTAGAACAACACATACTTTACTTTGCTTTCCCAACGCTCATCCGGTTAGTGGGAGGGGGATGGTGGATGGTTACTTACACAGCTGTTTCAGCAAAAACAGACAAGTTTAACTCCCACTCTCATCTATCACTGACCTTTTTCTTCTTTTTTTTTTCTTACTTTGTTTTTCACTCCACTAATGAAAGCTTCCTGTGAGGTCAGGGTTAGGCATTAAAGCATGGGTTAGGTTAGGTTAGTTGCTCCATGCTCACACACAATAAAAGTGGAAAAAAAAAAAGCCGTCACACACCTTTCTTAAAGCTGTAAATGCCACATACCCACTGCACCTCAAAAATTGCTTTTACGTGCCTCTGTACATTTTCTGTGACTGACAAAACGTGCAGTTGAGCAGGGTTTTTTTGCTTAGACTGGGCTGTTTTTTTTTCACTCTGAGAAAATGTGCATAGACACTGAAAAAAACACCTTTTTTTTACGTGTAGTGGATATGTGGCATTTACAGAAATGTCTCCTGGCACCCTAACATTTACCTGCCACTTTCATTCTCTGTGACCATCAGAGGTGACACATAACTAAAACAATGTTTCCTAACTCTAACCATTACAGGAGGAAACGCCTAAACCTAGCTTTGTCCTAATCTTAACATTTGTGAGGGGGGCAAAGTGGGTGACTGTCCCTGCCGCCATGATGAAATACCAGCACTAATACGCCCTCTAGAATGGTTTGCATAAAATAAGTTCCCTATTTATGATTGCCCTTTGAGCAATAAATTGTGATGGCATACTCTTCAGAGTAGGAAAATCTGAGGATATGATAATAAATATTTGTCTAGGGGAGAAAATCTGATGTTGTACCATATAAAGTCCACTGTGAGTGTCCTTTTATAATGGAAAATGATGCCATCATGAAGTGATTTCCACGCTTCCTGATATATACAGGTACATCTTAAAAAATTAGAATATCATGAAAAAGTTCAATATTTTTTGTCACTCATTTCAGAAAGTGAAACCCATATAGTATATAGATTCATTACACAGAGAGTGACATATTTCAAGTGTTTATTTATTTAAATTTTGATGATTATGGCTTACAGCCCATGAAAACCCCAAATTCAGTTTCTCAAAAAATTAGAATATTGCATAAAATTAATTAAAACAAGTAGTTTTTTAATAGAAATGTTGGCTGACTGAAAAGTATTTCCATGTACACACTCAATACTTGGTCGGGGCTCCTTTTGAATTAATTACTGTATCAGTGTGGCGTGGCATGGAGGTGATCAGCCTGTGGTACTGCTGAGGTGTTATGAAGGTCCAGGTTGCTTTGATAGTGACCTTCAGCTCGTCTGCATTGTTGGGTCTGGTGTCTCTCATCTTCCTCTTGACAATACTCCGTAGATTCTCTATGGGGTTTAGGTCAAGAGAGTTTGCTGGCCAATCAGACACAGTGATGCCATGGTCATTAAACCAGGTTTTGATACTTCTGGCAGTGTGGGAAGGTGCCAAGTCCTGCTGAAAAATGAAATCCGCTTCTCCATAAAGCTTGTCAGCAGAGAGAAGCATGAAGTGCTCTAAAATTTCCTGGTAGACAACTGCACTGACTTAATTCTTGATAAAACACAGTGGACAAACACCAGCAGATGACCTCTCTTCAGATAAAAGTAAATTTTGCATTTGATTTGGAAATCAAAGTCCCAGAATCTGGAGAAAGAGTGGAGAGGCACAGAATCTAAGTTGCTTGAGGTTTAGTGTGAAGTTTCCACAGTCAAGAATGATTTGAGGAGCCATGTTATCTGCTGGTGTTGGTCCACTGTGTTTTATCATGACCAAAGTGAGCGCAGTCGTCTACCAGGAAATTTTAGAGCACTTCAGGCTTTCCCCTGCTGACAAGCTTTATGGAGAAGCTGATTTCATTTTCCAGCAGGACTTGGCTCCCCCTCGCACTGCCAAAAGTATCAAAACCTGGTTTAATGACCATGGCATCACTGTGTTTGATTGGCCAGCAAACTCTCCTGACTTAAACCCCATAGAAAATCTATGGAGTATTGTCAAGAGGAAGATGAGAGACACCAGACCCAACAATGCAGACGGGCTGAAGGTCACTATCAAAGCAACCTGGGCCTTCATAACACCTCAGCAGTGCCAGAGGCTGATCACCTCCATGCCACGCCACATTGATACAGTAATTAATCCAAAAGGAGCCCCAACCAAGTATTGAGTGTGTACATGGACATGCTTTTCAGTCGGCTAACATTTCTATTAAAAAAACATTTTTTAAAATTAATTTTTTGTAATATTGTAGAGAGAGAAATGAGCAGGCGAGGAAGTGAGCTGGAGCAGAGCACACTTTATTACTCTCTCTCTATCATCAGTCAACAAGAAGAATAACCCAGGTCGCTGGCATCTCTCTTTTATACCACACAAACTCGCCTCGCGACCTGGGGGATTCACATTACAATACCTATACTTACAATTACAATCCCCTTTGTGACCCAGCCTGCCGGCGCATTATTATGCAGTCCGGAGGAGAATACATATTTTCATGCGGTCCTATGGAAAAAAACACAGTCTATCCTGCATATCCGTTTCACAGCCTTTAAGCGTCTCCTCCTGTGCCATTCAGTCTGAGTAGAGAATGTATTGTCTGGGTACCCCCCCCCCCCACCGAAAACTCAGACTGGGCCTTAACCCTCATATCCTGTGGGCTTCAGCCGATGTCTGTAGCGGCTGTAATGGGGGGGTCGCCGGATCCGAGGCACTGCTGTGCCAGTGGGGCGCTCCTGGAGACGCGTCCATCTGTGGGGGGACATGGGGGGGGGTGGCACATCTTCACCATGCCATTGTGGCTGAGCTGACGAGTCATTTACCTGGGAAGTTTTCAGTGGGGGTCGTTCGCGTCGAGGAGCTCAGGCCAACACCACCTGCTTGTCTGCTAATGCGAAGGTGGGCTTAAGCCTGTCTATACAGGCTGTTTCTCTGCGTCCCCCCAAGTCTACCACAAAATGTTTATCCCCAGGTTCCAACACTCTGAACGGACCATCGTAGGGCAGGCGCAACGGGGTCCAGTGGGCATCGTGCCTGACAAACACGAACAACGCATCCTTCAAGGTCCTTGGCACGAAAGCGCCGGGAAAACAGTGGTGGGCCGGGCCGGGTAGCGTCCCTGCCTCTGCGCTATGTAGTGAAGGCGGGGATGGATCGGTGTTTGGAGCGGGGTTGTCAGGCAAAAATTCTCTGGGGGGCCGCAGCAGCTGGGAAAAAACAAGCTGTGCTGGGGGGCAGCCAAATCCTCCTTCGGTGCTGAACGCAACCTTAATAGAACCTACGGCAACCAGTGCACCCAATTTGCATCCGTAAGCGAAGCCCTGAACGCTGCTTTAATCAACCTATGGAAACGCTTAGCCTGGGGGTTGTACGCGGCCGTACGATGAATTGTGATGCCCAGGTTCCGGGCCATCGTGGACCAGAGGTCAGAAACAAACTGTGGGCCCCGGTCGGATGAGATATCCGAAGGGGCACCGAAGCGTGCCACCCATTCATCAAAAAAGCACGTGCAACTTCTGCGGACGCAGTGGAAGCTAGCTGCACCACCTCGGGCCAGCGCGTGGTGCGGGCCACCACTGTCAGGAGGTACGTGAACCCCTGCGATGGCAGGAGGGGGCCCACGAGGTCCACGTGAATGTGGTCGAACCCCTTAGCCGGGACATGGAACGGCTCAAGGGGGGCCTTTGTGTGCCTGTGCACCTTGGCTCGCTGGCATGCTACACAGGCTGCAGCCCACTCTTTCACCTGTTTGTGCAGGCTCGGCCAGACAAACTTTGCTCCCACCATTTTGACTGATGTGCGCACTCCTGGGTGTGCCAGGGAGTGAACCGACTCAAAAACACGACAGCGCCAAGCGCGTGGGACCACCGAAGGTGGTCGGCCTATGGAGACATCACAGATTAGGGAGGGCCCCCCTGTCTTACAGTACTCTGGTCTCAAGCCTTAACCCTGTTGGTCCAGACTGGAGCGCGCAAACGTCCGCATCACCGATCTGCTTGGCGCCCATGCCCGTGTAATCTATCCCTACATAGACTGGGGCCACTAATGCACGCGAGAGGCAGTCTGCCACCATGTTGAGTTTACCAGCCACATGCTGAATGTCGGTCGTAAACTCCGAGATTGTGGCCAGCTGTCTCTGCTGCCGGGCCGACCATGGTTCCAAAACCTTGGCCATAGCATACGTTAGGGGCTTGTGGTCCACAAACGCAGTGAAGCTGCGCCCTTCCAGCCAGAACTGGAACTGGCATATGGCCAGGTGGAGAGCCAGTAACTCCCTGTCGAACGTGCTGTATTTACACTCATTGTCACGCAAAGACCTGCTAAAAAAGGTGAGCGGCTCGCCAAGAACCGGCGACACACTGCTCCACGACGGTACGATGCATCGGTAGTGAGCGCTATCCGAGCCACCAGGTCCGGGTGCGCCAGTAGTGCGGCGTTCGCTAGAGCAGTTTTGGCCTCAGAAAACGCCTACTCTCGCTCAGGAGTCTAGTCGACTCTATCCGCCGGTTTCCATTTCTTAAGCACGGTGTACAACGGCTGCATGAGCTGGGCTGTGCGGGGGAGGAAACGGTAGTAAAAGTTAACCATCCCCAAAAACTCCTGCAGTGCCCTGACCATCTGAGGCCGGGGAAAATCTGTCACTGCGCGCACTTTGTCCGGTAAGGGTATCGCGCCCTCCGGTGAAATGCGGTGGCCCAAAAATCAATTACCGTAACCCCGAACTGGCACTTTGCCGGGTTGATTATTAACCCGTGCTCTTCCAACCTCTGGAAAACCGTCCTGAGGTGGGCTACGTGTTTGTCCTCAGACTTGCTGGCCACCAGGATGTCATCCAGGTAGATGGACACAAATGGCAGATCACGCAGCACCGCATCCATCATGCATTGGAATGTCTGCACCGCACCTTTTAACCCGAAAGGCATGCGTAAGAACTCAAAAAAGACCAAACGGTGTTATTACTGCGTTTTTTTGGGGGTTTTTTTGTTACTTATTTGTACCCATAGGTAGATTTGGTTTGCAGTCTGGTGACAAGCCACCGGCTGCCGGTCGCTGCGTGCGCGAGCGCCCTAAACCTACATATTTTTTTGGTATGCGGGAGGAAACCGGAGAAATCCCGGAGTAAACCCACGCAACACGGGGAGAACAGGCAAACTCCACACAGCTCACTGTTGGTCGGGGGCTGGGATCGAACCCACGATCTCATGATCCCCGCGATCCCCCGGCCGAGGGTAAAACTGTGCTGCCACAGTGCTAAACCACTGCGCCACCGTGCAGCCCAACCCCGTGCGGTTTTGGGTATGTCTTCCGCGTGCACTGCGACCTGGTGGTAACTGCGGACCAGGTCCACCTTGGAAAAAATGCGTGCCCCGGTGAGGTGGACGTAAAAATCCTGAATATGGGGGACTGGGTAGCGATTGTGAGCTGTGGCGTTGCTTAATCTGTGGAAATCTCCGCATGGTCGCCATGATCCCTCGGCTGTAGGCACCATATGTAGTGGGGATGCCCATGGGCTGTTTGAGCGCCTGATGATGCCCAACCTTTCTAAGCTGGAGAACTCCTCGCGTGCACTGGCCAGTTTAGCTGCGTCCAGGCACTGAGGTCCTGCAAAAACGGGTAGCCCTGTGGTGGTAATGAAGTGCTCCACCCCGTGTTTAGTGATGGCCACCAAAAACGTCGGAACCGTGAGTGCTGGGAACTGGGTGAGTAGTGTGTGGAACTTACCCCCTGGAGCTGTGACATTGGCTAGTGTTGTGGACCCGGCTCCTCTAGCTGTACAGGGCCGAGAATCAAAAGACATTGTGTTAATCAGGCGTCTGTTAGCCACATCGACTCATAGTCCATGTGCACACAAAAAATCTGCGCCCAAAATGGGGAAGTTACATACCGCTATGACAAATGTCCATTGGTATGTACGGCCATGCAAGGATATAGTCAGTGTCCTCTCACCAAAAGTCTTAATATCTGAGCCGTCTGCGGCCGCCAGCCGGTCTGCGTAGGATGGTAGGATGAGGCTCTTTTGAGAGCCAGAGTCCATGAGGAACCGTCTCTCCGAGTGTGAGTCTGTCACATAGAACAGCTTGTTTGTGTCACCGGCGGTCGCAGCTGCTACCAACTGCTGGCCCTGGCATTTCACGAGCACTTGAACTGGCACGGTGGCACACAATGGCGTGCGTCTTCTCCTAAGCGGCAGTGATAGAAGCTGAGCGTGCCCCTCCGGTGCTTCTTGGCCTCTGCTGCGGCCACCGTCGCTGGCTCCTCGCCCCTGCTGGCCGTCTCGCTGGGTTCTGACGCCGCTGCGTTCACAGCGAAGGTTCTGGTCGCTAGGATAATCCGATCTCCCTCTTGTGCTAGAAGCCCGGTAGTTGCGCATGGCCAGCAGTGGCGAATTGGCAAGGACCACTCTGGCTGCTGTCAGGAGGTTCCGGAGGAAAAGGTGGGCAAAGAGGAAATGCCCATCATCTGTGCCAATCAACGGCAACATCTTCTCCACTAATTCGACCGCCAACCCATCTACCAACTCGGAGCGCATCAGGAGCCTTTCCGCTCTCTCGCAGTCCGAGAACATGTAGCGCCAGGCCAGCGCGGTCTTGAGAGCATATTTGTCGTGGGCTGGGGGCCGTTGGAGCAGGCTCGCCACCTGCTGTGTTGTGCGTGCGTCCAGCGCTGCAACCACGTAGTAGTATTTGGTGTCATCTGCCATCACTCCATGGAGCGCGACCTGGGCCTCGGTGTGGAGGAACCAAGACTTCGGGTCATGTAGAAAAAAGTCTAGGAGTTTGACCAAAATGGCGCACGTGGTGCTGGCACCTCCAGTCCAGGTCGTCTCCGGGGTGTTTGCCTCGAGTTCCATTATGCGTCAAGGGTCACCAGTGTAGAGAGAGGAATGAGCAGGCGAGGCAGCGAGCTGGAGCAGAGCACACTTTATTACTCTCTCTCTATCATCAGTCAACAAGAAGAATAACCCAGGTTGCTGGCATCTCTCTTTTATACCATACAAACTCGCCTCGCAACCTTGGGGGTTCACATTACAATACCTACACTTACAATAACAATTCCCTTTGTCACCCAGCCTGTCAGCGCATTATTATGCAGTCCGGAGGAGAATGCGTATTATCATGTGGTCATATGGAGAAAACCACAGTCTGTCCTGCATATCTGTTTCACAGCCTTTAAGCGTCTCCTCCTGTGCCATTCAGTCTGAGCAGAGAATGTATTGTCTGGGTCCCCCACAATATTCAAATTTTTTGAGAAACTGAATTTGGGGTTTTCATGGGCTGTAAGCCATAATCATCAAAATTAAAATAAATAAACACTTGAAATATATCACTCTCTGTATAAAGAATCTATATAATATATGGGTTTCACTTTCTGAAATGAGTGACCAAAAATATTGAACTTTTTCATGATATTCTAATTTTTTGAGATGTACCTGTAACTATCCTAAATGGTGCTTTTTCCAATAGAGAAAGAGAAGCTATGACGAGCTCTTTAAGGTACCTTTACTGATGAGAAAACATACTTTTTATCATTAACATTTGTCATTTGTCAAGGAAAAAGCTGTGTACATTTTAGGGTTATTTTTATGTCATATTGTGGGGGCACAATGTTGGACTTCTCCACCCAGGAAACAATGGACCAAAAGAGGTGTCACCAGGGGGTTCAGATGGGACAGTAAGGACTATGCTCCCCCCGGGGAGAGGAATAGATACCAGGCCGCTGGAAGAAGGATGTGAGAGTGGCGCCATTGTTATGTCATGTTAATGTGCCACACAGGCTTTGTTCTAAACATAATGTGTTATGGTCGGAAGTTCCGGGCCTCAATGCATGGAGATAAAGATATATAAGAGGGATGCACAGAGGCCCAGGATGCGCTTTTGCTATACTGTTTTGTTGGAGAAAGAATAAAGTCTTGTGTTGTTCAGCTCGTTTCCTCGCCTATTCCTTTCTCCACACTGGTGACCCCAAGATGTGCCATGGAGGGCGAGATGAGCACAGCCCCAGAGACTACCTGGAGGGAGAGCAACAACGCTGCGTACACTGTTTCAGTCATTCTCCCGGACTTCTGTCTTCATGACCTGACAGCGTGGTTTTTGCACATAGAAGCCCAGTTCGCACTCCACGGGATAACAACAGATGACACAAGGTAGTACTACGTGGTCGCTGCGCTGGACGTGTGTGCCATACAACAGGTGGCAAGCCTGCTCAAGAAGCTGCCAGCCCGAGGGAAGTACGAGGCGCTCAAGAGGATGCTTCTCCAGCGCTATACCCTTTCGGACAGTGAAAAGACGGAGAGACTCCTAACATGTTCATAGTTGGGGGACAGATTAGCCGTAGAGTTAATGGAGAGCATGTTGGCACTGATGGGTAGAAACGACAAGTCTTTCCTGTTCGCCCACCTGTTCTTCAGGAACCTACCAGCTGCAGCGAGGGCAATCCTGGCCAACTCGCCGTTGCTGGTGATGAAGGACTACCACGCACTGGGGCAGGAAGTGGATCGCATCATTTTAGCGACCAGAACGCTCAGCGTGAATGCAGCGACACCGACGTCCAGGAGGGACTCCAGCGAGGTCGAGAAGCCGTTGGTGGTAGCCGGAGCCGACGCCAGGAGATGCAGGAACGGGGCGATCTGTTACTATCATCGCCGTTTCGGCTCAAAGTGATGCGTGCCGCCACGCCAATTCAAAAAGTCAGGAAACGGCATGGCCAGCAGTCAGTAGCAGCTGCGACCGCTGGTGACAGAAACAAGCTGCTGTATGTCACAGACACACGTTCGGGGAGACGGATTCTGATGGACTCCAGCTCCCAGAAGAGCCTCATCCTGCCGGTCGACACAGACAGGGTGGCAGGGAGCAGTGGTCCTGAGCTTACAGCCGCCAACGGATCCACCATCAGGACATTTTTTGAGCGGACACTGACAATATGCTTACACGAACGCAACTTTCAGTGGAACTTTGTGGTGGCTGCATGTTCCGCCCCCACTTTAGACACAGATTTTTTATGTGCTTATGGGTTATTAGTTGATGTTGCTAATAGGAGATTAGTCGATGCTGTCTCTTTTGCCTCTCTGTCCTGTACAGCTTGGGGAGCCGGGTCGACAACACTGGCCAACGTTATAGCTCCAGGGGGTAAGTACCAACAGTTACTCGCACAGTTCCCAGCACTCACGGTCCTGATATTTTTGGCTATGATAACAAAGTACAGGGTCAAACACTTCATAACTACAAAAGGGCCGCCGGTATTTGTGTGACCTCGGCGCCTGGACGCAGCTAAACTGGCTAGCACGCGCGAGGAGTTTGCCAACTTGGAGCAGTTGGGTATCGTCAGGCGCTCCAACAGCCCATGGGCATCCCCACTACACATGGTGCCTAAAGCCGACGGGTAGTGGCAACCATGTGGCGATTTCCAGCGCTTGAACAGTGCTACGGAATATGATCGCTATTCTATCCCACACATCTAGGATTTTTCCATACACCTGGCTGGGGCGCGTGTTTTTTTCAAAGTAGATCTGGTCTGCGGTTACCACCTGGTCCCAGTGCGCAAGGAAGACGTTCCAAAAACAGCTGTAATAACTCCTTTTGGCCTTTTTTAGTTTTTACGCATGCTGTTCAGATTAAAAGGTGTGGCACAGACCTTCCAGAAGATGATGGATGCAGTGCTTCGTGACTTGTCCTTCATTTTTTTCTACTTAGACGACATTCTGGTAGCCAGCGCATCTGAGGAGGAGCACATCGCCCATCTCAAGACAGTTTTCCGGAGGTTGGAAGTGCACAAGCTGATAGTTAACCTGGCAAAGTGCCAGTTCGGTGTGCCAGTGACTGACTTTTGCCAGAGGGTGCGATCCCGTTACCAGACAAAGTGCGCGCTGTGTCGGACTTTCCATGCCCGCAGACAGTAAGGGTACTACAGGAGTTTTTGGGAATGGTTAATTTTTTATAACCGTTTCTTTCCCCAGGCAGCCCAGCTGATGCAGCTGTTGTATGCCGTGCTTAAAAAAAGAAGCCAGTGGAAGCCATCAACTGGCTCCCGAGTGAGTCCAGGCTTTCACTAATGCCAAAACAGCGCTTGCGGAAGCCGCGTTGTTAAACCACCCAGATCCGTCTGCACGGATTGCACTCATGATGGATGCGTCTGACGTTGCCATAGGGGCAGTGGTGGAGCAGTGCGTCGCAGGTTTGTGGCAGCTGCTCGCATTTTTTAGCCAGACTCTGCGCGACAATGAACACAAGTACAGCACATTCGGTGGAGAATTGCTGGCTCTCCACTTGGCGATGCGTCATTTCCAGCTCTGGCTGGAGAGGCGTGAGTTAACTGTGTTCGTGGACCACAAACTGCTGACGCATGCGATGTCTAAGACCTCAGAACCATGGCTGGCCCGGCAGCAACTGCAGTTGGCCGCAATTTCGGAATTTACTACCGACATTCAACACGTTGCTGGTAAACTCAGTGTCGTGGCCAATTGCTTGTCGCGCACATTAATTGCTCCAACTTACATGGGAATAGATTTCCCCTCCATGGCCGTGGAACAAGCTGGAGACGCGGACATTTACACGCTCCAGTCTGTGCCAGCTGGGTTAAGACTGGAGAACAGGGTGGTGCAAGAAGGGTACCCTCCCTTGCTCTGCAATGTCTTCACCAGCTCCCCGCGCCCAGTGGTTCCGAGCTCTTGGCGCCATCGCATTTTTGAGTCGGTCCACTCCCTTTTGCATCCGGGAGTGTGCGCTTCAGTGAAACTAGTGGGGGTGAAATTCATCTGGCCACGCTTGCGCAAAGACGTGAAAGAGTGGGCTGCAGCTTGCATCACGTGCCAGCAGGCCAAAGTGCACAAGCACACTAGAGCTCTCCTCGAGCCGTTCCAAATCCCAGCTAGGAGGTTCAACCATGTCCACATGGATTTGGTGGGACCCCTCCTACCGTCGCAAGGTTTCATGCACCTTTTGACAGTCGTGGACCGCACCATGTGCTGGCCTGAAGTGGTCCCGCTGGCTTCTACCACATCCGCGGAAGTGGCGCGCGCATTTTTGTCGGCTTGGGTTGCACGTTTTGGATCTCCATCGGACATCACATCCGACAGAGGTCCACAATTTGTTTCGGAACTCTGGTCCGCGATGGCTCAGGGCCTTGGGGTCAAAATTCACCGCACTACCGCGTACAACCCCCATGCTAACGGGTTATGCGAGAGTTTTCATAGATCGCTTAAAGCAGCGCTCAGAGCTTTGCTCACGGACACAAATTGGGTCGGCTGCCTGCCTTGGGTTCTTTTAGGGTTGCGTTCCGCACCTAAGGAGGATTTGGCAGCCTCCCCGGCAGAACTCATTTTTTCTCAACTGGTGCGGATTCCCAGAGAATTTTTACCGGAAAACCCTGTGCCCGAGGCTGATCCGCCCATGCAATTGTTACACAGTACAGAGGCTGTGAGCGTACCGGGCCAGGCCCACCATTGTTTTTCCCACACATTCATCCCAAAAAGCTTGCAGAATGCCAGTTTTGTTTTTGTCAGGCACGATGCACCCACCGTACAACGGACCATTCAGGGTGTTGGAACCTGGGGCGAAACATTTTATGTTAGACTTAGGTGGACGTAGGGAGACCATCTGCATCGACAGGTTGAAGCCCGCTTTTGTGTTAGCAAGATGAGCAAGTGGTGTTGGTCCAAGCTCCCCGGCGCGGACGCCCACCGTTGGTGGCTCCAAGGTTGGTGATTCCTCAGCAGGGACCGGTGCTCACGAAGCTGATTTTTTTTCTCCTCCTTCCTTTTTCCCTCCACAGACTGATGTGCCCTCCTGTACACCCCGCCAGCAGGGCAGTTCAATTGGATCGGCGACCCCCCACTACAGCTGCTATGGATGCCAGCTCAAGCCCAAAGGATGGGTGGGTTAAGGCCCATTCTGGGTGTTCGGGAAGGGGGGGGGCACAGTGTTGGACTTCTCCACCCAGGGAACAATGGACCAAAAGAGGAGGTGTCACCGGGGGGTTCAAATGGGACAGTAAGGGCTATGCAATGTCCGGGGAGAGGAGTAAATACCGGGCCGCTGGGAGAAGGATGTGAGAGCGGCGCCAGTGTTATGTCATGTTAATGTGCCACACAGGCTTTGTTTTAAACATAATGTGTTATGGTCAGACGTTCCGGGCCTCAATGCATGGAAATAAAGATATAAAAGAGGGATGCACAGAGGCCCGGGATACACTTTTGCTATACTGTTTTGTTGGAGAAAGAATAAAGTCTTGTGTTGTTCAGCTCATCTCCTTGCCTATTCCTTTCTCCACAATATCTTTATTTGCTTTGAAATATTTTGCTAAAATCCAGTATGTAGTCTCATACTTAAGTGACACTCCAGTCAAAATCTTTTTTTTTTTGTTAACATGTCTGTAACATGTTTTTTAAGACATATCAAGAGCAAAATCACTCTTATGTGTCATGTCTGTTTTTCTGCTGTTTAAGTTCAGTTAAGCTCCTCCCTTTGGAAAAAAGCAAGTTTAAATGGACGGTTTTTGTGATGTCACTATAACAGGTGAAGCAATCCAGACTGAGCACTGGCTATGGGCCTATGGGTTATGGGTGGGCCTCCTTAGAATATTCATAGATCTCAGCGTTTGAAGGAGGAGGAAAAGGAAAAAAATTTTCACAAGCAATTATAAAACCCTGAAAAAGAATTTCTGTGGCAAAATGGGCACAAGATACTATTTTAGACGATGTAGATTTGTTTTTAAGGGGATTTATATCAACTGGAGTGTGTCTTTAAAGTAAATTTCTTACAAATAGTACATTAAAATGGCCCCTTGCACATAATAATCCTGAAATCTAAATACGAAATTTAGAGTATGAAAAGCTATATCTAATAAGTAGAAGGAAAATACACTGCCTAGCCCCCCCCCCCCCCAAAAAAAGGAACAAACTCTAATATTTCATTGGACCACCTTTAGCTGTGATTACAGCACGCATTCTCTGTGGCATCGTTTCAGTAAGCTTCTGCAATGTCACAACATATTTCTGTCCAGAGTTGCATTAATTTTTTGCCAGGATCTTGTATTGATAATGGGGGAGTCGGAACACTGCCAAAGGTCTGCGTTGGACAGTTCTTAACCCAATTCTAGCAGTTTCAGAAATCTCCTTAGATGCTTTCTTTGCTTGATGCATGCTGATAACTTGACCCTTCTGAAACAGATTAACATCTTTTCCACAGCCACAGGATGTCTTTCGACATGGTTGCTTAAGAAATGAGAAGCTACTCACTGCATCAGTTAGGATTAAATAACTTGTTGCCAGCTGAAATATAATCACCCATGCAATAATTATCCAATGGGAGGTTCTTACCAGTTTGCTTAGTTAAATCCAGGCAGTGACTTTTTTTTGGCCACGCATTGTAGAAAAGTCGTGAAAAATATGGCATAAAATTTTTACAGGACAACCTGCACATAGTTCTATTAACTATCTCATCTGAATACCACATACTATCCGCTAAATATTATTTATGAAATGATGACCAATGATGGAAAAGTATTGCTGTAATCTATTATAAAATTATTTTAATAAATACTAAAGGATGATATACAGTAGAGCATTCTTTTGAAATTGAGCGTATCATAAAACCTGAAGAGCAAAAAACACTAAAGTGAACTGTAAAATTGGACTAAAATGATGTTTTTCATTAAAAATGGAAAACACACACATTAAATCACAGGTGAATAAATTTACTGTCACCTTTCCTCTGCCCAAGGGGCAAGTTTAGACCTCCACCCATTTCAAAGTCATATTGATTAACTTCCCCTACGACACAGTGCCTACCTGCCATACATAATAATGTCTTGTTCTATTCTTAGTCCGGTTATTGCTGTCCGCAATCTTCTTTTATCCTTCCCAAGGGCAAGGAATGGTATTTTCCACTAAGTATATGGCTGAATCTAAAGGGCCTCATCACGAGTTTCACCCCTCTCAGACATCATTAGATTAGCAATAAAGATCTTGAAAATTGTGTCCAGGCAAGCATCATGGGAATCCAACCACTTTATCTCTCTAATCATCGTTATAGCTTATCTCTACATGCAAAAGTATAAGAACCAACCAGTGTTGCGTTTTGGAATGGAGTTGCAGGAGATTTACAAATATGCAATAATAAGCAGATTTTTCTCTTTTAAACAGATGGCTCTAGACAGTGATAACACATGGGATAGATAGATAAATGTAAATCGACAGCAAATTTTTACTTTTTTAATTGGATGTGGTAAAGAGAGTACAGAGAAGCTGCTTTTTCTTCTGCTGCTCACTAACTGTGAAACAAGGACACACTGCTACAAACAGACAGACGGAACAGATGTGAGTGGTGGAGAAATAAACAACTCTGCTTAGATGTGATAGAATCTTCTGAGGGGTCCTCGGTCTCATATCCACCGGTTTCATGTGGCTGCCGCTCGTTTATTTTCAGACCTGGGAGACAGAGCCCGTAGCCCAGCTTAACAGTAGAGTGGTGATGTGATTCTGCTACTCCATGCACATCTGCATCAGTCAGTCCATCTAATGAAATGTCTCAGGCTTTTATGTGTGCTTTATTAAAATGAAGGAGTTGTCCATTGATTTATTGTTTGTTTTTTTTTCAGCACTCATCCGATGTGTAATCAGGCCCTGTGTGCTCCGTTCAAATCGGATATTATGGATCTGAGGATCTGAGTGAGTGCTTACGTGTCTTGTACTGTGACATTTGCATCATTATCATCATCATGATGCCAAGACTTTGCTGGCATTTTGATATTTTGTTGATTTCTACTCTCATAATTAACTGGGAATTGAGAGTGTCTAAAACCAGAAAAATGACAACAGATGATGTTTTGTTTTTTTTCAGTAGGTATTACAAGCTATAGTAATGTAATGAAAATAGTGACTTCTAGTAGTTCTGAAAATAACTACATAAAGTGTTTATGTTAAAGTAGACCCTCACCCTTACCTATGCCGTGGAAATGTATCCATCTGCTGTGCATGAAGACTGAAATAGTGACCAGAGCTGGTTTTTGTGAATTTATTATCTCTGCAGAGAGGACCAATCAACACAGAGTACACAGCAGTGAGAGAAAACTCAAAATCCTAACAGTGTGAGCTGTTTTTATAAAAAGCCCCATCTTTGACCTTCTCATTTAGATAGCATCCTAAAGATAGTCACAGACCAGTTGGAGTCATCCTCAGAGAACATCACCTTCAATTATGGACAGATCATTCTGAGAAACCAAGAGCAGTGCTTGATCATTTTTTAGCAAGTCAAGCAATGTAGACACCCCTCTATCCTTTTCTTTCTATTGGACTCTACATGAAATTGATTTGCATGCTGCACTGAATAAGGCTTGAATTTAATAACTGAGACAAAAAAACCTACCGGGAAAGCATTTACTGAAGCCTCTGATTAACTGAGTAGGTTGTCATTCAATAAATGTAATTGTATTCACTCTTCATTTTCATCCATATGAATATTCAACAGCATAGTGTGAGCATGTGAATTGAACCAGGTTCAAACTGGAGGCGGCTCTAATCCACTGTGCTTCCTGCAGCAAACTCCATCTTTCAGCTTGGGAGGCTGTTCTTATTTTAAAAAAAAAAAAAAAAAGTCTGTGGTGACAGGTGTGACAAATTTGCATCTCACTGCAATCAATTAATTTCAGTGATTATGCATCAAAGGGGAATAAGCATTTCCCATGATCTTAGAAATGTGAGTTTTATTATTTCTTAATCACCGTAAAGGTTAATCCCACACTGAGCTGCTACTCGCTCCACACTACACAGATGAGAAATTGTTACAAGCCATTACGGCAGATTGTAGGCCAGTGTAGATTATCTCATTTAAAATCCACTAGAGGGAAGATGATTTCATTTAAATTCTCAGCACAGAAACACAAAAATAAAAAGAAGTCCATCAGCAGAGTCTAAAATCTGATTAAAGAAGTCACCCATTCACATGCTGTTTGGCTGCAGATCATTTCGTTCAAACTCCCAGATGGTGCAGTTTGACTGCAAAGAAATGAGTCCTGAATAATCAAATCTAAACACGGTTAGATGGATGATAATGCGTGGTGATGTTCTATAATTTCTTCTTGCGACATGTTGCTCAGGTGGATCAGTAGACACAACAGCTCATTAGTCTGGTTATCACACCAGTGGGGTTTATGCTTATATTCTTTATGCATAATAATAAAGTCGTTACTCCAAATGTGCAATAAATATTGTATATCTGTGTGTGCTTCACGCAGTTAAACACAGTGCATACTTGTAGAAAGGATATAGGGCTGTTTTTTAATGTGGTTGCAGTCTTGACTTGGTCCAGAGATCCATTAAACAACTTAACATAAAAACACAATCCCCTCAAATCCAAATAAACCAGACACCTTATTTGCAGGGTAACTGCATCAATTCAGTTCTGATGATGAATGAAGACATAAATGTGAGATGATTTTTCTGTGGAACAGACCTGTAAATATACCAGAATGTTGTCCTACTAACATATTTATTTGGGACGTGTTACACTTTGCACAGTTAGTCTCTATTTTATTATTCATAACAGGCTTCTAAGGCTTTGTCTGTTCTGAGGCTGTGAGGTTTATGTTGTGTATTTTTTAATATTTATGTAATGATTTGAAAGTTGTACTGTTCTGTAAAATGTTTCTTTTTGATGCAGACTTTTATTTAGATAGCTGATTACCAAGATTTGCTTTTATGAAATTATATTTATTTTATACTTTGATAACATGCACAATACCATGTTTAGAAATGTGGGTATTTCCATCATGTGTGGGATGAATTTATTTTACTTCACTGATGTAAGAGTGTATTTGCATTTCTTGTGTCAGCCCATGTGGGTACAACACATACTTTAAGTGTATGACACAAAATGAATAAAAATAATTAAATACTGTAAAATCAAAACTGGTGTCATTATTGACATCAGAATTGATACAAAGTTCACAGCAGCAAAGAAGAGGAACTATAGTTTGCAATGTGTAAATCAGTGTTTTGTTTTGTTTTTTACTTTTTTTGAGCCATGACACCCTTCTTACATTGAAAAAAAAAAATCCTCCAGCAATCCACCAGCCCAAAATGTTATAAAATGACACATTGTAGCCTATTGGGTTTTTTTTTAAGCCTATTGCCTTTTTTGCCACGGTGTTGGACAGGCTGACAGACGAGGTCAAGTGTCCGTGGACCATGATGTTTGCAGTTGACATTGTGATCTATAGTGAGAGTAGGGGGCAGGTGGAAGAGAACCTGGAGAGGTGGTGATATGCTCTGGAGAGAAGAGGAATGAAAGTCAGTAGAAGCAAAACAGAATACATGTGTGTGAATGAGAGGGAAGCAGGTGTAACAGTAAAGATATAAGGAGTAGAGGTAGTGAAGGGAGATGAGTTTAAATACCTGGGGTCAACTATCCAAAGCAATGGAAAATGCACAAGAGGTGAAGAAGAGACTGCAGGCAGGGTGGAGTGAGTGGAAACAAGTGTCAGTGGTGATTTGTGACAGAAGGGTTGCAGCTAGAGTGAAAGAGAAGATTTGCAAGACGGTAGTGAGACATGCTATGATGTATGATTTGGAGATGGTGGCTCTGACAAAAAGACAGGAGACAGAGCTGGAGGTGGCAGAGTTGAAGATGCTAAGGTTCTCAATGGGAGTGACTAGGAGGGACAGGATTAGAAATGAGAATATCAGAGGGACAGCTTTGGTTGAACAGCTTGGAGACAAAGTAAAGGTGGATTCACACTACAATGTTTAGAATGACATTTACTGGCATTTTGGCAAACGTCTGGCTCTGCTGGCAAAAGTTAATGATTGCTGGTGTTTGTTGGCAAACGCTGGCGAAAGTTGTGTACTTCGAAAATTTTCAGCCTGCTGAAAATTTGCCAACGTTTGGAAATACACGTTGGTGAAAGCTGTGCTCAGTTTGTAAAAGTTCCTGAGCGCTGGACTAAGTTATGCAGAGTTTACCTAAGTCAGCTTCAGTTAAAGTTGGGTTCACACTAGCATTTCGACTGACTTGTACAGATGTTTTGAAAAATCAGAGAAATACTCAGTTCAGATCAGCTGACGTCAGCGTCAGGCGACGCTCATAAAGGTTAGTGTTTGTGGAGGCTTCCTGCTGTTCTGGACCTGCTTCTGGAGTGAACACATGTCCCTTAGGCATATGTTTCAGTATTTATTTTCATTTGATATTCCTATGTAGTTACTTCTGCATACTCTTTTCTGCTGTTCATTCATGCATTCATCTAAAAAAAATAATAAAATAATGCTATAGACTCCAACACTGAGTCTGCAATTAAAATGTGAATGTGGATGGAATAAAAAACTATTCAGTGAATCATTGTATAAATAAAATGACGGGTGATTATATTTTGACTGTTACACCTCTGGGCAGCGCGGTGGTAGAGTGGTTAGCACTGCAGCAGCGCAGCAACTCACCCTTGGCCGGGGGATCCCGGGTTCGATCTCAGCCCCCAACCAACAGTGATCTGTGTGGAGTTTGCATGTTCTCCCCGTGTCTGCGTGGGTTTACTCCGGGATTTCTCCGGTTTCCTCCCACATGCCAAAAACATGCAAGTTGGGTTAATTGGCATCAAACTGGGGATTCTAAATTGTCCTTAGGTATGGATGTGACAGTGAATGGTTGTCTGTCTCTCTGTGTTGGTCCTGCGATAGACTGGCGATCTGTCCAGGGTGTACCCTGCCTCTTGCCCAAAGATGCTGGGATAGGCTCCAGCCCCCCACCCCCACCACCCACCACCACCCAAAAAGGATTAAGCGGAAGAAGATGGATGGATGGATGGATGGATGGATGGATGGATGGATGGATGTTACACCTCTCTCCATTAAAATAACATAAAATCCTGTTAAATGTCATTTACTTTTTGACACCACATCAGCGCTGTTTGATTCCCACAATGGAAGGGAACCAAAAAATCCTAGAGAATGATTACACATGGAGCAGAACATTACGAACAGTGAATTTCTCAATGAGGAGATTTTTTTTTTTCCTTTTGGGCTGTCACATTTTTGGGAGATTTTATGTATATATACAGTATATATATATATATATATATATATACACTACAGTTCAAAAGTTTGGGGTCACCCAGACAATTTTGTGTTTTCCATGATAAGTCACACTTTTATTTACCACCATGAGTGGTAAAATGAATAGAAAATATAGTCAAGACATTGACAAGGTTAGAAAGAATGATTTGTATTTGAAATAATAATTTTTTCCTTCAAACTTTGCTTTCGTCAAAGAATCCTCCATTTGCAGCAATTACAGCATTGCAGACCTTTGGCATTCTAGCTGTTAATTTGTTGAGGTAATCTGAAGAAATTTCACCCCACGCTTCTAGAAGCCCCTCCCACAAGTTGGATTGGCTGGATGGGCACTTCTTGCGTACCATACGGTCAAGCTGCTCCCACAACAGCTCAGTGGGGTTTAGATCTGGTGACTGCGCTGGCCACTCCATTACAGATAGAATACCAGCTGCCTGCTTCTTCTCTAAATAGTTCTTGCACAATTTGGAGGTATGCTTTGGGTCATTGTCCTGTTGTAGGATGAAATTGGCTCCAATCAAGCACTGTCCACAGGGTATGGCATGGCGTTGCAAAATGGAGTGATAGCCTTCGTTATTCAAAATCCCTTTTACCCTGAACAAATCTCCCACCTTACCAGCACCAAAGCAAACCCAGACCATCACGTTACCCCCACCTTGCTTGACAGATGGCGTCAGGCACTCTTCCAGCATCTTTTCAGTTGTTCTGCATCTCACAAATGTTCTTCTGTGTGATCCAAACACTTCAAACTTCGATTTGTCCGTCCATAACACTTTTTTCCAATCTTCCTCTGTCCAATGTCTGTGTTCTTTTGCCCATATTAATCTTTTTCTTTTATTGGCCAGTCTCAGATATGGCTTTTTCTTTGCCACTCTGCCCTGAAGGCCAGCATCCCGGAGTATTCCGGGATGCCTCTTCACTGTAGATATTGACACTGGCGTTTTGCAGGTACTATTTAATGAAGCTGCCAGTTGAGGACCTGTGAGGCATCTATTTCTCAAACTAGAGACTCTAATGTACTTATCTTCTTGCTCATTTTTGCAGCGGGGCCTCCCACTTCTCTTTCTACTGTGGTTAGAGACTGTTTGTGCTGTTCTCTGAAGGGAGTAGTACACACCGTTATAGGAAATCTTCAATTTCTTGGCAATTTCTCGCATGGAATAGCCTTCATTTCTAAGAACAAGAATAGACTGTTGAGTTTCACATGAAAGTTCTCTTTTTAAGATAAGATAAGATAAGATAAGATAAGATAAGCCTTTATTAGTCCCACAACGGGGAAATTCCAGGATTGCAACAGCACAGGGATAGCAACACTCAGAGCAACAATCAGAAGGCAAGAAAAAAAACAAGCAAGCAAGAGCAGCTAATATACATATGTACATATTACTATAAAATATATATATACACACACACACACACAGACACACAGTGCAGAGCATTGTAGCTGGATGGAATAAATATATGAATATATGAACACACAGTGCAGAGCATTGTAGCTAGATGGAATAAATATGTAAATATATAAACACCCACAGTACGGAGCATTGCAGCTAGGTGGAATAAATATGCAAGTATATAAACACACACAGTGCGGAGCAATGTAGCTAGATGGAATAATATGTAGATATATAAAAACACAGTGCGGAGCATTGTAGCTAGATGGAATAAATATATACTGTAGATATATAAATATAAACACGCCCAGTGCAGAGCATTGTAGTTAGATGGAATAAATATGTAAATATATAAACACACACAGTGCAGAGCATTGTTGCTAGGTGGGATGAAACAGCATAACCGTCTATTTAGTTATCCTACATGGTATGATTATGTGCCCATACATATTCTCACCCTCCAAAGTGAGGAAAACTCGCTGGCCATTTTAAGCGTTTAATCGACCCCACAAATGTGATGCTCAAGATACTCAACCTGCTCAAAGGAAGGTCAGTTTTATAGCTTCTCTAACCAGCTAAACTGTTTTCAGCTGTGCTAACATGATTGCACAAGGGTTTTCTAATCATCCATTAGCCTTCTGACGCAATGAGCAAACACACTGTACCATTAGAACACTGGAGTGATAGTTGCTGGAAATGGGCCTCTATACACCTATATAGATATTACACCAAAAACCAGACATTTGCAGCTAGAATAGTCATTTAGTGATATATACTGTATATATATATATATATATATATATATATATATATATACATACATATTATGGACATTTGATTAGTTTTGGTGGGTGGTTTCTTTGCAGTGTTATTTTTCTACCTCTAGGCTGTGCTGTTGCGCAAACCTGTCCTTTGCCAGTATTGATTACTGGTTGCCTTGGAAACGACAGCCGTTTTTGTTTTTTTTTGTTTTTTTTTTTGATGTCTGAAAAAACATTTTCTTGGTCCGTGGAATAAAGGTTTTTCGTGAAATTTTCAGTCAGAGTCTGTCTACTCTGTGCCTGCCACACACACACACACACACACACACACACACACACACACACAAATATATACAGTATATACAGTATATATATAATAGATTAAAAAAATAAAAAACATGTCACACACCATGTTATCACCAAATACTGTACATCGTCCTCTTATATATATTTTTTTCTTTTTTTAATTCCCCCTTCTTTCTATTTCTCTTTTGTTCCTGCATGTCTGAACTGAGATTTGATCTAAAAACATCTGCTTTCACCAGCATTCCAGTCAACATTTGCCAAAGGAGCTTAACTTAGGTTGACTTAGGTGAACTCTGCATAACTTAGCGCAGCACTCAGGAACTTTTACCAACTGAGCACAACTTTCACCAACGTTTATTTCCAAACGTCAGCAAATTTTCAGCATGCTGAAAATTCTCAACGAATACAACTTTCACTAACGTTTGTCAAAAAACACCAACTATCATTAACTTTTATCAACTTTTGCAGCAGAGCCAGATGTTTGCCCAAACGTCAGTAAAAGTTAGTCCAAACGTTGTAGTGTGAATCCACCCAAAATAGCAGGTCCAGAATGGCAGGAAGCCTCCACAAACGCTGATCTTTATATGAGCGTCATCTGATGCTGAAGTCAGCTGACCTGCGCTGAGTATTCTTCGCTTAAGTTAACCTAAGTTGGCAACTGCTAAACATACGCTAGCCTAAGTTGGCAAAAGTTTGACAACGCTGAATGTAACGCTGGGAAATGCTAGCAAAAGTTTGTAAAAGTTTGTAAACATTGGTGTGTGCTCACAAACATAATTTCACCAACATTTGGACTGATTTCTCTGATTTTTCAAAACGTCAGTAAAAGTCGGTCCAAACGTTATAGTGTGAACCCAGCTTTGAGAGTCAAGGCTGAGATGGACATGTGTAGAGGAGGAATAGCGGATGTATTGGACAAAGGATGTTAGAATAGAATGTCTTTATTGTCATTGTTCAGTGAAGCACAACTAAGTCAATGTTGAAGATGAATAAATTAGTTTAAAATGAGACTGGGGATGGATGGACAGAAGCTCTGTGACAGTTCTGTCCACCACTTGTTTGGTGCTGGTAGCCGACATCAGGATGAGGTTTCTGGAGGAGGTGGTGACAGTTTCCTGGCTGGTGCTGTGAGCTCACACATGGCAGCATTTTTTTGTGGATTTCCATGGTGCATGCAGAGTGGCTGCAGAGGTTGTGGGGATTGCCCCGCCTCTCTGCGAGGTGAGTTTTTCCTCAAGAAGAAGAGAGATTGCATACTGCCACAGGTGGACATGGAAGAGTCACTACAAGCACTGATGCACAACAAAGGCAATTGCTTGGGAATTTTCGGACCAATCAAGTAAAATTAAACAATTGCCCATGGCATCTGAATAATCTGTCTGGACACCCTAGGGTGCCGCGGCATCCCAGTCAAAAAGCACTGATGTAAATAACAAAAATGATTGTTTGTCTGTCTTTTTAAACAGTGTAAATGCAACAAAATACTGTAACTCTGAACATACCTCAACACACAATTATTTGTTTATATGTTTTCTGATAAAGTCCAGTAGAGTTTTTTTTGTGAGAGTAAGGGTATTTTACAACTTCATTGTTTGGACTTCTCATCTAAGGATATCTTCTTCTGACTTGATTTCTCGTATACTATACTGTTATGCACCCCTCCACAAGAAATTAGTCAGTGGTGCAGGCCCTGACACCTTAGAATACACCTCCATTACTAGCTGAGAGCTAGTGAGGAATTCCTCTTTGGCTGGGTGGTAGAGGTTTTCAGACCATGGTGTCATGGGTTTGAGACTCAGCCTGGGATATTTGTAGGTGTTAAGTCTACCTTGCTAAGTGCAGAAAAGACTTATTAGGTGCTAGTATTCCTTGCCTGTGGGGTGAAAAATGACTTAGGTCTGTTCACCTTGACTGAGGGTCGAAACGGACTTTGTGATTTGTGATTCGTAATCTCAGGCTGAAGTAGGCAATTCTGGCCTTGGCCCAGAAAGTGGGTCATAACAATACTCTGCTGGTACCATTTTCCCATTTGTCATGCCTTGTAGTCTTGCAATGCATTTACTTTATTCTGCTATTATTACACAGCAACTCTTATTTATCAAATAAGGCTTTTTTTGTGCTTTCCTAGGTACAGGGTTAGTATTTCGTTGATGTCACAGATGTGCATTATCTGCTGAACTGATTCTGCATAGAAGAGCTTGAGCTGTGTTCCTTCCACTATTGGGCAGCTGAATCAGCAGAATGTGTAGCACCTTGTTACTTCAAGCAATTTGAATGTGTGTAGGTCTGAGACTGATGACAGACTGCTCCAATTTCACCTGTCTGTCTGGTTTCTTGACACCAGCCCTTATTCCTGTGGAGATGTTGTAAAGCCCCGTGATGGCTGAACAGTGTCATTACGCATTGTGCAGGAGGCGGAAGAGGGATGGATAAGATCGGAGTGTGATAAGTTTGTTAATTCTGTTTTGGAGGCGCCCAAACTTCCAAGTGCACAAGGTAATGAGTCCCAAAGGAGAGACCTCTCCACTGCCTTCAAGGATGAGTGGCTAATTTAATTGCATGGCTAGGTGAAAGGTGAAAGATAAAATCAGGGTCTTGCTACCTCAGTGATTTAGCTCCTCATTTTGTTTCCTTTCTGCATGGGTAGCACTAGATAAATTTAGGAACATTGTATCTCCCTCAAGGACACCTGGATTTAGTAAAAAAATATATATATATATATATATTCCTAATTAATTCAAACATCTCCATTTTGTAATTATGCTTGTTGCACCAATCATCGTATATGCAGTGTATTTGCATCTAGCAGGTTTTGAAATTTCAGGACCACTGAAGCCTATCAAAAGAGGTCAGGGTGCACCCTGGACATGACAAATAACACACTCTTACATTTGCACCTATTTCCTAAACAGAAGTAGCAAATAAGAAAGAACAAAATTATATTACATGAATATAACTGGTAATTTGCATTGATTGACAGAAGCAGGGTTTAGGTTAAGTCAAGATTTAAGTGTACAGATAACACAAAACAGAATAAAGATGCATAAACAGAGAGCAAATAACTTGTTAATTTTGAGTTCACATAATCCTTGACATGATCAAAAGCCCCATCACTTAATTCTACTTGTAAACACATATTATCACAGCATGCACACTGTGATCCAGGTATAATTCACTACTTTCATTTTTTCTAAAGATGCTGAGCAGCAGACATGATACTTTTAACTGGATTGCTCCTGCAGAAATCTGATGGAAAGAGAGAGAATATTTTCAAATGGTGGAACAGCGATGATCTGTCTCCCACTGACTGGCGGCAGGCTATGCATTTTCCTGGCACTGTGCTAAAGGCTAACTGCTCTGTACTTTCAGCTTTTGGGGCACTAGAAAAAACTTCAAACACTGAAGCGCTTGCTTTTATGCTTGTGGAAAACCTACTATTAAATTTCAGGGGAATGTTACCTTTAATATTAGCCTTACAAGTTACTTGTTAAATATGTATATACAATCAATCATGGCATCATCATCATCATCATCATAGCAGTCTATTGGGGGCGACAATGACTGTTTCATTTAGGTCTGATCAGATTCCTCAACACAGCTCTGTAATTCGCCTTCCGCTGCCAGTAACACCTGACCTTGTTAACCCGGGCAACGTCCAAGCCGGTATGAGTTGCTCTCTGACTGACCATTTCATGAAACTGCTTGCAAAGTATTTGAATACCGCTAGCTTTTGTTGGACTAGTGACACATTCTTGGCAGATAGAGGTATTATCAGTGGCAAGGACAGGCCAAGACAAACTGACCCAGCATCTGTTGCAGAGGTTTGTTTATCTCTGCTCTTTGTGTAGTGCATGTCACGATGCACCGACTGGCAAAAGTCCACCACAGACCTTGCGACAGATGTGCTTATCTGCCACGATGTCCAGTCTCACCCCGTGTAACTGGGGGTAGTAAAACAGAGTACACTGAGGACTGATTGTCAGCTGAATGTTTTATTCATTAATTATTTTAAACTACTTCACATGTTATATTTTGCAAATGATATGGCAGGCACTAAACAGGTTATTGCTCCCCACTGTTAAAATACTCCATTAAAGCTGCCCTAATGTCGTTCTACACTGGCATTGTCAGGTAGTGGTTGAACTGGAGGCTGACTGTGATCAGGTGTGTCTGGGAGTCCAAAATTGTCACCATGTTCCTCACAAATATTATCAAGTATGCAGCAGGTGAACACAATTTTCTTGCTCAGCTCCAGTATGCAGTCATTCCTTGTTAGGAGGGACCTCCATCGTCCTTTCAAGCCGCCAAAAGCCATTTCCACAATTGAACGTGCACGGCTCATCCGGTAGTTGTAATTACATTGTTCAGGGGTAAGTTTGCCTGCGTCCGAAAAGGGTTTCATCAGCCACTTCTGCATGGGGTCGGCTGGGTGGTGAAATCCGGTGTCGTGCCAAAAACTGATCATCGTCTGCAGGAGCCAGGAGTTCCCACTTGTTAAAGGTGTATCGGATCATTAAAGTGTAAAATATTCAGAAGTGCTAATGTCATATACAGACGTGGACAAAATTGTTGGTACCCCTCTGTTAATGAAAGAAAACCCACAATGGTCACAGAAATAACTTGAATCTGACAAAAGTGGTAATACATAAAAATTCTATGAAAATTAACCAATAAAAATCAGACAGTGCTTTTGAATTGTGGTTCGACAGAATTATTTTAAAAAACAAACTCATGAAACAGGCCAGGACAAAAATGATGGTACCCCTAGAAAAGATTGAAAGTAATGTGACCATAGGGACATGTTCAACCAAGATGTGTCCTCTAATTAACATCACAGGTTTCTACAAACTTGTAATCAGTCAGTCAGCCTATTTAAAGGGTGACAAGTAGTCACTGTGCTGTTTGGTGACATGGTGTGTACCACACTAAATATGGACCAGAGGAAGCAAAGGAGAGAGTTGTCTCAGGAGATTAGAAAGAAAATTATAAACAAGCATATTAAAGGTAAAGGCTATAAGACCATCTCCAAGCAGCTTGATGTTCCTGTGACTACAGTTGCACATATTATTCAGAAATTTAAGATCCACGGGACTGTAGCCAACCTCCCTGGACGTGGCCGCAGCAGGGGACGGATAATACGAATGGTAACAAAAGGGCCCAAAACAACCTCTAAACATATTCATGGTGAACTCCAAGGTCAAGGTACATCAGTGTCAGATCGCACCATCCGTCGTTGTTTGAGCCAAAGTGGACTTCGTGGGAGACGACCAAGGAGGACACCACTGTTGAAAACAAATCATAAAAAAGCCAGACTGGAATTTGCCAAACTGCATGCTGACAAGCCACAAAGTTTCTGGGAGAATGTCCTATGGAGAGACAAGACAAAACTGCAACTTTTTGGCAAGGCACATCAGCCCTATGTTCACAGATGCAAAAATGAAGCATACCAAGAAAAGAACACTGTCCCTACTGTGAAACATGGAGGAGGTTCTGTTATGTTCTGGGGCTACTTTGCTGCATCTGACACAGGGTGTCTTGAATCTGTGCAGGGTACAATGAAATCTCAAGACTATCAAGGTATTCTAGAGAGAAATGTGCTGCCCAGAGTCAGACAGCTTGGTCTCAGTCACAGGTCATGGGTCTTGCAACAGGATAATGACCCAAAACACACAGCTAAAAACACCCAAGAATGGCTAAGAGCGAAACATTGGACTATTCTATAGTGGCCTTCTATAAGCCCTGATCTAAATCCTATTGAACATCTGTGGAAGGAGCTGAAACATGCCATCTGGAGAAGGCACCCTTCAATACTGAGACAACTGGAGCAGTTTGCTCATGAGGAGTGGGCCAAAGTACCTGCTGAGAGGTGTAGAAGTCTCATTGACAGTTACAGAAATCGTTTGATTGCAGTGATTGCCTCAAAAGGTTGTGCAACAAAATATTAAGTTAAGGGTACCATCTTTTTTGTCCAGGCATGTTTCATGAGTTTGTTTTTGAAAATAATTCTGTTGAACCACAATTCAAAAGCATTGTCTGATTTTCAGTGGATAATTTTCATATAATTTTTATTTATTACTACTTTTGTCAGATTCAAGTTATTTCTGTGACCATTGTGGGTTTTTCTTTCATTAACAGAGGGTTACCAACAATTTTGTCCACATCTGTACAGCGGGGAAAATAAGTATTGAGCATGTCAACTTTTTTGCATTAAACATATTTCTGATGGAGCCATTGACCTGAGATTTTCACCAGATATCAGTAACAACCTAAGTAATCCATACATACAAAGAAATCAAGGCAATTGCGTTCACAAAACAAGTTATAAGGATAAGGCATCTTTACTGTCATTCAATCCATACAGCCAATCATGTACAGTAGAACAAAATTATGTTTCTCTTATCTACAGTATTAATCACACACACACACAGAATCAGAGGGGTCACTGCCATGCAAGGTGCCACCACAAATTTCCCTCTTCTGTTCCGTTATTGCTGAGCACCAAGCTGGACGGCAGGAAGTTCCGCTTTTATATGGTCTTCGGCATGACCTGGCCGGGATTTGAACCCTTGCCTCCCGGGTGTGGGGTGGATGCTCTACCAACTGAGCCGCCATATGTGGAATGACACAGGGAATAAGTATTGAACATGCTTGGTGAAATTCACTTAATATTTAGACATAGATATTTAGCTTTTAGAAAAGCCTTTGTTGGTAATAACAGCTTCCAGACGCCTCCTGTATGGAGAAACTAGGTGCAGGCATTGCTCAGGAGTGATTTTAGCCCATTCTTCCACACAACCCGTCTTCAAATCTTAAAGGTTCCGTGGGTGTCTTCTATGAACTTTGAGCTTCAGTTCATTCCATAGATTTTCAATTGGATTCAGGTCAGGTGACTGACTTGGCCATTCTAGCAGCTTTATTTTCCTTCTCTGAAGCCAGTTGAGAGTTTCCTTGCCTGTGTGTTTGGGATCATTGTCTTGCTGAAATGTCTACCCTTGTTTCATCTTCATCATCTTGGCAGATGACAACAGGTTCTTATGAAGGATGTCTCTGTACATTTGTCCATTCATCTTTCCTTCAATTATATGAAGTCTGCCCGTACCATGTGCTGAAAAACACCCCCACACCATAATGCTCCCACCTGGTTTCATGGTGTTTTTGGGCTGATGTGCAGTGCCATTTCTTCTCCAAACATGCTGGATGTTGTGGCGTCCAATTTTCTCACAGTACTTTACTGGCTTGCCCAAATGTTGTGCAGCAAATTTTAAACAAGCTTCAACATGCTTTTTTTCAGCAATGGAGTCTTGTGAGGTGAGCGGGCATAAAGCCCATGTCAGCTGAGTGTCTTACTTATAGTTTTCTTTGAAACAGCAGTACCTGCTAACTCCAGGTCTTTCTGGAGCTCTCCACGAGTGGTTTTTGGCTGTTGGATAACTCTTCTGATAGTTCTTTGGACTCCTCTGTCAGAAATCTTGTGAGGAGCTCCTGGTTGTGGCCGGTTTATGGTAAAATGATGTTCTTTCTACTTCTGAATGATGGCTCCAACAGTGCTCACTGGAACATTCAGCAGTTTAGAAATATGCCTTTAACCAATGCCATCATTATGTTTTTTAACAAAAAGGTTATGAAGGTCTAAAGAGAGGTCTTTGCATCTACCCATCATAAGTTCTTTGTGGTGTGACAATCTGATATTCACAGACTTTTTTTAAAGGCTATCAGTCAGGACTTAACCAGCTGAAATTAATTTGCACTGATGGGGGATGGGATAGCTTCCCAAATTCTGATGGATTTCAGCTGGTTTCTTCACTTCCTGTGCCTTTTTGCACCTCTTTTTCTTTGTGTTCAATACTTATTCCCTGTGTCATTCCACTTTATTAAATCTCACTTGTTTTGTGAATACAGTTGCCTTGATTTCTTTGTATGTATGGATTACTTGGGTTGTTACTCATATCTGGTGAAAATCTCAGGCCAATGGCTCCATCAGAAATATGTTTAATTAAAAAAATGTTGACGTGTCCAATACTTATTTTCCCCGCTGTGTAGCACTGATCCTTCTTACTCTTCTTCAGCACAGACCTATTGTCTTCTCAGTTATCAGGAGCTCTACTGATCAAAGATTTACTCTCTACTCCTGCAGGACACATAGTGTCTATTCTGTCTTGCACTTGTGTTACATCAACTGTCTTGTGCAGAAAATAGTCTGGTTAGGGTTTTTTTTAATGAATGGGGAATTTTCTTTTTTTTTTCAGTTTTAGCTTCCCTCTGGTAATAATGTCCCAAAAGGAAACCCAGTGCTTTTGGATATTCTGCTGCAACGTTTTCCTTCATATGCCTCATGCATTTCAATGCTTTTGAAACAGGGAAACCATATGAAATCATGATGTGACCATCATTAGGTTACATTAAGTCAGTGTTTTTCAACCTTTTTTGAGCCAAAGAACCTTTTTTTTTTTTTTTACATTGAAAGAATCATGGGGAACCCCACCAACCTAAAATGTTATAAAATGACATATTGTAGCCTATTATAGCATATGTAATGGCAATTTAGTCTTGTAATTAGTTTATATTCACTGAGTGTGAAACTTGGGCCTGTTTAGGTGAACACAAAGCTGATATCCCGGCAGCAACATGTCAAGATTGGCACTTTTCAGATGTTTTTACCAGAGGTGTATCTTTGAATGGAATCCATTTATTTTGTTTCTGCATGTGAGCAGGTTTTCATCTTTGCCTTGAATTCGTATGCTCATTTTATTCAGATGCTGAAATGTCTGTTAGGTATGCCAGCCTTGCACACCACTCATCACTTGCAATCAGCTTTGCATTATCCAGTCCCTCCAGAATTTTGTGGGATGTTTTTATGATTGTTGCAGCCCAAAAAGCCTGAATTCGCCGGAGCTTTTTAAAAAGTTGTGATAAAAGTTGTGATGTTTTTAGAGTGTTTTTTGCGCTAAAAGTTGTGGGAATAATTACAAATTTTAAAGCAGATGCTTTTTTCCAGTTTACTGCAGTGATATTCTATATAACAATATAAGAAAAGCACGGGATTGTCAAAAATTTCCTATTATAGTGATTTGTAAATTAAGCAGAAACTCAGAACCTTCTGCTATACAGAAAAACTCTTTTGTGCAACAGCAAATACAAACATTAACACAATATCCATTACAACAGCTAAATTGCATTGAATGCATGTTAAAGAGTAGAGATTTGGAAATTATTGGCAGCACCTTCATTTGAAAACTTCCTACAGTCACCAACCACTCGGTACTGAGCAGAGAGGAAAAAATAATTTATTCTGTTGCTCTGTATTGCCTATAGGAGTCTATGTTTTACTGAAAAAAAAAATACAGACAAAATTCTCTCTCTTTCCATGCCTAACTCCTACCTGTCTGTCTGCTGCATGTCGGTCTTGACACACATACATCTTGCATTTACGCTGGGCGGGGTGGTCCATCCAGACTGGAGATCCACAGTTTTAAAGCTCATTGACCAGATGTAGTAATGATTTTACCTCTAAAGATGTATAAAATGTTCAAACACTGGCTGTAGTGTTAGACTTGCTCGCTGTATTGGTGGTTTTATGGTGTATCTCCTCACACGTGCTCCCGCAATGGGGTGCTTTTGGGGCAGGCGAATGTTTTTCAACACAAACCCAGCACTTTGTACACTCAGTCAGGATGGAGACGTGGCGAGACGCATTTCAGCGCCAGTCAGAGACAAATTTGATTGGTGAAATTGGTGGAAGTTGACGAGGATTGGCCAAAATTGCGGGAAAGTTGTGGTGATTGGACAAAGTTGCAAGGTTGTGCAACAGTTGCGCTGATTGGCTGATTTTGCATAAATTGAAGCGATCGCAACATCACAAAATCCTGGAGGGACTGATTATCGCACATCTCATCAGTCAACATTATGTTTCTCTCGGAGCTCATGCACGTGGGCCAGCATTTTGTTGCACGACAACCAGCGGAACTCACTTAGAGCGATAAGGTTTTATGGTCCACTTCCATTTTCTGACTTAAAGATGTAAATATGCAGCTTTTCAGAGGTCTTGTCTTTACAAAGTTTGCCATCAGCATGACATCATCAAACACAGAAACTAGGTCTGCTGGTAATGTCTTGACAAAGAGCACCCCGCGATGCAAAAAACAGTGTGTAACAACAACATCTGGGTGTCTCTCTTTCACTCTGATAATGAAGCCTTTGGTGCATTTGACCATGGTGACTGCTCCATCAGTACAGGACCCAGGTCAGAGTCTGAATCTTTTCTCTTCAAATATTTATCCATTGTTGTTTTTCATCTAGTCACTGCAACATCTAGCACATCTTAGCAAGGTTATTAACCTCCATAACACATGAAGAAGAAGAAGATGAGGAAGAAGACAGTAACCATTATTGCATTCATACCACCACCTACTGACATGGAAGAGCCACTACAGGCACCCATATACAAGAATGGAAAATTATTTACAATTTTTTCAACCAATTGAGAAGTGAAATTATACAATTTCCTCAGGATTCCTAAATGTTCTCTTAAGGACCCCATGAGGTCCTAGATCTCCCCAGGCCTTAGATCATATTCTACAAAGAAATTATGATCAGTTTTTACATATTACTTGAAGGACTTGTTAGATTAAACTTTAAAAGGTTTAAACATTTATAGTAAATTTCATTCACAGCAATACCAGTGATACTTTTTCCATTATAATTTTTAGTTTAAATAGCCACTGAAATGTATGAATGATTTTTTAAACTTGTCTATAGCCTTTATTTATGCATCCCTGCTACAAATCGCGGTTGTTGCTGCACAAACAGAAGCTTATCTGACATATTATAAAACCATAAACACCAACTGTGATCTGCAGGAGGCCGAAACTAGCTGAAGATATTTGTGGAATTTGCCATCTGCTCAGAAGTGAGCCAGTGTGTAGAGATGCTAACTAAATTAAATGATCTCCATGGCAACTGTAGCTTTTCATTATCGAGCACTAAGGTCAGGAAAAGACGCTGATGTACAAGAATGATAGTTTTGTACTAGAGGAAGAAGTCAGTGAAGAAGACTGAGGCACAAGGGGAAAGAAAGGGAATGGAGTGAAAATGAAACTTGTAGAGGAATGACTTTACTTGATGCCACCTGCTCCTGATTCAAGTAATCCATGTCTTGTTACCATGGGAACTGGTGAATGATGCTATCTGTTTGGGATGTGTTGCATCATGTGTGCCATCACCTGGCATCATCAATACATGACAAATACATTAGCCTTTAACGGAGAAAACAAATCATGGAAAATAATAAAATCAGAAAGTGCTATTGTACCACTATGTGTAGGTTCTAAGTAAATAGTAAATGCACTGACTCACAGCACAAACTGATGTTCTGTAAGCAGTGATTTAATGCTTCACTGGCTTCAAGTTAAGAAACTGATTCCCTGAGCATGTCTGTGCAGAGTCAGTTTTACCATTTCCTTCACACTCAGCTTCATTGTTGTTGGGTCAATCTGCTTATAATCCTCATTGGCTTAAAGGTACACTGTGTAAAATTTTGGATGATCTTTTATCAAAAATTAAGATAATCATGTATAAACATGTTTTCAAGAATGTGTAGTCTTTCAGAAAAGCTGTTTGAGTTTTGTTACCTTTGACAGGGTTGACAGGCTTAGACCCAAAAGCAACACAGATGGAAATGGAGAGTTAAGTGACAGTAATCTTTATTACAAAATTGTGCAACAAATGTAGCAATAATAATTTGTCGTGAGGATCTGGCAACCCTGTGAGGAGAGAGCAGAACAGTGGTAAGTATAATGGATGAGATTGGGAAAATAATATTGTACGTTTATGCTTACAGGTTCACTGGGGAGACGCCGCTGAACCAGGGTAGCTGATCCTCTTCAGCTGGGGAGTTGGTGACAGGGAAGGGGCACACCGCTGTTGGGGAGTGGTGATGGTATTCTGGGGAAGAGCTGCGGTCAGGGTAGCCAGGCCTGGATGAAGGGAAAACAGTGAAGGAGGCAGTGCAGGCAAAACGGTGGTAAGTCGACTTACTTTGGGAGTGTGGAGGGGAATATGCACAGTCCAGGTAATCCAATCCAGTCTGTAATATGAGTTCAGAATCCTAGGGCAGACAGAGGTCAGAGCACGGCAGGCAAACGGGGCAAACTGAGATCCAAAATGTCAGGCAGGCAACAGGGTCTAAAGCAAGCAGAGGTCAGAACATGGCAGGCAAGAAAAGAGCTCAGAAATGCAGGCAAGGCAAGGATATGATCAGGTTGAGGCTCTAACACGACCAGACAGAGCAGTGGGGGAGCTTCCTTTCTAAAGGGCTCCTCTGAATAGCAACAGGTGGTGATCAGGGCTGCAGGGAGAGTGTTAATGAGAGGGGAGAGAGAGAGGGGGGGGGCAGACACACAAAGCAGTCAGGAACCCTTACAACCTTAGAATAAGTTGTTTATACTGTATGTGCTCCATCAATCGCCACCTAGCGGGAACACGCTAGGTGGCACGTGAACATGCAGTGGCCTCTCTTCTCCCTTCGTGTTTTGTGCCACTTAGTGTCGTTTAAATTACGCTTAAGTGTGTATTAATGTGTTTAATGTACATACATGATGCTGCACACAAGCTACAATCACCACAGCCTCCTGAAGGTAAGGAATATGACCAAACATTACATCCTGGATCAGAGCGTTACAGAGGATCTCTGTGGCCTGGGTATTCTCCACTAGTCCTCCACACCCCCGGACTCAACTGCCGTGTCTTATCCCAAATGGAGACGCCATAGACGGTGTGAGCAGTGACAAAAGAGAGGTAAATGTGGCGGTATCTGAACAAAGCTAGCCGCTAGCCCGCACAGACTGACAATTACTTCACTCATTCTGGACAACATACGCTCACTAGACAGCAAAATAGACCACATACAGCTCCTGAGAACTACGCAACGTGATGCGTGGGATTGCTGTGTTTTTATCTTTACAGAAACGTGGTTAAATGGCAATATACCGGCCTCTGCCATTCAGTTAGCTGGGCTAAAATGCTATTGCAGTGACAGAGTGCTCCCGTAAGGAGGGAAAACCCAGGGTGGAGGCATGTGTGTACATCAGCGATGCCTGGTGCAGAGATGCAAATGTTGTACACAAGCATTCTTCTCCATTGGTGGAGTTTATGATCATCAAGTGCTGACCCTTTTACATTCCGAGAGAATTTTCATCTGTTCTACTAGCTGCCATGTACGCCCCTGCCCACCGGCACCGGCGAGAGGAGCAAAACACTATAAGAACTCTATCAGGCCATCAGTGAGACACAAACAGCGCATCCAGATGGATTCCTCATCACAGCAGGAGACTTCAACCGTGCAGATTTAAAGCCCCCCCTACCAAACCTACACCAACATGTAGATTTTCCAACAAGAGGAGACAATTTGCTGGACCTGGTGTACACAATTCACAAGAAAGCATACAGAGCATTCCCCCTTCCCCCTCTGGGTCTCTCTGATCACATCACCATCCTGTTAAGGCCGGCATACAAACCCAGAGTGAAAACAATCAGACCAACAAAAAAGCAAGTAAATGTGTGGCCAGAGGGAGCCTCTGATGCTCTGAAAGACTGCTTCAGCACTACAGACTGGAACACTTTCAAGCACGCAGCCACTCACAATGGACATACAAACCTAGAGGAGTACACTGAGGTTGTTGTAGCATACATAGCGAAATGCATTGATGATGTCACTCACTGCAAAACCATCACTGTTCATGCTAACCAGGAGCCATGGATGACAGCAGAGGTCCGCAGGCTCCTGAGAACTTGGGATGCAGCTTTCAGGGCCAGCGACACTGCAGGACTAACAACAGCTAGGGCCAACCTGTCCCGTGGCATCAAGGAGGCAAAACGACAGTACAGCAAGAAAATATCCGAACACTTCCGCAACACCACAGATGCATGTTCCCTCTGGCGTGGCATACAGACCCTCACCAACTACAAACCTCCACCTGAGACCTGTATGAGTGACACCACACTGCTCAACAACCTAAACAGCTTCTTAGGCCGCTTTGAAGCACAAAACAGCACATCAGCACAGAAGAGCCCTCCTTCTCCAGACGAGCAGGCCATGAGTCTGGATCCAGCTAGCATGAAGAGGACCCTCTGCAGGATCAACCCACACAAGGCAGCTGGTCCAGACAACATACCGGGGTGCGTCCTTAAGGACTGTGCAGAGGACCTCAAGAATGTCCTGGCCGACATCTTCAACATCTCCCTGACTCAAGCTGTTGTCCCCATGTTTCAAAACTGCCACCATAACACCAGTCCCAAAGAAGCTCATCCCATCCAGCTATAATGATTACCGGCCCGTGGCATTGGCCCCCATTTTAATGAAGTGCTTCGAGCAGCACATCATGCAGAACATCAAGTCCATCCTGCCTCCCTCCCATGATCCATCTCAGTTTGCATACAGGTCAAACAGATCCACAGAAGATGCCATCGCTGCTGCTCTCCATCCAGCCCTCATGCACCTGGACTCAAAGAACTCCTACGTGTGAATGCTGTTCTTGGACTTCAGTTTAGCATTCAACACCATCATCCCCCAGCACCTAACACAAAAACTCAGAACTGGGTGCTGGACTTTTTCACAGGGAAGGCCACAGAATGTGCGAGTTGGCAGCAACACCTCCCAGACCATCACACTGATGAGCACAGGGGCCCCACAAGGGTGTGTGCTCAGCCCGCTGTTCTTTACCCTACTGACCCACAAGTGCGTACCAGCCTACACCAACCACATCATCAAGTTTGCAGATGACACGACGGTGGTGGGCCTCATCACCAACAAGGAGGTCAACTACAGAAATGAGGTGAGTCAACTGGTCCAGTGGTGTAAAGACAATAATCTCTTCCTGAATGTGGGAAAAACCAAGGAGATTGTGGCCGACTTCAGGAGGGGTCACACACAGTACCCCCTCCCCCCTCTGATCATCAATGGTGCAGCTGTAGAGAGGGTGAGCAGCTCCAAGTTCCTGGGGGTGCACATCTCTGAGGACCTCTCCTGGTCCAACAACACCACATCACTAGCCAAGAAAGCTCAAACTCGCCTCCATTTCCTCCGCAAACTGAGGAGAGCATGAGTCCCACCCCCCATCATGTGTTCTTTCTATCGAGGCACCGTTGAGAGCATCTTCACCAGCTGCATCACGGTGTGGTATGGAAGCTGCACCGCCTCTTGCTGGAAGACACTACAACGCACAGTGAAAGCAGCCAGCAAGATCATCAGTGCCCCTCTGCCCCCCCCCCCACAGACATCTACCTCACCCCGCCTCACACACAGAGCCATCAAAATCGTAGGCGACACCTCCCACCCCTCACACTCCCTCTTCAGCCCCCTGCCCTCGAGGAAAAGGTACCAGAGCCTCCGGGCCCACTCCACAAGACTGCTAAACAGCTTTGTTCATCAGGCCATCAGGACCCTGAACTCTGTTCACCCCCTGGACCGTAACGCTATCACCCGCACAATAACAACCTCAGCTGTTGGCATAGAAAGACTGGCACACCAACAGTAATACATTTGCTGCTGTTTGTCTCTGCACTTTAACTGTAACCATTTGCACAAAAGCCACACCTGCTGCTGTCTGTCTGTCATTGCTATACTGATCATGTGCAGTCCTATCTGTTGCTATCTGCACCTACACTACCACATTGTATTGCAACTATGGGTATTACATCTCTAGTTTTCTGTATATAGGATTGCTGGGTTTTATCATCGTTAACTGTTTATCTCTATTTGCATTATGGGAGGTCTGGGCTTATCTTTTGTCGCCATTTGCACTATGGGCTGCATTACTGTACATAGACTGCTGTTGTTGTTGTTTTCTTTTTTCCCCAGCCTTATTCCTTTTTCTTTTTTATATTGTGCACACCACTGAAGAGAGAGAGAGAAACACCATTTCAATTCTCCTGTATGTCCTGTACGTATAGTAGTATTGACAAATAAAATCTTTGAATCTTGAATCTTATATCTACATGGAGCTGGACCCGCACCGTTATGGAGGCTGCCATTTTGCACCGCCATGTTTCTACAGTAGCTCCGAAGGGAAAAACATACAGCTGGCTGTAGAAGAAACTATTTATTTTGTATTGACAAACTGGCCTTTAGAATTTGGTGGTGCTGTAGTGTTAGTTGACCATTGGCTGACATAAAACCGAATACGAAGAAGAAACACACGGAAGAGGAGTGGTTATAATATAAACATTTTTGTTTGGAGTTGGACTTTCTTGAGTTGCACTTATAAAAATAGCGGATCATACTTGTTATTCTGGGCAAGAAGAGAAAAACGAGTGTGGATCGTCTTCATCAAAGAAAAAAAGAAAACATGATGAGACGACAAGACGTCAGGACAGGCAAAAACTGAACACTCGTGTAAACGTCAGTGCTGCCTATACCCGATGGAAACAGCTGATGAGGGACACAACTTTTAAAAGTGATGCCGAAGTCGCCTGATTTCTCCTGGACAGGTAATGTACCCTACCAAAATTAATGCAAATTGTAACATTTTTTTCACCAATAAGGAAATGTTTAGCTTTATAAAATGTAATATTGTTGATCACGACGGCTAGTTATACAACACGCTCAGGCGTTGCAATCACTGCATAAATGTTACCCTTTTGTAGCGTTCAATTTGAGATGCCAATATGAGATTATAGCCCATGATTTCAACAAAAAACATCTGTTGAGTTAACCAAAATCAAGACATTAGTTGAAAAGAACATTATTATGACTTAAAATATATGTTTAAAAGTTGTTTTTGAAAACATAACGCAGCCAAACTATTCTATTATGTTGTCTGTTATCTGCAAACAGAGAAAAAAAAAATTGTATCCTGCCTGCCAGTCTATTTCATCATGAAAGAGTTCCTAATGGTTACTTTGCTAATTAACTTGTATTTGTATAGAAAAGAGTTAGCTAACATTTACAACAGCACTACTCAACTGCTGAACATTTATTGCCTGACATTGTCTGTGATAGTTTTGTACATTAAATTTCCTAAATTTCTCTCTTAACACTTGACATATCGGTAAAGTCGCGAGGAGACATCATGCTCCGGTGCTCTACCTCTAGGCCACCACTCTGCCCCACAACCGGGAGGCCAGGGTTTAAATCCCAGCCGGGTCACACCAAAGACCGTGTAAAAGTGGAACTTCCTGCCATCCAGCTTGGTGCTCAGCAATAATGGAATGGAGGAGGGAAATGTTGATTACCCAGCCACAGTGAGTGCACAAGTCAAGTGTACTCCCTGCGCCGGTCCCAAGCCTGGATAAAATGGGCAGCGTTGCATCAGGAAGGGCATCTGAGATAAAAACTCATCTTCAACTGTAAGAGGACCCACCCCAACTGAGAGACTAATTGTGTGCTGTCAAAATAAATACAGATGATGATGAACTTGGCAATTGCAAATGTTTTGACACCTGACGGCCTCTGTGGAAAGTCACTTGTATTCTGAAGGGGAATAGGTTTTCTGTTTGTTGCAATATGGAACCTCACCACTAGATGCCACCAGGTTGTTTTTTGGGGTTTTTTTTTTACGCAGTGCACCTTTAAGAACTTCTGTTACATATTTGCTGAAGATTAAACTTAAAAACTTCCCTTTCTCTAGTTGGGCTATGTCAACAGTTTTTTTTTTCTGAATTCATTTTCCAATTGAGCATTTAAACTAGTATCTCAACATACATTGCAATTTTTGGATTTGCCAACTTTTCTGACGAATGAATTGGGGTTCACCTTTGCCATTAGAGATATTTAGTGACATTTAGCAATGTTTAGCGACAATCAGCAATATTCGCATGAATGTTTGCAAAATCGTTGGCAAAACACAGCTGGCAAACATTAGCAACTGTTAGCAAATGTTAGCAACAGTCTTTGTGATGATTACCAACTATTTGTCACTCTTTTGCCACTGTTTGGGAATGTGTGGGACCTTTTGCCTACTCCAGATAAAACACCAGGTGAGCAAACCCTCTCCAGCATTCAGATTTCAAGGCTTTGTAACCCCTGTATCTCATGGGAGCGGCAAATGCCGAGGAACATTCATAAATGTTGTGCTTTTTAGGTTTCACTGGGGTTCATAAATGGTTGCCAAACAGTCCATAAACAGTTTTTAAGGTTGCAAACATTTTTTCTTGTTTTTCCTAGAGCAGGAGTGATTTTAGCCCATTCTTCCATACCAGAATGGTGGCCTAGTTGGTAGAGCATCTGCCCCACAACTGGGAGATTGTGGGTTTAAATCTCGGCCGGGTCATACCAAAGACCATATAAAAATGGTACTTTCTGCCTTCTTTGTGGTGTGACAATCTGATATTCACAGAACTTTTTAAAGACTATCAGTCAGGACTTAACCAGCTGAAATTAATTTGCACTGATGGGAGATGGGATGGCTTCCTAAATTCTGATGGATTTCAGCTGGTTTCTTTGCTTTCTATGCCTTTTTGCACCCTTTTTACCTCCGCCAAGGGAGAAGGTAATGTTTTGAGTATCATGATTAACGCTGTGAGAGTTGAGAGAGATTGCTGGAGTTTTTGGGCTGTTGAGAGAGAAGTGAAGAAGTGGAGTGGAAAAATGAGTTGACAGAAGGCGTATTGGCATAATCTGGTTTGTGACTGATTCAGAATGGCAAGTAGTAGTGGGGGTTTGACTGACGATGATGATATGGATGATTGGATGGAATTCAGCAGGGAGTAGGAAGAGTACAGTTGGAAAGGGCAAGAGTGAAGGAAATGTGAAGCAGACTGGCAAGAGGGAGCTGTTAGGTGACGAGGAAAGATGCGAGGTGAGGAAGAAAATCATGGCAGGAGAATTTAAAATTATCCTGAGGTTTAAACCAGGGCATGAAGTTGCATCTTTGAGCCCGCTAGTTCTAACTAACGGATTAAGAAGTGCAATTGGAGACACAGAAATGGCCAAAGTATTAAGAGATGGATGTTTACTTGTGAAATGTAAAAATGCAGAGCAAAGAAACAAAGCACTTCAGCTGCAGAGAGTGTGCAAGAAAGAAATTGCAGAGAAGAAAGAAGTCACTGGGTTTGATGGTGTCGGGGGAGAATATCTGGAATTCCACTGGGGGAAAACTTAGAAGAACTTTAAAAAATGATTAAATGAGGAACAGTTGTGGGGATTAGACACCTGCAAGCAGTCAGGAATGGGGAAAAGTTGGATAGCCCATCTGTGTTGCTGGAATTTAAAGACAAGGCCCTGCCAGAAAAAGTGTTTATTGGATACCTAAGTTTTCCTGTTAGGGCTCATAGCCCCCCTCCTCTCAGGTGTTTTAAATGCCAGAGATATGGACATATTGCTAGTGTGTGCAAAGGAAAGCAGAGATGTGGGAGATGTGGTTGCAAGCACAGTTATGGAGAATGTGGAAATGACAGCATAATTAAATGCTGTAATTGTGGAGGGAATCACACAGTATGTGGAGGCTGTATAGTGAGAAAACGGGCAGTAGAAATTCAGCAAGTAAGAGTAGAGAGGAAGTTGACATACGCAGAAGCAGCAAAGGTTGTGAATAACAGGAAAAAGTAGAACACATGGCCAAAAACAAGGAAGCAAAAACAAAACTATCAGACTAATATCACAACAGATAAGCTTGTTCTATCTCTAGCCAATGTCATCAACTGCTCAGAGCAAGCTAAGACTAAAACTGAGAAGATAAAGATCATTGTGAAAGCGGCAGCAAAATTCTTTAATACCAAAGATCTATCCTGGGAGAAGATTCATGCAGAACTGAGTCAAAGGGAGGGAGCTGTAGAGGGGATCCAACATGTTAATTCATGACAATCATCCTCCAGTGGAACGCAAGGAGTCTAATTGCAAACGAGCAGGAATTCAAAGGATTTATTCAGAAATTGGAAGCAAAACCAGATATTATTTGTGTACAGGAAACATGGCTTAAGCCATCACTAGATTTCATTATTAAGGGATATTCTGGAATGCATAAAGATAGGAAGGATGGGGGTGGTGGGGGTTGTGCAGTTTTTGTTAGATAAGGGGTTAAATATAGGCAACTGATCACAGTACAAGAGCAGGAAGTAATTGTCATTGAAATATGGACTAAAGAAGGTAGTATGATAATAATCAATTTTTACAATCCATGTAAGCAGTTAGTTAAAAGCGAGTTGGAGTCAATTCTCCAGGACTGGAGGGGGAGAGTGGTCTGGCGTGGGGATTTTAATGCACATAGTAACTTTATGGGGGGGGAGCACAACGACACTAATGGAGAGGTTATAGAAGAGATAATGGAGGACAAGGAGTTGGTGTGTTTGAATGATGGTTTGGGCACTAAGGTGAATTTGGTGAGGGGGACAGAGTCAGCCATTGATCTTACTTTGATTTCACAAAGCTTAGCTGGAAGGTGCAGGTGGAGGGTAACAAGGAAAAGCACTATAGGAAGTGATCACTACCCAACAGTGGTTGATATTGGAGTAGGAAATGATATTGATCAAGAAGGAAGAGACAAGAGATGGGCATCTAATAAAGCAGATTGGGGAAAATTTACAATTTTAAGCAAGAGGAAATTGAAGGAAGTAAATCCATGAAGTTGAAGAGATGAATGTTGGAATAATGACAGCTATCATTAAAGCAGCAAAGGAAACCATCCCAAGAAGAGGTAGGGGAAAAAGGAAAAAGTTAGCTCCTTGGTGGACTCCAGAGTTTTCTGAAGCAATTAAGAGTTAGAATAAAGCTTTTTAAGTATTAAAAAATGTACTGAATATGGATAATTTGATTAATTATAAACAGGAGCAGGCTAAATTATGGAGAATAATTAAACAGACCAAAAAAGAGTTTTGGAGGAAATATTGTGATTCATTGGGAAGAAGTACACCCTTGGAGAAGGTATGGGGAACAATTAAAAGGGTGTCTTGTATAAGGAAGGAGCTAAATTATCCAATTATGGAGAACGGGGACAGTTTGATAGTAGATGACAATGAAAAGGCAGAACATTTAGTTAGAATTTTCAGTAAAATAAGTAGTGTGGATAATTTGAGCAATGTGGAAAAAAGTGGAAGAGAACAGACAAAATTAAAAAATGTAGGAGCGTTGCAAGATAAGGCAGAGTTTGAGAATGGGATAAATCAGTGTTTTTCAATCCATCCATCCATCCATCTTCTACCGCTTTTCCGGAGGTCCGGGTCACGGAGGCAGCAGTTCAAGCAGAGAAGCCCAGACTTCCCTCTCCCCAGCCACCTGCTCCAGCTCTTCAGAGAGGATACCAAGGCGTTCCCAGACCAGCTGGGAGACAAAGTCTCTCCAGCGAGTCCTGGGTCTGCCCCGGGGTCTCCTCCCAGTGGGACATGTCCGAAACACCTCAAGTGGGAGGCATCCAGGAGGCATCCTGATCAGATGCCCATACCACCTCAACTGGCTCTTTTTGATGTGGAGGAGCAGCGGTTCTACTCTGAGCCTCTCCCGGATAACTGAGCTCCTCACCCTATCTCTGAGGGTGAGTCCAGCAATCCTACGAAGAAAGCTCATTTCAGCCGCTTGTAGCCGTGATCGCGTTCTTTCGGTCATTACCCAAAGCTCGTGACCATAGGTGAGAGTAGGAACGTAGATTGACTGGTAAATTAACAGCTTTGCCTTAGAACTTAGCTCCCTCTTCACCCTAACAGACTGGTACAACGTCCACATCACTGCAGATGCTGCTGCGATCCATCTGTCAATCTCTCGCTCCATTCTCCCCTCACTTGTGAATAAGACCCCAAGATACTTAAACTCCTCCACTTGGGGCAGGAGCCTGTCCCCAACCCGGAGAGGACAATCTACCTTTTTCCGGCTGAGGACCTTGGATTCAGACTTGGAGGTGTTGATTCTCATCCCAGCCGCTTCACACTCAGCCACAAATCGTCCCAGCAAGAACTGTAGGTCATTGCTGGATGAAGCCAACAGGACAACATCATCTGCAAACAACAGAGATGAGATCCTGTGGTCACCAAGCATGACACCCTCCGTTCCCTGGCTGCGCCTAGAAATCCTGTCTATAAAAATTATGAACAGGATCGGTGACAAAGGGCAGCCCTGGCAAAGTCCAACTCTCACTAGGAATGAGTCCAATCGAGTGTTGGCAATACAAACCAAACTCTGACAACGGTCGTACAGAGACCGAATAGCTCGTAACAACAAGCCCAATACCCCATACTCCCGAAGCACCCCCCACAAAAAAACCACGAAGGGACACGGTTGAATGCCTTCTCCAAGTCCACAAAACACATGAAACTGGTTGGGCAAACTCCCACGAACCCTCGAGAATTCTCGAGAGGGTAAAGAGCTGGTCCGATGTGCCACGGCCAGGACGAAAACCACATTGCTCCTCCTGAATCCGAGGTTCAACCAACGCCCGGACTCTCCTCTCCAGTACCTTGGCATAGACCTTTCCAGGGAGGCTGAGGATTGTGATCCCTCTAAAGTTGGAGCACACCCTCCAGTCCCCTTTTTTTGAAGAGAGGAACCACCACCCCGGTTTGCCGGTTTGCCATGCAAAAGGCACTGCTCCCAACCTCCACGCAATATTGCAGAGGCGTGTCAACCATGACAGCTCTACAACATCCAGGGCCTTGAGGTACTCAGGGCAAATCTCGTCCACCCCCAGGGCCTGGCAAACAGACATTTTTAACCACCTTGGCAACCTCAGCCCCTGTGATAGGCGAGTCGTCCCCCTCGTCCACAAGCTCTGCTTCCTCTGTGGAAGGTGTATCAGTGGGATTGAGGAGATTCTCAAAGTATTCCTTCCACCGCCCGACGATATTCCCAGTCGAAGTCAACAGCGCCCCATCCGCACCATACACAGTGTGGACAGGGAGCTGCTTCCCCCTCCTGAGCCGCTGGATAGTTTGCTAGAATGTCTTTGAGGCTGACCGAAAGTTTTGTTCCATGGCCTCACCGAGCTCCTCCCATACCCAAGTTTTTGCTTCAACAACCACCCGAGCTCCACTCCACTTGGCCTGCCAGTACACCTCAGCTGCTTCGGGAGTCCCACAAGCCAACCAAGCTTGATAGGACTCCTTCTTCAGCTTAATCGCCCCCCTCACCACTGGTGTCCACCACTTGGTTCGGGGGTTGCCACCACAAGATGCCCCGATGACCTTGCGGCCGCAGCTCTGGGCCGCTGCTTCAACAATAGAGGTGGAGAACATGGCCCATTCAGACTCTGTCTCCAGACTCCCTCGGAATGTGGTTGAAGTTCTTCCGGAGGTGGGAGTTGAAGACCTCCTGGACAGGGGCCTCAATGTCTGAGTTAAATCATATGTTAAGGAAAGTCTGTAAGACAACTCCAGGGAAAGATCAAGTGACTTATAAAATGATTAAAAACCTGAGTGATACTGGTTAAAAAGATATTTTTACAATTATACAACAAGGTTTGGGAGGAAGAGGTATTGCCTACTCCATGGAAAAAGGCTGTTATTGTTCCAATATGCAAGCCAGGTAAAAATCCAGGTTTAGGTGAGAGTTACGGACCTATTGCTTTAACATCCCACATTGGTAAAACTATGGAAAAAATGATTAATGAGAGGTTAATATATTATCTGGAGTCTAGAGAGGTGTTAAAAGGTTACCAAAGTGGATTTAGAAAAGGGATAAGTACTACTGATCCTGCTGTTTGTTTGTAACATGAGATTAGGAAGGCCCAAGTGAATAGGGAAAGTGTGGTTGCTGTGTTTTTAGATGTTGAGAAGGCGTATGACATGATGCAGAAGGATGGACTGAATTATCAAACTTCATAAGCTAGGCATTAGAGGGAGAATGAAAAGATGGATTAAAATTTTTTTGAGTGACAGGAAAATATTGGTAAGAATAGGGAAGCAGTATAGCTCAAGCCAAATGATAGAAAATGAAACCCCACAAGGCAGTATTAAATTAAATCACCCTTATTGTCATTCATCTGTACAACTAATCATGTACAGTAGAACGAGATTGTGTTTTACCTATCTACTGTGTTAATCACACACACCCCAAGTGCAGAATCAGAGGGCCGCTGCCATGCAAGGCGCCGCCACAAATTTCCCTCCTCCATTCCATTATTGCTGAGCACCAAGCTGGACGGCAGGAAGTTCCACTTTTATATGGTCTTCGGCATGACCCAGCCGGGATTTGAACCCCTGCCTCCCGGGTGTGGGGCGGATGCTCTACCAACTGAGCCACCACTCCGGTGAATTTAGAAGGAGGAAAATGGGACAGAACAACAGAAACAGCACCATCATCTTCAAACAAGGAGACACCAACAGAACTCTTAACTCTACAAAAAATGTCACTGATCATGAGTGAAAACAAAACGGGACTATCTACTACTACTACTATCTATTACTAGTCCCGTTTTGTTTTCAGTCATGATCAGTGACATTTTTTGTAGAGTTAAGAGTTCTGTTGGTGTTTCCTTGTTTGAAGATGATGGTGCTATGTGGACAAGAGGAAGAAATCCATCATTTATTGATAAAAAGTTGCAGCAGGCGATTGATAAAGTTGAGGCTTGGGCAGTGGAATGGGGATTTAGGTTTTCTGTGGGGAAGACAAAGGCTGTGGTGTTCACTAGGAAGAGAGTAAACAATCAAGCCAATCTTAAAATATACGATCAAAACATAGAAACAGTCAAGTGCTTCAAGTATTTGGGTGTGTGGTTTGATAAGGGGTGTTCTTGGAATATTCATGTTGAGAAAATTGTGGCAAAATCTAAGAAGGTTTTAAATATTATTAGATGTTTGAGGGGAAGAGAATGGGGAGCAAAGAGAGATGCTTTAAAAACATAACATGTGGCTTTAATTAGGTCAGTGTTTGATTATGGGTGTGTTATGTATGGCTCAGCTTCCGAAACACTATTGAAAAAGTTGGCTATACAGTGGGGTAAAAAAGTATTTAGTCAGCCACCAATTGTGCAAGTTCTCCCACTTAAAAGATGAGAGAGGTCTCCAATTTTCATCATAGGTATACCTCAACTATGTGAGACAAAATAAGAAAAAAAAATGCAGAAAATCACATTGAAGGATTTTTAATGAATTAATTGGTAAATTCCTCGGTAAAATAAGTATTTGGTCAATAACAAAAGTTCATCTCAATACTTTGTTATATACCCTTTGTTGGCAATGACAGAGGTCAAACGTTTTCTGTAAGTTTTCACAAGGTTTTCACACACTGTTGCTGGTATTTTGGCCCATTCTTCCATGCAGATCTCCTCTAGAGCAGTGATGTTTTGGGGCTATCGCTGGGCAACACAGACTTTCAACTCCCTCCAAAGATTTTCTATGGGGTTGAGATCTGGAGACTGGCTAGGCCACTCCAGGACCTTGAAATGCTTCTTACGAAGTCACTCCTTCGTTGCCCGGGCCGTGTGTTTGGGATCATTGTCATGCTGAAAGACTCAGCCACGTTTCATCTTCAATACCCTTGCTGGTGGAAGGAGGTTTTCACTCAAAATCTCATGATACATGGCCCCATTCATTCTTTCCTTTACACGGATCAGTCGTCCTGGTCCCTATGCAGAAAAACAGCCCCAAAGTATGATGTTTCCACCCCCATGCTTCACAGTAGGTATGTAATGTAATGTACTTTATTTATATAGCCCTTTAAAACAACCCGTAGGTGACCAAAGTGCTTTACAGAAAAAAACAGCATTAAAAACACACAGAGCATTAAAAACAAATAAACAAAAACAACCTAAAAATAAAATAAAAACAAATGCCAAAACAAATATCACCACTACTGGGTATTAAAAGCCATCCTAAACAAATATGTCTTAAGTTCTGATTTAAAAAGGGCCAGGTCAGAGATAGCACGTAGGTCAGGGGGGAGATTATTCCAGAGCCTGGGGGCGGCAACAGAAAAGGCTCAGTCACCCCAGTGTTTATACCTTGACCTAGGCACATCCAGCAAAAGCTGATTGGATGACCTCAAAGCCCTGCCTTGGTCACGGACAGTCAAAGTCTCAGACATATAAACCGGAGCAAGGCCATTAAGAGCTTTAAAAACAAAAAGCAAAAGTTTAAAATTAATTCTAAAATGGACTGGAAGCCAATGAAGTGAATAAAGGATCTGAGTAATGTGCTCTCGCCTAGGTGTGTTGGTCAAAAGACGGGCCGCTGCATTTTGCACAAGTTGAAGGCGGCCGAGAGAAGACTGAGAGATGCCAACATAAAGTGCATTGCAGTAATCAAGTCGAGACGTGACTAAAGCATGGATGGCTATCTCAAGATCATGACGGCTCAGGAAAGGTTTGGCTTTGGATAACAAACGTAATTGATAAAAGCTCATCTTGACTACATTGTCAATCTGTTTATCAAATTTTAAATGGCTGTCAAAAATCACCCCCAAATTTCTGACAGCTGAACTGAGCCTTAAAGAGGGTACCAAAGCCAGCCATTACAGTATCCCCAAACACAATACATTCTGTTTTTTCTTCATTTAAGTGGAGAAAATTTTAGGCTTAACCACAACTTAATATCAATGATGCAATCCAATAGAACACTTTGTGAGTTAGTTTGTTCTGGGTTCAAAGGTAAATAAAGCTGCAAATCGTCTGCATAACAGTGGAAAGACATGTTATGCCTGGCTATTATTGACCCGAGTGGCAGCATATATAATGAAAACAGAATAGGGCCAAGAATAGAGCCCTGTGGGACCCCACAGGAGAGAGAGGCACTAGAAGAGGACATGTCACCAATCATTACAGAAAAAGTTCTATTAGAAAGGTAGGATTCAAACCACTTAAGTGCAGTGCCATGGATGCCAACATAGTGATTCAGGCGTGACAAAAGGATAGTGTGGTCCACAGTGTCAAAGGCTGCTGTAAGATCTAGCAGCACTAAGACCACAGGACATTTGGCATCAACAGACGTCATATCATTGTGCACCTTATGGTATGGTGTTCTTTCTCCTCCAAACACAAGTTGAGTTTTTACCAAAAAGTTCTATTTGGGTTTCATCTGACCATATGACATTCTCCCAATCCTCTTCTGGATCATCCAAATGCTCTCTAGCAAACTTCAGACGGGCCTGGACATGTACTGGCTTAAGCAGGGGGACACGTCTGGCACTGCAGGATTTGAGTCCCTGGCGGCGTAGTGTGTTTCTGATGTAGCCTTTGTTACTTTGGTCCCAGCTTTCTGCAGGTCTTTCACTAGGTCCCCCCATGTGGTTCTGGAATTTTTGCTCACCGTTCTTGTGATAATTTTGACCCCACGGGGTGAGATCTTGCGTGGAGCCCCAGATGGAGGGAGATTATCAGTGGTCTTGTATGTCTTCCATTTTCTAATAATTGCTCCCACAGTTGATTTCTTCACACCAAGCTGCTTACCTATTGCAGATTCAGTCTTCCCAGCCTGGTGCAGGTCTACAATTTTGTTTCTGGTGTCCTTTGACAGCTCTTTGGTCTTGGCCATAGTGAAGTTTGGAGTCTGACTGTTTGAGGTTGTGGACAGGTGTCTTTTATACTGATAACGAGTTCAAACAGGTGCCATTAATACAGGTAACGAGTGGGGGACAGAGGAGCCTCTTAAAGAAGTTGTTACAGGTCTGTGAGAGCCACAAATCTTGCTTGTTTGTAGGTGACCAAATACTTATTTTACTGAGGAATTTACCAATTAATTCATTAAAAATCCTTCAATGTGATTTTCTGGATTTTTTTTTTCTCATTTTGTCTCTCATAGTTGAGGTATACCTATGATGAAAATTGGAGACCTCTCTCATCTTTTAAGTGGGAGAACTTGTACAATTGGTGGCTGACTAAATACTTTTTTGCCCCACTGTAATTCAATGCCAGGTTGTGCTGTGGGGCCATATAAACTACTCCAGTAGTAGCGCTCCAGGTGGAGATGGGCGAGATGCCTCTGGAGTTAAGAACTCAGATAGGAGCTACATACTGGACCAACATCAGAAGATTTAGTGACAGTCACCCAGTACACTGTGCTGAAGCCTTACCAAGAGAAGGAAAAGAGGCAAATGAGAATTTTTGGATGGACAATAGAGAATAAAATCAGGGAGCTAAGGGTTGCCGATAAAGAAGTATGTCCAACAGTCCCTTTTTCTGCAGATCCACCATGGCGTCTGGAAGAAGTAAAGGTGGATTTTAGACTTTTAACAAAAGACAAAAGAGGGAGGATAAACAAGAATGAGGTCAATAGCTATTTAGACAGTAATTATCCTGACTTTATAAAGATTTATACAGATGCATCTAAATCAACAAAGAATATTGTGAGAATAGCATTCATCATTCCAGAATTAGATGTCATGAAGAAGGAAAGGGTTAATGATGACTTGGCTGTGTATGTATACTGGTGAGCTTTTGGCAATCTTTTTGGCATTGGGTTAGGTGGAAGAAGTAAAGCCCAGAAAGGTTTTGATAGGGTCTGACTCTACCAGTGCAATGGAGAGTATTAAGCAAATGCATTCAGAATCAAGACAGGATTTGGTAATGGGAATTGTACATTCAGTAATGAGAATTTCAAAGGCAGGTGTGGAAATTAGATTCATTTGGATCCCGGCACACATTAGAGTGGAGGGGAATGAGCTAGCAGATAAGTGCAAGTCAGAAAGGCTGACGAAGGCTGCAGTGTACAGTCGAAACATGTTAAGAAGGTAAAGACATCTCCTTTCTATTCTATTTTTGTCTTTAATAAGAACAAAAGATAAATAAATCAGTTTGCACGGTTAGCATTGGTGGACAGTCTATACAGGAACAAAACCCAGCTCAATATTAAAGAGATTTTACAGAGAAGTTCGGGGGATGTGGTCTATAAGGCAGTATTTAGGTTCATAAGGACAACAGGTCTAATTTCAAGGATATAGGAGGGTAATGCCATTCTGAATCAAACTCCATTCCAGAAGGTGGCGGTAATATACCTATAAGCTGTTTGCCAACCACCATAAAACATCATAAGAAGAAGAAGAAGAAGAGGAAGAAGAGGTAATGTTTTTTTCCAGCATTGGTTGGTTCATAGGTTTGTTTGTTGGTTGGTTTGTCTGTTAGCCACATTACTCAAAAAGTTAAGAATGGATTTTGATAAAATTTTCAGGAAAGGTGTCTAATGGCACGGGGAACAGATGACTAGATTTTGGTGATGATCTGAGAGTGCATACCTCCGCCAAGGCTTTTATCTTTTCACAGAGTGTAAGCAACAATACTCCAAAACTACTTGATGGATTTGGATGAAGTTTTCAGCAGAGGTGGTTATTGGGCTATGGAGGAAGTCATTACATTTTGATGATGATCCGAGAATGCATACCTCCGGCAAGGCTCTTATCTTCTCACAGAGTGTTAGCAACAATACTCCAAAACTAATGGACAAACTTTGATGCAATTTTCACCAGAAGCAGCTCTTGGACTACACACAAACCCATTACATTTTGGAGGTGATCTATGAAGGACGGAAGGTGCCTTGGCAGAGGTATGTACTCTGGGTGATTTTCTAGTTCTTCATGTGTTTAATACTTATTCCCTGTGTCATTCAACTTTATTAAATACAACTTGTTTTGTGAACACAGTTGTTGCCTTGATTTCTTTGTATGTATGGATTACTTGGGTTGTTACTGACATCTGGTGAAAATCTCAGGTCAGTGGCTCCATCAGAAATATATTTAATGAGAAAAATATTGACATGTTCAACACTTATTTTTCCCGCTGTACTAGTGCATAGGGCACCTTGAGTTTTGACTGTATGCAACAATGATTTACCTATTATTTTGAGTGACCAAACTAAAAACAAGTACATTTATCTTGATTTAATGTTTCATCATACAGAGATTTACATTTTTGGTGTTTAAAAACACCCAATTAATTTTAAGATAAGATAAGATAAGCCTTTATTAGTCCCACAATGGGGAAATTCCAGGATTGCAACAGCACAGGGATAGCAACACTCAGAGCAACAAAAAAAAGAAACAAGAGCAGCAAGTATACATATGTACATATATATATATATATATATATATATATATATACTGTATATATATATATAGACACAGTGCGGAGCATTGTAGCTGGATGGAATAAATATATGAGTATATAAACACAGTGCAGAGCATTGTAGCTAGATGGAATAAATATGTAGATATATAAACACACACAGTACGGAGCATTGTAGCTAGATGGAATAAATATGTAAATATATAAGCACTCAGCGCGGAGCATTGTAGCTAGATGGAATAAATATGTAGATGTATAAACACACACAGTGAGGAGCATTGTAGCTAGATGGAATAATATGTAGATATATAAACACAGTGCGGAGCATTGTAGCTAGATGGAATAAATATGTAGATATATAAACACACACAGTACGGAGCATTGTAGCTAGATGGAATAATATGTAGACATATAAACACACAGTGCGGAGCATTGTAGCTAGATGGAATAAATATGTAGATATATAAACACACACAGTGAGGAGCATTGTAGCTAGATGGAATAATATGTAGATATATAAACACAGTGCGGAGCATTGTAGCTAGATGGAATAAATATGTAAATATATAAACACACACAGTGCGGAGCATTGTAGCTAGATGGAATAATATGTAGATATATAAACACAAATAGTACGGAGCATTGTTGCTAGATGGAATAAATATGTAAATATATAAACACACACAGTGCGGAGCATTGTAGCTAGATGGAATAAATATGTAGATATATAAACACAGTGCGGAGCATTGTAGCTAGATGGAATAAATATGTACACTACCGTTCAAAAGTTTGGGGTCACCCAGACAATTATTTTGTGTTTTCCATGAAAAGTCACCCTTATTTACCACCATGAATTGTAAAATGAATAGAAATTATAGTCAAGACATTGACAAGGTTAGAAATAATGATTTGTATTTGAAATAATTTTTTCCAGTTACTCAACCTGCTCAAAGGAAGGTCAGTTTTATAGCTTCTCTAACCAGCTAAACTGTTTTCAGCTGTGCTAACATGATTGCACAAGGGTTTTCTAATCATCCATTAGCCTTCTGACGCAATGAGCAAACACATTGTACCATTAGAACACTGGAGTGATAGTTGCTGGAAATGGGCCTCTATACACCTATGTAGATATTGCACCAAAAACCAGACATTTGCAGCTAGAATAGTCATTTACCACATTAGCAATGTATATTAGATATTAGAGTGTATTTCTGATTAGTTTAAAGTTATCTTCATTGAAAAAAACAGTGCTTTTCTTTCAAAAATAAGGAAATTTCTAAGTGACCCCAAACTTTTGAACGGTAGTGTAGATATATAAACACACCCAGTGCGGAGCATTGTAGCTAGATGGAATAAATATGTAAATATATAAACACACACAGTGCAGAGCATTGTTGCTAGATGGGATGAAACAGCTTTTAAAAAAGCATTTATTGTTTAGCAGCTCAGTGGCGCAGTGGTTAGCACTGTGGCACCACAGCAAGAAGGTCACGGGATTTATTCCACTCCTGACCATCGTTAGTTTGATCTCACCCCATGACCATTGGTGACCCTTCTGTGTGGAGTTTGCATGGTCTCCCCGTGTCTGGGTGGGTTTACTCCGGGTACTGCGGTTTCCTCCCACAGGCCAAAGACATGCAGGTTAGGTTAATTGGCATCAACTGGGGATTCTAAATTGTCCTTATGAATGTTAGAGTGAATGGTTGTCTGTCTCTCTCTATGTTGGCCCTGTGATGGACTGGCGATCTGTCCAGGGTGTGCCCTGCCTCTCGCCCAAAGATGCTGGGATAGGCTTCAGCGCCCCCCACCCCCACCCCCTCCCAGGTGACCTGAAAAGGATTAAGCTGTAGAAGATGGATGGATGGATGGATGGATGTCATTTATTGATTATCAATGTAGAAAAAACAAACATTTATGCCAAAATAAATCTGTAAACATCAGATAGCACTTGTGTAAGAATTAATCTGTGCATGTAAAGTCATTTTTCACCCCTTTTCTTAATGAGCCAGCTGTGCTGCGTGCAAACTTGAGAGGGGCATAACCAGCTCAAAAGGCACAAAAGCACACCATACGACACCGATCATGATGTCATTGTTGACACATGCCACTGTTCACCACCTTGAGCGTAAAGTATAAACAAGGCTGAACTCCCACACAATGTATGGCAAAACCATGACTCTGATACTGTCTCATATGGACCAATAGGTCAGTTTTACACTTGGTTATGATACTGGGTTGCCATATTGGAGGTATATGTCCCCAAGCCACCCTGGTGGCTATCTTTCTAGTAGTTATTAGCAATCCTTTTTTTAATAAAATGCACCAGTATAGCTAGTGTTGCAATTGCAGTTTTACTACAAAGGAGTTAAATGATAAAGTTTGTAGATCTCAACAAGTTCAAATAATTCAGTCTTCATTTTAAAATGCCCTACATGTGAAGGTTTTTATTTTAAAAAAGAAAAGAAAATTCACTAAATCCTAATGCACCTCTTAGGACAGTATGCCAACTGAATTTGAGAAAGCTGAAGCTGATCATTATTATTTTTTTAAGTACAGTTTGTGCTCAAACTCTTGGCACCAACATCTAACATGAACAACAGAAAACTTACAGAGGTCTGCTTTTGTAGGTGGGGTGACTGTGTAAACTCAATTTCTAACTAGAAGTCAGTGTCCAAGACCAATCTGTTTTTTTGTTTTATTTCAAAATTTTGTTTATTTCAATTTATTTTTCATAACATTTACCTCTATTTTTTTCTGCCACATTTATACCAGTAGAACAATTTTCTCTTCCCTGAAGTGCACTGGACTAATCCAAGCAACATACACCACATTATAATAAGAAGCCTACACATCCTTGCTACTGCTTGGGCTGATATGAAAGTTTTATATTATAGCATACCTATTTCTAGTGCCCTTAATGGAATATTTTACCAAACTCAAGATACGATCAAACTGGACTGATTGTGGCCCATGAATTAAATTACTTTGAGCCCCCTGGTGTGATTGGTGCTTATTTCTGCAGAACTATCTCAAAACCAAGGCTGTGAGTGACATTGCAGTGGGATTTGGTGCAAGGTGATAGCCAGGCACTGAAGTACACAAATACCAGAACTGACAGAATAAGCAAATATTCCACAACACTTGCTGACTAAATCGGCCAGCTCTGTATTATTTTTCCACATATTAAACCCAAACATCTATTGCAAATATTTAGCTATTTATTCACCTCATCACACATTGACAGTTAATTTGTTGGTGAATGCATTAAAACTTTAAATACCTCTTGATGCGATAACAGCTCTTTCTATACACTTGGCATCCCTTTTGCTGTCATTAAGAAGAAGTTGGATCAAGCCTTGAAGCTGGTCTGCTCTATATATCCAGATGTTTACCTCATATAGAGATTAATCATTCCAGTTGAGTGAATGCTGGCATGACTTGCTGCTGCTGCTCATCGGCACCTTGTAGCTTTTTATTGAATTCTCTTTTAATCTCTCTGGAGTTCACTGCCGATTTGACAAACACTGCTGTATTTGTGCGTTTGGACCGTCAACACTTGACCTGTTCTGCTTTGCCTACGTGCCCTCCTCGGGTCTCTCCACCACACTGCATGGTCACCCGCATCCTTGTCGACAATTCAGTTCAATTCAATTCAACTTTATTTATATAGCGCCATTTCACAACAACAGTCATCTCATAGCACTTTCAACTGTAGGGGAAACTCCCACAATTGCAGAAAGACCCCAGCAATCAGGCGATCTCCTGTGAGCAAGCGCTTGGTGACGGTGGAGAGGAAAAACTCCCTTTTAACAGGAAGAAACCTCCAGCAGAACCAGGCTCAGTGAGGGGCAGTCATCTGCTGTGACTGGCTAGGGGTTGAGGGGATAGAGAAGATGAAAAGAACAGACATGTAGAGAGCAAACAGCACGATGGGGACTCAATCTATGGGAGAGAACAAACAGATGTTAATGACCAGCAAAAAAAAAAAAAAATATATTTCATTGAGAGTGAAGAAAGGAGTGAAGCCCAGTGCAATTAGTGGAGGTCCCCCGGCTGTCTAAACCTAATAGCACCATAACTGAGGGAGGGTTCAGAAGCATATGATCCCTCCCTAATTGTAGGCTATATCAAAAAGGAAGGTTTTAACCCTATTCTTAAAAACAGAGATTGAGTCTGACTCCTGAATCAGATTGGCAGCTGGTTCCACAGGAGAAGAGCTTGATAACTGAAGGCTCTGCCCCCCATTCTACTTTTGGAGATTCTAGGTATTACAAGTAATCCAGCATTTTGGGAGCATTTTGGGACAATGAGGGCAGACAGGTTTTATATATTGTCCGTAGCTGTTTTGACTGTCCTCTCTGTCATCCTGCATGCCGCGGCTGGCATCCTCCACTACTCCACAGATGAGCTTCTTCAGCTCCGTTCTCGCCTACCTACAATACCACTGGTGCCCCTTCAACTCCACCTGGATATTGCTTTTCTGCCTCGTTGGAGATACATCCACCGGGGATCTCGCGGTCCTTCAACAACAACGCCAACTCAATAAAATCCATATAGTCCACCTCCCAATGTTCTCCACACATCAACCGAACTGTTGACCACACTGTGCTAGTTAGCCTAGTCAGGTTGGCTAACACTCCTGTCAAATGCAATAACACCTCTGTCAACTTCGAGCTGTTAAACATCCGCTCACTCACCAGCAAAGGACATCTCATACAGGATCTCATCACTGACCACAAGCTTGACTTTCTCTGACTTGACCGAAACATGGCAACTACCCAACGATTTCTCACAACTCAATGAATCCACTCCTCGCGGGTTTGTTTATGTCTGTCAACCCCATTGCTCCGGCCTGGGAGGAGGTCTGACGATGTTTTCTCTCTAGAAGTGGAAAATTCTGCCGGTGCCTGCTCCTATCTTCAATTCCTTTGAATCCACTGTATGTCAACTTTCTGGACCCCCTAAATCCAACAGTAACTTTATAAATGACTTTGCCACCTTTCTCACCCACTAATCCTCTCTCTCACCAAATATAATTCTGTTGGGGGATTTTAATATACATATGGACAATACTAATCATCCACTCATCAAAGACTTTACATCTTGCCTTGACCGCTCTGGTTTTCTGCAATTTACAGAGACCCCTACTCATTCACAAAGGCATATTCTGGATTTAATTTGCTGGTCTGGCCTCATTCCCTCCAACTATACAGCTGATGTACTGCCATTTACTGATCATTTTCGTCTCTCATTCAATCTCAGTCTCACCTTCTCCACTGTTAAGCCCCCTCAAATTATCTCATTGCGTAATATCAAGGAAATCAACCCTGATACTTTTTCTTTTGGCATTAATAACATCATAAATCTAAATAACTTATTCACCCCAGACAATTTTGTTTTCCATTACAACAACAGTCTTAAAAACATTCTTAACTGTTTTGCTTCCTTAAAAACAAGGTCCGTCTCCTTTTCTGTTTCTGCACCCTGGTTTAAGATAAGATAAGATAAGCCTTTATTAGTCCCACAATGGGGAAATTCCAGGATTGCAACAGCACAGGGATAGCAACACTCAGAGCAATAATTTAGAGGATAAAAAAAAGAGCAGTGAATATACATATGTACACATAAATATATAAATACTGTATATATACATTGTAGCTAGATGGAATAAACAGCATAACCGTCTATTTAGTTACCCTACATGGTATGAATATGTACCCATACATTTTGTCACCCTCCATAGCGACTGATATTGTCCTAGTTGTATACTGGAGGGGACCATTTTTGTAAGTCTGTTGCGTCTTTTGCATTCAATATTATTAGGTCGTCACGTTTTTTTGCCATCTCTGCGAGCAGCCTTGCTTAGGTTATACAGTCTGACAGCCGTAGGTAGGAAGGACCTGCGAAACCTCTCGGTCGCGCACCTAGGATGATGTAGTCTACTGCTAAATGAGCTCCTCAGTACGTTCAGTATGTCCTGCATGGGGTGGGACTCGGACTCCAGCAGAGATGACAGTTTAGCCACCATCCTTCTCTCCCCTATCTCCTCCACTGGGTCAAGGCGTTGCCCCAGGACAGAGCTAGCTTTCTTGATCAGTTTGTTCAGTCTCTTCCTATCGGCTGCTGTAATGCCGGTGCCCCAGCAGACCACTCCAAAAATGATGGCTGATGCCACCACCGTGTCGTAGAATGTCTTCAGCAGCACCCCTTGTACACCAAAAGACCTGAGCCTCCTCAGTAGGAACAGCCTGCGTTGTCCCTTCTTGTAGAGTGCGTCGGTATTGTGTGACCAGTCTAGTTTATTGTTCAGATGAACACCCAGGTACTTGTAGGCTGTCACCATCTCAATGTCTGTTCCCTGGATGTTTACTGGTGCTGTGAGGGGTTGTCCTTGCCTGCGGCAGTCCACCACCAGCTCCTTAGTTTTCCTCGCGTTGATCTGGAGGCAGTTCCGATGGCACCAGTCCACAAAGTCCTGGATAAGTCCTCTGTACTCAGCTTCATCTCCATTGGAGATGAGGCCGACGATCGCAGGGTCGTCAGAGAACTTCTGTAGATGGCAGTGTGTTGTGTTGCGTGAGAAGTCCGCAGTATAAAGGGTGAACAGGAAAGGAGCCAAAACCGTTCCCTGGGGGGCCCCCATGCTGCCGATGATCGTGTCGGACACACAATCCCGGATTCTCACAAACTGAGGCCGGTTAGTGAGGTAGTCCAGGATCCATGATGACAGGTGCTGGTCCACCCCTGCGCACAGTAGCTTGTCCTTCAGGATCATCGGTTGGATGGTGTTGAAAGCACTGGAGAAGTCAAAGAACATGATCCTCACCGCGTTTCCGGGCTTCTCCAGGTGGGACAGGGAATGGTGAAGGAGGAAGATCACCGCATCCTCCACCCCAATGCCATGCTGGTAGGCGAACTGGAGTGGATCCATCGCTGGTCCCACCAGGGGGCGGAGGTGAGCAAGGAGCAGTCTCTCCAGGGTCTTCATCATGTGAGACGTCAGGGCCACTGGCCTCTAGCTGTTCAGGTCTTTGGGGTGGGAAGTCTTTGGTACAGGTAGCACACAAGATGTTTTCCACAATTGTGGTACCCTCCCCAGCTTCAGGCTCAGGTTGAAGATGTGCTCCACAAACCCACACAGGTGGTCTGCGCAGGACTTAAGGAGCTTCGCGCTGATGCCGTCCAGTCCCGAGGCCTTCCTCGCCTTGATCTTCCTCAGCTCCGTCCTCACCTGGGTCTTAGTGAGGGTCAGGTTGGGGGGCTGTGTGCTGGGAGTGGGGGGGTGTTGGCGGAGTGGGGTGTGGACAGCAGGTCTTGATGACTTTAGAGGCAGCAGTGGTTGGTGTGCAGTCGGGGGGAGGGCGGTTGGTCAAACCTATTAAAAAACAGGTTCAGATTGTTCGCCCACTCCCTGCCCCCTGTGGCCTGAGAGGAGGTATTGTGGAGCCCAGAGATTGTTTTAAGGTTTCTCCAGACCCCGCCAATGTCGCTCTGTTGCAGCTTGTCCTCCATCTTCTTCCTGAAGCTGTCCTTGCCTTCTCTGATCTTCCTCCTCAGCTCCCTCTGTACGGACTTCAGCATCTCCCTGTTCCCCGACCTGAAGATCCTCTTCCTCTCTCTCAGAAGTGTTTTAATCTCAGGGTTGATCCAGGGTTTGTTGTTCGAGCAACACCGTATGGTCTTGGTGGGTACGATGTTGTCCACACAGAAGTTGATGTAGTCCATGATGGTGTGAGTGAGGCCATCGATGTCCTCACCATGTGGATCGCAGAGCTGCTCCCAGGCAGTGGTTTCAAAACAGTCCTTTTAGCCTGTTTTCCACTAGCCCAGCACACCTCGGTACGGCTCGATTCACTTCAGTACGGCTCGGAATGCTTCTGTCTCCATTAGCACGGTGTTGTGCTTGTGCTGTTTTTTTTTTAGGAGGTTTTAGAAGCGGGGCAGCAGCAGATTCTCAGCGAGGCGGGGCCACACTCCCGTGACGTTACGCACCCGACTGAGTCCTTATTTACACGAGACAAAAAAGGATCCAAGGATTATTGCCTTGCTCGCTCTGTGGATTTATCTCACAATTAATTTTATCTCATAATTAAGCTGCAACAACACAAGTCACTTTTGTTTTGAATTAACTGCCAAATGACCTAGATATAATGAGCTGAAACTTGTTTTTATTCGTATTAAATAATGAGACGGTGGCACACTGGCCTACACCAAATTATTATTTTTTACATCCTAGGGCATTTTGGATGTACTGAATTAAAAAAATTCATGTTTTTCACCTTCAGGTCAACGTTTGGAACAACAGTATTATTATTTTCCATTTAGATGATGCTACACTCCTTCTAAAGTATTGTAAATCTCTGAATTTGGAATGCCGATAGAACATTCAATTTACATATACTTACTTTTTTACATACTTTGACTTGTAAGCTTGATCAGTCTCTCCTGCTGCATTTTAAAGTCCAACTGTGCAACTTCTTATAAGTTAACATAAAAAATGTACCCAAAGTTTAGAACTGGATCATGTGGGGCTAATTTTTTATGATATTTCAATAAAAAGAACAGAAAGCTTACAAAAAGATTTCTTTTTTGGTCTAGTTAAAAATTAGATTACCTTTACAATGGTTGACCCCTGACAGGATGATCATTATCATTTTGATCAGACTAGGCAATGGAATTTCTATGTAATTATACTGTTTTATAATTCAGTGTTATAACAGACAAACCACACTTTCCAAAACAATTCCATTTTATTATATACAAAATATTAAAAGAAAAAAAAAACTTTGCAACACAACATGAAGGTTAATCGACATTTTATACACGCCGACCACTGAGTGTCTACACCAGCTTCCCAAACTGGGTCACGACTCGGATGAATGAAGGCGTCTCTGCCAGCTGTGGGTCAGGATGGCTCGGTTGAATAATCCGGACGGGCTGTCGCGGCGGACGCGTGGGATGATTCTACAAGGAAAATGCACACAATAAAATACAGCACGTAAGTGCAAGATATACAGAAAAGACAATAGTTTTTAACAAGAATACATAAGCTTATTTCAGCGTATTGTTCACATGAATAATTAAAATAAAAGCTTTAGTCCGTATTGTGCTGAAATAAAGCAGCGATCCATCCACAAATGAACAGCTTTTTTATTGCATAAATAAACTGAGCGTCTTACCGAATATATTTGCGAAAAAACGCACAATAAAAAAAAATTAAAACTCACCGTTAAAGGACTCCGATGTTGAGACCTCCCGGTATATTTTTTCATTCCGGGCGGCTCCGTCTAACTCGCGCTGGATACGTTCGTCTGACAATGCAGTGAACATTTTTTTTTTTTTTTTTTTTTTTTCTTGCCTTCTGATTGTTGCTCTGAGTGTTGCTATCCCTGTGCTGTTGCAATCCTGGAATTTCCCCGTTGTGGGACTAATAAAGGCTTATCTTATCTTATCTTATCTTATGTATATTAGCTGCTCTTGCTTGCTTGTTTTTTTTCTTGCCTTCTGATTGTTGCTCTGAGTGTTGCTATCCCTGTGCTGTTGCAATCCTGGAATTTCCCCGTTGTGGGACTAATAAAGGCTTATCTTATCTTATCTTATCTTATCTTAACAGACACTGCAGCTCCTTATTGGTCCATGGAACACCCTTATTACACGAAGCCATTTTTGATAGAGAATAAATGAAAATAGCACAGCAATACACTGAAAAGGAACCGCCAACAGTGGTTGCGTGCTGAGTAAAGGCGGTCGTGAAGATTCTTTTTTTTTTTTTTTTCAAAAACTTTATTGAGAAGGTCGTGAAGCTTTGGTAGATGAGGAGGAGGAGAGGGGCGGTTACAACCTGACCAATCAGCGCCGGTTACGACCTGACCAATCAGCGGCGACCAGTCTGTTAACGTCACAACACGGCACAGCTCAGCACTGCTGTACCCTGCCCTGGAGCGGGGCTGAGAATTGCGGCTGTTAAACCGTGTTGGGGCTTGTGGAAAAGCGTACAAAGCGTGCTGAGCCGTCCCGTGTCGCGCTAAAGCGTGCTAGTGGAAAAGGCCCTTTAGAGCGTCCATTGCCTCCTCAGACCATAACTTCACCGTGTGCATAACCGGAGGTTGTCTGTGTACTAGGGGTTTGTACACCGGCAGGAGATGAACCAAGTTGTGATCCGATCTCCCAAGTGGGGGGAGTGGTGATGAGGTGTACGCCTCCTTAGTGTTTTCATAGAATAAGTCCAGTGTTTTATTGTCTCTAGTGTGGCATGTGACATTATGGGTGAACGTGGGCAGAATGGGGGACAGTGAAATATGGTTGAAATCACCTGAGATGAGGAGAAGAGTATCTGGGTGTTCTGTCAGCAGCCTGCCAGTTACTGAGTGGATGACGTAACGCGCTGTCCCAGCATTCGCCGTCAGATTTGCATAAATAACAATGCAGATCACGTGTGAGTATTCCCTCAGGAGATAGGTAGGCGGCATGCTAACAGCTAGCAACTCAATGTCTTTGCTGCAGTGTTGTTATTTAACCGTGATATGTCCCGGTCTGCGCCAGCTGTTATTGACATACATTATCACTCCTCCGCCCCTTGCCTTCCCACTGTCTGGTGTCCGGTCTGCCTGTATTGCGTGGAAACCCTCCAGTTCGATGTTAGCATCTGTTGCTAGTTCTGTTAGCCACGTCTCAGTAAACAACATCTTGCTAATCTCTCTGAAGACGCTCTCGTAGTGGGAGATAGCCGCTAGCTCGTCAGTCTTATTGAGTCTTATGTTTACAACTCAACTCCATCTTCTGAAAGTCAGAGGTCATCAACTGGAATGTCTCCATGGGAAAATTGGACTTGCTATGCATAATTCAATTCAATTTTATTTTTATAGCACTTAGTCACAACAAAAGTCATTTCAAGGCACTAGATACATAAGCACAAATCATAAATAATTCAGAGAAAAGCCCCAATGATCAGATGATCCCCTATGATCAAGCACTAGGTGACAGTGGGAAGGAAAAACTCCCTTATATTAAGAAACCTCTGGCAGAACCAGGCTCAGGGAGGGGCAGTCTTCTCACACTCCCTCTTCAGCCCCCTGCCCTCGGAGAAAAGGTACCAGAGCCTCCGGGCCCACTCCACAAGACTGCTAAACAGCTTTGTTCATCAGGCCATCAGGACCCTGAACTCTGTCCACTCCCCCCCCCCCCCGGACCGTAACACATTCACCCACACAATAACTACCTCAGCTGTTGCCACAGAAGGACTGACACACCAACAGTAATACATCTTCTGCTGTATGTCTCTGTACTTTACTGCAACCATTTGCACAAATGCCATATCTATTTCTGTCTGTCATTGCAACACTGATCATGTGCAGTCATATCTGTCACTGTCTGCACCTACACTACCTCAATGAACTTGCAACTGCGAGTATTACTGCTTTACTTTTCTGTATATAAGATTGCTGGGTTCCATCGTTTATCTTTATTTGCACTATGGGATGTCTGGGTCTATCTTTTGTCACCACTTGCACTATGGGTAGCATACCATACATAGACTGCTGTTGTTGTTTTACCAGCCTTATTCCTTTTTCTTTTTTTATATTGTGCACACCACTGAAGAGAGAAACACCATTTCAATTGTCCTGTATGTCCTGTATGTATAGTAGTATTGACAAATAAAATCTTTGAATCTTGAATATGTCAAGAGAAGAACTTTGAATTTGATTCTGGATTCAACAGGGAGCCAGTGAAGGGAGGGTAATATGAGAGAAATATGGTCCCTCTTTTTAGTGCCCATTAATACCCTAACTGCAGCATTTTGAATTAATTGAAGAGTTTTTAGAGAGTTTTTAGGACAACATGACAATAGTGAATTATAGTAATCTAGAAGTGACAAAGGTATGGACTAGTTTCTCTGCATCAGTTTGGGACAGGATGTTCCTGATTTTAGCAACATTCCGTAAATGGAAGCAAGCAGTTTGAGATTTGTTTGATGTGTGACTTAAAGGACAAACCCTGATCAAAAATCAAAAATTACTCCAAGATTCCTGACAGTGGTACTAGGATAAAACCATCTAAGCTACATATCTGATAAGAAGACACCTCTGTTGTCATTCAGTCCATCATGTACAGTAGAACAAAATTACATTTCTCCTATCTACATCACATGTAGAATCAGAGGGGTCTCTCCCATGCAAGGCACCAAACAACTTCTCCTTCACCCATTCCATTACGCTGAGCACCAAGCTAGAAGTACCTTTTTTTTTTATATTGTCTTTGGTATGGCCCGGCCAGGATTTGAACCCCCAACCTCTTGGTTGTGAGGCAGATGCTCTATCAACTAGGCCACCACTCCAACAGAGAGTTTTTCAGGCCAGTTACAATAACTTCAGTTTTGTCTGAGTTAAGTAGTAAAAAGTTGAGGTTCATCCAAGTTCTAATGTCTTTAACACATGCATGTAACCTTGTCGATTGGTTTCTTTCTTCTGGTTTCATTGACAGGTATAATGGTGTATCATCTGCATAACAGTGGAAATTTATGGTGTGTTTTCTGATAATATCACCTAAGGGGAGCATATAAATAATAATGAAGAGAATTGGTCCTAACACAGAGCCCAGAGGGACTCCTTGACTGAGTTCTGTGAGTAGAAATGGCTCATCATGAACATGAACAAACTGAAGTTTAGCTGACAAATTTGATTTAAACCACTGCAAATGTGCTCCTTCAAGCCCTACAGAATGTTCCAGTCTATGAAATAGAATGCTGTGGTCAATAGTGTGAAAAGCTGCACTGAGATCTAAGAGCACAAGTATGGAAACAAGTCCATTATGAGCCACTGGGCGGCAGTGGCTCAGGAGGTAGGCAGCGGCTCAGGAGGTAGAGCAGGTTACCCAATAACCGGATGGTTGGTGGTTCAAATCCCGCTCTCCTCAGATATCCTGCTGTGGTGTCCCTGGGCAAGACACTTTTACCCACCTTGCCTCCAGTGTCCATAACACTGGGTATGAATGTGTATAAATGTTCGGTGGTGGCCGTTGGGGCGTATTGGCAGCCATGTTTCCATCAGTGTGCCCCAGGGCAGCCATGGCTACAGTAGTAGCTTGCCACTACCTCTGTCTAGAGTGAATGAATAATGTATCTATTTGTAAAGTGCTATATAAATCAGATGCTGTCAGTATATCATTACTGACTTTAACTAGAGCAGTTTCAGTACTATGATGAGCTCTACAACTAAATTGAAAGTCTTCAAATCTGAGAAACAGCCGCAACTAGGACATAGTCCAAAGACAGACAATTTTTTTCACACATAAGGAGTTGTTCAGAATTCCTTATACAAAGATATTGAGTGATGATAATCAAGTCAGTGGTGGTAATGCACCTGTAGGCTGATTGCCAACCACCAATCAAATCAAAAAGAAGAAGAAGAAGGATTATTACTAATCACCAGTGTTGGGCAAGTTACTAAAAAATAGTAACTAGCTACAGTTACTAGTTACTTCTTTTCAAAAGTAACTGAGTTACTTACCAATTATTGCATGATTAAAGTAACTAGCTACTTGGAAAAGTAGCTTTCACGTTACTTTTAAATGCATAATTAAATCATAGCAAGATAATTTAATTAATGGATTACATTATGGGCTTATTAATGTCAGGCTGAAAACAGTCTGTTTCAGACAGAGCTTTTAGAACATGTTCAGTCTGTTTTATCCTGCCTTCAGAGCTCTTATTGTGGAAAATATCTGAAGAAAATCAACACAAAATTGCCAGTAATTTCCTCATTTTAGAGTGAGAAATAGGGTTTGCGGAGTGAGAGAGGGAAAAAGAGTGAGAATCACTCCAAAAGTGAGTTGGCAACACTGCATAAAGTTGTCAATGTTTCTTACCTTCAATACTATGGATTTAATCTGATGTGCAGTGATCCAAAGAAAATGTCGATTATCCACAGTCCAAATGTCTGCTGTGACAGACATGACCCAGTCTCTTAAATTCCTTTTGGAGATCAAATCCATTTTTGAATAATCTTTATCCAGGTACCAAGTAAATTTTTTAACTTCAGTGGATCACAGTCTCAGCTGTCTGATGGGAAATGACTATTAGATCTTCAGTCTGTAATGACGTATCTGGCAATCAAACGGTTTAATTTTTGCTGGGTCACAAACTGTCCAGAATGCATACCTGTGCTTGAAATCCAGCGTGGCTGTTCAGATAGCGTAAATCCATTAATAACACGGTGTTGGCATAGCATTAGCTTTGATGTTGTTGCTGTTCTCAGGTGCTTCTGAAGATTGCAGTAGGTCTCACACGACCCACCAATATGCTTCTGTCCTTAACCATGACAAAGAAAAAATAATCTGTCTATTTCCACAAAAACAAAGTAGCTTCATCTTTTCCCAGCAGGAGCAAGCTCCATTTGTGGCTGCAGCAGTGAAGTGGCTCTTTGACTGACTGCTCACTGACTGACGGCTGCATCAGCTACGTATAGGGTCAGTTTGTATTTTTTTGCGCTAAAAATATCTATCCATATTAATAAAACATGTAACGTGAGTAACGCATCTGATCAAATTTCAGTAACTGTAACTCATTACTGAATTTTTAAACAGTAATTTTGTAACACAGCACGTTACTGTAAAAGTAGTGGCGTTACAGTAATGCGTTACTTTGTAACACGTTACTCCCAACACTGCTAACCACACAGCTGATTAGCAATAACTCTTTCTTGGATCTCTGAGAAAAAAGGGAGAATAGAGATTGGCCTATAGTTAAAAAAAAACAAAAAAAAAAACCACCGGATCCTCTTGTTTTAGCTAAGTAGTGGATTACTAATGAATGGTAAGGCTTGTTTGAGCAGTTTAGTGGGAATAGGATCTAATAAACACGTTGATGGTTTGGATGAGTAGATAAATTTTATCAGAGCATAAAGAAATGTTTTTAACCATATTCAACATTACAAGGATTCCATTGCACAAGCCAGATCCAACTACTACTCCACTATCATCTGTTCAAATGAAGGAAGTTCAAGCTATTATTCTCCCTGGTCAATACTATTTTCAGATCCCCGGACTCTCTACCCCCTCATCTATACTCAACTGACTTTTGTAACTCGCTGATGTCATTTTTTAATGAACAATTCTTCAAGATCAATCAGCATCTAGGTCCAAATTCCACCCTCAGCTTCTCCTCTGATATCCATTTGGTTTCTCACCCACTCACCTCCTTCCAGCTCCCCTCCCCTTCTGATATTTCAGATCTCATCCATAAATCTAAACCATCTACCTGTCAGCTAGATACCCTTCCTACAGTTCTGGTTAAAACCTGCCTCTCCTCTCTCCTCCCCCCATCACTGCTATCATCCACTCCTCTCTTTCCACTGAAATTGTTCCTATCTCCTTCAAAATTGCTGTCACTGCCCCAATTTTGAAAAAAACTTGGTGCCGATCCAAATAATTTCAATAACCTCCAGCTGATTTCCAACTTACCCTTCCTCTACAAAATTCTTGAAAAAATAGTTGCAACCCAAATCCACTCCCATCTCACACATAACAATCTGTATGAACAATTCCAGTCTGGTTTCCGCCCCCTCCACAGCACTGAAACAGCACTTTTAAAAATCATTAATGACCTCCTTATGGCAGCAGACTCTGGCCTACTCACCATCCTCATCCTTCTTGATCTGAGTGCGGCCTTTGATATCATCTCTTACACTGTTCTCCTAAATAGACTTCCCTCCATTGGTATCACTCATGTTCCTCTAAGCTGGTTCAAGTCATACCTTTTAGGCTGCACTCAGTTCATTCAACTCAAATCATTCACTTCTCAGTCCTCCCCCATTTCCACAGGTGTGCCCCAGGGCTCTGTCCTGGGGCCCCCTTCTCTTCATCATCTACCTCTTACCTCTTGACAATATTTTCCATAAGTACAATATTAGTTTAGTTTAGTTTAATGTTTATTTGAAAGGGATATTACATACTAATGAACATTAATACAAATGTAAGTATGCCAGATTTATCAGTACTGCTAATTTGCATCTATTGTCCCCCAGCAGGTCACAAAAATACACAAACAATCATACATAAGCAGAACAACTGCAGTGAAACTGTACAAACTGTACAAAGTGCAAGAGTTAAGGTGTTACAAAACAAAACTGACTTTCACTTCTATGCGGATGACACCCAGCTCAACCTCTCCAGTAAACCCAACTCCACCCTTCCCCCTTCCTTCCTTACCAACTGTCTCAATGACTTAAAATCCTGGTTCTCCTCAAACTTTCTCAAACTCAACTCTGATAAAACAAAATGCCTTCCTGTCTGTACCAAATCAACACTATCCAAACTTGACAACTTTTCTATTACAATTGACAGCTCCTCTGTTTCCACATCCCCTCAAGTTAAGAGCCTGGGTGTTATCGTCAACAGCAGTCATTTCACTCCCACATCAATAATATCACTCGGTCCGTGTATTTCCACCAACACAACATTAACAGTCTCCATCCCTCACTCACTACACATACCATGACTAGCCTTGTTCACAGCCTTGTCACTTCCCGCATTGATTACTGTAATTCTCTTCTCTTTGGTCTTCCTCACAAATTCCTCCATAGGCTCCAACTGGTTCAGAACTCTGCTGCCTGTATAATCACAAAAACTCCCTCTATTCATCACATCAGGCGCAGTGGTTAGCACTGCGGCAGCACAGTTTACCCTTGGCCGGGGGATTGTGGGGATCGTGGGATCGTTGGTTCGATCCCAGCCCCCGACCAACAGTGATCTGTGTGGAGTTTGCATGTTCTCCCCGTGTTGCGTGGGTTTACTCCGGGATTTCTCCGGTTTCCTCCCACATGCCAAAAACATGCATGTTAGGTTAATTGGCTGTTCTAAATTGTCCCTAGATATTTGTTTCCTATAGGCCCTTAGAATAGAGGGTTAGTATTAATGAAAGCGCTTTGAGTGGTCTTTGTGACTAGAAAAGTGCTATATAAGTGCAGGTTAGTTAGTTAGTTAGTTAGTTTTACAGCAGCTTCATTGGCTCCTGGTTAAGCCCCACATCACTTTCAAAATCCTTCTGTACACTTTCAAGGCCATCCATAATCCTGCCCCTTCGTATCTATCAAACCTGGTCCACATTGCCACTCCTCTCCGGTCCCTCAGATCCTCCTCTTTTCTTCATCTCATTGTCCCCTCCACCCGCCTCGCCACCATGGGGAACAGGGCATTCAGCTTCTCTGCTCCCCATCTCTGGAACCCCTTACTGTCAGGTTTTGTGCACGGTCTAGGACCGTGTTGACACTGTTTGTTCATTTTTGTCCCTTTGTGATTATTATTATTATTATTATTATTATTATTATTATTATTATTATACTGTCCCCTTTGATTAATATTATTATTATTCTTTATAGTTATTGTCTCTTGTGTCTCCTCGGGTCTGCTGTGTCATCCTGTCACGATTGCCAAGCGGGCAGGGCACACCTGAGAAGGGCGAGACTTCCAAAAGTTTGCAACAAGCAATTTTCCATTTATTACAAATAATTTGCAGGCAACAACTTACATGAATATCCGACACCCAACCCAAACCAAATGAACAACACCTGTTAATATACTTAGTGAGATAATTAAACTAATTGGAACATACCAAAATCCCAGGTAAGACAATACATATTCCATATTCCCACATATACCCAATAGTATCTAAAAGAGTCATAAATACATAAATAATTTTCCACCATATTTTACAGAATAAATAAACACCATAAATAACAATAAATAGTTTGAACCCTTATTAACATATTAAATCTCCCTCTACTCAACCATCATATACTTCCTCCCCCTGGCATCCTTTAAAGGGCGCTCAAACCCCTGAGGAGTCTTTTGCCTGGACACCACCAGGAAGCATGCTGGCAAAAGTATGTGTTCTTAAGATTATTCAATTGCCTCACCCAGTTAACATAATTAACATTAACACTTATCTGACAAATGGAATTCAATTCACTCAAAACAGATCTCAAATTATATGTGCATTTTATCCAATACAATCCATGTTAACATTTGCAAATTATAAATCCTTTACACATATAATATAATATTCAATTACAGAGGACCATAATAGTGGCAACACTCCATCATCGCACATCCCCTGGTTGTCTTTAGTGTTTTATTATGGTTTTGTGGTACATTTGTCTACCTATTGTCTCCAGTCCCTCATATTTCCGTATCCATAGCCACTTCCTCATGTGTGCTCCTGTTCTGCCCTTGATTGTTGTCCCAGCTGTCTCACATTTGTAATTATTAGTTACCTTATTTATGTTAGTTTGAGCTTGTGCTCTGTCTGGTCCCATTGTCTGTACTCCCTGCTGGTTCCTCCCCGTGTTGCACATTTAGTTTTCAGTTGTTTATTGTTTTGCCTCATACTTCTGCCTGTGCTCATGGGTCCTGTTTCTAAAACGTCATCTGCCCAGAGGGCAGAACATGACAGTAAGAGACCAGCACACAAGGACCCAGCAGGCAGGCCAGCGGCTGGTGGACTGGATGCAAGCGAGCAGTGGGCAGTTCAAACTGTTCAGGCCCTCATCTCAGACTCTTGCACCTCTTATAAGAATGGTGGAAAGATTCCCCAGCCTGCAGGACTGCCCCGAGGTGAGGGAGCTGCTCCCTTCTGCCTGCAGCCACGTCCGCCGGATTTTCCCAGAGCTGACGTTACACCCTCCAGCCCCAGAACTCTCCCCAGTTTTGCAGACACTTCACGGGCTGGAGGAGAGCTCTCAGCCGATGCCACAGCCTGTGCCAATGAGGAAATATCCCCTGGCTTCGGCGCCTTGGCTTTCCACTTCTCCTTGCTCTGCTTCAGCCAAGCGGAGCTTATTGCCACCGGTTCCCATGGCAGCTGCAGTGCTGGCTCCCATATTTGCTGCACGGGTGCCCAGGCCTGCTTCCCCATCAGCAGTCACTGATTCCACTCTGGGCTCATCTCTGGCAGTGACAGCAGAACTGCGGAACAGGCAAATGCATTTCTCTTTACCAACTAATGATCTGTCTTGCCTCGTTCCAGGTGAGGGGTCTTCGCAGCAGCCCCCCTCTACTACTGAGCCCCCACCAACTGTTTCTGCTATCACCCCTGTGTTGGTGCTGTCTTCATCCCTGGTCTTCCTGTTTTTCCCTGAGGTGCACGTTGCAGCTCCGGCAATCTCTGAGGTGCACAAGCCTGCTCCAGTGCCCCCGAGGTGCACATCCCAGCTCCAGTCCTCCCCGAGGTGCACATCACAGCTCCGGCAATCTCCGAGGTGCACGAGCCTGCTCCAGCTGTTCCTGAGGTGCACATCCCAGCTCCAGTCCTCCCTGAGGTGCACGCAGCAGCTCTGGCAGTCTCCAGGGTGCATGATCCTGTCCCAGCTGCCCCAGAGGTGCACATTCCTGCTCCATTTCTCCCCAAAATGCACACAGCAGCTCCAGCAGCCCCTGAGGCACACACCACAGCTCCAGCTCTGCCCAAGGTGCATGCTCCGGCTCCTGTGGCTCATTCAGAGGTGATCACCCCAGCAGCTGAGGACCAGGAGCTCAGCCATGTTCCTTTTTTACTTTTATAATATCAATACTAGTTAAGACTTGCCTGGATCCTGGTGATTTCGGTGATGCCTCACCCTGCTTTTTTCCCCCATCTGAGGTGACTGCAGCGGGGGTGGTTCTCCAGGCATTGGGACCGGACACTTCTGCACCATCTGTTCCAGAGGTTGGGGGGCCTCCACCCGTCACTCCAGAGGTCAAGGGACCTCCACCCATTGTTCCAGAGGACAGGGGACCTCTAACTGTCGCTCCAGAGGTCAGGGGCCATCTACCTGCTGTTTCTGAGGTTAGTGCACTGCAGTCACTGGGTTTGGAGCAAAAGGCTCCTCGGTTTGTGCTAACCAAGTCCCATGCTATGTTCTTGGGGCCCATGAACTTTGGTAGACCCCCTGACCCACTTCGTTCTATGATCTGGTGGCCTAAGGACAGTAGGAGTCCACCCAACCTGCCACGTTCTCTGGGTTGGGGTCCTTTGGACTTTGGGAGGCCCCCTGACCCACCTCATTCCATGATCTGGTGGCCCAAGGACAGTGGTAGGCCACTCGACCTATCCTGCATTCCAGTCTGGTGGTCTAGGGACTTTGGAAGACCACTGGATCCATCACTTGCTCTGGCCCAGAGGTTCCTGGATGCTCTTGGTCCCCGGACTCATCGTGTTCCCCAGGTCAGTGGTCTTGGGACTTTAGGAGGCCACCTGATGGACATTTTTTTTTTTTTTTGAGATTTCAGTTTGTTTTTCCCACCGTGCCTTGTCCCCTCCCCCCCCCCCCATTTTAGTGTTATGTTTTTTTTTTGTTTTGTTTTTGTTTAGGAGTGTCTGAAATCCCTTAAAGGGGGAATTATTTCAGGTTCTGGGCAGGGTCTGGAACCGTGACCACACTGTTTGTTCATTTTTTTTGTTTGTGATTATTATTATTATTATTATTACTATATTGTCCTCTTTAAGTATTATTAGTATTCATTATAGCTATTGTCTCTTGTGTCTCCCCAGGTCTGCTGTGTCATCCCCTGGTTGTCTTAAGTGTTTTTATTATGCTCTTGTGGTATATTTGTCTACTATTGTCTCCAGTCCCTCATGTTTCCGTATCCATAGCCACTCCCTCATGTGTGCTCCTGTTCTGCCCTTGATTGTTGTCCCAGCTGTCTCACATTTGTAATTATTAGTTACCCTATTTATGTTAGTTTGTGCTTGTGCTCTGTCTGGTCTCGTCATCTGTACTCCCTGCCGGTTTCTCCCCGTGTTGCACGTCTAGTTTTCAGTTGTTTTTTGTTAATAAATTATTGTTTTGCACCATGGTCCTGCTTCTAAACTCTCATCTGCCCGGAGGGCAGAACATGACACTTACCACCCGACATCAGAAATATTGACTCTCTTTCTCTCTTCAAATCCAGATTCAAGACCCATCTGTTTAGACTAACCTACCTCTTTTAACTGCCTTCACTTTGTCTCATTTTTAGTATGTTTTAATCTTTTTTGTGTTTTGATTTTATTGATGGTGTCCTTGAGTGTTTTGAAAAGTGCCTATAAATTCATTCATTCATCTTCTTCCGCTTAATCCTTTTCAGGTTGCAGGGGGGCTGGAGCCTATCCCAGCATCTTTGGGCGAGAGGCAGGGTACACCCTGGACAGATCGCCAGTCCATTGCAGGGCCAACACAGAGAGACAGACAACCATTCACTCTCACAGTCATACCTAAGGACAATTTAGAATCCCCAGTTTTGATGCCAATTAACCTAACTTGCATGTTTTTTGGCATGTGGGAGGAAACCAGAGAAATCCCAGAGTAAACCCACGCAGACACGGAGAGAACATGCAGACACCACACAGATCACTGTTGGTCGGGGGCTGGGATCGAACCCAGGATCCCCCGGCCAAGGGTGAGTTACTGTGCTGCCGCAGTGCAAACCACTCCTCCACCGTGCCGCCCGCCTATAAATTTAATGTATTATTATTATAGATGCTCGAGACAGAGTAGCAAAACTGAGTCTCACAGCACCATTAATAATAATAATAACAATAATGCATATAAATTTAATGTATTATTATTATTATTATTAATGGTGCTGTGAGACTCAGTTTTGCTCCTCTGTCTCCAGCATCTACCAGTTAACAACCAGCATCCTCTCCTTCCAGGCACGAAAAGAGGAGAGTGGGAGGAAAGCAGGAAAGCAGGGGAAAGATGAGAGCGAACACAACAGTGATACCTAAAGAGCAGATTACTTGTCTAAGCTCCTCAACCCTTCTCCCATGTGACTCATCTAAAAACAATCTGGCACATTTTCTCACATAGACTACATTAAAAAAGAGATTCTTCAGTCTGACAAACTCGATACATCTGTCTAGCATATCCTCAAGCAGCAGAAGTCACGTAGAAACACACTGACACACAGCAGCTTTTCCCTTTTTTTTGTGCAGAAAGACGTATACAGCAATGCGTGCCTAGCTCACTGTCACCTGATCAAGTTCAAGACCCAGCACCTGTCAGACACCATGACACAGTGAACAGTTTTTAAGCAGCAGCGTCGTTCTCTTGGCTGAGGTAGCAGCATTCATAAAATGAGCCGCAGGGTGATGAAGTGGCAGCTTTGCAACTTCAGTTTGCTTTGTGTTTTTAACCATTTTAACAAGAAGTTATCAATGGAGAAAATGTCAAACTAGCCCCAAAATGACTCCAAACATCTCAGGAATCTACAAAGACACAATGAGGTCTCTAAGGTATGAAGCTATTATTCACCATGATTATTCATCATGGCGGTGCACACAGTTGCAGCGGCTGTACGCTCTCTCAGTTGGTGTTATGGATGTGTGTTTGTATGCGTGTTTCTGTTGGACCAGTGTACACCCTCATGGGCTATAAACAACTACAGCCGGCATGAGCTCCTTACGATTGGAGTTTCATGCAAGCAGAATGTTACAGCCGAGTTTGTTCGATTGCATGACATCCCGGCGTATATAGCGAGGGGACTGGGCGCTCTGTGGATTACCATCCCAGAGAGGAGGCGCCGGTGGCGGCGGAGAGAGAGGAGACAGAAGCGGGGCTGCCGGGCCGGAGCGCTAGCTAGACTATGGCAGCAGCCACACAGACCACCGCTACCGAGTCTCTTCATCTCAAACGTCAGAGCACTCTTGAACAAGATGGATGAGCTGAGGCTGCAGATAACAACGAAACCGATAAGGGATAGCTGCATTCTGCTGATTATCGAGACTTGGCTTCAACCATCCATCCCGGACAATGCTATCGAGCTAGCAGGCTATACCGTACAGCGGCATGACAGAACGAGGGACTCCGAGAAGACCAGAGGAGGTGGGCTCTGCATGTACATCAACAACAGCTGGTGCACAGACACAGCGATTGTGGACGGTCACTGCTCCTCAGACTTGGAATATGTGACTGTAAAATGTAGACCCTTCTATTTACCGAGAGAATTCACCGTAGTCACCGTAACCGCTGTATATATATTCCACCTGATGCTAGTGCTAATGCGGCTAACGGATATTTATATGACAGTCTGAGCAAACAACAGAGTTTATATCCTGAGGCTGTGCATATTGTAGCAGGGGATTTTAACCATGTGGACTTGAAAAAGGTGCTCCCCAAGTTCCATCAGCATGTTAATTGTGCTACTAGGGGAGCAAATACACTTGATAAAATGTATTCCAATGTCAAGCAGGGCTTTAGGGTCATCCCACTTCCACATCTGGGCCAGTCTGACCACATGTCCCTGCGTGTAATCCCAGCATATGTACCGCTCAGGAAAACATGGCCTGATGGTGCAACTCAGCAGCTGCAGGACTGTTTCAGTCCTGTTAGGACAAATTGGGACGTTTTTGAACACCCAGACCTGGATATATTTACGGATAGTGTGCTGTGTTATATTAAAACCTGCATGGACGCTGTTACAGTTGAGAAAGACATCAGGATTTATCCTAACAGAAAGCCCTGGATGACCCGGGAGGTCCAGAAACTGTTGAGGGAGAGGAGAGCTGCCTTCAGGTCAGGCGACATGGCTCATTATAGCTCAGCCCGGGCTAACCTGAAAAGAGGCATCAGGAAGGCCAAGAGGGAATACAGGAGGAGGATTGAGGACCACCTGAATAGTAATAACAGCAGACAGGTGTGGGAGGGGGTGCAGCAGCTCACTAATTTTAGAGCCAACCTTAGAGCGGCTGTAGGGAGCCCCTCGCTGGCAGAGGACCTGAATATTTTCTTTGCTCGTTTTGAGGTGGAGCCTCCAGAGATAGAAACAACAATGGAGCCCACAGCTCCCAGTAGCCCAAGCCTCCTTGTCAAGGAGTATGAGGTGAGGAGAGTTCTGAGAGCGGTCAGTCCGAGGAAGGCCACTGGACCTGATGGTGTCTCTGGGCGTGTGCTGAAGGACTGTGCTTTCCAGCTGGCTGGAATTTTTACTAGGCTTTTTAACTGGTCCCTGTCACAGTCCACTATCCCACGCTGTTTAAAATCCTCCACCATAATTCCTATACTCAAAAAACACAATGTTACCAGTCTTAATGATTACCAGCCAGTGGCTCTGACTCCAGTGGTGATGAAGTGTTTTGAGAAGCTTGTCAGAGCCCACATTATATCACTTCTCCCACAGTGTTTGGATCCCCACCAGTTCGCTTATAGGGCCAACAGATCCACTGAGGATGCTGTAGCCACAGCCCTCCACGCTGCCCTGTTCCACCTGGAGCAGCCGGGGAGCTATGTGCGGATGCTATTTGTGGACTATAGCTCCGCCTTTAACACCATCCTCCCTGGCAGACTGGTGTCCAAACTTAGGGAATTAGGACTTCCATATTCCATTTGTACTTGGATCCAAAGTTTCCTCTCGGATCGCAGCCAGAGGGTCAAAGTGGGACCTCACATGTCCACTACCATTAGTCTCAGTACCGGCTCCCCACAAGGCTGTGTGCTGAGCCCCCTACTGTACAGCCTTTACACCTATGACTGCACCCCCATACACCACAGCAACAGCATCATCAAGTTTGCCGATGACACCACAGTGGTGGTGCTCATCTCGGGGGGAGATGAGACCGGTTTTAGGGGCGAGGTGCAGCAGTTGATAGAGTGGTGTGGAGACAACAACCTTCTTTTAAATGTCACAAAAACAAAGGAGGTCATCATAGACTTCAGAAGAAATAAAACAGACATTCAACCTCTGACTATTAGTGGTACGGGTGTGGAGAGGGTCGAGGTTTTCCGCTTCCTGGGGGTCCATATTCAGGAGGACATGACATGGGGGGTGAACACAAGTGAGTTACTGAAAAAGGCCCAGCAGAGACTACATTTCCTCAGGGTGTTGAGAGGAAACATCTGTCAGAGACTGCTGTTGTCTTTTTATCGTTGCTCTATTGAGAGCATTTTAACTTATTGTATTTGTATTTGGTTCAGCAGCTGCACGGTAGCTCAGAAGAAAGCTCTTCAGACTGTCATCAACACAGCCCAAAAAATTGTTGGTTGCCCTCTCCTCGGCCTTGAAGAACTGCACCATGCCCGCTGCCTTAAAAAGGCACAAAAAATCTTGAAGGACCCCTTTCATCCCAGTCACGCTCTCTTCCAACTACTACCATCAGGAAGGCGGTTTAGAGCAATCAAAACAAGGACAAACAGATTTAAAAACAGTTTTTATCCGACCGCAATTACCTGTCTGAATTCTAGCAGAACATGAGGTTTGTAACTGTGAAATTGAGTGTGTGTGATATTTAAAAGTTAGTAATGTATATAATCTTTTTTAAGCTTCTTTTTACTTTTAATTCACTGATTGGTTTGCATTTTAATTTCGTTGTACTTGTTATAATGACAAATAAAGTCTATTCTATTCAAATCATAATAATCAGTTACTGAAATTCAATTAGTAAACATTGAGGTGGCCTATTTATTTCCTCTTGGCACAAATTGATCATAATATATTAGCAGGGGATCTAAAGTGTAGCACATCATTGCCAAGTCACTCATTTTAACTAGTGTATCTTCCCACACAAGAAGCTGATCAGCTGTGTTGTTTTAATTGATTCTGCTGTACTGATGCATCAGTTTATATGAATTATATCTCCAATAAGTCCTCCAGCTAATAGGTTTACTGTCATAGAATCTTAATTTCACTCTGATATGACAATAAGCGGAGATGCAGACCCACGCCCCGAAAGCCCAATCACTTTTTGAGAAACAGATTATGATTTTTTTGACCTTGTTATCTTGACCTTTGATCTTTTGATCTCAAAAGCAGTGGGCTTCCAGAGTGTGTCAAGGGCTGTGTTCAGAATGTTCACTCACTCTCTCCCTCCCTACTCGCTATATAGTGAATATAGATATATTGGACTATATAGTAAACTCAATATAACAATAAAATTAACAGCTTTCGGACACTACTGGCTTATTTTCGTGGCACAGTTAATGACGTCATCATGTGAGACAGTAAAACCTAACAGACTAACGGTGGTAAAATAGTATAGTTATATTAATTCATTCACTTTATTATTTTTCTTTTAATCCTGATGCTTTATTAAACATCGGGAGGAGGGGAATATGATAGAAAAATTCCATATTTTCTATACTATTATTGATATTAATAATGTATTATATTTGAGAAGTATCATACCTTTCATATGCCACGTTTAATGTTTATATGTGCATTCCACATAGGATAAGTTTATATATTCTTGGCCTGTTTCTGTGAGCAATTTCAGCGAGTTCAGACTGAGGATCAGTACATGCTTAAGGAATGATCTAAGCCATTTATTATAATCTCTTGACATAACCTGTTTTGGGTCACAGGGATGCACAGGAACTTCTCAGCCTGTACAGATCAGTGGTAGATGGACATTCTGTCAGTTTTATGGATCTCATGTCTTCATGACCCATGTCTCCAGAGTGTCTGACGTCCGCCTGGATAAGCTTTGTTATCAGGACTGTTCTGTTCTGTCCCTTCCCTTATCCTCATCCTCCCTCTCCTTTCTCCTACCTATATACTGTATATCAGACTTAGAAGAATGGATCCTTTAGAGATTCTAGGTGCGTCTGAATGTCATGCCTTGTAACCTCTCCCCCATAGTGGCCAATGGGGTGATTTTGTAATAAATGTACATAAATTCACCTTTCCGCCTGATTATTTGACTTTGAATAATTTAAGCTCAAAATTATTTTAACATTTGGTGTCCGAACAGTGGATCCACACATCTCTGTCTTTCCGGCGCCTCTGCTTGATCTCAGCAAGTGTACAGCTGATAAAAAGACCTTCCCAGATTGAGTGAAGAAAAAAAAAAAAGGGCTCAGTGTTGCTGCAGTGAAGGCATTTCAGACTGGGGCGCTGGAACTGAATGGGTGACGGATCTGAGAATCCTATAAGCGGCTTGAATGTAAGTACATTTGTTGTTGTTTATGGATAAAAGATAGTGAGATATTCCGGACCGATAGCACACTGCGTATACTGAAAGGAGTGAAACTAACTGCCTGAGTGCTAAGTTATTTCTACCAACGGTGAGCGATCTCAAAATAATCCCTTGGGAGGAACGAGGTCTTCCTCTGCAAATGGTGACCATCATCGCACGACCTGGGGTGATTCTTAGAAATCCGCGGCTCTCTATGCTCTAAGTAAGTGCAGTGGAGGTCCAAAGTTGCATGCAAAGAAAAAAGAGAAAGATTCGTGGTCTCGTTCCTGTATGGAAGTCACATGATCCCAGAAAAGTAAATTTTTGGGGACAGATTTGTGCCTCTTGTGACCACTTCTGCTTATGGTCCAGGATTTGGACCTTCAGCATTCATGGGAGGCTACGTGAACCCTGAAGGGAAAAAATTTTTTCACGGAAGAGTCGTGCCCTTACCAGGTCTGCATTATCATCCATGGGACTTCCCCCGCTACGGTGAGCTATTGCAAGATGCTGGGGGAGGAGGTCTTACTTTGGGCTTTAGGCACATAGCGGAGGGGTTAACGTGACCGTTGAAATATTTTATTTTGTGAGTTTTAGATAAGTTACTACAGTCTGGTTTGTTTTGTCTCTGTGTAATCTAATCCGGTGTGGGGGGAAAAAAAGTCTGTGTGTGTGTGTGTGTGTGTGTGTGTGTGTGTGTGTGTGTGTTATCTATCTGTGTGTCCTTGGGTGAAAGAAACAGACAGAGAGAGAACTTGGGGGGGGGGGGGGTAGCGGTTGTGTAGCTACTGATGTGTGTGTAAAAACTTGGTAAAAGGGAAGAGAAACAAAAAACAATCTATATATGGGGATTTTGGGGATTTTACTTTTTCTTTCAGTCTAACTTTGTGGGTTTTCACTCTAATGTTGCGTATGTGATGAACTATTTACATATTTTTAAAGCCAATATTTTCATTTTCCCTCCAGTTTTTTTCTTTGGAAAATGAAAAACATTGAGTTATTTTTATTCAATTTTTTGACGTATCACTGACTTTTCTTTTTTCTTTGACTGAAGCATAACAGTGCACTTTACAAGGAAAAAGGACAGGACTGACGTTCTCCTTCCCCCTGCCAAAACAAAACCAGCCTCTGAAACCCAGCCTCCTGCAACCTCTCCACCCATCGATATCAAAGAGGCGGCTGAATATCTAAGTTAAGTACAAATGCTTGCATCTTAATCAATGCTACAAGCATGACAATGATGAAATTAACTGAACATTACAATATCATGCTGTCACTTAATAATGCCTAATCACTGAAGGCTTTATGTATACCCTATATTACACGATTCGAAGCATAGAGGTTCAAAAGAGATTGATAATTAATGTGTTTGTGCATATGATTTGCCAGAGACTACCGATTATAAAACAGAGGTCTTGGTAATTGTATGTCATATTGTTTGTTTGTTTAAATAATACAATACTCACTTTTTAATAAATGGCATATGCAATCTTATTTACATTCTGACCTTAGGCCTGTCCATGTAAAAAAAAGGGGGGGGGGGGGGAGGAGAACGCAAGAGCAGGATCTGAGAGTTCATGCTGTGACTTTTTCCCTCCTAAAAGAGCACAGTGTGGAAAGCGGGAAAAGATGAGGCTGAGTTTATTTCTCAATTCAGGTTTATTCACATTCACGTATCTCCAACATCCTCTCAAACAGAAAAAAGAGCCATCCTCCCACATCTGTCCTTTTTATACCCGGGACATCAAAGTACAGAGTCACATTGTCTTTAAATCCCAAGACAGAATACATCATCCCCCAGGTCTTCTCCCCTCCACCTAAAACCCTGGTGGTCAGGAAATCTCTCAAGGCCATCTCTAAAGATCACATTTCGCACCCTCCTGTTATCCCCAGGAGACCCAGACCTATTGTTCATTCTGAGACGTGAAGCAAGAGTAATATACATATGCAGCCTAAGCAACTCACATATGTGTGCCACAACAACAAGATGAGAATGAAATTCCTAAAACGAGATTAGGCCTGTATTTCCAGTTACTAATTCTAACTGCTGTATTGGTTTAAGGCTTCTAACATATGATACTGTCCTAAACTAGTGATTGCCCATGTCAATTGGTAAAACATTTACTGATTCACAGAGTATTTAGCAAATACTTGCTGTGAATAGCAAAAGAACACGGTGGTGCAGTGGTTAGCACTGCGGCAGCACAGCTTTACCCTCGGCCGGGGGATCGCGGGGATCATGAGATCGTGGGTTCGATCCCTGCCCCCGGCCAACAGTGATCTGTGTGGAGTTTGCATGTTCTCTCCGTGTTGCTTGGGTTTACGCAGGGATTTCTCCGGTTTCCTCCCACATGCTAAAAACATGCAGGTTAGGGATACGGGGCGCTTGCGCATGCAGCGACCGGCAGCTGGTGGCTTGTCACCAGACTGCAAAACAAATCTACCTACAGGTACAAAATAAATACAAAAAAAAACAACATTCAAATTGTGGAAACTTTAGGTGTAATTTAAAGGTTTTTCTGCTATTCTTCATTCTTCGTTTTTCAACAGGAAAGGGAAAGCATTCACAATTTTTTTTTTCTTTTTCACTAGGAATTAGATTTGCCAAATTAACAAGGAATCATAACATCACCATTACCTTTCAATTTAATAAATCCTTGGTGACATATGCAATATGTAATAAAAAAAAACAATAATTCACTTGTGTTTCTTAACATTACACGTTATAATAAACAACTGGGATAAACATTAAGGGACACAAAAAATAATGATGATCACTGGAACATTAGTAAAATCAATTTATAAGGTGATAAAATTTGCACTCCTGTTGATGTAAATAATGAAGGTGCAGACGGGGAAGCCGTCAGGCTTTCCCCAAATTTTTCTTTGCAGGATGGCACCAACATTTGATCTTTGTGGGAGATGGGAGGAGGCCAGAGGGGCTCATTGGCTGGAGAGACCACAGGGGGAAGGACCTCTTATGTTGACAAGCATTTTTTTGAAGTTAAGTAGAACAAATGATATGAAGCATAAAAATTTAAATGACTCCGACTTTAAAAATGTAGTGTTTATATGACTTCATACTGCAGGATACATCTGATGCCACTCATCACATAATGGTGTGACAATATCACATTTCACAAATGTGACAGTAATAAGGAATGTGTTTTCCTGATGCTCAGCCATGACCGAGCTGGGCCTCGGGACTACAGTCCACTCCATAATTTACCAAGGAATGTATAAAAAGAGGCATTCCTTGTACAAAATTAAGACAAATTCTAATTAGGCAAAATATTCACCTTTCCATTGACTGAAGGAGTGTGACACAACCTTTCACGAGGATTCACTTACACAAATTCAACCTGTCTGTGTTCAACTGGACAAACTGATCTTAGTTATGAATGCTAAATCATATCAAATATGCATAGACAGCTATATTGCTTTTCCTAAAATGGAATTTGTAAATTAGTTCAAGAGACATCACAAAAGAAACCATGATTATTGAAACCTCATTTTGAAGGAGCTGTACTACTCAAAAATTTTCATCTAAATTAACTGTGTAACACATAACAGTGGTAACACACTTCCTTCCAGTAAAAGACACAACCCATCAAGCAAATACTCTGTAACTTTGCTGCATGTGCGTCTCCATGCATCAAAAGGGGGGTACCAAAGAAATTAATTAGCAAAAAATAATTAGCAATCCTCAGAGAAATAGATAATACATAAATATTATCAGTAGATGATCAATAATGAAGAGAAAAATATAAATGAAACCGCTTGGTAATGAAATCACAACATTCAATAGGAGAAGTTAAAAGTTACATCAATAAATTTCCAGATATTTAAGGAAATACAGTATCTGTAGATTATTGTAAAGGAAATATCATGTTTAAAAGGAACAAGGTAAACTGATAAGGAAGAAAACCATGCAAATATATGAGAAAAGTTCCAAACGTCTAAGGAAAGTCCAACTTGTGCTGAATTTATGTTTACTGTGGGACTTAATTTAGAATCTACTATGAAGACAATACAGATTCTTACTCAATTAAGGGAACAATGCCTTAGGGATCTCAAACCAAAATAACTTGATCTTCCTTTAATAAACTTAGGGGTTTTTTTTGTTTTGTTTTTTTCAAAATCTTTGCATGGATCTCATTGAACTAAATAAGAGCAAAGGTAAAAAATGTTTAGAAATTATTTACACACAATATTTACACACATAATGGAAATGGAATACACTGTAAACCAAATCATGTCACATTTAAGTGTAGTTCCTAAACTATTAGTACCAAACATTTACCTAGGAAACCATTTAGCCTACCATCGACAATTTACAAGATTAGTATAATATTCAAATAAGAAAATAGGGAGATTGTGAATGACAAACCCTATTATTGAAGCCATTTAACTTAGGTGATGAGGAAGGGTTTCTGGGTGATTATATGCAAAGAATGACAACCGACCACGATGTCATCCATACTGCCCTTTCCAGGAGGGACCATGTGACGAAGGAATCGTAGGAGGTGCACCCATCTCTTGAGCAAACCAGGGGATCTGGTCATCAAAGGAAACTGGACCGAAGCTCCCTGGCAAGGACAGCACAAAGGTTATCCTGCTGACCTAAACAGCCGTGGAAGGCGAAGGATGTGGCACTTAGGTGCATCTTGGGTGCATCTAACATTTTATCCCACCTGAAACCCTCAGCAAGAGACTGCTTTATATATATATATATATATATATATATATATATATATATATATATATATATATATATATATAGTATACTTATTTGGAAAAAAAACAGCAAAACAACAAATGACTGTCTACTGTTTCTCTATGCAAGTGTCAGTTGATGACTTGGCATCCAGTAACAACCTCTGCTGATAGAGAAGCAGGCTGTTTGTTTATCGTGACCAAGGAAAAAATAATCTGAAGGAAAGGTGTGGTCAGTGTTGTTATCTTATCATCCTCATCATCCTCTAGTAATACTTAATATTGATCATTAAGTTGTTCCATTGCTTTTACGTTGTAGAAAATGTTTGCTCTTCAGTAACACTGTTAGGCAAAATATCTTTATTGCTAAAATAATGCAGCTACTACAGGCTGTTTGGTTAAACAAAAAAGAGAGAAAGGCTATATACAGAAATAACAGCAAACGTCATTTTGAATCACACCTGACACAACACATCACTCCACTGATTAGAAACATGATGACACTCCTTACTCTGCAAATGCAAGGTTAATTTCATCAGGGAACTCGTCTTGTTGAAGTGGTGATGTCCCCTTTTCAACAGTTTAACACTCTCTGAGTATGCAACGACTTACAGTGCGTCTCTCCTCCATACTGCTACCCTGCTTGACCTACGAAGCGAGCAAGTGTTATACCAAGGATCTACATTGTCAAAGGTCATTGAGTCATTGGGCTTATTTGCATCTGGCTGGACATTGGGCAGATCTGTGTACCCCGTTTTGGCAACTGACCATACCCTCATCATGTCGGCAGGGCAGGTGGGCAGGGTGAAGAGAGATGCTTTTCTACTACATGATGCCATTCATGAAGCATGAATGCAATTTCAGATGGAAAGTACAGGAGTGGGGTTTTGTTCATTGTTTCTTTGAGTGAGAGTGGAAACAAAATATCTTAGGGATTAAAACACTTAATTGTAGACTACAATTATTTATTATAACAAAGAATAGAATGGTCCTTGATTGACTAGTTACCACCCGTAGGGGTGTAGGCCCTATTATAGGAGATTATTGTATTCATGAAAATGATGCAAATGGTCATATTAATTCCTCAAATACTCGTAGAAGTTAGTGTTTCTCTTAATGGAGAAGTCTCATCATAAACTTGGTAATGATTTTTAAAACCTCAGATTTTTTCTTGTGTGTCCTTAATATGATGATGAGGATGGTGAGAAGGGCAAGGATGTTTTTGGCCTGAGGATGTTTTTGAAGGCTGCAATATAATTTAAGGCCGTTTCATATCATTTTCTATGTTCTTATTTGACACTGTCTGAGATTACTTTTAGTCACATCACACATATTCACTTTTGATATATTCTATACATGTTTTTAACTTGCAAAATAACAGCATGTAAATTCTTACACATATTAATTCATTCACTTTATTATTTTTCTTTTAATCCTGATGCTTTATTAAGCATCGGGGGGGGGGGGGGAATTTGATAGAAAAAATCCATATTATCTATACTATTATTGATATTAATAATGTATTATTATATTTGAGAATTATCCTACCTTTCATATGCCATGTTTAATGTTTATATGTGCATTCCACATAGGATAAGTTTATATATTCTTGGCCTGTTTCTGTGAGCAATTTCAGTGAGTTCAGACTGAGGATCAGTACATGCGTAAGGAATGATCTAAGCCATTTATTATAATCTCTTTGACATAACCTGTTTTGGGTCACAGGAATGCACAGGAACTTCTCAGCCTGTACAGATCAGTGGTAGATGGCCATTCAGTCAGTTTTATGGATCTCATGTTTTCATGACCCATGTCTCCAGAGTGTCTGACATCCACCTGGATAAGCTTAGTTATCAGAACTGTCCCGTTCTGTCCCTTCCCTTATCCTCATCCTCCCTCTCCTGTCTCCTACCTATATATATCAGACTTAGAAGAATGGATCATTTAGAGATTCTACGTGTGTCTGAATGTCATGCCTTGTAACCTCTCCCCCATAGTGGCCAATGGGGTGATTTTGTAATAAATGTACATAAATTCTTTCTGCCTGATTATTTGACTTTGAATAATTTAAGCTCAAAATTATTCTAACATTTGGCATCTGAACAGCGGATCCACATATCTCAGTCTTTCTGGCGCCTCTGCTTGATCTCAGCAAGTGCACAGCTGATAAAAAGTCCTTCCCAGGCTGAGTAAAAAAAAAGGGGGGGGGGGGGCTCAGTGTTACTGCAGTGAAGGCATTTCAGATCGGGGCGCTGGAACTGACTGGATGACGGATCTCAGAATCCTATAGGTGGCTTGAATGTAAGTATATTTGTTGTTGTTTATGGATAAAAGATAGTGAGATATTCAGGACCGATAGCACACAAACAACAAATGAATAGCTGCATGTAATTTGTAGTAAATATGTATTAAATCAAATCATTTTTGCTGAACTAATAAATATAAATACCTTTAGGTAGTTTATGTTGGGATGTGAAGCTCTCCTCTCACTGCTCCTTTGGCTGCACATTGCATTATGGGATTTATTGGCTAATGTAGTGACTATCCATTGTACACTACTTTACAAAGTGCATTGTGGGATATTTTGAGTGTACTATATAATGAATGAAATTTTCAGTTAAGATTTCGAGTAGCACTACAAGATGGCAGATTCACTATAAAGTACACTATATTTTTATATATATACTGTAGTTTATAAAAATAAAATAAACTATATATAGTTTATATATTTATGTGTACATATGTATATTCACTGCTCTTATTTTCTTATCTTCTAAATTATTGCTCTGAGTGTTGCTATCCCTGTGCTGTTGCAATCCTGGAATTTCCCCATTGTGGGACTAATAAAGGCTTATCTTATCTTATATGGGGAAGGAGTGAACATTTCAAACACAGCATAGGTCTACCCCTGTACCAAGTTTGGTTATTGAATCTTCAGCCATTTCTATTTTATTGTACGAGCAAACGTACATACAGATGCAGATAAATGCCCTACCCTGTACCAGCTTTGTCAACACGCTGGTGTTGTTTTTCTGTTAAATATATTAATCTGAGGGCAATTAACCCCTTACAGCCTGAATAGATTTACAATTTATAAAAAATAAATTTTGTGTTTTTGCTAACAAGAAAACACCAAATCAAATGGAGATTATTAATTTGAATATAGCACATACAATATGATGCAAAATAGCAACATTAGGCATAATTGGGCATAATAGTAATTACACAAATTTTTCAGTCTCAGGAATGCAGGTTATTTTATTGAACCTGCTATTAATGAAACAGTGCTTTGAAATTCAATAATAGCATGTTTATGAACAATTATTGTTGTTCCACCATCACAGTCACAAAAAGGTCACATGAGGAGAAACAGTGTTACTTGTGGGTATGTGTGAAATATGCCTCAACCAGCATTAGTGGAATAAATACACCACCTCAGCTTCATTCAGGCTGGAAGCAGTTTGAGACTAATTTGTGACCATTGTCTTCAAGAGGTTAAATACAAACAGTCCACCTATACCCTGTAATATAAACTGTTCCAAATCATTGGAAGAAACAGAAGAGTTTCTTACTGCACAGAGAAAAAAATAGTGCACAGGTTTATGAAAATATCCAGCGGATCAACCTGTTTTGCTGAAATGTCAAACCATTCATGTCTGCATGTTTCATTTGTGTGCACTACATTCAGCTTGATTATTCAGCCCAGCTTTTCATCATCTCTTACCCATTTGTTCTCTCTAAAATAACTAACTGGACATCAACTCTGATTAATGCCTACTTAATGCCAAGCAGCATTACTATTGCATGCATTTTTGCTCCCACGCATGCCCTTTCACCAGCACAAAACCCATCTTAAACAAGCCATCATGATCAGAGTTCACTCTAGATAATGTGCTCTGTGCATTAAAGGAATGGGCAAGAAAGCTTTGGGTTGGATTATCCAAAACAAACTTCTGAATAACTAGATCAGTGTCTTTACACTTTTCACCCGGCACAAAGATGGTTTTCCTATTGCTGTGATAAAACTGACTGGGCCACACCCATAAATGCACCCTGCACATCTGACAACTGATGAGTAAATAGACTGTTGTGGTGACACCAGCACACAGTAGATGGACATTATCTCACACCCAGAAGCAGACAGAGGGGCTGAATAATGGACTGAGGGAGGTAGCACCCCACAGGAGTAATTACACCAGACTTTAAGGCGCCTTCGCCTCCTGCTGCTCTAGGTTACAGCACAGGGAGGTGAATGTATTGTGGGAAGGAAACATGTATTATGTTAATCGTGCCACACAGTGCTTTTGTATGTAACATGTGTTATTATAATCTTGCCACTCATGGCCTTTGTCAGACCTCATTAATTTGCACCAACTTCAGTTTCTACGCGCAGATCAATAAAGCTTTATAAGAGAGCACAGAGAAATGAGGCATGCCTTTCCAGACTAGGCTCTTCACAGCCCCAGCGTCCACGCTGGGGTCGCAGGCTGTACATATGATAGAGGGTTCAATAATTCAATTCAATTCAATTCAACTTTATTTATATAGCACCATTTCACAACAACAGTCATCTCATAGCACTTTCAACTGTAGGGGAACTACAGTTTCAACTGTAGGGGAACCCCCACAGTTGCAGAAAGACCCCAGCAATCAGGCAATCCCCTGTGAGCAAGTGCTTGGAGAAGCGATAAGCAGATAAAGAATCTGTGTTGACCTACGCTCGTGCCTCACCTCCACATCCTTCCCTTTCACCCGTTACATTGGTGACCTGACGTGAGATGGACTGTCTCTCCCTTCCTCCACGCTGTGGACTCCTTTTTCTCCACATTGGTGACCTGACGTTAGACCGACCGTCTACTCCCTTTCACCGCGCTGTGGACTCCAGAGTACCAGGGATCGCCCACATTCTTCTCATCCACACTGGAGCATGCGCGCCTGTTTCTCTCTCCACGATGACGACCTCAACATCCGGAGAGAGAGCGCGGCACAGGGACCGAGATGCACGAAGATCACCGAGAAGAGCACCGCACAGAATCAGCCTGAACGGGGAAGATTGGTGCCGTCTGCATTGATTCCTGCCAAGCCCCGACCCTGACTTCACCTCCAGACAGCGGAGTTTCAGCGCACAGAAGCCCCGTGTGCACACCGCAGGATTACGAGGACAGCGCAACTTCTAGTTATGTGGTCACTGTGCCAGAGCGCGTGCCACGTACAAGGGACAAACCAGCTCTACAGACATATACATCAGCCTCCGCTGCTGCACATGCCCGGGGAAAACGGGCAATCACTATCCATGCAACCTTTAAGGCTGCCCTCGCACCTAAAGCAGACGTGCAGCCTCACACGCAGGACATGTGCTTGTTTCTCAGCCGCTGTGCACAACGGGGAATTTAGCCGATTGCTTTCCCCTATGCTTTTAGTGCTGATCTCCTTCCCCAGATCCTTGCTGGACCAGACTCGCACGAGGAGTCAGAGACTTAATTTTTTTCACAGCTGCTGCAGATCACCATAAGCTTTACCGGGAAAGTCCCTCACCCATGGCTGATCCGCACGCAATTTTTGTGCAGCCCAGACATTTTTGACATCCCGGGCTGGCACTCAGTTGTTTCCCCCCACCTCCCCCTTGTCCTCCACACCATGCTTGCCACACCTCTGTCCCAGAGACCTGCCAATCGCCAGCTTTGTTCCTTCAGCGCAATGCGCACTGGCCCCATGTGCCCATGATCCATGGCCGTTCAACATGTTGGAACTCGGAGCGGAGCAGACTGTGTTTTTCACCCCTCCCCCATTCCCACCATAGACTAACATGCTCTCCGACACTCCTCGACAGCAGGACAGTTCTACCAGAGTGGCAACCCCCACTGCAGCCTCCACAGGCGCCGACTTGAGCCCAAACGACCAGGGGGTCACAGGCCCTTCTGGGTGTTCGGGGTAGGGGGGGGGCTGTGTGGTGACACCAGCACATGGCAGATGGGCATTATCTCACACCCAGAAGCAGGCAGAGGAGCTGAACAATGGACTGAGGGAGGTAGCACCCCACAGGAGTAACTAGAAAAGCACTCAGAGAGCACATACCTCCACCAAGGCTCCTTCAGTCCCTCATGGATCACCTCCAAAATGTAATGGGTTTGTGTGTAGGCCTAGAGCCACTTGTGGTGAAAATTGCATCAAAGTCTGTCCATTAGTTTTGGAGTATTGTGGCTGAGACACTGTGAGAAGAGCCTTGGCTGAGGTATGCATTCCCAGATCATCACCAAAATGTAATGGGTTCTTCTGTAGGCCAAGAACCACCTCTGGTGAAAATTTCATCCAAATCCATCCAGTAGTTTTTGTGTAATCCTGCTGCACAAATACAAACAAAGCCCTTGGTGGAGGTATGCACTCTCAGATCATCACCAAAATCTAATCATCTGTTCCCCGTGCCATTACACATCTTTCCTGAAAATTTCGTCAAAATCCGTTCTTAACTTTTTGAGTTATGTTGGTAACAGACAGACAGACAAACGACGGTAAAAATATAACCTCCTTGGCGGAGGTAATTACACCAGACTTTAAGGCGCCTTCGCCTCCTGCTGCTCTAGGCTAAAGCACAGGGAGGCAAATGTATTGTAGGAAGGTAACGTGTTATGTTAATCATGCCACACGGTGCTTTTGTATGTAACATGTGTTATTATAATCTTGCCACTCATGGCCTTTGTCAGACCTCATTAATATGCGCCAGCCTCAGTTTCTACGTGCAGGTCAATAAAGCTTTATAAGAGAGCACAGAGAAACTGAGGCATGCCTTTCCAGACTAGGCTCTTCACAGCCCCAGCATCCACGCTGGGGTCACAGGCTGTACATATGATAGAGGGTTCAATAATTCAATTCAATTCAATTCAATTCAACTTTATTTATATAGCACCATTTCACAACAACAGTCATCTCATAGCACTTTCAACTGTAGGGGAACTACAGTTTCAACTGTAGGGGAACCCCCACTGTTGCAGAAAGACCCCAGCAATCAGGCGATCCCCTGTGAGCAAGTGCTTGGAGAAGCGATAAGCAGATAAAGAATCTGTGTTGACCTACGCTCGTGCCTCGCCTCCACATCTTTCCCTTTCACCCTCTACACTGTGATAATATGGCCCTTGGCTTTTGTATACTCTGGTCTTGGTCTGGTCTTGACTACAACATTAGTATGCTGGGTGAGAAAGGAGGACGCCATCAAAAAATAATGCTTCCACACAAGCAACTGGGATTCAAGTCCACCTTTGTTGAGTTTCACTTTAGCTTACTTTGTAGAGAGACTGGGTTAATCATCTCAGACTGGATGCAGAGGGTAAACAGAGAAGGACAATATCACGGTGGCCCTCACGAGCCACCATAAGACGCCACAGTCACCAGTGAGTTTGCAGTGATGTTTATTTACAGTGCGGATTGGACAAACATAGGATAATACACAAAGGAGTGGGTACGTCTGAGCCGGGGAGCACCCGATGCGCCAGACGGAATAATAATGAAAGTGAAGTCTCAAAGAACGTACCTTACAAGACGATAACATTAACAGATGGGTTACAGGAGATTCCCAAGTCGGTTAACAGTGATTAACGGAGGGAAACAGAGACTGCCGCATCGGGGAGCATTAAGCACCTGCTTTTAACTCTGGTAACTAATGACCCCGATGCAGCACAGCTGTTGAGTTTGACAGCAGCGCAGCTGCTGGCTCTGACAGCAGGGAGCTCCCCCGGGCACTGTCACAATAAGAGCCCGAGGAGCTAGAAGGAATCCTCTGCTGTCAAAGCCAGGAAAATATGATACAAGACCCGAGTGTGGACAGAACCGACACTCGAGCTATGACAGTTCCTCCCCCTCGAGGCCGAGCCCCTGAGCGGTCCAAGTAATACCCAAGCCCCCACCCCCCACCCCCCAGGGTGGGCGGATGGGGCACTGGCAGGAGGGAGAGAGAAACAAAAAAAAAAAAAAAACCAACGAGATAATAACAGGGGAACCAACAAGGCTATAGAGACAGAAAAAACCCCATACTCCCTTAAATGTGGGTAACAAGAACAGAACCAAACAGGCAGTACATACATTGGCAAGACAAATAAACATTGGATGGAGGAAGGAAAAGAACTACCAAATACGGGGACGAAAAAGGAGTGAGCCACAAAACAGGGAGGGGGAAAAAGGACAGTTCGGGCGGCCTACCCCAGTCCCATGCCCGGAAGCAGAAAGTTTCAGGCGGCCGGACCAGGTCGCCAAACAGGGGGTCCAATAAGTCGGGAGGCCGACCCAGAGAGCCAAACCAGCGAGACAGTCCTTCAGGCGGCCGACCCGCATCGCTAGCCCACCAGAACCGTTGGGGAGAAGTAGCCGGCGGTCCCGCTGAAAAAGGGAGAGACGAGTGGGAACCGGGCGGAGCGTTCGGAACCCCAACAGCCCCAGGTGGAGATGGGTTGCGCTCCTCAGGAGGATGAGGAGGGTGATGATGGTGATGAGGATGAAGAAGGGGATGAGTCTGTCCAGCATCCGGCGGCAGGGGATCTGCAGTTCCCTCACCGAACCTGGAACCTGCTGGTGCTGCACCCACGTCGGACCCCGATTGGGCTGGAAATGAACCCACGGTGGACCCCGATTGGGCCTCCGACGCACCCACATCGAACCCCGATAGGGCCGAAACCGAACCCACGGTGGACCCCGATTGGGCCTCCGACGCACCCATGTCGGGCCCCGATTGGACCAAAACCGAACCCACAGTGGACCCCGATTGGGCCTCTGGTGCACCCGCGATGGACCCCGATTGGGCCGAAACCGAACCCACGGTGGACCCCGACTGGGCCTCCGGCGCAGCTCCGCTGACGATCTCCGCCCCCAAACCTGGAGCTTCCAACTCGGTGACACCGACCTGTTCCACGCCGGCGACACTGAAACAAAGCTTGAGAACAGGAAAACCGGGATCAGCATCACCGGTAGCAACGGAACCCAGCGAGACGAGCTCGGGCGCAGCAGACGGCTGCTCCTCACTCGCCTCCCCGAAAGGCAGGCAAAAATGCTCAACAGAGGACAGAGACAGAAGAGGGAGCACTTGCCTGCACTCGGGTTCCGTTGCCACCCAGGACTCCGACGATCCAGGTTCTGGGCGACTCTCGTCAGCAGACTCAGATTCAGCTGCATCAGGCTCCGCAGCTGACCAGATGTTATTGGCAGCCTGAGGTTCCTCCCACGCAGCTGTCCATGCCGATGACCCGTATGGCATGGGGGCAGGGGACCCTCGACCCACTGACTCGGACAGCTCTGGCGAGGAGACCCGGGGACGCTTCACCGTCGGCTCAGGCTCCGGACCGCAGTCCGCTCCTCTCCTCCGTCCGCGGCGTAGCAGCAGGGCCGGATCCAGGCTTTCTCGCGCTGCAGGGGCCCTCTTCGTCCGACGACGCTGGCCTGGCATCGTGGACCGCTCGGCGGGGGAGAACACAGAGGCAGCAGGTTTAATTACTTCATCCACAGCAGGTGGAGGGAGCTCGGGGAGCTGCATACCCCGAACTCCACCCCCAGGAGTCAGACAAGGCAGAACAATATCAAGATGTGAGAAATTAACGTGCACTTGCCTTCCTCCCGGGGTTGAGATGGTTCCTGCTGTGGGGGACATCGTTCCTCCTTCTCCCCGCTGGATGGCGGCAGAGGGCCCTCTGGGAAGACAAGGTGAGGCCACTCGAGAAGTTTCCGGGATGGGGCTCGCCGAAACGGAGCTCCCGAGACACACAGCAGCCGGGATAGGCAATGAGGAGGAGGGGGCGACAGCCGAGGTTAGCCGGGAATGGAGCGCTGACGGGACAGCAGACGAAGAAGGCCCGGGGGGAGATGAGGCTGCGGGGATTCCCCTCTGACGAGGCGCAGGAGTGACAGCTGTGTGGGGGGTTGAGCCCTTGCGGCGACCCGGAACTGGATCCAGACGGGATTCTAGCCAAGGTTGGGAGCCGGTGTGACGACGGTTCCTTGCAGGGGGTGAGGCGAAGGTGAGATCTGGAAATCGCCGTTCCTGTGCAGAAACAGAGGCGAGCAAGTCGGCAAACCCAGGAAACTCACGCAACTCTGGACTCCTCTCCACCAGTCTAACCGCCGCCACCACATGCTTCATAATTGTTGTTGGATGCACAGCAGAGCGAGCAGCAGCCACCCAGTCCCAGATCTTGATTGCTGTCAGCTGCAGCTCCTCTGGGGGAATCCCGAGTGACGACATGCTTGGTGGGGAAAGACCTCCGGATGGTACGAACTCCCGGGCCGGAACGGAGGCAGGAGCGGGATCCCGATGCGAGGGGCAATGTCTCCTCCTCTTTGGGTTGCTGCCGGGATTTCCCTCCAGCCCATGGAGTATCTCGCGCTGTGCAGCGATGTCATCTTTCCTCACGCTTACCTCTGGATGATTCGCGAAGCGGGGAAGATGATTCAGGATGTCCTCAGCTAGGTCCAGATACCGGGGCACGTCACTGTTGAAGTCAAGGAGGGAGGCGGTGATTAGGATTTCGTCCACACGCTCGAGGGCGTCTGCGAGGACATCGTCCTGCCTCCGAGTGAGGGACCTCCACGACGGCATGCTTCAACACGGCACCCAGACAGGCAGGAACAAACAGTCCAATATGTGGCTCACATATTTTGACTGCATATGTATAAGCACAAGAGTGAAATGCTTAGTATTGCATGTGTGGTTTGACCTCACGTCTGGGATGGAACAATACGTCTGGACCTCCTGAGGATATCGGCAGGAGGCGGAGGCGCCGTGATAAGACTGTGAGAAGGCTTCCTGACCTCCTGGGGTCAGACGGACGACGAAGGGACTCGGGGGGAGAATTATTGCCAATGGGGCGTTTGGCAGCAATGTGTGATTTTGCCTCTGATGTTACATGTATAAATGTGGGGGTTTATGGAAAGTTCACTCTCTTCTTGTCTAGAGAGAATGCTGGGGATGTGAAATCTTCAATAAACCTGAATTGAGAAATAAATTCAGTCTCCTTATTTCACGCTCCCTACATTGGTGACCAATGACGTGCAATGCCTAGAACCAATTCCCCCGAACCAGACGCGTCAGGGACCGCTCAAGCGAGCGCCGTCTCGATCAAGCTACCGGAGTTCTGGCAGGACAACCCAGACTCGTGGTTCCTCCAGGCCGAAGCCCAGTTCGCACTCGGGGGAATAACGGTGGATGACACAAAATTCTACTATGTCATCGCCAAGCTCGACAACCGCACAGCTCGATACGTGCGGAGCCTGGTGCAGCACCCGCCCGCTGGCAAAAAATACAGCAAACTGAACGCTGCTCTCATCCAGTGTTTCACACCCTCAGCCGAGGAGAGAGCTAGGAGACTCCTGGCTCTGCACGACCTGGGAGGACGCAGGCCAGTCGACCTGATGGAAGACATGCTGCAGCTGAGAGACATGGACAATGATGATTTCCTGTTCAAACACATCTTCCTGAGAACCCTTCCGACGCAGATGAGGGCGACCCTGTCGGGTACTCGTGTGACCCAGCAGGACTATCGTGCGCTGGCCCAGGAAGCGCAGCGGATCCTCGACTCCTGCAGGGAGCAGGCGGCCACCGCAGCAGCGGCAGACCTCAGAACGGCGGCCGGGAGCAGCGGCAGGCCAGAGGCAGCAGAATCCATCCCGCCAACAATGGCAGCGGCGCGGCCCCGACGCAGCGGAGGAGACGATCTCTGCTTTTACCATTGGCGTTTTGCAGAGAAGGCGCGCAGGTGTGTGCCGCTGTGCCACTTCAAGAGCTCGGGAGAACGCCAGGACCGGGAGTCGTTAGCAGCATCGGCCCTCGGCGAGCGGAACAGGCTGCTCTACCTCACAGATGCGCGATTGATGCCCAAGTGAGTTTCATCACCCCAACCTACGCTGACCGACTCGCAGGCCCCCGTGGTGATGGAGCAACAGCGGCGAACGGCTCGAGCATTAAGACCTTCGGTGAAAGGACTCTGCTTCTGTCCTTACACGGCCGCACTTATGAATGGACCTTTATTATAGCGGCGGTGAGTTTCAACATGTTAGGTGCTGATTTTCTGTGCTCACATGGGTTGTTAGTTGATCTTGCCAACAGGCGCTTGGTTAATGCACCTGTTGGTTAATCCTTTTATTCAATCCCTTGTGCAGCTCGAGTGTCCCCGCCACCAGCACAGACAAACGTCGCCACAGCAGGCGGAAAGTTTCACACACTCCTCACCCAGTTTCCAGCGCTCACAGTTCCCACTTTTTCGGCAACAGTTGTGAAACACGGGGTGGAGCACTTTATCACCACAACTGGCCCCCCCGTCTTCGCAAAAGCCCGGCGCTTGGATGCAGCTAAACTCTCCATAGCGCGCGAGGAGTTCGCCAACCTGGAAAGGCTGGGCATCCTCCGCCGTTCAAACAGCCCGTGGGCCTCCCCACTGCATATGGTCCCTAAAGCTGACAGCTCGTGGAGACCTTGCAGCGATTACCGCAGGTTAAACAACGCCACAGCGCATGACCACTACCCAATCCCACACATTCAGGATTTTTCGGTGCATCTGGCGGGGGCCCGCATTTTTTCTAAAATAGACCTGGTCCGCGCCTATCATCAATTCCCAGTCCGGGCTGAGGACATTCCCAAAACAGCAGTGATAACCCCTTTTGGACTTTTTGAGTTTTTGCGCATGCCGTTCGGCCTCAAAGGCGCCGCGCAGACCTTCCAACGCATGATGGATGCCGTGTTACGCGATCTCCCTTTCGTGTTCGTCTACCTTGACGACATTTTAGTCGCTAGCACATCCGAGGAGGAACACGAAAAACACCTCACGGCGGTTTTTCGGAGGTTGGGAGAGCATGTGTTAATAATCAATCCAGCCAAGTGTCAGTTCAAGGTGGCGCAGATCGATTTTTTGGGGCACCACTTTTCCCCAGAAGGGGCGGTTCCGCTACCGGACAAAGTGCGCGCGGTGGCAGATTTTCCCCTGCCACAAACGGTCAAAGCGTTACAGGAGTTTTTAGGAATGGTGAATTTTTATAACCGCTTCCTTCCCCACACAGCGCAGCTCATGCAACCACTATATGCCGCGCTTAAAAAGCAAAAACCCTCCAATGCAATCGATTGGTCCCCGGAGCGGGAGCGCGCATTCGCGGACGTAAAAAAAGCCCTGGCAGACGCGGCGTTGTTAGCCCATCCTGACCCAATGGCCCGCATAGCGCTCACCACTGATGCGTCAGATTTGGCCATAGGGGTGGTTGTGGAGCAGCACGTTGCCGGGATTTGGCAGCCGTGGCCTTTTTCAGCAGATCCTTGTGCGATGCCGAGCGAAAATACAGGGCGTTTGACAGGGAGCTGTTAGCGCTCCACTTGGCCATTCGCCACTTCCAATTCTGGCTGGAAGGTCGGCGTTTCACCGCGTTTGTCGACCACAAACCGCTCACTTTTGCAATGGCCAAAATTTCGGAACCTTGGTCGGGCCGACAGCAGAGGCAGCTAGCCGCAATTTCAGAATTTACTACCAATATTCAGCACGTAGCGGGTAAACTCAACGTAGTAGCAGACTGCCTCTCTTGCGCAGTAACAGCACCAGTCCGCGCAGAGGTAGATTATACTACCGCAGCCACAGAGCAGAATAACGGCGCGGAAGCGCACGCGGCCCCAGTTCACGTGGGGATAGATTATGCGGCCATGGCAGCGGATCAGGGTAGTGATGCGGACGTGTGCGCGCTCCAGTCTGGACCAACAGGGTTAAGGCTGGAGAGCAGGAGCTTACAAAATGGTTTTCCCCCCCATAATCTGCGATGTCTCTACCGGGCGACCGCGCCCGGTGGTACCGGCTGCTTGGCGCCGTCGTGTTTTTGACTCGGTTCACTCCCTGGCACACCCGGGGGTGCGCGCGTCTGTGAAAATGGTAGAGGAAAAGTTTGTTTGGCCGAGCCTGCGCAGGCACGTGAAAGGGTGGGCAAGAGCCTGTATGGCTTGCCAGCGGGCCAAAATTCACAAGCACACTAAAGCCCCCTTAGAGCCGTTTCCCATTCCGGCCAAGAGATTTGATCATGTGCATGTCGACCTCGTGGGTCCCCTACCGTCGTCGCAGGGGTTCACACATCTTTTGGCAATGGTGGACCAAACCACACGTTGGCCGGAAGTGGTCCCTCTGGCATCGACCACGGCTGCAGAAGTGGCCCGCGCATTTTTGACGGCCTGGGTAGCGCGTTTTGGGGTTCCGTCGGATATTACGTCCGACAGAGGACCTCAATTTGTGTCTGAGCTTTGGTCAGCGATGGCCAACAGCTTAGGGGCGACAATTCACCACGCTACCGCTTACCACCCCCAGGCTAATGGTTTATGCGAGCGTTTTCATAGATCTTTGAAGGCAGCCCTCAGAGCGTCGCTTACGGATACAAATTGGGTAAACAAACTACCATGGGTTTTATTAGGGTTGCATTCTGCGCCTAAAGAGGACTTAAACGCCTCCCCAGGGGAGTTGGTTTTTGCGCAGCCTGTGCGGCTGCCAGGCGAGTTTCTACCGGATCACCCGGCACCGGGGTGTCCCCCTGCTCAGTGGCCACTGATCGGCACGGGAGCAGACATGCTTCCGGGACCCGTTCATCACACTTTTCTGCGTGTTTTTGTCCCCAAAGCTTTAAAAAACGCTGAATTTGTTTTTGTCAGGCACGAGGCTATGCGCCTGGCCCTGCGCCCGCCCTACAACGGTCCATTTAGGGTGCTGGAAACAGGTGATAAACATTTTGTGTTAGATTTGGGGGACAGAAAGGAAACAGTTAGTATTGACAGACTAAAGCCTGCCTTTGTGATGAACGACGAGTCTGTTCGGGTGGCGAGGGCCCCTCGACGTGGCAGACCCCCCAGGGAGCATGTCCTGGAGCCCCCGCAGGGATCAAATAACGATTCTCTTCCTCAGTTAGCAGATTCAATGCAAGACGGCGCTGCAGGGGCTGCGAAGCCCGCTTACAGCAAGTATGGAAGACGTTTGAAGCCCAGACGGCGTACGGACTGATGTGTGATTTTATCATGTTGTGTGGACTATGCTGTATTGTTCATTCTTCGACGTTTGGGGGGGTTATGTGGCTCACATATTTTGACTGCATATGTATAAGCACAAGAGTGAAATGCTTAGTATTGCATGTGTGGTTTGACCTCACGTCTGGGTTGGAACAATACGTCTGGGCCTCCTGAGGATATCGGCAGGAGGCGGAGGTGCCATGATAAGACTGTGAGAAGGCTTCCTGACGAAGGGACTCGGGGGGAGAATTATTGCCAATGGGGGGTTTGGCAGCAATGTGTGATTTTGCCTCTGATGTTACATGTATAAATGTGGGGGTTTATGGAGAATTCACTCTCTTCTTGTCTAGAGAGAATGCTGGGGATGTGAAATCTTCAATAAACCTGAATTGAGAAATAAATTGTGGGGGTTTATGGAGAGTTCACTCTCTTCTTGTCTAGAGAGAATCAAATCAAATCAAATCAAATCAAACTTTATTGTCATATTGCTGTACATACAACTGTAGTGCAGGCAAGATGAAATTGCGTTTCTCTCGGCATCCATATAAGAAGCAGCATGATTAAGACACACTCCCACATAGCTCCACCCCCCACCCCACCCCCACCCCCCCGTCCATTCACACATCCCTGAGACATACTTGGGGAAAAAGAATAACTAACTATAATATACAAAATGTCCATAGGTGCAGTAGTGTGTATGTGAGATTCCGGGTCAGCTGTTCAGCATCCTGACAGCTTGTGGGAGGAAGCTGTTGATCAGTCTGGTGGTTCTGCCTCTGATGCTCCGGAATCGTTTACCAGATGGAAGAAGTTCAAAGTGTTTATGCAGAGGGTGAGAACGGTCCTTGACAATGTTCAGTGCCCTGCTCCTACAACGGTTCTGAAAAAGTTCTTGGACAGAGGGGAGGGCGACTCCAATTACCCTCTCCGCCCCCTTGACTATCCTCTGCAGGGCTTTTTTGTCTGACATACTGCAGCTGGAGTACCATGTAGCAATGCAGTACGTCAGAACACTCTCCACCACACCTCTGTAGAAGGTCCTGAGGATGCAGATGGGGAGAGAGGCCTGTTTGAGTTTCCTCAAGAAGTGCAGTCTCTGCTGAGCCCGCTTCGTGATCTCCAAGGAATTCTTGCTCCAGGTCAGGTCCTGCGAGATCTGCACTCCGAGGAACTTGATGTTCTCTACTCTCTCCACTAAACGGCCGCCGATGCTGAGGGACGTGCTTAGGCTGTGACCGCCGTAAGTCGATAATCATCTCCTTCGTTTTGTCCACGTTGAGCACCAGATTGTTCTCCCTGCACCAGCCCTCCAGGTCTCTCACTTCTTCCCTGTACATTGATTCCTCATCCCTCTGAATAAGTCCCACCACCGTGGTGTCATCTGCAAACTTAATAATCTGGTTCCCCTCGTGTTTGGATACACAGTCATGTGTTAGGAGTGTAAACAAGGGGATGTGAAATCTTCAATAAACCTGAATTGAGAAATAAATTCAGTCTCCTTGTTTCACGCTCCCCACACAATACAGCAAACTCACGGTGAATGGCGTCTCCGTGCGACGCCTCTTCTCCGGCCATTCTGGCGGCAGTCTACTGTCACGGTGGCCCTCACGAGCCACCATAAGACGCCACAGTCACCAGTGAGTTTGCAGTGATGTTTATTTACAGTACGGATTGGACAAACATAGGATAATACACAAAGGAGTGGGTACGTCTGAGCCGGGGAGCACCCGATGCGCCAGACGGAATAATAATGAAGGTGAAGTCTCAAAGAACGTACTTTACAAGACGATAATGTTAACAGATGGGTTACAGGAGATTCCTAAGTCGGTTAACAGTGATTAACGGAGGGAAACAGAGACTGCCGCATTGGGGAGCATTAAGCACCTGCTTTTAACTCTGGTAACTAATGACCCCTATGTAGCACAGCTGTTGAGTTTGACAGCAGCGCAGCTGCTGGCTCTGACAGCAGGGAGCTACCCCGGGCGCTGTCACAATAAGAACCCGAGGAGCTAGAAGGAATCCTCTGCTGTCAAAGCCAGGAAAATATGATACAAGACCCGAGTGTGGACAGAACCGACACTCGGGCTATGACAGACAATAGCTAGGGAGATCATGGTGAGATAGCCGGAAGAAGGAGTTGAGGGGAGAAAGGATGAATGTATTGTGATGTGAGATGTCATGCAGATGTGAGATGGGCAGTTGGTATAAAAGGAGAACCCATGGTGTATTGAGACATGCTTTTTCTGTGTATGACTGATGAGAGAGTGAATAAAGTCGTCTTCTACATGAATCAGTCTCGTTATTTACACTCTCCACACTGGTGACCCCTGACGAATTATGGAACATGAGGCAAGAACCCCAGAGACGGCCCGGACGGGAAGTCCCAGCAACGCGTGCGCTGTTTCAGTCAAACTACTGGACTTTTGGCTGCACAACCCGCGGTCTTGGTTCCACCACACCGAGGCTCAGTTCGCCCTCCAGGGAGTAACGGCAGACGACACCAAATATTACTATGTGGTCGCAGCGCTGGACGCTCGCACGTCTCAGCAAGTAGCGAGCCTGCTCCAACAGCCTCCAGCCCACGACAAATACGAGGCTCTCAAGGCTGTGCTGACCCGGCACTACACGCTCTCAGACTGTGAGAGAGCAGAGAGGCTCCTGAGGCGCTCCGAGTTAGGAGACGGATCGGCGGTCGAACTGATGGAGGAGATGTTGACGTTAATGGGCACGGACGACGGGCATTTTCTGTTTGCCCACCTTTTCCTCTGGAACCTCCCAACAGAGGCGAGAGCGGTTCTTGCCAATTCGCCGCTGCTGGCCGTGTGTGACTACTGGGCGCTAGCCCAAGAGGCAGATCAGATCATCCTCACCACCAGAGCCCTCACAGTGAATGCGACGGCGTCGGAACCCAGCGAGACGACCAGCGGAGGCGAGGAGCCACCGACGGCAGCGGCAGTGGGGGCCAGGAAGCGCCAGAGAGACACGCTCTGCTTCTACCACCGCCGCTTCGGAGAGAACGCACGCAGATGTGCGCCACCGTGCCAATTCAAGCGCTCTGGAAACGCCAAGGCCGGCAGTCGGTAGCAGCTGCGACCGCCGGTGAAGAGAACAAGCTGCTCTACGTGATGGACTCGCGCTCGGGGAGATGCTTCCTCGTAGACACCGGAGCCCAGAAGGGCATCATCCTGCCGTCCTACGCCGACCGGCTAGCAGGACCTAGCGGCCACGGGCTGGTGGCCGTAAACAGCTCGGGCATTAAGACTTTTGGTGAAAGAACACTGACTTTATCCCTACACGGCCGTATGTACGAGTGGACTTTTGTCATAGCGGCACTGAGTTTCCCAATCCTGGGAGCTGATTTTCTGTGTGCACATGGGTTACTAGTCGATGTTGCTAACAGGTGCCTGGTTAATGCACTTTCTTTTGATTCTCTCCCCTGTACAGCTCGAGGGGCCGAGCCAATAACACAAGCCAATGTCACAGCTCCAGGCGGTAAGTTCCACACACTGCTCACTCAGTTTCCAGCAGTCACGGTCCCGACGTTTTCGGCGGCCATCGCTAAACACGGGGTGGAACACTTTATCACCACCACTGGGCTGCCCATTTTCACACGACCTCGGCGCTTGGATGCAGCTAAGCTGGCCATAGCGCGCAAGGAGTTTGCCAACCTGGAAAGGTTGGGCATCATCAGGTGATCGAACAGCCCATGGGCATCCCCGCTACACATGGTCCCTAAGGCTGAGGGATCATGGCGACCGTACGGTGATTTCCGCAGATTGAGTAACGCCACAGCGCACGACCGCTACCCAATTCCCCATATTCAGGATTTTTCCGTTCACCTCACCGGAGCACGCATTTTTTCTAAAATAGACCTGGTCCGCGGTTACCACCAGGTCCCAGTGCGCGCGGAGGACATACCCAAAACAGCGGTAATAACTCCGTTTGGCTTGTTTGAGTTTTTACGCATGCCCTTTCGATTAAAAGGAGCGGCACAGACATTCCAACACATGATGGATGCGGAGTTGCACGAACTCCCGTTCGTGTTCGTCTACCTGGATGATATCCTGGTGGCCAGTGCGTCCGAGGACGAACACGTAACCCACCTCAGGACGGTTTTCCGGAGGTTGGAGGAGCACGGGTTAAAAATCAACCCGGCGAAATGCCAGTTCGGCGTGACGGGGATTGATTTTTTGGGGCACGGCATCTCACCGGAGGGAGTGATACCCTTGCCCGACAAAGTGCACGCCGTGGTGAATTTTCCCCGGCCTCAGACGGTCAGGGCGCTCCAAGAATTTTGGGGGATGGTTAACTTTTATAACCAGTTCCTCCCCCGTGCAGCTCAACTCATGCAGTCATTATACGCCGCGCTCAAGAGACGGAAACCCCCAGATAGAGTCGAATGGACTCCGGAGCGAGAGCAGGCGTTTTCTGAGATTAAAACAGCCCTGGCAAACGCCACACTATTGGCGCACCCAGACCCGGTGGCCCGGATAGCGCTCACTACCGATGCCTTGGATGTGGCCATAGAAGCCATCGTGGAGCAACGTGTCGCCGGTTCTTGGCAGCCGCTCGCTTTTTTCAGCAGGGCTTTGCGCAACAGTAAGCGTAAATACAACGCGTTCGACAGAGAGTTGCTGGCTCTCCGCCTGGCCATACGCCACTTCCAGTTCTGGCTGGAAGGGTGCAGCTTCACCGTGGTCGTGGACTACAAGCCGCTAACGTTCGCGATGGCCAAGGTTTCGGAACCATGGTCGGGCCGGCAGCAGAGACAGCTGGCCGCGATCTCGGAGTTTACAACCAATATTCAGCATGTGTCGGGTAAACTGAATGTGGTGGCGGACTGTCTCTCGCACGCAGTAGTGGCCCCGGTCTGCGTGGGGATAGATTATACAGCCATGGCCGCAGAGCAGATTAGCGATACGGACGTGTGCACGCTCCAGTCTGGACCAACATGGTTAAGGCTGGAGAGCAGAGTACTGCAAGATAGCTAGCCCCCCCCCCCCTAATCTGCAACGTCTCCACGGGACACCCTCGCCTGGTGGTCCCAGTTGCTTAGGCCGCCGTGTGTTTGAGTCAGTTCACGCTCTGGCGCACTCAGGAATGCGCGCGTCAGTCAAAATGGTGGGAGTGAAGTTCCTGTGGCCAGGCCTGCGCAAACAAGTGAAAGAGTGGGCCGCAGCCTGCGTAGCGTGCCAACGAGCCAAAGTACACAGACACACGAAGGTTCCTTTGGAGCTGTTCCATATACCGGCTAAGAGGTTCGACCATGTTCACGTGGACCTCGTGGGCCCCCTCCCGCCATTGCAGGGGTGCACGCACCTTCTGACGGTGATGGACCGCACCACACGCTGGCCAGAAGCAGTCCCGCTGGTGGCAACCACGTCCGCGGACGTGGCGCGCGCTTTTTTGACGACATGGGTGGCGCGTTTTGGAATCCCGTCGGACATCACATCTGATAGGGGCCCTCAGTTTGTTTCCGATCTCTGGTCCGTGATGGCCCGCAGCCTGGGGGGTGCAATTCATTGCACAACCACGTACAACCCACAGGCCAATGGGTTATGCAAGCGTTTTCATAGGTCACTGAAAGCCGCGCTCAGGACTTCGCTGACGGATGCAAATTGGGTAGACCGGTTGCCATGGGTTTTATTGGGGTTGCGTTCCACACCAAAAGAGGATTTGGAGGCTTCCCCGGCAGAGCTTGTTTTTTCTCAGCCACTGCGGCTGCCCGGGGAATTTTTGCCAGATAATCCTGCGCCAGACAGCAGCCCGTCTCAGCGTTTGCAGCATAGTCCAGACACAGGCACGCTGCCGGGCCCAGCCCACCACTGTTTTCCACGCACTTTTGTGCCAAAAACTTTGAAGAACGCGGCGTTCGTGTTTGTCAGGCACGATGCCCACTGCCCTCCATTGCGCCCACCCTACGATGGCCCGTCCAGAGTGCTGGAAACAGGGGACAAACATTTTTTGTTAGACTTGGGGGGTCGTTGGGAGAAAATATGCATAGACAGACTTAAGCCTGCCTTTGTGGTGGCGGACAAGCAAGTGCTCTTGGCTCGGGCCCCTCAGCGTGGAAGACCCCCACTGAGAGCTCCCCAGGTAAAGGATTCATCAGAGCAGCCACATGGGCAAATCGAAGCTCCCCCCCCCCTCGCCATGGCCCACCCACAGACAGACACACCCCCAGGAGCCCCCCACCGGCACAGCAGCGCCGCGGAGGCGGTAAACCCCCGTTACAACAGATATGGGAGGAGACTGAAGCCAAAAGGACGTGAGGACTGAAACTCGGTCTGAGATTCTGGGGGGGGGGGGGGCGTGTAGAGAGACTGGGTTAATCATCTCAGAGTGGATGCAGAGGGTAAACAGAGAAGGACAATAGCTAGGGAGATCATGGTGAGATAGCAGGAAGAAGGAGTTGGGGGGAGAAAGGATGAATGTATTGTGATGTGAGATGTCATGCAGATGTGAGATGGGCGGTTGGTATAAAAGGAGAACCCATGGTGTATTGAGACATGCTTTTTCTGTGTATGACTGATGAGAGAGTGAATAAAGTCGTCTGCTACATGAATCAGTCTCGTTATTTACACTCTCCACAACTTCTGCATTTCTGATTCACTTCTTTTACTTCTTCCTATTGTGACGTAGGCAAGGTTCACACAAAGAAGAGGAGCAAGATGGTTGTGACGAACAGGCTTTATTCACACACCCAACCCCAGCACCCACAACTGAGCACAGACAGGAGGGGAGGTCATTCTCCCAGACCTCCGTTTCAATCATGGTTACACACACATGATACATCTTGCCCTAATCCTGCCTATAAACACTGATGGGTCATTATAACGCAGTTATAATTAGATGGCGGCAGCGCGCTCGGACGCAGCGGCCCCTCTTGGCATCAACGAGTGTGAGAGTTTTGAGTGTTTTGATCATCCCAGACGTACATTCTGTAAAACTTACAACCGTGAGACCTTATTAAACATCAAGGTACTGCACGCTGCAAGAATCGCGGCGATCGGTTGTGATTTGGACATTCTACGCCAGCATGGAATTCTGGCGGAGTCCCCGCTGGAAGCTACCCGAGAGAGGAGGAAGCGGAAGTGGAGCAAATGCAAGCAAAAGCGCGGAAAAAGGGCCGGGATCCATGCTAGGCTAAAGGCTAACCCCTCCAGACCAGCGGTACCGTCGCTTCTTCTCTCTAACGTCCGCTCCCTCGAAAACAAGGTGGACGAGCTGCGTCTGCTGAGAGAAGCCCAGAGAGAGTGGAGAGACTGCTGTGTGTTTGTTTTCACCGAGACATGGCTCCACGGCAACATTCCTGACGAGGAATGACGTCAGGCTGACGAGGCTGGGCGCATGCGCACGCAGCGACCAGCAGCTTGGTGATATAGTGCGTGTGTGCGTGTGTGTGTTTTTTGTACTTTTTTACGTTTTTAGAAAATCCTCTGTGTCGTTTCTGCCCTGGAGCGTTGGTGGAATATATGGCGAACAGCTCCCTGGTATCTGCAACATGGATTTCCTGTCATATCTCGCACTACTGCTTTCTGTGCTGTGGCTCTTTGTCTCTGAGGTAAACGCGTTCGGCTCCATGGCGAGCAGAATAGCGGGCAGAATACAATATTCCAGGGACGTGTTGCTGCACTTTAACACAGCTGGTGCAGAGTCTCTGATTGCGCCCAGATTTCAGCTGCCGGACTTTATTTTGAGAGACGGACACAGCAGTGAAAAAAGAAGCGGCAGGAGGAAGCGTGGAAGACGTGGAGGTGTGAAATTGCGCCTTAGGAGACGTCAGTTTGGTAACATTCCTCTTCCTTCGATCATTTTTGGGAATGCACAGTCTGTGAGAAACAAGGTGGAGGAAATTCAAGGCAACGTACGTTACCAGAAGGATTTTAAGAACTGCTGCGTCATGGCTTTCACTGAATCTTGGCTTACTGCGCATGATCGAGACGCAGACCTGTGGATTGATGGCTTTGGAGCCCCGCTGCGCTCGGATCGGCAGGAAGAGGTAACGGGGAAACGTCAGGGGGGCGGAGTATGTTTATACATTAATAAGCAGTACTGCACATCTGTCACGGTCAGAGAGCGCATCTGTACACCCCATGTGGAGCTGCTGTCTGTGTCGCTTCGCCCCTTTTATTTGCCTCGAGAGTTTCCCCAACTTTTCATCACAACTGTGTACATTCATCCGAGGGCAGACGCTGACTCCGCCTCCAGCACCATCTCTGATGTGATCCAGCGGCTGCAGTCAATTTCTCCAGAGGCGCCAAACTTCATTCTTGGGGATTTTAACCATGTTTCTTTAAAGAAGACACTTAAAAACTTTCATCAGTATGTCTCCTGCCCAACCAGGCGAAAAAAGACATTGGACCTGTGCTATGGATCCATAGAGAGGGCCTATAAATCACTCCCCCTTCCTCCTTTAGGATCATCAGATCACAACTGTGTTCATTTGCTGCCCACATATAAAACTGCTCTCAGAAGAGGCAAGGTGAAGATGAGAGACTTTGATGTGTGGACAGAAGATTCAGAGCACAGCCTCCAGGAATGCTTTGACTGTACAGACTGGAAGATGTTCATAATGGCCTGCGGGGATGATTTGGACTCTCTGGCTGAGCTCACATGCTCATACATGGCTTACTGTCAAAATAAGTTTGTTCCACGTAAACGTGTCAAAATATATCCCAACAACAAACCATGGGTTACTAAATCAGTTAAATCCTGCTTACAGAGGAAAGCACTTGCCTTTAAACAGGGGTCTGTTTCTGCGCTACAGGTTGCCACTAAGGAGCTAAAGGCCGAAATTTTAAGAGCAAAACAGAATTATAAATCAGAATTGGAAAGCAAGATGGCAGCAAATAAACTTGGTTCGGCCTGGGCCAGTATGAAAAAAATTGCAGGCCTTCAGAGCACAGAGCGCAGTAATCGTGTGTTTTTAGATGGTTTTAGTTCAGACACAGAGCTGGCTAATGCTCTTAATTGTTTTTATGGTCGTTTTGACTCCTTTGATTTTAGCACAGAAATCCAAGATTTGAAACAGAAACTCAAAGACAATCAGCACTTTAATATTGAGATGCAGGATGTTGAAAGGGAGTTCCGCGCTGTAAAAGTGAACAAAAGTCAGGGCCCTGATAATATATGTGGACGCCTGGTAAAGTCCTGTGCACATGAACTGAGTCCTATATTTCACTACATTTTCAATAAGTCCTTACAGACACAACATGTGCCTAAGATCTGGAAAGATGTCGTGGTTGTTCCCGTTCCAAAATCCAGCTGTCCTAAAACGGTAAATGACTTTAGACCAGTTGCTTTGACTTCAATTTTAATGAAAATTTTTGAAAAACTGGTCAGATGTGAGGTCCTAAAGCAGACTGAACATGCATTGGATCCTCTGCAGTTTGCCTATAGGCCTCACAGAGGAGTGGAGGATGCCACTGTCACTCTGTTTGACATGCTTTTTAAACATCTGGATTTTAATGGGACACACGCCAGGCTTTTATTTGTGGACTTTTCTTCTGCCTTTAATACAATCCAACCTCATAATTTAGTTGAAAGGCTCCTGCAACAATTTGATTTAAGCAATAATCTGGTGGGTTGGATTCTGGATTTCTTAACCAACAGGACGCAGAGAGTAAGGGTCAATGGCACATTGTCTGACCTAAAGTGCTCTTCTACTGGCTCTCCTCAGGGGTGTGTGTTGTCACCACTACTCTTCATCCTGTACACAAACATGTGTCGGAGCAGACATGACAACAGACACATTATAAAGTATGCTGATGACTCAGTCATTGTCAGTCTCCTCCAGGATGGTGAGAGTGGCCACGGCCCAGTAGTTGATGACTTTGTTCACTGGTGTGAGGATTCCTACCTGCAGCTGAATACAACAAAAACGAAAGATATGATTATTGACTTTAGGAGGAAAACTCCCAGGCACAAAGTCACCATACTAAAAGGCCAGACCACCGAATGTGTACAATCGTACAAATATCTTGGGACGATTATTGATAGTGGATTGAACTTTGAGGTGAACTGTGAAAGGGTGTGCAAAAAGGGTCAGCAAAATTTGCATTGTTTGAGGAAACTTGCACGCTTCCAAATTGACCGAACCATAATGACTATGTTCTATCGGGCTTTTATTGAATCTGTTTTATCCTTTTCTTTAATGTCATGGTTTGGTCAGATAAAACTGAAACAGAGGAAATCCTTGGATCAGGTAGTCAGATGGTCCAGTCGTTTGCTTGGTGAGTCACAGCTGAGCCTGACATCCCTGTACACCAGACAAGTACAGAGGATGGCCGACTCGATTTTAAATGATGACTCCCACCCTTTGCACTGCAACTTTCAGCTTCTTCCCTCCAGACGGAGGTTTGCTGTCCCAAAAAGTAGAACCCAGCGCTACAAAAACAGCTTTGTCCCTGCTGCTGTCAAAGAGTTGAACAAGCTATAAAAATTATATTGTACATATTTTATATTTACCTATTTTGTAAGATGTGTGCCTGTGTTTGTGTCTATGTTGAATGTAATTGTGGCTTGTAAATATGGATGTCACCAACTGCAAAACAAATCTACCTACGGGTACAAATAAAGTAACCTGAACCTGAACCTGAACCTGAGGCCATTCAACTGGAAGATATGGCGATGTTCCGAGCCGACAGGGAAACGGCGAGCTCTGGTAAGAGCCGGGGGGGTGGGCTATGCATCTATGTTAACAAGAACTGGTGCGTTAACGCCACGTTAGTATCTAAACACTGCTCTCCGTTGGCGGAGTTCCTAATTGTAAATTGTCGGCCATTTTATCTGCCGAGGGAATTCAGCAACGTGTATGTAGCTGGTGTTTACATAGGGCCGAGCCCTAATGCTAAAGCTAATGCTAAGAAGGCACTCTGGGTACTGCACAATGCTATTAGCGAAATCCAAACTTCATACCCGGACAGTTTTGTGGTGGTTGCGGGGGATTTTAACCACACCAGCTTAAAGACTGTGCTCCCCAAATTTAAACAATGTGTAGACTTTAAGACCAGAGGAGAGAATATGTTGGACTTAGTGTACACAAACACAGATGCATATAAAGCGATACCCCGCCCCCATCTCGGCCGTTCTGATCACATGTCCGTGATGCTGCTGCCTGCCTACAAACCTTTATTGAAGCGCAGCAGGCCAGCAGTGAAACAAATCAGGATTTGGCCAGAGAGTGCAACCTCTGCACTGAAAGACTGTTTTCTGCACACAGACTGGGAGATCTTCAAAATAGCAGCCTCCCAGGAAGACAAGACAGATGTGGAGGAGTATGCTGAAACGGTCACCAGCTACATCGCGAAGTGCACAGAGGATGTCACTACAGTGAAGACCATCACTATGCGAGGTAATCATAAGCCCTGGATGACTGCAGAGGTGCGCTCGCTGCTTACAGCCAGAGATGCAGCCTTCAGAACGAAGGACAGGATCACCCTCCGCTCAGCCAGGTCTGCGCTCTCAAAGGGAATTTAGGCGGCAAAGCGTGCCTATGTGGAGAAAATCCAGGGACACCTCTGTGACACCAGGGACACCAAGCAGATGTGGCAGGGAGTTCGGACACTGACGGGCTATAAGTCTAGGCAGGGGGTCGATGATGACGACGCTTCGCTTCCAGACAGGCTTAACGACTTCTTTGCACGTTTTGAAGCTTCAAACTCGACAATCAGAGGGAGGGCTGGCCCACCCCCACCATCGGTTGGACCAGCTTTTACCATCAACACAGCGGACACACGGAGGACCCTAACCAGAGTCAACCCACGCAAAGCTGCAGGTCCGGACAACATTCCGGGACGTGTGCTCCAAGACTGCGCGAGCGAGTTGGCGGATGTCCTGACTGACATTTATAACATCTCCCTGAGTCAGGCCATCGTTCCCAGATGCTTCAAGACCTCTATCATTGTACCGGTGGCAAAGAAACCAGTTGTGTCCTGTTTGAATGACTATCGTCCTGTTGCACTGACACCAATTGTGATGAAGTGTTTTGAATGGCTTGTCAAACCACACATTACAGCCTGCCTCCCTGCATCTCACGACCCGCTCCAGTTTGCATATCGTTCAAACCGCTCCACGAAGGATGCTATAGTCACCACCCTACACTCTGTCATCACCCACCTGGAACAGAAAGACACCTACTCCAGACTCCTGTACATTGATTTCAGTTCAGCATTCAACACCATTATTCCCCAGAGACTGATGGAGAAATTATTCCTTCTCTGTCTAAACACCGCCACATGTCTCTGGATCCTGGATTTCCTGACTGAGAGACCTCAGGTCTGTCCGGGTTGGAAATAACATCTCCAACTCTGTCACGCTGAGCACCGGATCCCCTCAAGGCTGTGTACTCAGTCCACTGTTGTTTACACTTCTAACACATGACTGTGTATACAAACACGCGGGGAACCAGATTATTAAGTTTGCAGATAACACCACGGTGGTGGGACTTATTCAGAGGGATGAGGAATCAATGTACAGGGAAGAAGTGAGAGACCTGGAGGGCTGGTACAGGGAGAACAATCTGGTGCTCAACGTGGACAAAATGAAGGAGATGATTATCGACTTCCGGCGGTCGCAGCCTGAGCACGTCCCCCTCAGCATCGGCCGCCGTTTAGTGGAGAGAGTAGAGAACATCAAGTTCCTCGGAGTGCAGATCTCGCAGGACCTGACCTGGAGCAAGAGTTCCTTGGGGATCAGGAAGTGGGCTCAGCAGAGACTGCACTTCTTGAGGAAACTCAAACAGGCCTCTCTCCCCATCTGCATCCTCAGGACCTTCTACAGAGGTGTGGTGGAGAGTGTTCTGACGTACTGCATTGCTACATGGTACTCCAGCTGCAGTATGTCAGACAAAAAAGCCCTGCAGAGGATAGTCAAGGGGGCTGAGAGGGTAATTGGAGTCTCCCTCCCCTCTGTCCAAGAACTTTTTGTAGGAGCCGTTGTAGGAGCCGTTGTCCAAGAACCGTTGTAGGAGCAGGGCACTGAACATTGTCAAGGACCGTTCTCACCCTCTGCATAAACACTTTGAACTTCTTCCATCTGGTAAACGATTCCGAAGCATCAGAGGCAGAACCACCAGACTGATCAACAGCTTCCTTCCACAAGCTGTCAGGATGCTGAACAGTTGACCCGGAATCTCTCATACACACTACTGAACCTACGGACATTTTGTATATTATTTGTATATTATAGTTAGTTGGGGTTTTTTTTTTCTCAAGTATGTCTCAGGGATGTGTGAATAGATGGGGGGTGGGGTTGGGGGTGGCGGGTGGAGCTATGTGGGAGTGTGTCTTAAATCATGCTGCTTCTATTTATATGGATGCCGAGAGAAACGCAATTTCATCTTGCCTGCACTACAGTTGTATGTACAGCAATATGACAATAAAGTTTGATTTGATTTGATTTGATAATGGCACAGCAGTATAATAACTCAGTAATAACACATTTAATACACACACACACAGTAACGTTGTCAACTGGCAAAGCATGCTGGGAAATCCCTGTCCCCCTCAACATGGCCCCGATGTTACACTACATTTACTAGAGAGCCAATCTGATCCGAGGTATCTGTATCGGGTTCAATCCAGCCATTTTGCCTGGATTGGTATCAGTAAGGAATAAAAATCTTTTACTGAGCTGACACATTAATAATAGTATTAAAATGAAAATGCGGTAATCGTTCTCATCCATGCTGCACATGGCTTGCCATAGACGGAAGCAAACAGTGTCGCTGGAGCTGTGCCACGGTGGGTGGGACTTGCCTGGATGTGTTAACATGTCTGCAGTGTGCAATTACTTCAGAGTGAAGGAGGAAAAAATCAGGACTGCAGAATACCACTTGTGTAATGCAACTATTTTGCAGGGTGGAGCCAGGGTTTGCAATTTTAACACTACAAACTTGACAAAACACTTAGGGAAGTATCACAGTAAGGAATATGCCGAATTCTACCAAGCGCCAAACACAAGGAAGAGAAATCCTGCGCTGCAACAGACACTGCTGGACTCTTCCGAAACGTGACAACCTACCTTCTGAGAGCAAAAAAAGCAAAGATGATAACAGATAAAATTGTCAAATTTATTATCCTCGACGACCAGCCCTTTGCTCTTGTGGAAAACAAGGGTTTCCGGCGTTTAATGGAGTATTTGGAGCCTCGGTACACGCTGCCACACCCGAGCTGGTTTTCTGACACAGTGGTCCCAGTTAACCCCTTGCACTCTGGTCAATTTCCCTAAAAACGCCAAAAAATAACGTGCCCAAAGTAAATCAAAAGCTGTTCTTCAACCCTTTGCAGCATCTTCATGGGGTTGGTCTCATTTAAAAGAAAACACTTTGGATTTTTTGGCAAAACAGTCATAATCTCTCTAAGTGCTCCTGCCACTGAGTAACAGTCATCTAAACATACTGAACTTGAAGAAAATAAATTTGGCCTGGGTGTTTTTTTGGATACAAATGCTTGCAAATAACACACAGCTTCAGATCCGGGCTGGAAAATGCAACAGAAATGTAGAGCCAAGTGTTATCCAGCTGAGTTCAAAATTTTGTAACAATACCACAAAAAATGAATATATTACACAGCTTTTTCCTCAGGTTGTTCCCAGGCGTTTTTGAACTGTGCCAAATTGTGCCAAATGGCACAGTTTGGAAAAACGTCTGTAACTTTTGAATGATTCAATATAGAAGCTTCATCTTGGGCTCTAATGAAAGGTGACACTCAGGGCTGTGTGTGTGTGTGTGTGGGGGGGGGGGGTTGTTTATTCATTCATGAATGAATGAATGAACAAACAAGCCCCCACACACAAAGAAGCATGCCACGTAAAAAATGTGTGGCTTTTTTTTTTTTTTACAAGAAAAAATAACCTACAGTGCACTAAAAATTATTCTAAAATATTTGTAATGTAGAAGATAACAACTCTCCCCCCGCCCCCGCTACAGAGGACGGCCATCGGCCATTGCTACATGACGGAACAGTCATGTGGCGATGTGGCGACCGCGGCGCACAGTCCCCGCGGTCCCCCCCCCCCGCTACAGAAGAGTAGGGGGGGGGGTTCACGGTCCGGACGCGGCGCACGAACCGTGTACTGCGGCGCATGGACTTCGGGCTTCGTGCGCCGCGGTCTACTACGCACAGTTGTAATTTACCGATGGATCAAAAGTCATTTTTGATTACAATTTTCAGGGATAAAGAATAATTTAGCTTATAACACTTACCTGTCCACAACAGCATGTGGATGGTCTATGATGACCATGGAAGAGAATCCTAAACGTCTACTCTGCTGGGACAGCACCGCCTGTGGCTGAACAGGCCGATGCGCGAATGGCAGTCCCTGTCACACAGGTCGCACTTGTGGGTGGTCTCCGTGCTGCTGGGTCTGTGGCGGTTCTTCCTGCGGGTCCTTTTTTCATCTGCTGCAGCAGTCAGTCTCTCTTCACCCAGCCTTACACAAAACAGCTTTCGAACTTCTGTGCTTCAATTGGCTCGCTGCATTCGCAGCCGTTGGTAGGCGGGTCCTTCTTGCTAGGTTTTCAGTCATTGGTTCTTCAAGGTTTCAGAAACCCAATTCAAGGCTCTTATTAGTCGAATGAGAGGTCAATCACATCTAAACCAATCAAAGCACTCCTTTGGCTTTCTGTTCGTGGCTGTGTCTGTAGTGGAAGAACGGAAATGCAGGGGTTTTTTTTTTCTTCAGTGCGCTCTAGGACGCAGAGATGTGCCCGCCCGCGGTACACCGAAGTGCAACAGGTTAAGTACAAGGAAGTATGCACATTTATCTGAAGACATTTATCAGAAATCCCAGCTTTAAGCTTCACAACAGATATCTGGAGCTCAGACGTGTGTCCAGTGTCACTAATTAGCCTGACAGTAGTAGTAGTCAGTGGATAGACTCAAGTTTTCTTTTGCAAAAAGCCATTTTGCATGCAAAGCAATTTCGTGGATCACACTCAGGAGAGGCTATTGCAGAAGTTATGGAGGAAATGTTAAATACATGGGATATCCCAAAGGCCAGAGTCCATGCTGTTTTAAGAGAAAGCACCAGCAATGTTAAAAAAGGAATGGACCGGCTCAGAGTTGCAAGTTTGGGATGCTTCGAGCGCAGCTTGCAACTCGTGGTGAACGAGGGATTGCTTGCACAATGTAATGTGAAAAACTGTGGTAGAAAAATTGTTGATATAAAAATAGTTGGTAGAAAAATAGTGGGTCACTTCAAACACTCCTCACTGGCATATTCACGTTTGGAGGCCATTCAAATAAGGATGAATATGCAACCTAAGCATCTGCTCCAAGATGTGCGAACGAGGTGGAATAACACATACTACATGGCTGAGAGGCTCACTGAACAGAAACAGGCCTTGGGCACATATTCTGCTAAATATGACCTGCCAGCCACACTGAGTGGGCAACAGAGGGGGTTACTTGAAAGGACTGTTGCAGCTCTAGCCTCCTTTGAGGAGCTGACAAGATAGGCAAGCTCCTCATTATCATCTGCAGCTGATGTTATCCCCATAGTCAGCGTCCTTAAGCGCTTTCTTTCTCGAGAATACGAGGCTGATGATGGGCTCAAGAAGATGAAAGGCACTCTTCTTGAGGCATTTAACAGACACTTTCAAGCAGCAGAATATGAGCCACTATGCACGATTGCAACGCTGTTGGATCCCAGATACAAAGACAGTTATGTATGTTGAGTGAGTTTTTATTAATTAGTTCATTAGCCTACATGGTGATAGCAATCACTTAATAAAATGGCTATTTTTATTATTTCAGATACTTCACAAGTGTAGAGTCTGCAGAACAAGCAACAAATGCTTTGATGATGGAGATGTGGAAGATGGAGGCGACCGTGGGGAGGACAGCATCATATTCTGCAGAGCCAGGAGAACCAGCAGAGGGGACATCAGGTGACATGGCAGCTTTGGAGCCAGCAAAGAAGGCTGCAAAGGTGGAATCTGCAAGCCACTGCAGATTGGCAGGTATTTTTGATGAAATCCTGAAGGAAAGCCGTATGGTGCATGTTTCTAGTACCACAAGTGCGGTCACTGAAGTGCAACCCTACCTCAGTGAGCCAACTATTGAGCACTCGGACAATCCACTGCTGTACTGGAGAGTCAATCAGCCAAGGTTCCCTATTCTGGCTCACACTGCAGGTAAATTTCTCAGTACACCTTCAACAAGTGTGGAGAGTGAAAGACTCTTCAGCGCAGCATCCATCATTATGGATGAAAGGAGAAACAGACTAGCAGCTGAGACAGCTGAAATGTTGATCTTCTTGAAGAAGAATCTGCCTCTCATACTAAAGTGAACAGACTGGAGTTACAAAAGGGTTGTTCAAACACATGACTGTATTCAGGGTCAGGGACTACTTAAAGCAATAGTAGTTCATGTTCTGTTCCATTAGCACTGAAAAAGTGCATTAAAGTTGAGCTTTACTGCAGATGTTTACTAAGTTCAGAGTCACAAATGAAAAAGTTTTCTCTGATGGTGACCTTAGAGTGTGTCAAGAAAATAAGTAATTTTCACACTATTTTGCACTACATTCTATGGCAATTTCTGTTCATATTTAGCTTTAAGAATGTAAGGGTTGACAATATGCTCAATCTCCATCACCCTCTCTGTACAAGGAACGTATGACATTACAAACTAAACTTAATTTACTTTCTACTCGACAAATTGAAGGTTGTTTAATAAGGAACAAGAGTGAATTTTATGAACATGGCGAAAAAACCAGTAAACTTCTAGCTAATCAACTACGTGGTATTAGAGCTAAGCAAATTATTACTGGAGTTAGGACAGATAAAGGAGAGGTGACATCTGACCAACAAGTGATTAATGATATTTTCAGGTCATTTTATTCCAAATTATATACCTCAGAATATACAACAAACTTAAAGGATTTGGAAATTTTTTTTGATTCTATTGATATTCCTTCGATTTCTTCAGAATCTCGGCAAATTTTAGAAGCTCCCATCACAAAAGAAGAAATTCAGCTGGCAATATCATCCATGCAATCAGGAAAATCTCCAGGACCTGATGGGTTTTCCGCTGATTTTTTCAAAAAATTCTCTGACGACCTTCCTTTGTCAAGTTTTTACAGAGTCGCTTGACTCTGGTACACTTCCTCCTTCATGCTATCAGGCCTGTATCACTGTGTTGCTTAAAAAGGATAAGGATCCTGTTGATTGTGCTTCTTACAGGCCTATTTCCTTGTTAAATACCGATGTTAAAATTTTGTCAAAGTTGTTAGCTTCAAGGTTGGAAAAGATTCTTCCTTTTATAATTTCACAGGACCAAACCGGTTTCATTAAAAATCGCCATTCTTTTTTTAACTTGGGGCGGTTGTTTAATATTATTTATACTCCTCACCACAACATACCTGAATGTCTTATTAGTTTGGACGCTGAAAAGGCATTCGATAGGGTTGAGTGGGAGTATTTGTTTTTTACTTTGGAGAGGTTCGGTTTTGGTCCTTCCTTCTGTTCCTGGATTAAACTTCTCTATGCTAGTCCTTTAGCTTCAGTGTTAACTAATTGTCGCTATTCTGACTATTTTAGACTTTACCGTGGTACGAGGCAAGGCTGTCCTTTGAGCCCGTTGCTCTTTGCCTTGGCAGTTGAGCCGTTAGCTATTGCAATCCGTGGGAGCCGGGACTTTCTAGGCATTCGTAGGGGTGGCATTGAGCATAGGGTTTCACTCTATGCTGACGATCTTTTATTATTTCTCTCCAACCCACTTACTTCATTACCCGCTATACTCAACATTTTGGATAGTTTTAGTAGGTTTTCTGGTTATAAAATTAATCTTAATAAGAGTGAACTGTTTCTGATTAATGAAAAGATTCAAGTTCAGGATTTTGAAAATTTTCCTTTCAAGGTTGTTATTGATCATTTTAATTATCTTGGGATATGTGTCACTAAACAATTTAATTACTTGTTTAAAAATAATTTTCTCCCCTTACTTGACCAGTGCAAGCTAATACTTTCCAAATGGTCCCCATTATCCTTGTCTTTAATTGGCAGAATCAATTCTGTAAAAATGATGTTACTTCCAAAGTTTTTATATTTGTTTCAATGTCTCCCCATTTTTATTCCTAAATCCTTTTTTAAGTCTTTGGACTCTCTGATTACCTCATTTATTTGGAATGGTAAACATCCGAGATTGAGGAAAGTTTTTCTTCAAAGACCCAAATCAGTAGGTGGCATGGCTCTGCCTAACTTTCAATATTACTACTGGGCAGCAAATATCAGGTGCATGTTATATTGGAAACATTTTTATCTGGAACCCAAATCACCTATTTGGATCCTTATGGAGTCACATGTGGACAATCAAACCTCCCTACCGGCAATTTTAGGTTCACCACTTCCCCTTGCTTTATCTACACTGGGTAATAATAAAGTAGTTCGTCAGTCTCTTAGAATTTGGTCTCAATTCAGGAAAAATTTCGGTCTTCAGTTTTTTTCCATTAGAAGTCCAATTGCCGCAAATCATTTATTTACCCCATCAACTATTGATAGTGCATTTCATATATGGCACAGAAAAGGTTTAAAATATTTTGCGGATTTATATTTTGATGGTCAATTTGCAAGTTTTTCTCAACTTTCCACCAAATTCGACATCACTTCTACACATTTTTTCCGCTTCCTCCAGGTCAGACATTATGTGCAAACCATGACAAAACAATTCCCTCAAAAACCTTCTGATAATCCTCTAGATGATTTTTTATTAGTTAAACCAACTTCTAAGGGGGTAATGTCAGTTTTATATAATTTAATTTCAAATTTACAATCTTCTTCTCTGGCCGCTATCAAATTGAACTGGGAACAAGATCTTAATTTTACTTTTACTGATGAACTGTGGGACTCTATTCTTGGCCAGGTTCACACTGTATCAATGTGTGCTCGTCACGCTCTTATTCAATTTAAGATTGTACACCGGATGCACCTGTCCAAGGTTAAGTTAGCACGTATTTACTCGGATATAGACCCAACTTGTGAAAAGTGTGGTAGCGCTCCTGGCACTTTGCTTCACATGTATTGGTCCTGCCCTGCATCGATGAATTTTTGGCATTCTGTTTTTATCACTATGTCTGAAGTCCTGCAATATCAAATTAAACCTGATCCATTATGCGCCATTTTTGGTGTGGCTCCAGAACTTGTCTTGCCAAGTTCCAAATTAAAAGTATTCAAATTTTCATTATTATTGGCCAGACGTGCTGTATTACTGAAGTGGAAAGACTCTTCGCCCCCTTCACATTTACAGTGGATAAAAGATATAATGTCCTGTTTGGATTTAGAAAAAATCAGATATACAGTCTGTGGCTCTGAAAACAAATTCTATAAATTATGGCGCCCGTTTCTTGATTTCTTTGAAAGACCCACGATTATAGTTTCTGAGTAGCTCATATCCCCTTTACCCCACCCCCACTTCACACACACAATTTTTCTTTGTATTTTTTTTTAAATTATTGTTTATTTAAAGGTTTTTGTGCTTTGAAGCATTTACATTTGTTGGCTTTAAGTTCTAGTTTTTCACTGTTTGGTTGAAACAAAAATGAAAATTTCTAATACTTTGTATTGTATTGATACTTCAATTAATAATAATAAAAAGACCTTTGAAAGAAAGAAGAATGTAAGGGTTTACATTTTTGGAATAGTTGTTGAATACAATTCATGCTGAGTTACAGTTTCTTTATTTTCAGATGCACAGCATTTTTTACCTCAGGCATAAGTGGCACTTTTAATTTAATTGGATGTTTAATTATTCAGCTTTAAAGTTTTGCATAAACTTGCACTTGAGAACATATGTTTACATGTTCCTGACTAGTGAATTGCTACAAAGTTTAAAATAAAAAAGCAGCAGCATTACTGAATTGAGTCAAATTTGTAATATATTTCTTGTTTGACTTTTAGATTTATGTTTATATGTGTGCAAAATGCAGTCTGTCATTACCAAAGCATGTTCTGTACCATGTTCTGTACCGGTATCAGTTTTGGATTGGTATTGGCCGATACTCAAAGACACAGTATCAATATCAGTCTTGAAAAAGTGCTATTGGCTCATCCCTAATTTTTACATGTTCTTAAGATATCAGTTCTAGTAAGCATTTGCCACCATAAACAATAACAAAGCCAAAAGGTTAAGATTATGGGCTAGTAGGAGTGTGAGGGGCTAAACCTAAAACTCTCACCCACATTACACCTCTCTCCCTCTGCCATCTCACTTCATGTAGCTATTTTTACAGCCATTGAATAGATGTTCCTTTTTTCAAAGATGCATCTCTATGGCGTAATTTCTGTGGTAAAGATGCTTGATGTAGTCATTTTCTGTTTGAAGACAATATGGTTCAGTATGTAACATCACTCTCTGGGAACCACATCACTAATATGTGTAGTGCATAGGAGTGCATGTGTATGTGCACAATGCACATGCTCTGGGGCACATCATCAGTGGTGTAGCCTGGGGTCTTTTGGTGTTTTGGGTATTTTAACATCTAATAGAATCGCCCAAATGATCCAATCGGGACTGATAAGACCCCAACTTGTGTCCTAGGAACAACTGATCATAGTGGGATCATTACAGTTACGCCAGTGTTTTGTGCTTGTATACTTAATATGCAAATTATTATCTACTTTGCATTCTCATGGATTAACATGATCTTTTTAAAAATGAAAGATATTTTTAGAATAGTAACTACTGATCGATCATTGGACACTGGGTATGAATGTATATAAATGTTCGGTAGTGGTCGGAGAGGCTGTTGGTGGGGATTGGCAGCCACGTTTCCGTCAGTCTGCCCCAGGGCAGCTGCTTACCACTACCATTGTCTGTCTGTGGAGTGAATGAATATTGGACTCATTGTACAGTGCTTTGGGTATCTTGAAAGGTGCTATATAAATGTAATCTATTATTATTATTATTGTTATTACTGTTCCAGTGTGAAATAAAAAAATCTTTCACAGGGGAAAGAGGTAAAATGATTGGCTCTGTCTTCCTCTGGCTCACAGGCACTAAGCTGTGTAGTCTTGGGCTTGTTGTGGTGTGAATATATGAGTCCATTTATCTATCCATCCATCATCCATCTTCTACCACTTATCCGGAGGTCTGGGTCACGGAGGCAGCAGCTCAAGCAGAGGAGCCCAGACTTTCCTCTCCCCAGTCACCTGCTCCAGCTCTTCAGAGAGGATACCAAGGTGTTCCCATGCCAGCCGGGAGACAGAGAGACAGATTTACTAACATGCTGCGCCAAAGCAAAGCCCTCTTTTGGCGTTAAAAAACTACTTTTGAGATTTACTAAAGGGCACAGTGCAAAGTTAGCTCTGGAAAGGTGTGAACAATGTTAATTTTGTGCATGGCCTCATTGCATATGTATTTATAGGAGATGTCATGTCAAAACGCAAATTTAAGGAAGGAGAGTATTTCAATGACTGGCGCAAGGTGATTTATTAATGTTATTAATGTTATATTAATGTTTATTAATGTGGTTGTTAATCTGATAATTACACCAGGATTTAACGCCCCAAAAAAGCATGTCTTAATTCATTTGCGCCTGACATGGCAGCTATCGTTGGTGCCAGGAGGAGACACCGGTGAGAACTGAGGGCACGTGGCCGAAGAGACAGAATCTTCTCTCTGCGTGTGACTTTGTTTGGCATGACAGAACAGATTATATGAACAGAAAGATCTCACAGAGATTGGTATTGTGCTGAACTGAACGTCAGCCGGCAGAGGTTTTTTTTTTTTTTTTCAATTTCATTTGTTTATATACTGTATAGCCTACTAATTGAATTTGTATCCATAAAGTAGGATACAATTAGGATAGCTCTTCCTACCCGGAGTGGACATACAGATGTGTCAGCGGACAGTGACTTCTTTTTCTTTTCTGCAGAGGTTCACACTCGGAGTCCGGAGTTTCCTCTTCTCTCCATCCATCAGACTGCCCCTCGCTCTTGAAAGAAAAGCTCTTAAACATTGTCGATTTTCTTCAATTTTTTTTCTCTATCCATATTTCAATATTTGTTTCTTATTGCTGTGGTAATTCAGTTCCCTCTTCTTCTCACCATTTCTCTCTCCCAGCTGAGGATACACAATAGGAGGAAAACAACAACGAGATTATTTTAAAAAAAACCACACAGACCCATAGAAATGATCCCTGAAACTGCAGCATCGTAGTAGCTCAATGATAGCAGTCTCTGCTGTGGTGGTCCGAGGAATAAGTTAAATCATGTGTGTTTAATTTAAGTATGTTCCAGACTTCAAAAAACATAAAACACACATATTTATAAAAAGTTGTGAACTGGGAGGCCTGTAGATTTTGTTAAAACAAAGTTATTCACATCATAAAACCGCAGAGTCTCCATCACACTATCTTGACGGTTCTTGTGTTAATGAAATAAACATGTTGGTCAAATAATCAATTTATTCATGAGTAGTCTTTTTACAAATACTTAATTTATACATACTAAACAAAAGATTCTGCCATGTGAAATGAAAATCTAAACTTTGAAATGATAAACAAAAATAAACTATTTTACTAGGTTTTGCACTTAAACAAAAGCTTAAAAAAAGCTTTATATTATGCTCCTCCGAACTGGCTACGTCTGTGTTGATGACCTGCGTCCTCATCAGGTGTGACTGTGCGCAATTTTTCACTGCTGTTGGTGAATGGGTGGTCATTGTTGAAATGAAGTGACTACGTCTATGTTCATAATTTTGCATGTTCGTAGTAGATCACTGGCAAAAATTGGTCATACCATTAGGCACTCTGTCTAAATTGCACACTCACTAATTTGCGCTGTCTGAGTAAATCTGCTCCATATCTCTCCAGCATGTCTTAGGTCTTCCCCGTGTTCTCCTCCTAGTAAGATGTGCTCAAATCACCTCAAGTGGGAGGTGTCCAGGAGGCATCCTGATCAAATGCCCATACCACCTCAACTGGCTCCTTTCAATGTGGAGGAGCAGTGGCTCTACACTGAGCCTCCCGGATGATTGAGCTCCTCACCCTGTCTCTAAGGGTGAGTCCAGCAATCATGGAGAAAGCTCATGTCAACTGCTTGTATCCATGATCTCATTCTTTTGATCATTACCCAAAGCTCATGACCATAGAGGGTGGGATTGTAGATTGTCCAGAAAATTGATAGCTTTGCCTTAGAGCTCAGCTCCCTCTTCACCACAACAGACTGATACAATGTCCACATCACTGCAGATGCTGCTCGGATCCATCTGTCAATCTCCCGCTTCAATATCCCCTCACTCATGATTAAGACACTGAGATACGTAAACTCCTCTACTTGGGGCAGGTGTGCCCATCCCCAACCTGGAGAAGACAATCCACACTTTTCCAGCTGAGGACCATGGACTCTGACTTGAAGGTACTGATGCTCATCTCAGCCACTTTACATTCATTCATTCATTCATTCATCTTCTTCCGCTTAATCCTTTTCGGGTCGCAGGGGGGCTGGAGCCTATCCCAGCATCTTTGGGTGAGAGGCAGGGTACACCCTGGACAGATCGTCAGTCCATCGCAGGGCTAACACAGAGAGACAGACAACCATTCACTCTCACAGTCATACCTAAGGACAATTTAGAATCCCCAGTTTTGATGCCAATTAACCTAACTTGCATATTTTTGGCATGTGGGAGGAAACCGGAGAAATCCCGGAGTAAACCCACGCAGACACGGGGAGAACATGCAAACTCCACACAGATCACTGTTGGTTGGGGCTGGGATTGAACCCAGGATCCCCCGGCCAAGGGTGAGTTGCTGTGCTGCCACAGTGCTAACCACTCCACCACCGCGCCGCCACTTTACAATCAGTAGCAAACTGCTCCAGTAAGACCTGTAGGTCATTGTTCAATGAAGCCAACACAACAACCTCATCTGCAAACAGCAGACACGAGATTCTGTGGTCACCAAACATGACACCCTCCATGCTTTGGCTGTGCCTAGAAATCCTTTCTATAAAATTATGAACAGGATTGGAGAAAAGGGGCAGCCCTGGTGGAGTCCAACTCTCACTGGAAATGAGTTGAGTATTGGCAATACGAACCAAACTCTTGCGATAGTCATAGACAGCTAGCTCATAGCAGCAAACACGATACTCCATTCTACCAAACCAGCCCCCACAAGAGACCACGAGGGATGTGGTCAAATACTTTCTCCATGTCCACAAAGCACATGTAGACTGGTTTGGCAAACTCCCACAAGCCCTCGAGGGTTTTTGAGAGTGTAAAGAGGTGGTCCAATGTACCACGGCTAGGACGAAAACCAGATTGTTCCTCCTGAATGCGAGGGTTGACCAAAAGCCAGACTCTCCTCTCATGTATCTTGGCATAAACTTTCCTAGGGAGGCTTTTTGCTTCAGCAACTGCACAAGCCACACTCCGCTTGGCCTTCCGGTACACCACAGCAACTTCGGGAGTCCCACAAACCACTCAAGCTCGATAGGACTCCTCCTTCAGCATGATGGCTCCCCTCACCACTAGCGTCCACCACTTGGTTCAGAGTTTGCCACCACGAGATGCACCAACAACCTTGTGGCCGCAGATCTGGGCAGCTGCCTCAACACTGAAGGTGGAGAACATGGCCCATTCAGATTTCATGTCTCAAGTTGTTCTGGAGGTGGAAGTTGAAGTCAGACATTCCCAGCACACCCTCACTATACGATTGGGTTTATCGGGTCTGAACGGTATCCGCTCCTGCCATCAAATCCAACTCACTGCCAGGTGGTGATCAGTTGACAGCTCTTCACATCTATTTACCCAAGTGTTTAAGACCTACCTATGACACAATAACAAAATCCATCATCAACCTGTAACCTAGGGTGTCCTGGTTCCAGGTGCACATATGGATATCCTTATGCTTGAACATGGTGTTCTTTATGGACAAACTGTGGTTAGCACAGAAGTCCAACAATTGAACACCACTCGGGTTCAGATCGGGCAGGCCGTTCCTCCCAATCATACCCCTCCAGGTTTCACTGTCATTGCCCACGTGTGCATTGAAGTCCCCCAATAGGATGATGGAGCACTTTCCAGCACCCCAGTCAGAGATGCCAAAAAGGGTGGGTACTCTGAACCATCATTTGGTGCATAGGCACAAATGATGGTCAGGAGCTGTTTCCCAACCAAAAGGCGCTTGGAAACTACCCCTTCATTCACCAAGGAGTACTTCAAAGAAGAGGCAGCAAGGCTGGGGTATACAAGATTACTCACCCCTGTTCACCACCTCTCACCTGGGGAAACTCCAGAGTAGGCCAAGCTCCAGCCCCTCTCCAGGAGACTGGTTCCAGAACCAGAGCTGTGCGTTGCGATGAGCCCAACTATATCTAGCTGGTATCTCTCAACTTCGTGCACCAGCTCAAGCTCCTTCCCCACGAGAGAGGTGGCATTTCACATCCCAAAAACCAGTTGAGAAAGCTGGGGATTAGACCACCAAGGTCTTTGCCTTCTACTGCCACATGATCCACATAGCCCCAGACCATCATGGTCCCTCCTGCAGGTGATAAGCCCACTGGAGCGCGGACCCATGTAGCTCCTTCGGGCTGAGTCTGGCCAGGTTCCATGGGCAGAAAACCATGGGCCACCAGACGCTCGCCAGAGAACCCCTCCCCCAGGTCTGGCTCCTGGGCAGGGCCCCAGTAACCCCATACCAGGCGGGGTGCACGGAATCCCGCATCTATCATGACAGTCTATTGGATCGCTCTTAGTCTGACCCTTTAACCAGGACCAGTTTGTCGTGGGAGACCCTACAAGAGGCAAATTGCCTCAGACAACATATCTCCTGGGATCACTAGGGCACACAAACCCCCCACCACGATAAGGTGGTGATCCATAAATATGTGAGTAGGACTACAAAATAAAATGAAAATTTTTCCAGGGTGGTGACAATACACTTTAGTTTCTTTATCAACAGCTAAGAAGTGTTACCTACTGTCTAAAGAACTGTGAGACAATTTTCCCAGATAACAGTGGCAGCTTTTTAGTGGCAGTAATCTGGTGTCAAGCATTCCTTTGAAAATCTACCACTGCCAAGAACCTGCCTTGCATCACCTGTTACCACTCAAATTCTGACAAAATGTTATATTTGGAATGTACTTATTATTTGGACAGCTAAAATATTGTTTTTTCCACTCTAAGTGTGTAAACACAATATTCTTACACTTCAAATAATTTACCACAGTCACAATGATTAGTCTATCAACACATGAACATGTTGCTTTTAATGGAATTGTAAATGTCCTCTCCTTCTGTTATTGAATATCTGTCAGTATTATACACCTCTTTAACTTCCTGTGCTATAAGGAGCTGCAGTCGGGGAGAAATGAAGCGAAGGATGGGACACTCCTCTCCTGAGCTAATTGAATCTCACCTCAACAAGAACCTGTGGCTGCCAGCCCAAGGTTAAGACTGTGCTGATATTGCCTCTGTGCTCGCTCTCACTCACTACAGTCCCTGGCTATGAATTATTCACAGGCACAATCACGGCTGAAAAGACAGAGCTAGGAGTCTTTTAGGTGTATGTATGTACTGTATGCATGTATGTATGTATGTATGTTTTAAAAAAAAAACACTTTTGCCTGTAGCATTTCTGTAAGTTTATTGGACATACATAGCTATATATTTTTAAAATCAGCTATGTACTAACTCCACCACAAACAAAAGAATGTTGACACCTAATTTCTCCCCTTCATTTATATTCCAAAATCATAGTCAGGATTATACTGAAATGTTTCTATCAATTTATTCCTCATGCAGACTGGTGGTTAATGAACATGGGGTGCTGCATCAGCTCTGATGCACCTCATTTCCTGGGCGCTCCCATCCAATGATCCTGATACGAAATTATGGATGAGTCATATCTGATATAAAATAACAATGCACAAAGAAGCATGATTTAATTTAGAAATCAGGCAAGCCTTAATAAGGCTGGTGTGAGAAGTCAAGATGGCAGGGCCCATGCCTTGTGCAGCACCAGTAAAGTAAAATATAGCAGCATATTTATCAACACTTCTATACCTTAAGTTAGGGAGACAAACACAAGTTTTGTTATTTTAGCTGTTTACCAAAACATATTCAAGATACAGTCATAATATGGACTTAAAGTGCAGATGCTTAAGCTTTAATATGTGGGAATTCCCATCGAAATCGGAGTTACGATTTAGGAATTGCAACCATTTTTATATGCAAACTCCTCATTTGTGGGTCTCAAAAGTAATTGGACAATTGACTCAAAAGCTATTTCATGAGCTGCATGGGCTGTTCCCTCCTTAATCCATCGTCAATCAAGCAGGTAAAAGGTCTGGAGTTAATTCCAGATCTGATGTTTGAATTTGAAGCTGGTGCTTTGAACCCACAACATGCCCTCAAAGAAGCTCTCAACGGAAGTGAAACAGACCATCCTTATGCTAAAAAAGAAGAAGAAGAAGAAGAAATCCATCAGAGAGATGGCAGAAATGTTAGGAGTGGCCAAATCAACATTTTTGGTACATTCTGAGAAATAAAAGAGCACCCTGGTGAGCTCCAGAAAAGGCCTGGGCATCCATGGAAGGATGATTGCAAGATCCTTTACATGGTGAATAAAACCCCTTCACAACATCCACCCAAGTGAAGAACACTCTCCAGGAAGTATGTGTATCAGTATCTGAGTCTACCATAAAGAGAAGAATTCACAAGAGCAAATACAGAGGGTTCACCACAAGGTGCAAACCATTAATCAGCCTCACAAATAGGAAGGCCAGATTCATCATAAGTACCAAATGAGTAATTCTGGATTAGATAATTGTATAAAATGGGATGTAGGTGAGATTTTTTTTAAAGACATACTCCGGTGGATATAAATCCCCTGTAAAAACAAATCTACATTGTCTAAAATAGTATCTTATGCCCTTTTTCTACAAAAACACTTTCATTGTCTTACAGTTTCATGTCAGAATCTTTTCACTTGTCCTCCCCCTTCAAATGCCAGGTTCTGTGATTACTCGCACCCGCATCCTACAAGAGCATTCTGAGGTGAGAGCAATATTCCAGCCTCCATTTTCTTTGAAGATCCCAATACTTACTGAAGGAGAGCAATTCTCAACTTTTCAATATAATTACTGTGGCAGAATCAAATTATGCTAAACCTATCATCCATGAATATACAACAACGTATACAACCTACAGTTGTAGGGCAGGATCCTGAGGTGAGCCTGTGGAGCAAGTATGGTGACCCTAGAGAGCTTTACACACTCTATAGTAAGAGGGCATAGGGAGTGCCAACCTTGACCTTTGACCTTTTGACCCCAAATCTGTAGTCAGAGGTCATGGTCTCAGAGTGAACCTGTGTACCAGGTTTGGTGGCCCTAGCTTTCTTTGTTGTTGAGATATTGTTTACAAGCCATTTTGATGTTGACCTTTGACCTTATGATCCCAAATCCATAGTCATCCTTCAGGGTCACAGGGGGAACCTGTGTACCAGGTTTGGTGACCCTAGCTTTACTCGTTTTATAGTAATAGTACAAATGGAATGCTAACCTTGTTCTTTGACCTTCTGACCCCAAACCCATAGTCAGAAGTCATGATCCCGAGGTGAACCTGTGTAGCAAGTTTGGTGACCCTAGCTTTCTTTGTTGTTGAGATATAGTTTATAAGCCATATACGTAGTTTATAAGCCATTTTGATGGTGACCTTTGACCTTGCAATCACAAAACCATAGTCACACTTCAGGGTCACAGGATGAGCCTGTGTACCAAGTTTGGTGACCCTAGCTTTACTCGTTGTACAGTAAAAAGACATAGGGAATGTTAACTTTGACCTCTGACCTTTTGACCCCAAACCCATAGTCAGAGGTCAGGATCCCAAGGTGAACCTGTATACCAGGTTTGGTGGCCCTAGCTTTACTCGGTTTATAGTACAGTGGTACCTCTACTTACGAACGTCTCTACATACGGAATTTTCAGGTTACGAGACGCCTCAACGGGAAAATATTGCCTCTAGTTACGAACGAAATTTCAGGATACGAAAGGCAAAAAAGTACGCGCTCCTCGCAGCTTCCGTAGTTTACCGAACGTAAACATACCTGTAGCTGCTCTGCCATTGGCTATCGCCTAGCATCTTCCTGGTATCCCATTGGCCACGAAGTTTTTTTTTTTTTCAAAACTTTATTAAGAACAAGGTGAAAGTTTTACGTGTGTGTACAGTACAGAATTAACATTTATTCGCTATGGGCCCCAAGAAAGTGACGGAGATAAGTGGAAAAGGAGAAAAGAAGAGAGTTTTTTTGTCCATACAAACAAAGAAAGGAGATAATCGAAAGGTATGAAAAGGGGATGCATCTTGCGTTTGGATGCGTTTGGTTGATCTCGCCAAAGAATATGGCCGTAATACATCAACGATCAGCACGGTATTAAAACAAAACGAAGCACTTACAAGCCGACAAAAGCAAACGTCCTTGGATCAGAACATGAACCAAAGAAGGCAAAGGGTGACGACGTCGACGACGATAGGAGTTAAAGGGTAAATGAGCATAATTTTTATTATTCTTTCTCTTTTATTATTCTCTTTTATTATTCTTTCTCTCATTTTAAACTCTCATTTTATGTTTATTGTGCAGTAATCTAATTGTAACATGTATTTGTTACATGTTTTGATGCGTTTTTACCATTTATAAAAAATTTATGCCCGAATTTTGGGGGCTTGGAACGGATTACGGCATTTACATGTAAAACGCGCCTCTACTTACGAATTTTTCACGTTACGAGAATTCTTCCGGAACGAATTAAATTCGTAAGTAGAGGTACCACTGTAATAGTAAATTTAGCATTTAACATTTACCATAGTGCAAATGGAATGTTAACGTTGACCTTCCACCTTTTGACCCCAAACCCATAGTCAGGTCAGGGTGTAGGTCATCCAAGATGCATCTTAGATACAACTACTGTATCTATTTGAAAAGCCTACATCATTTCTTTCAATAGTTATTGCGTTTACAAGATTTAGGGAAAACGTGACCTCTGGCCTTTGACCTCAAAGTCATCTGATGAGAATCAAATTGCAATATGTGCATCATCAGTGTATATCAAACCATGGTACCAAGTCTCAAAACATTTGGAACAAAACTGTAGGCGAAGTTGATTTCACAAGACAGTTACTGTCTGGGAGGAACGGCCTGCCCGATCTGAACCCGAGTGGTGTTCAGTTATTGGACTTCTGTGCTAACCACAGTCTGTCTATAACGAACACCATGTTCAAGCATAAGGGTGTCCATATGTGCACCTGGCACCAGGACACCCTAGGCCGCAGGTCGATGATCGATTTTGTTATCGTATCATCAGACCTGCGACCGTATGTCTTGGACACCCGAGTAAAGAGAGGTGCAGAGCTGTCAACTGATCACCACCTGGTGGTGAGTTGGATCCGATGGCAGGGGAGGAAGCCATTCAGACCTGGTAGACCCAAACGTATAGTGAGGGTGTGCTGGGAGCGTCTGGCTGAGGCCCCTGTCCGGGAGGTCTTCAACTCCCACCTCCGGAAGAACTTCAACCACATTCCGAGGGAGTCTGGAGACATGGAGTCTGAATGGGCCATGTTCTCCACCTCTGTTGTTGAAGCGGCAGCCCAGAGCTGCGGCCGCAAGGTGGTCGGTGCATCTCGTGGTGGCAACCCCCGAACCAAGTGGTGGACACCAGTGGTGAGGGGGGCCATTAAGCTGAAGAAGGAGTCCTATCAAGCTTGGTTGGCTTGTGGGACTCCCGAAGCAGCTGAGGTGTACCGGCAGGCTAAGCGGAGTGCAGCTCGGGTGGTTGCTGAAGCAAAAACCCGGGTATGGGAGGAGTTCGGTGAGGCCATGGAACAAGACTTTCGGTCGGCTTCAAAGAGATTCTGGCAAACTGTTCGGCGGCTCAGGAGGGGAAAGCAGCTCCCCGTCCACACTGTGTATGGTGCGGATGGGACACTGTTGACTTCAACTGGGGATATCGTCGGGCGGTGGAAGGAATACTTCGAGGATCTCCTCAATCCCACTGATACGCCTTCCACAGAGGAAGCAGGGTTTGGGGACGAGGGGGATGACTCGCCTATCACAGGGGCTGAGGTCGCCAAGGTGGTTAAAAATCTCCTTGGTGGCCGGGCCCCGGGGGTGGACGAGATTCGCCCCGAGTACCTCAAGGCCCTGGATGTTGTTGGGTTGTCATGGTTGACACGCCTCTGCAACATTGCGTGGAGGTCGGGGGCAGTGCCTTTGGCATGGCAAACCGGGGTGGTGGTTCCTCTCTTCAAAAAAGGGGACCGGAGGGTGTGCTCCAACTTTAGAGGGATCACACTCCTCAGCCTCCCTGGGAAGGTCTATGCCAAGGTACTGGAGAGGAGAGTCCGGCCGTTGGTCGAACCTCGGATTCAGGAGGAGCAATGTGGTTTTCGTCCTGGCCGTGGCACATCGGACCAGCTCTTTACCCTCTCGAGAATTCTTGAGGGTTCGTGGGAGTTTGCCCAACCAGTTTACATGTGTTTTGTGGACTTGGAGAAGGCATTTGACCGCGTCCCTCGTGGATTTTTGTGGGGGGTGCTTCGGGAGTATGGGGTATCGGGCTTGTTGTTACGAGCTATTCGGTCTCTGTACGACCGTTGTGAGAGTTTAGTTCGCATTGCCAACACTCGGTCGGAGTCATTCCCAGTGAGAGTTGGACTCCGCCAGGGCTGCCCTTTGTCACCGGTCCTGTTCATAATTTTTATGGACAGGATTTCTAGGCGCAGCCAGGGAATGGAGGGTGTCATGCTTGGTGACCACAGGATCTCATCTCTGTTGTTTGCAGATGATGTTGTCCTGTTGGCTTCATCCAGCAATGACCTACAGCTCTTGCTGGGACGGTTTGCCGCTGAGTGTGAAGCGGCTGGGATGAGAATCAGCACCTCCAAGTCCGAGTCCATGGTCCTCAGCCGGAAAAAGGTGGATTGTCCTCTCCGGGTTGGGGACAGGCTCCTGCCCCAAGTGGAGGAGTTTAAGTATCTTGGGGTCTTGTTCACGAGTGAGGGGAAAATGGAGCGAGAGATCGACAGACGGATTGGAGCAGCATCTGCAGTGATGCGGACGTTGTACCGGTCTGTTGTGGTGAAGAGGGAGCTTAGTTCTAAGGCAAAGCTGTCGATTTACCAGTCAATCTACGTTCCTACTCTCACCTATGGTCACGAGCTTTGGGTAATGACCGAAAGAACGAGATCGCGGATACAAGCGGCTGAAATGAGCTTTCTCCGTAGGATTGCTGGACTCACCCTCAGAGATAGGGTGAGGAGCTCAGTCATCCGGGATAGGCTCAGAGTAGAACCGCTGCTCCTCCACATTGAAAGGAGTCAGTTGAGGTGGTATGGGCATCTGATTAGGATGCCTCCTGGACGCCTCCCACTTGAGGTGTTTCAGGCACGTCCCACTGGGAGGAGACCCCGGGGCAGACCCAGGACTCGGTGGAGAGACTATGTCTCCCAGCTGGTCTGGGAACGCCTTGGTATCCCCTCTGAAGAGCTGGAGCAGGTGGCTGGGGAGAGGGAAGTCTGGGCTTCTCTGCTTGAACTGCTGCCTCCGCGACCCGGACCTCCGGAAAAGCGGTAGAAGATGGATGGATGGATGGATGGAGTTACTGTCTGTGACATAAGGTGAAATAGGAGGTCATAAGTTAGTGGCTACAACTCCTGCAAGAATCATCTGACTGGAGCCAAATTGCAATAAGCGCATCATCAGTATATATCAGACCCTGGTACCAAGTTTCAAAACAATCGGAATAAAACTGTAGGAGGAGTTGATTTCACAAAAGTGGAACAGATGGACGGACGGATGAATGGACTGACCCATAACGGAGCACCTTCAGTCTTCACTCAAAGGGCTCTTCGACCTCTTTGGGCTTCGACCAGCAGCGATGACAAGGCTATTAATTCAATTCAACTTTCAATTCAATTCAATTCAACTTTATTTATATAGCGCCATTTCACAACAACAGTCATCTCATAGCACTTTCAACTGTAGGGGGGACCCCCACAGTTGCAGAAAGACCCCAGCAATCAGGCAATCCCCTGTGAGCAAGCACTTGGCGACGGTGGAGAGGAAAAACTCCCTTTTAACAGGAAGAAACCTCCAGCAGAACCAGGCTCAGGGAGGGGCAGTCATCTGCTGCGACTGGCTGGGGGGTGACGGGACAGAGAAGATGAAAAGAACAGACAGGTAGAGAGCAAACAGCACGATGGGGACTCAATCTATGGGAGAGAACAAACAGATGTATTAGTGGCTAGTGCTACATTAAACAGAATAATTCCTGTGATAATAAGACTAACCAGTTGAAGGATATGCCCAATTTTATGCATTTAGGATAATTACTGAAACTGCATCAGTCCTTAAAAGCAGTATAATGGTAAAACCCATCTTAATTTGGGTAAAGTTTTCAAAGCAACTGTCGAAAAATGCTAACTGGCCCTGGAGGCTAACTTCAGTTCGGCCAGAGAGTCCTGACTGGCTCAACACTACAGACCTGATATAGTTACAACACCAAAAGCACTCCCTCTAAACCCGCATTTTTTCAGGGGGCAGGGCTTGACTGAAATTTCACAGCAAAAAAACAGACATGACACATTTGATTGACTTTGCTTTTGATGTGTCTTGTAAGTCATAAAAACATGTTACAGAGATCTTAACAAGGGAAAAAACTAATTTTGTGGCAGTGTAACTTTTTTAAACAATATTTTTATTAACTTAAATATACATTAATTATCACAAAAAAGAAAACAAATCAGAAGAAAAAAGAAAAAAGGTACAACATGTTGCAGTTCACATCCAGCTATATGCTGGATCTGTTAAGGAACTCTATCAAGGGTTTCCATATGTTCTCAATTTTTTTCTGTTTTCCCTCTGATTGTATGAGTCTCTCCATTGCAATGTGTGTGTGAAGACATTTCTTTTATCCATTCAGTTATTGGTAATACGTCATTTTTTTTTTCCACGATAGGGCTATCATCCTCCTGGCCTGCAAGAGTCCAAAGTCTATTAAAATTGAGCGGGTTATAAGTTCTTTTGGATATATGCCCAACAGACATATCTTTGGTTCACATGGTACCTGTATATCAACAATATTTGAAACAGTATGGACAACGATCTCCCAATATCTTTGAAGTTTCGGACATTCCCATATGCAATGGAGCAAAGTTCCTTTATGTTCTGAACATTTAAAACAGATATCTGGAATGTCAGGGAACCAACAGTTCAGTTTCTCTGGGGTAAAATAAATTCTCAGTAACCACTTATATTGTAACAGTTTCATTCTTGTACTGATCGACTGTTTCTGAGCTTTTAAACATGCCTTTTCTCAATCCTCTTCTTTGATATCATCTTGTAAATACCTTCTCCATGCATCTAATTTATCAATCCAGGACTCTGTATCAAAAGTAAGTAATGCCATATAAAATGAAGAGATTTGTCTTTTCTTTTTGAGGTTTGTCAGTATAAGATTTTCCAGATGAGAAAGTGGGGGTTCAGACATGAAGAGTTTATGTTTTGATTGGATAAAATGTCTCAACTGCACATATTTAAAAAAAAAAAAAAATGTTTATTGGGAATCTCAAATTTCTGGCAGAGCTCCTCAAAGGTGATGAAGTTGCCATCTGTATATAAGTCTCCTATTTTCTCTACACCTTTATATGCCCATACTGTATTTTGAAGCCACCATCTGCTCTTCCTGGTTTAAAATGTGTATTTTCCCATACGGGTAAAAAGCAAGATGGTGGGGGGGGTGGGGGTGTCCCTCATATGCTGGTGCACCTTAAACCAAACGTCAATAGTGTGTCATGACCTGAGCACTAGGTCATGGTGCTCGGGTTATTCCTGTCAGGGTTTGACAGCGGCGTTGTTATCCTAGCTCCCCGAGCTCTTATTGTGACAGTGCTCGGGGAGGCTTCCACTCAGCTGTCAAACCCTGAACAGCTGTGCTGCATTTGTGGTTGTTAGTGCTAGGACTATTTTTACCCTCGCTGGCGACCACATCCTCGCAGCAGTGTCTGTTCGCACTCCGTCACGCTACGGAAGCTTTGGATTAATTCCTACCACGTCTGCATTTGGTTTGACCGTCGTTCCCCTGGACCGGTGAGTGTGCTGTGTAGCCTTGCCCCTCCCGGTGAGAATTGATCTCTGTGTGTCTCTGCCTTAGCAGCCGGTGTAATTATTATTTCACCAACCTTGCCTGTCTGTGCTGACCGTCTCCTCCTCTGGACCTGTAGTGAGCTGTATAGCCCTATGCCTCCTGTTGTGTTAAGACTAAGTGTCATTATCTCAGCAGCCTGTGTTGTACCTTTTCACCGTAAATAAAACACTCACTGAACTCACTGGTGACTGTGTGGCGTCTTATGGTGGCTCGCGAGAGCCACCCATGACAGTACACTGCTGCCAAAACAGCGTTTACGGTGACGCCAACCCGAGACACAATTCACCAGTGAGTTTGAGTTTTTTGGACAGTTGCTGTTTCCGTCTGGGTACTGTGTGTGTGGGAGGAATGCCGTCGCGGAGGGGCCGCGCTGGGAGCCCGAGCCACGAGCTGACAGGCGTCCTGGAAGTCGTGGATGAGATTCTCATCTCTGCTTCCCTGCTGGACTACCATCACGGCATACACTGGTACCTAGATGCTGCTGAAGACGTTCTTCATCATCTCTCTCCCCACTACGCGACCACCCGGAAGTCGACGTGAGGAGGGAGGATATCGCCGCACAACGCAAGATATTCCTGATGCTGGAGGAGGAACGCGGCGTGAAGCAGGAGAAGAGGCACTCCTGCTCTTGGCCTATGGATCCTGATCCCGTCCTTGATCCAGTCCTGGAGTTCGCACCATCTGGGGGCCGGCGGAGGCGGAGGCACCGCGGCCGAGCACGTCTTCAGCAAGATCCTGCTCCGGATCCAGTTCCGGGCCGCCGGAATGACCCACTCAATCAGCCAGCTGCTGAGAGTGATCTGAGTCCTGCGCCGGTGAGCTCCGTCCATGGGTCCTATGTTACCATCCAGCGAGCGAGGGAAGGAGCAACGTCCTCTTCAGCTGGCACCATCTTACCTTCGGGAGACAGGCAAGTTCAATTTCACTTTCCTAGTCATTATAGTTATCTGTCTTGTCTGACTCCTGGGGGTGAAGCTCGGGGTTCGCAGCTCCCCGAGTTTCCTTCTCCAGCTGAAGCCAATTATACTGAACCTGCTGCCTCTGTGTTTCCTCCTGCTGAGCGGTCCTCGGCGTCAGTCCCACGCCGTCGGACGAGGGGGAGGCCTGCGGCCCTGGGAGATATCCCGGCCCTGCAACCTTGTGTTGGACAGAGAAGGAGAACGGACTGCGGTGAGGAGCCAGAGCCGATGAGCAAGCGTCCCCAGGTTTCCTCAGAGATGCAGCCCGAGTCAGCAGGTCAAGGGTCCCCTGCCCCCACGCCATACGGGTTATTGGCGTGGACGTCAGCACGAGAGGATCCAGCTGCAGAGACCATCAGGCCAGCTGTGGAACCCGACGCAGCCGAGTGGGAGCCCGACGACGAGCGTCTGTCTGAACATGGATCGACGAAGTCCTGGACAGCTCCAGAGCCCGAGTGCAGGCAAGTGCTCTTCCTTGTTTTCCTTTATGGTGTGTTAGAGCATTTTTGCCTGCCTCATGGGGAGGCGAGCGAGGGGCAGCCGTCTGCTGCGCCCGAGCTCGTCTCGCTGGGCTCTGGCGCTGCCAGTGAAACTGATCCCGGTCCTCTCCTGTTCTCTGAGCCTCTCCACAGCGTTACCAGTCTGGAATCTGTCATGGTCACGGGACTGGAGGTCCCAGGTTCGGGGATGGAGGTCGTCGCCGGTGCAGTACCGACCCAGCCGGGGTCCGACGCGGGTGCAGCGGTGACCCAATCGGGGTCCGTCCTGACCCAGTTGGGGTCCAATGCGTGGGCCGAGGTGACCCAGTCGGGGTCCAACGTGGGTGCGGCTGCGACCCAATCGGGGTCCGACGAGGTCCAGTGGGGGTCCAGCTCAGGTGCGGCTGCGACCCAATCAGGATTCAAGGACGTCCAAGTTCTTGGTTGTTCCCCTTTCAGGAGCCACCAGCTGGGGGCCGTTGGAGGTTTTTGTCTGGCAGACTGGCGCTCTCATGTCTTGTCGTCATTAGGCGGGTGGCTGCATGCAATTCCTCCACGGTCCTGGTGGTTGTGGGATGCGGGTCGGCCACCCAAGGAACTGCTTTGTGCGTTCGGCGTCTTGGGTTGGTTGTCCGATAAACTGTGGTTGCTACTGGGTGGCCTGGTTCGGCCACCAGAGGACTTGTTTGTGGGGGCCTGGGACTGGGGCAGGCCGCCTGATCATGTACTGTTTTGTGGGACTATCCGTGGGCCATCGGAGGCAGGGAGGTCACCGGAGCTCTGCCTGGGGGGCGTTGGATCTCCGCCGATCATCTTTTGTTTTGGCCCATACAGTGTCAGGGTTATGTTAAAGTTATGTAAAGCAATTTTTGATTGCCTCTTGTGTATTTGCAGTCCATAGTCTGGTTATGTCAAGTTATGTTAAGCAATTTAGATTGCCTCATGAATTTTTGTAATCCATAGTCTGGGTCTTGTTTTTTTTTTTTGGTTGGTTTCCCCCTCTTCCTTTGAGGGGCTATGGCCATGTTTTGCTTTTTGTTTTGTTCCCCTCTTCTTCTTGAGGGGCCATAGTATGGTGTTCTCGTTCATAGTTTCCAGGTGCTTACATGTATTTCTGGTTTCGTGTGTGTTTTTGTTTTTTCCATAGTCACGGTGTGTTAGCATGTATTTGTTGTGTGTTTTTTTTTTCCATAGTTACCATGTGTGCATTTATTTCTTGTTTTTCTTAGTTACCATGTGTTAGTATTCTTGTTTCTGTGCCCATAGTTGCCATCATGCATTTCTTTCCTTTTTGCCATGGTTATGTGTTTACATTTATTTCTTGTTTTGTTTCTATAGTTACTGTGTGTTTGAGGGTTTATTTTTTGGGCCAGGTTATGTACACTGGGGTTAGACAGGTTGTCTGTGGTCTCGGTGGGAAAATTTTCAGGGTCAAGTGTTTTTTGCTGTGTATGATTGTTTTTCCCTTGTTTTGTAGTCATGTCTTGTTTTGTTTTTTTTTCCGGGTTTGTTTTTTCTCGTCATTGATCTGGGGGCAAATTGGTTGGATATGTCGGGTGATGTATTTCTTTTTTCCCTTTCAGTTTGGGTCTTGTTAGGTTTTGTTTTGGCTCCCTCCTTGCCTGTTCCTCAATCCACTCGCCCTGTGGTTGGGGGGGGTGGGGGGAGGTTAGGTGTTATTAGACGTTCGGAGCCCGTCAAGTGAGGGGGGGGCTACTGTCATGACCCGAGCACTAGGTCATGGTGCTCGGGTTATTCCTGTCAGGGTTTGACAGCGGCGTTGTTATCCTAGCTCCCCGAGCTCTTATTGTGACAGTGCTCGGGGAGGCTTCCGCTCAGCTGTCAAACCCTGAACAGCTGTGCTGCATTTGTGGTTGTTAGTGCTAGGACTATTTTTACCCTCGCTGGCGACCACATCCTCGCAGCAGTGTCTGTTCGCACTCCGTCATGCTACGGAAGCTTTGGATTAATTCCTACCACGTCTGCATTTGGTTTGACCGTCGTTCCCCTAGACCGGTGAGTGTGCTGTGTAGCCTTGCCCCTCCCGGTGAGAATTGATCTCTGTGTGTCTCTGCCTTAGCAGCCGGTGTAATTATTATTTCACCAACCTTGCCTGTCTGTGCTGACCGTCTCCTCCTCTGGACCTGTAGTGAGCTGTATAGCCCTATGCCTCCTGTTGTGTTAAGACTAAGTGTCATTGTCTCAGCAGCCTGTGTTGTACCTTTTCACCGTAAATAAAACTCTCACTGAACTCACTGGTGACTGTGTGGCGTCTTATGGTGGCTCGCGAGAGCCACCCATGACATAGTGTTTTTTAAAAATGGGTTTTGTGTTTGTTTTTTAGGGTTTTTTTTTTTGGTTCTGCGGAGTATAAATACAATTTCAATGGTAGATTTGGTACTGTAGCTTGCCCCGCCTCCACCCAGGCTGGTGAATTGTCTGTTATAAAGTAATATGTTGCAGCACGCATCTGCGCAGACCAGTAATACCATTTTAAATTTGGAAATTGAAGTCCCTCTTTCATAGGGTAGATACAATAGCCTATGTCTCAGTCTAGATTTTTTCTTATTCCAAATGAAATTAATAAAAATGCTATTAAGCATATCGAAAAATGATTTTGGTAGTGGCAAAGCCAATGATTGAAAAATATATAAAAAATTTTGGCAGTATAACCATTTTTATTTTGTTAATATGGCCAATTATTGATATGGACATAGCTGTCCAATGATCAAGGGATCCTGTACAAGGGGATCATAATTTTTAGCAGCAATTGTTTTGTCAGGGGTAATTTTAATCCCGAGATAAGTAAATCCTTCCTTTGCAATGGAGAATGTGACATGGTTCAGGTGACCCACAGAACAGACACGACTCAGGGTGAATACAATTAACGTACTTTTATTGTAAACGTGAGTGAGTGGATGCGTGACTGCAGGATATATGGTGTAATGTCGTGTAGTTTGATCCGTAATCTCCAGCTGGGGCCGGCAGAGCACCGTACAACCTGGCAACCCTGTAATGAGACAAGGGCCATTAGTTTACAGTTCAACCTATGCAACACGATAGATGTTGCAGCGCTTACTGTCAGGAGATGTTGGAGTTGCTCAGGTAGTGCCGAGGCTGCAGCCAGGAAGACAGTGTCTGCTGGGCTGGCTAGCTGGAGGTGGAAGGATGAGTCTGCCGCCTGGAGGAAGAAGGAGGACCACCTCCGCGGATCTCCGCCTGTGCACAGGGGAATCGGACAAGATGAGAAGCGAGTAGGCTTACTTGGTAGTTGGACTGGGTGGAACCGGCCCGGACGTGGTACAGCAGGGCTAGGAAGCCGATGGCCGGAGAGTAGAGTGCAGGGAAGCACGGAGGCAGGCGTAACTGGATTCAGCATAGAGAATCAGACGACTCCGCGCCCAGCACTGGTCCTGGTGGAATAAATAGGCCACAGGAGATGGCAGGCAGGTGTGTGCACAGGTGCCGTGATTGGCAGCCATGACAGTACTCCCCCCCCCCCCGCCAAGGCATGCCTCTCGGCGGGTGTTCCAACCTACCCGGGTGCGTCCGATGGAAGTCCCTGATGAGCTGCTTGTCGAGCACGAAGGAGGGATGCACCCAGGACCTCCACTCCAGCCCATAGCCCTCCCAGTCCACCACGTACTGCAGGCCATGCCCCCGGCGGCGGACATCCAAGATGGAAGAGACAGACCACGCCGGGTTGCCGTCGATCACCCTCGATGGAGGTGGAGACCTGGGAGGGGGACACAACGGGCTGGAGGAGACTGGCTTCACTTGAGAGACATGAAAGGTTGGACAGATGCGGAGGGAGGGAGGGAGAGTTAGACGCACAGACACCGGGTTAATGATCCGGCATATGGGGAATGGACCAATAAACCGTTGGGCAGTCCTCTTCCGCTCAGCCTTCAGATTGATGTGCTTGGTAGAAAGCCATACCTGCTGACCTACCTGGTAAACCGGACCCAGAACCCTGCGTCGGTTGGCCACCGTGGTGTTGCGTTCCGCTGTTCGTCGTAATGCCGCTCTGGCCGTCCTCCAGATCCATCGACAATGCCTTAGGTGGGCCCGAACCGATGGAACGGCAATTTCCCCCTCCTCATCAGGAAACAGCGGGGGGTTGTAACCCAACGAGGCCTCAAAGGGAGACATGCCGGTGGCAGTGGACACCGCCATGTTATGGGCGTATTCGATCCAAGGGAGGTGTGTGCTCCATGACAATGGGTTGGCAGCTGCAACACACCGCAACGCTGCTTCCACCTCCTGGTTTGCTTGTTCGCATTGTCCATTGGATTGAGGGTGGTAACCAGAGGACAAACTAGCTGTAGCCCCCAAAGCGGCGCAGAATGCCTTCCAGACCCTGGAGATGAACTGGGGCCCTCGGTCCAAAACGATGTCCTGCGGGATGCCGTGCAGTCAAATAACATGTTGGACCAGCAGATTGGCCGTCTCCTTGGCTGAAGGTAACCCTCGCAGAGGGATGAAGTGGGAGGCTTTAGAAAATCTGTCCACCAGCGTGAGGATGGTGGTGAAATTGTTGGACATGGGGAGACCTGTGATGAAATCTAGCACCACGTGGGACCATGCCCTGCCCGGGACGGGGAGGGGATGAAGCAGCCCGGCCGGAGGTGATGAGGACGTCTTTTACCGTCGCGCACTCAGGACAGGCGCGGATGTACTCCCCTACATCCTTCTGGAGGGATGGCCACTAAAACGACCTCTATAGGAGCGCCACAGTGCGTGCCCTGCCCGAGTGGCAGGCGAACTTGGAGGTATGCCCCGACTGGATGACCTCCCCTCGGACCACTGCAGGGACGAATAACTTGCCCGCTGGACCCCCCCCCCCCCCACCGGGTCGGCCTTGTCAGACTACGCCCTTATGACCTTATCCCTGATGCCCCACGAGAGGCGCCCACGATGCATGCTGGGGAAGGATGGGATGCTCAGCCTTCTCTGCCGTTTTTGGGGCAAACTGACAGGACAGGGCGTCGGGCTTGATGTTCCTTGACCCAGGGCGGTAGGTAATGGTGAAGTCGAATCGTCCAAAGAAGAGCGACCAGTGGGCCTGTCGGGCGTTCAGCCACTTAGTGGTCCAAAGGTACTCCAGGTTTTTATGGTCGGTCCAGACGATGAACGGCTGTGACGCTCCCTCCAACCAGTGCCACCACTCCTCCAGGGCCAGTTTAACCGCCAACAACTCCCTGTCACAGATGTCGTAGTTACGCTCCGCTGGGGACAGGCATTGAAGGAAGCAGGCGCAGGGGCGGATCTTACCGTCAGCCGGAGAGCGCTGGGACAAAACAGCCCCCACCCCAGAATCCGAGGTGTCCACCTCCACCAGGCACTGAAGAGCGGGATCCACTTGTGTCAGAATTGGCGACGACAAGAACCTGACCTTCAGCTCAGAGAATGCAGCGTCCGCCTCTTCCGTCTAGCGAAAAGGCACCTTGATGTTCAAGTTGGTGAGGGGGAGGGCGATGCGGCTGTAGTCCTTGACAAAGCGGCGATAGAAGTTCGCGAAGCCCAGGAACTGCAGGAGCTGTTTCCTCGACGAGGGAGTAGGCCAGTCCACCACCGCCTTCACCTTGGCCAGGTCCGGGATAATCTCCTTCTGGGCGATGATAAAGCCGAGGAAGGAAGTCCGGGAGACGTGGAACTCACACTTCTCTGCCTTGACGAAGAGTTTATTCTCCAGCAGCCACTGCAATACCCGCCTGATGTGAATGCGATGCTCCTCCATAGACTGAGAAAAAATGAGGATATCGTCAAGGTAGACAAAAACAAAAGTGCCCAGAAAATCCCTCAAAACATCATTAATAAGGCGCTGGAAAACGGCCGGGGTATTGGTCAGCCCAAACGGCATAACCAGGTATTCGAAATGCCCACTAGGGGTCCTAAAGGCCGTCTTCCACTCATCCCCCTCCCGTATGCACTCCAGGTGATAGGCATAGCGCAGGTCTAATTTAGTAAAGCAGCAAGCCCCCCGGAGGGAATCGAATGCCGAGTTGAGAAGAGGGAGGGTGTACTTATCCTTAATGGTGATGTTATTCAGCTCCCGGAAATCAATGCAGGGCCTGAGAGAGCCGTCTTTCTTTCCCACGAATAAAAAACCCCCACCCCCACCGCCGAAGATGATGGTCGAATTATGCCTGAGCTGAGTGAGTCCTTAATATATGAATCCATGGCCGCGCGTTCCGGAGCAGACAGGTTGTACACTCTGCTAGATGGCAGAGGAGCGCCGGCCCGCAGATTGATAGCACAGTCATATGGTTGGTGAGGGGGAAGGGAAAGGGCCTGGGATTTGCTGAAGACGGCCCCAAGGTCATGATATTCTGGTGGCACTTTCGACAGGTCGGGAGGGGGAGAGGCAGGGACACCCAGAGGTGTGGCAGGCGAGTATGCAGCAGACTGCAGACAGGCACTTAGGCAGAAAGGGCTCCATGAAACCACACTCCCAAACGCCAGTCAATAGATGGGTTGTGCAGGCACAGCCAAGGATAGCCCAGGATGACCGGGGAGGATAACACCGGCAGAACGTACAGGTCCAACTCCTCCCGATGGTTGCTGGAGATGATAACTGGCACTGAGGTGACCCGATGAGTGACAGTGGCTAAAGATGCTTTCGACAGGGCGATGAGTTTGAGAGGAGTTTTCAGCGGCTGCATAGGGAGACCCAGATGGATTGCCAGGCTACTAGAAATAAAGCTCTGCTCGGCCCCTGAGTCAATGAGTGCATGTGTGTTGTGTTCCCTATGGCCAAAACAAAACCGGATAGGAATTAGAAAACGGGTGAGGGGATTATTGCAGGATACGTCCGTGAGACCCCCTACTGCGATGCACGGACTTCCCCTTTTGGCCGCTTGGGACAGGAATCAAGGTTATGGTCCTTGCTCCCACAATAGACGCACAACCCCAACTCTCGGCGGCGCTGTCTCTCCGCAACAGGAAGTTTTGACCCACCCATGACCATTGGCTCTTGGTCCTCCGAGATATCAGCTGACAGGACGGCCAGCAGGGGGGGCTGGAGGGAGCGGCGTGGCATGTTACCCAAGCGGCCGGAAGTTCTATGCTCAGCCGCCCACGCCCTCAAACCGTTGTCAATGTTAATGGCCAGGGAGATACACTCATGCAGCGTAGAGGGTTTCTCCAGTCGGGCCAGCTCGTCCCGCAGGCAAGGGCTCAGACTTCTAAGGAATATACTACTCAGAGAGGCATCCTCCCACCCGACCTCCGTAGCCACCACCCAGAAGTCTACGGCATAATCGGCGACCGCCCTCGACCCCTGCTGAAGATTTAATAGGCGAGAGGTGAGTACGTCCTCCCAGTCTGAGTGACTGAAAACCTCTTGAAATTCCTGTGTGAATTGTACATAAGTCATAGAAGCATAATCAGCCCTAGCCATTACCGCATATGCCCAAGCTAAAGCCTGTCCTTCTAATAAATTGATCATATTGTGGTGGACACACATATGGGACCTGTTTTGTGACTCACATTTTAGGTCAGAACAAAGGCAGAGCAGCTTCCTTAGTGATTACAGGAAGCTGCAAGAATCTTAGCTTTGGTATGCAAGGCTTGAGACTGTGAGTATGCAAGGCTTGAGACTGTGGGGGGTTTAATTAAAGCATTAAAGAAGGGATGCATTGTAGACAGTGGAAGTGATATCATGGACAGAAAATGCATTGTGACTTTCTTTATAATGCAAGGTGGTCTGTGATACATGTGACCTGTGAAGTGTAAGAGTCCTGATATTTAAGGACGAGAGTTTACTGTGTGAATCTCTCCTTTCTGTTTTGAGATGATGGTGATGTGAATAAAGCTGACTTGAGAGAGAACTCTGCCTCGTCATTCTCACATCACTACACTGGTGACCCGAGACGTATCATGCAAGAGGAGAATTCCCCCGGGCCAGCCTCGTCAGGAGCCCCCAGCCAAGCAAATGCCACTACAGTCCAGCTACCGGACTTCTGGCAGAACAATCCGCGCTCCTGGTTCAACGTGGTTGAGGCGCAGTTCAACCTCCGGGGAATATCGGTAGACGCCACCAAATTCTACCACGTAGTCGCAAAGCTGGACAACAACACGGCCCAGCATGTGGAGAGCCTGATCGACCGGCCACCGGACAGCGACAAATACGGCACGTTGAAGGCTGCACTCATCCAGCAATTCATCCCCTCAGCGGAGGAGCGAGCAGAGAGGCTCCTGGCGCTGACGGAAGTGGAAAATGACATGCCCGCGAACCTGATGAAGTTGTTGAGGTTGAAGAACTCTGACAACGATCACTTCATTTTCACCCACCTCTTCCTCAGGACTCTACCGTCAGCAGCGAGAGCGACCCTGGCCAGTTCGCCACTGTTGGCCCTACAGGACTACCGCGCGCTGGGCCGAGAGGCGCAGCGGATTGTCAACGCCACCAGGTGGCGCGCAGCCACGGCCGCTGCAGCGGAACTCGGCGCGACGACCGGAGACGACAGGAGGCCAGAGGCAGCGATACCAGACTCATCGACGACGGCGACGGCAGGGGCCAGGGAACGCAGCTCGGATGTCCGTTGTTTCTACCATCGCCGCTTTGCAGAGAGGGCATGCAAGTGTGTACCACCGTGCCAGTTCGGGCGTTCGGGAAACGCCAAGACCGGGGGTCGGTAGCAGCCGCGGCCCTCGGGGAGGAGAACAAGCTGCTCTACTTGTCGGACGCACACTCGGGGAGGCAGTTCCTCATCGACACAGGCTCCCAGTTGAGTTTCATCACACCTTCCTACGTGGACAGACTAGCAGGTTCCGGAGGTCCCCGGGTGACGGCAGCGAACGGCTCGGAGATTAAGACCTTTGGTGAGAAGACTCTGCTTCTGTCTCTACACGGCCGTGCATTTGAGTGGACTTTTGTTGTAACAGCAGTAAATTTCAACATGTTAGGGGCTGATTTTTTGTGCTCACATGGTTTGTTGGTTGATCTCGCTAACAGGCGCCTGGTTAATGCACTTTCTTTTAATTCTATCCCCTGTACAGCGCGAGTGGCCCCACCAACAGCACAAGCCAACGTCACAGCTGCAAGCGGTAAGTTCCACACACTGCTCACTCAGTTCCCAGCACTCACGGTCCCCACATTTTCAGCAACAGTTGCTAAACATGGGGTGGAGCATTTTATTACCACTACCGGACCGCCAGTTTTTGCAAAAGCTCGGCGCTTGGACGCAGTTAAACTGGCCATAGCGCTCGAGGAGTTTGCCAACCTGGAGAGGTTGGGCATTATCCGACGTTCAAACAGTCCTTGGGCTTCCCCGCTACACATGGTCCCGAAAGCTGACGGAGCATGGCGACCTTACGGGGATTTCCGCAGGTTAAACAACGCTACAGCGCACGACCGCTACCCAATCCCACATATCCAAGATTTTTCCGTTCATTTGGCAGGGGCGTGCGTTTTTTCTAAAATAGACTTGGTCCGCGGTTACCACCAAGTCCCAGTGCACGCTGAGGACATACCCAAAACAGCGGTAATAACTCCGTTTGGCCTATTCGAGTTTTTACGCATGCCATTCGGACTTAAAGGGGCTGCTCAGACGTTCCAACGCATGATGGACGTGGTGCTTCGCGATCTCCCTTTCGTGTTCGTTTACTTGGACGATATTTTAGTAGCCAGCGCGTCCGAAGACGAACACGAAAAACACCTGGCCACAGTTTTCCGAAGGTTGGGAGATCACGGGTTAATAATCAACCCGGCGAAGTGTCAGATCGGGGTGGCACAGATCGATTTTTTAGGACACCGCGTCTCCCCCGAAGGAGCGGTTCCGCTTCCTGACAAAGTGCGCGCGGTGGCAGATTTTCCCCGGCCGCAGACGGTCAGGGCGTTGCAGGAGTTTTTGGGAATGGTGAATTTTTATAACCGTTTTCTCCCCCGCGCGGCGCAACTCATGCAGTCGCTGTACGCCGTGCTCAAAAAAAAGAAACCCGCGGATAAGATCGAGTGGCCCCCGGAGCGGGACCAAGCATTCTCGGAGGTGAAGGCAGCCTTGGCAAAGGCTGCGTTGTTGGCACACCCAGACCCAACGGCCCGCATAGCGTTCACCACTGACGCATCAGAGGTGGCCATAGGGGCGGTCGTGGAGCAACATGTAGCCGGGGTTTGGCAGCCCCTCGCATTTTTCAGCAGGACCTTGCGCGATAGCGAACGTAAATACAGCGCGTTCGACAGGGAGCTGCTGGCTCTCCATTTGGCCATCCACCACTTTCAGTTCTGGCTAGAAGGACGCTCTTTCACCGCGTTCGTTGACCACAAACCGTTAACATTCGCGATGGCCAAGGTTTCTGAACCGTGGTCAGGCCGGCAGCAGAGACAGCTGGCCGCGATATCAGAGTTTACCACTGATATTCAGCATGTGGCGGGCAAACTCAATGTAGTGGCAGATTGCCTCTCGCGCGCCGTGACAGCCCCAGTCAGTGTAGGGGTAGATTATGTAGCCATGGCCGCGGAGCAGGTTGGTGACGCGGATGTGCGCGCGCTTCAGTCTGGACCAGCAGGGTTGAGGCTGGAGAGCAGGGTGCTGCAAGACGGCATGCCCCCCCTAATCTGCGATGTCTCCACTGGACGGCCGCGTCCAGTAGTACCGGCCGCATGGCGCCGCCGTGTTTTTGACTCGGTTCATTCCTTGGCGCACCCTGGAGTGCGCGCGTCGGTCAAAATGGTAGGAGAGAAATTTGTGTGGCCGAGCCTCCGCAAACAAGTTAAGGAGTGGGCAGCAGCCTGCACGGTGTGTCAACAAGCCAAAATACACAGGCACACGAGGGCTCCTTTGGAGCCGTTTCACATTCTGGCCAAGAGGTTCGATCACGTTCATGTAGACCTCGTGGGCCCCCTCCCGCTGTCACAAGGGTGCACACACCTTCTCACAATGGTGGACCGCACCACGCGCTGGCCTGAAGTGGTCCTGCTGGCATCAACCACGGCCGAGGAGGTGGCGCGCTCGTTTTTAACAGCTTGGGTGGCGCGCTTCGGCGTTCCGTCAGACATTACGTCCGACAGAGGCCCTCAATTTGTGTCCGAGCTTTGGTCAACAATGGCCCGCAGCCTGGGTGTCACAATTCACCGCACAAGCGCGTACAATCCACAGGCTAACGGGTTATGCGAACGTTTTCATAGTTCATTGAAAGCGGCTCTCAGGGTGTCACTGACGGATGCAAATTGGGTGGACAAGTTACCGTGGGTGTTATTGGGGTTGCGTTCTGCGCCTAAAGAGGACTTAGAAGCCTCCCCAGCGGAGCTTGTGTTTGCGCAGCCACTCCGGCTCCCTGGGGAGTTTCTCCCAGATAACCCTGCAACAGACGCCTCCCCGTCTCAGCTGTTGCAGAGTAACATAGAAGCAAGCACGCTGTCCGGCCCCGCGCACACACTTTTCAGCTCGTTTTTGTGCCTAAAACTTTGAAGAACGCAGAGTTTGTTTTTGTTAGACACGATGCGCATCGAACCCCGTTGCGACCGCCTTATGACGGACCGTTCAGAGTGCTAGAAACAGGGGACAAGCAGTTTTTGCTAGATTTGGGGGGTAGGAAAGAGAAAGTTGGCATAAACAGACTCAAACCCGCTTTTGTGGTGGCAGATGAGCAAGTGCTGTTGGCGAGGGCCCCGCGATGGTCTACCTCGCCGCTTGTTTCCCCAGAACACCCACAGGTGCTGACAAAAGGTTTCCACCTCCAGACGGCAAACCCCCAGCGTGGCAGCGCCGCAGAGACGTTGAATCGCAGCTACAGCAGATACGGCAGGAGACTGAGGCCTATACAGCATGTGGACTGATGTGCATTGATACTATCACAGCATGCATGTGGTTATTCTCTTGTTGTTCTGTTTGTTCTAAAATGTTGGGGGGGGGGGGCTTTGTGTGGTGGACACACATACGGGACCTGTTTTGTGACTCACATTTTAGGTCAGAACAAAGGCAGAGCAGCTTCCTTAGTGATTACAGGAAGCTGCAAGAATCTTAGCTTTGGTATGCAAGGCTTGAGACTGTGAGTATGCAAGGCTTGAGACTGTGGGGGGTTTAATTAAAGCATTAAAGAAGGGATGCATTGTAGACAGTGGAAGTGATATCATGGACAGAAAATGCATTGTGACTTTCTTTATAATGCAAGGTGGTCTGTGATACATGTGACCTGTGAAGTGTAAGAGTCCTGATATTTAAGGACGAGAGTTTACTGTGTGAATCTCTCCTTTCTGTTTTGAGATCAGAATCAGAATCAGAATCAGAATCAGCTTTATTGCCAAGTATATTTACAAGTAAACACACGAGGAATGTGACTTGACATTGGACGCGCACGTTAGGCGCATCCAATGACGCGTCGCCATACAAGGCGCCTGTCAACAGTGGAGGTAAAGAGGGGAGGGGAGGGGGAGGAAAACACAATAGGAGAGAGAAAAAACATAGTAATCAGAATAAACGCTCGTATATGAGCCAAATTTTGACTACACAGAAAAAAACCCTCATGCATTAGCAGACAATAGATACAATCACACAGCAGAGGGAGGGAGAGCAGTGCGTGTATATTTGCATGTCATTGTGTAGTGTGAGTGTAACAGTTGTTAGTGGGCAGCAGAGGGCGCCTCCAGGCAGTGGATAGATGTTATAATCATGTGACTTATAAACAAGACCAGAGATCAGAGTCTGTCTCTCTTTTCCTCTTCCTTGCAGAAGGCACATGGGCATTGTCCTCGAGAGACCAATCCGCTGACGACAACAACTGATTGTTGATGTATGGGTAGACATAAGCCACTTCTCTGGCGTTATCTTATCGAGGAGGAATGTAAACAAGGGTACCAAAACACAAGGTCAAATCTGCACAGTGCACTCAGAGAATAAAAAAAATTTCTCTCTCTTCGATTCTGTGCTTCAATTTCATACAGGCTTGAATCATACTTTAGATCATTCTCTGGAGAGCACTCAGCGATCCACAGATGTTATCCACCTACCGAAACATAGGTAAAACATGTCCAGAGAGTTCGTTCTCTCTTCAATGCATGCCAGGTAGTAAATTCCATGGTGATGATGATGGTGGTGATGATGATGAGATGATGGTGATGTGAATAAAGCTGACTTGAGAAAGAACTCTGCCTCATCATTCTCACATCACTACAATATAGCTAATACGGCTCTGGTCAGTGGGAAAATCCCCGGGTACCCGTTGGAATACTATTTCGCACTGCATGAGGAACCCCCTGGCCTCCCCCAAAACACCTTTAAAGCGAGCGGGAGTAGGGACAGGAGTGAGCCGACAAGCGGGGCCCGGAGAGGAAGGGCTAGGAGTGGAGCTAGCAGTGGAACTAGCGGTAGAGCTAGCGGGAGTGGTGGAGCTAGTAGGAGCTGTGGGGAAACCCTGTGGGCTAACCAATCAATCTAACCTGTCGGTGATGTGGGTTAGCTGAGTTAGCATCACCTGCTGCTGGTACGCTAATTGATCTACCTGAGCCTCTAGATGGTTAATTCGGCGCGCGAGCGTGCTGCCTGCCAGGTCACTTTGGCGGAGTCGTACTGACATGGTTCAGGTGACCCACAGAACAGACACGACTCAGGGTGAATACAATTAACGTACTTTTATTGTAAACGTGAGTGAGTGGATGCGTGAGTGCAGGGTATATGGTGTAATGTCGTGTAGTGCGATCCGTAATCTCCAGCTGGGGCCGGCAGAGCACCGTACAACCTGGCAACCCTGTAATGAGACAAGGGCCGTTAGTTTACAGTTCAACCTATGCAGCACGATAGATGTTGCAGCGCTTACTGTCAGGAGATGCTGGAGTTGCTCAGGCAGCGCCGAGGCTGCAGCCAGGAAGACAGTGTCTGCTGGGCTGGCTAGCTGGAGGTGGAAGGATGAGTCCGCCACCTGGAGGAAGAAGGAGGACCGCCGCCGCGGATCTCCGCCTGTGCACAGGGGAATCGGACAAGATGAGAAGCGAGTAGGCTTACTTGGTAGTTGGTCCGGGTGGAACCGGCCCAGACATGGTTCAGCAGGGCTAGGAAGCTGATGGCTGGAGAGTAGAGTGCAGGAAAGCACGGAGGCAGGCGTAACTGGATTCAGCATAGAGAATCAGACGACTCCGCGCCCAGCACCGGTCCTAGTGGAATAAATAGACCGCAGGAGATGACAGGCAGGTGCGTGCACAGGTGCCGTGATTGGCGGCCATGACAGAATGGAGTCTTTATCACCGGAGGTTGCCTCTCTTCTTTGTTTAAGAATATTATAGATGATTTAGCATAGTTTATTTTATAACCAGAGAAACGTCCAAACATTTCTATTTGTTGTATAAAGTTTGGAATACTGACCTGCAAATCTGATTAAAAAAATTATTACATCACTGGCATATAAAGATATACGATGTTCTTGTTCTCCAATTTATACGCCTGAGAGGTTTGGGTGTGCCCTTATTGCCATTGCTGAAGGTTCCATGGCTAATATGAATGACATAGGCAACAACGGGCAGCCTTGACTTGTAGATCGCTGTAGGATAACTGGCGTAGAATCTATACCATTTGTCAAGACGCTTGCTAAAGGCTTTGTGTACAAGATCTGCACCCATCTAAGGAAGTTTCCATCAAAATCCAAATCTAAGTAAAACATTAAATAAGTAAGGCCATTCTATTCTCTCAAAGGCTTTTTTCACATCTAATGACAATATTGGTGTATTATTAGCATCAAATTTTCCATGAACTATGTTAAGTACTCTTCTAATATTAAAAAAAACCTTGACAATTTGGTATAAAGCCATTTTGATCATTATGAACTAAATGGGACATGTATGGGTTTAGTCTTCTTGCAAGTGCGTTACAAAGTATTTTCATGTCTGAACAGGTTAGACTTATTGGTCTATATGAGGAACGCTCCAATGCTGGTTTTCCTGGTTTCAAAATCATAGTTATCAGGTTCAGGTTACTTTATTTGTACCCGTAGGTAGATTTGTTTTGCAGTCAGGTGACATCCATATTTACACACCACAATTACATTCAACATGAACACAAACACAGGCACACATGAAGCTGACTATAAACATGATAAAAATACTCAAGGCTCCATCAATCAGGACATAAGACAAGGAGATGAGAGAAAAAACAGAGAGATAAGAGAGAAGGGTCATATTAAAAAGTTAAAGACTAGTCAAAGAGGTTAAAAACTCAAAAGTCTAAAACCCAATAAAAGATTTAGAACCCAAATAAAGAACCTACAAAAATAAGTAAATATAAAATGAAATTAATAAATAGGTAACTAAATTATGTGCAATATATTGTTACAACTTGTTCAACTCTTTGACAGCAGCAGGAACAAAGCTGTTTTTGTAGCGCTGGGTTTTACTTTTTGGGACAGCAAACCTCCGTCTGGAGGGAAGAAGCTGAAAGTGGCAGTGCAAAGGGTGGGAGTCATCATTTAAAATGGAGGTAGCAATCCTCTGTACCTGTCTGGTGTACAGGGATGTCAGGCTCAGCTGTGGCTCACCAAGCAAACGACTGGACCATCTAACTACCTGATCCAAGGATTTCCTCTGTTTCAGTTTTATCTGGCCAAACCATGACACTAAAGAAAAGGATAAAACAGATTCAATAAAAGCCCGATAAAACATTATCATTATGGTTCGGTCACTTTGGAAGCGTGCAAGTTTCCTTAAACAATGCAAATGTTGCTGACCCTTTTTGCACACCCTTTCACAGTTCTCTTCAAAGTTTAAATTACTTTCAATAATCATCCCAAGATACTTGTAGGATTGTACACATTCAGTGGTCTGACCTTTTAGTACAGTGACTTCGTGCATAGGAGTTTTCCTCCTAAAGTCAATAATCATATCTTTAGTTTTTGTCGTATTCAGCTGCAGGTAGGAATCCTCACACCAGTGAACAAAATCATCAACTACTGGGCCGTGGCCACTCTCACCATCCTGGAGGAGACTGACAACAACTGAATCATCAGCATACTTTATAATGTGTCTGTTGTCATGTCTGCTCCGACACATGTTTGTATATCATTGTCAATCTTAAAGATGGAGGAAGGGTTCCTTTCTTAAAAGATTCCTCATACATATCCATGAGCAGATTTAAAAGCTTTTCTTTGAATGTTTTATAGAATTCAATCGGTAGACCATCAGGTCCTGGCATTTTCCCACTATTCAAATTTTGTATGGCCTGCAAGATTTCTTCAGTTGTTATATTCCCATCTAACTTTTGTTTGGCCTCATCAGTTAATGTTTGAAAATGTAATTGATCATGATAAGCATCCTGTTCTTTAAAAGTTTTAGGACATTCAGATTGATTATATTGTTATATATTATAACATATATTATATATATGTGGGAACACCCCCCCCAAAAAAAAACAACTGAAAACCTGACTTGTGCTATAACAATATAATATATAATATAATATAAGATACAGATAAGCCTCCTGGAATTTCCCCATTGTGGGACTAATAAAGGCTTATCTTATCTTATCTTATCTTATCTTATCTTATATTATATTATATTATATATTATATTGTTATAGCACAAGTCAGGTTTTCAGTTGTTTTGGGGGGGTTCCCACAGTTGAGTTTCTGATAGTACAAATGTCTTATAAAATACTCAAAATCTCTGTGTTATGACAGGAATTAATAATATGGTAATGAACTGAGCAGGTACTGGTCTATGATACAAATATTTTACTCTGACGACTTTGAATCAGTCTTCATCATAGACCATTTATTTCTACTGAGCTTTGCAAACAGCTTCTGCAAAACAACTACTAAATAAGTGTAGCACACCAAGCTATTTTGCTTCTACCAGTGATCAACTGTGGTCATTTTGATGAGCTCAGCATAAGAAGCACTATTCCTGGAACATTTCAGTCCCCTGTAATGTAAGTGAACCAAACAATCAATTATAGGTGGCAGGGGTAGTGTTAAAAGATCTCTGGGATAAAGTTGTGGACATGCATATGTGAGGACATGGATACAAAAACAATGTAAAGGCTTTATCAGTCCCTAGAAGGGGTTGATAGAAGTGTGGTCTATTATTAAGAGATGGAAGGTGTTTGTTACAACTGAGACCCACCCTGGATCAGGACATCCCTCCAAACAGGATGAAAGAGCAGGGAGGAAACTGGTCAGAGAGGCTAGCAAGAGACCTACAGGAACTTTGAAGCAGCTGCAGGAATTCATGATGAAGAGTTGTCATTGTGAATGTGATGAAAATATAGCAAATTCTCCACAACTGTGACGTGTATGGGGGGCTTAAAGAAAAAAGGCACACTTTAAGAAAGGCAATATGCAGCTTTGACAAAATGCACCTTGAAGATTCAGTTTCTAGACTAAAATTAGACTATCTGGCCTCCACACCACATAATTTGTCTAGTCAAATGCCAATATAGCTCACCATCCAAATTACACCATTCTTACAGTAAAACATGGAGGTGGTACAGGCCCTGTCATACTATGATGATGTATCCAGTGTATGCCAACGTATCAAAATTTCTTTAAAACACTGGCATACGTTGAAAACTTTCAGATTTGGGCATATGCATCACGTATCCATAACAAGTTGGACGTATACGTACATAACAGAACATTTCATAACTTATAGATAACTTACATATACCAGCAAATGCTTAGTGTTTTGCCAGCGTTCATAACGTATGCCCAACAATAGTCTAACTTATGCATAGTGTGGTCATGCCAAACTGCTGTTGCTTCCTGATCCATGAATCCCAGGTGTATGAGAGCATGAAGGCTCCATCATCTTGATTGAACCGAGATGATTCTCTCCTCCAAAGACCATCACACGGCGGGGAAGGGGGGGGGGGGGCGACTTGGCAGATCTGTCAAATCTGTCAGGTCGGTCATGCCTACAGAAAGGATGAAACAGCTGATGTGACATGCCCCAAAAGTCAGATGACAGTCAAAACATGTCAAGGTATGAAACATCTCTTTACTTTGTTTGAATAGAAGAACAAGAACAGTTGGACATGGACATCTGCTTACCATGGAGTACTGACGGGTTTCTCCTGTGAACCAACGCTGCCAATATGCCATTATACGGCAGCTGTAAGTTAGAAACACGTTTAATAAGTTCAGAACATGTCAAATACATATACATACTGGGGGTGGCTGTGGTGCAGGTGTAGTGTGGCCAGCTACGGATCGGATGGTCAGGGGTTCAATTCCCGCTCTGTCTGCAGTCTGCATGTCGAAGTGTCCTGGAGCAAAACACCTATGCATTCACACATCAGTGTGTGAATGGGTGGACAGCAGGATCTGTAAAGCGCTGTGGTCATCAAGAGATGAGAAAAAGCGCTATATAAGTGAATGCTGTTTACCATTTACATATATCAGTATGTGTTGGAGATAAGTTTGATATAAGTTACACATACTGTAGGTTCAAAGCACATTACCCATAAGTTAGAAATAAGATTTGGGTATGCTAATTATCTCAACATATTTCAACTTATGAGTAACTTACAAGTAATGTGTGCGTGAACATGTGTCAGTGATCGTGTAACTTACCTACAACTTATGGCTCGTGTATGCGGGACGTATGAGCTATATGCTGGATGTACAAAATTTTTAGATGACCTTGCCGTACTATGACGTATACCTTTGTGCTTCAGCCTGCTCTTAACTTATACAAAACTTACCCATAACTTATTTGACGTACGCCAGCATATTCACCAAATCGTCGGCATACGCTGTCTAAATCGTCAAGGTGTGACAGGGGCTTTACATCCTGTTGTTGGGGGCATTTGTCTGCAGCAGGGACTGGAACACTGCAGGATAGAAGGAAAAACTGATGGGGCAAAATACCCAGAAATTCTAAAGGAAAAGCTACTGCCCTCTGCCAGAAAGTTGTCAGTGGAAAGAAGGTTCACCTTCCAACATGACGATAACCCAAAGCACAAAGCAAAATTTACCACACAGTGGTTGAAAGAGAAAAAGGTGAATTCCACAGCATGGCGCAGTTGACACCAGACTTAAACCTCATTGACAATCTGTGGAATAATTTGAAGACTGCAGTGTACCAACAGTCAATGTCAAATTTAACTGAGCTAGTGCAGTTCTTCAAAGAAGAGTAGTCAAATATTGCAACATGTGATTAAAGCAAAAGGTGGTTCAACAAAATACTGAGACAAGAGAGTGTTCCGTTATCCACTCAGTGATTGGTTTTTTATTATTATTTTGGATGTCTGACTATTATACCCATCTTCTGCATCAGTTGTCAACACTGGATCCACAAGAGATGTTCAGGTATCAAAGGTCGTTCAAGAGAACTTCCGCTGTCATATGTCTTGTCTGATTGTTCTCAAACCAATGAGACTGCTGGAGAAGTTGACAATCGATGATGTAGACCTTGAAGAGGTCACTACATTCTGCTATCTCGGAGATAGTTGTGGGCAGAGTGGAGGTTGCTAAGATGCAATCACTGCCAGGATCTGCTCCACCTGGAAAGCCTTCCGTGAACTACTACCTATACTTACAAACTGTGGTATTTCTGTAATATGCAGAGGGTCCGTGTATAAGATAAGATAAGATAAGACAAGCCTTTATTAGTCCTACAATGAGGAAATTCCAGGATTGCAACAGCACAGGGATAGCAACACTCAGAGCAACAATCAGAAGGCAAGAAAAAACAAGAGCAGCTAGTAAACATATGTACATATTACTATAAATATATATATATATATATATATATATATATATATATATATATATATATATATATATAGAGAGAGAGAGAGAGAGAGAGAGAGAGAGAGAGAGAGAGAGAGAGAGAGAGAGAGAGACACACACACAGTGCGGAGCATTATGGTTGGTGAATGTGCAGCAGAAAGTCTAAGCTCTCTCTCCGCGGATGCGGTGGGCCAGCTGGAAGTCTTTGGGCATGATGGTGACCCTCTTAGCGAAGAAGAGACCCACCAGGTAGGCCTCGTTGGCCTCCTGCAGAGCCATGACGGCGAAGCTCAGGAAGTGCAGGTCGGTCTTGAAGTCCTGAGCGATCTCCCTCACCAGGCGCTGGAAGGTCAGCTTACGGATGAGCAGATCTGTGGATTTCTGGTAGCGACGGATCTCTCTCAGAGCCACGGTACCGGGCCTGTAACGATGAGGCTTCTTCACTCCGCCGGTGGCCGGAGCGCTTTTCCGAGCAGCCTTGGTGGCTAGCTGCTTCCTGGGGGGCTTTTTCCTCCAGTAGATTTTACGGGCGGTCTGCTTGGTTCTTGCCATCGCTCTTTATTATTCTGTCTTATATTTCTTGCACGCCGCCTAAACTCCAGCCCGGCACCCGCGTCGTTTTCGCTACAGTTCCTGGTATGTCGAGTTTCAATCCGTTAGCATCGGGTGGCGGTTGAGTGCTAGCTAGCACTAGCTCTTCCTGCTGTAACGTCTCCTGCTGTAAACAGTGGCTCCGTCCGCCGACTCGGGAGACTTTTGGGGCGATCTGTGTGTCCGTGATATATATATAGAGTGAAAGGTGTAGAAAGAAGAAGGAAGATTTTAAAAAAAAGGCTGTTGCAATGGGCAGCCAACTCGTGTGGCGCCACCGGTCCGGCGGAACCGGAACCGGAAAAAAAATAAAAAAAAAAATATATATATATATACAGTGGGGTAAAAAAGTATTTAGTCAGCCACCAATTGTGCAAGTTCTCCCACTTAAAAGATGAGAGAGGTCTCCAATTTTCATCATAGGTATACCTCAACTATGAGAGACAAAATGAGGGAAAAAAAATCCAGAAAATCACATTGAAGGATTTTTAATGAATTAATTGGTAAATTCCTCGGTAAAATAAGTATTTGGTCAATAACAAAAGTTCATCTCAATACTTTGTTATATACCTTTCGCTGGCAATGACAGAGGTCAAACGTTTTCTGTAAGTCTTCACAAGGTTTTCACACACTGTTGCTGGTATTTTAGCCCATTCCTCCATGCAGATCTCCTCTAGGAGCAGTGATGTTTTGGGGCTGTTGCTGGGCAACACGGACTTTCAACTCCCTCCAAAGATTTTCTATGGGATTGAGATCTGGAGACTGGCTAGGCCACTCCAGGACCTTGAAATGCTTCTTATGAAGCCACTCCTTCGTTGCCCGGGCGGTGTGTTTGGGATCATTGTCATGCTGAAAGACCCAGCCACGTTTCATCTTCAATGCTCTTGCTGATGGAAGGAGGTTTTCACTCAAAATCTCACGATACATGGCCCCATTCATTCCTTCCTTTACACGTATCAGTCGTCCTGGTCCCTTTGCAGAAAAACAGCCCCAAAGCATGATGTTTCCACCCCCATGCTTCACAGTAGGTATGGTGTTCTTTCTCCTCCAAACACAACAAGTTGAGTTTTTACCAAAAAGTTCTATTTTGGTTTCATCTGACCATATGACATTCTCCCAATCCTCTTCTAGATCATCCAAATGCTTTCTAGCAAACTTCAGACGGGCCTGGACATGTACTGGCTTAAGCAGGGGGACACGTCCGGCACTGCAGGATTTGAGTCCCTAACGGCGTAGTGTGTTACTGATGGTAGCCTTTGTTACTTTGGTCCCAGCTCTCTGCAGGTCATTCACTAGGTCCCCCCGTGTGGTTCTGGGATTTTTGCTCACCGTTTTCGTGATCATTTTGACCCCACGGGGTGAGATCTTGCGTGGCGCCCCAGATCACGGGAGATTATCAGTGGTCTTGTATGTCTTCCATTTTCTAATAATTGCTCCCACAGTTGATTTCTTCACACCAAGCTGCTTACCTATTGCAGATTCAGTCTTCCCAGCCTGGTGCAGGTCTACAATTTTGTTTCTGGTGTCCTTTGACAGCTCTTTGGTCTTGGCCATAGTGGAGTTTGGAGTCTGACTGTTTGAGGTTGTGGACAGGTGTCTTTTATACTGATAACGAGTTCAAACAGGTGCCATTAATACAGGTAACGAGTGGAGGACAGAGGAACCTCTTAAAGAAGAAGTTACAGGTCTATGAGAGCCAGAAATCTTGCTTGTTTGTAAGTGACCAAATACTTATTTTCCACCATAATTTGCAAATAAATTCTTTAAAAATCAGACAATGTGATTTTCTGGATTTTTTTTCCTCATTTTGTCTCTCATAGTTGAGGTATACCTATGTTGAAAATTGGAGACCTCTCTCATCTTTTAAGTGGGAGAACTTGCACAATTGGTGGCTGACTAAATACTTTTTTACCCCACTGTATATATATATATATATATATATATATATATAAGGCATATATATATAAGTATAAGGCGTGCATCTGCAGTATCGTTCTTTATGGTAGTGAGACCCGGGCTGTCACTGCTGCTGATCTCGACAGAATTGTCAGATGCCACAACGTTGTGATCAGGTGGATGTACAATGTAAAACTATCCATCCATCCATCCATCCATCCATCCATCCATCCATCCATCTTCTACTGCTTAATCCTTTTTGGGTTGTGGGGGGGCTGGAGCCTATCCCAGCGTCTTTGGGCAAGAGGCAGGGTACACCCTGGACAGATCGCCAGTCCATTGCAGGACCAACATAGAGAGACAGACAACCATTCACTCTCACATTCATACCTAAGGACAATTTAGAATCCCAGCTGATGACAATTAACCTAACCTGCATGTCCTTGCCCTGTGGGAGGAAACTGGAGTACCCGGAGTAAACTCACACAGACACAGGGAGAACATGCAAACTCCACACAGTAGGGTCACCGATGGCCAGGGGGTGGGATCGAACCTATGATAGTCAGGGGTGGAATCGAGCCCATGACCTTCTTGCTGTACTGACACAGTGCTAACCTCTGTGCCACCATGCTGTGCAATGTAAACTAGATCAATATATTTCCTCTGAAGAACTACGGAATAGGATGGGGTAGACAGCATCCCAGAGGCTCTGAGATGGGGACGTTTGCAGTATTTTGGACACTTGATGCATGCATGCACCTACTGAAGCATGGCCCAGGAGAGTACTGGATCTTGAAGTGAATGGTGTCAATCCCTGTGGACGGCCGAAAAAACATTGTCAAGAAAACATCGATGCCGACCTTAGACTTCTGAGAATCACCAAAAACTATGGTAACCAACAGGAACAAGTGGAAGGCAGCTATTAAGCCTGGAAATCAACCAATTGATGGACTCCAACCTATGCTATGTAGAAAAGGGAGGTTAAACAACCAGTATGTAAGTAAGTAGTTGGATGTTATAAACTGCACTGAATAAATACAGCTGGATAAACCAAAAATTGTGTCCATCTCAATTTCAGGCTGTAATGCCAAAAAATGTGATTCTTTTCCAGACCCACTGTAGCAAATGTTGCCAAAAAACACTTAAAATACTAAAATATGCTGTATTTGTTCCAAAGTCTTCAACATGGCAACACAGACTTAAAAATTTATCACAGTTCCACACAATCTGTCCTCGTCACTGTCTCTGTGTGTTTCCAGAATCAAACCATCTGCTTTAGACTTACAGCATTTAATAAATGAAAGAAAATAATTTTGCCACAGTAAAACTGAATATCATTTTGCATCTCAATTGTATTCACACAGTTTTAAATGTTGCATTGTAGTTGTGAATGAATTTCTGAGTTATGTATGATATATAAAAAATAATGGATTGCATTTGTATAGTGCTTTTCATAACACCCAGAGACCCTTTATAATGAGTCCATTATTCATTCACTCCAGAGACAATGGTAGTGGTAACCTACTTCTGTAACCACAGCTGTCCTGGGGCAGACTGTCGGAAATGCGACTGCCAATCCACGCCAACGGCTTCTCCAACCACCGCTGAACATTTATTCACATTCATACACCTGTGTCATGAACACACTGGAGACAAGGTGGGTAAAGTGTCTTGACCAAGGATACAACGGCAGCCAAGGATACAACAGCAGGGTGGGGGGAGCAAGATTCGAACCACCAATCAATACTCTGGTTATTGGATAACCTGCTGTACCTCCTGCAGCCACTACTGCCCCACTGCATTGTTCCTAATCACCAAGTACAACAATATTCTCCGTGCTGAAAATGGTGATGTCACCAGGTTTCACAGCAATTCACAGTTTGAAAGATGACTCCTCATTATGGCACTTTAACAAAACTAAAATCCTAAAAATTATTCCTATTCAGTTTCAATGATAGTACAAAACCTCTCCGGATATAGGGTAGTGCTTAACAATAAATTAGAGTATCATCATTCAGTAATTTAAGTCATACATCCATCAATCCATCCATCATATACTGCTTATCCGTGGACCAGGGTCATGGAGGCAACAGTCCAAGCAGAGAAGCACAGACTTCCCTCTCTCTAGCCACCTCCTCCAGCTCTTCAGATGGGACACCAAAGCATTTCAAAGTCAGGAGGTGGGAGACAGTCTCTCAAGCATGTCCTGGACCCTCCCAGTAAGACATTCACAAAACACCTTAAGTGGGAGACGTCCAGGAGGTATCCTGATCAGATGCCCAAACCACCTCAACTGGCTCCTTTCGATGTGGAGGAGCAGCGGCTCTACTTTGAGCCTCTCCCAGATGATTGAACTCCTCACCCTATCTCCAAGGGTGAATCCAGAAACCCTACGGAGAAAGTTCATTTCAGCCGTTTGCATCTGTGAGCTTATTCTTTCAGTCATTACCCAAAGTTCATAACCATAGGTGAGGGTAGGAGCATATATTGACCAGTAAATCAACAGCTATGTTTTGGAGCTCAGCTCTTTCTGCACCACAACAGACTGGTACAACGTCCACATCACTGCAGATGCTGCTCTGATCCATCTGCCAATCTCCTGCTCCATTCTCCCCTCACGTATGAGTAAGACCCAGAGAAACTTGGACTCGTCCACTTGGGGCAGGTGCTTGTTACCAACCTGGAGAGGATAGTCCACCTTTTTCCGGCTGAGCACCATGGGCTTGGACTTGGAGGTATTGATTCTCATCCTGGCCACTTCAGACTCAGTAGAAAACCACTCCAGTAAGACCTGTAGGTCAATGCTTAATGAAGCCAGCAGGGCCACATCATCTACAAACAGCAGAGATGAGATCTTATGAAGAAACACAACACCCTCCATTCCTTGGCTGCACCTAGACCTCCAGTCCATAAATATTATGAACAGGATTGGCGACAAAGGGCAGCCCTCGCGGAGTCAGAATCAGAATCAGAATCAGGTTTATTGCCATTGTTCATGTAGTACACAAACTAGGAATTTGTCTCGGTACAATGCTGCAACATTAAACATGATAAGATAAGAGAAATAAACTATACATGTAATAAAGTGTAGGATAAGATTAAGTGATACTGGTCAACAGTTAAAATATATATTAGCCAGCAGCAGATACTGTGGAGAACTATATAGTGCAGTCGGTAATGCAGGAAGAAAACAGTGATGATTGACATGAGTCTGGTTGAGCTGCTGTACATGGTGCACGAGAGTCACTTAGTGTTCAGCAGTCTAATGGCAGAGGGGAAGAAGCTGTTCATGTGACGGGAGGTTTTAGTCTGGATGGACCGAAGTCTTCTACCAGAGGGGAGGGGGGCAAACAGTACATGACCAGGGTGTGAGGGATCGGCTATGATCCGGCCAGCACGCCTCCGGGTCCTGGAGATGTACAGATCCTGGAGAGATGGGAGCTTGCAGCCGATCACCTTCTCAGCAGTGCGCACGACGCGCTGCAGCCTTAGTCTGTCCCTGGCAGTGGCTCCTGCGTACCACACGGTTATGGAGGTGGTGAGGATGGACTCGATGATGGCTGTGTAGAACTGCACTAACATCTTGGTGGGTAGCTTGAGCTTCCTCAGCTGCCGCAGGAAGAACATCCTCTGCTGGGCTTTTTTGATGAGTGAGCTGATGGTCAGCTCCCATTTGAGGTCCCTGGTGATGGTAGTGCCTAGGAAGCGGAAGGAATCAGCAGTGGTGATGGGAGAGCCTGAGAGGGTGAGGGGGGGCAGAGGAGTAGTGACTTTCCTGAAGTCTACAATCATCTCCACTGTCTTCAGAGCGTTCAGCTGCAGGTTGTTATTGCTGCACCAGGACGCCAGCTGGGCCACCTCTCTCCTGTAGGCGGACTCGTCGCCGTTGGAGATGAGCCCGATGAGGGTGGTGTCGTCCGCAAACTTGATCAACTTGACAGACTGGTGGCTGGAGGTGCAGGAGTTGGTGTAAAGGGAGAAGAGTAGGGGGGAAAGTACACAGCCCTGGGGTGATCCGGTGCTGATGCTAGTATAGTCTGAGACAGTCTTTCCCAGCCGCACATGCTGCCTCCGGTCCGTCAGGAAGTCGATGATCCACCTGCAGAGGGAGTCAGGCACGTTGAGCAGGGACAGCTTGTCCCGGAGCAGAGCGGGGCGGATGGTGTTGAATGCGGAGCTGAAGTCCACAAACAGGATCCTGGCGTAGGTTCCCGGGGAGTCCAGGTGCTGCAGGATGGAGTGGAGGGCCAGGTTGACTGCATCGTCTACAGACCTGTTGGCTCGGTAGGCAAACTGCAGCGGGTCCAGGAGAGGGGTGGTGATGGACTTGAGGTGGGACAGGACCAGGCGCTCAAAGGACTTCATGACTACAGAGGTGAGCGCTACAGGTCTGTAGTCATTAAGTCCAGTGATCCGTGGCTTCTTGGGGACAGGGATGATGGTGGAGGATTTGAGGCAGGACGGCACGTGGCATAACTTAAGGGAGGTGTTAAAAATGTCTGTGAATACAGGAGCCAGCTGTTTCGCACAGAGTCTCAGGGTGGAGGGAGACACGCCGTCTGGGCCGGGGGCCTTGCGCGGGTTCAGTCTGGAGAACTGTTTGAGCACATCCTGCTCACTGATGATAAGGGGAGGGGGGGAGGTGGGGGGGGGTGCCTTAAATGAAGTAGGGAATGTGGAGGCTGTGGAGCTGGAGGGAGGGGGGGAGTTGGACACAGATGACGAGGTGTCAAAACGGGCATAGTGTTGGGACAGTCTCTGACAAAGGGCTTTGTCATCCTGACCTTTAGGAGCCTGAGGCCGATAGTTGGTGATCTGCCTCAGTCCTCTCCACACGGAAGCCGAATCATTAGCAGTGAACTGCTGCTGGAGTCTCTCTGAGTACACAGATTTAGCCCTCTTCAGCTCTCTGTTAAACCGGTATTTAACCTCCCTGTAGCAGTCCCTGTCTCCACTTTTCAGCGCTGCTTCCTTCTCCTTCCTGATCTGTCTGAGCTTAGCTGTGAACCAGGGTTTGTCATTGGAGTAACTCACCCTGGTGCGTGATGGAAGAATGTTCTCTTCACAAAAGTGGATATATGACTTCACAGTGTCCGTGTACTCATCCAGATCATGCGTGGCTCCTTTAAGCATGCCCCAGTCAGATATTTCCATGCACGTTTCCAGCTTCTCCTCAGCATCACTGGTCCGTATCTTCGTAGTGCTCACAACAGGTTTAGTGAGCTTCAATCTCTGTCTGTATGTGGGAATGAGGTGAACCATCACGTGATCAGATAATCCCAGCGCAGCTCGAGGGACAGCGCGATATGCGTCTTTCACTGTGGTGTAACAGTGATCCAGTGTGTTTAATCCTCTGGTGGGGCATTTAATAAACTGTTTGTAGCGGGGGAGATCGTGGCTCAGATTGCACTGATTAAAGTCGCCAGCCACAATAATCAGCGAGTCTGGAAAACTCCGCTCTGTGTGTTGAATGTGATCCGCGAGCACGCGCTGAGCTTCGCGCGTGTCCGCGTCGGGAGGGGCGTACACAGCGATCAGTATAAAAGAAGCAAACTCCCGTGGGGAATAAAAAGGCTTGCAGTTGATAACAAGAAATTCCAAGGCAGGAGAACAGTGTTTGGAAATTTCCGTTACATCAGAGCACCAGCTACAGTTGATGTAGAAGCAGACACCGCCTCCTGTGGTCTTGCCGGAAAGCTCTGTGTCACGATCAGCACGGAAGAGCTGGAAGCCGTCGAGGCGCAGCGCGCTGTCCGGTATATTTTCCCGGAGCCAGGTCTCAGTAAAGCAGAGGACAGCTGAGGAGGCGAGGTCCTTAAAACGCATCAGCAGTCTCAGTTCATCCACCTTGTTAGAGAGAGAGTTGGTATTGGACAGAAATATGCCAGGCAGCGCCGTTCGCGAGCCTCTCCTGCGAAGTCGTACGAGAGTCCAACTCTCACTGGGAACAAGTTTGACTTACTGTTGGCAACAACAGCCAAACTTGTCCAATGATCGTATAGAGACCGGATAGCTCATAGTAACAAGCCCGACACCCCATACTCCCAAAGCATCCCCCACAAGAAACTATGAGGGACTGAGTTCAATGTCTTCTCCAAGTCCACAAAACACATGTGGACTAGTTGGGCAAACTCCCACAAACCCTCGAGGATCCTTGAAAGGATAAAAAGTTGGTTCAATGTGCCATGACCTGGATGAAAACCACATTGCTCCTCCTGAATCAGAGGTTTGACCAACAGCCAGACTCTTCTTATGGGAGTCCAGTGTGATATGAATTGGGTGGCAGTTGACAGCAGAGGCCTTGCTGGACCAATCCCCGGCTTACTAAACTGGCTTTTGGAATGAGCTAAGACATAATCATCAGAATTCAAAACAAGAAAGGCTTGAAATAGTTTATCAGATTATCTGTGGAAAAATGAATATAGAAAATGTGAAAATATAACTGTTTTTAATTCAGTTACTAAAAAGAATATCTTTTCCACAATTATCTAGTTTTCTGAGATGCACTTTTTTGCCACTCTGACCCCTGTAGTACAAGCATTCCTCACCTGGAGAGACTGATGGGAAGGTCTTACTGTATGTATAATTCATTTTGATGGTATTTGAAGTAATCACACCTGAAAATTTGCAGAATTTATCACAGGTCATACTCATTAGCAGGATATTTGCGATATCATTTTTCTTGTCCAGAATACATGCTTCTGTTTTCAGTGGTTTATTCCTTCAGCAGGAACAAAAAATTATCAACATGACTCATCACGTTGATAGTGACTCACACAGGTTTTGCGTTTATGTTAGCAGTCATCCAGGGAATGCAGAAGCCGTACTTTTCAAAAGGTCTCATTTTTGGAAGGACATCAGTTTGACAAACTCAAAAGTTCTGTTCCTCTCATTGTAGCAGCTACTCCAGTATGACCTTGTGGGTGATGAAGAAATGAAAATTTGACACCAAAACATCCATCAGGTGAACAACAAGCTTGCTGGTATTTGTTTGTTACTCTGTAATCGTGTTTTCCTCACAGCTTCATATCTTTGGCAGTACTTCCCACTGCGTGGCCTTTGAATGTCTCCTCAGTGCTGGCACAGTAAATGACACGCACTGTTGTATTTTTAATATAGTGTTATCATCAGACATTCCATGAAAAGCATGTTGCATGGTTGCAGCTCAAGATAGGAAACACTCTTGCGCTAGCAGTAATAAGAGCTAATAAATAAGTTATTAATTCTTCAGAGGATGAAATTGGGAAAAATCTGTCAGCCTCTTGTGGTTGATTTTAACTGAAACACTGCATTTATCTTGCCATCATACACTGGAGTTAAAGGGATTTTCTTTATATGTATGGCACTTGAACAAATAAGACAGCATTCAGTGCCGATGTGGAAAAATATAATGATGTTCACTGAGCATGTCATTTCCTCTGTTATCAAGAGACAATGTGCTCAGACTAGACTGAAAGGAATCTTTGATTGGCATATGATCTAATTATAATCCCTGTAACGTTGAAGCCATTTCAAGTCTGTTGCTTAGAAACTGTTATCCTTATGCACTGAGAATGAGCTGCTAGCTTGGATAAGTGTACACGCAGATATACTGTAATTACACTTTTTTACAGTCCCACCTATGTGGAGAAAAACAAGGGAGTTGCTGGCTTTGAGGAGTTAATAAGGTAACATTTTATAACGCAGGCCATGAAGCACTATGAAATTACAGAATACGTTCTGTGTACTTTCAATGAAAATACTACTGTTAAACAGTGTAAGTACAGTGAACTATTGGGGTAACAAGTTGTGTTTTTGAAAAAAAAATTGCAGGGTACTTTCTGTGTGCTTTAAGTGAAAGTACTGGTGTAAAACAATTGTTAGTACAATAAAATATCAGCCCAGACCCTGAAAGTATTGGGTAAATTTTGGAGCAATTACTACTATGCAATAATACAGCCCCAAACCCAAGCTCTGTGATCTTCTGGATTACTGACTACCTGACAGGCAGTATTATTGTGTGACACGGGTGGTGTCTTCACCTTCCAGTTCTGCCGCCACCTGGGGTATAAGAGGGCTGTGAGGAAGGGGGGCAATCTCTTTGACCACCTCTCAGCCTAGCGGGAGCGCTTCTGTATAACCTGTGAGTCTATAATAAAGTCTTGTTCAGTTCCACCTTAAGTCTCGTCATTCACCATCAATTACAGACATACTGTAACAATGACCATATCAAGCAATGCAAAGATGGGGACTGAGGACACTGTCAAAATAAGGCCAAACCAAAGCAACAGATAATGACAGGAATAACCCACAAGAAAACCCATGATGATAATAATGATACTAATACTAATAAACAGGACTAAGGCACAGATAATAATACTACTACTGAAAAACAATCAAAACTAAAAGTCAGACAGGCATAATAAGAATGAAATCAGAGACCATGAAAATAATCGAACAACCCACAGAGGATCATAAAAATATACTCAAAGCAAAAACGTTGGCTGGGGCCCAATGCCCTGGAGACAAGGAATATAAATTACACTGGTCAACATCAAATTTATTTTTTGAGGTTTTTTTTAGCTGATTTGGGACAATTTTGATGTGCTGAATCCAAAAATCACATTGGTTTTGCTCAATCAGGTCAACTTTTTGAATTATGGCCACATGTTGTTTTATACATTTTTGTTTACATGTATGGGTATTTTCGCTTTATATGACGCAAAATTCTTTTTTATGTCTTGAGATTCTCTGAAATTTGAACAATGATGATGTAACATTCAATTTACATGTACTTACCTTTTACATGCACAGTACTAAGTAAGTACTAAGTAAGTACAGGTTTTTACTTATCACCTGATCGAGAGAAACGGATGTCATTTTCAGATTCAGCAGTGCAAAATTGTCTTAAATCAGTTGAAAAAAGAGACAACTTACAAAAAAATTATTTTTGTAACCCTGTGTTATAAATCAAGGTGAGGACATGGGACCCAGCCCACGCCTTGACACAAACACTATGTACAGTGAGCATAAATAGCAGGGGGGGGGGGGGGGGGGGTTATATCAGTGGACATAGTAGATACTAATAATAAAATTCAAAATTATGACATGCAAAATCCAATCTACACTTGTGAATGACGTCTAGTTAAAACATGATATCACATCTAGCTAGCCAGCTGTCACATAGCACAATCATGCCCTCATCCTCTGAGGGCATAAAAGCCACTAAACGAAACTGACATCCAAATTAGAAGAGAAAGTGAAATATGAATCCTCTGACCATCAACTTCAGCTAATGACCGATGCAAACAAAACATCACACCAAAGTGTTTATGCAATTATCCAGTGATTGATGACTGTTGTGTCATTGTGGCAATGACATTTCTGTTGATATCTAATTAGGTAGAAGCCTTATGAGGTGTCCCCTCTTTCATCAAGAAGGAAAAAGTAATTATGATTCATGAGAGCACTCACATGTTGAAAGGCAATTTCATTCTACACCCAAAATGAAGGCTTTGCTGAAATTACTGAGTAAAACCAAGTAAAACTTGTGCATTTGTGGTGCTGGCCTTGTCATCAGTCATCCATCAGTAAATGCCAAAGAAATACATTTTGTAGGATGAAAGCATTTCTAACACATTTTGCAGAAAGAAAAAGAAATAAATCCAGGTACTAAAACATTCCTTTTGACCAAAGCTGATATATGTTCTCCACCATCAAAAAGACCTGTGAAGTTTGCTGACTTAAAGAGGATTTGTTTGTACTCTGCTCATGATCAGCTGACTGAATCTCTTTTCACTTCAAAGCAGTTCTATGTGTGTTTGAAACTAAAGACCCGCACAAGCAAGACAGAAACGATAGTCCTTCAACCACATTCAGACCGGATCCAGTACAACAGCTCAAGTTTGTCCCTGCAGGATATTGTGAGGAGTTTTGTTGTGAAGTAATCAAAAGAGAAATGCTTTAGATCTCAGATTCGTTACACTGTTGATCTCTTTTTCTATTTTCCATGCTTTTTATCCAGGCCTCAGGAGCAGAGTTTAAATGTTGCATTCACAGTAGTTTACAATTCTTGAGGTACACCACAGGAATTGGACAGAAAAGACAGACACTTTTTAAAGCCCTGGTCTGAGCACTATTGTCAATGGACTGTTGGTGGGCATTTTCTCAGAGACTTTAGACAAGTTTGTTTTGTAAACAAATGAATTTCTCCCTGCTGGACGTTAAAAGGAATGCAGAATGTAATGCACTTAAGCATTGGCTTTATTTTCAGACCTGTACAGGGGCTTTTACGAGGGGGTCTGAAAAGTTCATATCCTGAAAGGTTCATAGTGGTCGAATTTGACCAAATGTGGTTGGTCTGGGTGTGCTGCGTCTGGGTCCTCTCTGCCAGACTCAGCTTTGTGGCATTTTTCTTTGCATTTATGTATTTTTGTTGTATTTGTTGCCTTTGAGTTTCATTATTGCCTTTTTATGTTCCTATTGTATGTTTTGAGTTCTATCATGTGTTCCTCGGGGTTGACAGCTGCTGGCTGTGTTTCTGAGGTTACACTCCGCTGGGGGCGTCACCCGCCAGGATGTCAACCGCCCCTCCCTCACCTGTCATCACCACCCAGCTGATTCTAATCACCAGTTTTGTTCCTACTCCGGGTCCCGCACCTGTTTTCACTCAGGTTGTCATTTTACTTTGTACTTATACTCAAGTTTGTTTATTCAGTCCTTACCGCTTCGCTGTTTGTCTGCAAAAGTTTTTCCTATTCTCCTCCCAGCCTTTGAAGCCTTTCCGCTTCTTCAGAGCTCATCTTGCTCTGAGGCAATCACTGTAAGTTCAACCTTGTTTGGCATTTTTGTATCATTTGCACCTTTGGACTGTTTCTGTTCTTTTGTCAATTAAACACTCAAACTCCATCCAGCACGTGGGCTCGTCTGTCTCTCTCTCTGCACCTCATAGAGGCGCATATGACACACACTTTATCTGAATGTTATGTCCACAAACCTGGCAGTAAAGAGATGGATGAGGGTGCTGCACTGGAACTGGCTTTATTGCAGAACTATGTACACGACATCACATATACCACACTGTACCGAGTCGTCTGGGCAAGAGAGCCCTGTAATGGTGGGCTCTCCCATATATGGGCTGGCATGATGACGGCACCAGCCGGCTGCGTCATCACGTCGCTCCCTGCTGTTAACCCCTTCATTACAACATTCCCCTCCCCCGCAAAACACAGAACATTTTAATTAATTTAAACCCTCCTCAGTTTGGTATATTAAAACCCCATTTTCAACACATTTTAGTTAAAACATCGAATAAACCTAAAACTAGGGTCTGTGGGTAGATTGCCACCGAACCTGGCATGGCTAAGTGGAGTATTCTGTCTCTTGCCTTTTTCCAGCCATGCTCTTACCTAAACAGTCATTTTTTCCTTTACTGTCTCCCATGGCAAAGGCAGTTCCATGGGGGGGGGGGGGGGGGGTCCTGCAGTGGCCCTGCGGTGGGCGCACACCTAGAGGCACCCGGCCCCCGGGACAAGGGCCAACATCCCACACCGCATCCACCGACTCCTGCGAAACCTTGCCATCTGGAGCCGCTGCCTGGACATGCTGTAGTTGGTTTGCGTGCCAAACGGAACCATCTGTCAGCCGAAAGCACGCTGTTCCCAGCTTCACCATGATTCTCAGCGACACGGGTTGTTTTGCTGGCTGCGGTCCAGTCAGTCGCCATCCCGGTCTCTCGCCAGTGCAAACCCAAACCCAGTCCATGACTTGGAGTGGCGCCTCACTTGATTTTATGCAATGTCATTGTGCTCCCGGAGGCCCTGCGTGCTCGTTCAGCTTGGCACCTCCGTCATGCTGCGGCAGTTCAGCAGTCACCGCGTTCACAGCGGTCCCTTCACCCATCATTTCTGTTGCCGTTTGAGGCTCGTCATGGGCACTGAAGCAGTCCGGTTCCCCCTCTGGGCAGCTTTCCTCCCAAGAGTGCAAAATATGCACTTTGGTGTCGGTACCATCTGTAAGTACCTCATGCCACACCACAACGGCATCCTCCAGGACCGGTGAGCTCCAAATGCCACACCAGGACAATTCAAACGCAGCACAGTCCCTAATGGTGAAGCCCAGTCCATAGAAAAGGTCACAACCCATAATGTTGTCACTGTCTGCTGCCACCTGGAAGGTGAAGTCATGCATGGCCCTGGACTGGTAGCGAGCAGTCAGTTCCGCTGTCCCGACATTGTCTGTGACCACTGTACCCGTACAGCGGCATTGGGTTCTGGCTGATTCTATGGTGGGGGAAAAACTTTTTCACCATGGTCCAGTTTAGCATGAATTGCACAGCCACCGTGCTGAGCAGGAGTGATACAGCTACACCGTACAATTCCACCGTACAATAGGAATAACCATTGGCGATGGGGCTTATCGAGTGGATGGTCGTTGTTGGCGAGCGGGCTGGATCACTTGACGGGCCCCATGGTACTAGCGACTGACATACCCTGGCAAAATGGTCCAGGCATCCACACCTGTTACACTGTTTTCCTCTTTCATCCATCCATCCATCCATCTTCTACCGCTTTTCTGGAGGTCTGGTCACGGAGGAAGCACTTCAAGCAGAGAAGCCCAGACTTCCCTCTCACCAGCCACCTGCTCCAGCTCTTCAGAGAGGATTCCAAGGCGTTCCCAGACCAGCTGGGAGACATAGTCTCTCCAGCGAGTCCTGGGTCTTCCCTGGGGTCTCCTCCCAGAGGGATGTGCCCGAAACACCTCAAGTGGGGGGCCATTTTCCTTTTGCCAGGCAAATTCGTGTTCTGTTCTGGTGCATCAGGGACCCACAACCCCCCCAGATGGGGCCTCTCAGAGAGGACCTTCGGCTCACTGCATATGCCTCGCACTCTTCTGCCGTGTACTCTTCATCCTCCGTGTCCACCGCGTTAGCTAGCGTCGACTGTCTGGGTAGCCTCTGTGTCTGGCGCCCATTTAGCTCCTTGGCTAACTTGTCTGCTGCTTCTAGCTGAATTTATTTATTTAGCGAATGCAAAGTCCTCAAGCCAAGCAGTTGCCTCCTGGTTTGCTGTATGGAGGGTGTGTAATCCTCCTTCCAGTCTTTGGAGTGGGCAAGCCTCTATGATGTGTTCCATTGTTTGCTCCTCTCCACATGCGCACAGTGGGCTAGGGCTACTGCCCCATCTGTAAAGGCTGGCCAAGCAGGGGCCATGTCCAGTTCTGAAGCGATTGAGTGTAGACCACTGTCTCCTTGGGAGGTTGGTGCCCGGGACCTGTTGGTTGGGGTTTGTCACCAGGTGTTTGTTTGGGACCTCCTTGGTCTTCCATTCCTCTTGCCAAGCTGTCTGGATGGTGAAGTCAGCTGGGGGAGGGTTTTTCCAAATCAGCCGTCTGGAAGGAAGTCGGGCAGTGGGTGGAGTGTAGATATCTGCATGGATTGGTAAGTGAGGAAAATCTTTGGCTTTTTGAAGCATCCTTTGAGTTAGTGCTGCTCGCCGGATGTGTGGGGGGGCTATGTTTGACAGTACAGGGAGCCAGGGGAGTGGTGTTGAACGGATTGTCCCAGTTATGGTTCTCATGGTTGTGTTGAGCTGGATGTCTACGTAGTGTGTGTAGGATGACCTGGACCAGACAGGGGCACGATATTCTGCTACAGAGTATGAAAGGGCCGCTGAGGTGCGCAAGGTGGAGGCTGCCGCCCCCCATTTTGCACCAGCGAGCTTGCAGAGCAGGTTGTTTCGTGCCTTCACCTTAGCAGCCGTCCCCTTTAAATGTTTCTTGAAGGATAAGGTCCTGTCAAGGGTCACTCCAAGGTAGGCTGGATTCGAGGCATACTTAAGCTTGAGTCCGCTCAGGTGGATGTTTAGTTCTCTGGCAGCTTTTACATTGTGAAGATGGAATACACTGGAGACGGTTTTTGCTGGGCTTGGTTTTAGGTGCCAGATTTTGCAGAACTGGTCCAGTTTGGCAAGATCTTCCGTGAGCACCCGTTCCAGTGGCTCAAAGTCTGGTGCTTGGAGTGCCAAACAGATGTCATCTGCATAGATGAATTTGCGGGATTTTGTAGTGGACAGGTCGTTTATGTAGAGGTTGAACAGGGTTGGAGCTAGAACTGAGCCTTGTGGGAGTTCGTTTTTCTGCGTTCTCCATGCGCTTGTGTTCTGACCGAGGTGGACTCTGAACCTTCGGTTGGTCAGCAGCGTTTTTATAATTGCTGTTGCCCAGGCAGGTATCGCCTTTGTAAGTTTCAGGAGGAGGCCTTTGTGCCAGACCGTATCATAGGCGGCTGTAAGATCGAGAAACACAGCCCCTGTCTTCAGTCTGTTCTCGAAACCATTTTCAATGAAGGTGGTTAGGGCCAGTACTTGTTCTCCTGTGCTGCGGTCCTTGCGGAAACCTGCTTGATCCACACTTAGAATTTCCTCTACTCCTGGGGAAATACGTTGCAGTATTAGGCGCTCCATGATTTTATAAGGAACGCTGAGTAGGGAGATTGGGCGGTAGTTTGCCGGTAGTTTGCGGTCTTTGCCAGGTTTTGGTAAGGCAATGACCTTTGCTGTCCGCCATTTCTTTGGAATCGAGTTTGTTTGTATGATCCTTGTGTAGAATTGTGTCAACCAGGTTAGGGCTCGGGGGCCAAGATTGTTCATGAATTCTGGGAAGATGTTGTCGTATCCTGCTGCCTTTCTACATTTCAGGCCCTGTAGGACTTTCTCCAGTTCAGCAGCCTCGAAGGGTTCAGGGTTCGTTTCCTCTACGGGCATTTTTTGATGTTTTTTTAGCTCAGTTGTAACTGCTCTACTGGTGTCATTGTCTTGGTGTGCTTTGGCGATGGTCAGTAGGTGGGATGCAACTTGGTTGGGTGTGACAGATGCTTGGCTTTGGCTAGGGGGCTTCTGTGCAGCTCCTAGGCGACGGATGAGGCTCCAACATTTCCTGCTAGAGTGGGTAAAGCTCCGGTCAGCAACTGTCTCCTCCCATTTCTTTCGCCGGGCTGTACTTAACGATTCAATGAGATGGTCTGCTATCTCTGGGTCCCCTGATGTTTGATAGGATTGTAGGAGGGCAGCGCTTTCTCCGTCCAGGCATGGGACATGGAGGGGTCGGTAGCCTCGTGGGATTGCAATGTGAGCAGCCTTGAAGATTGCGCTGCAGAAGCGGTTGTATGCTTCATCCACAGTGATGGTGCGGAGTGGGATGGTAACAACACTTCGATCCAGGGTTTCACTGAATTTCTTCCAGTTGGCTTTGCGGAAGTTCCAGTGCACCTTCCTTGGGCTGTTTATGACTGGAAGTTGTAGGCCAATGTGTACAAGCAGGGGCCAATGTTGGCTATGTGGAAAATCGTCAAGAATGAGGATCTGTGTAGGATATGGCGTCCCATTCAAAGAGCTGACCCAGCACAAGTCAGGAGAATAGTCCTTCTTCCACCTAGCAGAGTGGAGGGTTCCTCTTTGTTTGGGGTCATATATCAGAGAGAGATCATTTCTAGATGCTCAGTCTGAAAGTACCTCCCCTTCACTATCCACTGCTGGGTACCCCCAGTCAGGATGATGGCTGTTAAAGTCCCCCACATAGATGGCAGGGTGGGGTAGGGTGGGTAAGACCTGCAGATCCCAGTTGGCACTAGGGGGCTTGTACACATTGACAATATGGAAGCCCCCAATGGTTATGGTGTCTGAGAAATGTGTTGTTGTCAGGTGGTTTACTTCAACTATGTCAGAACGCACATAGGTGGCACGTCCATGTTTGGCATGTGGAACATAGCACAGGAGATCAAAGCCATTGATGGTGTAGCGGCCAGCTTCCTCTGTGCCAATATGAGTCTCTTGGAGCCACATTACATCAATCGAGTGTTGGAAGGCGAGGACTTCAATAAGGCTTTGCTTGGCTGCAGATAGGCCTTCAACGTTTAATTGTAGTATGCAAAGGGCAGGTCCTACTGCAAGGTGCTCTTGGGGCTGTTTGCTTTCTGCTTTGGGACTGTGACTAGGATTCTTCTTTGACTTGGCACTGAGCTAGCTCTTCTAGCTGAAGAGCTAGCTCAACCGCTGTAGCTAGTGTCAGGTCATTTGGTGCTGTTAGCAACCTAGCTCATAGCACAACATTACACGTGTATTTGGCCAGCTGGTCCCACACCAATTTGTCCTCCAGCGGCCCAAAACAGCACACACTAGCTAGCTGTCTCAGGTCAGTGACGAACTGCTGAATTGGCTCACCGACTCTCTGTTGTCTCTGGCAAAAGCGAATCTGTCACACCGTCACGCTGTCCGGTGCAGCAAAATGGTTAGCTATTAGCTCCACAACCTCCTTATACGAGTCTGTCGCGCTCAACGTGTGGAGAATCCTCTGGCCCTCCCTGCCCAGGTTGTGGACAAACAGCGCTCACATCCTCATCTTATCCAACTTTCCCAGGTCCAACGCTGTAACATAAACCTCAAACACCTCCAGCCAATGTGGCCATGGAACTGGCGGTTCCCCTGGGAGCTCAAGGAAAGGCCGCAGTGGTGTTACGCATGCCTCCATGGTTAATTCTCAGTCGCAAGATGTTATGTCCGCAAACCTGGCAGTAAAGAGACAGATGAGGGTGCTGCACTGGAACTGGCTTTATTGTAGAACTATGTGCACGGCATCACATGCACCACACTGTACCGAGCTGCCTGTGCAAGAGAGCCCTGTAAGGGCAGGCTCTCCCATATATGGGTTGGCGTGATGATGACACCAGCCAGATGCGTTATCACGCCGCTTCCTGCTGTTAACCCCTTACTACACTGAACACACCATGAAGAGAGTAGTGTGGAACAGTGATAATTTCGACTAAAATTGACTAAAAAAAATTTTGTCAACTAAAGCTAGAAATTAAACAAAAATGACCATTTTTACATTACTTTTGACATCTTATTTTAGTTCAGATTTAGTCTTGTTTAATCTTAGTCATAGTTAGTCATAGTTTTATTTGAGTCTGTTCATTATCAATGGTTTAAGTTCAGTCAACAAAAATTTCTTGACGAAATCAACACTGGTGTTGATGTCCTTTATCTCCTGTACATCCCTATTCTTAGCAGGTTTTTTTTCCCTTTCAGTGCTGTGCTTTTACGAAAGTATGCTACATCATAGTTCTCTGCAAAAGACATTTTTTCAGTATGACTCTTGAGGTCTGTCCACTTACTATATCTGTGCATAAGCAAGGAAACGTTGGATTACTTAACGTAATTCCTGGCTCTTTGATAACAGAGTGAGGTGTTTCATTATGGGAACTGCCTCAGGCGTGACCAACTACGGAAGCTCCAATGACACCACATCTGTCAGTGACAGACAGGTCGTGCCGTATTCAGGGCCCTGCCCCCCGATAATACCATGGCCAACCCAACCCGTCCAAATCATTCTAGGCCTATTTCTTTCCATGACCCTGCAAGGAGGGAAGTGTTGGTGAAATGCCTCACTCTGTCATCAAAGAACCAGGAATTACGTTAAGTAATCCAACGTTCTTTTTCTAACTTAACTCTGTGTTTCACTATGGGCGATATAGCCCACTTCCATATTGCAGCAAAGATCCTGAAGCTGTGTTCCACACAGCCACAGGTATTGACCTTATGCTGTAGAAGTAGAACCTGCTTCCAGCACAGCCTGGGCGAATGACTGCTGCGCAACATCCAGCCTATAGAACCTCACAAACATGTGTGGTGTGGACCAGCTGGTTGCCACGCAAATGTCCTTAACAGACACTCCCCTAAACAAGGCCCAGGATGTAGCCATGCCTCTGGTGGCGTGAGCTTGCACGCCTAGTGGGGCCTGAGAGCCCTTGCATCTATAAGCCAGAGATATAGCCTCTACAATCCAGTGGGATAGTCTCTGACGAGACAGGGGCTTGCCCCTGTGAGGGGTGGCCCAGGAGACAAACAGCTGTTCAGATTTTCTAAAATCTGCCGTTCTCTCCAAGTATACCCCCAGGGCTCGCACAGGACATAATGTGTTAAGGCTTTGCTCCTCTTCTGAGGAGAAAGGAGGAGGGTGAAAAGCCAGGAGCACTACAGTGGGACATCTGTATGCTGACTCCATAACTTTAGGCACAAAGGCAGGATTAGGCCGCAAGCACACTTAGTGTGCCCAGGGGCCAACTGCAAACATGAAGTGTGGATAAACAAAGCCTGCAAATCACTCACCCACTTGGCTGTGGGTAGAGCCAACATCAGAGCTGTTTTAATAGAGAGAAACTTCAATCCCACTACTTCAAATGGCTCAAAAGGGTGGTGAGAGAGGCCATCTAGGACTAACGATAAATCCCATAATGGAATCAGGGGCCAAGAAACCGGGAGCTTGCGGCGAGCTCCCTTCATGAATTGACAAGCGAGAGGGTGCTGACCCACTGGTTTGTCTCCAAACCCCACATGACACGCTGAAGTTGCTGCTAGGTAGACTCTCATTGTTGAAAAAGCCTTTCCACCTTTGAGTAGATGCTGTAAGAAATCCACTACAGAACACTGGTAAGGGATAGCCTGCCTCTCATCACACCACCTCTCAAAAACCCTCCATTTACCACCAAAAGGGAGCGGGTGGAGGTGGCTCTAGCATTCTGAATAGTGTCAATAACCCCTGGAGGCAGTCAAGCTGTGGTTAAAGTCCACCTTTCGGGGCCAGCCCCAAAGAGTCCCACAATCTGGATGAGGATGATAAATCTCCCCGTGAGCTTGAGACAGGAGGTCTCTGTGTATGGGGAGAGGCCACAGTTCACCTGCTAATAGCTGAATTATTTCTGCTATCCAAGGCTTGGATGGCCACCGAGGGGCTATCAGAATCAATGACAGTCCCTGTTCTCTCACTCTGGATAACGTTGGAGAGATCAGGCTGAGAGGTGGGAATGCATACAGCAGGACATCTGGCCACGGATGTGCCAGAGCGTCCATGCCCAGAGGTGCCTCTGCATCTGACAGGGAGTAAAACAGCAGGCAATGTGCATTTTCCCATGAGGGAACAGATCTACAGCAGCCTGGCCGAACCTCTGCCAGATCTGCTTCACCACCTGAGGGTGGAGTCTCCACTCCCCGTACAGTGGGTTCCCTCTGGATAACAGATCTGTCCCCCCTGTTCAGGATCCCTGGCACATGAGTAGCCCGAAGAGAGAGGAACCTTGTGCTGCTCCACACAATTATCCTCCTGGCCAAGCTGTGAAACTGAAGCGACTGGGTGCTACCCTGACAGTTGATATAGGCTACCACTGTTGAATTGTCTGTTTTGACCAAAACATATTGTTCCTGAAGGTAGGAGAGGAAGTGCTTTAAGGCAAAAAACATTGCCTGCAATTCCAACATGTTTATGTGAACCTGGGCTTGGCTTTGAGGCCATAGGCCATTCACTGCTCTGTCTGCACTGCACCTAATCCTACCAAGGACGCATCTGTGGTCAGAGTGACTCTGAATAACACCATTCCCAGCGGCATCCCTGCAGTGAGGGTTGCTGGGTTTCTCCAAGGCTGGAGTGCTACAATGCATCGCTGCATTATCTTCACCCTGCGGCAGAGATGACGGCGGGGGCATAAACGCAGGTTCGCTACCCATTGCTGAAAATCCCTCATCATCAGGAGTCCCAGCTGAACCACCGATATGACCAAAGCCATGAGGCCTTAAGGTGGAGGCAAAGACGGAGTGACACAACTTTCCCTGTGTGTGTTAGAGAGTTTATTCTTAGTTCCAAATACTCTGTGCACTGTGCAGGTATTAAACAGCTCTTTTCCCAGTTGATTTTGAATCCGAGCTTCGTGAGGTGATTTACTACCGCATGTGAATCCCGGATCGCTTGCTCCTGGGATTGGGAGCAAATTAAATAGTCATCTATGTACAAGAATATTCTGATGCCGCTGTTCCTTAACGGAGACAGCGCTGCCTCCACACATTTGCTGAACACTCTCGGAGCTAGTGATAGTCCAAAAGGGACAGTTTGAAACTCGTACACTATGCTCTGATAAGCGAACCTGAGAAATTTCCTGTGAGGAGGATAAATGGCAATATGAAAATATGCATCAGACAGATCGATTGTCACAAGCTAATCGCCTGGCTGGACTGAGTGACATAGTGCTTTGTGCGTGAGCATTTTGAAACTGTACTATCTTAAGCGTTTGTTCAGTGCCCGCAAATCCAAAATAGGGCAGAGGGTTGAGCTGCCCTTCTTTGGAATGAGAAAATAACAGTAGTAAAAGCCCTGCTGCACCTCGCTGCTTGGCACCTCCCTGATCACTCCTTTGTATTGAATTGTATTTATGCTTTATTCGGTTTATAATCCATAATAAAAGATAAAAGAAAATATAACAATAACAAACCGAAAAGGGTGTAGGCTGAAGTTGAGGCTTATATAACCCCTACCCCTAATACTGCACAATAAAAATTCATTCATTCATTCATCTTCTTGACCACTCAATGCCCTGTGGGTCGCGGCGGGGCAGGAGCCCACCCCAGCATCCCTGGGTGGAAGGCGGGGCACACCCCGGACAGATCGCAAGTCCATCGCAGACACCAAAAATTTAAACTGGCCAAATAAATCAAATCCATCTTAAATGAAAACAGAAACAAATTCCAACAAAGAAGTACCAGTCTTACAGATTCAACATAAATATGATGTCAAATTAATTAGTCACTTAAGAACACCATTTCTCAGCTCAACATGACAATACTGAGAAAATATATTTTCTTTATACATTTTTTAAACATTTCAAATGTACTACACATTTTAATTTTGTCTGGACAACAATTCCATAAAATACTGCCAACAACAAAAACACAGTGCCCTTTATTGTTTGTCCTAAACTTGGGTTTAACCAAAATACAATTTCCTCTCAAATCATATGTACTTTTTCTAATTTTGAACAGCTTTTGGATATTTGATGGTAGTTGTTTATTGACTGTTTTAAATGTAATTTGAATTGTACTATATTCTACTATATCTTTAAATTTTAGTGCATTTAACTGAGTAAATAGTGAATTAGTTGGCTCACGATATGGTTTTATTGCAATTATCCTAATAGCTTTTTTGCTGTAAAAAATTGGGTGTGTATTTGTCTTGTAAATATTTCCCCACACCACTGAACAGTAGGACATTTTTTTTTTTTGATTTTGTATACTTTATTGATCCCCAGACGGGAAATTGAGGGCATCCACCTGGATGGATGAAGCAGCCACGGTATGGCGCTATCCCTTAACCATTCACACACACATTCACACCTAGGGCCACTTTAGAGTCTCAAATTAGATTAGATTAGATTAGATTCAACTTTATTGTCATTACACATGTATGAATACAAGGTAACGAAACACAGTTTAGCATCCAATCAGAAGTGCAAAGGACAGCAGTGCAGTATATACGGTAATTAACAGTATGTGCAATTTAAGCAAATGTATGCAAATATATGCAGCAGTGCAGAAAGTTAAGAGTACTGTTATGTGCAAATAATGTGCAATAAGTTAGATGTAGTTATGTAGTTATGCAGTTATGTACAGGTGAGGATGGTAAGAGATGATGGTAAGAGAGTCAGCGGGGAACTAAGTTCAATAACGTGACAGCTGTAGGAAAGAAACTGTTCCTAAACCTGCTGGTTCTAGTCCGAAGGCTTCTGAAACGTCTTCTGGAGGGGAGAAGCTGGAACAGTCCATGAGCAGGATGGTTGGAGTCCCTAAGAATGCTGCGTGCCCGGCGCAGACATCTTTTCCTGTAGACGTCCTCTGTAACTGGAAGTGGAGTCCCTGTGATGCGTTGGGCGGTTTTCACCACCCGCTGCAGCGCCTGGCAGTCAGCGACAGAGCAGCTCCCATACCAGACTGTGATACAGTTGGTCAGGGTGCTCTCTATCACGCAGCGGTAGAAGTTGCCCAGGATGTCAGTTGACAGATGGTTCTTCTTCAGTGTCCTCAAGAAGAAGAGGTGCTGATGGGCCTTCTTGATCAGGCTGGTGGTGTTAACTGACCAGGACAGGTCCTCCGAGATGTGGGTCCCCAGGAATTTGAAGCTGGGGACACGTTCAACAGCTATGCCATTGATATGGATGGGGTCATGTGTCTCTTCCCTCTCCTTCCTGTAGTCCACTATGAGCTCCTTGGTTTTGCTGGTGTTAAGGAGCAGGTTATTGTCAGCGCACCAAGTAGCCAAGTGCTCAACCTCTGCCCTGTAATCTGACTCGTCGTTGTCCCTGATGAGTCCAATCACCGTGGTGTCATCTGCGAACTTTATGATGGAATTGGATCCATACATAGGCCTGCAGTCATGGGTGTAGAGGGAGTAGAGGAATGGGCTGAGCACACAGCCCTGTGGTACACCAGTGTTGAGTGTGATGACGGAAGAACGGTTGGGGCCTGACCTAACATGCTGGGGTCTGTTGGTCAGAAAATCCATGATCCAGTTGCAGGTGGAGGTACTGATTCCCAGGTCCCCAAGTTTAGTGAGCAACTTGGAGGGGATAACTATGTTGAATGCTGAGCTGAAGTCAACAAACAGCATTCTTGCATAGGTGTTCTTGTCATCCAGGTGTGAGAGTACATAGTGCAGCGCTGTAGAAACCGCATCCTCTGTACTCCTGTTGCTCCGGTAGGCGAACTGATGAGGGTCCAGTGTAGGGGGCAGGCCTTTTTTGAGCTGTGCCAAGACCAGTCGCTCAAAGCACTTCATGACTATGGGCGTCAGTGCCACAGGGCGATAGTCATTTAGGCACGATGGTGTTGAATGTTTCGGCACTGGTACTATTGAAGTGGTTTTGAAGCACGCTGGTACCACGGCCTGGGCCAGGGACAGATTGAAGATGTCTGTGAAGACCCCTGCCAGCTGCTCAGCGCATGCCCTCAGCACACGCCCAGGAATGCCATCAGGGCCAGCAGCCTTACGTACGTTGACATGACTCAGTGCGTTATGGACGTCGGTGTGGGTGAGTGTGAGGTGGTGGAGGTCGTCAGAGGGTGGAAAACTGATGTTCTTTTCGTTGTTGTCCTTGTCAAAACGAGCATAGAAGTCATTTAGTTCATTGAGAAAGGGCACAGTCATGGCTATAGGTATGGAGTTGCTGGGCTTATAATCAGAGATAGCTTGAATGCCCTGCCACATACGTCGGGGGTCAGAGTCCCCAAAATGTTCCTCCACCTTCAGCTTGTAGCTGTGCTTGGTCTTCTTGATGCCCCTCTTCAGATCTGCCCTGGATGAACTGTAGGCCTGTGCATCACCAGATCTAAAGGCATTGTTACGTGCTTTTAGCAGAAGCCGCACTTCTCTGTTCATCCACGGCTTCTGATTTGGGTACGTGGTGATCTGTCTTTCCGTGGTAACACTGTCAATAGTGGTGTTGATATGGTCCAGGACTGAGTGGGTGTAAGAGTTGATGTTTATGTGGGAGCCACAGGTAGCCTGAGAGGTGAACATACTCCAGTCTGTGTTCCTAAACTTCTCCTGGAGTACAGAGTCAACCCCCTCTGGCCACACTTTGATGGTCCTCACTGATGGCTTCACCCGGTTGATGAGCGGTACATACTTGGGGGTAAGGAACAAGGATAAATGATCAGACTGACCTAGGTGGGGGAGGGGAGTTGCTGTGTAGGCTCCCACAATATTGGTGTAAACATGGTCCAATGTTTTGTCCCCTCTTGTGTGACAGGAGACATGCTGGTAGAATTTAGGAAGCACTGTCTTGAGGTTAGAGTGGTTAAAATCACCCGCCACAATAAATGCTGCCTCTGGGTGTGCAGTTTGTTGTTTGCTAATAGCTGCATGCAGTTCTTTCATAGCAAGCTTAGCATTAGCATCCGGAGAAATGTAAGCGGCTGTTATGATGGTACAAGTGAACTCGCGTGGCAGATAGAAAGGTCTACATTTAACCATGAGAAACTCCAGGTTAGCTGAGCAGTGTCTCTCAACAGTGACAGAGTTCGTGCACCAAGCCTTGTTAATATAAATGCACACTCCCCCCCTCTTGTCTTACCGGAGTCAACTGCTGCTCTGTCTGCCCGGAGCGTGTGTAGGCCGGCTAGCTCGATAGCATTGTCGGGTATTCCACTGTGAAGCCATGTTTCCGTAAAAATCATGATATTGCAGTTCATAAGTCTCTTATTGTTGGTGATCCGAAGCCGTAGTTCACTCATTTTGCTCGCCAGAGACCGTACATTAGCAAGGAAAATACTGGGTAGCGATAGCCAGTGCGGCGTTAGCTTTAGCTTAGCTCTTAGCCCACCGCGCTTACCCCTCCTTTGTTTACGATCTCTACGCCGCCTGCGAGCACTTCCGGTCAGCCGGGAAGCCTGCCGAGCGTCGGGAGTTCTCCATAGCTCGGGGATGAGACGTAGATTTAGACGTAGGTTGCTGATAAAAAGGTCGTTATTGTTGCTTTGTAATCCAATATTCAAAAGCTCATCTCGGGTGTAAGATGTAAAAGCAGAGCTGTTCTGAACGAACATACCCGAAATGAGCAGAAATAACACTGCTAGTCCCCAGAATCTGGTAGGACGCTGAGCCTCGCGTTGTGCACGCGCCGCCATCTTGCGCATATCTAAATTAACCTAACCTGCATGTTTTTGGCCTGTGGGAGGAAACCAGAGAAATCCCGGAGTAAACCCACGCAGATACAGGAACAATAAGTGAATTATACAAAATGCATAATGATTTTTGACATAAGAGATCTTTTACTTTATGCAGTATTTCAATTGATTTGGCCATTGTGGTTCTGACATAGTTTATATGAGATTTCCAGTTTAGTTTGTTATCAGCAATTACACCTAAGAATTTTGTTTCAAGAATTGTATCTATTACAACATCATTAATTTTAATTTGTCTATGATTATTTGTAGTCTAATGTCCAAATATTATACTGTACATTTAGTTTTTCCTAGGTGAAGAGATAATTAGGGCAGCGCGGTGGCAGAGTGGTTAGCACTGCGGCAGCACAGCAACTCACCCTTGGCCGGGAGATCCTGGGTTCGATCCCAGCCCCCGACCAACAGTGATCTGTGTGGAATTTGCATGTTCTCCCCATGTCTGTGTGGGTTTACTCCGGAATTTCTCCGGTTTCCTCCCACATGCCAAAAACATGCAAGTTGGGTTAACTGGCATCAAACTGGGGATTCTAAGTTGTCCTTAGGTATGACTGTAAGAGTGAATGGTTGTCTGTCTCTCTGTGTTGGCCCTGTGATGGACTGGTGATCTGTCCAGGGTGTACCCTACCTCTCGCCCAAAGATACTGGGATAGGCTCTGGCCCCCCATGACCCAAAAAGGATTAAGAGGAAGATGATGGATGGATGGAAGAGATAATTAATTTAGATCAAACCATTTTTTAATAATTGATAATTCCCAATTCACTGTATTCAAAAGCTGCCCAAAATTATTTCCACTACAAAAAAAAGTTGTATCATCAGCAAATAAAATACACCTCAGTTCTTTGGCAACCAAACACAAATCATTAATATACAATAGAAACAACAATGGTCCCAGCACTGAGCCCTGAGGCACTCCACACACCATTTTTAACAAGACAGAATCAGCATTGTTTATGTGTTCATATTACTGTCTATCATCTAAGTAGCTAAATAACTAGTCATATGCAAGTCCTCTGATGCCATACATTGGTATTTTCCTTAAAAGTAGTTCATGATCAACAGTATAAAATGCCTTTTGTAAATCCAGAAATATCTCTACTGTATGCTCTTTCCTATCAGTTGCATCATTAATAATCTGTTCTATGAAATCAATTAAAGCCAGTGAAGTGGTGTGTGTTTTTTTTTCTTAACCCATACTGTTGTTCACAGAGTATATTGTGCTTATTGATGAAACCATTCATTCTTATGAAAAATATTTTTTTCCAATATTTTTGAGAACTGAGGCAACAGTGAAATTGGTCTATAGTTGGTGAACATGCATTTATCACCAGATTTAAACAATGGAGTTATTTTAGCTACTCTCTTAGGAAATTTTCCAACTCTCAAAGACAAATTACAAATGTGAGTAAAAGGGTTGACAACACAATCAATAATACTTTTAACCAGAAACATACTGTGACCATTACAATCTGTTGTTTTGTTTTTAAATTTGTGTACAATTTCAAAAATTTCTTTTTAATCAATATCAGCAATAAACATAAAGTGAGCATTTATATTGATGATATTTTTAACTTCATCAGCATCTCGTGGAGCTATGATAGTCAGCTATTTTCTTTCCTACATTAATAAAATATTCATTAAATTTATCAGCGATTAAATTATTACCAGTAATAACTTAATTTCCATAGCATAAACAGGAGATATGATTTTCACAGGATCTATCCTTTTTTTTATTTTGTTTAATAATCTCCATGTATTGCTAATGTTATTTCTGTTCTTTTCAAATAATTTACAATAATACTTTTTTTTTTTTTTTTTTGCTATGTCTTAAAATGCTTGTTAGTTTATTTTTATAGGTTTTATACTTTTGTTCAGCCTTCACTGTTCTTAGCTTTAGGAACTTTTTATATAACGTTGTTTTCTTTTTACAGGCATTTTGTAAAGTTCTGGTTATCCATGGCTTATGTTTATACTGTATTTGTTTTTAAATACTTTTGACAACAGGGGAGCAATGTGGTTTTCGTCCTGGCCGTGGCACATCGGACCAGCTCTTTACCCTCTCGAGAATTCTTGAGGGTTCGTGGGAGTTTGCCCAACCAGTTTACATGTGTTTTGTGGACTTGGAGAAGGCATTTGACCGCGTCCCTCGTGGATTTTTGTGGGGGGTGCTTCGGGAGTATGGGGTATCGGGCTTGTTGTTACGAGCTATTCGGTCTCTGTACGACCGTTGTGAGAGTTTAGTTCGCATTGCCAACACTCGGTCGGAGTCATTCCCAGTGAGAGTTGGACTCCGCCAGGGCTGCCCTTTGTCACCGGTCCTGTTCATAATTTTTATGGACAGGATTTCTAGGCGCAGCCAGGGAATGGAGGGTGTCATGCTTGGTGACCACAGGATCTCATCTCTGTTGTTTGCAGATGATGTTGTCCTGTTGGCTTCATCCAGCAATGACCTACAGCTCTTGCTGGGACGGTTTGCCGCTGAGTGTGAAGCGGCTGGGATGAGAATCAGCACCTCCAAGTCCGAGTCCATGGTCCTCAGCCGGAAAAAGGTGGATTGTCCTCTCCGGGTTGGGGACAGGCTCCTGCCCCAAGTGGAGGAGTTTAAGTATCTTGGGGTCTTGTTCACGAGTGAGGGGAAAATGGAGCGAGAGATCGACAGACGGATTGGAGCAGCATCTGCAGTGATGCGGACGTTGTACCGGTCTGTTGTGGTGAAGAGGGAGCTTAGTTCTAAGGCAAAGCTGTCGATTTACCAGTCAATCTACGTTCCTACTCTCACCTATGGTCACGAGCTTTGGGTAATGACCGAAAGAACGAGATCGCGGATACAAGCGGCTGAAATGAGCTTTCTCCGTAGGATTGCTGGACTCACCCTCAGAGATAGGGTGAGGAGCTCAGTCATCCGGGAGAGGCTCAGAGTAGAACCGCTGCTCCTCCACATTGAAAGGAGTCAGTTGAGGTGGTATGGGCATCTGATTAGGATGCCTCCTGGACGCCTCCCACTTGAGGTGTTTCAGGCACGTCCCACTGGGAGGAGACCCCGGGGCAGACCCAGGACTCGGTGGAGAGACTATGTCTCCCAGCTAGTCTGGGAACGCCTTGGTATCCCCTCTGAAGAGCTGGAGCAGGTGGCTGGGGAGAGGGAAGTCTGGGCTTCTCTGCTTGAACTGCTGCCTCCGCGACCCGGACCTCCGGAAAAGCGGTAGAAGATGGATGGATGGATGGATTGACAACAGGGGGCAATGCAAGTCACACAAATTTGATATTATAGAAATGAATTCATCATAGGCTTGATCAATATCATCAACATAAACATTGCTCTAACCCTGAATTTTTAAATCAGTTCTTAAATTTTCAATAGCGTTATCATTTACACGTCTTGTAAAAGAAAAAGTGGTAATTGTTTCATTAAGGGATTCCAAGCCAACTTTGTTTAAAAGAGACAGAATTTCTTCCTCTAAAACTTGAGCAGAGTCTCCACTGGCCTCTGAAATCAACATACCTTTGAATTTCGGGGGCTTCATGGAGAACTGCAGTCTTGTAACCTTGACAAATGGTGGACAGTAGTAGTGGGCGGATCGATCCAAATATCGATGGTATCGATACCAACATTGGTATTGATCCATTCATCCATCTTCTTCCGCTTAATCCTTTTCGGGTTGCGGGGGGGGGGGGCGGTGTGCTGGAGCCTATCCCAGCATCTTTGGGCGAGAGGTAGGATACACCCTGGACAGATCGCCAGTCCAGTGCAGGGCCAACACAGAGAGACAGACAACCATTCACTCTCACATTCATACCCAAGGACAATTTAGAATCCCCAGTTTGAGGCCATTTGATCAATACTAGTGTAATGAGATCGATACTCTGTGTCTGTGTGTGTCGCTCCCATGAGGAGGCACGCTTTGCTCCCAGTGTTGCCAGATGGGAAATGTTGAAGTATCGTACCAGCGGTTTAACATTATCATATTTTGAGGAAAATTATCGTACACGCCCCGTTTTCATTCTGACATTGCTCAGGACCATCTGTAACACATTATCACAGACCGTGCATATTATGGCCTATAATACAATTTTACCTTTAAATAATCTAACAGATGGTTGAAAAAAGCACCTCTACCTGTGTGGAGTACTGAACGGCCCAAAATATCAGTCATAATTAACTATCTTCTATTTGCCTTCTGTTGAATCATCATATATCAAGGTCTTGCTGCATAAGTATTTTGAGAAGTAATCTGTAGTGACATTGTTATTTTCTTCAACATGAGCCTGAAACTGGGGAGGGTACCACAGCTGTGGAAAACATCTTGTGTGGTACCTGTACCAAAAACTTCCCACCCCAAAGACCTGAACAGCTACAGACCGGTGGCCTTGACGTCCCACTTGATGAAGACCCTGGAGAGACTGCTCCTTGCTCACCTCCGCCCCCTGGTGGAACCAGCGATGGATCCACTCCAGTTCGCCTACCAGCATGGCATTGGGGTGGAGGATGCGGTGATCTTCCTCCTTCACCGTTCTCTGTCCCACCTGGAGAAGCCCGGGAATATGGTGAGGCTCATGTTCTTTGACTTCTCCAGTGCTTTCAACACCATCCAACCGATGATCCTGAAGGACAAGCTGCTGCGCGCAGGGGTGGACCAGCACCTGTCATCATGGATCCTGGACTACCTCACGAACCGGCCTCAGTTTGTGAGAACCCGGGACTGTGTGTCCGACACGATCATCAGTAGCACGGGGGCCCCCCAGGGAACGGTGCTGGCTCCCTTCCTGTTCACTCTTTATACTGCGGACTTCTCACACAACACAACACACTGCCATCTACAGAAGTTCTCTGATGACTCTGCAATCGTTGGCCTCATCTCCAATGGAGATGAAGCTGAGTACAGAGGGCTTATCCAGGACTTCGTGGACTGGTGCCATCGGAACTGCCTCCAGATCAACACGAGAAAAACTAAGGAGCTGGTGGTGGACTGCCGCAGGCAAGGACAACCCCTCACAGTACCAGTAAATATACAGGGAACAGACATCGAGATGGTGACAGCCTATAAGTACCTGGGTGTTCATCTGAACAATAAACTAGACTGGTCACACAATACTGATGCACTCTACAAGAAGGGACAGCGCAGGCTGTTCCTGCTGAGGAGACTCAGGTCTTTTGGTGTACAAGGCGCGCTGCTGAAGACATTCTATGACACGGTGGTGGCATCAGCCATCACTTTTGGAGTGGTCGGCTGGGGCAGTGGCATTACTGCAGCCGATAGGAAGAGATTGAACAAACTGATCAAGAAAGCTAGCTCTGTCCTGGGGCAGCGCCTTGATCCGGTGGAGGAGATAGGAGAGAGAAGGACGGTGGCTAAACTGTCATCTCTGCTGGAGTCCGAGTTCCACCCTATGCAGGACATACTGAATGCACTGAGGAGCTCATTTAGCAGCAGACTACATCATCCCAGGTGCACAACCGAGAGGTTTCGCAGGTCCTTCCTACCAACGGCTGTCAGACTGTACAACCTAAGCAGGGCTGCTCGCAGAGATAGCAAAAAGACGTAACAAACTAATAGTTTTTTGAATGCAAAAGATGCAATAGACTTACACAATGGTCCCCTCCGGCATACAACTAGGAAAATACCGGTCGCTATGGAGAGTGAGAATATGTATGGGCACATAATCATACCATGTAGGATAACTAAGTAGACGGTTGTGCTGTTTCATCCCATCTAGCAACAATGCTCTGCACTGTGTGTGTTTATATATTTACATATTTATTCCATCTAGCTACAATGCTCCGCACTGGGTGTGTTTATGTTTATATATCTATATATTTATTCCATCTAGCTACAATGCTCCGCACTGTGTGTTTATATATCTACATATTATTCCATCTAGCTACATTGCTCCGCACTGTGTGTCTGTGTGTGTGTATATATATATTTTTATAGTAATATGTAATATGTATATTAGCTGCTCTTGCTTGCTTGTTTTTTTTTCTTGCCTTCTGATTGTTGCTCTGAGTGTTGCTATCCCTGTGCTGTTGCAATCCTGGAATTTCCCCGTTGTGGGACTAATAAAGGCTTATCTTATCTTATCTTATCTTAGTGTCCGAAATAACGAGGAGGTGAGGTGATGTTTATACAGTTTATTGACAAGAACTATAACACACTATAGGAGACCCTACCGCGAGTACTGGAGTGTAGCACCTCAGGCTTTTATAGTGCAGGTGACGCAACCTCCCAAAGGCGGGGCATCACCCCTCACAGCCTAGGGCAACACCATACTAATATATTATATACTATTCCTATCCTACATTCATCCCCCCCTTGAAAAAACTGCAATCACACTAATTTCCTAACCAATAAATTTACACCCGAATCACACTAATACAGTGGAACAGACCTATCCATTCACACCACACTGGCTCAGCGGAACCCTTCGCTACGTAAACACAAAGTCTCTGAAAGAAAAATGAGCCACTCACCAAATTAAAACAATCCTACCTAAGCTAAACACATAACACAATTAACACAGATAACAGTGGTACCTGTCCCATAAACCCACAGAATACACACATACATATAAAGAGGGAACTCCCAAAATAAAGACAAAGAAAACACATTTTCACATCATGGGCAATAAACTTCATTCACACTCAGGTGTCACTACGCCTCACTCACACAACAGTCATACACACACTCACAGCAGGTGTCTTGCGCCGATCAAGTGACTCACCCTATCACATAGGAAATTGCGTCCCTAATGAGACCACCCACAACCATAAGGCTCAACTCATGAAAGCAACTCGTGCTGGGAATACTAAGAAAAATACAACACTGTACCAAAAGATGCATCACAGTACACCTATACCCTGACCATACGGTAACACTTACCCACAGGTCACCCCACAGTAACCACATCCCAACAGCTGCATTTTCCTTCCCTTTTTTTTTAATTTTTTTTTTTTTTAGCAGAACAAACTAAACACTCGCAAAATTGTGTTATAAACAGGATAAATGTTCATAGGAACCAACTTTCACATATCACCCAGTACTCATACGGTTCCCCTCAATCCCATTCCGATACAATCATAACATGTGAATATCAAATACAGTAAACATAATAACCTTAACCATAACACATAACAGTTTAACAAACTGCACATTTAGACACACTGTTAGCCCCACACATTCAACCCGGGTCTTCCACAGGCACCCCCCCCCCCCCCGGAGTGTCTGTCACGCGCCCCACTTCCAGAGCGTCTCCACTTTGATGAGATTGGAGATGGACTATATCGACGCCCCACTGTGCTTCGACGTCGCAGCTCATTGGGATGCCTATTCGACCCATCAGTCAATTTCAGGTAGCCGTCGCCACCGGACTGGACCACCCACAGATCATCCTGTCCTGCTGTCCCGATTCTGGAACTACGCACCCGACCAAGCCAAGGCTCAACCCTAGTGCGTACTTTATCACCCTCCCCCAGGGGAGCACTCACTGGCTTCCCCCGTCTTCTGCACCGCGATCTGGCTCCTCCATGACTCAATCCATGTCCCTCGCCTTGGTTCACAGCACGGTTGGGGTCTGCACCGTCTGGCGTTGCCCTGGACGCCAGATAATGGTGCGTTGGAGAGGCATCAGTCACTGTTGGCTCTACGGTGGAATCCAGTCGTCCACCGGAACCCTGTAACTCGCTCTCTGGACCTTTCCGCTTCCGCAGAGATCAAACCGTGCCATACAGGTCCGTCCTCCACTGGACCACAAACACTGGCATGGGATCCCCACCTAGTTGGTGTACTAAGGTGCTGGTGGTGTCCCTCTTCACCTGGACTGGGCCACCCTAAGTCCCACACTTCATCACCACTTCCCAAATAAAACAAGACACTACACGTAAGATCACTGCCGTCTCGAAATAATATATTGTCAAGGGGATCATTACCGTAATCACAATGTGCAGTGCTCATTTTACTCACATTGTGGGGAAAACACCTTCTTACGCTTGCCCAGTTCAGAATGGAGGTTGCCGACTCCGTGTCCACCAACATCAGCACCGGTGTCCCGACCGTATTGGGAGTGACAGCGTGGGCCACTGTAGGCTTTCCACCATCCCTAGCAGACCTCCATTCTTCCTTGTCGAAACTGTGGTAAAGTCTGGCGAAGTGATGGAATAGACCGCAATGCTTGCCCCTCACCGTACACTCCCTGGCTCGAAAAAGGTGCTTGCTGGATCCACAGCCGTAGCCTTGTGGTGTCCCCGGGGTGGACCGTATGATGACGATGGCCGCGTACTCGTCGTCACTGCCCTCGTCCGAATCCAAAGCCATGGTCGTCCCATGTGCTCCGCTCTTCTGACGGGCTTCTTCGCGGCTATTATTCTTCGTCAGCCGCTCCGCTGCCTCGTTTTGTCGTGTTAGCTCCATGGGTGCTATTGGTGCTAGCTCACCAGTGCAAGTATGCTGGCCTCTTGCTGGGGGGTTGGCCACGTGTTCTGCTAGCCGGCCGCAGCCCAACTCCTCCTCCAAAGTCCTGAGCCTGCACTCACCCGCCAGCCGTCGAAGGCCTGCCACAAACTGTCGAACCGACTGTCCGGGTCACTGGTTCCGCCGCTTAGCTGGCATGCGCCATCTCATGATGTTTCCAGCGGCTCGAAAGTAGCCCACCATGAGCCTAGTCACCTGGCTGAATAGGTCACCTCCTCCTATGGTGCTGAGGATCTTCTGGCCCCCCATGCCCAGGCTAGACAAGGAGAGCCATCGCATGTGTCTTGGTTAGGTCGCCGAGGAACCACGTGCATAAATAATTTCGGAAGGCTGCAAACCACCTGGCCCAAAGGATCAGCGGCTCTCCTGGAGCCTCCAAAACAGGTTGAAAGGTGGCTGCAGCACTCTCCATCTCCAATTTCCCCCCGTCGCCAAATGTAGTGTCCAAAATAATGAGGAGGTGAGGTGACGTTTATACAGTTTATTAACAAGAACTATAAAGGCGCTTTTCCACTTGGGTCAGTTTGGCACGGTTTGGTACGGTTTGGCACCCTTTGTCCACTTTTCCATTAGGCACCCGATGTCCTAACAGTTCCGTTATCTTGGAACTATGCCAGTTTTATCGGCACCATTTCAGAGCAGGTCCGAAGCATACCGGCACTGTTACATCACCCACTGCTGGCCACTGATTGGTCCGGGCATAGCGTCATGAGAGTGGGCGTTACGCTGACTTTCCAGAATAGCTGGCTGGCCGCCATTTGCAATTTTTCGTCCGTGAGCCCACGAACAAGTGATATTATAAACAACAACGATAGAATGGCTTAACAGAAATCAGCAGAAATCAACACCGCGGTCCAGCAGAGTTTCCTGCGCGTTTCGGCTGATGAGAGAATGCAGAGGGAAGCAGACTGAGCTTGCAGTGTGGAGCACAAGCAGACGCACTAGAAAATAAAGGGAGATGCACCGGGAATTAGATCCAGCCACCCGAATTGAATTGAATGTACAGCCGCGACGCACCCAACTTCAGCAGTTGAAGCCGTGATATTGTGATATACAGGACGGTGAGTGATGTGATATTCATGTTTTACGTTATTTTTTCCAGCAGTGGAAAGTTCACTTAGGACAGACGAAAACTTAATCGTGTTTAAACGATGACCTAGCTCAATGCTACGACCGTCCTTGTATGTTGCTTTTTTGTGTTGACAATATCTGATGAAATAAGCTAGTTGTAATCCTGGTTAAAAACGTGTTTTGTTTTGTTTTTTTTTTACATGTTGCACTTTCATGCTGTGTATGTACTTAATTTGTGTGTATTTCATTGTAGAGTCCAAACAGGATCTGCTCGGAATGGCGACGTTTTGACAGCAATGTATTGTGACAGGTAAACAACACATCATATTTATAGTCAAATCTTTTGCTTTTTAAGTTAAAGTATAGGTAAAGTGCCAAATTTAAAGTGGCACAATTTCCACTTAATATGAAAGGGACTGAATTGAGATTTATTTTGTGTGAATATTAATTACAGAGTAATTGAAAATGAATGGCACATCCAATAGTAGCCACCATAAAATAAACCGCTTGTTTATTTATTTTTATCAGATCACTTCTGTGATCCTTTATGAGTTATAGTCATAATAGTGTATCTTGCACCTTGGGGAATGGGAGATGTTCAGTCACCATTAGAATTTAGTTTATATGTGTATAGTATTTCATCTTTAAACTCATTCAGTAATAGAACACATTACAAATATTTGAGACCCATTGTAGTGCTTCCTTTTATAGTTTAGCAATACAAGCTCAAAACACCACCCACACTTGAAACCAGGGCGACACAGCGGTGGCTAAACTTTTATTGATAATGTTATTTCACACCATCACAACAACTCAGTATAAATGGTGTAGAGATTGAAAGGGTATCCAAAATTAAAATCCTTGGCATAATAATCAATAAAAAACTGTGTTGGAAGTCACATTAATTATATTAAAGGTAATACTGCACAGAGTGAAATATTTGCTGAATCAACCCACACTATAGACTTTGTATCATTCAGTAATACTCCCATACATGACATCCATCCATCCATCTTCTACCGCTTTTCCGGAGGTCCGGGTCTCAGAGGCAGCAGTTCAAGCAAAGAAGCCCAGACTTCTCTCTCCCCAGCCACCTGCTCCAGCTCTTCAGAGGATACCAATACCCATACATGGCATACTGTACTGAAGTACGGGGAAACACATATAAAACATATATCCAGTCTTTATGCTTCAGAAGAGAGCTATTAGAATAATAAACAAAGCCGCTTACAGGGAACAAACAAACCCACTTTTTCTTAAATTAAAAGCTCTCAGGTTGAAAGATCTGGTTGACTTTAAAACTGCAGTAATAATGTTTAAAGTGAAGAATCTATCACTGCCCGCAAATATCCAAAAGTTGTTCCAAATTAGGGAGAAACAATATCATTTCAGAGGAACATGTATATTTCAAAAACCTTCAGTGATAACTACCACCAAGCAACACTGTGTCTCAGTGCAAGGAGTCAGACTGTGGAACGCTTTTGGACCTGAATTAAAATCATGTACAATGCTTGGACAATTTAAACAAAAACTAAAGGAAGAAATACTCCAAACATACGCACGTGGACAACATTGTTGGTACCCGTCTGTTAATGAAAGAAAAACCCACAATGGTCACAGCACAGTAACTACTTGTCCCCCTTTAAATAGGCCAATTGACTGATTACAAGTTTGTAGACACCTGTGATGTTAATTAGAGGACACATCTTGGTTGAACATGTCCCTATGGTCACATTATTTTCAATCTTTTCTAGGGGTACCATCATTTTTGTCCAGGCCTGTTTCATGAGTTTGTTTTTTAAAATAATTCTGTTGAACCACAATTCAAAAGCATTGTCTGATTTTCATTGGTTAATTTTCATAGAATTTTTATTTATTACCACTTTTGTCAGATTCAAGTTATTTCTGTGACCACTGTGGGTTTTTCGTTCATTAACAGAGGGGTACCAACAATTTTGTCCACGGCTGTAAAACGACATGTAAAATCACATAAGCATTGTCATATCCAGTCTGTGTTGTGCTGTTGCTTAGTTTTTGTCACGTTTTGTCTTGGCTTTGTTCTGATTTGTAATCACTCTTATTTTATTTTATTTTTGCATTCTTAGCTGGAACATGGGTGGGCAGTATAAGCTGCGGCTTCAGCCATCACCCATTTCGAATAAGTTATGTTGAATTGTATAATCCGAGGAGTTGCTGTTTAATTTGACTTTATTGGATTTTTTTCCCCTTGGTTCTATTATTCTGTTCCTTTCTTTTAATCTAATCTATCCGAAATAAAGATTCATTCATTCATTCATTTCTCAAATATGTTTTAAACTTGCTTTAATTATTCACCACCCATTTCTGTCTTTCATCTAGGCAAGGGGAAAACGATCCACCCAAACCGGACCTTGCCTCACTATTTACAGAGACGCAGGCTGAAGATCTGCTGAACCGGGACCAGTATGAGGGGCCGATCCAGTTGCTTCTCAGTGAGGCAGCGTGGCTGGCGTTTGTGACCCATTCCAGTTTCTTTTTGGTTTTTTTTTACAGTTTGAATTTTACACATTCTAAATAATCTGTGATTTGCTGCTGATTGGAATAAACAATTTAGTGATTTATGTGTTTGCATCATGATTTTCTGTTTTGTCTGTTAAGACACCGGTGGGAAAAGAGTCAACAATACGGACCATTTATCAGTGACTTTGAAAATAATGGCTCATTTTTAAGAAAAGTAATCAAAACAATTATTTGCTGAAGACTGTTAAACAAAATAGAGACATCTGCAAAAGTACAAAGGTTTGTTGTCAAAATTCCCAGGGCAATACTACATGAATACAAGTATAGTTCACTGTTGATGCAGAGAATATATATTTATACAGTATCTACATGTAGTCAGCAATACTCAATATGATATATTTCCAGATAATCCACGTATTTCTCCATGTAACCTTGTGACTGCATTATTTTAATTACTTTTAATCCTAGATCCCTTTGTTTTGGCTTAAAATGCATCATAATTGTTAAATATATCTTATGCCTAACTCAGTACTGTTTACCTGTTGAAATATATATTTAACGGCTCATATGCTACAATATGGCACCTGATCCATGTTTTGCCACAACATCACTGGCTGGAGCAGATAAATTCCATGATGTCTCAGTCTTTCCATGATCTTGACACAGATCAGAAGCTAAACATTTCTACAGACATTATAGCCACTTCGCGTTCGTGAAGTAGGGGTCACATCACTGTGTTGAACGTTAACGCCGACCGTTTGAAGTAATATTTTTACCACAAGAGAGCCATCTGAAACACACACACACACACAGAATACATATTTTAGTACCTAATATCGATAACTTGCCAACATTATAATGTTGTACGGTGGACTTAAAAGCAAAGTAGCATTAGCAATCATTAGCTTACCGTCATACGTAATGTAGTTGGTATCCTCATGTCTTCTAAATGCTCCAGTACCTTTCCAGAGTGTGTCGTATTGCGGGTTTGCCTTCTGTTCTCCGTTTTTGCCTTTATTCTGACAAAAACAGCCAGAGAATGCAGACGCCTCATATCCTGCCAACTTGTGTTTTGCGTAACGTTACGCTTGATTTACGCCAGTTACACTTGTTTTACGTAGCGGGAGGGAGAGGGTTGTGCCACCTCCCTGTAACTATTTCCCACCCACTTCAAATGGGACCTAGTGCAGTGGAAAAACAAAGCGGGCCGAACTGTACTGTCCCGTCCCGTACAAACCATGCCAAACTGACCCAAGTGGAAAAGCGCCTTAACACACTACGGGGAGACCCTACCGCGAGTACAGGAGTGTGGCCCCGCCTCAGGCTTTTATAGTGCAGGTGACGCCACCTCCCAAAGGCGGGGCATCACCCCTCCCAGCCTAGGGCACTGCAATACTAATATATTATATACTATTCCTATTCTACATAATCTGTTTATACATTAGAAATAAGCAATCAATCCACCTAAACTACTACTAAAATGCCTCATAATTGAAGCAGAAACCTGTTTCAGTTTTATTGAGAACTACAATGGCATTCAGTGGCATTTTTGCAGACATTTGCACGTTGCAGCAGCAACAGAAAGCTTTAGTTCTAATGCCAACAACAGGTTTGAAGCACCTAGTAAAACTGGGGTCTGCCCCCCCATTTGTTTCTCAGCCTGCTTGTGATGTTGCTTACTTGTTGAGTCTGCCGTGCCTGCGTTAGTGCTGTAACATACACAAACGATTCAATCGAGTGTACTAGTTTTTATGGGTTAACGTACTGTACTGAATCACTCACCAGCGCTGTACTGGAAGCCAGGGATCAGCAGCTGAACCCCCCCCCCCCGCCCGCCTGAGCAGCAAACGAGCCCCGCCCACTCGGTTCAGCCTCAGTTCGGCGCTCCATAGGATCCCATCACTAACCTCCATCCGAGGTTGCCTCTCTCCAACTGCAACACGAGTTTTCTGTCTTCTTTTGCACACAGCCCGCGCACGTGAGATGATGTGTAAAAACAAGCGTAGTATGTATGCACAGGATCCGTATTCTGATTGTGTTTGCTAATGTATTAACGTAGCCATGCAGTGAAGCAGTCAAATTATCGTACATTAGGGGAATTTTGAAATAACTGATCATACATCATACAGAGGGTAAAATTATTGTACAAATATGATAATTATCATACATCTGGCAACACTGTTTGCTCCTCTTCTTCTTGTGGTTTTATGGTGGTTGGCAACCAGTGTTTAGGTGCTACTTCCATCACATGACTCAGCAGCGCCAGGTAAACAAGCCCGGTGTAGGCACCATATGTGCTCGGGCTACTAGATGAGCTCAGGTCCTGCGCCTGCTCATGAAGTCGCACAATATGATTGACTGTACGTTGTTATGATGATGTAAGGCATTGTCATTTGCTGTACATGGGAGAGTTTTCATGGTTGAGAAGGATTAACAGTTTTCGCATTGGATTGAAACAACAAATGGAGCTTGCGCTTTCTCACTTTTACAAAGAAATATATAATTTCCTGCTAAATGGTAATGACCACAGTCTTAACACATCGTCACAAAATCCAGAGAGCAGAAAAGCTGTGAATAGGAGGGCTTTGAAAAATTATACGATTAAAAGTGAGTCTCAATATGAATTAACTTTACAATTCTAACGTTAGCTTCTGGTCAGGTTAAAGTAACCTGTGTTATTGTACACTACATTTCCCCACGCTATACTTAAAGGTCTGTATTTTCTGTGGAATTGTCTAGTCCAAATTTGACTGGTATACAGGTGGAAGGGGCACTTTTCCCCTTAATTGGAAAGAAACTTAAGCATCATGAGGCATCAAGTTGCCTGTTTATTATGTGGTGTTCTGTCTTCGCCCCCTTGACCTGTTCCTGGGGAGGGAACAGGTCAAGGGGACCCCTGACCAAGTGAGCACCCCATGTGAGCACCCCAAGTCGACCCCGGGGTCCAGTCTGTACATGTACAAGTATATTTTCAATCCAGCGATGTACAAACTCATTCAGAGCTTTCTAAAGCCTCATTCAGAACATTATAGTCCCACATAACAATTCTGTGGATTTTCATCTGGGGGCAGCCAGTGGTGACGAGCAGCAGCAGTGGAGAAGAAAAGTCTTTTGAAAGCAGAAGCGGAGCCAAAACATTCTCTGGGTCAGCTTAGTTGTCATCTTACATACATATATTTTACATTTCTTTGTGACCGGGAAAAGTCTTTCCAACAGTTTTACACAAATTCTCGTTGTTGTTCTCCTTCTTTAGGGACCACAATGGAAATAAGTGTGCACACTTTCTTGTGTCATCCCATTGTTTTTTTAATATACTGTACGTTGTATCTTTTAGACAATGTTTTTTTAAACATGAATAAATCAACCAAAAAAATTTGCTTTTACAAATCTCACTTACTTACCTAAGCTCATAGCTCGCCATGGAGCGTAGGCCACTGACGACCCCTTGCCAGCTCACTGAGTTCTGGGCTGCTCTCTACTCCCTCCGCATTTACAAATCACTGGATTGAAAATGTACTTGTACATGTACAGATTGGATCCTGGGGTCCACTTGGAGTGCTCACTTGGTCAGGGGTTCACTTGACCTGTATCCATTTCTCCCCTATTAATTAATATAGTACTATGAATAATATTAGACATTATTTGCAACTTATATTTGCAATAAATGGCTATTTGGGTAGTTTTTTGTCACTATGTATCCTGCCTAGTTCTGTATTCACTCTTAATGATTGTCGTGTTTCCCTGGTGCATCAGGTGAACAGTTGTATTGCAGGTTCCAGGGAAATCTCCACTTAGTCTTATTTAAGCTCAAGTTCGAGATGCCTTAAGGAGTTGCCATGACAATCTTGTCAGTGGAGGTCATCTAGGGAGATAAGATAAGATAAGATAAAATAAGCCTTTATTAGTCCCACAATGGGGAAATTCCAGGATTGCAACAGCACAGGGATAGCAACACTCAGAGCAATAATTTAGAAGATAAGAAAAATAAGAGCAGTGAATATACAGTACATACAGTATGTACACATACTGTAAATCTGTAAATACATACGTAAATATATATACACAGTGCGGAGCATTGTAGCTAGATGCAATAAACAGCATAACCGTCTACTTCAGGGGTGTCCAACCATGTGCCATGGAGAGCCAAGACCCCGTGCACCAGGTATGATAAACTGTACACAAAAAGATGGGGAGTGTGACTCTGTTGTTACAGTATTAGTGATGCCACAGAAGAACACCTAGAAGCCATGACTGCAGAAGTTGCAGATCTACATGCAAAGGTGATAGGGGAAATTTATGCAATATGATCACCTTAAGAACTTTAAAAATATAAATATATTTTAAAGGGTAGACACTGTGTCGGCTAACTACTTCCGGAGGCAAGCACATCTTCAATGGCTTGACAGTAAGTGTTTAGCAAAGAGTGCACTTAAGTTGTAAGCTGTCTATGTATTTTGCCACTGAGTCTAAGGGAATGTTCTTTCAGTTCACAATGTGTTTTATGCAGGTGTTGTTACATGGAGCAAATTTTCTGCATCGTACAAAAAGGTATTCTACACCATGTAAACCAGTGAGACCTGACTTGAATGTGGAAAGCGGGTATACATGTTACGGTGCATAGTCTGTCATTACTCATAATGTTTGTGTCACAGCTACACATAGACCTAATGTGTAGTGTAGTACTCACAGGTCAGTATGAGGTTATTCTGTTTTTTCTTTTGTTTTATAGGGTATGTTGGGACAGGCAAAAGGGGAGTGGTGCAAGCATTTTATTCTGAAGACCTGCACCCAGGATACTGCAGTCACTTCTGCAGCCTGCTGCAATAGGTACAATTAAGTTACACTAACACCAATCCTACTCTAGATCAAATTACGGTATGTTACTAAAACTTATCAAGGTTATATGTGTGTGTTTTACCTGGTGTGGACTGCAGGTGAAAGGGTGTGTGTCTGTTGCCATGTGTCCTCTCCACAGCGGCTGTCAGGTTGAACTAAACTCCTTCAATTTCACAACACACATGTATGACGCTTCGTCCTGCAGAGAGACAGCACACAGGTTCATAGGTGCAGCAGACTGGTGTTGATGCTTTGTCAAACTGATGCACGTCTTTGTTCCAGATGATAATGTTTAATCACAGCCTGACCCAGTGGTGTTAGTGCGTGTACCCAGACACCAGTGGGATTCATTTGGCTTGCACAATGGCGCTACGGCTGCTTATGGGATTGGAGAAACATACTGGAGGACTGCTTGATTCCAATTTACTGCACATAAGGCCACTTGTGGGCTGTGACAACTGAAACTATGTTAGAAACATAAAACATGTCCAAAATTAGCACATTATTATATAAAACATTTTCTCCCCTAATTTTGTGCATTTGTGACTTACAGTATGCATTATTAGGTGTTGCTTTGAAAATGTAAATAAACTGATTCACATTAAAATAATATAAATTCAGTAAAATCTTGTTTGTTTTCATTGTTATGTAATTACTGTTATGCACAAGGTGTTGCATTTTTGTACCTTGGTGTGTGCGTGTGTGCTTGCGCGCATGTGCGTGTGTGTGTGTGTGTGTGAGAGAGAGAGAGAGACAGTTTGGACTTTGGTCAGACTCAAATTAAAATTCTGAGGGGGTTGGAATACTGAAACCATGTGTTATGATGAGTTATTTCAATGTGATCTTGTGCATAGTGTTAACTTTGAACACTAATAAAAATGAATATCACCTAACAGAGTTAATATTGAACTTAGTGAAGAGGAAGGTGAGAATCACTACATGAATACCCATTCTTATAAAGCAACACTATAGCCACTTTCAAACCAGAATTGGTGAGCTGACATCACAGATTCTATTTACATAAATTAACATCTAAAAAAAAAAACCTGGATCATTTGTGCAAACAGCTCAGTCTGGTCCCCTACAGCCAAGCCTGCATTTCTCCAATGTGTCAAATCCTCATGCTGCTGATGTCACATGAACATGACATCATCCTCAGCTGGTGAGACAGAGGTCACCTGAATTTTTAGGCTACAAGTCGTACCGTCATACGACCATACGTATTGTCATATCGTATGGTCTATTATTTGTCTTGAGATTTGATGATGATTTTTGTATATAAATATTTTTTCTTTTTTTATAAAGATAAGAGATTTTGTTGTTTTCAACGTTGTTCATCTTTTACTGATAAAACCAAAGTTTCCTGTGATTTCAGTCAGGACTATAATCACAAATTCTGCATGAAATTAATCATTTGGAAGCTAGAGATAATTACTGAAACTAATGAGCATTTTGTAATTAATATGACTAGTTACCAATTTGCTAATATTTTCAGCAGTTTAAGGAAATACATTAAATTTGCAAACAAAACACTCATCTTGTAATATGGTCATGTTAACATTTATTGTGTGGTTTGATGTAAATTATTTTGATCCATGATTATGTAGAAAAGATGCATCTTTAGATCAGGGCTCAGCAACCTGTACTTAGTTAAGAGTCATTGTGAATGTGCATGGTAATGTTGCGCCCTCTGCTCCACAGTTCGGGAGAGGTACGTGGTGCTTTCGAGCAAGAAATAATGAAGAGAGTCGCGGTCTACGTCTTCACTGCATTTTACTTTATTCAAAAAGAACATGGACACTTCTGCGCAAGCGCACAACACAGTTCCCTCTCCGGGCAAAAGCAATCAATTTGTGAATCATCGAACTCTCAACAAACCGTAAACAGTGCACACAGCATCCAACCCCCTAGTATTGTACTGATGTTTTTAAATGTAACAATCATGCCCAGAAACAATAATGAAACATTAATCTTTTTAACTCTCATCTCTAACTGTATATATTGTCTACAATCAGCTTTTTAACTGACTTTTTAACCTGTAATCTGCTTCTTAACCCGTGTATGATACGCTCTTAATTAACCCATTAATCCCCATTTTTAAGCCGTCACATACTCCCCCTCAAAATAGATGTTGTCCCCAACATCAGGACATGTGAAATGTATAATAACCACTGTCACAGTGCAAAATTCTCAAAGTGTGCATAGTCAACTAATTCAACAAAAAAAGTTTACAGACTGGAACTCTTTTTATACATTCTGTTATGCAAGTATCAGATACTCATTGTCCAGTGTTTCTTTTGTATGCATTTTGTTACAGACTGGAACTCTTTTGATACATTCAGTTTTGAGTCCAAATAACACATATGGCAGGCTGGAACTCTTTTGATACATTCAATTTTGAGTCCAAATAACGCATATATGACAGGCTGGAACTCTTGATACATTCAATTTTGAGTCCAAATAACGCATATATGACAGGCTGGAACTCATTCATTCAATTCATACATTCTGGCTTTGAGATGAACTCATTCACAGTCTCAAGTGTCCTTACACTTTAAGTGCATATCCTGTGCATACTGGGATAAACACCAACACAGTCCCCCCCCCATCTTTTTTTTTTTTTTTAACATCAGTCCCAATGAGTCAAACGACCTTAAAACTCAATCTTTCAGTGTGAGTCCAATGTAACTACATCTACTCTACTTCAAGTATACAAAATGACCACCAACCCATTAACATTTACCACAAAGCTCTTGGAAGTAGAAAGGATGTACACTGTATACCCATGGCATGGTCGGTTCAGCATAATAAGGCAACGTCTGCATGTTATAACATGCTGGTGTACCCAATGTATCATAAGTGAATACTTTCGGTTTTCTAGCATTACGTCTAGGTTTCTGATTCACTTCCTCACCAGGATCACTATAGGTAGGAGAAGGAGGGTGTGGTGAAGGCAGGCTTACCTTCGCAGGTAAGTCCTCTACCTGACCTAGGTCGTCCTCTGGTGGCTGGTCAGCTGCTGCAGCTTCAAGCTCTGTCTCCTGCTGCACCTCTTCAGGTATGTTGTCCTCCTGCTGAGCTGGGTCTGCGGTCCTCTCAGGCAGTGGCGAATCGGGGCGAGTGCTCAAGTGAAGTGGAACTGGATAATACTCGTCCTCATCATCGTCGTCCTCTTCTGAGTGAATCTCTGGTGTCTCCGCTGATCTGGTAGTGGCGTATTTCTTTGAACGAGGCTGCAAAGAAGTCTCCAAAGGCAAATGATCACATGGCAGAAGATTGCGATGCAAAGTTCTAGATCTACCCTTGTCTCTCTCAGGTTTCAGTTCATAAATGGGACTATCCTGCCCAACTTGCCTTACCACAGCATGGATTGAGTCCCCCCAGTGATTTCACAGCTTATCAGCTCCTCCACGTGGTGAGTTGGTGTACGGGGCCGGCGGCCGTAGCGTCTATGTACAAAGTGTGATGGGAAGAGCTGTCTGCCAGGGTAAGTGGGTCTGCGCGGTTGTTGCTGCTGGTCTCCTTCCGGGGTGTTCTCTCCATCACTCTGGTAGTTCTCTGGATAGTCTCCACGGGGAGGGCCTCTCCTCCTGGGGTAGCGCCTATAGCGGCTCCTGTCAGCGGCATACCTGCTTCCCTGGACTGCAGTGCCTCCTGGGCCAGTAACATTTGCCGCCCCTGCTCGCTTTTCTCCCTCAACTACATCAAACTCCACAGTTTCGGCATCTCCAACACTGCGAAGGCATTTCCTCGGGTTGTTCTTTTTGATGACTGTCTGGTGTACAAAAATGTCTTCTTTTGCGTCATTCCTATTGATGAAACCATATCCATTTCTGATGTTGAACCATTTGACTGTACCCAAGACATTTGTTGCGATGACCTTCTTATTCCCCGCTGGAGCTGCGGCTGCCGGGCTGGATGGGCTACTGCCTACCGGGCTCTCTGCTTCCCTCCCTCTTGCAGCATTATGCTCCCTATATGCTCTAAAGCCTGCCTGAAAATGCTCACTACTCCCTTTACGAATACTACCACAGGTGTAGGGCTTACATTTGGCTTTGTGTATGGGCCAGCGCTCTCCTCAACACTTTTTGGAGCAGTACAAGGCACTTTTACACACTGAACAACATTTCAAACTCTGGTTTTCACCCTGTGTAGCACAGCTATAACAACACTGGGACCTTTTTACGTCACTAGTCACACCATGTCCCGCTGGAGTGACCCCTTCTAGTTTAAAAAGTTACCTCTGGCTGGTTTCACTGGCTTCTGTGCTTTACAGCCTGCTCTAAAATGCTCGCTGCTCCCACAGCTAAAACAGTGCTGGCAAAACTCTTCACCTGTCTGAATGCAATAATAACACCTTGGTTGTGGGCGGGGCATGTGGTACCGCTGAGGGGCGAAGCGCGGCTGGAATTGTGCAGTGCCTCTCATCGGCGCCAGGCCTTGCGCTGGATAGTACTGCTGAAGAGCTGCTTGGGGCTGCTGTTGAGGAAAGTAGTGCTGAGCAGATGGGTCCAGCTGGTATTTGTCACGCCGCGCCGCTCATCAGCGGCGCCACCTGCTCGCACACCTGTTAATCATCAGCGGCGAGGAATATAAGCCGTCTCGCCCTGAGCTTCGGCCTGAAGCCGTCAGACTTCATTCCTCGTCTACGTGACACAACTCTCTCTCTTCAGCACGACGCTGTCCGGTAAGGATCACGTACCTTATCTTCTCCAGTCTGCTCCCCTGTGCACAGGTGGATTCCTCGGCGGCGGACAACTCCGTCCCTCGTCCCTCCTCGCTGCTGCACCGAGTCCTGCAGGTGGCTGTCTCCCGGGGTCCCGTCCTTGTTGTGCCAGTCATCTGTCCCAAGCAAGTAAGCTTCTCCCTCGCCTATTCTCCTCCTGTGTTGGTGTGTGCCCATCACCCTGTGTCTCTGTTCTCTCCCATAGGGTTGCCGGCTGTACGGTCTCCTGCCTCTGTGCCTGAAGCAGACGCCGCCACCAACACATTAACATTCCGCAGACACACACTCATACACCCCTGTTGTTAATAAACAGTTTGAACTACTCTGAGCCTGTGTGTGTGCGTCTTCTGAGCCGAACGTTATGTCAGTACGGCTTCAGCAGAGCGGCTCGGCAGACGGCGGGCTCGCACACCGGTTTTCCACTCTCGAGGCTCGAGTGGATCAGATTGTCTATCAGCAACAGGTGATTTTTAATCAGTTGATTACTTTAACTAACCGCCTGGACCGCTTGGACCCCCAACAGCCGTTCCCCCCGGCTCGTCAGGGTGGCGCAGCTCCTGCTGCTCCAGTGGCCGTCCAGCAGGCTCCGGGTGCACCGGTTCGGCTCACGCCCATTCCGACCCTCGCCCGCTTTAGCGGTAAGCTCGGCGGAGCGCGGGGGTTTATTATGCAGTGTGAGTCCGTTTTCCACCGGGTGCCCGGGGACTTTCCCTCAGATCACAGCCGAATTGGTTATATCGGGAATCTCCTGGAGGGGCGAGCATTAACATGGGCCTACGCCGTAATGGCGAGGCCCAGTTATGCCACCCTCACGTATGACCAGTTCGTGAGACGCTTCCTGGAGGTCTTTGACCATGCTCTTACCAAGACGGTCCAGGTCGATCGGCTTCTCGCCCTCCAGCAGGGAAGCCGGTTGGCAGCGGACTACGCGGTCGACTTCCGGGTAGCGGCGGAGGAGTTAGGCTGGGAGGAACGCTCCCTCTGCGGCCTTTTCCTCCGCAGTCTCAATGATGATCTGAGGGATGAACTAGCTGGGTGGGATATCCCTGAGACGCTAGCGGAGCTAACATCTCTAGCGATCAGTTTGGATAACAGGCTGCGCGAGCGCTCCTCGGGGCGGAAGTCTTCTTCTTCTCGCCCTCGCAAAGCTTCGCCGCACCTGTTCCAAGCTCGCCCCCTGGCGGCGCCGCCACCATCGTGCCCCGAGGAGTCGGAGCCGATGGTGACGGGCTGGACAAAGCTTTCCCCTGCGGAGAGACAACGCCGCCGTGAGTGGGATCTCTGCATGTATTGTGGAGATGACCAACACACGGTGAAGCTTTGTCCACGGAAAGCCAGTCGGCGGGGTCCGCGAGTCACTGTAGGGGGCCTCGCGGACGTCAACCGGTTAAATCCACTCACCCAATTGAAGCTGCCCATCCGTTTCTGCCACAACCCCACTGGGCTTCTCACCCACGCACTGGTGGATTCGGGCGCAGAAGGCAGCTTCATTTCACAGAGCCTGGCAACCCGTTTGGGCATCCGCTGTCAGGCACTGAAGAATCCCATCTCCCTTGTCAACCTCTCCCGTGCCTCCCTTGGGAGAGTATCACACCAGACCATCCCCGTCCCGGTCATCATCTCGGGAAACCACCGGGAGGAGATGACCTTTTATGTCCTACCCAACTCTGTGTCGCCCGTCATCCTGGGGTATCCTTGGCTACGCCTTCACAACCCTGTCCTGGATTGGAAGTCAGCTGGGGTATTGGCATGGAGCACGTTCTGCATGGGCACCTGCCTTCAGTCCGCTGCCTGCTCTCCGTCCGCTTCTCCCCCTGCGACGGACGCTGCACCCCCGGACCTGTCTCTGGTGCCTCCGGAATTTCACGACCTGGGTATGGTGTTCAGTAAAACTAAAGCTATGTCTCTCCCCCCTCATCGGCCCTATGACTGTGCCATCAACCTCCGCCAGGGGGCTCCCTTACCTTCTGGTCGGCTCTATAGCCAATCAGCGCCGGAGAAGGAGACAATGAACGCCTACCTGAAGGAATCATTGAACGCTGGGATAATCCGCCCATCATCGTCACCCGTGGGGGCAGGGTTCTTCTTCGTTGGGAAAAAGGATGGGTCCCTCCGCCCTTGCATAGACTACCGGGCTCTCAACGACATCACTGAGAAGGACCGTTACACCCTGCCTCTCATGGACACTGCTTTCCACTCCCTCCAGGGGGCGACCTGGTTCACCAAGCTGGATCTACGCAGCGCATACCACCTCGTCCGGATCCGGGAGGGAGATGAGTGGAAGACAGCCTTCCGTACCCCGAACGGCCACTTTGAATACCTGGTAATGCCGTTCGGGTTGACCAACGCTCCTGCCGTCTTTCAGCGCCTCATTAATGACGTCCTCCGGGACTTCATCGGCCTTTTCGTGTTCGTCTACCTGGACGATATTCTTATCTTCTCCAAGTCCAGGGACGAGCACCAGGTCCATGTGAGGCGGGTCCTCCAAAGACTGCTGGAGAATCGACTATACGTGAAGGCTGAAAAATGTGAATTTTACGCCAGGACTACATCCTTCCTGGGGTTCATCATTGCCCACGACAAGGTGCTCCCAGATCCAGAGAAGGTGAGGGCGGTGGTGGAATGGCCTACACCTGCGTCCCAGAAGCAGGTGCAACAGTTCGTTGGCTTCGCCAATTTCTACCGCCGCTTTGTCCCCAACTTCAGCTCCATCGTCGGACCACTGACCCGCCTCATGTCCCCTAAGGTCCCGTTCCGGTGGACCGAAGAGGTCGCTGCTGCCTTTCAGACGCTGAAGGCGGAGTTCTCCTCCTCCCGGGTCCTTCGCCAGGTCGACCCCACGCTGCAGTGCATCGTGGAGGTGGACGCCTCGGACACAGGAGTGGGAGCAGTGCTATCCCAGCGGTCGCCGGACGATGGCGCCAAACGGCCCTGCGCCTTCTTCTCCCGGCGCTTGTCCCTGGCAGAGAGGAACTACGATGTGGGGGACAGAGAGCTCTTGGCCATCAAACTCGCCCTGCAGGAGTGGCGCCACTGGCTAGAGGGGGCAAACCTGCCGTTCGTGGTCCTGACGGACTACAAGAACTTGGAATACCTACGATCTGCCAAGCGCCTGAACGCCCGCCAGGCGCGCTGGTCCTAGTTCTTCGCCAGGTTCCAGTTCTCCATCACCTTCAGGCCTGGCTCTAAGAACGGCCTGCCTGACGCCCTCTCTAGGCAATTCACCCCCGTGGAGTCGGAGGAAACGCCCCACACCATCCTGCCCAGGTCGTGCGTCATGGGAGCCATCTCGTGGGACATTGAGAGCAAGATCCGGAAGGCGCAGGAAGTGGAACCTGACCCTGGCGGCGGACCAGAGGGGCGGCTGTTCGTGCCATCCGCGGTCCAAGGAGAGGTCATCCACTGGCTGCACACCTCCAAGCTCACCTGTCACCCTGGCACCTCCCGGATGATAGACCTCCTCCAACGGTCCTTTTGGTGGCCAGGCCTGCGGAGGGACGCAGCCCGCTACGCCCGGGCCTGCCCAATCTGTGCCACCTGCAAGTCGGGAAATGCCCCTCCAGCGGGTCTGCTCCAGCCCCTGCCCGTCCCTGGCAGGCCCTGGTCGCACATCGCGTTGGATTTCGTCACCGGACTCCCCGTCTCCAACTCCTATGACACCATCCTGACCATTGTGGACCGTTTCTCCAAGGCTGTGCACTTCGTCCCCCTGCGAGGTCTCCCTACTGCCCTGGAGACGGCGGATCTCCTCGTCCAACACGTGGTCAGGCTGCACGGGATTCCGGTGGACGTGGCCTCGGACCGGGGCCCCCAATTTTCATCTGAGGTTTGGAGGTCGTTTTGTAATGCCATCGGAGCCAAGGTGAGCCTCTCCTCCGGCCATCACCCCCAATCCAACGGGCAGTGTGAACGGACCAACCAGGAGCTGGAGTAACCATCTTGCCTGGGTTGAATATGCCCACAATACCGCTCGCTCTTCTGCTACAGGGATGTCTCCCTTCAAGGCGTCCCTGGGTTACGACCCCCCGCTGTTCCCGGAGCAGGAGAGTGAGGTAACTGTTCCCTCAGTTAGGGCACATCTCAGGCAGTTCCGCTCCATCTGGACTGCCGCGCGCAATGCGCTTTTACGCACAGCGGAGCGCAACAGGACTGTGGCGGACCGGCATAGAAGACCTGCCCCAGCGTACAGAGTTGGGCAACATGTCTACGTTTCTACCCAGGACGTTACTCTAAAAGGCGAGAGGAGGAAGCTGGCACAGCGATTCATGGGTCCCTACCCCATCACCCGGATCGTCAACCCGGTGGCTGTGCGCGTGGCTATTCCCCCCTCCCTCCGCATCCATCTCACCTTCCACGTGTCAAAGGTGAAGCTGGCAGTCACCGACCCCCTTTGCCCTCCTCCTGCTGCGCAACCCGCGCCCCGGATGATTGGTGGCCATCCGGCCTGGTCCGTCTCCTCCATCCTAGACTCCCGGCGCCGGGGTCGTGGGTTGCAGTACTTGGTGGACTGGGAGGGCTATGGGCCCGAGCATCGGCAGTGGGTGCCCCCGTCGTTCGTGTTGGACCCATCGCTCATCGCTAACTTCCACCAAGCGCACCCAGAGAAGCCATCGCCAGGAGGCGCTGCTAGAGGGGGGAGTACTGTCACGCCGCGCCGCTCATCAGCGGCGCCACCTGCTCGCACACCTGTTAATCATCAGCGGCGAGGAATATAAGCCGTCTCACCCTGAGCTTCGGCCTGAAGCCGTCAGACTTCATTCCTCGTCTACGTGACACAACTCTCTCTCTTCAGCACGACGCTGTCCAGTAAGGATCACGTACCTTATCTTCTCCAGTCTGCTCCCCTGTGCACAGGTGGATTCCTCGGCGGCGGACAACTCCGTCCCTCGTCCCTCCTCGCTGCTGCACCGAGTCCTGCAGGTGGCTGTCTCCCAGGGTCCCGTCCTTGTTGTGCCAGTCATCTGTCCCAAGCAAGTAAGCTTCTCCCTCGCCTATTCTCCTCCTGTGTTGGTGTGTGCCCATCACCCTGTGTCTCTGTTCTCTCCCATAGGGTTGCCGGCTGTACGGTCTCCTGCCTCTGTGCCTGAAGCAGAATCAGAATCAGAATCAGAATCAGATTTATTGCCATTGTTCATGTGATACACAAACTAGGAATTTGTCTCGGTGCCATGCTGCAACATTAAAAACATAATGAGAAAAAGGGATAAACTAAAAAACTAAAGGACTAGAAACGTGCAATAAGTGTAGAAAAATAAGTAATAATAAGTAATAATAATAATAATACTAGTAATAATGAGTAGTACTAGTCAAGGCAGTTTTTAAAAATTAGCATGTAGCAGATAATGTGAAGTACCACATAGTGCAGTCAATAATGCAACAGAAAAACAGTGATGATTGACATGAGTCTGGTTGAGCTGCTGTACATAGTGCACGAGAGTCAAAAGTCACTTAGTGTTCAGCAGTCTGATGGCAGAGGGGAAAAAGCTGTTCATGTGCCGGGAGGTTTTAGTCCGAATGGACCGAAGCCTTCTACCTGAGGGGAGGGGGGCAAACAGCACGTGACCAGGATGTGAAGGATCGGCTATGATCCGGCCAGCACGCCTCCGGGTCCTGGAGATGTACAGGTCCTGGAGAGATGGGAGCTTGCAGCCTATCACCTTCTCAGCAGTGCGCACGACGCGCTGCAGCCTTAGTCTGTCCCTGGCAGTGGCTCCTGCGTACCACACAGTTATGGAGGTGGTGAGGATGGACTCGATGATGGCCGTGTAGAACTGCACTAACATCTTGGTGGGTAGCTTGAGCTTCCTCAGCTGCCGCAGAAAGAACATCCTCTGCTGGGCCTTTTTGATGAGGGAGCTGATGGTTGGCTCCCATTTGAGGTCTCGGGTGATGGTGGTGCCCAAGAAGCGGAAGGAATCTGCAAAGGTGATGGGAGAGCCTGTGATGGTGAGGGGGGGCAGGGGGGATGTGACTTTCCTGAAGTCCACAATCATCTCCGCTGTCTTCAGAGCATTCAGCTGCAGGTTGTTGTGGCTGCACCAGGACACCAGCTGGGCCACCTCTTCCCTGTAGGCGGACTCGTCACCGTTGGAGATGAGCCCGATGAGGGTGGTGTCGTCCACAAACTTAATCAGCTTAACAGACTGGTGGGAGGAGGTGCAGGAGTTGGTATAAAGGGAGAAGAGTAGGGGGGAAAGTACACAGCGGCAGACGCCGCCACCAACACATTAACATTCCGCAGACACACACTCATACACCCCTGTTGTTAATAAACAGTTTGGACTACTCTGAGCCTGTGTGTGTGCGTCTCCTGAGCCGAACGTTATGTCAGTATTGTGGATATGGCGTGAAAGTCGGCGCTGGGGAGTGGTTTTCAGGTCCTCCACTGGTGGTGGGTTGTGCTGTGGCTGAAAACTTCTGCATGGTTTCTCGGATTTGGGACACTTCAGCTCGCAAGTCCTTTAAAAATACCATCTCAGATTGCATCTCTTTAATCTCTGCCAGCAGATCAGGTGACGGAATGGCCGTGCTTTGTTTTTGAACTGTCTTTTTTTCTGCAGGTGCAAGAGTATCACTGGGCTGAACAGCATTCACGGCGGCCGCCCGCTGGGGGACAGCATGTTTCTTCTTGTCTTGTCTTTCCTTTTCATTTGCGCATGCAATATTCACCTTTTCCAATAAAACTTCATCAGGTGTCGTGGGCTGAAGAAGGTACGGCTGCATGTCACTCTCAACACTGTCACTCTGCAAACCTGTTAGGATGGTGTGCATGAATAAACTTTGGACCAAGGCGGGGTCATATTTTAGACCCAACTCATCTTCCTGGGACGTGAAAAGAATCTTCTGGCGAAGGTCCATGGCTCTCAGAAGGAAGTTTTGAGGAGTCTCTTTACTGCTCTGAGCTTCTGAAGAAAGCTGCTTGTACAGTTCAGTAGCCCCTCGCTCCTGATAGTGAGACCTCAGGATCCTCTGCAGGGCGAGAAGAGTAAGATTACCTTTGCCTTCTAGGTAACTTATCAGCTGCAGGCCTGGTGTGATGGCGCGAATCACTGCATCGATGATCTCATCTTCATGGTAGCCTTTGCTGAGCCCACTTTCAATCTGCCTGGCCAAACTGGAAAATGAAGCTTGTCTTTTTGTCCCGGGTCCCCTATTTGGCCTGATATGTTAAAGTCTTTACGCCACATGGAGTTATCTGGAGGCACTGAGGCTCGTCTGTGCATTGGTGTGCTCTGTAGGCTCAGTTTATTACTTATTAGCTGATGCATAGCCTCTTCTTTGGCTTGAAGTGTGGCCCGTAAAGCATGTACAGTTAGGCCCAAAAATATTTGGACAGTGACACAAATTTTGTTATTTTAGCTGTTTACGAAAACATATTCAGGATACAATTATATAATCACTGTGGGATTAAAGTGTAGACTCTCAGCTGTAATTTGAGAGTATTCACATCCAAATTAGAGCAAGGGTTTAGGAATTACAGCTCTTTAATACGTAGCCGCCTCTTTTTCAAGGGACCAAAAGTAATTGGACAATTGACTCAGAAGGCTGCAAAAAAAATAATAAGGCTGCATGGGCTCTTCCCTCATTAACCTATCATCAATTAAGCAGTTAAAAGGTCTGGAGTTGATTCCAGGTGTGGCGTTTGCATTTGGAAGCTGTTGCTGTGAACACACAACATACGGTCAAAGGAGCTCTCAATGGAGGTGAAACAGACCATCCTGAGGCTGAAAAAAAAAGAAGAAATCCATCAGAGAGATAGCAGAAATGTTAGGAGTGGCCAAATCAACAGTTTGGTACATTCTGAGAAAAAAAGAGTTCACTGGTGAGCTTGGGAACTCAAAAAGGCCTGGACGTCCACGGAAGACAACAGTGGTGGATGATCACAGAATCCTTTCCATGGTGAAGAACAACCCCTTCACAACATCCACTCAAGTGAAGAACACTCTCCAGGAAGTAGGTGTATCAGTATCTAAGTCCACCATAAAGAGAAGACTTCATGAGAGTAAATACAAAGGATTCACCACAAGGTGCAAACCATGAATCAGCCTCAAAAATAGAAAGGACAGAATTGACTTTGCCAAAAAAACACCTAAAGAAGCCAGCCCAGTTCTGGAACAGCATTCTTTGGACAGATGAGACTAAGATCAGCCTGTACCAGAATGATGGGAAGAAGAACGTTTGGAGAAGAATTGGAACAGCTCATGATCCAAAGCACTACATCTTCTGTAAAACATGGTGGAGGCAGTGTGATGGCATGGGCATGCATGGCTTCCAATGACACTGGGTCACTTGTGTTTATTGATGATGTGACAAAAGACAGAAGCAGCCGGATGAATTCTGAAGTGTATAGGGATATACTTTCTGCTCAGATTCAGCCAAATGCAGCAAAGTTGATTGGACGGCGCTTCACCAATAATCCAAAACATACTGCAGAAGCAACCCAAGAGTTTTTTAAAGCAACGAAGTGGAATATTCTGCAATGGCCGAGTCAATCACCAGATCTCAACCCAATCGAGCATGCATTTCACTTGCTCAAGACAAAACTTAAGGCAGAAAGACCCACAAACAAACAACAACTGAAGACAGCTGCAGTAAAGGCCTGGCAAAGCATCACAAAGGAGGAAACCCAGCGTTTGGTGATGTCCATGGGTTCCAGACTTCAGGCAGTCATTGCCTGCAAAGGATTCTCAACAAAATATTGAAAAGTAACATTTTACTTAGGGTTATGTTTATTTGTCCAATTACTTTTGAGCCCCTGAAATGAGGAGTGTTTGTATAAAAATAGCTACAATTCCCACATGTTTAATCATATATTTTTGTTCAACCCCTTGAATTAAACCTTGAAGTCTGCACTTCAATTCTGTTGTAGTCGTTTCATTTCAAATCCAATGTGGTGGCATGCAGAGCCCAAATCATGAAGATTGTGTCACTGTCCAAATATTTCTGGGCCTAACTGTACTTCTTTCTGCAGGTCTTCTTTCTGTTTATCTTCACCCACTATTTCTAACTCTGGCATCTTTGCATTTTCAATCAAGTCCTTTATATTTAGCAAATGAGACATTCCCTCATCTTCTAGCTCAGCTAACTCAGTTCTTTCTACATAACTTGTGACAAATGTGATTAGCTGGCCTCGAGTTTTGTCTGCAAATTGCTCTTTTCCCATTCCAGATATTTGTAATCCATTGCATACATAAAGTAGTTGTTCAACATTCAGTTTGTATAATGCACCTTTAACTCCTAACTGCACTTTTTCCATTTCCATTTTCATCAGAGAAGTGGGCATAAAACAGTTCAACGTAGGCCTCTTTTACCTTCGTGGTGTAGCGGTCCTATCTAGTGGTGATTGCGGCGCTAGAGTTACAACCTTTGCACGTTGTGTCAAAGCCACGGTGGATGTCGGCGGTGCCTTATGTCTCCGATGCCAGGGTTCGTGGAGGAATATTCGGCTCGAGTTTCCACTTCGGTTGGCGGATTTTTCTCTCACCAAAATATCCCAGCGGTGTCTCCAAAATGTTGCGCCCTCTGCTCCACAGTTCGGAAGAGGTACATGGTGCTTTCGAGCAAGAAATAATGAAGAGAGTCGCGGTCTACGTCTTCACTCCATTTTACTTTATTCAAAAAGAACATGGACACTTCTGCGCAAGCGCACAACACAGTTCCCTCTCCGGGCAAAAGCAATCAATTTGTGAATCATCGAACTCTCAACAATCTGTAAACATTGCACACAGCATCCAACCCCCTAGTATTGTACTGATGTTTTTAAATGTAACAATCATGCGCAAAAACAATAATGAAACATTAATCTTTTTAACTCTCATCCCTAACTGCATATATTGTCTACAATCAGCTTTTTAACTGACTTTTTAACCTGTAATCTGCTTCTTAACCCGTGTATGATACGCTCTTAATTAACCCATTAATCCCTATTTTTAACCCGTCACACATGGAGCCACTAAATATACCCTTGAAATTATAACGGCTGAGTTATAAGAATAAACTGGCCTGCCCATAGTAATAACAGATTTCTTATGAAACAAATTTTTTTCTCTGAAATTTTGAAGTTGCTGAAAAACCAGCAGCAAAACAACAAATGGTGATGCTAGTGTATGCTGTTTTTTCAGCAGGGAATTATTACTTTGTGGCCGCACATGGCCAAAACATAACGAGCAGCATCTTTGATAAGAACAAAGGGCAGACTTTCCTTGGAGATAACAGGAAGCTGCGAAATGTGAGCTTTTGTATGCAGAGACGGCTTGGAGGATGCTTTGTTTGCCAGAGTCTGTGAGGGGGATATTAAAGGATTAAGGAAGTGCATGCAAAGTGACCTTTTATGTGAATGCAATGTGACCTTTTGAGAGGTAGAAGGACCTGAGTATATAAGTGAAGAGTTCTGTGTGAGTTGCCCTCTTTTCTACTATGCTCATGAGAGAGAATGTGTAATAAACTGTTTGAGACCAACTTGCCTCATCATTTACACACTCTACACTGGTGACCCAAGACGAAGCATGCAACACAAAGAGAATTCTCCGGAGCCAGCCTCGTTGGGAGCCCCCAGCCAAGCGTATGCCGTTACAGTCCAGTACCGGACTTTTGGCAGCACAACCCGCGCACCTGGTTCCACCTGGTTGAGGCGCAGTTCGCCCTCCGGGGGATATCGGTAGATGACACGAAAGTCTACCAGGTGATCGCAAAGCTCGACAACCACATGGCTCAACATGTGGAGAGCCTTCTGGAGCAGCCACCAGCCAGCGACAAATACGACGCGTTGAAGGCTGCACTCATCCAGCACTACACTCTCTCGGTGGAGGAGAGAGCAGAGAGACTCCTGGCGCTGACCGAGTTGGGAGATGGCACGCCCATTGACCTGATGGAGAAGATGCTGAGGTTGAAAGGCTCGGACGATGACCACTTCATCTTTACCCACCTCTTCCTCAGGACCCTGCCGTCAGCGACGAGAGCGGACCAGTTCGCCGTTGTTGGCCCAGTGGGACTACCGTGCGCTGGCCCGGGAGGCGCATCGGATTGTCAACTCCAGCAGAGTGCGTGCGGCCACGGCGGCAGCGACGGAGCTCAGTGTGACGGCCGGAGATGGCGCGGAGCCAAGGCCAGCGGTAGCAGAGCCACCGACGACAGCGGCGGCGGGCGCCAAGGAACGCGGAGGAGACATCCTTTGTTTCTATCACCGCCGCTTTGCAGAGAAGGCACGCAAATGTATACCACCATGCCAGTTCAAGCGCTCAGGAAAACGTCAAGACCGGGGGTCGGTAGCAGCTGCAACCCTCGGGGAGGAGAACAAGCTGCTCTACTTAACGGACGCAAGCTCCGGGAGACATTTCCTCGTGGACACCGGTGCCCAGCTGAGTTTCATCATGCCATCCTACGCCGACCGGCTGGCAGGTTCCAGCGGCCCCCAGATGGCAGCAGCAAACGGCTTGGACAATAAAACCTTTGGTGAGAGGACTCTGCTTCTGTCTCTACACAGCCGTACATTTGAGTGGACTTTTGTCATAGCAGCATTGAATTTCAATATATTGGGGGCTGATTTTTTGTGCTCACATGGGTTGTTGGTTGATGTCGCTAACAGGCACCTGGTTAATGCACTGTCTTTTGATTCTATTCCCTGTACAGCTCGAGCGTCCCGGCCAACAGCACAAGCCAACGTCACAGCTGCAAGCGGTAAGTTCCACACGCTGCTCACTCAGTTCCCAGCACTCACGGTCCCCACATTTTCGGCAGCTGTCGTTAAACACGGGGTGGAACATTTTATTACCACCACCGGGCCGCCCGTTTTTGCAAAACCTTGGCGCTTGGACGCAGCTAAACTGGCCATAGTGCGCGAGGAGTTCGCCAACCTGGAGAGGTTGGGCATCATCAGGCATTCAAACAGCCCATGGGCTTCCCCGCTACATATGGTCCCTAAAGCTGACGGTTCGTGGCGACCTTGCGGGGATTTACGCAGATTGAACAACGCCACAGCGCATGACCGCTACCCAATTCCTCACATCCAAGATTTTTCCGTTCTTTTGGCGTTTTTTCTAAAATAGACTTGGTCCGCGGTTACCACCAAGTCCCAGTGCGCGCTGAGGACATACCCAAAACAGCGGTGATAACTCCGTTTGACCTATTCGAGTTTTTGCGCATGCCATTCGGGCTTAAAGGGGCTGCACAGACGTTCCAACGCATGATGGATGCAGTGCTGCACGATCTCCCTTTCGTATTCGTCTACCTGGACGATATTTTGGTAGCCAGCGCGTCTGAACACGAACACGAAACCCACCTCACGGCGGTTTTCCGGAGGTTGGGAGAGCACGGTTTAATAATCAATCCAGCGAAGTGTCAGTTCGGGGTGACGCAGATTGATTTTTTGGGGCACCGCGTCTCTCCCAAAGGAGCGGTTCCGCTGCCTGACAAAGTGCGCGCGGTAGCGGATTTTCCCCTACCACAAACGGTCAGGGTGTTACAGGAGTTTTTGGGAATGGTGAATTTTTATAACCATTTTCTCCCCCGCTCAGCGCAGCTCATGCAACCACTGTACGCCGCGCTCAAAAAGCAGAAACCCGCGAATAAGATCGAATGGTCCCCGGCGCGAGAGCGGGCGTTCTCGGAAGTCAAAGCAGCCCTGGCAAACGCTGCGTTGTTGGCACATCCAGACCCAACGGCCCGCATAGCGCTCACTACTGACGCGTCAGACGTGGCCATAGGGGCGGTCGTGGAGCAGCGTGTAGCTGGGGCTTGGCAACCGCTCGCCTTTTTCAGCAGGACTTTGCGCGATAGTGAACGTAAATACAGCGCGTTTGACAGGGAGTTGCTTGCTCTCCACTTGGCTATTCGCCACTTACAGTTCTGGCTGGAAGGGCGCAGTTTCGCCACGTTCGTTGACCACAAGCCACTAACATTCGCAATGGCCAAGATTTCAGAACCTTGGTCGGGCCGGCAGCAGAGACAGCTGGCCGCGATCTCAGAGTTTACTACCGATATTCAGCATGTCTCGGGTAAACTGAATGTAGTGGCAGACTGCCTCTCACGCGCCGTGGCGGCCCCGGTCCGCGTGGGGATAGATTACGCAGCCATAGCCGCAGAGCAGGTTAGTGACGCGGATGTGCGCGTGCTCCAGTCTGGACCAACAGGGTTAAGGCTGGAAAGCAGGGTGCTGCAAGACGGTGTGCCCCCCCTAATCTGTGATGTCTCCACGGGGCGACCGCGTCCCGTGGTACCGGCCGCGTGGCGCCGCCGTGTTTTTGACTCGGTTCATTCTTTAGCGCACCCGGGAGTGCGCGCGTCAATCAAGATGGTAGGAGAGAAATTTGTGTAGTCTTCGCAAACAGGTGAAAGAGTGGGCAGCAGCCTGCATGGCGTGCCAATGAGCCAAAGTACACAGAAACACGAGGTCTCCCTTGGAGCCGTTTCACATCCCGGCTAAGAGGTTTGATCATGTTCACGTAGACCTCGTGGGCCCCCTCCCGCCATCACAGGGGTGCACGCACCTTCTGACAGTGGTGGACCGCACCACGCGATGGCCGGAGGTGGTTCCACTCGCGTCAACCACAGCCCAGGAGGTAGCGCGCACGTTTTTAACAGCATGGGTGGCGCGTTTTGGAGTCCCGTCGGACATTACGTCCGACAGAGGCCCTCAATTTGTTTCCGAACTTTGGTCAGCAATGGCCCGCAGCCTAAGAGTCACAATTCACCGCACAACCGCGTACAATCCTCAGGCTAATGGGTTATGCGAACGTTTTCATAGGTCATTGAAAGCGGCTCTCAGGGCATCACTGACGGATGCAAATTGGGTAGACAAGCTACTGTGGGTTTTATTAGGGTTGCGTTCTGCGCCTAAAGAAGACTTAGAAGCTTCCCCAGCTGAACTCGTTTTCGCGCAGCCACTTCGGCTGCCTGGGGAGTTTCTCCCGGATAATCCTGCGCCAGGCAGCTCCCCGTCTCAGCTGTTACAGCGTAGTATTGACTCAGGCACGCTGCCTGGCCCCGTTCATCACAGTTTTCCGCACGTTTTTGTGCCTAAAACTTTGAAAGACGCGGAGTTTGTTTTTGTCAGACATGACGCGCATCGCCCCCCACTGCGACCACCTTATGATGGACCGTTGAGAGTGTTGGAAACAGGGGACAAGCATTTTTTGCTAGATTTGGGGGGTAGGAGGGAAAAGATTGGCATAAACAGACTCAAACCCGCTTTTGTGGTGACAGACAAGCAAGTGCTGTTGGCAAGGGCCCCTCGGCGCGGAAGACCCCCACGGGGGGCTTCCCAGAGTAGAATTTCCCCAGATCACCCACAGGGACAGACAAAAGGTTTTCACCCCCAGACAGCAGTTCCCCAGCATGACAGCGCCGCGGAGGTGGTGAATCCTGGTTACAGCAGATACGGGAGGAGACTGAAGCCCAAGCAGCATGTGGATTGATGTGTAATAATTCAGCATACAGACTGTTATTCTTTTGTTCGATCCAATATGCTGGAGGGGGGTGTGTGGCCACACATGGCCAAAACATAACGAGCAGCATCTTTGATAAGAACAAAGGGCAGACTTTCCTTGGAGATAACAGGAAGCTGCGAAATGTGAGCTTTTGTATGCAGAGACGGCTTGGAGGATGCTTTGTGTGCCAGAGTCTGTGAGGGGGATATTAAAGGATTAAGGAAGTGCATGCAAAGTGACCTTTTATGTGAATGCAATGTGGCCTTTTGAGAGGTAGAAGGACCTGAGTATATAAGTGAAGAGTTCTGTGTGAGTTGCCCTCTTTTCTACTATGCTCATGAGAGAGAATATGTAATAAACTGTTTGAGACCAACTTGCCTCATCATTTACACATTCTACAACTTCACGTTTTTTAATGAATTTGGGACTACTGTCTACATTACACTACATTATATGTTTTTATTGGATGTTTTTGTATTGTAGCTTTCTTACAAATGTTTATTTTTCTCGTGGATTCTCAGTTTTTTGCATACATTTTTGTAAATGCTTTGGTTTATATTTTTAAAATCAAAACGTTTGATTGAAAAAAAAAACGGCTCAATGTAGTTTGTCCAAGTCGCGCTGCCGTAGATGCCATATATGTGACGTAATGAGCAGGCGCGGGAACCCGAGCTCATCTAGCGGTTCGAACACATATGGTACCTACACCGGCTCGAGCACACACACAAACCGCACAGACGGAGCAGAAGGATGGCAGAGAGGAACAGGAGGTGTGGCTATATTTTCTAGTGAAGGGAGACATTTTATTACCTCCGCCAAGGAGGTTATGTTTTTACCGGGATTTGTTTGTCTGTTTGTCTGTCTGTCTGTTACCAACATAACTCAAAAAATTATTAACGGATTTTGACGAAATTTTAAGGACAAGTCCCAAATGTGATAAGGAAGAAATGATTAGATTTTGAGAGTGATCCGGCTCACCGTCTGGATCCAGGAATTTTTTAAAGGATTCTTTATCATTGCAAGATAGGGCCATTTTTAGCATATGTGTATAGAACTCCACAATAAATGGTCAGGACGCTTGCCAAAAAAATACAGAATAAGATCCCAATAGGTTCTAAGAAATATAAAAGACTGATCCTGATTCTGCAAAAAAATCCGGATGCTGTGATCCACAACAGGAAATAATAAGATAAGATAAGATAAGATAAGCCTTTATTAGTCCCACAATGGGGAAATTCCAGGATTGCAACAGCACAGGGATAGCAACACTCAAAGCAACAATCAGAAGGCAAGAAAAAACAACATCTAGTAAACATATGTCCATATTACTATAAATGTATATATATAGACACACAGTGCAGAGCATTATGGTTGGTTGGTGAATGTGCAGCAGAAAGTCTAAGCTCTCTCTCCGTGGATGCGGCGGGCCAGCTGGAAGTCTTTGGACATGATGGTGACCCCCTTAGCAAAGAAGAGACCACCAGGTGGGCCTCGCTGGTCTCCTGTAGAGCCATGACGGCAAAGCTCAGGAAACGCAGGACGGTTTTGAAGTCCTGAGCGATCTCCCTCACCAGGCGCTGGACGGGCAGCTTACGGATGAGCAGCTCCGTGGATTTCTGGCAGCGACGGATCTCTCTCAGAGCCACGGGCCTGTGACAGCGAGGCCTCTTCACTCTGTAATAGGGGATCTTTGGAATTTTCATCACTGTAAGGTAACAAATTCAGATATAAACATACAACAAACACCAAAATATAGCCAAGACACTGAGGAATCAGTAGTGTGCCAATGGATTTGTTGTATCTTCAAAAGCTATGGAGCTATGTATATACAGAAGAAAACCGCCATTACCGAAAAAGTGATTTTTGTCAATAACTACTGAACTAATAAAGATATCAGTGTGAATTCAATTGCTAAAGGTATGTTTTGATGGTCAAGGAATCTGAAAATATGGACAAAATTAATGTAAGACTATTATATTTGGGGAAAATCTCAATATTAGGGGGCTGCACGGTGGCGCAGTGGTTTAGCACTGTGGCAGCACAGTTTTACCCTCGGCCGGGGGATCGCAGGGATCATGAGATCGTGGGTTCGATCCCAGCCCCCGACCAACAGTGAGCTGTGTGGAGTTTGCATGTTCTCCCCGTGTTGCGCGGGTTTACTCCGGGATTTCTCCGGTTTCCTCCCGCACACCAAAAACATGTAGGTTTAGGGCGCTCGCGCACGCAGCAACCAGCAGCCGGTGGCTTGTCACCAGACTGCAAACCAAGTCTACCTACGGGTACAAATAAGTAACAAAAAAAAAAAAAAAAACTGAGGTACTTGGCGGAGGTCTGCGCTCTCCGAGTGCTTTTCTAGTTTGATGATGCATCCACCTTAATTATTAAAAAGTATCGGTATCAGCGATACTGGCCCTGTATTTACTTGGTGTCGGATCGATACCCAATCTTGCAGTATCACACACCACTAGTGGACAGGACCCATGGGTGAACTGCACATACGCGCCAGTGAACCACCTGGGAAGAGAGTGGGCTGAAGGCTGCGTGCCTGAGTGATGTCACTGTTGAATCCATAATAAGGCCAAAGAGAACAGAATAATAGTGCTATTAACAGAGCTTTATTAACAACACTAAATGACAATACTGTAGAGACTTTCGGTGCTCCCGACTTGCCAGGTCGTCCACGACGAAAGAGAGCTAGCATCTTCCGCCCACACTTCTTATACTCCAGGTGGCGTCACCACCGGAAGCTGGTAGCTGACCACCCTTACCTATTCCCCGTCCAGCCCGGCCACCATCTTACTAATGTCAACTATTTACATACGTAACAGTCACTCCCTCCATGAGATGGGAGCGGCCCCACTTGGGAAGAGTGTGAGCTTCCCCTGCAGACAGCAGAGGTACATGACTGCCATTTTTTCTTACTTGGCAATCTGCCTGGCTGCAGAGATGCACATTTTAATTCTTTTTTCACAGGGGAACAAGTAACTTGTTTGTGAACTTGAGCAGTGCTTAGGGACACTGAAAGAATTTTTAAATCCACTCGCTGACACATAGGAAGTGCTTGGTGACACTTTGCCAGCTGATTTTGAGTCTCTCTCTTCTGAACGGGGAAGGAGGGAAACTGAGAGAGGGCTCCTGTTGAAATGGGAACCACAGGAACTACTGAACTCTGAACAGTGAAGTGGTTTGTCTCCACACCTGTCACTCTTCTTTTTTTCAAGAGGGGGAATAGTGCTAGGTCGCACATTTCTTCTTCCCATCCCCATGGTGGGACGAGCGATTCTTGGCAGCCACAGCTACATAGGAATGCTTACCCCATGGTCCCAGATTATCAGCTCTGGTCTGGGGAGTCTGCAGAGTAGTTCCCTGCCTTTGAGGTCTAGCACCACCATATTTCCCTCTTGCTTCCGCAGCAGCTGCTGCAAAGCCAACCTGAGGCACCTGGAGAGATTGGGTGTTCACCTTGCGGGATAGACAGAGGTTAAAGGCTTCACCCTCCTGCTTCCTCTGTGTGCTAGTCTCTCTCATTTTCTCCAAGGCAGGACCAAAGAGACCCTTGGTGGGGTCATATGGTGCATCCATGACCTCAACCTTCTGTGTGTCACTCAGTCCTGACAGATTAAGGCTCTTTCACCAGCGACGGCGAGACCCATGACATGCCCGGACCCCTGGACTGCCCCTCTGGAAGAGTGCAGGACCAGATCACTGACCACACAGATTTCACCCCATAGGACAGGGTTTGGGGACCCAGAGTCCAACTGACTGCCCATTTCCTCCAATAGTTCTGCCTGATATGCTAACAGTACAGTGACTGCATTAAGGGAGCAGACTGACTGTGCTGCATATTTGTACATTCATTGGTAAATCAATGCTGTGAGGCGATCTGACTTACTAGGCAGAGAGATGGTTGTGGAAGCTGAGACTGTTCTGCAGTTAGGATGAAGGTGATAAGCCACTGATGACTCCACCGCCGGGGGTTTGTTTAATCCCAGCTCACCCAAACCGTGGATCTCCAGCTCAGAGCAGCCCTTGGTGTGGAAGCTTGCTCTTGAATGGGCTCGACCAGTAGCAGCTCATTTCTGTCATGCAGGCGGGAACCGCTGGTAAGAGTGGCTTTGCTTGTGATGAAGCAAGTGGCAGCCTCTTTCCATCATACAGCTCATGTTCTGTCCCCTCCGCATCCTGAGCTGCCGGCCACAGGATGTTGAGTTTCACCGCAGCGCGACTGCAGATCTCATACAGGTTGCTGTCCACTGGGGAAACAGCACTGGCTCTGCTGGGGGGTCTAGACTGCTGAGGAGGAAAAAAGGATTCGTCTTCCTCTTCCTCCATATCAGTTACATCGAGGAGGTCGGACTGTGCGTCGTAGTCCTCACCGCCCGGTTCACCCAGACTGCTCTCCAGAATGTCCTCCGGCAGTGGAGGGTCGATCGGAGGGTCGATCGGGGACTCTGTCTCCATCATGTCCACCCAGCTCACGGAGGCTCATGGCTGATGGATGTTACTCGTAGCGTTAGCTAGGCAGGGGTCTTGACCGCTAGGTACCGCTACTCTAAGCCTCCTTTCCAAAACTTTTTCTGGCATAGAAGCTCAAAGGGGACACCCCTGAGGGTCCACTAGCGATGCCTGAGCATGTTTAGCGCCCATGCAGACTATGCACATAGGATGGGGGTCCCTATCCAAAATGGAGGCGCCGCATGATGCAGGGAACAGGCGGGATACAGCCTCTTTGGCCTTCGGGTCTACAGTGGGGCAAAAAAGTATTTAGTCAGCCACCAATTGTGCAAGTTCTCCCACTTAAAAGATGAGAGAGGTCTCCAGTTTTCATCATAGGTATACCTCAGCTATGAGAGACAAAATGAGAAAAAAAAATCCAGAAAATCACTTTGAAGGATTTTTAATGAATTAATTGGTAAAGTCCTCGGTAAAATAAGTATTTGGTCACCTACAAACAAGCAAGATTTCTGGCTCTCACAGACCTGTAACTTCTTCTTTAAGAGGCTCTTCTGTCCTCCACTCATTACCTGTATTAATGGCACCTGTTTGAACTCGTTATCAGTATAAAAGACACCTGTCCACAACCTCAAACAGTCAGACTCCAAACTCCACTATGGCCAAGACCAAAGAGCTGTCAAAGGACACCAGAAAGAAAATTGTAGACTTGCACCAGGCTGGGAAGACTGAATCTGCAATAGGTAAGCAGCTTGGTGTGAAGAAATCAACTGTGGGAGCAATTATTAGAAAATGGAAGACATACAAGACCACTGATAATCTCCCTCGATCTGGGGATCCACGCAAGATCTCACCCTGTAGGGTCAAAATGATCACGAGAACGGTGAGCAAAAATCCCAGAACCACACAGGGGGACCTAGTGAATGACCTGCAGAGAGCTGGGACCAAAGTAACAAAGGCTACCATCAGTAACACACTACGCCGCCAGAGACTCAAATCCTGCAGTGCCAGACGTGTCCCCCTGCTTAAGCCAGTACACGTCCAGGCCCGTCTGAAGTTTGCTAGAGAGCATTTGGATGATCTAGAAGAGGATTGGGAGAATGTCATATGGTCAGATGAAACCAAAATAGAACTTTTTGGTAAAAACTCAACTTGTCGTGTTTGGAGGAGAAAGAACACCATACCTACTGTGAAGCATGGGGGTGGAAACATCATGCTTTGGGGCTGTTTTTCTGCAAAGGGACCAGGACGACTGATCCGTGTAAAGGAAAGAATGAATGGGGCCATGTATGGTGAGATTTTGAGTGAAAAACTCCTTCCATCAGCAAGGGCATTGAAGATGAAACGTGGCTGGGTCTTTCAGCATGACAATGATCCCAAACACACCGCCCGGGCAATGAAGGAGTGGCTTTGTAAGAAGCATTTCCAGGTCCTGGAGTGGCCTAGCCAGTCTCCAGATCTCAACCCCATAGAAAATCTTTGGAGAGAGTTGAAAGTCCGTGTTGCCCAGCGACAGCCCCAAAACATCACTGCTCTAGAGGAGATCTGCATGGAGGAATGGGCCAAAATACCAGCAACAGTGTGTGAAAACCTTGTGAAGACTTACAGAAAACGTTTGACCTCTGTCATTGCCAACAAAGGGTATATAACAAAGTACTGAGATGAACTTTTGTTATTGACCAAATACTTATTTTACCGAGGAATTTACCAATTAATTCATTAAAAATCCTTCAATGTGATTTTCTGGATTTTTTTTTTCTCATTTTGTCTCTCATAGTTGAGGTATACCTATGATGAAAATTGGAGACCTCTCTCATCTTTTAAGTGGGAGAACTTGCACAATTGGTGGCTGACTAAATACTTTTTTGCCCCACTGTAACACTTTGGCGGGGTTAGCAGCCATAGCCAAGGGAAAGGGGGATTTTTCTTATTTAAAAAAAAGGCTCGTCATGACGTTAGCCTGGCCGTCACTAGCAGTAGCTGCAAGTTTTAAGTTGAGCTCAGCCGTGAAAGCCCTGGAGTCAGGGATGTTATACTGTCATGGTTAAATAAGCTGACAGCTCATGTGCACGATGCAACAGCACAGGAAAGTAACCACACGAAGGGGCACGTTACACAATTTATTAATTTCAAGAAAACACATAGCTAAGGAAACAGTCACTCGCCAGAGGAATCCACCTATGGACAGAAGACGAGAGCTGTGAGAGGAGGAACGGAGCAAGGGGAAATGGGCGAGCCAAATTGCCACTTACTTGGGTTCTGAAGGAGAACCGGCAGGACCTCAGTGGGAAATAGACAAACCAGTAGGGTGGGGGGGAATGAGCTGTTAGTGCCTGACCAGGTGGAGGTTGGAAGCCGGGGAATAGTGGAGATGTGGCAGGGGAGCGCGCGCAGTCCTGAAGACACACCCACACGATGGCAGCAACCTGAAGAGGAGAGGAAAACAAGATTAGACAGCATGTCAACACTTGTCAGATAATACCTGCTTGTCTTTTGGCAGGCAGTATACCCAGACGAGCCACCGTTGAATGCGCGGAGAGGGCCTCCTTAAGTATGCTGGCTGATGAGCGGGGGCAGGTGCGTCTTCTGCCTCAGGTGTAGTGATAAGTTGATGAATGTGAGAAAGGACAAGAGGGGCATGCTCTCACTGCCCATGACAGGGCCCCCCCTTCTAAGAGTGCCTCCTGGCGGTCCAGGGAGCTTCTCTGGGTGAGCTCGGTGGTAGGCCCGGAGCATCTCTTTGTCCAGGACCCGTGAAGTAGGGACCCAGGAGCGTTCCTCCGGGCCGTAGCCCTCCCAGTCCACCAGATACTGAAGGCCCCAGCCCCGACGGCAAACATCCAGGATATGGTAAACAGTGTAGGCGGAGTGGCCGTCGATGATCCAGGGAGGAGGAGGCAGTTTCAGGGGGCGGCAGAGGGGACTGGCCGAGAGGTGCTTGATGTGGGAGACATAAAACATCGGGTTCACCCGCAGGGTCGGCGACAACTTCAGCTGGACCGACGCTTCATTTATCACCCGTGAAATGGTGTAAGGGCCCAGGAAGCAGGATTACAGCTTCTTGGATCTTTCCTTGAGGGGAATCTGGCTCGCCGCCAGCCAGACCTGCTGCCTGATGACATACTTGGGAGCAGGGACCCGCTTCCTGTCAGCAGCAGCGTGGTTGCGTTCCGTGGAGCGGGCGAGAGCGGCCCGGGTAGACCTCCAGACGCGCTGGCAGTGACGAGCATGGACCCCCACGGACGGAACTGCGACCTCCCTCTCGGCGATGGGGAGGAGTGGCAGCGTGTACCCCAGCAACGCCTCAAATGGGGTGAGTCCAGTGGTAGTGGAGACAGCTGAGTTCATTGAATACTCCACCCAGGTCAGGTGTGTGCTCCAAGATGAAGGGTTATCGGCCGCTACACATCGCAGGGTGGCCTCCAAGGACTGGTTGGCGCGCTCCGCCTGCACGTTTTGCATAGTTCCCAGGGTCCGGCAAAAGGCCCTCCAGACCTGGGACGTGAATTGAGGCACCCGGTCAGACACAATGTCCATGGGGATGCCGTGGATCCGGATAACGTGGTCGGTGAGCAGGACTACCGTCTCCAAGGCCGAGGGGAGCTTTGGGAGAGCAACCAGATGCACCACCTTGGAGAAGTGATCCATAATGGTGAGAATCACCATCTTGCCTTGGGAGGGGGGGAGTCCGGTGATGAAGTCCACGCCAATATGAAACCACAGACAGCCAGGGGTGGGGAGGGGATGAAGGAGACCCGATGGGGGAGAGGAGTCCGACTTAGCTGGAAGCAGGTCTGACAGGCCTTCACGTACCCCCGTACGTCCCGCCGCAACGTGGGCCACCAGAATGCTCGCTGGACAAAGTCCACAGTCCGAGTGATCTCGGGATGGCATGCGAAGCGACTGGTGTGACCCCACCAGATGACATCACTGCAGAGGGCGGCCGGGACGTACAGACGGTTCCGGGGGCACCCTACTGGCACAGGCTCCTGGGACTAGGCCTGGCGGACCCTCCGCTCGATATCCCAAGTAAGGGCTCCGAGGACGCGAGAAGACAGTATGATGGTTGGGGGGTGGGGGGTGCTACCTCCTCAGAATCAAACTGGCGCGATACCGCCTCCGGTTTGGCGTTCCAAGCGCCAGGCCGGTTGAACCTCTGAAAAAACAAGGCCCAATGAGCCTGTCTAGCGTTAAGTCGGCAGGCCGATCGCAAATACTCAAGGTTTTTGTGATCGGTCCACACGACGATGGGGTGACTAGCCCCCTCTAGCCAATGCCTCCATTCCTCCAATGCCATCTTAATGGCCAGCAGCTCTCTGCCCCCTACATTGTAATTCCTCTCAGCCGGCATAAGTCGACGCGAGAAATACATGCACGGGCGGAGCTTCTGATCAGAGGGTTTGCGCTGCAACAGCACAGTGCCTACCCCCGAATCAGACGCGTCCACCTCGAGGACAAACTGGAGCCTGAGCCAAGATTGGTGTTTCAGTGAGCAGGGGCTTTAATTTGGCAAACGCCTGTTCAGCTGCCTTGGTCCAGCAAAAAGGGACCTTTATGGAGGTCAGCTGCGTCAAGCGCAGTGCCACCCCACTATAGTTCCTGATGAACCAGCGATAAAAGTTTGCGAACCCGAGGAAGCGTTGAAGCTCCCTACGGGAGTGGGGAGTTGGCCAGTCGAGCACTGCCCTCACCTTGGCTGGGTCGGCAATCAGTCTCCCTTCAACCACTATGAAGCCCAAGAAGGTGGTCGTGCTTGTGGAGAACTCACACTTCTCGGCCTTGACATAGAGCTGGTTCTCCAAGAGCCTTTGTAGAATGGCTCTGACATGGGCTTCATGTTCCTCTGGTGAGCGGGAGAAAATCAAAATATCATCCAAGTAGACAAAGACAAATTGATAAAGCATATCGCGGAGGATATCATTAATGAGCCGCTGGAAGACGGCGGGGGCATTGGTGAGCCCAAATGGCATCACCAAATACTCAGATTGCCCCTGGTGGGTTTTAAACACCGTCTTCCATTCGTCCCCCTCGCGAAAGCGAATCAGATGGTACGCATTACTTAAATCTAACTTGGTGAAAACCCGTGAGCGCTGAAGAAGCTCAAACGTGGAATTAATCAAAGGCAGGGGGTATTTGTCTTTGGTGGTAATTGCGTTGAGTTCCCGGTCGTCGATGCACGGGCGCAATGAGCCATCCTACTTTCCAACGACGAAGAACCCGGCTCCGAGCGGAGCTGAAGATGGCTGAATAAGGCCGGTGTTCAGCGGCTCTTTGATGTACTTCTCCATTGCCTCCCTCTCCGGGCCAGAAATGCTATATAGCCAGCTGGACGGCAGCTTCGCCCCTGGGATGAGGTCTATAGCACAATCGTAAGAGTGATGAGGCGGTAGCAACAACGCTCTCGATTTGCTAAAGGCGTTCCCCAAATCATGGTATGCCCGGGGAACAAGACTGAGGTCCGGCGGCTCGACCGGAGGGAGGGAGACAGACAGAGATGGGGAACATCTCTGAACACCAAAAGGAATGTGAGAAGGAAACGCAAGGACGACTCACAAGATCACAAAAAGAAAAAGCAGAACAAGAAACATTAAAATCAGCTATATCGGACCACTGCAAAAGAAATAATCACATCATGGACTGGGACAACACAAAAATTATTGGATCGGAGAGCAACAGACACAAACGTTGGATCAAGGAGGCAATAGAGATCAGAAAGCGGGGAAAAGACACCATGAACCGAGATGAGGGGGCCTTTATGCTTTCTCACACCTGGGACCACATTCTCCAGAGACCATCTGACGGCGGGAGGCGGGGCCGGCTCGGTGGATCTGACAGATCTGCTGAGCTGGCCCCGCCTACGAAAATCAGCTGATAAATGTCACCTGGCAGCAATCAGCTGACTCTTCTGATGAAGGCTGCAGTGCAGTTGAAACATGTAAAGAAGGTAAAGACATCTTTCTATTTTACTTTTGTCTTTCAAAGGAAAAAAAAAAAAAAAAAAAAAAAAAGGATAAATAATTAAAAGAAGACAAAATGAACCTGTTTGACGTAGAGATGGGGAACACTCCGCTGAATGCCTGCAATTTGCCATGCAAAATGGGCTCCAGGAGGAGGTAGCATTTTGTCCCCAGTTAATCATCGGATTATGCCTCCAGAGCCAAGGATAGCCAAGAATTGTCGGGGAAGATGAATTTGATAGAACCAGGAACGAGAGTTCCTCCCGATGGTTCCCGGAAAAGAGGATGGAGATCGGCACCGTGCTTTCAGTGACCACCGCAACCTCCCAGCCAGAAATGGTAGTGATTCTTTGATTGTGGGGCAATTTAGTAGTGGAAATACCCACCTGCCGCACGAACTGGGCAGAGACGAAATTACCCTCAGACCTCGAATCAACCAACTTGACCCCCAGTAATTGCACAAGGGCCAAGATAGAAAAATTACGGGGGGGAGTATTTTTGGTCCCACCTGCCAGACCCCCCATGGTTACTGACAGGCTGTGTGTTTTGGGCCGCTGGCGGCATTAGTCCGGAGTGTGGTTCAGCGAACCGCAGTATGTGCACGCGCCAGCCCTTCACCTTCTCCGGCGCTCATGATCAGTCAAATGCTGAGAGAGCTCCATCGGCTCGAGCGGGGAGCCGGCACCACCAGTGTTAGTAACCATGGCGGGTGTGTGCACAGCGGGCGCGCGCGCGGCGAGCAGGCAACAGGAGGACTTGTGCTCCTTCATGCGCTCACGGTACCAGTTGTCTAATCCTACAGCCTGATCTATGAGACCGTTGAGAGTCTCAGGTACAGGGTGAACCACCAGACCGTCACGAAGTTGAGCGTTTAATCCCTGGAGGAACATGCTGCGCAAAGCAACCTCATTCCACCCCGAGTCAGCTGCTACAACCTGGAACTCCACCGAGTACTCAGCTGCTGACCGAGTGCCCTGGTGGAACATCATCAGGCGGCTCATAACGTTGCCCTGACTCTCAGTACAGCCAAACGCGCAGGAGAAAGCGTCCATGAATTGTTCAAACATGTACTGCCATCCCTTGGGGTGTCAATCGTGGACCATGCCCAATCAAGGGCTCGGTCTTTGAGCAACAGGGTGAAAAACTGAATTTTAGCTACGTCCCCTGGGTACTCCTCCCCAACCTGCTCCAAATACATACGAACTTGAATAAGGAATCCCTTACATTTCCCCGCCTCCCCCGCATACGGGGTAGGCGTGGGAACGGAGGTGGTACAACGCACCGTAGTGCAGGGAGCTGGCTAAGAAGGAGGAGCCTGAGGAGACGCGTTGGCCAAAGCCGCATCAAATTCAGAATTTGTCGAGTCAGCACGGCGAGCTGGTGCTCGGTCGCTGATAAGCGATCCAAAGAGGATAGCTCTCGTGCCGCAGCACCGGCTGAGCTGTGGACCTGGCTGGCTCGTTCTGTCATGGTTAAATAAGCTGACAGCTCACGTGCACGATGCAACAGCACAGGAAAGTAACCACACAAAGGCACACAAAGAAAATGACATTTTCCAGAAACTGATGAGCAGCACACAAGTTGTTCTATTGTCCGCCACCATGCCAACTGATGTGTTGGAGGTGACAAAGAAGTTCATGCGTGACCCGATCCGTATCCTGGTGAAAAAAGAGGAGCTGACCCTGGAGGGTATCCGCCAGTTCTACATCAATGTGGAGAAGGAGGAGTGGAAGCTGGACACGTTGTGTGACCTGTATGAAACGCTGACAGTCACGTTAAACAGTTTATTAATTTCAAGAGAAATGTACAGCTAAGGAAACAGTCACTCGCCAGAGGAATCCACCTGTGGAGAGAAGACAAGAGCTGTGAGAGGAGGAACGGAGCAAGGGGAAATGGGCGAGCCAAATTGCCACTTACTTGGGTTCAGAGGGAGAACCGGCAGGACCTCAGCGGGAAATAGACGAACCAGTAGGGTGGGGGTAATGAGCTGTTGGTGCCTGACCGGGTGGAGGTTGGAAGCCGGGGAATAGTGGAGATGTGGCAGGAGAGCACACGCAGTCCTGAAGACACACTCACAAGATGGCAGCAACCTGAAGAGGAGAGGAAAACAAGATTGGACGGCATGTCAGCACTTGTCAGATAATACCTGTTTGTCTTTTGGCTGGCAGTATACCCAGACGAGCAAGCGTTGAATGCGCAGAGAGGGCCTCCTTAAGTACGCTGGCTGATGAGCGGGGGCAGGTGCGTCTTCTGCCTCAGGTGCAGTGATGAATTGATGAATGTGAGACAGGACGGGAGGGGCGCGCTCTTGCTGCCCATGGCATTATACTTTATATTCATATTTCTTACTTAGTGTTTACCTTGTTGCACTGTGGGTCTCAGAGTAACGTAATTTCAATTCTCTGTATGTGCTGTACATATGGCAGAATTGACAATCAAGTTGACTTTGACTTTGAAACTGCTTGCATCTGACATGCATCTGTGTACTGTATGTCAAAGTTCATACACAAGAAAGGATAGTAAAGGATGTCACAGAGTTCATCCTTGCCTGAACTGAGTGTGACAGTGGGGTGCCAAAAGCCTTTTCCAGCAAAGGTTAAAGTATTGTGATGTTTTTAGTTTCATCAGAGAAAACAGAGATTGCTGACACAGAAAAAACACCCAGCCAAGATGCATGGTTTAAGTTCTGCAAACTAAAAGTTTGAAATATCTTAATCATTCAATCAATCAAAGCTTTATTTATACAGCACTTTTCATACAAAAAGAGAAAAAAGTTTAGCATCTTAGTAACATATTTTTCCTTCAAGGATATACAGTCAATAGCAGTACTGTGACAGATCTGTTTCTGCAGGGGATTAACAACATTGCTGTGGGCTGTGTCACAGCTCTGCTTCCAGTTTGGTCTTACAGAACCTCATTCAGTATAACACGGGAACGTTTTCTGATTGTTTCACTAACACACAACAGTCCCTCATCACTGCTGCTGCTGCTGCTGCTGAACACAAGGCAGGGAATAAAGAGAACCAGCAGAAGGAAATCATGGCAGCTCTCTCCTCTGGCTTCCATCCAGCCTGGAGAGAAGCCCAGTCAAGTGAAACTGCACCTTTCATATTAGCATTTCTGTACCTCAGCCATCAAAGCACCATCTTCTGATGTTGACCTGTTATGTGTGATGTTAAAATTACAGCAAAACAGCAAGTTGTGAGGTTTTACAACGCAAGGGAGAGTGTCCAGGGGAGTTCACTGTGAAATATTTCAGTGATAGCTTTTACCTATAGGACTACAATGTGGTTAACATTGCTATCTTTTAGTCAAAGGTCTCAATTATGTTGATATTTTATTGATTCATTACAATTTCTTTTTATTAATTTGTAAATCAGATGCATGTTCATCCAAAAGCAGATTTCTACAAGCCTCAGCAGAGTGATAATGAACTTACTGCATGTCATGTCGGGCTTCTAATAGAGATAAAGATCAGGGTAAAGTTTATGCCTGCAAAATACAACAAAGCCAGTGAACCAACACATTCTCATCCAGGCGTGTAAATGTGCTGCGGTTCAGTCCAGACCCTCCTGCATCATACACGTCAATTAGACTGTAACATACTCCAGTGCACAGGAGCAATGATGGAAAAGGATTTGAAAAAGGTCCAAAGACCTTGCAAGAAGGCAGGTGGAAAGATGGATACATGTTACACTACTGCAATACTGCTTCGCTGCAGCAGAGACAATGAAAAGAAATACAAAACAGTGCTGTGTAGTGGTTATGAAAATAACTATATGCATTGAGATGGGAGAGAGGACAGGAATGAGAAGAATTTAAAACATTTTAAAACATAGCCACTCAGCCTACCATGACACTAATCCTGACCATGACTTTAATGAGTGCTTCACCCTAACCATTATTCTGATATTAACAACTGAGAAAAGTGTATTTAATTCCTAAAGAAAATGTGAACGCAGGGAAACTAAACTGAGTTTATTGAGTGAGAGTGCATAATATGACCAACTATCTCCCATCCACCTTCATAGGATGATTTGAGCCTTTTGAATTAGTGAAAGCGGTGTTATCGTGGCAACTGTTAATGGGATTGAAAAAAGGTGTCCAGCACTGTATTCCACAATTTTAAGGGATTGGAAGCATACTACAGTATTTATGCACACACAGCTCTGGAAAAAATATGAGGCCACTGTAAAATCTTTCCTGAATTAGCATTTCTACATGTACAGCAGCCATGCAGTTTGAGCATCTGTTGAATTTCAACACAAGGGCACATCTAGTTAAGGAGGTACTGAGTAGGTGATCATCTAAGCATTATAAGATGCATGAAAACTGTCGATACAAATCAGAGTTATTACACAAATACAGATTTCTGAGTTCAGGGATTAAAGCAAAAAAATTTTCTTCTGACTCAAATTGTTTTTCCCCATGCCAAGCCAGATCCCCAGTCTCGTGTCGAGGACCGTTTTCCTGTCAGCTGCATTTGTCCTCCAGCTCCATCCTCTCCAAGCAGCGAAAGAAGCACTTGCTCATCGTGCTGCAATGACAACAGCAGCACATTTGATTGCTTATTTGCTACTGCACCCTTTTCTAGTATTCTAAAAATTATTGTTTCAGCTTCTTAAACATTAAAATGTGCCACCTTTCTTGTTTTTGCATTACAGGTTGAAATTTTTTTAGTTTTGAGATTTTTGTTTTACAAACCAACGCAGTTGATGACCCCGAGTTCTGGGATATTGTGATGAGCAGTTTTGAATTAAAAAAAATTATAGCTCAAATGATAATTTGAATAATTAAAACGTATCAAGAGATTAATCTGCAACAAAAAATTTGTTAATTTCAGCCCTATTTGCCCATCATAAACTCATTCCTGACACCCCTTGCCTTCTAAAAGACAGCAATGTTAAGTCCTTCAGACAGGAGTTTTTACTAGTGCTTTTAAGACAGCCATTGTCAAGCCTATTCTGAAGAGAAACAATTTAAACACTGAAGTATCGAACAATTACTGACCAGTGTCCATCCTGCCATTTTTAAGTAAGATTTTAGAGAAAGTAGTTTTTAACCAGTTATATGATTTTATTAAAATGCATGCTTTGTATGAAACATTTTAATTGGGTTTTCGGTCAAATCACAGTACTGAGACAGCCCTGATCAAGGTTCTAAATGATCTTAGAATCAACATGGACAAGAGTGTTGTGTAGTTATTTATTGTTCATATGTTGTATTGTGTTTGGAGCTCTTATTTGTGTGGCACGGGGTAGTGGCTTCATGTTCCGGTTCCTCCAACCCCATGCATATAAGAAGGGCTGCAGGTAGGGGGGCGCTCTCTTCCGCCTTTACCTCTGCCAGCAGCTGCAGGTGTAGTTGGGTGCACAGCGCCCTGTGTAATAAACTTGTGTTCAGCTCTACTGCTGGTTTCCTCCTTGGCTCCAAATTACAGACATAACATTTGGCGACGAGAATAAAAGTGGGTAATACCGAAGACATGGAAGCGTATGGGACACCAATTCAGCCGTTTTCGGAGCTCCCAGGTGAGCCATCTGTACCGTGGCTTCGGTGGTATGACGCCTTTAGAACATATATGATGGCATTGGACCTGGGAAGGATGGAGAAGTTGAGGGTGCGTGTGTTGCTTGTGCACAACCTTGGAATGGAGGGACAAAGGATTTTAGGCATGCTTGGTGACACGGACAGCTATGAAGAAGTGGTCGAGGTGATGGCGCGCCATTCCAAGGCACTGGACAATGTCATCAACCGAAGGATTAAGTTCCGGCAGCGCTGCCAACAGCTAGGCAAACCCATTCAGTGGTTTGTGTAGGACTTGAGGCAGCTGGCTGCTGAATGTCGATTCAGACTGTTGGAGGAAGAAATGGTTTGCGACCAGTTGGTGGAACATACCAACTGTGCTGCGGTCTGGTCTAAGCTGCTCATATTTCCTGGTGAATTGACGCTATCTGGGGCCATCGAGTTGGCCCTTCAGCTAGAGGCAGCGGATAAGCTGACTAGGGAGTGGAGCGAGCGTCTGTCACTGCGAGAGTTACGATCCCCCATGGCTACACAGGTAGTGGACCCGGACAGCGATGGGAGTATCGAGGAGGACGCCGACGGTGCCAACACTGTACGGGTGAGGTCTGCCCCAGGGAAACCCAGGTGTATGGACTGTGGATCCACGAAGCACCGCTTCAATGCCAGAGAGTGTGCGGCAAGAGGGAAGCGCTGCAGCAGGTGTGACCGTCTACACCACTTCGTGAGAGTATGCCAATCAGCAGAACAAGAGAGCCCACGCAGAAATTTGACCCCTCCCGCCCCGACGGTAATACATACTGTGTCCCCGAGTACCAATGGGTGCACACATTGAACAGTAATGTTGGATGGAGTACCGGTATCGATAAGATAAGATAAGATAAGATAAGATAAGCCTTTATTAGTCCCACAATGGGGAAATTCCAGGATTGCAACAGCACAGGGATAGCAACACTCAGAGCAACAATCAGAAGGCAAGAAAAAACAACATCTAGTAAACATATGTCCATATTACTATAGATGTATATATATAGACACACAGTGCAGAGCATTATGGTTGGTTGGTGAATGTGCAGCAGAAAGTCTAAGCTCTCTCTCCGCAGATGCGGCGGGCCAGCTGGAAGTCTTTGGGCATGATGGTGACCCTCTTAGCGAAGAAGAGACCACCAGGTGGGCCTCGCTGGTCTCCTGCAGAGCCATGACGGCGAAGCTCAGGAAACGCAGGACGGTCTTGAAGTCCTGAGCGATCTCCCTCACCAGGCGCTGGACGGGCAGCTTACGGATGAGCAGCTCCGTGGATTTCTGGTAGAGACGGATCTCTCTCAGAGCCACGGGCCTGTGACGGCGAGGCCTCTTCACTCTGCCGGTGGCCGGAGCGCCTCTCCGAGCAGCCCTGGTGGCTAGCTGCATCCTGGGGGGCTTCTTCCTCCAGTAGATTTTACGGGCGGTCTGCTTGGTTCTTGCCATCGCTCTTTATTATTCTGTCTTATATTTCTTGCACGCCGCCTAAACTCCAGCCCGGCACCCGCGTCGTTTTCGCTACAGCTCCCGGTATGTCGAGTTTCCCATTAGCACCGGGCGGCGGCCAAGTGCTAGCTAGCACTAGCTCCTCCCCGCTGTAACGTCTCCCGCTGCAAACCGTGGCTCCGTCCGCCGACCCGGGAGACCCCGTGCGTCCGTGATATATATACAGAGTGAAAGGCGTAGAAAGAAGAAGGAAGATAAAAAAAAAAGGCTGTTGCAACGGGCAGCCTACTCGTGTGGCGCCACCGGTCCGGCGGAACCGGAACCGGCGCCACTTTCTGGCCACTTTTTGATGCTGATCAACATGGGGACGGTGAGTTCTCTGCTGGACTGGGCTACAGTTAGACGATGTTTTCCCCACTACAGTCACTGGAGGTGACTCAGCGCTGCTGTGTGGCTATGAAGGAGGACGGTTAGCCACGGTGGGTACTGTCAGACTGACAGCTCGGTACAAGTCAGCGGAGATGGCCGATGTGGAGTTCATCGTGACAGCCTGCAGCACGAACATCATGGGCTGCAACCTGTTCTGTGACCTCGGGTTTTCCATCAGGAGCAGCGCTGTGGAAGAATGGTCAGGCTGCGGACTGTGGGACTGACCACTTCCAAGAGTTCGGGATGACGCTGTGTGGAATGAACAATTACTGGGCACTCCGGAAAGGGGACAGGCCTTGTCGCGCTCTTGGTCACCACGGGAGGGCCCCAGTGCCAGTGTCCAAGTCGCCCTGGACGAGCGTACCGGGCGGCACAGGGGAGAGCCTGTGGCAGCGAGCAATGCCCAAAAAGAGGGTCCCAGGTGTTCCCGGAGTACGGCCGTGGCAGGCCGGTGAACACGGGGCCACATCGGCAGGGTGCGCAATGGATTTACAAGCAGTTGAGGCAGGACCAAGTGGCACTGGGAGAGTGAGTGCCAGGCGGACACACCGCAGGCCATGCAGGGCCCTGCTTGGAGTTGCGGACTGGGTTTGGGCTTGGGCAGAGGCGAGGTCCAGACAGGTGAGAGAAAAGCAGAAGATGGAGCAGTACCAGGGCTGGCTGCAGGTGACGGGCAAGCAGCACAATGGTGACCTTCTGCTGTTGGATGGCTCATGGCGCCATCCTAATGAGTTATGGCGTGCCTCGAAGAAGGCAGTTGGGCACGGCCACAGACGACTGGAGCACTTGGAGGTGCGAAGGAGAAGGTGCATCGGGACTGAGGCGACCAACTGTGGCCAGGACGCAAGCTACCTCCAGGGGCGGACTGAATGGTGAAGGGTCTGGGGGGGCCATGGGTCATCCTCACTGACCCATGGATGTGTATTTGTTGTTAGTTGTTAATATGTATTTACAGTGGGGCAAAAAAGTATTTAGTCAGCCACCAATTGTGCAAGTTCTCCCACTTAAAAGATGAGAGAGGTCTCCAATATTCATCATAGGTATACCTCAACTATGAGAGACAAAATGAGAAAAAAAAAATCCAGAAAATCACATTGAAGGATTTTTAATGAATTAATTGGTAAATTCCTCAGTAAAATAAGTATTTTGTCACCTACAAACAAGCAAGATTTCTGGCTCTCACAGACCTGTAACTTCTTCTTTAAGAGGCTCCTCTGTCCTCCACTCGTTACCTGTATTAATGGCACCTGTTTGAACTTGTTATCAGTATAAAAGACACCTGTCCACAATCTCAAACAGTCAAGACTCCAAACTCAACTATGGCCAAAACCGAAGAGCTGTCAAAGGACACCAGAAACAAAATTGTAGACCTGCACCAGGCTGGGAAGACTGAATCTGCAATAGGTAAGCAGCTTGGTGTGAAGAAATCAACTGTGGGAGCAATTATTAGAAAATGGAAGACATACAAGACCACTGATAATCTCCCTCGATCTGGGGCTCCACGCAAGATCTCACCCCGTGGGGTCAAAATTATCACGAGAATGGTGAGCAAAAATCCCAAAACCACATGGGGGGACCTAGTGAATGACCTGCAGAGAGCTGGGACCAAAGTAACAAAGGCTACGTGAGAAACACACTACGCCGCCAGGGACTCAAATCCTGCAGTGCCAGACGTGTCCCCCTGCTTAAGCCAGTACATGTCCAGGCCCGTCTGAAGTTTGCTAGAGAGCATTTGGATGATCCAGAAGAGGACTGGGAGAATGTCATATGGTCAGATGAAACCAAAATAGAACTTTTTGGTAAAAACTCAACTTGTTGTGTTTGGAGGAGAAAGAACACCATACCTACTGTGAAGCATGGGGGTGGAAACATCATACTTTGGGGCTGTTTTTCTGCAAAGAGACCAGGACGACTGATCCGTGTAAAGGAAAGAATGAATGGGGCCATGTATCGTGAGATTTTGAGTGAAAACCTCCTTCCACCAGCAAGGGCATTGAAGATGAAACGTGGCTGGGTCTTTCAGCATGACAGTGATCCCAAACACCCCGCCCGGGCAACGAAGGAGTGGCTTTGTAAGAAGCATTTCAAGGTCCTGGAGTGGCCTAGCCAGTCTCCAGATCTCAACCCCATAGAAAATCTTTGGAGGGAGTTGAAAGTCTGTGTTGCCCAGCGACAGCCCCAAAACATCACTGCTCTAGAGGAAATCTGCATGGAGGAATGGGCCAAAATACCAGCAACAGTGTGTGAAAACTTACAGAAAACGTTTGACCTCTGTCATTGCCAACAAAGGGTATATAACAAAGTATTGAGATGAACTTTTGTTATTGACCAAATACTTATCTTACCGAGGAATTTACCAATTAATTCATTAAATATCCTTCAATGTGATTTTCTGAATTTTTTTTTTCTTATTTTGTCTCTCATAGTCTCAAAGTATACCTATGATGAAAATTGGAGACCTCTCTCATCTTTTAAGTGGGAGAACTTGCACAATTGGTGGCTGACTAAATACTTTTTTACCCCACTGTATAGTCTGGGATGGTTTTAGTGTTCTGTTTTAAGTAGGAGACACGCCAGTATTTTTTTTTTTTTTTAAACGGGACTTTTATATATCATGGGCGGCAGAATAACCCACCTTGCTATGTGGGGGTTAGGACGGCAGTCTACCCATCTCCCCTAATTTTAGTTATTTTGTGTGAATGCCATAGGCCCCTTTTTCTGATTTTAGTTTAGTTTTGTTTAGCGGGTGATTCGGGTTCCAAATTGGGGTGGGCTGATTGTATGTGTGTTTTGGATTTTCTACGGGGGGGAGGGAGAGAAATGTTGTGTAGTTATTTATTGTTCATATGTTGTACTGTGTTTGGAGCTGTTATTTGTGTGGCACGGGGTGGTGGCTCCATGTTCCGGTTCCGCCAACCCTGTGTGTATAAGAAGGGCTGCAGGTAGGGGGCACTCTCTTCTGCCTTTACCTCTGCCAGCGGCTGTGGGTGTAGTTGGGTGCACAGCACCCTGAGTAATAAACTTGTGTTCAGCTCTACTGCTGGTCTCCTCCTTGGCTCTGAATTACAGACATAACAAAGAGCATGCTCTCAGTCCTTGTCTTACTGGATTTAAGTGCAGCATTTGACACAGTAGACCATGATATTGTTTTAAACAGATTACGCAATACAATCGGCTTCTCAGGCACTGTTTTTAGCTAGTTTAAATCCTACCTCACTGGCAGAGAATTTTATGTCACTCTGGATGAACACTCCTCATCAAAGAGATACAACATGAATTGTGGTGTTCCTCAAGGTTTGATTTTAGGTCCAATTCTTTTTAATTTGTACATGCTGCCACAAGGCAATGTCATCAGGAGACACGGAATTAGTTTCCACAATTATGCTGATGATATCCAGCATTACATTTCTGTCTGTCCTGATAACCCATCACCAACGGATGTCCTTTTTAACTGCATTTTAGACATTAACCCTTAGATGCATAAGCGGGGAAACAGTTACCCCAGTGGTTGTTGTTTTTGCAATATCTTTGTAATTTTAAATTTTTATCATTTAATCTTCCATGTATTCCTCAAATAGGTTGTGTTTGACATGAGGCCATTTGGATTTGTATCTAATTGTTATATTTTTTAAGTAATTGCATTTTTTGTATCAGTACCACACTTTTCCATATGTGGGGTCAAAAATGGCCAGAAGCTTTTCCCCAGCTGTCCCCTTTTGAATCTCACCACGGTTATCAGTAACACTGTATATCAGTAACACTGTAGACACTGCAATTTGCATCTCAGACTGGATGCCGAGGGAAAACAGAGAGGGTAAACAGATGAGGACAATAGGTTTTTTTAGATGCATATAATAATGCATTAATTATATATAGCGCTTTATCATAAATACTCAAAGACGCTTTACAAATAGGTACATTATTCATTCACTCCAGACAGACAATGGTAGTGGCAAGCTACTTCTGCAGCCACAGCTGCCCTGGGGCAGGCTGACGGAAACGTGGCAGCCAATCTGCGCCAACGGCCTTTCCGGCCACCACCGAATATTTTTATACATTTATACACATTCATACCCAGTGTTATGGGCACTGGAGGCAATGCGGGTGAAGTGTCTTGCCCAGGGACACAACGGCAGGCTATCTGGGGAGAGCGGGATTCGAACCACCAACCATTGGGTTATTAGACGGCCTGCTCTACCTCCTGAGCCACTGCCGCCCCACGGGAGCTGGGGTCAAAAATGTGGGGTCAAAAATGACCCCAAGCTTCTCCCAAGCTGCCCCCTTTTCAGTTTCACCAAGGTTATAAGTAATACTGTAGACGCTTCAATTTGCATCTCAGACTGGATGCCTAGGGCAAACAGAGAGGGTAAACAGATGAGGACAATACAGTGTATACAGTGAGAACAATGTAGGTATTGTTAGATGCAGGGGTCAAAAATGCCGGAGCGGTTGTTTGTTTTGCAATATCTTTGTAATTTTAATTTTTTTATCATTTAATCTTCCATGTATTCCTCAAATAGGTTGTCTTTGACATGAGGCCATTTGGATTTGTATCTAATTGTTATATTTTTTAATTGCATTTTTTTGTATCAGTACCACACTTTTCCATATGTGGGGTCAAAAATGACCCCAAGCTGTCCCCTTCTTTTGTTGACCAAAATATAATTTAAAATAATAATAATAGTCACCCAAAATATAATAAAAATAATCATCTTTAACCAAAATGAAAGAAATTTCTTAAGTTTACAGAATAAAACACACACATTCTAGTTGGGGTCATTTTGACCACACTCATGGAAGCGTGTTGGAATTGGTTGGTCATGCATCTAAGTGTTAAGTCATGGATGGCAGAGAATTTCCTACAGCTCAACCAGGACAAAATTGAAGTTTTAGTTATTGATCCTGAAGCTCAGAGAGAGGAACTTTTAACAAGATTACAAACACTGACTCTTATTCCATCAGAACAAGTTAAAAACCTGGACATTATTTTTGACTCTGAGCTTGGTTTTATTCCACGTTAATAATATTTTAAAAATTGAATTTTATCATCTAAAGAATATAGCCAGAGTCCGCCCATTTCTCTCTCGAGAAAACACAGAGATGCTAATGCATGCTTTTATTTCCAGTCGCATTGATTATTGCAATGCTCTCCTTTCTGGTCTTCCTAAAAAGATGATCAGTAATTTAAAGCTATTACAGAATTCTGTAGCCTGTATGCTGACGAAGACCAGAAAGACAGAGCATATTACACCAGTTTTAGAACAGCTGCATTGGCTTTCTGTGAGTTATAGAATCGATTTTAAAGTTCTTTTTTTAGTTTATAAAACTCTTAATGATCTTGGTCCTTCTTTTTTATTTGATCTGCTTTTACCATATCATCCCTCACGGACCCTGAGGTCCTCTGGTGCTGGCCTTTTAATGATACTTAAAGTTAGGACAAAAACCCACGGTGAGGCATCGTTGGAGTTTTTCGGCCCACATCTGTAGAATGGCCTGCCAGAGAACCTCAGGGCTGTGGACAGCGTTGATAGTTTTAAAAGGAGGCTCAAGACCCACCTTTTTAGTTTAACTTTTAACTAATTTTATCATTCATGTTTATATACTCATTTGGCTGTTTTATTTATTTATTTATCTTTATGTTTTTAGACTAAATCCAGTTTTGCATTACTATATATATACAGTTAGGCTCAAAAATATTTGGACAGTGACACAAGTTTTGTTATTTTAGCTGTTTACGAAAACATATTCAGGATACAATTATATAATCAATATGGGCTTAAAGTGCAAACTCTCAGCTGTAATTTGAGAGTATTCACATCCAAACTGGAGCAAGGGTTTAGGAATTACAGCTCTTTAATACGTAGCCGCCTCTTTTTCAAGGGACCAAAAGTAATTGGACAATTGACTCAGAAGGCTGCAAAAAAAAAATAACAAGGCTGCATGGGCTCTTCCCTCGTTAACCTGTCATCAATTAAGCAGTTAAAAGGTCTGGAGTTGATTCCAGGTGTGGCATTTGCATTTGGAAGCTGTTGCTGTGAACACACAACATGCGGTCAAAGGAGCTCTCAATGGAGGTGAAACAGACCATCCTGAGGCTGAAAAAAAAGAAGAAATCCATCAGAGAGATAGCAGAAATGTTAGGAGTGGCCAAATCAACAGTTTGGTACATTCTGAGGAAAAAAGAGTGCACTGGTGAACTTGGGAACTCAAAAAGGCCTGGACGTCCACGGAAGACAACAGTGGTGGATGATCACAGAATCCTTTCCATGGTGAAGAACAACCCCTTCACAACATCCACTTAAGTGAAGAACACTCTCCAGGAAGTAGGTGTATCAGTATCTAAGTCTGCCATAAAGAGAAGACTTCATGAGAGTAAATACAAAGGATTCACCACAAAGTGCAAACCATGAATCAGCCTCAAAAATAGAAAGGCCAGAATTGACTTTGCCAAAAAACACCTGAAGAAGCCAGCCCAGTTCTGAAACAGCATTCTTTGGACAGATGAGACTAGATCAACCTGTACCAGAATGATGGGAAGAAGAAAGTTTGGAGAAGAATTGGAACAGCTCATGATCCAAAGCACTACATCTTCTGTAAAACATGGTGGAGGCAGTGTGATGGCATGGGCATGCATGGCTTCCAATGGCACTGGGTCACTTGTGTTTATTGATAATGTGAAAAAGACAGAAGCAGCCGGATGAATTTTGAAGTGTATAGGGATATACTTTCTGCTCAGATTCAGCCAAATGCAGCAAAGTTGATTGGACGGCTCATCACCAATGATCCAAAACATACTGCAAAAGCAACCCAGGAGTTTTTTAAAGCAACAAAGTGGAATATTCTGCAATGGACGCGTCAGTCACCAGATCTCAACCCAATCGAGCATGCATTTCACTTGCTCAAGACAAAACTTAAGGCAGAAAGACCCACAAGCAAGCAACAACTGAAGACAGCTGCAGTAAAAGCCTGGCAAAGCATCACAAAGGAGGAAACCCAGCGTTTGGTGATGTCCATGGGTTCCAGACTTCAGGCAGTCATTGCCTGCAAAGGATTCTCAACAAAATATTGAAAAGTAACATTTTACTTAGGGTTATGTTCATTTGTCCAATTACTTTTGAGCCCCTGAAATGAGGAGCGTTTGTATAAAAATAGCTACAATTCCTACATGTTTAATCATATATTTTTGTTCAACCCCTTGAGATTAAACCTTAAAGTCTCCACTTCAATTCCGTTATAGTTGTTTCATTTCAAATCTAATGTGGTGGCATGCAGAGCCCAAATCATGAAGATTGTGTCACTGTCCAAATATTTCTGGGCCTAACTGTATATATATATATATATATATATATATATATATATATATATATATATATATATACTGTATATATGTATATATATATGGGTATATTTATTATTCCTTTAACCATTTTATTCTCTTTTTATTTATTTTTATTCTTGATCTTACTCTGCTTCTTATTGTATTTTATTGCATTTTATTTTATCTTGTGTTATTTTTATCTCTAGTGTTTCCTCAATGGGGGGCTCTTGGCACTTGGAGCTGTAATTGGCACTGGCGGTGGGGATGTTGCTGTGGTGGTGGCCCTGGCTTGGTGGGATGGGGGAGTCCAATCACAGCCTGTTGGTTGCGGTGTGGACTCCTCTGTCTGCCTGGGCCAGGATGGCCCCTGTGGCAGTGTCTCTGCAGCTGTGGGCTGAGACCGGCTCCTGTTGCTGACGGTCCCCCTATGATTGCATTTCCTCACTCTGGCCCTCAGTCATGTTTTAACTATGCTTATTAGTACTTGGGGGGTGGGGGTTGGGGCGGTGGCCTCTGGGGTGGGTTGGGGGTCATGTGGATGGAGGACTTGGATGAGAGTGGGGGTGGGGGGACGGCTCTTTTTGGGTTTTTTATTGTTTTGTTTGTGTTTTATCTGGAATTGTTTTTAACTGTAAAGCACTTTGAGCTGCACTTTGTTGTATTAAAGGTTCTATATAAATAAAATAAATAAAAATTAAGTTTACCACAGAGCTACTAGAGTCTGAAGGCAAAAATACTTATCTGTAAATTACAGATGTTAAATGCAATTTGCATGACTGTATATGGGATGGGGAAGGGAGGCTGAAAAGTTCATAGTGGTAGAATTTGACCAGATGTGGTTTATTTTTCAACCACAGGGATCCAAGCGCTGCAACACCGATGGAAGAAGTGTGTGGACCGAAGGGAAGATAATGTCAAAAAATAAACCACATTTGGTCAAATTTGACCACTATGAACTTTTCAGCCTTTGAATTTCTCAGCCACCACCCCCCACCCCCGCAAATACTTTGAAAACAAGTTAAAAAGAAATAACCTTCAGGTTCAGGTTCAGGTTACTTTATTTGTACCCAAAGGTAGATTTGTTTTGCAGTCAGGTGACATCCATATTTACAAACCACAATTACATTCAACATGAACACAAACACAGGCACACATGAAGCTGACTATAAACATGATAAAATTACTCAAGGCTCCACCAATCAGGACATAAGACAAAGAGATAAGAAAAAAAACAGAGATAAGAGAGAAGGGTCATATAAAAAAGTTAAAGACTAGTCAAAGACGTTAAACTCAAAAGTCTAAAATCCAATAAAAGATTTAGAACCCAAATAAAAAACCTACAAAAATAAGTAAATATAAAATAAAATTAATAAATACGTAACTAAATTATGTGCAATATATTGTTACATCTTGTTCAACTCTTTAACAGCAGCAAGAACAAAGCTGTTTTTGTAGCACTGGGTTTTACATTTTGGGACAGCAAACCGTCTGGAGGAAAGAAGCTGAAACCTTAAACATACATATCAGTATAAACACTAGAAAAGTACTCAGAGAGCGCAGACCTCCGCCAAGTGCCACAGTTCCCCCCCATACAGTGTTTGTGTGTACGTTTTCAGATTCCTTGACCATGAAAACATATGACTAGCAATTGGATTGACAATGATAGGATTTGTGGTTCAGTAGTAAAAGCATTACCTCCTTGGCGGAGGTAATAAACTGAAGTGTTGGTGTTGTGTCCATCTCCTCCATCTGCAAACTCCCAGGCTGCGGCCGTTGCAGGTTCCTCATCGACACAGGCTCCCAGTTGAGTTTCATCACTCCTTCCTACGCGGACAGACTGGCGGGTTCCGGAGGTCCCCTGGTGACAGCGGCGAATGGCTCGGAGATTAAGACCCTTGGTGAGAAGACTCTGCTTCTGTCTCTACACGGCCGTGCATATGAGTGGACTTTTGTTGTAGCAACAGTAAATTTCAATATGCTGGGGGCTGATTTTTTTATGCTCACATGGGTTGTTGGTTGATCTCGCTAACAGGCGCCTGGTTAATGCATTTTCTTTTGATTCTGTCCCCTGTGCAGTGCGAGTGGCCCCGCCTACAGCACAAGCCAACGTCACAACAGCAGGCGGTAAGTTCTCACTTACTCACGGTCCCCACATTTTCGGCAACAGTCGCTAAGCACGGGGTGGAGCATTTTATTACCACTACCGGACCGCCCGTTTTTGCAAAAGCTCGGCGCTTGGACGCAGTTAAACTAGCCATAGCGCGCGAGGAGTTCGCCAACCTGGAGAGGTTGGGCATTATCCGACGTTCAAACAGTCCGTGGGCTTCCCCCCTACATATGGTCCCGAAAGCTGATGGATCATGGCGCCCTTGCAGGGATTTTCGCAGGTTAAACAACGCTACAGCGCACGACTGCTACCCAATCCCACATATCCAAGATTTCTCGGTTCATTTGGCAGGGGCACGCATTTTTTCTAAAATAGACTTGGTCCGCGGTTACCACCAAGTCCCAGTGCGCGCTGAGGACATATCCAAAACAGCGGTAATAACTACTTTTGGTTTATTCGAGTTTTTACGCATGCCATTCGGACTTAAAGGGGCTGCTCAGACGTTCCAACGCATGATGGACGCGGTGCTTCGCGATCTCCCTTTTGTGTTCGTCTACCTGGACGATATTTTAGTAGCCAGCACGTCCGAAGACGAACACGAAAAACACCTGGCCACAGTTTTCCGAAGGTTGGGAGACCACAGGTTAATAATCAACCCAGCGAAGTGTCAGTTCGGGGTGGCGCAGATCGATTTTTTAGGACACCGCGTCTCCCCCGAAGGAGCAGTCCCGCTGCCTGACAAAGTGCGCGCTGTGGCAGATTTTCCCCGGCCGCAGACAGTCAGGGTGTTGCAGGAGTTTTTGGGAATGGTGAATTTTTATAACCGTTTTCTCCCCCGCGCGGCACAGTTCATGCAGCTGCTGTATGCCGCGCTCAAAAAAAAGAAACCCGCGGATAAGATCAAGTGGTAACCGGAGCAGGACCAAGCGTTCTCGGAGGTGAAAGCAGCCTTGGCAAAGGCTGCGTTGTTGGCACACCCAGACCCAACGGCCCGCATAGCGCTCACCACTGACGCGTCAGATGTGGCCATAGGGGCGGTCGTGGAGCAACACGTAGCCGGGGTTTGGCAGCCCCTCGCCTTTTTCAGCAGGACCTTGCACGATAGCGAACGTAAATACAGCACGTTCAACAGGGAGCTGCTCGCTCTCCATTTGGCCATCCGCCACTTTCAGTTCTGGCTGGAAGGACGCGCTTTCACCGCGTTCGTTGATCACAAACCGCTAACATTCGCGATGGCCAAGGTCTCGGAACCGTGGTCAGGCCGGCAGCAGAGACAGCTGGCCGCGATATCAGAGTTTACCACTGATATTCAGCATGTGGCGGGCAAACTCAATGTAGTGGCAGATTGCCTCTCGTGCGCTGTGGCGGCTCCAGTCAGCGTAGGGTTAGATTATGCAGCCATGGCTGCAGAGCAGGTTAATGACGCGGACGTGCGCGCGCTCCAGTCTGGACCAACAGGGTTAAGACTGGAGAGCAGGGTGCTTCAAGACGGTATGCCCCCCCAATCTGCGATGTCTCCACTGGACGGCCGCGTCCAGTAGTACCGGCTGTGTGGCGCCGCCACGTTTTTGACTCGGTTCATTCTTTGGCGCACCCTGGAGTGCGCGCGTTGGTCAAAATGGTGGGAGAGAAATTTGTTTGGCCGAGCCTCCGCAAACAGGTCAAAGAGTGGGCAGCAGCCTGCACGGCATGTCAACGAGCCAAAGTACACAGGCACACGAGAGCTCCTTTGGAACCGTTTCACATTCCGGCCAAGAGGTTCGATCACGTTCATGTGGACCTCGTTGGACCCCTCCCGCTGTCACAGGGGTGCACACATCTTCTGACAATGGTGGACCGCACCACGCGCTGGCCTGAAGTGGCTTTGAAATGATGGAGATGTGAATAAAACTGACTCTGAGAAAGAACGCTGCCTCGTCATTTTCACATCTTCGACAGTGTCATCTTTCTCTCCTGCACCCTCTGCCTGAATACTTTCCTCTCCTTGGCTCTTCTCTGTTTCATCTTTCCCTCTCTGAGTCTAATTCTGCCTAATTCAGGTTCTCTGTCTATAGTGGTATACAAGCAGATATACAAACAGGTTAGAAATATCAAGTGTCATATTTTGTCCTGCATGATTTTTTTTGTCATGATTTATATAAATGAAACAAATAGGTATTTTTTTGTATTTTTATTAGAGTGCTTCTTTGTTCCATTGAAAAAGAGTAGGAAAGAGAAGGGAAAATCATTCATAACAGTAATTTACTCACACATACATACATTATATGATCAGAGGTGGGTATAGCAGCCAGAAATTCTACTCATGTATGTAGCATCATCTCACTTTGGCTCAGCAATAATTATTCTCCTGCTTAAAGACATTTTTGTTTCATCCAGGAATAACGCAAATAAATGGATTTTCTTCCTCCAGGCCACAGCTGAAATCCCCTTTCTTTTGTTAAAACCAGCCTAAGGAATTTCCCCAATGTCCGGCTTCACTTTTATTGCCCCCATAAAACCTACACAGATCCACGACTCAGCTAATTTCCTTAAACTGTGGACATGCTGGATTTAAACAATGAACTTTAAAGTACATTATTACAAACTCAATTCTAAACCTTCATTCTTTTCAGAACTATGAAAATGCAGATGGACTCTGATGTTTTTGATGTGGAAAATATGTGTGAAATGCATTAATGTGTGATTTTATATATATGCATGCTAATGTTTATATGAATGTTTATTCCTGCATGTTGATTTAGAAGCACTGCTTATAATTTATACTAATCACTAAAGTTATCTTAGTTTAATACATAAAGGGAAATATTAACTTCCAGTATGTATGAGTTTTGCCTCGATATCACATGTGACTCCAACAGCCAATCTCTGCATGACAACTCTTCACCCCAAAGGACTCTGAACAATAGACTGTTTGTTCATTGGACTAAAAGTTCATCGAGCCCGCCCACGAAGGACGCTCATTGGCTGAGATTCCGGTCAGGCCGGAATCCTGCGAAACTCAACAGAGCTTATGAAAAGCAGAGAGACCCCTGCTTCAAGTCTCTTTTTCGTCACTCTGCTTCACCCCTTTTCGTCAACTCTTTTTTGCTCCGCACACAGCAAGGAAGAACAAAGGACTTCGACCATGTATCGCTTTTCTGAACACAGAGCAGATAACTCGTAATTTATGTAACTTTGTATTTTCTTTTTCTCTTAAATACCTAGGAATTCCTATTTCTTTGAGCTCAATTCTTAATCGGAGTTAAACTCCAGTTTTTATTCATCACTTTTTCTTTGTTAAACTTTCTGTAAAACCACCGTTTGTTTAATTTTAATGTAAACTTTAATCTTGACTTTATTTTATAATATTTTTCTTGACCAAGCACCAACCAGAAGCTACAATTTTTATCTAAAGTCCGAAGCCTTTTTAATTTGAGATCGGATTGGATATCTTTTAATTATTATCGAAGACCTCTTGAAGAAAAACGCAGCTCCCACGTCACGTGCAGCTGAGGAATCAAGGCTGTTCATCACACGCTGAAGAAAAGTCGTCATCTAACCCAGTTTCAACTCTGGGCCATACAGCCAAAATCCAGCCTCTTCGACTGCTTGAATTTAAAGGTCGAACTGTGGATGCTGAAATATCTGCGGGCAGATATTTCCCCTAACATCCACGAAATCTTGAGCTGAGGACGACGACCGAACCATCGACCGAGGAGCACGTGAGCTGCAAACTTTAATTCCACTGCTGAATTAACGTCTGAGGTTCGGTAATAATTTGTATATCTAATCAGATGCAAATTAAGAAGCCCTTAACATAACTCTTCTTTTCATTAAAATTCCGTTTTTATTTTCTTAAGATTAATTTAGGACTTTTTCATAATTAGTAAACTTTCTCCATAAATTTGCGTTGTTTTTAATAATCTGTTAACTCAAACTGATAGAAATTCATTTCTCAGTTTAACCCTGGTTCCGAAAATATTGACATTGTTAATCTATCATTTACAAGATTGATTTTATGATTAAGGAAATTACTACAATGTCTGTTAATCATTTCGTTTAATAAATATTTAAAAATGAGAGAAGTTGTTGGCAATTTATTTCATTCTGAGTCTGTTTCAAGCCCAGGTATCGAATTCACGGAAAATTTTTGAGACTGATTATTGATTAATTTATTGGGTGATCAAACAGGTATAAAGTGAAATTAAAGATCAAATTGCTTCTTAAAGATAGAAGCTGGTGCCCCTTACGAGTGTTAACTTTTCTGATGTATATGAAATGAGATTTGAGCTCAGATTCCAATACATCAATATAAATTAAATAATTCATACCTGATCATATTTATTATTTATTAATATTCCCATTTTCCGTTACATGTAAAAGCAGTGTTATCTTATGAAATTAATAATTAAAAGCAGACACCCAAAAATTTCTAGTTGAGTTGAGAAAGGGTACAAAAAGCACCCACTTAAAAACTTGAATAATGACTTCAGTCTTGAAGGTTTGATGGTTTTATCCAAAATATAGGGTTTTATCTATATTATAGATAAACCATATATATACTGTATATATATATATATATATATATATATATAGAGAGAGAGAGAGAGAGAGACAGAGAGAGAGAGAGAGAGAGATCATCATAGCAGTCTGTCGGGGTGACAATGACTGTTTCATTTAGGTCTGAATGAAGGTGAAGCTCCTTCACCTTCCACTGCCAGGAACTCCCGACCTTGTTAACCCAGGCGATGTCCGAGCCAGTATGAGTTGCTTTCTGACTGACCATTTCATGAAACTGCAAAGTATTTGAGTACTGCTAGCTTTTGCTGGACAAGCACATTCTTGGCAGATAGAAGTATTATCATTGGCAAGGACAGGCAGTGACTAACCAGATGATAGGTTTGTTTATCTCTGCTCTTTGTGTAGTGCATGTCACAATGCATCAACTGGCAAAAGTCCACCACAGACCTTGCAACAGATGTGCTTATCTTCCAGGATGTCCAGTCTGACCCTGTGTAACTGGGAGTTGTCCACCATAGACCTGTGACAGATATTGTTTTTAGTTCTACCAGGATGCCCAGTTTCACCCTCCATGCCCTCGGAAGGGTGGGGTTGACGGTTGAGTTGCCGACGGCCCGACCCATAAGACAGGTAGTACCAGTTTTCATGATTATCCGGTAGCAAGCAAACCAATGCCTGACCTGACATATATACAGGTGCATCTCAATAAATTAGAATGTCATCGAAAAGTTAATTAAATTCAGTAATTCAATTCAGAAAATTAAACTCCTATATTATATAGATTCATTACACACAGAGTGAAATATTTCAAGTATTTATTTCTCTTAATTTTGATGGTTATGGCTTACAGCTCAAGAAAACCCCAAATTCAGTTTCTCAAAAAAATAGAATATTACATAAAATTAATTCTAAAAAAATTAATTTTTAATAGAAATGTTGGCCAACGAAAACTATGTCCATGTACACACTCAATACTTGGTCGGGGCTCCTTTTGCATGAATTACTGCATCAGTGTAGTGTGGCATGAAGGTGATAGGATAGGAGTTCTTAATCAATACAACAAGCAAAAAACATAACTTTTAAAGAAGGCAAAGCAGAAACAGGAGCTTCAAATATGAAGTTAGGCAGACATGACCTGAGACACGTCTACTCATGCTGCAGCCATCTTGGCCTCGTGGTCACGTTTACAGTTTTAATGGTCAGACTCAGATTAAATGACATTACATTCAATGGACTTGCTGGTAAAGTGAAATGAGCAAGTATCAAGCATCACATTCAACTGGTAACTGATTATTGAGCAAAAGAGTGTAATCACATTTGTGGAACCAAAGAAACCTTAGTATGAATTTGTAACTGTGATGAAAATGGAATGTCACCTCTCTGGTGGGGAAGGAGCCTGAGCTGATGTACAAGGTTGAGAGATACTGGCTAGATATAGTCGGCCTCACCTCAACACACAGCTCCGGTTCCGGAACCAGTCTCCTGGAGAGGGGCTGGAGCTTGGCCTTTTCTGGAGCTGTCCCGGGCAAGAGGCGACGAGCAGGGGTGGGTATTCTTGTATCCCCCCACCTTGCTGCCTCTATATTGGAGTTTTCCCTGGTGGACGAAAGGGTTGCTTCCCTGCGCCTTCGGGTTGGGAAACGGGTCCTGACCATCATTTGTGCCTATGCACCAAATGATGTTTCAGAGTACCCACCCTTTTTGGAGTTTGTGACCGGGGTGCTGGAGGGTGCTCTTCTTGGAGACTCTATTGTCCTACTGGGGGACTTCAATGCACACGTGGGCAACGACAGTGAAACCTGGAAGGGGGTGATTGGGAGGAACGGCCTGCCCGATCTGAACCCGAGTGGTGTTCAGTTATTGGACTTCTGTACTAACCACAGTTTGTCCATAACGAACACCATGTTCAAGCATAAGGGTGTCCATATGTGCACCTGGCACCAGGACACCCTAGGTCGCAGGTCGATGATCGATTTTGTTATCGTGTCATCAGACCTGCGACCGTATGTCTTGGACACTCGGGTAAAGAGAGGTGCAGAGCTGTCAACTGATCACCACCTGGTGGTGAGTTGGATCCGATGGCAGGGGAGGAAGCCATTCAGACCTGGTAGACCCAAACGTATAGTGAGGGTGTGCTGGGAACGTCTGGCTGAGGCCCCTGTCCGGGAGGTCTTCAACTCCCACCTCCGGAAGAACTTCAACCACATTCCGAGGGAGTTTGGAGACATGGAGTCTGAATGGGCCATGTTCTCCACCTCTGTTGTTGAAGCGGCGGCCCAGAGCTGCGGCCACAAGGTGGTTGGTGCATCTCGTGGTGGCAACCCCCGAACCAAGTGGTGGACACCAGTGGTGAGGGGGGCCATTAAGCTGAAGAAGGAGTCCTATCAAGCTTGGTTGGCTTGTGGGACTCCCGAAGCAGCTGAGGTGTACCGGCAGGCCAAGCGGAGTGCAGCTCGGGTGGTTGCTGAAGCAAAAACCCGGGAATGGGAGGAGTTCGGTGAGGCCATGGAACAAGACTTTCGGTCGGCCTCTAAGAGATTCTGGCAAACTGTCCGGCGGCTCAGGAGGGGAAAGCAGCTCCCTGTCCACACTGTGTATGGTGCAGATGGGGTGCTGTTGACTTCGACTGGGGATATCGTCTGGCGGTGGAAGGAATACTTTGAGAATCTCCTCAATCCCACTGATACGCCTTCCACAGAGGAAGCAGGGTTTGTGGACAAGGGGGATGACTTGCCTATCACAGGGGCTGAGGTCGCCAAGGTGGTTAAAAATCTCCTTGGTGGCCGGGCCCTGGATGTTGTTGGGCTGTCATGGTTGACACGCCTCTGCAACATTGCGTGGAGGTCGGGGGCAGTGCCTTTGGCATAGCAAACCAGGGTGGTGGTTCCTCTCTTCAAAAAAGGGGACCGGAGGGTGTGCTCAAACTTTAGAGGGATCACACTTCTCAGCCTCCCCGGGAAGGTCTATGCCAAGGTACTGGAGAGGAGAGTCCGGCCGTTGGTCTAACCTCGGATTCAGGAGGAGCAATGTGGTTTTCATCCTGGCCGTGGCACATCGGACCAGCTCTTTACCCTCTCGAGAATTCTCAAGGGTTCGTGGGAGTTTGCCCAACCAGTTTACATGTGTTTTGTGGACTTGGAGAAGGCATTTGACCGCATCCCTCGTGGTTTTTTGTGGGGGGTGCTTCGGGAGTATGGGGTGTCAGGCTTGTTGTTACGAGCTATTCGGTCTCTGTACAACCGTTGTGAGAGTTTGGTTTGTGTTGCCAACACTCGGTCGGACTCATTCCCAGTGAGAGTTGGACTCCCCCAGGGCTGCCCTTTGTCACCGATCCTGTTCATAATTTTTATGGACAGGATTTCTAGGCGCAGCCAGGGAATGGAGGGTGTCATGCTTGGTGACCACAGGATCTCATCTCTGTTGTTTGCAGATGATGTTGTCCTGTTGGCTTCATCCAACAATGACCGTTTCTAAGCTCAGACAGATCAGGAAAGAGAAGGAAGCAGCGCTGAAAAGTGGAGACAGGGACTGCTACAGGGAGGTTAAATACCGGTTTAACAGAGAGCTGAAGAGGGCTAAATCTCTATACTCAGAGAGACTCCAGCAGCAGTTCACTGCTAATGATTCGGCTTCCGTGTGGAGAGGACTGAGGCAAATCACCAACTATCGACCTAAGGCTCCTAAAGGTCAGGATGACAAAGCCCTTTGTCAGAGACTGTCCCAACACTATGCCCGTTTTGACACCTCGTCATCTGTGTCCAACTCCCCCCCTCCCTCCAGCTCCACAGCCTCCACATTCCCTACTTCATTTAAGGCACCCCCCCTCCTCCCCCCCTACCCTTATCATCAGTGAGCAGGATGTGCTCAAACAGTTCTCCAGACTGAACCCGCGCAAGGCCCCCGGCCCAGACGGCGTGTCTCCCTCCACCCTGAGACTCTGTGCGAAACAGCTGGCTCCTGTATTCACAGACATTTTTAACACCTCCCTTAAGTTATGCCACGTGCCGTCCTGCCTCAAATCCTCCACCATCATCCCTGTCCCCAAGAAGCCACGGATCACTGGACTTAATGACTACAGACCTGTAGCGCTCACCTCTGTAGTCATGAAGTCCTTTGAGCGCCTGGTCCTGTCCCACCTCAAGTCCATCACCACCCCTCTCCTGGACCCGCTGCAGTTTGCCTACCGAGCCAACAGGTCTGTAGACGATGCAGTCAACCTGGCCCTCCACTCCATCCTGCAGCACCTGGACTCCCCGGGAACCTACGCCAGGATCCTGTTTGTGGACTTCAGCTCCGCATTCAACACCATCCGCCCCGCTCTGCTCCGGGACAAGCTGTCCCTGCTCAACGTGCCTGACTCCCTCTGCAGGTGGATCATCGACTTCCTGACGGACCGGAGGCAGCATGTGCGGCTGGGAAAGACTGTCTCAGACTATACTAGCATCAGCACCGGATCACCCCAGGGCTGTGTACTTTCCCCCCTACTCTTCTCCCTTTACACCAACTCCTGCACCTCCAGCCACCAGTCTGTCAAGTTGATCAAGTTTGCGGACGACACCACCCTCATCGGGCTCATCTCCAACGGCGACGAGTCCGCCTACAGGAGAGAGGTGGCCCAGCTGGCGTCCTGGTGCAGCAATAACAACCTGCAGCTGAACGCTCTGAAGACAGTGGAGATGATTGTAGACTTCAGGAAAGTCACTACTCCTCTGCCCCCCCTCACCCTCTCAGGCTCTCCCATCACCACTGCTGATTCCTTCCGCTTCCTAGGCACTACCATCACCAGGGACCTCAAATGGGAGCTGACCATCAGCTCACTCATCAAAAAAGCCCAGCAGAGGATGTTCTTCCTGCGGCAGCTGAGGAAGCTCAAGCTACCCACCAAGATGTTAGTGCAGTTCTACACAGCCATCATCGAGTCCATCCTCACCACCTCCATAACCGTGTGGTACGCAGGAGCCACTGCCAGGGACAGACTAAGGCTGCAGCGCGTCATGCGCACTGCTGAGAAGGTGATCGGCTGCAAGCTCCCATCTCTCCAGGATCTGTACATCTCCAGGACCCGGAGGCATGCTGGCCGGATCATAGCCGATCCCTCACACCCTGGTCACGTACTGTTTGCCCCCCTCCCCTCTGGTAGAAGACTTCGGTCCATCCAGACTAAAACCTCCCGTCACATGAACAGCTTCTTCCCCTCTGCCATTAGACTGCTGAACACTAAGTGACTTATTGACTCTCGTGCACCATGTACAGCAGCTCAACCAGACTCATGTCAACCATCACTGTTTTCTTCCTGCATTACCGACTGCACTATATAGTTCTCCACAGTATCTGCTGCTGGCTAATATATATTTTAACTGTTGACCAGTATCACTTAATCTTATCCTACACTTTATTACATGTATAGTTTATTTCTCTTATCTTATCATGTTTAATGTTGCAGCATTGTACCGAGACAAATTCCTAGTTTGTGTACTACATGAACAATGGCAATAAACCTGATTCTGATTCTGATTCTGACCTACAGCTCTTGCTGGGACAGTTTGCCGCTGCGTGTGAAGCGGCTGGGATGAGAATCAGCACCTCCAAGTCTGAGTCCATGGTCCTCAGCCGGAAAAAGGTGGATTGTCCTCTCTGGGTTGGGGGCAGGCTCCTGCCCCAAGTGGAGGAGTTTAAGTATCTCAGGGTCTTACTCACGAGTGAGGGGAAAATGGAGCGAGAGATTGACAGACGGATTGGAGCAGCATCTGCAGTGATGCGGACGTTGTACCAGTCTGTTGTGGTGAAGAGGGAGCTTAGTTCTAAGGCAAAACTGTCGATTTACCAGTCAATCTACGTTCCTACTCTCACCTATGGTCACGAGCTTTGGGTAATGACCGAAAGAACGAGATCGCGGATACAAGTGGCTGAAATGAGCTTTCTCCGTAGGATTGCTGGACTCACCCTCAGAGATAGGGTGAGGAGCTCAGTTATCCGGGAGAGGCTCAGAGTAGAACCACTGCTCCTCCACATTGAAAGGAGTCAGTTGAGGTGGTATGGGCATCTGATTAGGATGCTTTCTGGATGCCTCCCACTTGAGGTGTTTCGGGCACGTCCCACTGGGAGGAGACTCCGGGGCAGACCCAGGACTCGGTGGAGAGACTATGTCTCCCAGCTGGTCTGGGAACGCCTTGGTATCCTCTCTGAAGAGCTGGAGCAGGTGGCTGGAGAGAGAGAAGTCTGGGCTTCTCTGCTTGAACTGCTGCCTCCGCGACCCGGACCTCGGGAAAAGCGGTAGAAGATGGATGGATGGATGGATGAAAATGGAGACTGAAATAACTGTAACCAAAATATGAAGAAAAGTTGATGCAAATTTTATGAAGAAAATTATAAAAGCTGATTACATGGAAAAAGAAATTCTGGGTTACTCTAAAAAGTAGAAACAGAATTTAATGAAAAGAGGGATACTATTTCTCTTTAATTCTATAGCTCTGATCAGAGTTATGAACTGGTTTTAAACCTGAGACAAATTATGACATACTTTAAGGCAATGGACATGAAACAAAGGAATCTTGCTCACGTGACCTTTGCGTTGGCTTCTAGCTGGATCCTTAGCTGAAGCTTTATTTGATAATAATACCGGAAATTATCTGCCAGCAGATAATTTCTTCCAGGAGGAAAGCAGTCAGGAGCTGAGATTCGGCGAGGATGATGAGGCTGCTGGCCGCTGATGCAGTATGTCATGTGGGACAACACAAGAGTGACATCATGTCCGGCTCAGGAGACACACACGCAGGCTCAGAGTAGATTTAACAGCGTTTATTAATACACAGGTATGAGTGGATGCGTGTGTGAGATATGAGGATGTCTTGTGGGAGAACTTCGGTAAGCAGGCAGCAGAGCAGATCACCGTACAGCCGGGCAACCCTATAATGAGAAAGCAGAGGGACAAGGTAACGGGCACCACAATAATATTGGCCTGAAGGAATGACTGCTGCTTACTTGTTATGGCAGGTGGCTGGCGCTGGCAAGGAGTGTACCCAGGAGACAGAGACCTGCTGCGCTTGTGCGAGGATGAGGACGGCGTGGCGAAGGGGAAAAAGTCCGCCGCCGGGGAATCCACCTGTGCACAGGGGAAAGGACTGATGAGAAAGGTAAGTTGCTTACTTGGAGCGTTGTCTTGCTGATCTTGGGGGTTCCAATGGCGAAGACGAGCTGAAGGGAACAGACGGCTTCAGGCTGAGGCACAGGGCTGAGTGGGTCAAATAGTCTGCCGCTGACGAGCCGCAGGTGTGCATGCAGCAGGAGCCAATGATGACTGGTGAGTCATGACAGTACTCCCCCCCCCAAGCAGCGCCTCCTGGTGCTGGCTTGTCCGGGTGCGTCCGATGGAACATCATGATGACACTCTTGTCCAGCACAAAGGACGGGCGTACCCACTGCCTCCATTCAGGGCCGAAACCCTCCCAGTCCACCAGATACTGCAACCCGCGACCTCGGCGCCGAGAGTCCAAGATGGCAGTGACTCTCCAGGCCGGATGGCCATCGATCATCAAGGGCGCGGGAGGCGCCGCGGGCGGGGGGCAGAGGGGATCGGACACCACAGGTTTGACTTTGGAGACGTGGAAGGTGGGGTGAATACGGAGGGGAGGAGGAATAGCCACACGCACAGCCACCAGATTAATGATCTTGGTGATGGTGAAGGGACCGATAAAACGTTGGGCCAGCTTCTTTTTCTCACCCTTCAGATTGACGTTGTGGGCGGACACCCAAACTTGCTGCCCCACTCGGTAGGCAGGCGCAGGTCTCCTGTGACGGTTCGCCGTGGTGCTGTTGCACGCCGCTGTCCGCTGGAGTGTGTCATGGGTCTTGGACCAAAGGCTCCGGCACCACCGGAGGTGCACCTGGACGGAAGGGATGGCCAGCTCGCCCTCCTGCGCCGGGAACAATGGCGGGTCGTACCCCAGGGACGCCTTGAAGGGGGACATACCTGTAGAAGATGACCGAGTGGAGTTGTGGGCGTATTCCACCCAGGCCAGATGCGAGCTCCAAGAGGCCAGGTTGGAAGTGGTGACGCAGCGGAGGGCAGCCTCAAGCTCCTGGTTGGCCCGTTCGCACTGCCCATTGGACTGTGGGTGATGGCCGGAGGAGAGGCTTACTGTGGCTCCCAGGGCGTTACAAAAGGACTTCCATACCTCAGAGATGAATTGGGGTCCACGATCCGAGACGACGTCAGCTGGTATCCCATGTAATCTGACAACGTGTTGGACCAAGAGGTCCGCTGTCTCCCGAGCTGTAGGGAGACCCTGCAGTGGCATGAAATGGGCGGCCTTGGAAAAGCGGTCGACGATGGTCAGAACTGTGTCGTAGGTGTTGGAGGTGGGGAGACCAGTGACGAAGTCGAGGGCTATGTGGGACCAGGGCCTGCCTGGGATCAGCAGAGGATGGAGCAGACCAGCGGGGTGAGCGTTACCTGACTTTCTGGTGGCACAGGCAGGGCAGGCCCGGACATAGTTGGCAGCGTCCTTGTGTAGACCCGGCCACCAAAAAGAACGCTGGAGAAGGTCGACCAACCGGGAGACCCCAGGGTGACAGGCGAACTTAGAGGTGTGGGCCCAGTGGATAACCTCCCCCCGGACCGAAGATGGAACGAAGAGCCTCCCCTCCGGTCCGCCGCCAGGGTCAGGTTCGGACTCCTGCGCCTTCCGGATCCGGTCTTCGATGGCCCAAGACATGGCCCCCACAACACACGAGCTGGGCAGGATGGTGTGCTCCGACTTCTCGTTCGTTTCGGGGGCAAATTGCCTGGAAAGGGCATCAGGCAGACCGTTCTTAGAACCAGGGCGGTATGTGATGGTAAATCTAAAACGGGCAAAGAACAAGGACCAACGCGCCTGGCGGGCATTCAGACGCTTGGCAGTTCTTAGGTACTCCAAGTTCTTATGATCCATTAGAACGATGAACGGCAGAGAAGCCCCCTCCAGCCAGTGGCGCCACTCCGGCAGGGCGAGCTTGATGGCCAGCAGCTCCCTGTCGCCGACGTCATAGTTACGTTCGGCCGGTGACAGGCGCCGGGAGAAGTAAGCACAGGGTCGTTTGGATCCGTCGGCCGGTGACCGCCGAGACAGCACCGCCCCCACTCCTGTGTCCGACGCGTCGACCTCCACCAAACACTGCAGTGCGGGATCGACCTGGGTGAGGACCCGGGAGGAAGAGAACTCTGTCTTGAGTGTCTGGAAAGCCGCCGCAGCGTCCTTGGTCCACCGGAAGGGGGTCTTTGGCAAGGTGAGGCGGGTCAAGGGGCAGACGATGGCGCCGAAATCAGGGACGAAGCGGCGGTAAAAGTTGGCGAATCCTATGAATTGCTGGACCTGCTTCCTGGACGTCGGTGTTGGCCAGTCGACCACCGCTTTTACTTTAGCGGGGTCCCGGAGGACCTGGTCATGGGAGATGACAAAACCCAGGAAGGAGGTGGTCTTGGCATAGAATTCACATTTTTCGGCCTTCACATACAACCTGTTCTCCAATAGGCGTTGCAGGACCCGCCTCACGTGGACCCGGTGTTCATCCCATGACCTGGAGAAGATTAATATGTCGTCCAGGTAAACAAACACGAACAGGCCAAGGAAGTCGCGGAGGACGTCATTTATGAGGCGTTGGAAAACTGCAGGGGCATTGGTTAACCCGAACGGCATCACCAGATACTCAAAATGGCCAGTTGGAGTTCGGAAGGCCGTTTTCCACTCATCTCCCTCCCGGATGCGGACGAGGTAGTAGGCACTACGGAGGTCCAGTTTGGTAAACCAGGTCGCCCCCTGGAGGGAGTGGAAGGCGGTGTCCATCAGAGGCAGGGTGTAGCGATCCTTCTCCGAGATGTCGTTAAGGGCCCGGTAATCGATGCAGGGGCGGAGAGACCCATCCTTCTTCGAGACAAAGAAGAACCCCGCGCCGAGTGGAGACGAAGAAGGGTGGATGATTCCTGCGCTGAGTGACTCCTTGAGATAAGCGTCCATCGCCTCCCTCTCCGGCGCTGACAGGCTGTATAAATGCCCCGAGGGTAAGGGAGCCCCCGTGCGGATGTTAATGGCGCAATCATAGGGCCGATGAGGGGGAAGGGACATCGCCCTGGACTTACTGAAGGCTTGGTCCAGGTCGTGAAACTCTGAGGGCACCAGAGAGAGAACCGGGGGCGCGGCGTCCTTGGCCAGAGTGGGAGCGGACGGGGTGCACGCTGCGGACTGAAGGCAGGTGCCCATGCAGAATGAGCTCCAGGCGGCGATCCTTCCGGCCTGCCAGTCCAGAACCGGGTTGTGTAGGCGCAGCCAGGGGTAGCTTAAGATGACCGGAGAGACAGAGGAGGACAGGACATATAGGACAATATCCTCCCGATGGTTACCTAAGACAATGATGGGAATAGGCGGGGTCCGATGTGTCACTTGTCCGAGTGGGGCGTGAGAGAGGGTGACCAGGTTGAGCGGAGTTTGCAGAGAGTGACAGGGGATGCCCAATTGGGTTGCCAGGCTCTTAGAAATAAAACTCTGTTCTGCTCCTGAGTCCACCAGTGCATGAGTAATGTGCCCCATGGAGTTGTGACAAAAACGGACGGGCAAAGAGAGACTTGTGAGGGGTTTTGTCCGGTTAGAGTCCGCGAGGCCCCCTACAGTGACTCGCGGACCTCCCTGTTTGGCTTCTCTGGGCAATTCTCCGCGGTGTGTTGGCTGCCTCCGCAATACATGCACAGGCCCAACTTCCAGCGGCGTTGTTTCTCCGCTGGAGGGAGATTTGACCGGCCTACCACCATTGCCTCCAACTCCTCGGAGGGCTCCGGTGGTAGAAACGCCAGGGGGCGAGCTTGAGGTGTGCGCGTGGAGCCTCCTCGCGAGCGGTTGGTCGACTTCCACTCGGAGGAACGCTCGCGCAACCTGTTGTCTAAGCTAATTGCTACGGAGATTAGCTCCGCGAGAGTCTCCGGGAGATCTCGACCGGCCAATTCTTCCCTCAGACCGGAGCTGAGGCTGCGGAGAAAGATGCCACAAAGTGCCGCCTCGCCCCAGCCTACTTCCTCTGCAGTGACCCGGAAGTCGATGGCGTAGTCCGCCGCCGACTGGCTTCCCTGCTGGAGAGCAAGGAGACGGTCGGTTAGGACGCCATCGTGCCGAGCGTGATCAAACACCTCGAGGAAGTTTCGCACGAACTGGTTATAGGAGAGGTTCACGTAACTGGACTTCGCCATTACGGCATAAGCCCAGGTTAGCGCTCGCCCCTCCAGGAGATTACCTATGTAACCAATCCGGCTGTGGTCTGAGGGGAAGTTCCCGGGAACGCGCATGAACACCGACTCACACTGCATAATAAAACCCCGAGCTCCGCCAAGTTTCCCGTTAAAACGGGCCAGAGTCGGGATTGGTGTGAGCCGGGTCGGCGTTCCCGCGGAAGACTGACCGGCCACCGGAGCGGCAGGAGCTAACCCTCCCTGGGGAGCCAGGGAGAACGCCTGCTGGGGGTCCAGGCGGTCTAACCGGTGAGTAATTGAAGTTAACTGATTTAAAATTACCTGCTGTTGGTGAGCTATTAAGTCTACTCGAGCCTCGAGAGTGGAAAGACGGCGTGCGAGCCCGCTGTCTGCCGAGCCGCTCTGCTGAAGCCGTACTGACATAATGTCCAGCTCAGAAGACACACACGCAGGCTCAGAGTAGATTTAACAGTGTTTATTAATACACAGGTATGAGTGGATGCGTGTGTGAGATATGAGGATGTCTTGTGGGAGAACTTCGGTAAGCAGGCAGCAGAGCAGATCACCGTACAGCCGGGCAACCCTATAATGAGAAAGCAGAGGGACAAGGTAATGGGCACCACAATAATATTGGCCTGAAGGAATGACTGCTGCTTACTTGTTATGGCAGGTGGCTGGCGCTGGCAAGGAGAGTACCCAGGAGACAGAGACCTGCTGCGCTTGTGCGAGGATGAGGACGGCGTGGCGAAGGGGAAAAAGTCCGCCGCCGGGGAATCCACCTGTGCACAGGGGAAAGGACTGAAGAGAAAGGTAAGTTGCTTACTTGGAGCGTTGTCTTGCTGATCTTGGGGGTTCCAATGGCGAAGACGAGCTGAAGGGAACAGATGGCTTCAGGCCGAGGCACAGGGCTGAGTGGGCTAAATAGTCTGCCGCTGACGAGCCGCAGGTGTGCACGCAGCAGGAGCCAATGATGACTGGCGAGTCATGACAAAGAGGGGTTTTTTCCAGCGGTTCTCCCAGGTCCAAATAAATCGATGAGATAGTTCAGTCTTATCAAAGGCACAGAATTGGAGAGACAAGGTTAATAAAAAAAATTCAAGCCACGAAATCCAAGTTCTTCAGATGTCATGGTGATTGGCGAAAACAGCTTCCAGTGTGAGAAAAATGATCAGTCCACTTTAAAACACAGTGAGTTAAGAAAAATCATTAGAAAAAGTTTGACAGTATGGAATAGAAAGACATCTGTGAACACGGAGTTTTACTTCATATAAAAGAGAAGTTTGAGCTCAAAACAGAAGAAAAAGTATTTTTTCCAGATGTTTAAAGGAAAGAGAATTCAAGGCAGCACACACAGACAACTTAGACAAACTTTCAGAAAAAAAAACAACTCCTGAACTAGGGCGTTTCTCCCTATTTACTGAGTAGTTCTTTTCAGGGGAGAAGCTTGACTGACATGAAATCTCCCATCGCAGGAGGTTTGAATGAACTCTGGTCCAATTGGAAAACAGTCATTTGTCTGTAACCGACCAATAGAATGAAAGGGGGCGTTGGCCAATGGAGACTGGCTGATGATTGGCTGAGCCAGTCAGATGACTTGAGTAAGGTTTAGAAGGCAAACACATTAACTGTGAAATTCACATTATATACTTATGTATAAAGTCTAAGCTAACTTCAGTGATTCATGACTAACCTTCAGTGAGCATGCACTTTTATAAACTCGTCCTTCTATAATTAACTTGCATTAGAATTAGGTTCATTTAAGCATTTTCAAACATGCAACACATTTAAAATCAATGATTAATGAAACATTTCAAACTCATCATTGTCCATCACAGAGGTGGTCATCTTCAACAGTGTTCTGAGCAGTATTTCCTGGAAAAATATCAAAGTCTAGAGAAGAGAGGATTATTTCAGGCAGATAAAACCAAAATCGCAATGTTGATTAGATCCCGCATGTTCCTGAGTTGAACAGAAGGGGGAATTGTTGAGCTGTGGATAATTCCTAGACACCTGTGGAATTCGGTCAAGGTATCTGGGATGTCTCAAACAGTACTTGAAGCATAAAACTGCCTGGTTGGGGAGGAAGTTCCGGGATTTATGATTGCAAACTAATCTGTTCCTGGCACGAAATTGGATCCTTATTGTCCCCTTTGCTGTGGAATGTGTTTTCAAACTGTGGTTCTTAGGTGAAGGAAACAATTCTTGACCAGACTTTTGGGTGAAACAATTTCTTTAAGGTGAAGAGTGATTTTATGGATTGGAGCCAAAGGGATTGATGCTACAATGTCATCTACCTGCTGCAATGAGCCCAATTGCACCTGGATGGTGAAGGAGACCATTAAGATAAGATAAGATAAGATAAGCCTTTATTAGTCCCACAATGGGGAAATTCCAGGATTGCAACAGCACAGGGATAGCAACACTCAGAGCAACAATCAGAAGACAAGAAAAAAAAAACATGAGCAGCAAGTATACATATGTACATATAAATATATAAACACACAGTGCGGAGCATTGTAGCTAGATGCAATAAATATATAAATATATAAACACACAGTGTGGAGCATTGTAGCTAGATGGAATAAATATATAAATATATAAACACACACAGTGCGGAGCATTGTAGCTAGATGGAATGAAACAGCATAACCGTCTACTTAGTTATCCTACATGGTATGATTATGTACCCATACATATTGTCGCCCTCCGTAGCGACCGGTATTTTCCTAATTGTATACCGGAGGGGACCATTGTGTAAGTCTATTGCGTCTTTTGCATTCAATACTATTAGGTTGTCACGTCTTTTTGCTATCTCTGCGAGCAGCCCTGCTTAGGTTGTACAGTCTGACAGCCGTAGGTAGGAAGGACCTGCGAAACCTCTCGGTTGTGCACCTAAGATGATGTAGTCTGCTGCTAAATGAGCTCCTCAGTGCATTCAGTATGTCCTGCATAGGGTGGAACTCGGACTCCAGCAGAGATGACAGTTTAGCCACCATCCTTCTCTCTCCCATCTCTTCCACTGGGTCAAGGCGCTGCCCCAGGACAGAGCTAGCTTTCTTGATCAGTTTGTTCAGTCTCTTCCTATCGGCTGCTGTAACGCCACTGCCCCAGCAGACCACTCCAAAAGTGATGGCTGATGCCACCACCGTGTCGTAGAATGTCTTCAGCAGCACCCCTTGTACACCAAAAGACCCGAGTCTCCTCAGTAGGAACAGCCTACGCTGTCCCTTCTTGTAGAGTGCGTCAGTATTGTGTGACCAGTCTAGTTTATTGTTCAGATGAACACCCAGATACTTGTAGGATGTCACCATCTCGATGTCAGTTCCCTGTATATTTACTGGTGCTGTGAGGGGTTGTCCTTGCCTGCGGCAGTCCACCACCAGCTCCTTAGTTTTCCTCGCGTTGATCTGGAGGCAGTTCCGATGGCACCAGTCCACGAAGTCCTGGATAAGTCCTCTGTACTCAGCTTCATCTCCGTTGGAGATGAGGCCAACGATCGCAGAGTCGTCAGAGAACTTCTGTAGATGGCAGTGTGTTGTGTTGTGTGAGAAGTCCGCAGTATAAGGGGCGAACAGGAAGGGAGCCAAAACCGTTACCATTACGACCCATTGTCTGGGCCAAGGCCAGAATCACCGACTAATCCTGGGATCACAAATCATGAAGTCCATTTCAACCCTTGGTCAAGGTGGACATACCCAAGTCACTTTCATCATCAGGCAAGGTAGGCATACACCTCCTAATACCCCAGGCCGAGTCTTGAACCCATGACACCGTGGTCTGAAAATGTCTACTTTACCACCGAGTCAAAGAGGAATTCCTCACTAGCTCTCAGCTAGTAAGGAAGGTGTACTCTAAGGTGTCAGGGACTGCACCACTGACTAATTCCCTATGGAGGGGTGCGTAACAAGACAGTAAGAATCACATTCTTTGATTCTTACTGTCTGATTCTTTGATTACTGTCTGATTCTTTGATTCTTACTGGGTGGGGGGTGGGGGTTGACAGCTCTGTGATCTCCTGAATTACTGACTACCTGACAGGCAGGCCACAGTTTGTCCGGCTGGGCAGTGTCTTGTCTGATGTTGTTGTTAGTGATACAGGAGCTCCACAGAGGACTGTGCTTTCTCCTTTTCTCTTCACCTTATACACCACTGACTTTCAGTACAACACCAAGTCATGCCACCTGCAGAAATTCTCTGATGACTCGGCTGTTGTTGGGTGTATAAGAGGGGGCGAGGAGGGGAAGTACAGGGCACTGCTAGACAGATTTGTGGAGTAGACCAAGCAGAATCACCTGAGGCTTAACGTCGCAAGACCAGAGAGATGGTGATTGACTTCAGGGAGAAGAGGATACCTTCACAGCCATTGCAGATTAGGGGGGAGGATGTGGAGGTAGTGGAGGACTACAAATACCTGGGTGTCATGATCAGCAACGGACTGGACTGGAAATCTAACACTGAAGCTGCGTACAAGAAGGGGATGAGCAGACTCTACTTCCTGAGGAAGCTGAGATCCTTCAATGCTTGCAACAGGATGCTGGAGCTTTTCTACCAGGCCGTTGTTGCCAGCGCCATCTTCTTTGGTGCTGTCTGTTGGGGTAGCAGTATCAGAGCCACCAACAGACTTGACAAGATTATCAAGAGGGCTGGCTCTGTGATTGGTCTAAGACCGGAGACTTTTGAGACTGTGGTAGAGAGGAGGACACTGAACAAACTACGATCCATCATGCTCAATCCTGATCACCCCCTCCACCACACACTGGGCAGACAGCGGAGCACTTTCTCCAGCAGACTGCTACAGCTTCATTGCCTAACGGTTAGATACAGGAAATTTTTCCTGCCACATGCCATTTCACTGTACAATAACTCACTCTAATGTTGAATTCTGGTCATAACTATGCTGCCATACTGCACCTTGCAGTGTAATTGGTGCCTCACATTTCACCCTGCACCTGATAGTCCTGCATTGTACAGTGAGTATGATTCATGTATCTGTACAGGTCATCATCTATTCATCTATGATGTATGTAAGTTATTTAGGCAGTTTTACTTTCCATGGGTAATCCCTTTGTCTATTATGCTGTGTATTTCTGCCATTTTGGTCATCTACTGTCATGCTGCTGTTACACTGTAATTTCCCAGTTTGGGATCAATAAAGTACATCTATCTATCTATCTATCTATCTATGTGTGAGGCCTCAAAGAGTGTTGGTGTGCTGCTCTGAAAAAGAATAAAGATAGGTTTTCGCTCTTCTTTGCCCTGGCAGTTACTGGCGCTCAATCCGATTGGTGCGCATATAAACACTTATTCTGAAATTTGGGTAGAAAATATGTTTACTGCGCATGTCTGTACGTCAGCCACACGTCGATGTGATGTATTTCTGCCTTTACAGCAGCTAGCGGAAGACATGGCGGGAGTAAAACAGAACTGGTCCGTATCATCCTGCTGTCTCCCTCTATTCATCATATGCAGAAGTTCCATTTTTATATGGCCTTTGGCATGACCCGGCCGGGACTTGAACCCCAACCTCCTGGTTGTGGGGAAGATGCTCTACCTCTATCTGGTGGCCTAGAGGCTTTGCTTTTATTTCCTTGAGTTTTAGCCATTTTTTTATGTGCAAGACTGAGCAAATCTCTTTTTGTTGCAGAACAGGAGCTGTGGGTCTGAGGTGCATGACAGCCGGATCCCCTGGTGGTGGTTTCTCTTCATGACTCCCTCATAAGTGCACGCAGAGTATCCATATGGTTGATGTGCAGTTCATGTGGTGATTAGTTTAGGACCCCTTCTTCCCTTTCTCCGGCTGGCCCCCCAGTAAGCCCCAGCCCTGATCCTAAACATTCTCTTGTCTAACCGAAATTGTGTTTGCAAACTGAACTCATTGTAGGCGTTAAACAAGTGCTGTGGTTTTAATTACTAACTAAATGACTGTTCTTTTTTTATATTGTTAAATAAAGTACTCTGTTATTACTGGAAACATGCCTGTGGTCCAATGTGTCTAACAAACCTGTGTGACCTTAGTGGTCTTGTTTTATAGGAAACTATTTCCTAGGGTGAAATTCCCCAGGTGGCGTTGTCATGCCCTCTGCTTAAAAATCCACCACACTGCCACAACCATATTACACGTTATGCTCAAATATTTGGACTAAAAGTGCTGAAAAATAAAGGCTGTGTTATGACCCGAGCGCCGGTTCTGATCGCGCTCGGGCTAAGTTATTTCTCGTTACCGGCCTTGACAGCTGCGGGCTGCATTCTGGCCTCACCAGGCTCTTATTGTGAAAGTGCTCGGTGGGGCTTCCGCCTATCAACGGCCGGTCAGCTGATTGTCATTACCGTCGTTAGTGCTTCGCCCTTTTAAGCCCGGCACTGACGACGGTAAGGGGGAGGATTATTGGTCTACATTCTGTCAACGTCTCGTCTAGTCTCGTCTGTCTTGTCAAGTCTGGGTCTACGCCTCGTCATGTTAGAGAGTGCCGTAGACCTTCATGTCAGGTTTGTCTTCATAGTTTTGTCACAGTTAGCTCGTAGCGGCTGGGTTAGCCCTACGAGCCCAAGTCTCGTTCTGATCATAGTTTTGTCACAGTTAGCTCGTGGCGGCTGGGTTAGCCCTACGAGCCCAAGTCTCAGTTATGTGTGTGTTTGCCCTATAGGGGTTCATAGTTGTGTTTTGTCACGTCTGGAAATAAATAACATCTTAGCCAAACTCTCTGGTGAACTCTGTGGCGTCTCTTGGTGATCCACGAGGATCACCACATGACAGTATACTCCTGCCAGGTCGCCTAAACGGAGGCGCCGCACCGAGACGCCGTTTCACCGTGAGTTTGTGCCATAACTGGACTGTTGTTTCTTCTCGTTCGGGTGTCAACATCTGGGAGAATGCCGTCATCCAGGGGCCCCGGTCGGCGCCTGGACAAGGAGCTAGCGAGCGCGCTGGAATACGCCGATGGGGCGCTCCTCGCCGCTACATTCGACGACACCTCCAGTTACATGCGTTGGCATCTGAACGTCGCTGAGGAGTATCTGGACAACCTTCCCCTCGACTACGACGATCATCCGGAGGTAATATCGAGGTGGGAGGAACTCGCCGCTCAGCGCGAGGTTCTTCGTGGGCTGGAGGAGGAAGAGAGCGGGAAGCAGAGGAGGAGGCATCCTCACTCCCCGCGTTGGTGTCCCGTTCCCGTCCCGGAGCAGGTCCAGGAGTATGCGCCGTCTGGGGGCCGACGAGGACGTCGGCGTAACGGCGCGGGCAACCCTCAGCGGAATCCCCGGCTGGACTCGCTGCCGGCGTATCCCGTCAGCGTATCCCGTCAGCGAATTTCCGAGAGCGGCCCCACCTCGTTTTCCCAGGGGGCCCTCTGTTGCCATCCAGCGGGGAGAAGGAGGAACGATGTCCCCCACAGCAGGAACCATCTCTGCCCCAGGAGGAAGGCAAGTGCTCGTTTGTTTGTCACATCTTAATAATGATCTGCCTTGTCTGACTCCTGGGGGTGGAGTTTCGGTTTCGCAGCCCCCCGAGCTACCTCCACCTGCTGTGGATGAAATTATTAAACCTACTGCCTCTGTGTTCTCCCCCGTTGAGCGGTCCGCGACGCCAGGCCAGCGTCGCTAGACGAAGAGGGCCCCTGCAGTGCTGGATAGCCTGCATCCGGCCCTGCAGTCACGTCTTGGACGGAGGAGAGGAGCGGACTGCAGCCCGGAGCCTGAGCCGATGAAGAAGCGTCCCCGGGTCTCCTCGCCAGAGCGGTCCGAGCCAGTGGGTCAAGGGTTCCCTGCCTCCACGCCATATGGGTCGTCGGCGTGGACAACAGCGTGGGAGGAACCTGAGGCTGCTGATGACATTGTGCCAGCTGCGGAGCCCGACGCAGCTGAGTCCGAGCCAGCTGACGAGAGTCGCCCTGAACCTGGATCGTCGGAGTCCTGGGTGGCAACAGAACCCGAGTGCAGGCAAGTGCTCCCTCTTATGTCTCTGTCCTCTTTTGTTGAGCATTTTTGCCTGCCTCTCGGGGAGACGAGTGAGGAGCAGCCGTCTGCTGCGCCCAAGCTCGTCTCACTGGGTTCCGTTGCTACCGGTGATGCTGATCCCGGTTTTCCTGTCCCCGAGCTTTGTTTTAGTGTCGTCGGCGGGGAACGGGTCGGTGTCACCGAGGTGGAGGTCCCAGGTTCGGGGGTGGAGTTCGTCAGCGGAGCTGCACCGGAGGCCCAATCGGGTCCCACCGCAGGGGCGGTTTCGGCCCAATCGGTGTCCGACGTGGGTTCGTCGGAGGCCCAATCGGGGTCCACCGCGGGTGCGGTTCTGGCCCAATCGGGGCCCAACGTGGGTGCAGCTGGGACCCAATCTGGGTCCAGCGGTGATGCAGCGCGAGCGTGGTCCATTGGCGGAGGAGTAGCTGCAGACCCTTCTTCGCGGAGCGGATTCTTGGCTCGCCCTGCTCATCGATCCCCTCTGAGTCACCGCCCCTTTTCATCATCGCCGGGGGCCATGGGGGTCCCTGTTCGCTCGCCCCGGTTCTCCCGAGTTTTGTTCTCGTCAGGGAGGCCGCTGCGGGTTGTTGATGCCCTGGACTGGTGGCTGAGGGACAAGGGTCGGCCGCCGGAGGGACTGTTTCGCCGGTTCGGCGCCTCGGTTCGGCCACCCAACCTGTTATGTGTGCCATGGGGCTACCTAGTTCGACCACCGGAGAAGCGGACGTGCGGGACTTTGGACTCTGGTGAGCCGCCTGGTCCGCCTCCTTTGACCATCGGTCGACATAAACTGTCGGGGGGTGGTAGTGGTCCCTGGGTTTGTCTCAGTATTTGTGCTTTTTTTTTCTTTGTCCTGGTTAGTTTTGTATCTAGTGCTCATGCCTTGCAGTAGCCCTGCTGGCTTATGTATAGTCTGGGTAGAGCGTGTGGTGCTCTGGTTTATTTTTTTTTCTTGTTTCGTGTGTAGTTTGATATGAGCGAGTAGTGCTCTGTTTTTTTGTTGTTTTTTTGTTTCATGTAGTCTGGTATGAGTGTGTAATGCTCTGTTTCTGTTTTGTATAGTCTGGTATGAGCAAGTAATGCTCTGTTTTTTGTTTTTTCATGTATAGTCTGGTATGAGCGAGTATGCTCTATTCTTGCATTTAATTTTTTTCTGAACCTGTAGTTCTGGTTTTTGTTTTCCCTTGTACATTTTTTCTTGTTAGTCTTGTCATTGTCTTGTATGGTTTTTTGTCTTGTTCATGGGTTGGTTTCTCTCCCTCCGCACCTGTCCCCCAACCTCCCACCCTGGGGGGGGGGGGGGCAGGGTGGTTCCTTGGGGCGTTCGGAGTCCGCCCGTGGAGGGATGGTACTGTTATGACCCGAGTGCCGGTTCTGATCGCGCCCGGGCTAAGTTATTTCTCGTTACCGGCCTTGACAGCTGCGGGCTGTATTCTGGCCTCACCGGGCTCTTATTGTGAAAGTGCTCGGTGGGGCTTCCGCCTGTCAACAGCCGGTCAGCTGATTGTCATTACCGTCGTTAGTGCTTCGCCCTTTTAAGCCCGGCACTGACGACGGTAAGGGGGAGGATTATTGGTCTACATTCTGTCAACGTCTCGTCTAGTCTCGTCTGTCTTGTCAAGTCTGGGTCTACGCCTCGTCATGTTAGAGAGTGCCGTAGACCTTCATGTCAGGTTTGTCTTCATAGTTTTGTCACAGTTAGCTCGTAGCGGCTGGGTTAGCCCTACGAGCCCAAGTCTCGTTCTGATCATAGTTTTGTCACAGTTAGCTCATGGCGGCTGGGTTAGCCCTACGAGCCCAAGTCTCAGTTATGTGTGTGTTTGCCCTATAGGGGTTCATAGTTGTGTTTTGTCACGTCTGGAAATAAATAACATCTTAGCCAAACTCTCTGGTGAACTCTGTGGCGTCTCTTGGTGATCCGCGAGGATCACCACATGACAGGCTGTATCGAAATATCTAACTTTGACTGTGTTTATTCAGTGGCATTTGGTGACAATTTTTCAAATTGTTTTAATTTATGATGTATAGTTTTCAGTTATCAGCAGCAGATTAAATAACCAGTGAGCTTTAGCTCATGACATCGTAACAGAGACTTTAAATTCATTTAAAAGAAGCTACTTTTCAAACCAATTTATTATTTATTCCAAAAACTACTTCTTTATTAGTCCTTTATTAGTCCTGGAATTTCCCCATTGTGGGACTAATAAAGGCTTATCTTATCTTATCTTATCTTATCTTATATCCATTGATAATATAAATTTATTTTCCTTGCCTATTCTCCAGGTTAAGTATTTAATTGGAAAAAATTAGATTGGTTAATTAATGACAACTTACTGTTTATTTTAACTTTTAAGCATAATTTTAACTGTAAATAAATTAATCTGAGTAAACATCCCTCCATTAGACACAAATAAAGTTAACAAAAAAGCTCACTCCTTGAGGGCTGCAGCAGCTGCTCACCTAACATTATATACATTCAAGAGAATATATATCGCTTGACAGAGACTCTGCACATAACTTAATTAGTAGAGGTGGGTTCAAAAGATCGATTCTCCAGTTCGAATCAATTCATGCTTGACTAAGCCAATATTGATTCACAAAATCCACGGATTGATCTTTTAATACAATGCTTTCACGTCTGTGAAACAAAACGCAAGCTGCCAGCTGAAGTCAATCGTGCCAGACTTCCCTGTGCCACACACTCACTTCTGTGTTTACATCAGTGGAGTTGCAGATGTTCATTTGCCAGCAAAAGTCACCGCTAAAGATTGTGCTCAACAGTTTCCAAATATTTTTCATAAAGCGGGGATAAACTGTTTTGTACTACATGTAGAGATGTGTTTGAACATAAAAAAAAAAAAAGTTGATGAGTGATGAACGATTCAAACATAAAACACATGGACAATGGACAACAGATCAGACGAGAGGGAGGAGTTTGAGAGGGAGACTTACAGCTGCTGGGGTAAGTAAAATATTGTTGCTTTTTTAACATTTGTGTTGAAAGTTAATAATTCATCCAGCATGGCAGTGTTTTCTTTTACCATGGATACAGTAGTTTACTGATTAAGCGCTGTAAATAAATGCAGAATAAAGGTATATTTTTAGTCAGGATTTCAGGGCTTCATGACAGAGGCAGCTGCCTTCAAGTAATGTTTGTATTGAATGACACATTTAATTTTGGACTTCTAGCACTTGAGAGATTTGAAGACAATAATAATAATAATCACAATGAAATAAGAAATGGCAGAATTAAAAAAGGCTGCAGTACAATGAGCTATTTTTACTCAGTAGAACTAAATTGAAATGAAATTAATTGAAACCCTTTTCAAAAAGTGAAAGTTAATTTGTAGTTAAAATATATACATCAACAAAAAAAAAAGAAACCACATTATTAAACCCTACTCTGGTGTGGGGATTTAAAAATATGATTATTAATTTTACTTTGAAATATACTCTCCTTTTCATATCCCCTTAAGATCTGCGAAGACTGGGTTTCCACTCCAAGATCCATCCTGCACTGAGATGGTTCTGGAGGGAAGAGGTTGTCAGTGGAGGAGCCATCGCTGCTTCACTGTGGATTTTAGGATAGAAGAAGACCTCAGATTTTTCAGGGGTCTCAGTTTTCAAATTCAAGAAGGTGGTGCCATAATTTTCTCCATACTCTAACATGCATTCAGTGCAATTTATAATGGCTGTAATGGCTACTTATTTTATTTATCTTTTTTATTTAAGTTCTCAGCAAGAATACAAAGTTGATCATTTTTTGACAATTTTACTGAGCATTTAATTCTAAATAAATCACTGCTTAACAGGAAATTCGGGGCAATCCTGTACGTTTCTTGTGGTGTTACATAAAATAGCATCACTGTAAACTATGGAAAAAGCAGCTACTTTAAAATCTGTACTTCCTCACACAACTGTCACTGCAAAAAAAAACTTTGCTACATTTATTGCAACATTTTATCCCCCGCTGGTCGAAGCCCAAAGGGGTCAAAGAGCCCTTTGGGCTTCGACCGGCGAAGAATTATGTTATGTGTTAGTCCATCCAACCGTCTGTCTGTCCATCCGTCCTTCCATCCGTCTGTCCCACTTTTGTGAAATCAACTCCTCCTACAGTTTTGGTCCAATTGTGTTGAAACTTGGTACCATGGTTTGATATAAACTGCGGGTGTGCATATTGCAATTTAGTTTTGATTGAATGATTTTTGCAGGAATTGTAGCTCCTGACCTATGACCTCCTGTTTCACCTCACTTCATAGACAGTAACTGTCTTGTGAAATCAACTCCTACAGTTTTGATCTGATTGTTTTGAAACTTGGTACCCTGGTTTGATATAGTACACTGAGGATGCCCATATTACAATTTGGTTCTGATTAGATGACCCAGTGGAGGAGATAGGAGAGAGGAGGATGGTGGCTAAGCTGTCATCTCTGCTGGTGTCCAAGTCCCACCCCATGTGAGACATGCTGAACGCACTGAGGAGCTCATTTAGTGGTAGGCTGTGCCATCCTAAGAGCTCATGGGAGAGGTTCCTGCAGGTCCTTCCTACCTACGGCTGTCAGACTTTATAATCTAACCGGTGCTGCTCTTAGAGGTCATATTAAATGTACTAAACGTCACAACTTTGCACAATAGTAATCATCCCCTCCAATACGCAACTAAGACAATTACAATTATTATTGAGGGTGGCAACAACACTGTTGATTCAGATGTGAAATATACTGTCTGGGTACATATTTATATTCTGCCGGGTAATTAAACTAACAGTAATGCTGTTGATACCATCTAGTTACAATGCTCCTGCACTGTGTATATAACTGTGTATTTATGTATATTTATTTACCACTTTGGCTAGCCAGCTCTTTATCTTATTATTTTATTTACTATTGCTCTGAGTGCTGCTGTCCCTAGAGTGCTGCTAGAGGATTACACTGAGGCTGTTGTAGCATGCATAGCAAAATGTATTGATGATGTCACTCACTGCAAATCCATCACTGTTTGTGCTAACCAGAAGCCATGGATGACAGCAGAGGTCCGCAGGCTCCTGAGGGCTCGGGACGCCCACCTTCAGGGCCGGCGACACTGCAGGACTAACAACAGCTAGGGCCAGCCTGTCCCGTGGCATCAAGGAGACAAAACGGACAGTACAGCAAGAAAATATCCAGCCACTTCAGCAACACCAGAGATGCACGTTCCCTTTAGCGTGGCATACAGACTCTCACCAACTATAAACCTCCACTTCAGACTTGTGCGAGTGACACCACACTGCCCACCAACCTAAACAACTTCTTCGGCCGCTTTGAAGCACAAAACAGCACAAAGCAAGGCAAGGCAAGTTTATTTGTATAGCACACTTCGTGTACAAGACAATTCAAAGTGCTTTACATAAAAACATTAAAGCATTAGCGCAAGTGTCATGATCCTGGGGCACTGGGGGTGGGTGCCCAGTTTCCTGTCTAGTTTGGTGTTTTTCTGTCTGCTTGTTTCCTTGTTTTCATGTCTGCTATATTTGGTTCCTGTTTCATTTGTGTTTTTGGTATCTGTAGTATTATTATGTTCATTTTGGGATTCTGTTGTGTTTGTATCATTATGGTTTCCGGTTTGTTTTTATTTTGACAGCGCTGAGCCGCTTCCGGCTGTCAAACTGTCAGGAGCTGCACAGCTGCTATATGCTGTACTGTCTTCTGTAGCCATCGAGGAGAATGCGTTAAGCTCCAACCAGGTACCGTCCTTTCCCCAGTTCCCTCAGTGAAGAGCCCCGCTACTTCCCGGGTGTGCTCCGGCTGAAACTGTCTCAGGTTTCCCTGGCATCTCCAGCACCTCAGCCGCGGTGTTTCCGAGCTGTTCTGTCTCCCCTGGTTGTGCGCTCCGCCCTCCTCCGGTACGTGTATTTTCCCATCTTGTTATCAGTTTGTGTTTCTTGTTCATGTGTTTTTACTTTAATAAATGTGCAAACTCACAGAGAGCGTGTGGTGTCCCTGCTTCGCTCGTGGAACGGGCATTTTGTGACAGAAGGGCACGACCACCTCTGACACCAGCCTCTGTGGGTTTGTAGTTTTCTTTTTCCCGTAATTTCCTTTACCCCTTTACTATCCTATGCCTGCCTAGATGTCAGCAGGTGAAAGACAATGTTCGCAGAGTTTGGGGTGGGAGCTCTGTGCTGCTCTCCGGGAGCCTTATGGAACTTAAATCTGGCAGAGGCGGCTGTGCAGTGTAACCCTCGGCTTATGCTGCACGCCGAAGGAAGGAAGAGGGTTTTTCATATGGAGGACTTGCAACAGGATTATCTTGGGAGGAGCTCAGTCCACGAATCCAGGTCGGTGCCAACGGGAGGGCGTTCTCAGACTTTGGCGCCTGACCGCCTCCTTAGCCTGGTTCTCTCGTGGGTCAAGTGTTCCATCGTGGGTGCTGCGCCCCAGTCCGGGGCCACCATGGGTGCGTCATGGGAGGTTCCCACTGGTCGGCCAGCCATCTCAGGAAAACACCGCCTCCCGGTTCCTGCGCTCTGTGGGGGCCACTTTGCCTAGCTGACCCCCCCACCCCACCCCGGGGGCTGTTGTGTGCTGCGGCTCGCCGGCTTAAGGATGCCAGGAGGCCGCTCAGTGGGCTGCCCCTCTTGCTCGGGTGGTTCTGGAATGCAGGGAGGCCACCCGACATGTTCCAGCACAAACGCCAGTGGTTTTGGGTCTCAGTGAGGCCACCTGAACTGCCTCGTCAGGCTTGAGTTCTGGGAGACCACCTATTGGACAGTGTGTGGGTCATGAGTGTTTTCTTTTGTTTTTTGGTTGTGTGTTTTGTTGCAGTCCCGCCGTGCCTGGGTTCCCCCTCCTCCCCCCCCCCGGGTAGGTTGTTTTTCTGGTTATTTCATGTTTTTATGTTGTATACAATTTTTTTTTTTTCCCGGAGAGAACTTTTGCTGAAGATACTTAGGAATCTTTACGTTCTTATTTTCTCTTTGCTTTTGAGATGTGTAATCCTTGCTAAAGATAATGAACCTTTGGTTTTAGTTTGCTCTTGTTGGGGGGGGGGGGGTCTTCTGTGTGTGGAGGGGTTTCTTTTTCTTTTTTCTGTTGACGTTTCCCCGGGGTTTCTTGGGTCCAACCCCTTGAGGAGGGGGCACTATCATGATCCTGGGGCACGGGGGGGGGGGGGGGGGTGCCCTGCCATTTCCTGTTTAGTTTGATGTTTTTCTGTCTGCTTGTTTCCTTGTTTTCATGTCTGCTATATTTGGTTTCTGTTTCATTTGTGTCATTTGGTATCTGTAGTATGATTATATTCATTTTGGAATTCTGTTGTTTATATCATTATGGTTTCCGGTTTGTGTTTTATTTTGACAGCGCTGTGCTGCTTCCGGCTGTCAAACTGTCAGGAGCTGCACAGTTGCTATTCATTCTGTTATTTTCTCCACTCATGTATCCACACCTGTTAACTATTATGTGAAGAGTATTTAAGGGGCACGAAAACCTTCCCCGTTGTCGTGCCCTACTTTGACATCCTCAGATGTCAAGAAAGTGTCTGAGTGTATTGTTTTACGTAGCCATTGAGGAGAGTGCATTGAGCTCCAACCAGGTACCGTCCTTTCCCCAATTCCCTTAGCCGTGAGCCCCGCTGCTTCCCTGGTGTGCTCCGGCTGAAACTGTCTCAGGTTCCCCGGCATCTCCAAGCACCTCAGCTGGGGTGTTTCCAGGCTGTTCTGTCTCCCCTGGTCTTGAGCTCCGCCCTCCTCCGTGTATTTTCCCATCAAGTTATCAGTTTGTGTTTCTTGTTCATGTGTTTTTACTTTAATAAAGGTGCAAACTCACAGAGAGCGTGTGGTGTCCCTGCTTCACCCATGGAATGGGCGTTTTGTGACAACAAGTTGCAAAAGAAATACATAAGAATTTAAAAGTAAACTCAAAAGTAAATTAAAGAGAAACAAAAGCAGGCTAAAATGGAATACGACAGAAATAAAAATTTACAGTGCATTGTAGGAGATTAACAATTGTGCTACTGAAAGGCCACAGCAAATAGGAGCGTTTTTAACCTGTATTTAAAGCAGCTGAGAGTTTCAGCCACCCTGATGCTTTCTGGGAGTTTGTTCCATATGCAAGGGGCATAAAAACTAAACGCTGCCTCACCATTTTTGGTTCTAACTCTAGGCACAGATAGTAGGCCTGACCCTGATGATCTGAGGGCTCTGGGTGGTTCATAATGGACTAGCAGATCTGAAATGTATTTTGGCCCTAAACCATTCAGAGCTTTATAAACCAACAGCAGTATTTTGAAATCTATTCTTTGATAGACAGGAAGCCAGTGTAAAGATTTGAGAACTGGAGTTATATGATCTACTTTCTTGGTCTTAGTGAGGACTCGAGCTGCAGCATTCTGAACCAACTGCAGCTGTCTGATGGACTTTTTAGGGAGACCTGTGAGGACAGCATTACAGTACTCCAGTTTACTGAAGATAAATGCATGGACAAGTTTTCCTAGATCCTGCTGAGACATCAGACCTCTAATTCTCGCTATGTTCTTTAAGTTATAATAGGCTGATTTCACCACTGTCTTAATGTGACTGTTAAAATTCAGGTCTGAGTCCAGAACCACACCCAGATTTCTGGCTTAGCTGTTGGGTTTTAGCATCATTGATTGAAGCTGAGTACTAACTTAGAGTCTTTCTTCTTTGGCTCCAAAAACTGTGATGATCAGGCGAGCGTGCTCCCCCTCCCCTCCTGTTCCTGTCTTCCCAGCTCCGGAGTAATTACCACACCTGTGTGATTGACACACCTGCTGCTTCCTGGTTTTCCAGCATATTTAAGAGCCAGCGTGTGAGGAGCTCACTGCTGGGCTTCGTGGATGGTGGACACAACAGCCACGAGAGGAGAGGTGTATTGCTGTGTAATGGGATTGTATAATAAAATATTTGTCATAAGGTACAGGAATTATTTATTTTATTTAATAGTGGGTGTGAAAGGGGGCGGAGTTAAACAGTCACTTCTGCACCCGCTAAATTAAATAAAAGCACTTGTAAAAGGGGCACCAGTCACAATGAACAATAATATTAACTTTAATTTTAATTAATTTTGTACCTTCAATTACTTAATGAATCAGTCTCAAAGTTTCAGTGAGTTCTTTTCCTGCCGTGATTAGGAAACATGTATATGCGAAAGGAAAAACGCTTCAACTTCTCTCATTCACCCTTTTATTAAACTCATTCAGGTTACATGACATGGCGTTCAAATGATGGATAAACAGATTCAAATGATAACAGTGTACGATATCACAACCCCTGTTATTGGATTCCTGAACATAAAATCCAACGTTACACCTCTGTAGAACCAAGGAGGAACCAGACTTATGTTTCAATGGCAAATGAAGGCTGAAATGTTTAACAAAACAACGCAATTTTATGGGGAAAATTCATAAGCTAATTATCTAAAAATGACTTCTGAATTAATCTACAAAAATTAGGGCAGTTACTTAAAATGACTAAGAGTCTTCCTTCAGTTTATAGCTTTATCCTGTGGCTGAGAGTCTAATTGAGCCCTGAAATACAGGCCATATTCAATTGTAATTTAATTGTTCGGACATCAAGTTTTAACCCAGGAGATAAGAAAAGTAGGAGTTTCACTCACACAACAGCTGTAGGTCCATGTTTCAGCGGGTCGATACCGGCCGAGTTGGGAGTTAGGACGTCGGAGGAAGCGGTGCTGCAAGGCTTCCTCACAGCAGTAGAAGTGTAAACTCAGCTGGGGGCTCTCCAGACAATGGCAGCAGTGGGTGGTCTGTCACCGAGCGGCGTGACAAGTCCTTGGAAACGAGTCCGAATTTGAGGTCTCTTGTAGCGGGATAGACCAAAAAAACTGAAGGAGAAACTTCTCAGTCAGGCAGGTATGAGGCCGGAAAGAGAGTCCAAAAAAACAGTCTCTGTTCACTTTAAATTAGGAAAAGTAAAGGTCCACTTTAACGGCGTGAAAAGTCATAAAAAAAATTAAAACGAGAAAAACATTTACTAGGACAAGAATGGCTTCTGAGGTGAAGGAAAAAATTTGAGAATTTGATTCTCTGAGAAAGCGAGCTCTAAAGAAAAGGTGATTTCTCCTCAGTAACCAGAAAAACTAACGCAGGATTTGACAAACTTCACACAGAACAATTTAGATAAAATAAAACTACGCAGAACCTTGAAACGGTGGAATAAAATCTTCCCAGACTTATTTAATCTTATCCTGTCTCTTTCTTGTCTGCTTTTCTTCTCTAACTTTAACTTAACTTACATCTATGTGTTTCTTTTTCTTTCTGCTTGTCTTGTTCTAATTCTTAATCTGTGTGTTTTTCCTCTAAATCTTTCTCTCTTCTCTTCTAACTCCTAACTGCAGAGCAGCTTCAACTACTTTTTTAAGTTGACCCCGGCTGGTCATAAACTAGTGATGTCGATCGCAAGACTGACCAATCGACTTTATCAAAAGCAGTTTGAAATGGCTGCCATCCAATGTGAGAACATTTCTTTGTTTGAGGGCAGCCAATCAAACGAAGACACCATCCCATGAAATTGCAGAGAAAAATCAACAGTCAGTTCTTATGAAATTAGGTGCTCAATATAAAATCCAACTAAATTAAATGACTTGGCTAATATTTGGTGATCATGCATTTATACCATTACTCTAATATTACATTTGTTTGAATAACACTCATGAACATAACATTTCTTATACATAATTATAATACATGCATTCACATTTAGATCAAAGCTTAATGTAGTACAGCAAACCATGGTTGGTGATAAAAAGGGATGATTTTCAGTGTCCTTAGGATCCAGGGGAGAAGAGGATAAGCTGAAAGAAACTTGATGTTTAGAACAAGTTAAAAGTCATTCTACATACTGAAACACATTTCGTAGGTATCCGCTAGGAGGTACTGTTGAGCTGTAGATGATTTCTTTTAGGTCCATGGTATCTGGGAGAGATAATCTGGAAAACATCGGGGGTTATAAACCTGTCTGATTAAGCCGTTTATGACCCTTTTAAGAGCATTGGTTTCCTGTAAAGGAGGATGTTATCCAAATGCAGTGTTCACGTTGGAGGTCTGGTCTCCCGAGTTTTATGTTCCTTTGAGCCTTTAAAAGCAAATTCTGATCCTTACATTCTCTGCAAGAGGCAACTATTTACACTGGGGTCCTGGGAAAACAAACATCTTTGGTCAGGCCTGGATGAGGCCTGGGTGAGTCAATATGAAAGCCAGTGATATTCCTGTGGAATGCAGAAAAGTGGTATTTATGTAGAAGGAATAAAGTGAAATTCCTGTAAAATGGAGAGAAGTGATCTTCTGTCTTGGTTTGAGGAGACAATGATGCTACAGCTGAGCTGAAGACTGGGAGAGTAGGAGGCGGTGGCACAACCGGGTTGTGAATGGACAGGAGATGGACAGGAGATGGCAAACATAAGCGTAAAGGAAAACAATCAAGAGCGTTATCAAGTGCTGATGAATCAGAAGATGAACAATTCCGGAATAAAAATGAATGAATTGTGTAGTGTTTCTGAGAGTTAATGGTTTTTTCTTCAGTAGCAGTTGGCCGGTGGCTGCTCCCAGAGTAAGCTGCGTCTCTTGCTGCCTGTGGATGCGAACCGTTGGACCAGCTAACCTAGCTAACTGTGAGTTTTCTCTGAACTTAAAGGGTTTTTTTTTTCTTAGTAGTTGGTTGGCAGCCGCTCCTGGAGTAAGCTGTGTCTCTTACTGCCCGTGGACGCCGACCGTTAGATCCGATAAGCTAGCTTGGACCCACTAAACTAGCTAGCTGAGAGTTTTCCCTGGGCCTAACATTTTTCTTCAGTAGTTGGCTGGCGGCCACTCCCGGAGTAAGATGTGTCTCTTGCTGCCTGTGGACGTCGACTGTTGGACCCGCTAAACTAGCTAACGCTGAGCTTTTCCTGGACTTAACATTTTTCTTCAGTTGGCTGGCGGCCGCTCCCAGAGTAAGCTGTGTCTTTTGCTGCCCGTGGACACCGACCATTGGACCTGCTAAGCTAGCTAAAGCTGTTTTCCCAGAGCTTTGGCTTACCGCAGAGACTTTTTTGGCTTTTGGCTGCCGTTTAGAGCACCTTGTTAAGAAGAACTGCTCTTCTGTGACCTCTGCTTTGTGAAATGTTCAGTGGGTGCCGTGTTCCCACTGAACTAACATCCTGCTGGAGTCATGGTCGGGGTTTGGGTTTGGCCAAGTTCCCCGCAACGGAGGATCTCTGCCAACGCTGAGGACAGCGCTGGATTTTCCCTGACTACTGGACCCACTGAGGACATCACTGGATGTTTTTTTTCTCCCTCTTTCTTTCTCTCATTGAGGACGTTGCTAGATTTGTCCCTGAGCCACCTTTTTGTTTTTGCGCCACGTTCTTCGTCCCCTGAGACTGCTCTTTGCTGTCTGCCATTACAGACGGTAACTCTGGTATGGGTGAGTACCCCGCTTCACCCCACAAGGTTGTTAATGGCTGCCACCATTTTGTATTAGCCGTTGGAGTGGCGTTTTAATATTAGAACAGGCCTACAACATCAGAGACCTCTTTATTATCACTCGGTACCGAGTAGGGACCTATATAGACCTACAAATTAATAAAATATGCCGGCTTAGATTTATTAGTAAAGAAGAGGATCTTCGTCACGTTTTTTTGCTGTCTGTGAGCAACCCTGCTTAGGTTATACAGTCTGACAGCCGTAGGTAGGAAGGACCTGCGAAACCTCTTGGTTGCGCACCTAGGATGATGTAGTCTACTGCTAAATGAGCTCCTCAGTGCGTTCAGTATGTCCTGTTTTTTTTTTTTTCTTATCTTCTTAATTATTGTTCTGAGTGTTGCTATCCCTGTGCTGTTGCAATCCTGGAATTTCCCCATTGTGGGACTAATAAAAGCTTATCTTATCTTATCTTATTAAGAGTTCTGGTTGTTTGTGGATCCACCATTTTGTGATTTATTGCCTTTTCCCCCCCCTTTGAGCATGTGTTTTTCTTTTTTCTTTCTTTCTAAGTGCATGTTATTTACCCAGAAGTTACTTAATGATTTGTGCTATATTGTTTGAAGCTATTAACATTGCCTTGGTTCCTTCTGCTGACCAGTGGGTAAATAAATTCAGGCTTTTTGAAATATATCCAATTGTTTGCTTATTTAAATGAAGGTTTACACTATACACCCTACAGGTTTAAAGCTACTCTACACCATTTTCACATACAACCTGATCTTGATTGAAGTAGCCCTTCATGCACTCTGCTTATTCTGTAGGCTAGATATTTGTATTTACACTGGTTTAGTTGGGTCTAGTCTACAAGTTAGAGTGTAAGTACACAAACTTGGGCACTGTTCATAGCGATAAAGCGGAACAGGCATTACATAAAAAATGGAGGCACCACTGGGCTGTACTGTGTGATTGGTGCTACAATCAAGACCAGAAGTATAATTAAAAGCAAGTTATCAAAATGGCCAACCTTACCTGTCCACTATCACTATTGGAGCTCCTAACCTGGTGCTGTGAAGAAAAGGTTAATCTAGCCCATGCAGTTGTTGTGAGTGGTGTGCCAAGCAACACAAATATTGCTGATGTTGAAGAGGTGGTTGAGACTGTCAAAGCTTTTGGCAAAGTCAGAGCCAGAGGTCAAAAGCCCAGCCCACAAGTTAAAGGCAACATGATACTGTGTGAAACCCACAACAAAGTCGAACCAAGCCAAGCTCCCCCTGAAATACTCCCACCTTCTGGTGAGTCACCGTGGAAGCTAACCCTGATTGTTGAAAATACTGACAACAAACCTGACAAGTTTTCTACTAAGCTACTGAGTCTACTTGCAAGTGAAGGCAAAACCCTTGCAAATATTGAGCCGCTACTCACTCAAGCTAAAACTGTCAGATCAGAGGACACTTCATCCATTATACATGCTGTTGGAGACCTGCTGGAGAAAGTAAGGCCTCCTCAAGAGAATAATGCCTTCCGCCGCCTGCGTGTCTTTTCTGACATTAACCCGACACCTGTTGGTGAAGAGACCCTTGACACCTGGCTGGAACAGGGGCAACTGATGTTGGATGAATGTGATTGCTCATCAAAAGAAAAGAGAAAACGGATTGTGGAAAGTTTAAAGGGGCCAGTACTCGAGATAATCCAAACCATCCGCTGCAATGATCCCGATGCAACCCCTCAAGGCTACCTTGCTGCCATTGAAAATGTGTTTGGTATTTCAGAGTCTGGTGAAGATCTATACTTCACCAGACTCTATCTATACTGCCGCCATCAGTGTGTGAATGTGTGTGAACGGGTGGATTGCAGGATCTGTAAAGCGCTTTGGTCATCCTAGATGAGAAGAAAAGCACTATATAAGTGAACGCCATTTACCATTTACCATTTATATTTCAAGTTCCACTCCATGCAAGAAAAAACAAATATAAGACTTTCAGATTTTATGCGAAGACTGGAGAAAGTGCTCACCAAATCTGTTCAAAAAGGTGGCCTTCTCCTTTTTCTATGAGATTGAGCACGTGTCAAGCAGTTGCTGAGAGGAGCAGTTGAGTCCGACATTATGTTGCTGTAGCTACGCCTCAAAGAAAGACTCAACAACCCCCCTTCATTCATGACTCTGCTAAGAAAAATAAGGGCCAAAGAGGATCAGAAAATGGCAAGACAACACACAAGTACAAGTGTGAGACAACTTAGTGCTGCGGACACAAAGACAGAAAACGTGGAAGTTGACAATCTCAAGCTCCAGATCCAAGAACTGCAAAGTCAAGTGCAGCAGTTAACTGTCAAAAGGAAAGCCTCTGTCCAACCGACTCCAAGAGCCCTTGCCACTCCTGCTTCACTCAGATCCTGACATCCATGCCCTTTAAGAACAAGTCTGCAGCATACAACACCAATTCAGTCAAAGAGACCAGTCATCCAAAATCCCTGCTGCTAAAGTGAGACCGAAAAGAAATTCCTCCCAAAAGCCAAATATTCAAGGCCGAGCCAAAGAGTCCACAAAGTTCACGAGAGAAAGTTCTGAGGTGTTCTGTTATCATTGTGGTGAAGACAGGCACAACGCCACAAACTGTGCCAGTCCTGAAAATTCCGCTAAAGTCATCCGCTGACATAATGACTGGACCCAGGGGACAGAAGACAGACTTGAGGTGTTACAATTAACCTTTTATTCACCCAAGTAAAGTGTGTGAGTGCATGTATGTGTAGTAGTGTGGTGTGCTGGGCTCGTGCTGGAGCTGAGCAGGTCTCTTGCGCTGCCTGGCAACCCTAGGGAGACAGAGCAGAGTAATTAGTACTGCACCGCAGCGGGAGATGTAACAAGAACTGCTGCTTACTTGCAGGTGGCGATGCTGAGCCTCTGTTTGCCTTGCGAGCGACTGCCAGGAGGAGAGCGTCCTGCTCGGTGTCGTGAAGCGGAGGGAAGACTCCAGTGCCGGGGAGGAGCTGAGCCACCGCCGGGGAGAGATAATCCGCCGCCTGGAGGATCCACCTGTGCACAGGGGAGAATAGCTTGGCAAGGTAAGGGCTTGGTTTGCTTACGTGGCAAGACGTGACGAACTTGGTCAGGCGAAGAGTCAATCCGTGACTGAGGACGAGGGACATGCCTCCACGATGATGACAGACGGCTCCGTGCTGAGTCGCTGGCAGGTCTGGCTCTTATAGTCTGCTGGGGATTAGCGACAGGTGTGCATGCAGCCGGGACTGATGATGGCCCCGCGGCCACCATGACAGTACTCCCTCCTCTAGAGGTGCCTCCTGGCACCTGTCCTATCCTACCTGGATGTGCCCGGTGGAAGTCGCGGATAAGCTGCTTATCAAGGATCAAGGCCGGGCATGTCCAGGATCTATGTTCGGGGCCGAATCCTTCCCAATCCACCAGATGTTGCAAGCCATGACCTCACCGGCGGACATCCAAGATGGCAGTAACCCCCCCCATGCCGGGTGGCCATCGATCATCCTGGGGGGGAGACGCTGCGAAGGGTGGGCAGAGGGGATCAGCAACGAAGGGCTTCACCTGAGAAACATGAAAGGTGGGACAGATGCGCATGGAAGTGGGGAGGGCTAGGCTAACAGCCACAGGGTTAATTATTCAGACAATGGGATAAGGCCCAATGAAACGCTTAATCAACTTGCATTTCTCTGCCTTTACATTAATGTTGCGTGTGGAGAGCCAAACCTGCTGACCCACCTTGTACTCGGGTGCCGGTCTCCTGCGGCGGTTGGCCATCCTGATATTGCGTTCCGTGGTCTGGAGGAGGACTCTGCGGGTGGTGGTTCAGAGCCGGCGGCAGCGCCTGACATGGGCGTGGACAGAAGGCACTGCCACCTCCTTCTCCTCCTCCTGGAACAGCAGCGGGTCATACCCCAATGATGCCCTGAAGGGGGACATCCCAGTTGCAGAGGACACCGTGGAGTTGTGGGCATATTCGATCCATGGCAGGTAACTGCTCCAAGGAGAGGAGCTGGATGCAATGGCGCAGCGAAGGGTGGCCTCCAGCTCCTGATTCGCTCGCTCACACTGCCCATTACTCTAGGGATGGTAACCCGATGACAGGCTCGCCGTTGACCCCAACGCCTGGCAGAATGCCCTCCAAACCTGAGACACAATCTGGGGGCCCCGATCCGAGACGACGTCCGTGGGGATTCCATGGAGGCGGACTACATGTTGCACCAGTAGGTCCGCTGTCTGCCGTGCCGTCGGCAACCCCCGAAGGGGCACAAAGTGGGCCGCCTTGGAGAAGCGATCAATGATGGTGAGGATCGTGGCGAACTGGTTGGATGGGGGGAGGCCTGTCACGAAGTCCAGAGCAACGTGCGACCAAGGGCGACTAGGAACCGGCAGAGGATGGAGCAGTCCGGCCGGGGGGGGGGGGGGAAGAGGAGGACTTCCCGGTGGCGCATTGAGCGCAGGCCCGGATGTACTGTAGTTGTTGACATCTCTCCACAGCCCTGGCCACCAGAACGCCCTTTGGAGAAGCGCAACAGTGCGAGACACCCCAGGGTGACATGCCAACTTCGAGGCGTGGGCCCACTGGATAACCTCGCCCCGGACTGGTGTAGGAACGAACAATCGCCCCGGGGGGCCGCCTCCTGGATCGGGCTCAGCCTCCTGCGCCTTCATCACCTTTTCCCGGATGTCCCACACGAGGGCGCCCACAACGCAGGACGGAGGGAGGATGGTCTCTTCTTGATCCTCGGTTGCTTCCGGCGAGAACTGCCTGGAGAGGGCGTCTGGCTTCTGATTCTTGCTTCCGGGGCGGTAGGTGATGGTGAAGTTGAACCGACCAAAAAAGAGGGACCAGCGGGCCAGACGAGAGTTCAACCGCCTCGCAGTCCTCAGATACTCCAGGTTCTTATAGTCGGTCCATACAACAATAGGCTGAGCAGCACCCTCCAGCCAATGACGCCACTCCTCCAAGGCGAGCTTAACCGCCAGCAGCTCCCTGTCACCGATGCTGTAGTTCCTCACGTGAGCTGTAGGCGGCGAGAGAAGAAGGCGCAGGGCCGGATCACTCCGTCGACTGGAGAGCGCTGGGAGAGTACTGCCCCCGCCCCGGAGTCCGAAGCATCCACCTCAACCAGGCACTGGAGATTCGGATCCACTTGCGTCAGGACGCGGGACGAGGCAAACTCCCTCTTGAGCGTCTCGAATGACGCTGCAGCCTCCTCCGTCCAGCAGAAGGGGGTCTTGGGGGACGTGAGACTGGTCAGCGGGCGAGCTATTATGCCAAATCCAGGCACAAAGCGGCGATAAAAATTAGCAAATCCCAAAAACCGCTGCAGTTCCTTCCTGGACGAGGGGGGCCAATCCACCACCGCCTTGACCTTGGCTTGATCAGGGAGGACCTGGTTGTGCGAGATCACGAATCCCAAAAAGGACGTCTTCCTGACGTGAAACTCGCACTTCTCGGCTTTGACAAACAGCTGACTCTCCAGGAATCGCTGGAGGACCCGCCTCGCGTGTACCTGGTGTTCTTCCAAGGATCGGGAGAAGATGATGATGTCGTAGAGATATATGAAGACGAAGGCGCCCAGGAAGTCCCGGAGGACGTTGTTGATCAAGCGTTGGAAGACGGCCGGAGCGTTGGTCAGCCCAAACGGCATCACCAGATACTCGAAGTGGCCGCTTGGGGTCCGGAAGCCCGTCTTCCACTCATTGCCCTCCTTGATCCGCACGAGATGGTACGCGTTGCGGAGATCCAACTTGGTCAACCAAGAGGCCCCCTGGAGAGAGTCAAAAGCTGAGTCCATAAGAAGCAGCGTGTACTTGTCTTTTATTGTGATGTCATTAAGACCCCTAAAATCAATACATGGGCGCAGGGAGCCATCCTTCTTACCAATGAAGAAAAATCCCACCCCCACCGCTGAGGAAGATGGGCAGATGATCCCGGAGCTGAGTGATTCCTTAATGTAGGTGCCCATCACCTCCTGTTCCAGAGCAGACAGGCTGTATAAATGGCTCGACAGAAGCGGGGCACCAGCCCGGAGATTAATGGCGCAGTCATAGGGGCGGCGGGGGGGGGGGGGGGAGAGAGACAGCACCCATGATTTACTGAAGACAGCCCCCAGATCATGATATACCTCCGGTACACTGGACAGGTCCGGGGGGAGGGGGGGACACACGTGGGGCCACAGACACCGATGGGGCACATGCCGCCGACTGCAGGCATGCGCTGAGACAAAAAGGGCTCTATGAAATGATGCTCCCAGTCTGCCAATCAAATAACTGGTTATGCAATTGCAGCCAGGGGTAACCCAGGATGACTGGAGAGGTGGAGGGGGGCAGCACCAGAAAACGAAGGTCCTCCCGGTGGTTTCCGGAGACAATCACTGACACCAGGGCAGTCTGCTGAGAGACAGCTGTTAGAGGGGCCTTTGACAGGGTGATCAGCTTGAGAGGAGGCTGAAGAGTTTGACACAGGAGGCCCAACCGGGTTGCCAGGTCTCCTGAAATGAAACTCTGCTCAGCCCCCAAATCAATCAGTGCATGAGTGGCGTGTTCAGTATGTTTAGAGATAAGCCGAATGGGAACGAGACAGCTGGAGAGGGGTTTTGACTGGGACGCGTCCGTGAATCCCCCTACTGTGACCCACGGACCTCCTCTTTTACCCAATTCGTACATTCAGCCAACTCATGTGAAGCACTCTCACAATAATAACACAACCCCAACTCCCTACGGCGCTGTCTTTCAGCGGCCGAAATCCCAGAGCACCCGATTACCATATCCTACTGCCCCGGAAGTTCCTCCGGGGAGGGCAGGGCCAACTGGGACGGCCAAGAGGAACGAAAATACTGTGCACTCGAGCGGCTGGAAGCTCTTCGCTCGGTGGCACGCTCCTTCAGCCTGTTATCTAAACTGATGGTAAGAGAAATTAGCTCATTTAACCGATCTGGCTTATCCCGAGTAGCTAGCTCACCCCTTAGCCCAGGGCTTAGACTACGGACAAATATGCTGCACAGCGAAGCGTCCTCCCACCCGACCTCCACAGCTACTACCCGGAAGTCGACCGCGTAGTCCGCAGCGGACCTGCCGCCCTCTCGAAGGTTTAATAGCCGGGTAGTGAGCACAGAGTCCTAATCGCTGTGGTCAAACACTTGGGTAAATTCAGCCAGAAACTGCTGGTAAGTTAAATTGGCGTAGCTGGGCTTGGCCATAACCGCGTAAGCCCAAGCTAACGCCCTACCCTCTAGCAGGTTAGCTGTGTAGCCAATCTTACTATGGTCAGTGGGAAAATCCTCCAGTACCCGATGGAAAACTGTCTCACATTGTAAGAGAAATCCCCAAGCCTCCCCGTGCTTCCCACTGAAGCGACCGGGCATAGGCACCGGTGTGAGACGGGTTGGGGAAGTCTGGCTAACCTGACTAGGCGGGGAGCTAGCGGGGCCCGGTGGGACCCCGGCGGCCGGTGGAAATGCCCGCTGTCCTTCCAGGCGATCCAACCAGCTGTTAATTTGAGTTAATTGGGTGAGGATGACATTTTGCTGATAAGTTAACTGCTCAACTCGAGCATCTATGGTGTTAAGACGGTGTGCTAGCGCGCTGTCCACTGGGTCACCTTGACGGAGCCGTACTGACATAATGACTGGACCCAGGGGACAGAAGACAGACTCGAGGTGTTACAATTAACCTTTTATTCACCTAAGTAAAGTGTGTGAGTGCATGTATGTGTAGTAGTGTGGTGTGCTGGGCTCGTGCTGGAGCTGAGCAGGTCTCTTGTGCTGCCTGGCAACCCTAGGGAGACAGAGCAGAGTAATTAGTACTGCACCACAGCGGGAGATGTAACAAGAGCTGCTGCTTACTTGCAGGTGGCGATGCTGAGCCTCTGCTTGCCTTGCGAGCGACTGCCAGAAGGAGAGCATCCTGCTCAGTGTCGTGAAGCGGAGGGAAGACTCCGGTGCCGGGGAGGAGCTGAGCCACCGCCGGGGAGAGATAATCCGCCGCCTGGAGGATCCACCTGTGCACAGGGGAGAATAGCTTGGCAAGGTAAGGGCTTGCTTACGTGGCAAGACGTGACGAACTTGGTCAGGTGAAGAGTCAATCCGTGACTGAGGACGAGGGACATGCCTCCATGATGATGACAGACAGCTCTGTGCTGAGTCGCTGGCAGGTCTGGCTCTTATAGTCCACTGGGGATTAGCGACAGGTGTGCATGCAGCCGGGACTGATGATGGCCCCGCGGCCGCCATGACATCCGCAAGCTCATCCACCCCATGCAAAAGCTTCAAAATAGCCAAAAAGAGGCCACAGCAAGCTCCTCCGATCCAAGAAAAAAAGGTGGCCAAGTCACCCTTAGCAAAATTGGTCCTCCTGAGTCCAGCCACATTCCAACCGGCTTAATCGGAGCACCCACAGTTGGCCGCATCATCATTGAGGGAAAGTCTTGTGATGCTCTAATGGACAGTGGCTCTACAGTTTCCATCATATTTGAAGAGTGGTACACCAAACACCTGTCTCACCTGCCATTGTACCCCATCTCCAGTCTTGACCTATGGGGCCTTGGCCAGAGCAGCTATCCTTACAAAGGCTTCATCACTGCTCAGATTCAGTTTCCTGACGACGACTCACAATGTGAGCCCCATAGTGTTTTGGCCCTCGTTTGCCCAGAACCTAATGGCCCAGAGCAGCAACCTATCATCAATGGCACCAGCGCCCGCTCTTTCGATGACAAGCCATCGCCAAAAAGCCACTTCAAGAATGACAGAGCACAGACCATGCAAGTCTGTACTCAGTCCTCTTCCCCAGCCAAGTCGATGCTGAACAACCAAGAAGTTGTGGCTCAAGTGAAATGGGCAGGGCCTGGTCCACTAACTATTCCTCCTGGTACTGAACTCTCCGCTGTTTGTAAAGTATCATGTTCAGAGTCACCAATGACAGCATCTTCATGATCGAGACTCCTCCCATGGGTTCTCTCCCTGCTGGTGTGCTCATGCCCCCTTGTGTCCTCCTTTCCACTGAAATGGACATGAATAGATTTACACTACTTCTGAAAAACGAGTCTGTCAAGTCCAAGTCTATTCCCAAAGGCACTGTCCTCGCTCATGTCTACAAAGCTGATATAGTCACCCAAGTCCGGCCCAGCCAAGCACCGTCTCAAAAGCTTGACCCGGCCCTCTTCAGTTTTGGTGATTCTTCCATTCCTGAACAATGGAAAATAACAGAAATTGGCAGAGCGTCCAGAAGTATTCTTACTATCACAATGGGATGTTGGACTAGCAAAAGGGATAGAGCATAACATCAGGCTCAAAGATCCAAGACCCTTCAGAGAGCGAGTCAGGCGGTTGGCCCTCACTGATATCAACGATGTCCGCCGTCACTTACAAGAACTGCTGGCATCATCAAAGAGTCTCATTCACCCTATGCCTCGCCAGTCGTCATCACAAGAAAGAAAAATGGCAAAATAAGAATGTCCATTGATTATCGCACCTTGAATGCAAGAACAATACCAGACCAGTACACATTCCCCAGAATCGACGATGCTTCGGCCTGCATCACTGGAAGTCGATGGTTCTCTGTGCTCAACCTCCGCAGTGGCTATTACCAATTTGCCATGTGCGAAGAAGATAAAGAAAAGATTGCGTTTTTCTGCCCTCTGGGGTTTTACCAGTTTGAACGCATGCCCCAAGGCATCACAGGGGCCCCAGCCACGTTTCAAAGATTAATGGAGGAGGCCATGGGAGACATGAACCTGCTACAATGTTTCGTATACCTCGATGACCTCATCGGGTTTGGACGCACTTTAGAGGAGCACAGAGAGCGCTTTCTGAAAGTCCTCAACCGTCTGGCAGAGCAAGGTTTAACCCTTTGAGAGTGTAGAATTTTTGGCAGGAAAACGCAGTTTGACCTCAAATTTTCAAATGACGATAGCTTCAGAATGGTAATAGTTAGAGGCAAAGTCCCAATTACAAAAATATTGCAGAGGAACCCAAGTGTCTGCCAAGTGAACTTTGATCCATGCATAGTGCATAATTGGACCTAATTTGCATATTGCAACAATCCAAATTTTTATTATAACACTATAGCTTCAGAATGATTATAGTTAGATGCACAGTCCCAATTACAAAAGTGTTGCAGAGGTACCCAAGTGTCTCCCCGGTGAACTTGCATCCATGCATTGTGCATAATTAGACCTAATTTGCATATTGTGATGATCCAAATTTTACAACACTACAGCTTCAGAACAGTAATAGTTAGAGGCAAAGTCCCAATTACAAAAATGTTGCAGAGGAACCCAAGTGTCTGCCAAGTCAACTTGCATCCATACTTTTTGCATAATTGGACATAATTTGCATATTGCAACAATCCAAATTTTATTATAACACTATAGCTTCAGAGTGATTATAATTAGATGCACAGTCCCAATTACAAAAGTGTTGCAGAGGTACCCAAGTGTCTCCCCAGTGAACTTGCATCCATGCATTGTGCATAATTGGACCTAATTTGCATATTGCACCAATGAAATGTCCAATACCTTCCAGAAAAAGTCACAGATGACAGAGAAGGTTGTGATTTCAGAAATTTTCTTTATCAATAAAAAAGTACAAAAAGTACAAGAAATGTGACATATAATTTTACCATGACAATCAACAAAGCCAATTTTTTTATGTTTTTGGTCATTGTGGTCATTTTGTCAGTAAGTATCTGCCCTCATCTGTCAAGATGGCAGAGTTTGAAGTTCTTCACTGTGTGGTAGCGCTCAAAGCAAGGCACAGCACACAGTCCTACCACACACTGAGCACACCTGAAGTGCGTCTGGCGATGACCTTGGGGACGGGTCCGATCTGAACACACTACACAGTCTGGACGTGAACCATTACTTTTGGCCATAAAGTGCCGTTCAGTCAGTCTCTGTGGTGTCTCCAAAGCTTGCTGTGAAGGCCTTCCAGCTCTCTTGCCCTCATTCCTCTTGTGCCCCTCAAGCAAACCTCTGATGAGTTCCTGAATGAATAGCTTCAGGGGATTGTGTGGACCAGCAGTACACCTAGTGTACAGGATGTGGGAGTTCACAACGCAGATGCTCATGGGTGCGTTGAAAATGCAGCTGTACCATTTCTTGGCCCTGTGTGGAAACAGGTAAGTTTACATTCGTTGGTCAGCCCTGTCTACTCCTCCCATGTAGGTGTTATAGCTGTCGACACACACAGGCTTGTTCATGTCACGGAAACCAGTCGCACCCCCCTTTGTGCAAATGCTTTTCCGGACACAAGTGTTGGCATGGATGGATGAGAGCATGGTGACATGCTTCATGTCATGCCACGCACAGGCCAGCAGTTTGTCGTGCCGCATGAAAACTGAGTCATCTCCCCTTCTCAACTGCAACAGGGCTGGTCTGAGATCCCTTGGCATACCTACAGTAATGGCATAAATAATGGCATGAATAAACTGGCATAAATAAATCGGCATAAATAACACACAAAAAATGAATAAAAATAAAAACAAATTACCTCTCCTGTTGCTGCTGACGGTCCCACACAGTCCAGCGTCCTTGGCTGCGAGCTCCATAGTGACGGCTGGCCCTGTGTAATAGCTATCCATGTACACCTCATGTCCCTTTCCGTGTATGGCTCCATCAACTGACGCACAACAAGATGAGTTGCGCCCACACTGTCACAGTCATCGCCAGTTTGTGCATTGTACAGTGACCACCGCAACACATAGCCTGTGCTGACTTCACTCAAGACAAATGTCTTGTAGCCATACTTGTCCGTTTTTTGGGGGTTATAAAGTCTCAAGATCGACCTCCCCTTGAATGCAATTGTCATTTCATCCAGGGAGAGTTCCTTGCCTGGAGCATAAGCAGCGGCAAAACGTGGCACTACACAATCAATGACTAATCTTGAAAACACGATCATGCCCTGGCTGTCCATGTTCAACCCAGTTGTCATTGTTTGCAAAGTGAAGGCAAGACAGGATGATAGCAAACCTGTCATATGTCATCACTCTGCCATATCCAGGAGTAAATGTTAGCCAAAACTCTCCCCAGTAGTCCTTCAATGCAGGCTTCTCCAGTATTCCCATGGACAGATGGAGTGCCATGAACGCCTTCATCTCCTCAACAGTTACTGCAGTCCACTTTTCGGGACCGGGGTTTCAGCGCATCGTTTGCTTTGGCTTGGCTTATGACCTGGTCAGTGTACCTGTTTGGGACACACAAAATTTGACCTCAAATTAGCATTGTAAGGCAAATAAAACCCATTTCATGCCACATTTGTTTTTCCACTATGTCAGCACATAGTCCTTTGTCCATTCATTGCCAAAATTACTAAAAAATTAAAAAAAAAAAAAACAAGTTTTGTTTCACACTATGTCAGCACATGGTCCTTTGTCCATTCATTGCCAAAATTACTAAAAATCATTCAAAAAAATAAGTTTTGTTTCACACTGCCACCACATGGTCCTTTGTCAATTCATTGCCAAAATTACTAAAAATTATTCAAAAAACAATTTTTGTTTCACACTATGTCAGCACATGGTCCTTTGTCCATTCATTGCCAAAATTACTAAAAAATTAAAAAAAAAAAAAAACAAGTTTTGTTTCACACTATGTCAGCACATGGTCCTTTGTCAATTCATTGCCAAAATGACTAAAAATCATTAAAAAAAACAATCTCATGCCACATTTGTTTCACACTAAACTAAAATGAAGCAAATGAAACAGTTTTTGCAACAATATGTACCTGTTTGTTTCGTTGGTCAGAAGCTTCCAGAATTCCTCAGTCTAAAACAGCGACACAAAATCAATTGCGGGCGCAGATGACATGTCCTTCTCTCCACAATATCCAACTGGCTCTTCAAACGGCTGATAAACTTCTTCATCTCTAAGAAGCTCTCAGCCGTCAATGTCCAAACCTCCTGGAGTATCGCCACTGCCCGTTGTTGTCCTGCCATGGCGCTCACGTGGCGCACGTCGATACACACTGGCTGTGTGCTCTTGCCCACCCAAACGTCACCCCAGGGCTGCTCTGGACCTTTGCGCTCCGCGACCTTGGTTTGGCAAAGCAGAACAATCTGCAGACAAGGCTCCAGTGCCATTTTGGGCATGGCTGGACACAGAAAACGCAGCTACAGCGTCGCTCGCAAGAAGTCCGTCTCCACTTTCGCCAGAACTGCTTGCACCATTGTCCGAAGGCACATAATAAGAGCTGGACTCTTCCTCAGATAAAGAACTAGGGCTACGCTCTTCCTCTGACCCAGGAGCAGAGAACACAAGAGCTAAAACCTCTTCAGCTGAGAGCGTTTTCCTCGCCATCTTGTCTCTTCCGTGTCAAACAGCAGAATGAAAGGGGGCGTACATCAAACACTGATTTGACCTACTTATTGCATTGGACTATTTCCGTTTTTTGCGGTAAGCAAAAAGCCAGACCTGTCTGCCACCAAGTGGTGTTAAAAGGTTTGTACATTTCACACTCTATTCAGCTGTACAGGCTTTGTTTGGACCGATCAGCTGACAGTCGCAGAAGTGTGACACACAAACACTCAGAGGGTTAAAACTCTCCATCGACAAATGCCAGTTTTGCCAGCCCCAAGTCAAGTATGTTGGCCATATTGTTTCGGCTGCAGGCATCGTCCCAGATCCAGACAAGATAAAGGCTGTAGCTCAGTGGAAAGCCCCCACCAACCTCAAGCCGCTCCAGTCCTTCCTTGGTTTCTGTGGCTATTACAGAAAGTTCATCGCCAACTACTCAGCCATCGTCCAACCTCCCACTGACCTAACAAAGGGGTACCCGCCAACACAAAAGAAAAGAAAGAACGCAAAAGACCCTCACACATCCTATTACCATCCTTCCAAGCCCTTTGGAGAGCACTGGGCTCTCAAGTGCACTGAAGCCTTCAATAAAATCATCCACTGCCTCACTCATGCTCCAGTCTTGGTATATGCTGACCCTACAAAGCCATACGTCCTCCACGTAGATGCCGGTCTGGATGGGCTTGGAGCAGTCCTTAACCAAGAACACTCAAATGGTCTTCGTCCTGTTGCATTCGCCAGTCGAAAGTTGAGCCAGTCCGAGAAGAACTATCCCGTCCACCAACTAGAATTCCTGGCATTAAAATGGGCGGTAGTCGATAAGTTTCATGATTACCTCTACAGGGCTCGCTTCACTAGCTATGTTTACATGGACACAAGTAACCGGATTAAAAGCTTGATCGGAATAAAAATGCTTCATGTAAACACGCCAATCTGAATATTCTAACCCGATCACGCTCATTTGGATCAAAATTTCATTCTGATTGAGAGGGGTGGGTTATGCCGATTGTTAATCCGAATGGTGCGCATGAAAACACTTATTCTGAACGTAGGGCAGAAAATATGTTTACTGCGCATGTCTGTACACCAGCCGCACGTCGACATGATGTATTTCCGCCTTAGCAGCAGCTAGCAGAAGACATAGTGGGAGTGAAACAAAACTGGTCTGTATCATCCTGCTGTCTCCCTCTGTTCATCATATGCAGAAGTATGCACTTTTAGCTTCATTACGGAGACCAGCAGAAGCAAAAGTACAGTCTGAATAACACAATACAGGTCAATTTCGACACGAAGTGGGGCTTGCTAACACCGGAAGTTGCTTCTTATTCTGCTATTTTTTGAATGTCGAAATGTCGACGTGCGCATGTCAGAATGATTCATTCCATTCAACCGTGTGATACATGGAAACGCACATCCTAATCAGATCAGCTTTTTCAGGATCCATGTAAACAGTAAAATTCTGATCTGAATTGTAATCAGATTGATGAAATTTTGCCCATGTAACCGTGGCCATTGTGAGGACAGACAATAACCCCCTCACTTACATCCTTACCACCGCCAAGCTGAATGCCACAGGCCATAGGTGGTTAGCAGCCCTCACAGCCTATGACTTCGACATTCAGTACAAGCCAGGCAGAGAAAATGTGGATGCGGACTGGCTATTGAGAAACATCTCACCCTCTAGTGTCAAAGCCCTTTGCCATCCAGTCAGTGCAACTCAGTCCCCCGAGCTTCCAAGCTGACTCATTGACCAACTAGGGCCCTCTCCAAGTACCTTTCCTGAAGTTTATGCCTGTTTCACTCAACTTCAGCTGAGTCCTCTTGAGAGACTAAGCAAGCACGACCTGAGCAAAGCCCAAGATCTTGACCCTGTCATCAGTGTGGCCAAAAAAGCCATGCAAGATGGGTCCTGGCCCTAGCAAGCTAACAGCCATCCAGACCTTGTGCTCCTTCAAAGAGAAAGTCCTAAGCTCCTCATTAAAGATGGGCTGTTGCAGACAGCTGTTGGATCGTCACTTCCTTGTGGTAACGTATCGTCACTTCCTGTTTTGCTGTCTGCCTGTATGGTTTGCCTGTGTGGTTGCTCTCCAGCCACTAGCTATGGCTACTAGCTCTCTTTCCTCTCCTCTGGTGTGCTCTCTCTGTCAGATGTTTAGCTACACCTCTGCCTCTTTTAGTGATGACGGTAAATGTAATAAATGTTGTCTTTTTGAGGCGCTCGAGGCGAGGTTGTCTGATTTGGAATCCTGGCTCCGCTGCATTGAAACACCATCTGCGCCAGTTAATCTTGACGGACGCCCATTAGCTGCAGCGGAGCTAGCTAGCTTAGGCCCCCCTGTCAGCGGTCCCTCGGCTCTCCTCAGCAGCGAGGAGACTGGGTGGGTGACGGTGAGAAGGAAGCCTAGTCGCAAAGCCCCGGTTCACCAGCAACCTGTTCACGTCTCTAATCGTTTTTCCCCGCTCAGCGACACACCCGCTGAGGAAAAAACTCTGATCATTGGCGACTCTGTAGTCAGAAACGTGAACCCAGAGACTCCAGCGGCCATAGTCAAATGCATTCCTGGGGCCAGAGCAGGCGACATCGAGTCAAATTTGAAAATGCTGGCTAAAAGTAACTGTAAATATTCCACAATTGTTATTCACGCCGGCATTAATGACATCTGTCTCCGGCAGTCGGAAGTCACGAAACTTGATGTAGAATCGGTGTGTGACTTTGCAAAAACGATGTCTGCCACTGTAGTATTCTCTGGGCCCCTCCCCAATCTGACCAGTGATGACATGTTTAGCCGCTCGTCATCCTTGAACCGCTGGCTGTCTGTGTGGTGTCCAAAAAATGACGTGGGCTACATTGACAATTGGAGCTCTTTTTGGGGAAAACCTGGTCTTATGAGACGAGACAGCATTCATCCCACTTTGGATGGTGCTTCTCATTTATCTAACAATCTGGCATCTTTTTTAACCAAATTTCCAAAACCCTGACTACTCAGAGTTGGGACCAGGAAGCAGAGTCGCAGTCTTACACACCTCTCTGCAGCTCCTCTTCATCCGCCACCCCTCAGCTTAGCCCCTGACTTCCCCATCAGAGAATCGTTGTCTGCTCCCGCCAAAGTGAATAAAAATATAATGTATAAGCATCCCAAAGTGATAAAGCAAAATATTGGTAAAACTCAAATTAAACATAAAGCCTCTAAACTGAATGATTTGGCCTCTGTTCCTCCTCATAATTTAAAAATTAAATGTGGTTTATTAAATATTAGGTCTCTAACTCCCAAGTCTCTGTTAGTCCATGATCTGTTAATTGATCATCAGATTGATTTAATTTCCCTTACAGAGACTTGGTTAGGGCAAGAGGATTATGTTGGTTTAAATGAATCAACTCCCTCTGGTTATTTAAACTGTCAAAATCCCAGAAGTTCTGGTCATGGAGGAGGAGTAGCAACAATTTACCATTCCAAATTACTAGTTAATGTAAAGCAAAAAAACATGTTATAATTCCTTTGAGGGCCTGGTCCTCAGTATTGGGCACTTTAGCAATTTTAGGTTAAACCCAATTTTATTTGCCATAGTTTATCGTCCCCCATCAACCTACTCAGAATTTTTATCCGAATTTGCTGATTTCTTAGCTGATTTAGTGCTGAAATCTGATAGAATAATTATAGTAGGGGGCTTTAATATACATGTGGATGTAGATAGTGACTGCCTTAATGTGGCTTTTAATTCAATATTAGACTCGATTGGGTTTTCTCAGAAAGTAGGAAATTCCACTCATTACCTCCACCATACATTGGACCTTGTTCTGACATATGGCATAGAAATAGAAAATCTTGTAGTGTCTCCTCATAACCCTGTACTGTCAGACCATTGTCTGTTAACCTTTGATTTTACTATTTCTGACTATTTGGCTCCTAAAGAAAAATATTATTACAGTAGATGCCTCTCAGATGATGCTGTTTCCAAATTTATGCAGATTGTTTCCTCTATGCCATGTGTCAACACAACGGAAATAAGCTATAGACAGCTTGCTCCTTCTGTAATTGATAACTTGGTGGATAGTGTTTCAGCTTCTCTGCATCAGGCTCTAGACTTGGTGGCCCCCTTAAAAAAGAAAAAGTCTAATCAGAGATTTCTAACTCCTTGGTTCAACACAGAAACTCGTAGCTTAAAACAGAAGACTCGTCAATTAGAAAGAAAATGGCGCTCTACTAATTTAGATGAAATCTATTTAGCTTGGAGAAATCATCTTTTAATTTATAAAAAATCTCTTAGAAAAGCTAGAACAAGTTATTACTCTGCATTAATAGAAGAGAACAAGAATAATCCCAGGTTTCTTTTCAGTACTGTAGCCAGGTTGACAAAGAGTCAGGACTCTGTCAATCCTAGCATTCCCTTAGAGCTTACTAGTCAGGACTTTATGAACTTTTTCAATAATAAAATGTCATCCATCAGAGATAAAATCAATCAGATTCTTCCCACAGTTAACTTAAATACTGTAACTACTACAACTCCTTCTTTTGATGTCTGTCTTGATGAGTTTACTCCAATTGACCTTTGTGAGTTAGACAAAATAGTTTCCTCATCCAAACCTTCAACTTGTCTTTTAGACCCTATTCCTACCAGGTTATTTAAAGAAGTCTTCCCACTTATTGGTAGCTTTATTCTTCATATAATCAATTCTTCATTAACTTTAGGCCATGTACCGCAGGCTTTTAAAACGGCTGTAATTAAACCCTTACTCAAAAAGCCAACGCTAGATCCAGGAGCTTTAGCTAACTATAGACCAATCTCTAATCTCCCTTTCATTTCAAAAATCTTAGAAAGAGTTGTTGCTACGCAATTATTTGACCACCTGCAGGGAAATGGTTTACTTGAAGAGTTTCAATCTGGGTTTAGAATCCATCATAGTACTGAAACAGCCTTAGCGAAGGTCACTAACGACCTCCTCATTGCATCTGATAATGGACTAGTTTCTGTACTTGTCCTTTTAGACCTTAGTGCAGCTTTTGATACTATCGATCATAATATTCTACTTGATAGATTAGAACACTATGTTGGACTTAATGGAACTTCGTTGCAGTGGTTTAGATCTTATTTATCTGATAGGTTCCAGTTTGTTCATGTAAATAATGAGTTTTCTTTCAACTCAAAGCTTAGTCATGGAGTTCCACAGGGATCTGTGCTAGGCCCTACTCTTTTTAGTTTATATATGCTTCCGTTAGGCAACATTATTAGAAAGCACTGTATACATTTTCATTGTTGTGCTGATGACACACAATTATACCTGTCAATGAAGCCAGATGATAGTAATCAATTAGCCAAGTTAGAAGCCTGTCTTAAGGAAATCAAAGCTTGGATGACTTGTAATTTCCTGCTATTAAATTCAGATAAGACTGAAGTCATTCTTGTTGGTCCAAAAAACCTTAGAAATTCCTTTCCAAATCAAACTTTCAGTTTGGATGCAGTTACTCTTTCTCTTAATAGCTCTGTGAGGAACCTTGGAGTTATTTTTGATCAGGATTTGTCCTTCAATTCACATATTAAATTTGTTTCTAAGACTGCCTTCTATCATTTGCGTAATATTGCCAAGATTAGGAGCATCTTGTCTCAGAGTGATGCTGAGAAGCTGATCCACGCTTTTGTTAGCTCGAAATTAGATTATTGTAATTCTTTATTATCAGGCTGTCCTAAAACATCTTTAAGCTTTCTTTTCATTTTTTCAGCTGATCCAAAATGCTGCAGCAAGAGTTTTAACAGGTACTAGAAAGAGAGATCATATCTCTCCGGTTCTGGCCTCCCTTCATTGGCTTCCCATAGAGTTTAGAATTAAGTTTAAAATCCTTCTTCTTACTTACAAAGCTCTAAACAATCAGGCTCCTTTTTATTTAAAAGATCTGATACTACCGTATTATCCTAACAGAGCACTACACTCCCAAAATGCAGGATTACTTGTAATACCTAGAATCTCCGAAAGTACAATGGGAGGCAGAGCCTTCAGTTATCAAGCTCCTCTCCTGTGGAATCAGCTGCCAATCTGGATTCGGGAGTCAGACTCGATCTCTGTTTTTAAGAACAGGGCTAAAACCTACCTTTTTGATATAGCCTACAATTAGGGAGGGATCATGTGTTTCTGAACCCTCCCTTAGTTATGCTGCTAATAGGTTTAGTCAGCCGGGGGACCTCCAGTAATGCACTGGGCCTCACTCCTTTCCTCACTCTCTATGAAATATTTTTTTTTGCTGGTCATTAACATTTGTTTGTTCTCTCCCATAGATTGAGTCCCCATCGTGCTGTTTGCTCTCTACATGTCTGTTCTTTTCTTCTTCTCTATCCCCTCACCCCCCAGCCAGTCGCAGCAGATGACTGCCCCTCCCTGAGCCTGGTTCTGCTGGAGGTTTCTTCCTGTTAAAAGGGAGTTTTTCCTCTCCACCGTCGCCAAGTGCTTGCTCACAGGGGATCGCCTGATTGCTGGGGTCTTTCTGCAACTGTGGGGGTTCCCCCTCTACAGTTGATAGTGCTATGAGATGACTGTTGTTGTGAAATGGCGCTATATAAATAAAGTTGAATTGAATTGAATTGAATTGAATTGAATTGAATTGCACAGAAAGATCACCAGACCCTCAGGCCACACCACCCTGCAATTTGTCCTTCCAAGTCAGTACTGGCAACAAGTATTTAAAGTGCTGATGACACATTTTTGACATTTTTTAGCATGTTGTGTAAGCCCAAAAGTCATTGTCTATGATCAATATAATATTTACAACAGCGCCTGCATAAACTAGTTATTATCAAAAAACTGCAGCCGCTGACTGGACTGTGGTGCCGCCCACCGAATTAAGGGTGGCACCACAATGACGTAATCGACAGAACGGACTCCGGTGTTGTTAACTAGAATGACAGCAGCTTTGTAGCTCACAGTTTGTCTGGTTTCTTGTTTTAATTTTACAGCTATGCCTTCACGTTGTGTCGCAGGCTTAGATAAACAGCAGGACCACATCACACGCTTCAGCTCCTACTGTCATAAGCCTTCTCATGCGCTTTTAGGCAGAAGGAGCGCACAGAGGAGGGGAAGGATTAATGGATTTACGCGCAGCTTTGACCTACTTTCTCTGATCGCGCACCAGTCCAGGCACGTCCCGTCTCTCATTATCAACAGCTGATTCCCCTCCCGCTGATCATGTTTCCCGGTCCTCGCCCAAATGCTTGTCATCACACCATCACCAGCAGTGCGTGTACATTTTGGCGGCCGTTTGCCATTAAGGCAGTGCTGGTCAATAGTATTGTCATCTGTGCTGTTAGTCTGCCAGTATTTTCAGCTCTCTCACAATGTGTTAGTCACTCCATGTTCATCGTGGTTCTCATGCATGTGTCCTTGAAGCGACGATGTCGGCTCTGGGGTGCACCTGTGGCTAAGATGTCTCTTCTCCATGTTCACTGGGCGATGTCGGCCCTGAACGCCTACTGTTTGTGTTTCTGTTTATTATTTGTAAGTCTTCACCTTTTTGGGAATTTTCTGTCGTTCTATATTAAATGTGCTGTGGTGAACCCTGCACGCAAATCCTCGTTTTTTCATGCGCCCTCTCCCTGTCCTGCGTAAGAACGCACAGAGAGGGAGGATTTATGCGTAAATAACGAGGACTTACACGAGGATTTAAGCGCAGGATTCACCACAGCACATTTAATATAGAACGACAGACAATTCCCAAAAAGGTAAAGACTTACAAAAAATACACAGAAACACAAACAGTAGGCGTTCGGGGCCGACATCGCCCAGCGAACATGGAGAGGAAACGTGTTAACCACGGTTGTGCCCCAGAGCCGACATCGCTACAAGGGGCGCAACAGAACCACGGTTGTGTGGAGTGGCTAACACATCGTGATAGTGTTGGCAATATTGGCTGGCTGACAAAACGGCAGATGATGCACACAAAACATGAACAGCTGACTATCACTGAGTCTGACTCACTAGGCACAATGCCCGCTTGGCACGGCTCAAACCTATACGGTTTGATGCCCCCAGATTCTTCATTGTCATCCCATTCTTCGGAACTATAATCATCTGAAGATTGGACAATACAGACCAATTCCAGACTACATGTGCTAGAACCATGATCGATGTTTTCAACCACTTCCATCCTGTGTGTACAAAGGGCAGCCAAGCACTCTGTCCGTCAATGATGTTACAACATGGCTGGGGGGTTTTCGAGCCACTGACGCAATGGGTGACGTTGCGCTCATGAAAACATCGGATGTTCGCGTGAAAAAAAGCCTGTTTGACTTAGAACTGCACAGACCAACCGATTTCGTAATATTGTATTATGTGTTGAAAAATTAGAGGAAGTCAAGAACGTGTCATCAGCACTTTAAAGCCTTGCATGACAAGTCCGGACATCTGGGGGTCGAACGAACTGTTGAGCTGCTGAGAGACCAGTTTTACTGGCCCAAGATATTCCCTAACATTAAGATAAGATAAGATAAGATAAGCCTTTATTAGTCCCACAATGGGGAAATTCCAGGATTGCAACAGCATAGGGATAGCAACACTCAGAGCAACAATCAGAAGGCAAGAAAAAACAACATCTAGTAAACATATGTCCATATTACTATAAATATACTGTATATATATATAGACACACAGTGCAGAGCATTATGGCTGGTGAATGTGCAGCAGAAAGTCTAAGCTCTCTCTCCGCGGATGCAGCGGGCCAGCTGGAAGTCTTTGGGCATGATGGTGACCCCCTTAGCGAAGAAGAGACCCACCAGGTGGGCCTCGCTGGTCTCCTGCAGAGCCATGATGGCGAAGCTCAGGAAACGCAGGACGGTCTTGAAGTCCTGAGCGATCTCCCTCACCAGGCGCTGGACGGGCAGCTTACGGATGAGCAGCTCCGTGGATTTCTGGTAGCGACGGATCTCTCTCAGAGCCACGGGCCTGTGACGGCGAGGTCTCTTCACTCTGCCGGTGGCCGGAGCGCCTCTCCGAGCAGCCCTGGTGGCTAGCTGTCTCCTGGGGGGGCTTCTTCCTCCAGTAGATTTTACGGGCGGTCTGCTTGGTTCTTGCCATCGCTCTTTATTATTCTGTCTTATATTTCTTTCACGCCGCCTAAACTCCAGCCCGGCACCCGCGTCGTTTTCGCTACAGCTCCCGGTATGTCGAGTTTCCCATTAGCACCGGGCGGCGGCCAAGTGCTAGCTAGCACTAGCTCCCCCCCGCTGTAGCGTCTCCCAATGCAAACCGTGGCTCCGTCCGCCGACCCGGGAGACCCCCGGGGCGATCCGTGCGTCCGTGATATATATACAGAGTGAAAGGTGTAGAAAGAAGAAGGAAGATTAAAAAAAAGGCTGTTGCAACAGGCAGCCGACTCGTGTGGCGCCGCCGGTCCGGCGGAACCGGAACCCGGAACCATTACTGACTATATTAAGAATTGTGGACGGTGTATTGCCTGCAAGACTCTGCCACATCGGGCGGCACCTCTGAACCACATCACAAGTACAGGTCCCTTTGATCTCATCTGTATAGACTTCTTATCCATTGAGCGAGACTCCAAAGGGATGACCAATGTCCTTGTAGTTACCGACCGTTTCACCCATTACGTCCAGGCCTACACCACCAAAGATCAAAGTAGCGAAGGTCCTGGTTGAAAAGTTCTTTGTACACTACGGCCTGCCAGAAAGAATCCACTCCAATCAAGGGCGTGATTTTGAGAGCCGCCTAATCAAGGAGCTCCTCCAGATGTTGGGCATAAAAGAAATCAAGAACAACTCCCTATCACCCCCAAGGTGATCCACAGCCAGAGCATTTCAACTGCACCCTCTTATCCATGCTGGGTATGCTCAACCCCTGTCAAAAACAGAAATGGAGTCAACACATCAGTTTGCTTGGTCACACCTACAACTGTACGCGTAATGACGCGACCGGCTACTCACCATATTACTTAATGTTTGGCCATGAAGCTCATCTGCCAATCAACCTCTGTTTTGGCACATCTCCAGACAACCAAGACGACAAGACCTACCTGCAGTACATTGAAAAACTCAAAGAAGATCTTCAGAACGCCTACAAGCTGGCACAAGATGTTGCTGACAAAGCACACCAAAGAAACAAAAGACTCTACGACACAAGAGTGAGAAACCAAGTCCTAGAACCAGGGAACCACGTCTTTATCAGAGCCACTGGTGTGCCTGGAAAGAACAAGCTGGGAGACAGGTGGTTGTCAAGTCCCACAAATTCAGGCTTTTTGGGTCGCAACAATCACAAAAACAGCCGGCGAAATCCTGGAGGAACTGAAATACAGTGAGAGGATGTATACATGCTTCTTGCATGAGTATGTTTACTTACTCTGGGTTGTTAACTTGACACTACACACCCTTTGCACTAAAGAAAGCACTTGTTAGCACTTTATGAAATCATAAGTTAAATAATAAAAAGTGCATTATTGTAACTGATTTGGGGTCAGTTCTTTATGTAGTAATTTATGTATTAACAAAGGTAGCGTATTCCTGGTACAATTTGCAGCATTAAGTCTCTAAGATTTTTTTCCCTGGCAAGTAATAGCTATTTAAATGATAATTTCCCTGATTTAATCGGGATTGGATGGAATCAGAATTGAATGATTCAGAACCTCAAGAATCAGAATCAACTTGATTCTGGAAATTAGTGATGATTCCCGGTCCTATTAATTAGCTTTGTGTTGAGAGACTACAGAGTCTCCATTAGTGGCATAAGCTTACAAGCTAGTGGTTACATGCAAGTACAGAAAATGTTGCAAACATCCTAAACAATATAGCGCTCACCTCTACATCTGTCAGACAACCAAAATCTCTTCTTTTCTCCCCCTCATTCAAACTGCATTTACAAAGTAAATTGTCAGAAAAACTTTAGCTGTAAAGCTGCCATTTTAAGACAAGTACACTACCGTTCAAAATGTTGGGGTCACCCAGACAATTATTTTGTGTTTTCCATGAAAAGTCACACTTATTTACCACCATGAGTTGTAAAATGAATAGAAAATATAGTCAAGACATTGACAAGGTTAGAAATAATGATTTGTATTTGAAATAATAATTTTTTCCAGATACTCAACCTGCTCAAAGGAAGGTCAGTTTTATAGCTTCTCTAACCAGCTAAACTGTTTTCAGCTGTGCTAACATGATTGCACAAGGGTTTTCTAATCATCCATTAGCCTTCTGATGCAATGAGCAAACACATTGTACCATTAGAACACTGGAGTGATAGTTGCTGGAAATGGGCCTCTATACACCTATGTATTATATTGCACCAAAAACCAGACATTTGCAGCTAGAATAGTCATTTACCACATTAGCAATGTATATTAGATATTAGAGTGTATTTCTGATTAGTTTAAAGTTATCTTCATTGAAAAAAACAGTGCTTTTCTTTCAAAAATAAGGAAATTTCTAAGTGACCCCAAACTTTTGAACGGTAGTGTATATCCGGTTGAGACTTTTCATGATTAAAGCACATAAAGAAACAAATCCATTCTGATCACTGAAATGCTATAGAGCTTTTACTTTTGAATAATTTTAGGGAGTGTGGCGTTGTGTGGTAGAAAAAAATACATTAACTGCAGAATGTGCATTTGTGACCCGTGCTGGCAAAATGAGTCACTTTGAGGAAATTATCAAACTTGAGGTAATGTTTTTTTTTCCATATTCTGTATTGAAAGACCTTCAAAATGATATTTAATTTGTAGGAAGTGTGCAAAAATGGACCCGGAAAAAGTCAATTTGTTTATATTTTAGCTAGGATTAAAACTCACGTTCGATCAGTCGGGAGTTACATCTTCCGCCAAAACATATGTATTCTTAGAAAGTATAATTTCTAAACTTCACAATGATGCCAGGCACTCATGGGGGTTTTCCCGGGACTTACCACTAGCAAACAAAGAAAGAATCATGATTTATGACTTCTCGTGCCTGTAGCTCGTAATGACGCTGAGCACATTCCGACTCATTTTGCCAGCACGGGTCACATTTTTCTTTTTTTTTTTCCTTCTTTTTCTAATTGACAGAAATCCTCAGTGATGGAGAACTTTAATCCCTGTGACTTCTTCTTAAGTTAAAACTTTATTGTAGCTAGCGTTTAAGCATGAACATGAACTTGTTTTCTTTGCATTATCTGATCTGAAAATACATCTAAAAGCAACATCTTTTTTTGTTGTTTTGGCCACTTGTTATTTTTCTGTAAATAAATGCTCTAAATGACAATATTTTGACTTAGAATTTGGGTGAGTTGTTGTCAATTGGTTAGAGAATAAAACAAATTGTTCATTTTACTGAAACATATACAGTATGTATAAATACTCAAACCAGATAAAGTTATAATTTTGCAGTGGTCTCTCTGGTCTCTGAAATTTTTCCAGAGCTGTATATGGGTAGTATCTCACAGAGCAGTGAATGCTGAGGAAACGCCTCAGAGTTTGTAAGACTGCAAAATAGTTTGTACACAGTTTTTAAGGTTAATAATATTAATAATAATAATAAGAAGAAGAAGAAGAAGAAGAAGAATTTTTTTAAAAATTTACAATAAAATACATAATTTAAAAAAAACTTTACAATAAAACTTTTGCCAAAAGTTTTATTGTAAAGGGTCTTGTTCACTACTTGGTAAACAAAAAGAACTGTAGTGACACGTTACAATTGTTTGCAAACACTAAAACTATTTTGTAAACGTTTGCAACTGTTTGTGGAAAAATACATTTGCCAAAAAAAAATCTACCATTTTCAAAAATTTTTGGCAACAAGAAAAACTGTCTGGGATGTTAAAAACTGTTGGTGAACTGTTTGGTAACCTTTTACAAGTCCTGACAAACCCTGATGAAACCCCCAAATCCCCCATGTTTACCAGCATTCGCCACTGGTCCTGTCACGTGAGTTTTGGACAGCCATTCGGGACTGTTTTTAGATGCAAAAAAATTGTCAATTTTGCCTCACGCATGTTGTAAGAATTTTCTTCAACACTGGCATAACATACTGTATATGTGAACTCCACATATATTGCCACATTTGTGAGACATGCATGTGCATTCAGTGTGATTCCAAGGGAAAATTGTCACAAATTTGTATAATTCTCACATATTATTTTTATCTTCACTAGTCTTGAGCTGTTGCAGCCCAGTGAGATACTGCCCTAAAGAATTCCCTGCTTGATTTTTAATTTTTTTCTTGTAATTTTGATAATGACATCATCATAATAAAAATTAATCTGCTGCTATGAAGATTTGAAACTAGACATCTAAGAATAATGTAACTAGTATCTGAGAATAATGTTTAGTGGCTTTAAAAATTTAAAAAAGACAAAACAATTCAAAATACAGGTCACAACTGTCTTTACAGTGACATCTATAATATCAAATACATCTATCCTGATTATACCTGCCCACAGTATTAGGAAACCTATAATGCTTTTTCACTGTATAATAAACTGAAAGATATATTACAATAAACAGTAAGTATGGTCAAAGAGTAAACAGTTACTTTATTACCTCCGCCAAGAGAGGAAGTAATGTCTTTGCCATCATTGGTTGGTTGGTTGGTTTGTTGGTTTGTCTGTCTGTTAGCAACATTACTGTTAAACTTAAGAACGGATTTTGATGAAATTTTTAGGAAAGGTGTGCACGGGGAACAGATGATTAGGTTTTGGTGGTGCTCTGGATCATGATCTGGATCCAGGAATTTTTTGAAAATTATTTTATATTTTAATATGGCGCTTTTCATGTACTGCCCCTTTAAAACGTGTCCACGCCATAGGGCCACACACCTCCGCAACCCGGAAGCCAAACATTGCAGAAAGAGTACAAAATGGCTTGGAACAAAAACAAATGTGGTCTTTATCCACATAGTATGTGATGATTGACATTGTTTTGTCTGCAGATGCCAAGAAAAAGCAAGCAAAGTGTGTGGTTTAAGACGGGGTTTGGAGTCCATGTGGACGGAACTCCAGCTGGCAGACAAGGATGTTGTTGCAGGCACATGACCCGCACGGTATGTAAACACAGTGAACTTCAGCACTGGACAATGTTTAATTTTTTTGTTTGTGAAATCACAATAGGCCTGTTCTATTATGCTCGTTTACTGTGCACCGCAGTGATATGATACCGCACTGTTGTGTAATATTGCTTAATTATTATGAACCTTGTCAGTAAACTGTAAGGGAGAAGTGAGGAGGAAAAAAAGCCCAAAAATGGACCTGAAAGTTTCATTAAACCTTGATGTTGATTTAAGGTGGAATTGCCCAGCCCCAATGTATGGCCAATACAATTATGGCAATCTTGTTATTATAATGTAGTCATATTGTTTTTGCTGCCATTTCTCTGTCTGTTAACAGGATCACGCAAAAACTCATAGATGGATTTGGATGACATTTTCACCAGAGGTGGCCCTTGGCCCAAAGATGAACTCATTAGATGTTGGAGGTGATCCGTGAGTGCATAACTCCACCAAGGCCCTATCTTGCAATGTACAGATGGATGGCGATATGGACAGACAAAGGGATGAAGGGGAGGACAAGGAGAGGGGGAAACGGAGCCTTGGTGGAGGTATGCACTCTCTGAGTGTCCTCGAGTTAATTTTGTATTTGGTCTGGTTAAACAAGCCAAAATAAGCTATTCCAGTCACAGAAGGTAGCTTATTTGTTAAGTTAAAGACACACTCCGGCAGCTCTAAAACCACCTCAAAAACAAATTATGTATTGCCTAAAATAGTATATTGTGGCTTTTTACCCACAAAACTTTCATTGCTTTAGAATTGCTTGGAAAGAGCTTTTAAATCTTTCATCTACTTAAGTATACGCGGAATTATGAATATTCTAATTAGCGGCCTGTAGGGCTTGCACGTGATTGGTCGCTGCAACTCCTGGCTGCTAGTCTGTTCACAACGCTTCCGGACATTAAAGTTTTGCCTTTATCTTCAAAAGTCAAAAGCGAAACATTTTTCTGAAAACGATCAAAGTGAGAGATAAATGTGTAGTTGCCAAATATGTTTACTTTTTACTAACAACCAGTCCCCCGTCTACCAGCGACTGAGCTGGGGGGAAGGGGGGGCATTTGAATGTGGCTGCTCTCAGCTCACAGTGTGGTGCTCGTCTGCCGACGAAGTGAGCTGAGCAGCCACATTCAAATCGGGTCTCCCCCCCAACCCCAAACCGCTCTGCCTCTATCTGCTCTCTCTCTGCTGCTACCCCAACCCGCTCTGCCTCAGTCCTGCTGCTCCTCGGCTCCTCCCTCTTCCCTCGAGGTAGCCAAGAGTATCTGTCTAACTGGTTAATGTTATAACCTATCAGGCTAAGCAGGAATGCTTACATAGCTACTAACTAACTAACTAACTAACTAACTAACCTGCACTTATATAGCGCTTTTCTAGTCACAAAGACCACTCAAAGCGCTTTCGCTAATACTAACCCTCTACTCTAAGGGCCTATAGGAAACAGATATCTAGGGACAATTTAGAACAGCCAATTAACCTAACATGCATGTCTTTGGATTGTGGGAGGAAACCGGAGCCCCCGGAGTAAACCCACGCAGCACAGGGAGAACATGCAAACTCCACACAGAAAGGTTCCAACCCCTGCCAACCTGGGGATTCGAACCAGGAACCTTCTAGCTGTAAGGCAACAGTGCTAACCACTACTAATGGTCTGTCCAAACTCACCCGTTTCGGGGGGGGGGGGGTGTTACCAAATTTGAAATTCACAGCAGAAAAACACAGGCTTCAGACTGTAGTGAGATTATGCACTTGATATGTCTTGTAAGTCACAGAAAACATGTTACAGACATATTAACAACAGAAAAATCTTGATTTTTGCTGGAGTGTCACTTTATGGCCTTAACTTTATTATTGTTGCTTGTCTTCTACTAATATTACTTATAATACTAATAACACTAACACTAATACTAGTAATAATAAAGGTAAAGCCAACTTTATTGTGATTCAATCCATACAGTCAATCATGTACAGTAGAACAAAATTATGTTTCTCTTATCTACAGTAGCCATGTTTACATGGACACAAGCAACTGGATTAAAAGCCTGATCGGAATAAAAATGCTTCATGTAAACACGACAATCTGAATATTCTGACCAGATCACACTCATTCGGATCAAAATTTCCATCTGATTGAGACAGGTGGGTTATGCGATTGTTATTCCAATTGGTGCGCATATAAACACTTATTCCGAAGCTTGGGTCGAAAATAAGTTTACTGTGCATGTCCGTACGTCAGTCACACGTCGATGTGATGTATTTCAGCCTTTACAGCAGCTAGCGGAAGACATGGTGGGAGTAAAACAAAACTGGTCTGTATCGTCCTGCTGTCTCCCTCTGTTCGTCATATGCAGATTTACTTGTAGCTCCATTATGGAGACCAGCAGAAGCAAAAGTACAGTCTGAATAACACAATACAGGTCCATTTCAAAGAGAGAGACACGGGTTTGTTTACACCGGAAGTTGCTTCTTCTTCTACTATTTTCGAAATGTCTAAATGTCAACATGCGCATGTCAAAATGATTTAGTTTGTTCAAACGTGTGACACATGGAAACACACATCCTAATCGGATCAGCTTTTTCAGGGTCCATGTAAACAATAAAGTTCTGATCTGAATTGTAATCAGATTGAAGAAATTTGCCCATGTAACCGTGGCTAATGTTAATCGCATCTAGAATCAGAGGGGTCGCTAGCAAGCAAGGCGCGGCCACAAATTTCCCTCCTCCGTTCCATTATTGCTGAGCACCAAGCAGGATGGCAGGAAGTTCCACTTTTACTGTATATGGTCTTTGGCATGACCCAGCCGGGATTCAAAACCCAGCCTCCCAGGTGTGGGGCAGATGTTTTACCAACTAGGCCACCACTCTGGTAGCCTAATAGTAATATTAATAAAGGCTATTTTTATTGCATTACCAGCAAAGGAAGACTGAATAAGTATAAAATTTGTGCACTTAAATTGCATTTACTTTACAGTCCAGCAGCTATTCATGCAGTGCACTGCTAGTTTTAAAAGGCACAAACACCCATTATTCATGGATAAATGCCTGACAAGAAAATTGAAGCTGCTCTTCTATATTAGCCTCATGGTTGCAGTAGCTTTTTAGAGTGCAGCTGTCACAACATGACATGTAAATTGAATAAAATAGCTATCCAGATAATTACACAGGCCTCCCTACCACATTCAGTTGTACCACCCAGAGTTTAGTAAGCATTGATGAGTGTCTATTTATTTATTAGGTAATGCAGGTTGCAACCATGAATGGTGATGTTAAACCTATAAGACATGAATTTTTGTCCACTTTAGTAGCCACAAAAATGTATTTTATACTGTAATTTGAGTAATATGAATTGAAGTTCTTTGAAAATCCCAATTTTTTACACATTTTACATGTAGTGGAGACCATGCATATTTTTTGGTACATGTGAAAATGTTATGTCATTCCCATAATTATTCCAAGTTTTAGAATTACAGCTGGGAAAATAAGTAGTGAACACTTCAATATTTTTCTCATTAAACATATTTCTGATAGAGTCATTGACCTGAGATTTTCACCAGATATCAGTAACAACCAAAGTAATCCATACGTACAAAGAAATAAAGGCAGCTGTGTTCACAAAATAAGTTAGATTTAATAAAGTGGAATGACACAGGGAAGAAGTACTGAACATGCTTGGTGAAATTCATTTTAATATTTAGTAGAAAAGACTTTGTTGATAATGACAGCTTCCAGAAACCTCCTGTATGGAGAAACTAGGCGCAGGTATTGCTCAGGAGTGATTTAAGCCCATTCTTCCACACAAACTGTCTTGAAATCTTGAAGGTTTCGTGGGTGTCTTCTATGAATTCTGATCTTCAGTTTGTTCCATAGATTTTCAATTGGATTCAGGTCATGTGACTGACTGGGCCATTCTAGCAGCTTTATTTTCTTTCTCTGGAGCTAGTTGAGAGTTTCCTTGGCTGTATGTTTAGGATCATTGTCTTGCTGAAATGTCCACCCTCGTTTCATCTTCAGCATCTTGGCAGATGGCAACTGGTTCTTATCAAGGATGTCTCTGTACGTTTGTTCATTTATCTTTCCTTCAATTATATGAAGTCTACCTGTACCATGTACTGAAAAACACCCCCACACCATGATGATCTGTGCAGTGCCATTTCTCCTCCAAACATGCTGTGTGTTGTGGCATCCAAAAAGTTGAATTTTGGTCTCATCTCACCAGACTACATTCTCCCAGTATTTTACTGGCTTGCCCAAATGTTGTACAGCAACCTAAACACACTTCGACATGCTTTTTCTTCACCAATGGAGTCTTGTGAGTTGAGCGGGCATAGAGCCCATGTCATTTGAGTGCATTACTTATTGTTTTCTTTGAAACAGCAGTACCTGCTAACTCCAGGTATTTCTGGAGCTCTCCATGAGTGGTGTTTGGCTCTTGGATAACTCTTCTGATAATTCTTTTGATTTCTCTGTCAGAAATCTTGTGAGGAGCTCCTAGTCATAGCCGGTTTATGGTAAAATGATGTTTTTTCCACTTCTGAATGATGGCTCCAACAGTGCTCACTGGAACACTGAGCAGTTTAGAATTGCGCCTGTCACCAATGCCATCATTATGTTTTGTAATAATAAGGTTGCAAAGGTCTAGTGAGAGCTCTTTGCTTCTATCAATCATGAGTTTTTTGTGATGTGACAATCTGATATTCACAGACCTTTTTAAAGGCTATCAGTCAGGACTTAACCAGCTGAAATTGATTTGCTCTGATGGGGGATGGGATGGCTTCCCAAATTCTGATGGATTTCAGCTGGTTTCTTTGCTTTCTGTGCCTTTTTGCACCTTTTTTCTTCATATGTTCAATATTTATTCGTTGTGTCATTCCACTTTATTAAATATAACTTGTTTTGTGAGCACAGTTGCCTTGATTTCTTTGTATGTATGGACAGGACAGAGCTGTGTGGAGGAATCTGATCAGACCTATATGAAACAGTCATTGTCGCCCACGACAGACTGCTATGATGATGGACTACTTGGGTTGTTACTGGTATCTGATGAAAATCTCAGGTCAATGGCACCATCAGAAATATGTTTAATGAGAAAAATATTGACGTGTTCAATACTGGATATGGCACTGGATATGGCAACACGCAGAAGCAGCAGAGTGTGCATGTGTGCGGGTGTTCCTGTTGGTTACTAACCACTAATTTATTTTTAACTTTACTATTTTTTAAGTTTTTATTATTTTAATGTTGCATGGGATCATCGAGTCAGCATGGCTCACCTCAGGCTGGCAATGTTTTTCTTCATCTTGATGGTGCTCTGTCACACTTTGAGAAGGCTCCCTCTATGTCATGAGCCCCTAAAGTACAGCTGAACGTTTCTTCTGCTGCTCCAAAATTCAGGATTGGGAGCTGTGGACAACATATCGGCCTTTCCTACCGAGATTATTCTACCCATTATCTCCACCACACGTTGGACTGTGTTCTGACATATGGCATAGAAATAGAAAATCTGGTAGTGTCTCCTCATAACCCTGTACTGTCAGACCATTGTATGTTAACCTTTGATTTTACTATTTCTGACTATTTGGCTCCTAAAGAAAAATATTACTACAGTAGATGCCTCTCAGATGATGCTGTTACCAAATTTAAGCAGATTGTTTCCTCTATGCCATGTGTCAACACAACGGAGATAAGCTATGGAGAGCTTGCCCCTTCTGTAATTGATAGCATGGTAGATAGTGTTAAGCATCTCTGCATCAGATTCTAGATATGGTGGCCCCTTTAAAAAAGAAAAAGTCTAATCAGAGACTTCTAACTCCTTGGTTCAACACAGAAACTCATAGCTTAAAACAAAAGACTCGTCAATTAGAAAGAAAATGGCGCTCCACTAAATTAGATGAAATCTATTTAGCTTGGAGAAATCATCTTCTAATTTAAAAAAAAAAAAAATCTCTTACGAAAGCTACAACAAGTTATTATTCTGCATTAATAGAAGAGAACAAGAATAATCCCAGGTTTCTTTTCAGCACTGTAGCCAGGCTGACAAAGAGTCAGGACTCTGTCAATCCTAGCATTCCCTTAGAGCTTACTAGTCAGGATTTTATGAACTTTTTCAATAATAAAATTTCATCTATCAGAGATAAAATCAGTCAGATTCTTCCCACTGTTGACTTAAACACATTAACTACTACAACTCCTTCAATTGATATCTGTTTGGATGAGTTTACTCCAATTGACCTTTTAGAGTTAGATAAAATAATTTCCTCATCCAAGCCTTCAACTTGTCTTTTAGACCCTATTCCTACCAGGTTATTTAAAGAAGTCTTCCCATTTATTGGTAGCTCTATTCTTCAAATAATTAATTCTTCATTAACATTAGGTCATGTACTGCAGACTTTTAAAACTGCTGTAATTAAACCCTTACTCAAAAAGCCAATGCTGGATCCAGGAGTTTTAGTTAACTATAGACCAATCTCTAATCTGCCTTTCATTTCAAAAATCTTAGAAAGAGTTGTTGCTACGCAATTATTTGACCACTTGTAGGGAAATGGTTTATTTAAAGAGTTTCAATCTGGGTTTAGAATCCATCATAGTACTGAAACAGCTTTAGTGAAGGTCACTAATGACCTCCTTATTGCATCTGATAATGGATTTATTTCTGTACTTGTCCTTTTAGACCTTAGTGCAGCTTTTAATACTATTGATCATAATATTCTCCTTGATAGATTAGAACATGTTGGACTTAATGGAACTTCATTGCAGTGGTTTAGATCTTATTTATCTGATAGGATCCAGTTTGTTCATGTCAGTAATGAGTTTTCTTCCAACTCAAAGCTCAGTCATGGAGTTCCACATGGATCTGTGCTAGGCCCTATTCTTTTTTAATTTATATATGCTTCCACTAGGCAACATTATTAGAAAGCACTGTATACATTTTCATTGTTATGCAGATGACACACAATTATACAGTACCTGTCAATGAAGCCAGATGATGGTAATCAATTAGCTAAGTTAGAGGCCTGTCTTAAGGAAATCAAAGCTTGGATGAGTTGTAATTTCCTGCTATTAAATTCAGATAAGACTGAAGTCATTCTAGTTGGTCCAAAAAACCTTAGAAATACCTTTCCAAATCAAACGCTGTTTGGATGTGTTTACTCTTTCTCTGAATAGTTCTGTGAGGAACCTTGGAGTTATTTTTGATCAAGATCTGTTTTTTTAATTCACATATTAAACTTGTTTCTAAGGCTGCTTTCTATCATTTGCATAATCTTGCCAAGATTAGGAGCATCTTGTCTCAGAGTGATGCTGAGAAACTAATCCACACTTTTGTTAGCTCTAGATTAGATTATTGTAACTCTTTATTATCAGGTTGTCCTAAGACATCTTTAAAAAATCTTCAGCTGATCCAAAATGTTGCAGCAAGAGTTTTAACAGGTACTAGAGAGATCATATCCCTCTGGGTTTGCCCCCCCCCCCCTTCACTGGCTTCCCATAGAGTTTAGAATTAAGTTTAAAATCCTTCCTCTCACTTACAAATCTCTAAATAATCAGGCCCCCTTTTATTTAAAAGATCTGATACTACCCTATTATCCTAACAGAGCACTATGCTCCCAAAATGCAGAATTACTTGTAATACCTAGAATCTCCAAAAGTACAATGGGAGGCAGAGCCTTCAGTTATCAAGCTCCTCTTCTGTGGAACCAGCTGCCAATCTGGATTCGGGAGTCAGACTCGATTTCTGTTTTTAAGAAAAAAAAAAAAAACGTTCCTGTTTGATATAGCCTATAATTAGGGAGGGATCATGTGCCTCTGAACCCTCCCTTAGTTATGTTGCTAATAGGTTTAGACAGCTGGGGGACCTCCAACAATGCACTGGGCTTCACTCCTTTCTTCACTCTCAATGAAATATTTTTGCTGGTCATAAACATCTGTTTGTTCTCTCCCACAGACTGAGTCCCCGTCGTGCTGTTTGCGCTCTACATGTCTGTTCTTTTCTTCTTCTTCTGCTTCCTCTCACCCCCCAGCCAGTCACAGCAGATGACTGCCCCTCCCTGAGCCTGGTTCTGCTGGAGGCTTCTTCCTGTTAAAAGGGAGTTTTTCCTCTCCACCGCTGTCAAGTGCTTGCTCACAGGAGATTGCCTGATTGCTGGGGTCTTTCTGCAATTGTGGGGGTTTCCCCTACAGTTGAAAGTGCTATGAGATGAGATGACTGTTGTTGTGAAATGGCGCTATATAAATAAGGTTGAATTGAATTGATTTATACGGCATGATTCCATGGGAAGCAAGTGCTGAGAATTTAAACAAACAACAATGAGGAAAAGGGGCAGACGTGTCGGTGTACGGCAAAGGATTAAAAGGCAGGGCCATCAGAGGATCCCTCTTCCTTCTGTCATCCTTGCCAACTCACAGTCTCTCCAGAACAAAATTGACATTCTTCAGGCGAATGTCAATTTCCTCACAGAATATAGAAATGCCTGTCTTATTGCCTTGACGGAGACTTGGCTCAAGCAACAGGATTTAAACTCCGATCTGGAAATAAATGGCATTGGAGAACCGCTGCAGCTTGACAGAGACCCGACAGTGACCAGGAAATCACTAGGCAGTGGACTCTGTCTGAATGTTAACAAACACTGGTGCAGTACTCCCGTGGTCAGAGAAACACTGTGCACTCCTGACATTGAACTTTTATTTGTTTCCCTGCATCCATTTTATTTACCAAGGGCGTTTCCATAAATATTCATTTCTTTAGTGTACATACACCCGAAAGCAAATGTGGATACCGCTGCTCAGACTACTAGGGACACAGTACACAGATTACAGTGCATAACGCCGGATGCTCCCAGTTTTCTTATGGGTGATTTTTTTTTTTTTTTTTTGTATACTTTATTGATCCCCAGAGGGGAAATTCAGGGCATCCACCTGGATGGCTGAAGCAGCCACGGTATGGCGCTATCCCTTTACATTTGTATTAATAAACACCACCTTCTTCTGCATTTGGGTTTTTCTCATCTCTGCTGACTCGGAGAGGCAGCGAATCATGACAGAATGAAAATAAAGTACAATCCCTGCTGAGTCATGGAAATTCACGCCCCACTTGGGAGGGCGTAAAATCCATTATGGGCATGCAGTCAAAAAAGTGCCCAATTTCTTTTACTGACAAGTTGAACTCAGAACTTGCAAATGATTTGAACATGTTTTATAATTGTTTTAATATTTATAATTTTAGGGAAGAACAATCCATGTACAGAAATGCTCCTCCACAACAGAGTGAAATTAATGTTGATAATGTCTCTGTCCGTAAACTCTTCAAGCAAGCAAAAGAAAAGAAAAGCCCTGCCCCAGACAATATTATTGACTGACTTCTTAAGAACTGTGCAGGGTCCTTGGCTGAAATTTTTTCTTTTATTCTCACAAAATCTCTTCAGCTTCATAGAGTCCCCCATCTTTGGAAAGACTGTTATTGTACCTGTGCCCAAAATTAGAACTCCAGAATCTCTCGGTGGCAGAGTGGTTAGCACTGCGGCAGCACAGCAACTCACCCTTGGCAGGGGGATCCTGGGTTCGATCCCAGCCCCCGACCAACAGTGATCTGTGTGGAGTTTGCATGTTCTCCCCATGTCTGCATGGGTTTACTCTGAGATTTCTCCGGTTTCCTCCCACATGCCAAAAGCATGCAAGTTAGGTTAATTGGCATCAAAACTGGAGATTCTAAATTGTCCTTAGGTATGACTGTGAGAGTGAATGGTTGTCTGTCTCTCTGTGTTGGCCCTGCGATGGACTGGCGATCTGTCCAGGGTGTACCCTGCCTCTCGCCCAACCCCCCCGGGACCCAAAAAGGATTAAGCGGAAGAAGATGGATTGGATTGGAATCTCTTAATGACTTTTGGCCTGTAGCCTTAACTTCACTTGTTATGAAGGTCTTTGAAAAAAATAGTCTAGAATGAGATTTTGTGTGAAATTAAGGTAATTGGATCCCCTCCAATTTGCTGATAGGGCAGGCAGAAGTGTGGAGGATGCTGTAGGCACCCTCCTCCACTGAATCCTGGGGCATGTGGATGAAGGGAAATCCTTTATACGACTGCTTTTTATTGACTTTTCTTCTGCTTTTAATTGTATCCACCCTCATATTTTTACCTCCGCTAAGGAGGTAATGTTTTTACCGGGGTTTGTCTGTCTGTCTGTTAGCAACATAACTCAAAATGTTATGAACGGATTTTGATGAAATTTTCAGGAAAGGTGTGTAATGGCACGGGGAACAGATGATTAGATTTTGGTGATGATCTGAGAATGCATACCTCCACCAAGGGCTTTGTTTGTATTTGTGCAGCAGGATTACACAAAAACTACTGGATGGATTTGAATGAAATTTTCACCAGAGGTGGTTCTTGGGCTAGAGAGGAACCCATTACATTTTGGTGATGATCTGAGAATGCATACCTCAGCCAAGGCTCTTATCTTCTCACAGTGTGTTAGCAACAATACTCCAAAAGTTATGAACGGACTTTGACGCCATTTTCACCACAAGTGGCTATAGGCCTACACACAAACCCATTACATTTTGGAGGTGATCCATGACAAACGGAAGGAGCCTTGGCGGAGGTATGCGCTCTATGAGTGCTTTTCTAGTAGCAGATTGAATTACTTGTTTTTATAAAGGCCTTGTCCGGACGAAAATTCAATATCGCTATATCATATCTTAAATTTTTGTGTGAGACGAGCTAATTTGAACCGCACATGTTTTGGTGTCAACAAATGCCGCATAAGGTGACAATGCGCTCTTGAAGTACGCTGTTGTGGAGAGCTGTCTGACCCAGCCAAGAGATCAGCGGCTAAGATGGCCACTGACTGTGTGACATCATCACAGGGAGAGACACGCACACGCTCGGCGGACATTGTTTGTTGTTTACGTTTTAAAATCGGCGATTACGGATATTTCTCGGAGTACTTGTGGATTACAAATAGATTATTTATTAAGATTAGGATTTCAGGAATTGAATTAATTATGGTTTGGCGTTGTGTTGTCTACGGGTGCGATGTTATACCAGCGGAGCATGCGGTGAGTGTTTTTGAATTTCCCGTCCTTGGGAAAATCAGAACGGCATGGGTGAAATTCGTTCAGAAAACGCGAAAAAATTGGAATGATGTCGGTAACTCACCCAACATGTGCAGTAGACATTTCGTTGACAGCGATTTCGAGAATAAGATGCAATTTGTGTCACGACTCGCCGCTCATCAGCGGCTTCAGCTGCGCGCACACCTGCGTAGTACAAATACAAAGATGCGAGCACTACATACGATCCCGCAGCTCCTGAGAGACTGCAACCTAACACAAAAAACAGTTTCACACAATGAAACAACGGTGCATGTATTATATATATATAAAAATTATTATCCCATTGATTTTCATCATTTTTGGTCACATATCTCACACCTACAATTTATTTATTTCAGGGACAAAGGGCTGTGAAAAAGTTGTTGATATGATCAACAAAACACGGGTCCTCAGGGATGTGCGAAAGCTGAGTCCAGGGCAGCAAACTTCAAATGTGGAGGCTTTCCACAGTCTGATTATTCATTTTGCACCAAAGAGTGTACACTTCTCATTCCTTGGAATGTTGACAAGGTGAGGAGATGCAATAAGTGACCAAAAATATGAAATGCAATTATAATAACAGTGCCAATTACATAGAGTTTCTGCTGATAGACAGATCACTTATATGTCCAAAAATAAATCATTGTGATAAAATACCCAAAATTACCCAAAATTACCCCAAAAAGGCGGATATACACTGCAAGCAAAGAAAGTCAATCCAACTTTCGGGGAGTATAAGAAATATTAGTATCATTTTCTAGGCTTGTATATGATATTTACAGTGGGTGGAGGGTTGGTCTTCATTCAACTTTCACATTTCATAGCTTTTATCAAATTATGTTAATTTGGGTCAAATTTGTATTTCATACTGTAGTCAAATGGATGTCTAATTTTTATTGAATATATTTTTTTTCAGAATATGTGGATGATCTGATGAATACTCTGTTCAACAAAACCTTGGTTGATCCAACCCACTTATGGGAGCAGTGGCACTCTGTACAAGCCAGAGTTCCTGCCACACTGAGTGCCAAATTTCAGCGTCCCATCAAAGCTGATGCTGTTGAGCAACATGTATCTAGATTTTCAAAATCAAACATGTAAAAGTAGAAGAAATTTCCAATTAGCAATGAAAGTTCAGCTTTCAATTGTTAGGGAAGCAACATATTTTGCTAAGACAAACAAATATAAGCCTAAGATTTTAAGAGAAATGTGCTTTTAAAAATGGAACCCGAATTTTATACCATAAAATGGTAGAAAAATGATTCAAATGTATATGACATGCAACTTTGATGAATGCTGAAATATTAGAATTATAAAATTGACATGAACATTAATAAACTCAATATATGATTTTACAAAACTTTATTTAAATATCATTTTTCACAAATCTAATCTTGGTAGGCAAAATGCCTTGTAGTGATCTGATGGGAATGTTTCTCTGATGAGGCTCACAGCACAGGCAGGCAATATCACCCTCACTTCTTCCTGTGCTGACGTCACTGCTGCCCGCCCCTATCGACAGATGGCGGTACTGCAGCATCACTAAGTGAAAGATGGGCTATTACCAAATAAAGTCATTTATGGAGGCTGGTGACACATATTAAATCACGGGAATGGCCAGAATGGAATATTTTCATACAATCAGTTTATTAGTTCAATAAAAAAATGTCACCGTACAAGGACTTTAACATTAATCCTGGTTTAGTTTGTTGGCTCATCAATTTTTTTTTTTTTTAACCGTTAGGTCCCAGAAGGTGAGAGTCAATGGAGTTTTATCCGATGTTCTTTTATCTTCCACTGGCTTCCCCCAAGGATATGTTCTTTCACCGCTTTTGTTTTATACACAAATGAGTGCCGAAGTCAACATGAGGGCAGATCCATCATTAAGTTTGCAGATGATTCTGTAATGGTGTCCTTGCTTAATGATAAAGATCTTGTCCCTGGTCTAGTGGTGGATGATTTTACTGAGTGGTGTAAACTTTCCTTTTTGGACATTAATATATCGAAAACTACAGAAACAACTAGAAAAGCACTCATAGAGCGCATACCTCTGCCAAGGCTCCTTCTGTTTCTCATGGATCACCTCCAAAATGTAAAGGGTTTGTGTGCAGACCTATAGCCACTTGTGGTGAAAACTGCATCAAAGTCTGTCCATCAGTTTTGGAGTATTGTTGCTAACACACTGTGAGAAGATTAGAGCCTTGGCTGAGGTATGCGTTCTCAGATCATCACCAAAATATAATGGGTTCCTCTCTAGCCCAACAACCACCTCTGGTGAAAATTTCATCCAAATCCATCCAGTAGTTTTTGTGTAATCCTACTGCACAAATACAAACAAAGCCCTTGGTGGAGGTATACACTCTCAGATCGTCACCAAAATGTAATCATCTGTTCCCCGTGCCATTACACACCTTTCCTGAAAATTTCATCAAAATCTGTTGATAACTTTTTGAGTTATGTTGGTAACAGACAGACAGACAAACCCCGGTAAAAATATTACCTCCTTGGCGGAGGTAATTATTGATTTTTGAAGAAACCCTTCACCTGTCCACCCTGTCAGTATCCATGGTCAGATTGTTGAGTGGTGAATCAGTACAAATATCTGGGAACATTAATTGACAACAAACTTTCTTTTGACCACAATGTCGATGCTATTTGTGCAAAGGCCCACCAGCGCATGTATTTTTATCGTAAACTTAGGAGTTTTAATGTTGACACTTTTTTACGTAAATGTTCTATTCTTGTTTTATTGAATTTGTTTTAACTTCCTCTTTTATTAGCTGGTTTGGGTTACTTACATTGAAGCACAAGAAGAGGTTGGAACATATTGTGAAAATGTGCAACAAAATTGCTGGCACAAATTTACTCAGACTTGGTCCCTTATACAGTGATAGAGCCATAAAGAAAGCTCAGGCTATTTTGGCTGACAGCAGTCACCCTTTAAGGGTGGAGTACAAGATGCCACCATCAGGTAGACAGTATGCTCTGCCCAAATGCAGAACAAATAGATTTAAAAATTCGTTTGTCCCTGCTACTATTGGCCTCTTGAATAGCAATATGTGACTCCCATGTAACTCCTGTCTTAGCGGTATGTGGATCTTGGATGTATGTTTTTATTTGTTTTTTTTAAACTGTTGCCGCTGTAAAGCAACTTGCCCCTTGTGGATAATAAAGATTACCTTGACCTACTTATTTTCCCCGCTGTATACATGGACAATCATGCAGTAAATAGAGTATACCTCGGTTCCTAGATGGCGCAAAGCAAGCACCCAGTCAAGTGAAGTCATAGCTTGCCTGGTGAGATTTGTAGCCACCTATGAAAGTTAGAAAGCAGTTAGCTCCATATGGTTAGCTCAAATGTCGGGCCTTTTTTGGATTTTATAACGAAGATGGAAGGAAAGACCTTGACATGACATACAACCTGCAAGAAGCACTGCACAAAAAAAATCAAACACTCGGAACACAGAGCACATGTCTTGGAGCAGCATTAGCAACAGCTAAGCGAAAAAGACACCAGCATGGAGCTTGTTTTTTCTCCGAGCATGAAGTAAGTAAAGTTTATTTATGAAGTGCTTTTTACAGACATAATAGTCACAATGTGCTGTACAAGAAAATGGAATAAAAGGAAGTTGATAAAAATTATTTTGTATTTTGACCCAAACTATCTATGTACAAAAATAACTTGAAAAATCACAGGCTAGGACAGTGCATTTAAAAACAAACCTATTCTGTATATATGGAAGTGCAGTAACCTAAGGAATGAACGCAGAGAGGCTCGGCCATTTGAATTAAGCAACTGTTGTATGCATTGTCACACCCACCAACACAGTGAACTGCACCTTTTTGCACAACCACTGCTTCTGTCCTTAAACATATGGTCTAACTCTGGTGTCTGTGTCTGTGCTGCGGGACTCTTCTTTTAGTACTTTTTTCCTACGAGTCCCAATTCATGTTCACTGATTTTTTCTTTTTTTTTTTTAATTTGCTGCTGGTGTCAGTGTTGCTGCTCAAACGTGAGCTAAGCACTGCTGATGTGATTGGTACATTTGGCAGAGAGGAGGAGCCAGCCAGGTATGAGCTGATCAGCTATGAGCATCAGTTTCTGGTGATGTGTGGGTGTTCACATAAATAAAAATGACGTTTTTTGGGGAGGCGCACAGAAATGCCAAAACTCCTTGTTGGCCTTTTTTAAAACTATTAATCGTATAGGCCCTAAAGCTATTGTATAAATATAATTATCGTATATCTGACAACACTGCTTCCTCATCCCATGAATGCATTGCATATCTCTTATGGCATTTCAAAATAGACGCTGACAATTAAAGATGGGACCACAATGAAAATAAGTGTGCGCACTTTGTGTCATCCCATTGTTTTTAAATATACACTACCATTCAAAAGTTTGGGGTCACTTAGAAATTTCCTTATTTTTGAAAGAAAAGCACTTTTTTTCAATGAATATAACTTTAAACTAGTCAGAAATACACTCTATACATTGCTAATGTGGTAAATGACTATTCTAGCTGCAAATGTCTGGTTTTTGGTGTAATATCTACATAGGTGTATAGAGGCCCATTTCCAGCAACTATCACTCCAGTGTTCTAATGGTAACAATGTGTTTGCTCATTGCATCAGAAGGCTAATGGATGATTAGAAAACCCTTGTGCAATCATGTTAGGTCTGCAATGCTGTAATTGCTGCAAATGGAGGATTCTTTGACGAAAGCCAAGTTTGAAGGAAAAAATTATTATTTCAAATACAAATCATTATTTCTAACCTTGTCAATGTCTTGACTATATTTTCTATTCATTTTACAACTCATGATGGTAAATAAAAGTGTGACTTTTCATGGAAAACACAAAATTGTCTGAGGTGACCCCAAACTTTTGAACGGCAGTGTATGTTGTATCTTTTATACAATATTATTTTAAACGATGAATAAATAAATCAAAATTCAATGGGCTTCAGTGGCTATAAATGTCATAAATCCCCATGCGCCAATATACGGTGCACGAGGGAGAGAATGAAAAACCCAACTGCATGAGTAGAAAGTGCCTTTTTATTAAATAATGCCACCAAATTAACAGTTCCGCTTAACCACACAAGTACAGGAAGTTGAAAATGATGAACTTGGGCCACCAGACATACAGGTGCCACCTGGAAGCTCTACAGCCAGAGAAATGCCTAGTGCCACAGAACAGCTGTAGACACAGGGAGAAAGGCAATGACAACTTACAGAACTGGAGCGATCCAGGGGCTAATCCATGCAGTCTGGTGGATTAAGCAGAGAAGCAGGGCCAGCCGTAACACCAAGGGATTTACCGGATTTAAAGTGACGGCTGGATTACAAGATGGGGGTGAAGACTCGCTGCCACATATGGGGGTGAATGCTCCGACAATCTCTCTCCACAAATGTAGCAAATAAATACTTCTGCACTAACAAGGGAAGAGATTGCCGGTGCGAGGAAGCGTGGGCCAAACCTGATTAAACCCTGGTGTGCATGAGTGGGGGATGAATGGAGTGTGTGTGTATGTGTGTGTAAACACCTGTGATGAAGTACAGCTGATGGCAATTGACAGGAGGAGGGGGCGTGCCCAAGCTGTCAGGGAGCGGAGGCCCAATAGCTCCCTGAAGCGCCAGGTGGAAAATGGGGCAAAACATCACAATAAGTCAGAACTGGGTTGAAACAGCCAAACCCAGATTCATGACAATAAATCCCCTATAAAAACAAATACATTGTCTAAAATAATATCCCCATTTTTCTACAAAAAACCCTTCATTGTCTTAGTGTTAAAATCTTTTCACTTTTCCTCCTCCATTTTCAGGATGTGACCTCTGGCAGGCAGGGTAAATGGACTAAGGCAGAGCTTCAGTCACAATACCATTTATTCACCAGGGTAAAAATAAAGACAGCACGGGGGTTGTAACACAAGGTGAATGGTGGAAGGCTAAACACATACACTCAGGACAATTATACCAAAACATGTAACAGAGAGCCAGAGGGAAATAGCTGGTATGATGCCATGAAGAACAAAAACTAAGGACAACATATAGACAGACAGATGTACTTTATTGATTCCAAATTGGGAAATTACAGTGTAACAGGAGCATAACCGTAGACAACCAAATGACAGAAACACACACAGCATAATGGACAAAGGGATTACCCATGGAACATAAAACTGATAAAAAAAAAACATATATACATCATAGATGAATAGATGGTGACCCGTACAGATACATGAATCATACCCGCTGTACAATGCGGGACTATCAGCTGCAAAGTGAAATGTGAGGTACCAATTAGACTGTAAGGTGCAGTATGGCAGCATAGTTATGACCAGAATTCAACATCAGAGTGAGTTATTGTACAGTGACACGGCATGTAGCAGGAAAGATTTCCTATACCTAACTGTATATATAGGGGACTGTGAATCAAAGAACATAGGACAGCTGGGAAACAAGTTAGGACCTAACTGATTACACATGGGAGGACTATGGCTAAACACAAAAGGACCTTTCACAGTAAGAGACTTAAGATAAACAAGGAACACAATGGACCTAAGAACTAAAGGCAGACAAGAAAAGAAATCATAACCAGGAATTAAGGAACACCACTACTGACCATGAAGCAAAATGACAGACCAACAGCCAACAAAAAGCATGGACATGGTTAAAAACCATATACAGAACATGGCAGGGCCCACCCTTTAAGGGCATAATCCAGACAGCTTCATAGCAGAAAAAGAGACCCCCTCCCCAAACCAGGTGGGTGGACACCCCAGGAAGCATCGGCTGATGGGCGTGGAACTCAGGAGACGGCCGCAGCTGGGAAGCATAGAACTCAGGAGATGGCGGCAGCTGCTGGGGAGCGTGGAACTCAGGAGATGTTATTTGGGTCTTAGCCTTGATGCCTGCCTAAACTCGACTCGGCATGGCAACCATCAGAACGCTGGACAACTCCACTCATCGTTTTTCCTCATTTATTTAACAAATTCAAGGAATGACAAGCATAGTGCAGGTGGAAAACCTTTAAAAGAGAAGAGAAAGAAAAAGAACATATCAAGTGTAGCTTTGGCTCATCAGTAAAATTATTCTTCATCTTAAAGACATTGTTTCACCCAGGTAAGGCCAGTCAGGAACTGCTTTCTCATCCCAGGACCACAGCTGAACCAACATTCCTTTGTTAAGCAAACCTAAGGAATGCTCTCAACGTATTAACTCATATCATAAATAAACTGGAAACACTCTTTCGCCTGACCGTTTTATTGGCTAATAAAACAGTTTGAAATCTTCTAAACCCCTGTGACAAAGAACAGACATTTTTGAGTGCATCATATGGTCACTACAAAATATCCACAGCTCAACATTGCCCTCTACTGGCAACTCCGGGACATGCTGGATTTAACCAGTGAACTTTACTCCTTGAAATGACTGCCTTTGTTTTACAAAACTCAATTCTCAGATTATCCTCTTTTTCAGGACACCATGGAAAAGCAAATTGACACTGATGTTCGGTGTGGACGATCGTTTGGGTTTGAAATTCTTATTAATCCTTGATTTTAAATATGTGCATGTTAAAATGTTTAAATGAGTGTTTATTTTTGCATGTTAATTTAAAAGCACTAGTTATAAAGTTGCATGCTCACTAAAGCTAGCTTAGACTTTATACATAAGTAGGTTAAGGAATTTCCAGTGTATTAAAATGTGTCATCCTGTGAAAAAGTTTTCCCAAGTCATATACTTGTTCCACCAATCACAGGTCAGCTTCTGCGGGACAAAATGCCTCTCAATATTATTGGTTGTTACAGACAAAAGACTGTTTGTTCATTGGACTAAAGTTCATAAAACCCACCCACGAAGGAAGACTGTTGGGTTGGGCTTCTGTCAATCCCCGGAAGCCTGTGAAAGTTGTCTAAAGTTATAAAGAGGGGAGACGCCCTCCTGGAGAACGCTACAGACTGCAGATGAGAGCACTTCAGAGCAGAGAACATGGAATATTGTGTTTGTGTAAACTTCTGTGTATTTTAATGTTTTTCTTTAAACGTGTAGGAATTAATTCTTTCTTTCCTGAGCTCAAATCTTGATTCAGAGTTAAAATTCCCATTCCTAGGCGCTTCTGTTTTTCTAACTTTTTATATTGTTAAACTTTCTTTAAAATCCACTGTGTGTTTAAGGACTGACTGACCGATCCTTCGTCTCTATAATGGAAGCTATTCTGAATTCCACAATGTCAGAAGACCTCCAGTCATTTGTGGCTTGAATTTAGTTATTTTTAACTTGCCTCTCTAATTACGTGACTGTAATCAGACTTTGAAACTTAATCCCATTTATATCTGGGCTCGAGAATGCCACTGAAAAATCCTCAAGTTTTCCACATGGCATATGACGCGGCCAGCAGCAGCAGCCATCATCTTAGCTGAACTTCAGCTACCTACTGTTTGTTCCTGTTAATCTGCAAATAGAGGTTCAGCTAAGGACCCGGCTTGAAGCCCACAAGGACCCCAACACCACAGCGACGCACCAGAATTCAAGTGAGCTAGATTTCTGTTTCATCTGCTGTCTGATGTCCATCCCTTGAAGTATGCCATGATTTGTCTGAGTTAAAGCTAATTTATAACTCTGACCAGATACAGAATTAAAGAGCAATTAATATAACTCCTCTTTTCATTAAAATTCCGTTTTCATTTTCTTAAGAGTAATCCAGAATTTTCCATATAATTAATTTAATTTTCACCTTAAATTTGCATTCAGTTTTTCATAATCTGTCAACTTCAAACTGATCTAAATTCAGCTTACATCTTCACCCTGGTTCTGCAAATGCTCACATTGTTACTCTATCCTCAGTTAGAAGCTTAATGTGATGGTTAATGAAAATCATTTCAGTGTCCTTTAATCATCATTTCATTTAAATAAATCTGTAAAAATGAGAGAAGTTGTTGGGAATTTATTCCATTCTGAGTCTGGTTTCGAAGCCCCAGTATGGAATTCACTAATATTTTGAGACTGATTATTAATTAATTTATTGAGTGATTAAACAGATATAAAGGGAAATTAATTAATTGTTCACTGAGAAAGAGGTGAGCTGGTGCCCCTACGAGTGTTTACATCAACTTTTTCTGTGTGTGGACCCGGAGTAAATCTCAGGTCCCGATACATTAATACAAATTAAATAATCTTTATACCTGATCATAATTATAAATCACATATCGCTACACAAGTCAGGCTACACAAGATGCAGCGGGGAGCAGGAACTGGAACTGGGGAGTGACAAGGAACCACAGGAGGAGAAGCAGGTGTGACGAGTGGTGGGGAAACTGCCGGGAAAACCTTTGGAGGTGAAGATGGGGACACTGGAGGCTCTGCTGGAGGAGCTGCAACAGAATGCCGGGAAGAGCGGCATCTCCCGGAGCCTCTCTTCCATCCCAGACCGCCGAATGCCCAGCAGGTCCCATTGTATACCACCAGTTCGGCAGGACTGGCAGCTAGCGGTAGGTCGGGGAAAACTGGCTGCAAGGAGAAGGCTAGCATTAGAGCAGGAGAGGGGGGAGGTGCAGGTCTCCAGACCCGACCACATTTTGGTGCTGGAGCTGGAGAGTGGAGTGAACGGTGAGTCCAGGGCTGGAGAACGGCAAAGGACAGAGGACGTTGGAGCCAGGGGACACTTCATCATGGGCACAAGCTCTGGCGTATGGGATGAGATTTTCTCCAGCCTACGGAGTGGCTTTGGAGCTGGTGAGTGGCAATGAGCCAAGGATATCGGAACCCGGGGACGCTTGATTGTCGGCGCAGGTTTGGACATGGGGACAGAGTTTCTCACCAGCCCTGAGAGTGATCGTTGTAAGTTGGGGACGGAGATAAGCAGGCCGGTGAGCTCGAGAAAACTCGCAGGCTGGTGAAGTCTTCTATCACACTGGCTGTGGTGTCTAAAAAAACTAGGGCCTCCTCAGGGGTGCGGGAAGTGTGGGCTTCCCCAATTAAATCCTCTATTAATTGGGCAGCCCAGCTTTCCTCCACGTCTAGTTCCATCCCTCTAAAGTCCATGTCTGCTGAGGCGGTTTCTAGTGGCATCATTCTATCAGAATGTGTCCTCTGGCAGGCAGGGTAAATGGACTCAGGATGCTGGCAGAGCTTTGGTCACAGCATGATTTATTCACCAGGGCAAAATTAAAGGCAGTATGGAGGCTGTAACACAAGGTGAGCCATGAAAGGCTAAACACATACACTCAAGACAATTATACCAAAACATGTAACAGCCAGAGGGAAATACTTGGTATGATGCCATGAAGGACAACATATATAGGGGACTGATAACCAAAGAACGCAGGACAGCTGGGAAGCAAATTAGGAGCTAACTGATTACACACGGGGGACTATGGCTAAACACAAAAGGACCTTTCACAAAAAGAGACTAAAGTTAAACAAGGAACACAATGGACATAAGAACTAAGGGCAGACAAGGAACAAAATCAGGACCAGGAACTAAGGAACACCACTACTGACCATGAAACAAAACAGCAAAGAGACCAAAAACCAACAAAAAGCGTGGACATCCTTCAAATGCCAGGATCTGTAAATGGGCTCGCCCACATCCCACAAGGTTAATGGTGGCTAGTGCCATATTATGCATTATTGTTTTCAAAGTAGCTGTCCAAAAAATGTTAACTGGCCCTGTAGGTTAATTTAAGTCAGGCCAGAGACAGTTCTTAGTCCTGACTGGCTCAACACTACAGACCTGTTATAGTGATGTTGTCACGATGGCCCTCACGGACCATCACAAGACGCCTCAGTCACCAGTGAGTTAGCAGTGATGTTTTATTAACAGAGAGGGATGGACAAGCACAGGATACATACAAGGTGACGCCTGGGCCGGGGAGTACCCGATGCGCCAGACGAGATAATAATAAGGGTAAAGTCACACAGAGCGTACCTTAACAACAGGACCGTTAACAGGCGGGTAACAGGGGATTCCCAAGTCCGTTAACCATGAAGAGTAACAGGAATACAACAGGATATAACAGAACATAACAGCACATAACAGAGACTGCCGCACTGGAGGACATTCAGCACTGGCTTTTAACTCTGGCCGCTAATGACCCCAATGCGGCGCAGCTGCTCGCTGTGACAGCAGCGCAGCAGCTGACTTTGACAGCAGGGAGCTCCCCCGGGCGCCTTCACAATAAAAGCCTGAGGAGCTGAAAGAAATCCTCTGCTGCCAAAGCCAGGGAAATAAGATATGAGGCCCGAGTGCTGCCAGAACTGACACTCGGGTTATAACAGTACCTCCCCCTTGAGGCCGAGCTCTGAGCGGCCCGAGTAACACCCAAGCCCCCCCCACCCCCCTAGGGTGGGTGGATGGGGCGCTGGCAGGAGGGAGAGAGACAAACAAAGAGCAAGCAAGTGATAAGACCAACAAGGCTATAAATGTAGGGGAAAAAACCATAATCCCTACGTGGGTAACCAGAACAGAGTCAAAATAGGCAGTATACTTATTGGCAAAAACAAATCGACATAAGGTGGAGGGAAAAAAACCACCAAACCCAGAAACAACATAGTGAGCCACAAAAACACAAATCAATCCCCCCCCCCCCCGCACACCCCAACAGTCCCACAGACGAGATCAGAAACCCGGGGAGGGTGCAGTCCTGACCGGAGGGATGGGGGCAAAAGGTTCGGGGGGTCGTCCGGCATCAAAAGGCCACAGAACAGGGAGGGGAAAAGAGGACAGTTCAGGCGGCCTACCCCAGTCCCATGCTCGGGAGTAGAGAGTTTCAGGCGGCCGGAGCAGGTCGCCGCACAGGAAGACAGAGGTCGGGGGGGCAGCCCAGAGAACCAAACCAACGAGACAGTCCTTCAGGCGGCCGCCCCACAACACCAGCCCACCAGAACCGTTGGGAAGAAGCAGCCGGCGGTCCCGCTGAAAAGGGGAGAGACGAGGGGGAACCGGGCGGAGCGTTCGGGACCCCAACGGCCCCAGGTGGAGATGGGTAGCGCTCCTCAGGGAGACGAGGAGGATGACGGTGGAGATGAGGATGACGAGGGAAACGAGCCTGTCCAGCATCCGGTGGCCGAGGATCTGCAGCTCCCTCACCAAATCTAGGACCTGCTGGTGCAGCACCCATGTCGGACCCCGATTGGGCCTCCGGAACCGAACCCACGGTGGACCCCGATTGGGCCTCCGGAACCAAACCCACGGTGGACTCCGATTGGGCCTCCAGAACCAAACCTACGGACCCCGACTGGGTCGGCATGGCACCAGACTCGACCTCCAACCCCGAAACCGGAACCTCTGGCGCAGCAGGCGAGAGCAGCCCCTCGCCGGCGACCCTGGGAGAAGACTCACAAAAGAGAGAAAACCCGGGATCAGGCTCACCGGCAGCGCCAGAACCCGGCGAGATAAGCTCGGACGCAGCGGGCGGCTGCACCCGGCTCATCTCCCCTTGAGACAGGCAAAAGTGCTCTAAAAGGTGAAGAAGAAAGATAAAACAGAGCACTTGCCTGAGCTCGGGTTCTGACGCCGTCCAGGACTCCGACGATCCAGGCTCAGAAGTCAGGAGGTCGTCCTCAGGCTCCCACTCAGCTGCATCGGGCTCCGCAGCTGGCATGATGGTGCACGCAGCTAGAGAGTCCTCCGGTACCGATGTCCACGCCGGTGGCCCGCACGGAACCTCGACCTGCTGGACCGGACCGCTCCTCCGTGGAACCCCGGGGACGCTTCTTCATCGGCGATGGCTCCACGCTGCAGTCCGCTCTCCTCCTCCGCCCACGGCGTGGCTGCGGAACCGGAACCAGGCTCTCCAGAACCGCAGGCCCCCTCCTCATCCAGCGACGTTGGCCTGGCGTCGAGGACCGCTCAGCGGAGGGAGACACAGAGGAAGCAGGGTTAATACTTTCATCCACAGCAGGTGGAGGGAGCTTGGGGGGCTGCATACCCCGAACTCCACCCCCAGGAGTCAGACAAGGCAAAACAATATCTAAAGGAGAGAAATTATCATGCACTTGCCTTTCTCCTGAGGGTAAGATGGTTCCCGCTGTGGGGGACGTCGTTCCTTCCTTTCCCTGCTGGATGGCGACAGAGGGCCCTCTGGGAAGACGAGGTGAGGCCACTCAAGATGGTTCCGGGATGGGGCTCGCCGAAACGGAGTCCTTGCGACGACCCGGAACTGGATCCAGACGGGGTTCTAGCTGAGGTTGTGCGCCGGTGTGACGACGGTTCCTTGCAGGGGGAGGGGCGAAGGTGAGATCCGGAAACCGCCGTTCCTGAGCAGAAACAGCGGCAAGCAAGTCGGCAAACTCAGGAAACTCCCGCAACGCTGGATTCCTCTCCACCAGTCTAACCGCCGCCACCACATGCTTCATACACGCTGGTGGATTCCCAGCGGAGCGAGCAGCAGCCACCCGGTCCCAGATCTTGTCTGCTGTCAGCTGCAGCTTCTCTGGGGGAATCCCGAGTGACGACATGCCTGATGGGAAAAGACCTCCGGATGGTGCGAACTCCCGGGCCGGAACAGAGGCAGGAGCGGGATCCCAAAGCGAGGGGCGACGTCTCCTCCACTTCGGCTTCCTGCCGGGATTTCCTTCCAGCCCTCGGAGTATCTCACGCTGGGTGACGATGTCATCTCTCCTCACGCTTACCTCTGGATGATTAGCGAAGCGGGGGAGAGAATCCAGAATCTCCTCGGCTAGGTCCAGGTACCAGGGCACTTCGCTGTTGAAGTCGAGGAGGGAGGCGGCGACAAGGATTTCGTCCAAGCGCTCAAGGGTGTCAGCGAGGACAGCGTCCTGCCTCCGAGCACGAGACCTCCACGATGGCATGCTTCAACACGGCACCCAGACAGGTAGGAACTAACAGTCCACTACTGCAAACTGCACGGTGAATGGCGTCTCAAACAACGCCTCCTCTCCAGGCGTTTGGCGGCAGTCTACTGTCATGATGGCCCTCACGGACCATCACAAGATGCCTCAGTCACCAGTGAGTTAGCAGTGATGTTTTATTAACAGAGAGGGATGGACAAGCACAGGATACATACAAGGTGACGCCTGGGCCGGGGAGTACCCGATGCGCCAGACGAGATAATAATAAGGGTAAAGTCACACAGAGCGTACCTTAACAACAGGACCGTTAACAGGCGGGTAACAGGGGATTCCCAAGTCCGTTAACCATGAAGAGCAACAGGAATACAACAGGATATAACAGAACATAACAGCACATAACAGAGACTGCCGCACTGGAGGACATTCAGCACCGGCTTTTAACTCTGGCCGCTAATGACCCCAATGCGGCGCAGCTGCTCGCCGTGACAGCAGCACAGCAGCTGACTTTGACAGCAGGGAGCTCCCCCGGGCGCCTTCACAATAAAAGCCCGAGGAGCTGAAAGAAATCCTCTGCTGCCAAAGCCAGGGAAATAAGATATGAGGCCCGAGTGTGGCCAGAACCGACACTCGGGTTATAACAGATGTCACCAAAAATGCTCCGTCTAAAGTTGCCTTTTTCCAAGGGGAGGAGCTTAGCTGAAATTTTCAGCAAAAAAAAATGCAGACATGACACATATGACTGATTTTGCTCTTGATATGTCTTGTAAGTCATTAAAAATATGTTACAGACATGTTAACAAGAAAAAAACCTTGATTTTTAGTGTTCATTTAACCAGAGTGTCACTTTAATGCACCGGAGGGGTGGCCTGGTGGTAGAGCACCTGCCTCACAACCGGGGGGTTGTGGGTTTGAGCCCAGGTGTCTCATACCAAAGACCAGATAAAATGGTACTGTCTGCCTTCTAGCTTGGTGCTCAGCATAATAGAATGGGAAAAGGAAAGTTAACACACAGAGCTAAGACTGTCCCCCCCAACACACACACACATACACACACTGTAGCCTTCACTACTGAAATGGAGGTAGGTGCCACCCCTATACACCACATGATGTCTCACATGCTGTGTGGAGGTCACTTTAACCAAAAACTAAGGAAATAATTTCTTCCTGTGTGACAACTTTCGAACATAAACATGGATAAATGCATAAAATAATTATTAACTGAAGATTAAACTACAGAACATTAACTCTCTGCCATGTTTCTTCATGTTATTATTTCCACAACTTCGAGAGGTCACTTAATGTGCATCCTAAATGCCATTTTCTATTAAAGAACAGTCTTGAAAATCCTAAAAAAAAAAAAAAAAAAAAAACTACATAAAAAGTTGCTTCATCACCTCAAAGAAGCTTTTAACATAATGGGCACAATTTCACGCAATATTCAAGATGTAATTAGAGAGGCCAAGCTTGTTTTTCTCTCTTGATTTTTTTATCCATGCTTTCTTCTTCTTCATGTTATCATTCCAAAAATGTTATCCTAATCTGCACAATTAAAACTCAGACATAAATTTAGGCATATCCGTGCATACATAAAGGACAGTGTTGAGCTATAACTTATTCTGAAAGAAATAATTGGTCCCTCTGTGACTGTACGTCAGTGTCATGCTTTCTATCAACAGAAAGGCTCTTCTGTCACCATGGTAACAAAGAGTTGCACTGAAATCCCTATTTTATGTTAAACAAAACTCTCCAGATTCCACTGTCTCATGGTCTGTATGGATCTACACTACACTCATCCTGAAAAACCTTTCTCTGACTTTTTTATGCATAACAGAAATTCTTGTGTAATAAGAGGATCAATTACTATGATAAGATGGGTAGTGTTATGCAGTGAATTATAACATGGGTGAATCTCAAGGTCACTGCTGAGAAGACAAAGAGATGAAAGGAGGTACATCTCTGGTTCACTCCAGCACCTAGACTTAATTTTTTGTAACTATGATATGCAAATAATTACAGAGTTGATAAAAGAATGATTCGGCAGTTAAAATTTCTGTAAACAGTCTCAGTAAAAGGGTGTAAATAAGTAAGAAATGAAAGGCTGAGATGGTGTGGACATGTGTAGAGGAGGGATAGTGGATATATTAGACAAAGGATGTTGAAGATGGAGCTGCCTGTCAGGAAAAAAAGAGGAAACCCACAAACATTCATACAGTGCATCCGTAAAGTATTCAGTGCTTCACTCTTTCCACATTTTGTTATGTTACAGCCTTATTCCAAAATGGATTAAATTCATTTTTTCCTCAAAATTCTACACACAATACCCCATCATGACAACATTATTTTTTTTAGATTTTTGCAAATTCATTAAAAATAAAAAAAAAAAAAAGAAATCACATGTACATACTGTAAGTATTCACAGCCTTTGCTCAATACTTTGTTGATGCACCTTTGGCAGCAATTACAGCCTTAAGTCTTTTTGAATATGATGCCACAAGCTTGGCACACTTATCCTTGGACAGTTTTGCCCATTCCTCTTTGCAGCACCTCTCAAGCTCCATCAGGTTGGATGGAAAGTGTTGGTGCACAGCCATTTTCAGATCTCTCCAGAGATGTTCAATTGGATTCAAGTCTGGGCTCTGGCTGGGCCGCTCAAGGACAGAGTTGTCCTGAAGCCACTCCTTTGATATCTTGGCTGTGTACTTAGGGTCGTTGTCCTGCTGAAAGATGAACTGTTGCCTGAGTCTGAGGTCAAGAGTGCTTTGGAGGAGGTTTTCATCCAGGATGTCTCTGTACATTGCTGCATTCATCTTTCCCTCTATCCTGAGTAGTCTCCCAGTTTCTGCCACTGAAAAACATCCCCACAGCATGATGCTACCACCACCATGCTTCACTGTAGGGATGGTATTGGCGTGGTAATGAGCGGTGCCTGGTTTCCTCTAAACGTTACGCCTGGCATTCACGCAAAAGAGTTCAATCTTTGTCTCATCAGACCAGAGAATTTTGTTTCTCATGGTCTTCAGGTGCCTTTTGGCAAACTCCAGGCGGGCTGCCATGTGCCTTTTACTAAAGAGTGGCTTCCGTCTGGCCACTCTATCATACAGGCCTGAATGGTGGATTGCTGCAAAGATAGTTGTCCTTCTGGAAGGTTCTTCTCTCTCCATAGAGGAATGCTGGAGCTTTGACAGAGTGACCATCAGGGTCTTTGTCACCTCCCTGACTAAGCCCCCCCCCCCCCCAATCTCTCAGTTTAGACGGCCGGCCAGATCTAGGAAGAGTCCTGGTGGTTCTGAACTTCTTCCATTTACAGATGATGGAGGCCACTATGCTCATTTGGACCTTCAAAGCAGCAGAAATTTTTATGTTCCCTTACCCAGATTTGTGCTTCAAGCCAATCCTATCTCGGAGGTCTACAGGCAATTCGTTTGACTTCATGCCTGGTTTGTGCTCTGAAATGCACTGTCAACTGTGGGACCTTATATAGGTGTGTGCCTTTCCAAATCATGTCCAATCAAGTGAATTTACCGCAGGTGGACTCCAAATAAGCTGTAGAAACACCTCAAGGATGATCAGTGGAAACAGGATGCACCTGAGCTCAATTTTGAGGTTCATGGCAAAAGCTGTGAATACTTATGTACATGTGATTTCTTAGTTTTTTTTATTTTTAATAAATTAGTGCATACCCATGCATGCCCGTGCATACCTGTGCATGCCCGTAGAAACCAAGTATAAGCAAGTATTTCTGAATGCCCATGCACCTGTAAGCTGGTTGCCAACCACCAATCAAATCTAAAAGAAAAAGAAGTGTAACACTCCAACCCAGCGGGTTGGCGGTGGTGCACCTGCGGGCTGGTTGCCAGCTGGCAATCAGACCTAGAAGAAGAAGAAGAGTGATATAAAGTGAAGTATGTAGTGGTAATGCACCTGTAAGCTGGTTGCCAACCGCCAATCAAATCTAAAAGAAGAAGAACTGGCAGCTGTGCACATTGTTGCTCTCTGGAAATAGTTCAACACGTTTTGTTAGAATGTCAGGGATACAAGGAACAAAGGAAACATCTGATTGCAGAAATGGAAAGGGTTAATTTAAGTTTTGTTTTGGGTAACATGTTAGGAACTTCAGTCAAAGAAATATATATAGGCCTATTTAGATATTTAAGTGCTACTGAATTAATTAAGAGAATTTAGGGGTTTTTTTCCCTGCCATTCTCCACACTCCAACTCGGTGGGTGGTGGTGGTGCACCTGTGAGCTGGCTGCCAGCTGGCAATCAGATCTAGGAGAGGAAGAAGAGTGATATAAAGTGGGGTGTGTGGCGGTGGTGCACCTGTGGGCTGGTTGCCCACCGCCAATCAAATCTAAAAGAAGAAGAAGATTTGATTGGCAGCCAGCTTGCAGGTGCGTTGTCGCCACATGCTTCACTCTGTGTCATCACTCTATATATCTTAGCCGTAAATCTAAAAGAAGAAGAAGTGTATGTGGCAGAGATGTATGGAGTGATGATATGAATGAATGAATGAATGAATGAATGAATCTTTATTTTGGATAGATTAAAAGTAAAGATTAAAAAGAAACAGAATAATATAACAAAGGAGAAAAAATCCAACAAGGTCAAATTAAACAATAACTCCTCTGATTATACAGTTCAACATATGTTATCCAAAATGGGTGATGGCTGAAGCCGCAGCTTATGTTGCCCACCCATATTCCATCCAAGAATTCAAAAGAAAAAACAAAACAAGAGCGTATATATATATATAGACATATAGCTCTGAGGAGTGATGCTCCTTCTTCTTCTTCTGACCAGAGAGAGTGAAGCACGTGGTGGTATTGCACCTGTAAGCTGGTTGCCAACTGCCAATCAAATCTAAAAGAAGAAGAAGAAGAAAGCAAGTGTAAGCAAGCATTTCTGCATTCCTGCATTTGATCTTTGACATGGTTAGCATGGCAACAGTAACCCTGGTGAAACCTGCCTGTGACCTTTGACATCACCTCCGTCGCCTCCAAAACCTGCCTTTGATCTTTGATGACATCATAGCGAGTCCAATGATCGTGAGTTATGCCTGCCTTTGATCATACACAGACACACACGCACACAGATTTTCTTGAATCACACTATACTATGGGGAAAAAGAGATCATAGGCGATACTATGATCTTAGCGAGTCCTATGGTTGTCACAGACACACAGACAGACAGACACACAGAGATTTCTTGAATTATGCATGCCCGTGCATACCCGTGCATACCCACAGAAAGCAAGCGTAAGCAAGCATTTTTGCATGCCCGTAGAAAGTTACTGCTAGCAGTAACCATGGTGAAACCTGCCTTTGATCTTTGACATCACCACTCATTCAGTGATTCCTGTCTTTGATCCTTGATGATGTCATAGTGAGTGCTATGATCATGAGTGATGACTGCCTTTGATCTTTGATGTCATAGCAAGTCCTGTGATCGTGAGTGAAGCCTGCCTTTGATCTTTGATGATGTCATAGCGAGTCCTATGATCTTTTTGCGAGTCCTATGATCGTGACACACAGACAGACAGGCACACAGACACACAGAGATTTCTTGAATCACTCTATACTATAGCATACCTGTGCATGCCCGTATAAGCAAGTATTTCTGCTTGTCCGTAGAAAGCAGGTGTAAGCAAGGGTGTAAGCAAGCACATCAGCACTCGCTCAGTGATGCCTGCCTTTGATCTTTGATGGTGTCATAGCGAGTCCTATGATCTTTGATGCCATAGCAAGTCCTATGATCACAAGTGATGCCTGCGTTTGATCTTTGATGATGTCATAGTGAGTTCTTTGATCTTTGATGACGGCATAGCGAGTCCTATGATGCTGCATTTGATCTTTGATGTCACAGCAAGTCCTATGATCTTTGATGATGTCATAGCGAGTCCTATGAGTGTGAGTGATGCCTGCGTTTCATCTTTGATGTCCTATGATCGTGAGTGATGCCTGCCTTTAATCTTTTTTTTTTTTTTTTTTTTTTGTCCTGTCAGGCAGCTAGGCAAACAGAACAGGGATCTGTCACCCTACTGTGCCAAAACAGATTTACTTTGCCAAGAGGAGCCTATACAGTGCCTAACTTTGCACTGTATATTGTTGTAACTCCTCCTGTAATAACTTTTAATACTTTATTTTAATTGTTTTACCCATGGAAGACCCAACAGGATGGGGAAGAAGGAAAGGAAGTGTGTGAAGGGGGGAAAGAAAAGGGAGGGGAACAGACAAAAAAAGACAACTAAAACAAACAAAAGACAAACTGCTTCTTCCACCGGAGATGTCTCAACACGAGTCTGGTTTCTGCACCTGTTAAAGGAGAGACACTTGTACATGTATGTCTGTGTGCCTATATATGAGAACGCGCGCAAAATAAGTGTGTGCATGTGAGTGGTTTGTCAGGAAACATACGAGCGGAGGGCCAGTCGCAGCAGCCCTCCCCCCAAGGACCCCGAGCAGGCAAGGCAGCGCCACCAACCCCCAGCCCCGAGGTCAGCAAGCCCCAGGAAAGCCAAGCATCCACCCCCGGAGAGACGATCAAGGGAGGGCAGGCTGCCCGGCGGCCGGCGCGGTGAGCCCACACCCCTGGACCTGCCCGACCCCCACCCCCCCCCAGCGGGGCCAACATCCACCCCCGGGCCCCAGGCACCAGGAGGCTAGCGACCCCACCCCCCAGGACAGAGACCAGTCAGCGCCCCCCCCCAGCGTGAGCCCCCCAGGTACCCCCACAGCGGTCCCGCCCCAGCACCTCGGCCACACACCCCGGGGACCCCCACGTCCAAAGAAGTCCCCTCGCCCAGGTGAGCCCACATTGCCGAGAGGCACTACCCCCCTAATCCAGTCCCTCCCGACTTGCAGGCACACCCCTCCCCATACCTTCACACCCACATGTTCCCATGCACACCCCTCTCACTCAGCCAGACCGACCCATTCTCTCTCACTCCAGTACCCACTTAAATTCACCTCCTCATTCACCTTTATTATTCACCTCCTCATTCCTCATTCACCTTTATTTCAAAAGCCGGCTGTGCAGTGGACAGATGCAGTGAGCCTGAACATGCACCAGTGCCCGGCAGTGACCAGGGAGGCCACCGGCGCAGGCCACAGAAGCAGACCCCCACCCCCCGGCGCCCATCTGAGCGAACAATCAGCAGACCACCACAGGCGCCCCAAGATGCCACCCGGCATGCAAAGCGCCGCACAAAACCGACCCACCATCACCACCTCCATTCATCACCCTCTCACTCACACTTAAACTCATATTCAGCCCCCCGTCACTTCCTTGGTTATATCTATACATTAGTGACATCCAGGGATTTTTACAACATGATAGGTCCCAGGCTCCCCACCAGGCCCCCACGCCCCCAGCAAGACAGGGCAACAGGGGTGGGGGAAGACCCCCACCTCCTCCCCCCGCACAGAACGTGGTGGATGTGTGTCGGTTATATGATATAATTGTGTATAAATGTGTGGACTACTAAAGTGCAATTAAAATTGGGGGGATAGTAATTGAAGCATTGTTAGGCACTGTGATGGGCAGCAGAGCCCCCATCCCCCCAAGCCCTCAGTGTCTAAAATGCAATTAAAATTGAGGTGAGTGCAGCCCCATCACGCGGCAAAGGTATCCCCTTCACCGACACAGTGCGGCACACACCCACACCAAAGCCCTAAATGTAACAAAAAAGATCAGGGGGAGGAGGAGGGTGGGAAATAAGACTGGGAGGTAGGTGGTCCAAAAACAAGGCCGCCCCCCTCCCAGAAGCCAGCTTGCAGACTGGCATGTGAGGCCACCCACCGCCCCCAAATCCCAACCCAGGGTGAGGGCCGCCAGTGGAAACAACCCAGGACCCACCAGCATCATGTCCCGGCACTCCAGCACCACTAACATGACGGGGCAGCCAAACATACTACCACTCATCTTACACACACGAACATGGACAACAACAGTCACAATAGTGAACAATGGGCCGGACCCACACAGCGCCCAACACGCCAGGCGACACACCCAAGCGTCCATGCAGGCCCACGACCACCCACCCCAGACACACACCGACAGCTGCAGGCCGCCCTGCAACCACAGCCACCCCGGAACAACCCAATGGAAACACAGCCAATAACCCGCACCAATGACCCCCCCAGCCACCCCCAAGCACCAACGCACACCCGCTGCCAATGACATCAGGGCCGATGTAGCAAAGTGCCTCACCCCCCAACACAACAGCAGGGCGGCCGGGACAAGCAAGCCCCGAAACGCCAGCCCCCATGCCACTGGATGGACTGCCCAACCCCTGCCACCCAACAAAGCTCTCCTACCCATACACACATCCTCCGCCCCCTAGACATCTACCCACAAGTAACCTCTTCCATACACACACATAACTCCACCCATCATCACACATACCCACCTACACAAACACACAACCCCACCTGCCCACTCAACACACACCCACTTCCACATCCGCTCATACACAAGCCTACACTCACACACCCCCTCCCCCACCCCCCAGACCCCCGTGAACGAGGAGGGCAACCCAGGATGCGGGCACCAGCCCCTGGGTGGCACCCGGGCCCCAGGAAACACACAACCCCACCACGCAAGGATGCATCAGGGACAACCCCCACCGCCGGCACACACCCGACCCCGGCCCGGGGCGGGGGGACGCCCCCCCAGCACCAGGGGCCCAGGGCCAGACCCAGACCCCCCACGAGGGGCGAGGCCAGCCGGCCAGGGGCCACAGCCCAACCCCCCCGGTCCACCCCACAGCCCCCCCCACCAACCCCCCTCCCCCCAGGGCCAGACAGATGGCCACCCTGGAGCAGGCCCCCCGGACACCTGCGGTTGGGACGCAGCCAGCCGCCAGAGGTGCCAAGGAGAGTGAGTCACTGCCCGCCACCCCTCAGATTATAGAATTAATAAGCGGGGACCAGAGAGAATTGAATTCCGCCAATTGATTATTTGAGGAGGCTGACATTCTTTCCAGGCTAATATAATCCAATAGTAAGTTATTATAGTAAGTCGTGCACAAGTTATTTCTTGTTTTCCAGTTCATGAGGCTAGCTTTCTTTGCGATGCATAAGGCAGTGAGAACCATGTGTGACATCCTTGCATCTATATTTATTTCACTTAAATCACCTAATATGCAAAGTGTGGGTGAGGGTGGGACACTATACCCAAGCCATGCTGACAGGTCTTCACGTCTTCTGCCAGAACTTTTGAACCGGTGCACAGGACCACATAGCATGCATATAACTATCCGGGACATTGCTAGTACAGTGAGGGCAGATATTTGTGTGACTCAGGCCCATTTTGAACATCCTTTGTCCTGTATAATGAATTCTATGTAGAACTTTATATTGTATAAGTTGTAAGTTAGAGTTTTTAGTCATCTTAAAAGTGTTTAAACATATTTGTGTCCAGAAACTTTCCTCCTTATTAATCGATAAGTCTGGCTCCCATTTTGATATTGGAAGAGATATGGACTCATCCAACGTTGATAATAGTCTATATATTTTCGATATCAATTTTGGGGAACGGAGATTTAGAAACTCTGCCACCTTAACTGGTAGTTCTAAATCTGTCTGATTAAGATTAAATCTTGCTTTTATTATGGATTTAAGCTGTTGGTATTCAAAATACTTTTTATCACTGATTTCGTGTTGTGACACTAGATCCTGAAATTGGATAAAATTTCCACCTTGAGTAAGATGTTCTAAGTTGTTTATTCCCTTCTCTTGCCATAGTGGAAATTTTAATGTCCTCTTTTGTTGCAGGATATCAGGATTATTCCAAATGGGCGTGAGTTTACAGGGGACAAGTGAAGACCCTGTTATTTTTAAAAATTTCCACCAAGCCGTCAGAGAGGAACTAATATTAATACTTTTAAAACACTCATGGCGTTTAATAGAGGGACTGATAAAAGGTAAGTCAGAAATATTTAGCGACCCACAGAGAGCCTGTTCAGCATCTAACCATGGGTTCCCTAATGGGGTTGATTTTGTCCATTTTGAAACGAACTGCAATCTATTGGCTAAAAAGTAATTAAAAAAAATTGGTAAATCTAAGCCTCCGCACTCTTTCGCTTTTTGGAGGGTTTTTAAACTAATCCGTGATGGTTTATCCTTCCATAAAAATTTACTTATATTTGAGTCTAGAGACTTAAACCAGGCCATTGATGGTTGGGTAGGGATCATTGAGAACAAATAGTTAATTTTAGGAAGGACCATCATTTTAATGGTTGCGACTCTTCCCATTAATGATAAAGGTAGTGTCCTCCGGCGCGTAAGATCGTCTTGTATCTTTTTTAAAAGGGGGATATGATTTAGTCGCAATAACTCTGAGAGCCTGGGAGAAATATCTATTCCTAAATATTTAACATTCCCTGATTGTATCGGAATAGTAGATGTATTTGGGAAATTGCAATTTATGGGTAAAACTATTGATTTTACCCAGTTAATAGAGTAGTCTGATAATGATGAAAATTTATCAATGAGTGCCACTGTCTGAAGAAGAGATCTTTCTGAGTTTTCAAGGAAAATCAATGCATCATCAGCATAAAGACTTATCTTATGTTCCTTTTCTCCAGTTTGAATACCTCTGATATCAACATTTTGTCGTATGGCTGCTGCTAATGGTTCAATAAAGATGGTAAAAAGTGAGGGAGAGAGTGGACACCCCTGCCTAGTACCTCTCTGAAGATTAAAGCTTCGGGAAGTCTGATCATTTGTTCGGACAGATGCAACTGGACATCTATATAGTGTTTTAACCCAGTTTATGAAAGATGAACCAAACCCAAACTTGTTTAACACCATAAAAAGAAATTTCCAGTTAACCCGGTCAAAGGCTTTCTCTGCCTTTAATCTTTGATGATGTCATCGCGAGTCCTATGATCGTGAGTGATGCCTGCCTTTGATCTCTGATGTCCTATTGTCCATCATATAGATACCATAGTCATAGACACTGTGACACACACAGATTTTCTTGAATCACTCCATACTATAGTGTGTCTATATGTCATATAGACATAATATAGAGATCATAGGAACATCATAGGCGATCTTATGATCTTTTAGCGACCTATGGTCATGACAGACACACAGAAAGACACACAGAGATTTCTTGAATTACTAGTGCATGCCTGTGCATACCCATGCATGCCTGTAGAAACCAGTTACAGTGGGGCAAAAAAGTATTTAGTCAGCCACCAATTGTGCAAGTTCTCCCACTTAAAAGATGAGAGAGGTCTCCAATTTTCATCATAGGTATACTTCAACTATGAGAGACAAAATGAGAAAAAAAAATCCAGAAAATCACATTGAAGGATTTTTAATGAATTAATTGGTAAATTCCTCAGTACAATAAGTATTTGGTCACCTACAAACAAGCAAGATTTCTGGCTCTCACAGATCTGTAACAACTTCTTTAAGAGGCTCCTCTGTCCTCCACTCGTTACCTGTATTAATGGCACCTGTTTGAACTCGTTATCAGTATAAAAGACACCTGTCCACAACCTCAAGCAGTCAGACTCCAAACTCCACTATTGCCAAGACCAAAGAGCTATCAAAGGACACCAGAAACAAAATTGTAGACCTGCACCAGCCTGGGAAGACTGAATCTGAAATAGGTAAGCAGCTTGGTGTGAAGAAATCAACTGTGGGAGCAATTATTAGAAAATGGAAGACATACAAGACCATTGATAATCTCCCTCGATCTGGGGCTCCACGCAAGATCTCACCCCGTGGGGTCAAAATTATCACTAGAACAGTGAGCAGAAATCCCAGAACCACATGGGGGGACCTAGTGAATGACCTGCAGAGAGCTGGGACCAAAGTAACAAAGGCTACATCAGAAACACACTACGCCGCAAGGGACTCAAATCCTGCAGTGCCAGATGTGTCCCCCTGCTTAAGCCAGTACATGTCCAGGCCCATCTGAAGTTTGCTAGAGAGCATTTGGATGATCCAGAAGAGGTTTGGGAGAATGTCATATGGTCAGATGAAACCAAAATAGAACTTTTTGGTAAAAACTCAACTTGTCGTGTTTGGAGGAGAAAGAACACCATACCTACTGTGAAGCATGGGGGTGGAAACATCATACTTTGGGGCTGTTTTTCTGCAAAGGGACCAGGACGACTGATTCGTGTAAAGGAAAGAATGAATGGGGCCATGTATCGTGAGATTTTGAGTGAAAACCTCCATCCACCAGCAAGGGCATTGAAGATGAAACATGGCTGGGTCTTTCAGCATGACAATGATCCCAAATACACCGCCCGGGCAACGAAGGAGTGGCTTCGTAAGAAGCATTTCAAGGTCCTGGAGTGGCCTAGCCAGTCTCCAGATCTCAACCCCATAGAAAATCTTTGGAGGGAGTTGAAAGTCTGTGTTGCCCAGCGACAGCCCCAAAACATCACTGCGCTAGAGGAGATCTGCATGGAGGAATGGGCCAAAATACCAGCAACAGTGTATGAAAACCTTGTGAAAACTTACAGAAAACGTTTGACCTCTATCATTGCCAACAAAGTGTATATAACAAAGTATTGAGATGAACTTTTGTTATTGACCAAATACTTATTTTAGCAAGGAATTTACCAATTAATTCATTAAAAATCCTTCAATGTGATTTTCTGGATTTTTTTTTCTTATTTTGTCTCTCATAGTTGAGGTATACCTATGATGAAAATTGGAGACCTCTCTCATCTTTTAAGTGAAAGAACTTGCACAATTGGTGGCTGACAAAATACTTTTTTACCCCACTGTATAAGCATGTATTTCTGCATGCCTGTAGGAAGCAGGTGTAAGCAAGGGTGTAAGCAAGCACGTAAGCACTCATTTAGTGATGCCTGCCTTTGATCTTTGATGGTGTCATAGCGAGTCCTATGATCATTGATGATGTCAGCGAGTCCTATGATCGTGAGTGATGACTGCCTTTGATCTTTGATGATGTCATAGCAAGTCCTATGATCGTGAGTGATGACTGCCTTTGATCTTTACCTCCACCAAAGGGGGGGGTTATGTGATCATCGGCGTTGGTCTGTCTGTCTGTCTGTCTGTCTGTCTGTCTGTCTGTCTGTCTGTCTGTCTGTCTGTCTGTCTGTCTGTCTGTCTGTCTGTTTGTTTTGTTTGTTTGTTAGCAAGATAACTCAAAAAGTTATGGACAGATTTTCATGAAATTTTCACAGATTGTCAGAAATGGGGTATCCTACAGATGATTAGATTTTGGTGGTGATCCGGATCATCGTCTGGATCCAGGAAGTTTTTGTTTGTTTGTTAGCAAGATAACTCAAAAAGTTATGGACGGATTTTCATGAAATTTTCACAGGTTGTCAGAAATGGGGTATCCTACAGATGATTACATTTTGGTGGTGATCCGGATCACTGTCCAGAAGAAAACCGCCATTACGTAAAACGCCATTTTCGTCAATAACTAATGAACCACTAATCCTATCATTGTGAATCCAATTGCTTGTCATATGTTTTCATGGTCAAGGAATCTGAAAACGTACACACAAACACTGTATGGGGGGAACTGTGGCGCTAAACCGCCATTACGGACAATGCGATTTTCATGAATAACTACTCAACCACTAATCCTATCATTGTGAATCCAATTGCTAGTTGATGATGTCATAGCGAGTCCTATGATCTTTGATGATGTCATAGCAAATCCTATGATCGTGAGTGATGCCTGCCTGTGATCTTTGATGATGGCATAGCGAGTCCTATGATGCCTGCATTTGATCTTTCATGATATCATAGCAAGTCCTATGATCTTTGATGTCATAGTGAATCCTATGATCGTGAGTGATGCTTGCCTTTGATCTTTGATGATGTCATAGGGAGTCCTATGAACTTTTAGCGAGTCCTATGGTCATGACATCGTGACAGATTTCTTGAATTATGTATAGAGTGATGAGTGATGCCTGCCTTTGATCTTTGATGATGTCATAGCGAGTCCTATGATCTTTGGTGTCATAGTGAGTCCTATGATCGTGAGTGATGATTGCCTTTGATCTTTGATGATGGCATAATGAGTCTTGTGATGCCTGCATATGATCTTTGATGTCATAGCAAGTCCTATGATCTTTGATGATGTCATAGTGAGCCCTATGATCATGAGTGATGCCTATATAGACGTCATGTAGAGATCATAGGAACATCATAGGCAGTCCTATGATCTTTTAGCAAGTCCTATGAGACAGATTTCTCAGATTTCTTGAATTATAAAGTGATGATGATGATGATGATGATGATGATGATGATGATGATGATGATGATATAATTCAAGAAATCTCTGTGTGTCTGTCTGTGTCTCACGACCATAGGACTCACTACCAAGATCATAGGATTGCCTATGATGTTCCTATGATGTCTACATGATGTCTATATGACATCATATAGACTCCATAGTATAGTGATTCAAGAAAATCTGTGTGTGTGTCACAGTGTCTATGACTATGATGTCTATACGATGTCATACAGACATCATAGGCACATCATAGGCTCAGTGATGCATCAAAACTTTGTTAAACAAGCAAAACAATACAACAATGCATTGGCAATGGCAAGTATTGGCATTAGGGACATCCCTATGCCTACATATTTATTGTCAAAGATCAAAGGCAGGCATCACTCACGATCATAGGACTCACTATGACATCATCAAAGATCATGCTATTAATTCCTGCATACGCCCCCTCAGAAAAACTGTTCCTATCATCTCTAGGACTGTTGCCATATGGTCGGAGGATGCTTCCCAGCAGCTGCAGGATTGCTTCGATAGGACCAACTGGGAAGTCTTTGAACATCAGGACCTGGAGCTGTTCACAGATAGTGTGCTGTGCTATATCAAAAATTGCATAGACACTATCACAGTGAACAAATGGATCCGCATCTTCCCTAACCAGAAGCCCTGGATGAACCGGGAGGTCCAGCAACTGCTGAGGGAGAGAATCATCGCTTTCAGGTCTGGTAACAGCGAACTTTACAGCACAGCTCGGGCCAACCTGAAGATGGGGCATCAGAGAGGCTAAGGCAGACTATAGGAGGAGGATTGAGGACTATCTGGACAGCAATAATAGCCGGCAGGTGTGGCGGGGCATCCAGCACCTGGCTAACTATCGAACGAATCCGGGAACCACAGTAGGTGACCTCACACTGGCGGAAGAGCTGAATATCTTCTTTGCCTGCTTTGAGGTCGCTGCACCTGTCTCGGCCAACCTACACCAGGCCCACAGCAGTACGTTCCTCACTTTGGAGGAACATGAGGTGAGGCGCACCCTGCGGTCCATCGACCCAAGAAAAGCAGCAGGTCCGGACGGTGTCCCGGGACGTGTGCTAAGGGACTGTGCAGATCAGCTGGCTGGAGTCTTTACTAAGATTTTCAACCAATCCCTGGCACAGTCCACTGTCCCATCCTGCCTGAAGTCCTCCACCGTAGTCCCCTTACCCAAGAAACCTCACATTTCTAGCCTCAATGACTACAGACCAGTCGCACTCACCCCGGTGGTGATGAAGTGCTTTGAAAGGCAGGTCCGTAGTCATATCATAGCAGCCCTGCCCCGCAGTATGGACTCCCACCAGTTTGCCTACAGAGCGAATCGATCCACAGAGGATGCGGTGGCCACAGCACTCCATGCCACTCTAGCCCACCTGGAGTGGCAGGGGAGCTATGTGCGGATGCTCTTCGTGGATTATAGCTCTGCATTTAACACCATTCTTCCACACAAACTGGTGGTCAAGCTGGGGGACTTGGGGCTTCCTCAGGCTATTTGTATGTGGATTAGCAGCTTCCTCTCTGGTCGCAGACAGAGAGTCAGGGTGGGCCATCATACATCTACAGCCCTAAGCCTCAATACCGGATCCCCCCAGGGCTGTGTGCTGAGTCCCTACTCTACTGTCTGTATACACACGACTGCACCCCCGCCCATCACAATAGCACCATCGTGAAGTTTGCAGACGACACTACAGTGGTGGGTCTCATTTCGGGGGGGGGACGAGTCTGCCTACAGAGATGAGGTGGTGCGGCTGTCGTCATGGTGTAAAGAGAATAACCTTCTCCTGAACACCTCTAAGACTAAGGAATTGATAATAGACTACAGGAGGAAGAAGACAGAGATTTCCCCTCTCATCATCAACGGGGACTGTGTAGAGAGGGTAGCTGACTTTCGTTTTCTAGGAGTCCACATAGAGGAGAACCTGTCCTGGAGTGTGAACACCTCTAAGCTGGTCAAAAAGGCCCAGCAGAGACTGTACTTCCTGAGGATTCTCAGGAAGGAGAACATCACACAGAGACTGCTGGTGTCCTTTTATCGAGCTTCTATTGAAAGCATATTAATATACTGTATATGCATCTGGTACAGTAGTTGTACAGAGGAAAGCACTCCAGAGGGTCATTGACACCGCCCAGAAGATCCATTGGCTGCCTTCTCCTCACGCTGGAAGACCTACACCGCTCCTGCTGTCAGAAGAAGGCTCAAAATATTTTAAAGGATACTTCACATCCTGGACACTCGTTGTTTGAACTACTGCCATCTGGGAAACGATATAGACAAATGAACACAAGGACAAACAGACTCAAACACAGCTTCTATCCAACAGCAATAACCATTCTGAATAAAATGAGGAAGTAATGTGCTAAATAGATATGATTATATGTTGTTGAATGCTCCTTGCAATGACTGTGTGTGCATGTTGTCCTGTGTTGATGTCTGTGTGAATGTGGCTTGCTATTTATTCTTTTTAATTATTATTTTTAACTGATTTTTTAGTAATTTTAGGTCTATGTTTTTTATAATGGGGCAATGTTTTTATAAATGGGGCGCTGACTGGAGAGCACTTTGAATTTCGTTGTACCTGTGACAATGACAATTAAAGATCTATCTATCTATCTATTTATCTATCTATCTATCTATCTATCTATCTATCTATCTATCATAGGACTCGCTATGGCATCATCAAAGACCATAGGACTCCCTATGACATCATCAAAGATTAAAGGCAGGCGTTACTGAACGAGTGCCGGAACACCAAGGAGTGAAGTGCAACGGATGAGACAGCTCCGAGATGAAGTCCCAGCTCCTGGACACAGTCCAAGGATGGATAATTTTTTTCCACACATAAGGAGTTCTGCTCCTTATAAGAACTTATACAAAGATATAGAGTGATAATAATCAAGTCAGTGGCAGTAATGCACCTGTAAACTGGTTGCCAACCGCTAATCAAATCTAAAAGAAGAAAGAAGAAGAAGCTCCTGACCAGGGACTGATAATTTTTTTCATGCATGGGGAGTTGTTCAAAACTCCTTATAAGAACTCCTTATACAAAGATATAGAGTGATGATAATCAAGTTAGCGGGGGTAATGCACCTGCAAGCTGGTTGCCAACTGCCAATCAAATCTTAAAGAAGAAGAAGAGTAGTGACATCCTTGCTAACACCTGCTTTCTACAGGCATGCAGAAATGCTTGCTTATACTTGGCTTCTACGGGCATGCACGGGTATGCACAGGCATGCATAGGTATGCACTAGTTATATATAGAGCGATGATTTGCAAAAATCTCAAACTTTTTTCACGTTGTCATTATAGGGTATTGTGTGTAGAATTTTGAGGAAAAAATTAATTTAATCCATTTTGGAATAAGGCTGTAACATAGCAAAATGTGGAAAAAGTGATGTATTGTGAATACTTTCCAGATGCACTGTAGATGTAGTGAAGGAGGACATAGAGAGGGCTAAGAAAAAAAGAGGCTGAAAGAAGAAGACTCAGTAAATAAGGGTGCTGTCACACCTACAAGCTTTAGTCTAAAGGCCCGTACATACTCCACAAGAACAGAGAAATTTGTTCTGTCTCTCAGGGCTGTGAGAAAGAAGAAACGATGACCCAGGAGATGGAATGAAGAGATGATGAGCAATGAGATGTAAAGAGACAATGAGACAGGAGAAGGAAAGAAAAGATGATGAGCCAGGAGAAACACATCTCTCAAGTTAGAGATGAAAAGAACAGCAGATGAGCCCAGAGATGGAAAGAAGAGATGATGAGCCAGTTGATGGAAAAAAGAGATGATGCGCCAGGAGATGGAAAGAAGAGACAATTAGCCAGGAGATGGAAAGAAGCGGTGATGAGCATGGAGATAGAAAGAAGAGATGATGAGCCAGTTGATGGAAAGAAGAGACAATGAGTCGGGAGATGGAAAGATGATGAGTTGGGAGATGGAAAGAAAAGACGATGAGTCGGGAGATGGAAAGAAGAGTTTGAGTTTTAAAAAATCCCTTTATTGTACAATTCAAAAATGTAAGATCACCAATACCATCATTCCATCAAGTGTCTCACATTTCAAAAGTGCAAACATAACTCATCCCCCTCTCCCACAGAACACAAAATATTCCCTACAGTCCATCTATTGGTGAATACCTCCAAATTGTCCACCATTTTATAGTAAGAGTACTCCACCTGGAGTCTGGCTTTTAACAAAGCCTTGAAAACAAACACAGGATCCATATTGTCAGTGTTAGTAGTCCGATTTTTCCTTGTCAGCCAGATGTCAAGTTTAGCAGTACCAGATAGGAAGTTCATCAAAGTGTGCACAGACCTCTTTGCCACTTTATACTTTGGACCGTAAATGAACAAACCAAAAGAGAAACATTCACCCAAATTATGAAACCACACTTTCAGAAGATCAAAAAGGCCAGATAAACGAAAACATTGAGCAAACAAATGCTCCAGGGTCTCAACTTGGGAACAAAACAAACATTCCTCCCCCACATTAGGATCCAGGTGTGCTCTGTATTTATTCGTAGCTATTGCCCCATGTACAATCCTCCACCGGAGATCCGCCGTCCGTTTCTCAATAGGGAGCTTGTACATGGACCGCCAGCTGCCTTTCGGGGAGAATACCGGCCCCAAAAACCCCGCCCACTTCAACTCTTTCACCTCCGTCAGAGAGCGCAGATTCAGAACTTTCACACAGATGTGATAAACCATCTTCTTCCTTACAAACTGGAACTTGCCCAGACGAGGATTTCCGAAGGACAGCAGGTGATCGTCCCCCTCCTGCCACTCTCCCACAGCTGGAGAGATGATGAGTTGGGAGATGGAAAGGATGAGCATGGAGATGGAAAGTAGACGATGAGTCAGAAGATTGAAAGAAGAGACGATGAGTTCGGGAGATGGAAAGAAGAGATGATGAGCCCGAAGATGGAAAGGAGAGACAATGAGCCAGCTGATGGAAAGGATGAGCCAGGAAATGGAAAGAAGACACAATTAACCAGGAGATGAGAAAGAAGAGACAATAAGAATGGAGATGGGAAGAAGAGACGATGAGATAAGAGATGGAAAGAAGAGACGATGAGCCAGTTGATGGAAAGGATGAGCCAGGAGAAGGAAACAAGACACAATTAGCCAGGAGGTGGAAAAAGTAGACAATAAGCATGGAGATGGAAAGAAGAGATAATGAGATAGGCGATGGAAAGAAGAGATGATGAGCCAGTTGATGGAAAGGATGAGCCAGGAGATGGAAAGAAGAGACGATGAGCCAGTTGATGGAAAGGATGAGCCAGGAGATGGAAAGAAGAGATGATGAGTCAGGAGATGGAAAGAATTAAAAAATTAAATTAAATCACCCTTATTGTCATTCAACCAATCATGTACAGTAGAACGAGATTGTGCTTTACCTATCTACTGTGCTAATCACACACACCCCAGTGCAAAATCAGAGGGCCGCTGCCATGCAAGGCGCCGCCACAGATTTCCCTCCTCCATTCCATTATTGCTGAGCACCAAGCTGGATGGCAGGAAGTTCCACTTTTATATGGTCTTCGGCATGACCCGGCCGGGATTTGAACCCCTGCCTCCCGGGTGTGGGGCGGGTGCTCTACCAACTGAGCCACCACTCCGGTACTGAGCCACCACCGGAGTGGTGGCTCTTTGGCAAGAGACAATGAGCCAGAGGACAAAAAGAGACAATGAGCCAGGAGATGGAAAGAAGAGAGAGATGTAGTAAAATGGACCCAAAAAATCCAGAGATGAGTAAAATGCACAATATAAGTGAATGCCATTTACTATTTACCAAGAGACATGAGCCAGGAGATGGAAAGAAGACAATGAGCCAGGAGATGGAAAAAAGAGACAATGATTCATGAGATGAAAAGAAGAGACAATGGGCCCGCAGATGGAAAGAAGAGACGATGAGCCAGGAGATGGAAAGAGAGGAGTGGGCACTCAGCATCCACCTGTAGTGAAATAACAAACATTCCATCTCTTTGTCTCTTGACCAGGAAGGCATTCCAGAAGACAGGGTTAGCATAGCCTAAAACAGGGGTGCCCATCCTGGGGCTGCTGGAGCATTCAGGTTTCTGTGGGAAATTTTCTAATTTTGCTTCTTAATTGGTCCAGAGATTTGCAAATAATTTGTCGTTGTGCATGTGTTCTGTAGGCACCCTTGCACCCATGCACGACAACAGCAAATTATTTGCAAATCTTTGGACCAATTAAGAAGTAAAATGAGGAAATTTCCCACAGAAACCTGAATGTTCCAGGAGCCCCAGGTTGGGCACCCCTGGCCTAAAATAAACCCTTAACTCAGGGTTAAGTGAACCTGCCAAAGCTTACTACGATTTTCTGGTTCCGAATCTGTTTGAACAACGCAGAGTTGATTAACCTTGAGAGGTGTGCGTTCACAGCAAACCTATTAAGACAACATGTGTTGAGCACCTAAACCATGAGCAGTGGGGGAAAAGAGAGAGAATTATTTCTCTGAGGGGGAGTTACAAGCACTCTTGGAGGTATATGAGGAGAGTAAAAAATCATAATCAAGAAGAAAATACAGCAACATCATCCAAAGATACTGGAAGTTAACCTGTAAAGAACTGCTGACTGCAAGAAGTGAGTTTTTTGGATTCTTCAGCAGTAGACAATCTATATGTAATCAAGTCAGTAAAAGTGTGTCTACTTGGCTTACCAAGTGGGCCAAGCTTCTTAGCGACATGAGAACTGGACTCTGATGTGGGAGGGTGTGAGTTTGAATCTCAGCTGGATGTCACCAAATGTGCTTCACTGCCTGTCCCTTTTGGTCACGTTTATTTTATATTAAGAAAATAAGTATTCATAAGAATGTGCTGTTATAAATCGAGTGCTTTGCAAGGCTGTGTTTTACAACCTTTATTTATGGCTTTTACTATAAAGCAGAATGTTTTCATGTAAATTGTCCTTTTTTTCATAAATTTGCAGCTTTTCATGTAACTTTGAGAGCCCTTTCATCTTGTAATTTTGCTATTTTTCTTATAGTAAATATGCAGTTTTTCCATTTAATTTGAAATCCTTTTCCCAAAGATTTTTTTTCAGATTTCTTTGTAAATGTAATTTTTTATGTTCATAAATTTGAAAATTTATTCATGTAATTTTGTGTCCTTTATTGGAGATTTAGTCAGTCAGAATTAGCATTATTAAAATTGAGCAGTTTGGGTGAAAGGGCAAATATCCAACTATCAAATTCTGAAAAATGAATACCACTGTTATGAACAGATATCCAGAAAAGCAGATATTTGGGTACTGCCCTGGAAAAAAATGAGAGTCTGACGAGTCCATCTTTCATTGTTTATTTTGTTAAACTCTGTTATAGGGGTCATTGACTGCACTTTTTACACATTTTAACAGCTCACTCACGTCTTAATGAAGTGCTTGTGCCACATTTTGTTCTCATTTTCTTTAATTTTTTAATTATTGAAGCAAATTTGTTTTCATTTTTCTTGGCTTTTTTCAAACGCTCTGATATATACAGTGGTGTGAAAAAGTGTTTGCCCCCTTCCTGATTTCTCATTTTTTTGTGTTTGTCACACTTAAATGTTTCAGATCATCAAACAAATTTAAATATTAGACAAAGATAACACAAGTGAACACAAAATGCAGTTTTTAAATGAAGATGTTGATCATTAAGGGGAAAAAAATCCAAACCTACATGGCCCTGTGTGAAAAAGTGATTGCCCCCTAAACCTAATAACTGGTTGGGCCACCCTTAGCAGCAACAACTGCAATCAAGCGTTTGCGATAACTAGCAAGAGTCTTTTACAGCACTGTAGAGGAATTTTGGCCCACTCATCTTTGCAGAATTGTTGTAATTCAGCCACATTGGAGGGTTTTCAAGCATGAACCGCCTTTTTAAGGTCATGCCACAGTATCTCAATCGGATTCAAGTCAGGACTTTGACTAGGCCACTCCAAAGTCTTCATTTTGTTTTTCTTAAGTCGTTCAGAGGTGGACTTGATGGTGTATTTTTTATCATTGTCCTTCTGCAGAACCCAAGTGCGCTTCAGCTTGAGGTCACGAACAGATGGCCGGACATTCTCCTTCAGGATTTTTTGGTAGACAGCAGAATTCATGGTTCCATTTACCACAGCAAGTCTTCCAAGTCCTGAACCAGCAAAACAACCCCACACCATCACACTACCACCACCATATTTTACTGTTGGTATGATGTTCCTTTTCTGAAAAGCTGTGTTACTTTTACGCTGGATGTAATGAGACACACACCTTCCAAAAAGTTCAACTTTTGTCTTGTCAGTCCACAGAATATTTTTCAAAAGTCTGGGGGATCATCAAGATATTTTCTGGCAAAACTGAGACAAGCCTTTGTTCTTTTTGCTCAGCAGTGGTTTTCGTCTTGAAACTCGGCCACGCAGGCCATTTTTTCCCAGTCTCTTTCTTGTGGTGGAGCCATGAACACTGACCTTAACTGAGGCAAGTGAGGCCTGCAGTTCTTTGGATGTTGTTGTGAGTGTCATGAACTGGGCTTGATGTTCAAGCCCAGCTCTGTGACGCGGTGGCTGGTCACTCTTTTGTGTGATTTCTTGGTTGAGAACAGATGTGGCAGTAATCACGCTTGGGTGTGGCTAGAGAAATGAACTCAGCTTTCCAAAGATGTAATAAACCACAGTTAATTTATGTTTTAGCAGCGGGGGGGGGGGGGCAATCACTTTTTCACATAGGGCCATGTAGGTTTTGATTTTTTTTAACCTTAATAATAAACACCTTCATTTAAAAACTGCATTTTGTGTTTACTTGTGTTATATTTGTCTAATATTTGAATTGTTTGATGATCTGAAACATTTCAGTATGACAAACATACAAAAAAATGAGAAATCAGGAAGGAGCAAACACTTTTTCACACCACTGTAGCCTGTCACTTAAAGAAACAGACTTCAGCTGTTCAGCTCCACCCTCCCTCTTATGTCAGTTAGCCATTAGCTGAGTAGCTTCTAGCCTGCTCCTTCCAGCTGGGATAAGCAGCGCTGGTTCACCGATCCAGGGTCATTTATGCATCTCGCGTTATCCCAGCCCACCCCCCAACAACCCCACCGAGATGCTACATTAAATCGCCAGCATCGCATGCTCCACTGATAGCTGCAAACCAAGGCTGGTGGCCGAGCCACGGGATCTCAAAGGGCAATGCCTCGCTCTGCGGTACTCTCCGCTCCTCTCCCACAGCCAGCTGGGGGATGACCCGTCACGAAGCGGCTCCCCCATGCTACCCGTAAGAGTTTGCCCGGAGGATGGTTTGGGAGCTGAGCCAGTAGATCCAGGCAGCATCCCCGGGTTGCGGCAACTACCTGCGCCACGCTCTGGGTGCCAGCATAGGCAGTTGCTGTGAGCCGGGAATGCTGCCTGGAGCTGCTGGCTCTCAGCTCCCCATGATTGGTATGCCGGCGCCCTACCGCAGAACCACGGCGAAACCATCGGGAGACAGGCCAGCGCGACGCGAGGCACATTGTAGACCACGGACCGGTGAACCAGGTGATAACAGGGATGGTTATTAGGGTGACTAAGATCTGAAGAAAATAACAATATAAGCCACGCTCAGTTCAAGCTTGCTGTTATCAGTGTTAGCTTGAGGGCTAATAGCTCAGGGGCTAATAGGCTACCTTTGGCAACACTTCCATAGACATGACAGAAAGCTAGGCAGGCCAATAATAGAGCAGTGGGCTGGTCTGAAGGACGGCGGTGGGCTGGCTTTTTCTAAACGTGACATTAATGATTTCCACAAAAAAGTCAAACGTTTCTGGTGTTTCTGGGAGAGAAAAACAAGATAAAAGGCTGTGTGTGTGTTTTTGTGTTTTTTTTTAAAGAGAATTGACTGTTTTGAAAATTTTGGGATAATTTGGTGACCAGTAGACTAATTTCATACAGTTAAAACTTACAAACAACACCATTTTTCAGTCAATGATCCCTTTAAGGCTTTTTAACTTTCCCCACATACCTAGTTAATTAGATTATAGATAGATAGATAGATAGATGTACGTTATTGATCCCAAACTGGGAAATTACAGTGTAACAGCAGCATGACAGTTGACAACAAAACAACAGAAACACACACATGACAGACAAAGGGATTATCCATGGAAAGTAAAAAAAACTAACACTGTGGAGAGTGTGGGAAATGAGGAGGCAGGCTTACGAATAGACAAAGTTTATTAACACTCTCACATCAGTCATACACAGAAAAAAACATGATACAGCCAAGCACAGTCTCTCCTTATATTCCAACAGATCATCTCACCTCTGCATGACATTTCACATCACACTGCATGACATCTAACAACACAATACATTCCCCTTGAACCCCCGTCTTCCTCTTCTTGCTAACTCCCCATGACGCCCCTGACTATTGTCCTCTTATGTTTAACCACTGCATCCTGACTGAGACACTGCCTGACTCTTCTAGCCTCTATAATATGCATTTTGTGTCTGCTACACCCCCCCACCCACCCCCAGACAGAGTTTCAGTCCGCACATCTTTTGGGCTTCAGTCTCCTCCCATATCTGCTGTAACAGCGGTCTCTGTGCCGGCGGGGGGCTGCTGGACGTGCGTCTGACTGCGGGTGGGCCATGGTGAGGGGGGGGGGATCCGCTTTGCCCGTGTGGCTGTCCTGATGAATCGTTTGCCTGGGGAGTTCTCAGTGGGGGTCTTCCACACCGAGGGGCCCGAGCCAGCAGCACTTGCTCGTCGGCCACTACAAAGGTGGGCTTAAGTCTGTCTATGCATATTTTCTCCCGACGCCCCCACAAGTCTAACAAAAAATGCTTGTCCCCTGTTTCCAGCACTCTGAACGGGCCATCATAGGGTGGGCGCAATGGAGGGCGGTGGGCATCGTGTCTGACGAACACGAACTCCACGTTCTTCAAAGTTTTTGGCATGAAAGCGTGTGGAAAACAGTGGTGGGCCGGGCCGGGCAGCGTGCCTGTGTCTGCACTACGCTGCAAACGCTGAGACGGGCAGTTGTCCGGCGCGGGATTATCTGGCAAAAATTCCCTGGGCAGGCGCAGTGGCTGAGAAAAAAACAGCTCAGCCGGGGAAGCCTCCAAATCCTCTTTTGGTGCAGAACACAACCCCAATAAATCCCACAGCAACCGGTCAACCCAATTTGCATCCGTCAACGAAGCCCTGAGTGTTGCTTTCAGTGACCTGTGAAAACGCTCGCATAACCCATTTGCCTGTGGGTTGTACACGGTTGTGCGGTGAACTGCAACACCCAGGCTGTGGGCCATTGCGGACCAAAGTTTGTAAACAAACTGAGGGCCCCTATCGGACGTGATGTCCGACGGGATTCCAAAACGCGCCACCCATGTTGTCAAAAAAGCGCGCGCCACATCCGCAGACGTGGTTGCCGCCAGCGGGACTGCTTCTGGCCAGCGTGTGGTGCGGTCCACCACTGTCAGAAGGTGCGTGCACCCCTGCGATGGCGGGAGAGGGCCCACGAGGTCCACGTGAACATGGTCGAATCTTTTAGCCGGTATACTAAACGGCTCCAAAGGAGCCTTTGTGTGTCTGTGCACTTTGGCTCGTTGGCACTCTACGCAGGCTGCCGCCCACTCTTTCACTTGTTTGCGCAGGCCTGGCCACACGAATTTCGCTCCCACCATTTTGACTGACGCGCGCACTCCTGGGTGCGCCAGAGCGTGAAATGACTCAAACACGCGGCGGCGCCACACCACTGGGACCACCAGGAGCGGGTGTCCCGTGGAGACGTCGCAGATTAGGGGGGGCTTGCCGTCTTGCAGTACTCTGCTCTCCAGCCTTAACCATGTTGGTCCAGACTGGAGCATGCACACGTCCGTATCGCCAATCTGCTCTGCGGCCATGGCTGTATAATCTATCCCTACGCAGACTGGGGCCACAACCACGCGCGAGAGGCAGTCCGCCACCACATTCAGTTTACTCGACACATGCTGAATATCGGTCATAAACTCCAAGATCTCGGCCAGCTGTCTCTGCTGCCGGCCCAACCATGGTTCCGAAACCTTGGCCATCGCGGACGTCAGCGGCTTGTGGTCCACGAACGTGGTGAAGCTGCGTCCTTTCAGCCAGAACTGGAAGTGGCGTATGGCCAGGTGGAGAGCCAGCAACTCCCTGTAGAACACGCTGTATTTGCGCTCACTGTCGCACAAAGCCCTGCTGAAAAAAGTGAGCAGCTGCCAAGAACCGGCGACACGTTGCTCCACGACAGCCCCTATGGCCATGTCCGAGGCGTCGGTAGTGAGCGCTATCCGGGCCGCCGGGTCTAGGTGCGCCAACAGTGAGGCGTTTGCCAGGGCTGTTTTAACCTCAGAGAACGCCTGCTCTCGCTCCGGAGTCCATTCGACTCCATCCGCGGGTTTCCGTGTCTTGAGCGCAGCGTACAATGGCTGCATGAGTTCAGCTGCGCGGGGGAGGAAACGGTTATAAAAGTTAACCATCCCCAAAAATTCCTGCAGCGCCCAGACCGTCTGAGGCCGGGGAAAGTTCACCACGGCGCACATTTTGTCGGGCAAGGGTATCGCTCGATCCGGTGATACACGGTGCCCCAAAAAATCAATCTCCGTCACGCCGAACTGGCACTTCGCCGGGTTGATTATTAACCCGTGCTCCTCCAACCTCTGGAAAACCGTCCTGAGGTGGGTTACGTGTTCGTCTTCGGACACACTGGCTACCAGGATATCATCCAGGTAGACGAACACAAACGGGAGATCGCGCAGCACCGCGTCCATCATGCGCTGGAACATCTGTGCCACTTCTTTTAATCTGAATGGCATGTGCAGGAACTCGAACAAGCCGAACGGAGTTATTACCGCTGTTTTGGGTATATCCTCCGCACGCACTGGGACTTGGTGGTAACCGCGGACCAGGTCTATTTTAGAAAAAATGCGTGCTCTGGCGAGGTGAACGGAAAAATCCTGAATGTGGGGAATCGGGTAGCGGTCGTGTGCTGTGGCATTATTCAACCTGCGGAAATCACCGCATGGTCGCCACGACCCCTCAGCCTTAGGCACCATGTGTAGCGGGGATGCCCATGGGCTGTTCGATCGCCTGATGATGCCCAACCTTTCCAGGTTGGCAAACTACTCATGCGCTATGGCCAGCTTAGCTGCATCCAAGCGCCGAGGTCATGCGAAAACGGGTGGCCCGGTGGTGGTGATAAAGTTGCCCACCCCGTGTTTAGCGATGGCCGCCAAAAACGTCGGGACCGTGAGTGCTGGGAACTGAGTGAGCAGTGTGTGGAACTTACCGCCTGGAGCTGTGACGTTGGCTTGTGTTACTGGCCCGGCCCCTCGAGCTGTACAGGGGAGAGAATCAAAAGACAGTGCATTAACCAGGTGCCTGTTAGCACCATCAACTAGTAAACCATGCGCACACAGAAAATCAGCTCCCAGGACTGGGAAACTCAGTGCTGCTATGACAAAAGTCCACTCGTATGTACGGCCGTGTAGAGATAAAGCCAGCGTTCTCTCACCAAAGGTCTTAATGCCCGAGCCGTTCACTACCACCAGCCCGGGGCCGCTAGGTCCTGCCAGCCGGTCGGCATAGGTCGGCAGGATGATGCTCTTCTGGGCTCCGGTGTCTACGAGGAAACGCCTCCCTGAGCGCAAGTCCATCACGTAGGGCAGCTTGTTTTCTTCACTGGCAGTCGCAGCTGCTACCAACTGCCGGCCTTGGCGTTTCCCGAGCGCTTGAATTGGCACGGTGGCACACATCTGCATGCGTTCTCTCCGAAGCGGTGGTGGTAGAAACAGAGCGTGTCTCTCTGGCGCTCCTTGGCCCCCGCTGCCGCTACCGTCGGTGGCTCCTCGCCTCCTCTGGTCGTCTCGCTGGGCTCCGACGCGGCCACGTTGACTGTGAGCGCTTTGGTAGTGAGGATGATCCGGTCTGCCTCCTGGGCTAGCGCCCGGTAGTCACACGCGGCCAGCAACGGCGAATTGGCCAGAACCGCTCTTGCCTCTGTTGGAAGGTTCCGGAGGAAAAGGTGGGCAAACAGAAAATGCCCGTCGTCCGTGCCCATTAACGCCAACATCTTCTCCATCAAATCAACAGCCGAACCATCTCCTAACTTGGAATGCCTCAGGAGCCTCTCTGCTCTCTCACTGTCCGAGAATGTGTAGTGCTGGGTCAGCGCAGCTTTGAGAGCCTTGTATCTCTCGTGGGCTGGGGGCTGGTCGAGCAGGCTTGCTACCTGCTGAGCTGTGCGAGCGTCCAGCGCTGCAACCATATAGTAAAATTTGGTGTCGTCTGCTGTTATTCCCCGGAGGGCGAACTGAGCCTCGGTGTGGTGGAACCAAGAGCGCGGGTTGTGCTGCCAAAAGTCTGGTAGCTTGACTGAAACAGCGCACGCGTTGTTGGGGGTTCCCGTCCGGGCCGACTCCGGGGTTCTTGCCTCGTGTTCCATAATACGTCCAGGGTCACCAGTGTGGAGAGTGTGGGAGATGAGGAGGCAGGCTTACGAACAGACGAAGTTTATTAACACTCACATCAGTCATACGCAGGAAAAACATGATACAGCCAAGCACAGTCTCTCCTTATATTCCAACAGATCATCTCACCTCTGCATGACATTTCACATCACACTGCATGACATCTAACAACACAATACATTCCCCTTGAACCCCCGTCTCCCTCTTCTTGCCAACTCCCCATGACACCCCTGACTATTGTCCTCTTATGTTTAACCACTGCATCCTGACTGAGACGCTGTCTGACTCTCCTAGCCTCTACAATATGCATTTTGTGTCTGCTACAACATGACTATAAAACCTATATACATCATAGCTTAATATATGATGACCCGTATAAACACATGAATCATCCCATTGCACAAAGAAGGACTATCAGGAGCAGAGTGAAAAGTGATGTACCAGTTAGTCTGTAAGGTGCAGTGTAGCAGCAAACATAGCTATGACCAGAATACAACATCATAGTGAGTTATTGTACAGTGAAATTGCACGTGGCAAGAAAGATTTCCTGTACCTGGCTGTTCGACAACGAAGCTGTAGTAGTCTACTGGAGAAAGTGCCTCACTGTCTATCTAGTGTGTGGTGGAGGGGGTGATCAGGATTGTCCATGATGGATTGCAGTTTATTTAGTGTTCTCCTCTCCATCACTGTCTCAAAGGTCTCCAGTCTGAGACCAATTACAGAACCAGCCCTCTTGATAATCTTATCAAGTCTGTTGGTATCTCTGGCCCTAATACTACTACCCCAACAGACCGCAGCAAAGAAGATGGCACTGGCAACAACAGTCTGGTAGAAAAGCTCCAGCATCCTGCTGCACACGTTGAAGGATCTCAGCTTTCTCAGGAAGCAGAGTCTGCTCATCCCCTTCTTGTGTGCAGCATCGGTGTTGGATCTCCAGTCCAACCCGCTGCTGATCCTGACACCCAGATATTTGTAGTCCTCAACCACTCCCACATCCTCCCCCCTAATCTGCAGTGGCTGAGAAGGAGCCTTCCTCTTCCTGAAGTCAGTCACCATCTCTCTGGTCTTGCTGTCATTCAACCTCAGGTGATTCTGCTCCGTCCACTCCACAAATCTGTCTACCAGTGCCCTGTACCCCCCCTCCTCTCCTCCTCTTATACACCCCACAACAGCTGAGTCATCAGAGAATTTTTGCAGGTGGCATGACTCAGTGTTGTACTGAAAGTCAGTGGTGTATAAGGTAAAAAGAAAAGGAGAGAGCACAGTCCCCTGTGGCACTCCCGGAATCACTAGCCACCACTCCAGACAAGACACTGCCCAGCCTGACAAACTGTGGTCTGCCTGTCAGGTAGTCAGTAATCCAGGAGATCACAGAGCTGTCAACCCCCATCACCCGCAGCTTCTCGCCCAGCAGCAGTGGCTGGATAGTGTTAAAGGCACTGGAGAAATCAAAAAAAGTGATTCTCACAGTATCTCCTCCACCATCCAGGTGCAGATGGGCTCGTTGCAACAGGTAGATGACAGCATCTTCAACTCCTAAATGGGGCTGATATGCAAACTGCAGAGGGTCCAGCCACGTCTTCACCTGCGGCCTCAGGTGGGCTAAGACCAGCCTCTCCAGGACCTTCATCCCATGAGATGAGGGCAACTGGTCGGTAGTCATTCAAATCTGATGGAGATTACTTCTTGGGGACAGGAGCCAGGCAGGATGTCTTCCACAGCACCGGTACTTTCTCCAGACTCAGGCTGTACAGGTGTTTCAGTACCGGAGCTAGTTGGTTGGCACAGGTCCTCAAGGTCCTTGCGGAGATGCCGTCAGGGCCCAAAGCCTTCCACTGACGGAGTCTCTCCAGCTGTTTCCACCTGATCTGTAGTCACCGTGAAGTGAGGGAGGGTCCTGGTGCCCCCTGAGGAGGAGGGAGATGGAGAGAGGTTCTGCATGGGAGTGTGGGTGGGGAGGGGTGCGTGGGGGTCTGGTTGTGTTGCCCGGGTGACAGGCTGTGAGTTGAACCTATTAAAAAACATATTCAGTTCCTCAGCTCTCTCCTGGCTCCCAGATGGCTGCCGGACTCTCCCCTTGTACCCAGTTATTTGTTTCATTCCCTCCCACACATCTTTAGTGTTATTTTGCCTGAGTTTCTCTTCCAACTTCCTCCTATAATTGTCCTTGCACCTCCTCAGTATCTCTCTCAGCTCATGCTGCACTCCCCTCAGCTTCTCCTTGTCTCCAGCCCTAAAAGCTCTCTTCTTTTTGTTCAGAAGTGCTTTCAGGTCACTGGTGACCCATGGTCTGTTGTTGGAGAAGCAGCGTACAGTCTGAGCTGGCATGGTCATGTCTTCACAGAATCTAATGTATTCTGTGATGCAGTCGGTCATATTGTCTATGTCCACCCCATGGGGTTTACAGAGTACGCTCCAGTCCGTCGTCTCGAAGCAGTCCTGTAGTGCATCAGCAGCCTCCTGTGTCCACCTCCTCACAGTCCGTGTATAAGCAGGCTGCCTTTGCATAAGGGGGACGTACTTGGGTGATAACATGACCATGCAGTGACCTGATTTACCAATATGGGGTAGAGCTGTGGCACTATATGCATCCCTGACATTGGCATACAGTAAATCCAGTGTTTTGTTCTCTCTGGTGGGACAGTCAACAAACTGGTGAAAGTTTGGTAGTGTTTTTCTCACTGAGACATGGTTAAAATCACCTGTGATGGCCATGAATGCATCCAGGTGTTTCTCCAGTAATGTGGCCGCAGTGGAGCTGATGACGTCACAGGCAACCGCTGCGTCAGCTAACGGAGGGACATAGACGATAACAATTAAAGCGCACTTCATTTCTCGCAGCATATAAGGTCTCATACTGACAGCCAGCAGTTCAATCTCCGGGCTGCAGCACTTTTCCTTCACATAAATGTGCCTGGGGTGACACCATCGTTCATTAACAAGAAGTGCCACTCCTCCTCCTCTCTTTTTCCTGCTGTTTTTCACGTCTCTGTCTCCTCGTATAGTCCTGAAGCCAGGTATCACTACGTTTACATCCGGGATCTGTGAGTGTAACCACGTCTCTGTAAAACACATGAAACTACACTCACGATACTCCTTTTGTGTTCTGACCAGCGCTGTAAGCTCGTCTGTTTTATTCCCCAGCGATCGCACGTTCCCGGTGATGATCATCGAGACAGCCGGCTTATGCTTCCTCCTCCTCCTCCTCACCTTCGCTCCAGCCCTTCGCCCACGGTGTCTCCTCTTCAGCTCATCCGGGATGAGGGGTTTCACTGCCGGCCGCAGCGCTCCAGGCTCCGGCCTCCTCAGCGCAATCAGCTGTTCGCGTGTGTAAGCAATGCGTCCGCCCCCTCCTCTGTTGATCTCCATTGCCCGAGGAAGAGAAAAAGCAATGAAAACTAGGAAAAGACAGACTAAAATAGAGAAAAAAAAGTTGGCCAGTCTTAGTCCGAGTATTCCTACAGAGCCCTAGTTAATAAGAGACACACTATATACAGGTATAAACAGATAGAAACACAAAGACATGAGAGAGTTGCTGCTGGTATGGCCGCCCTGCCTCCGGCACCATTAAAAAAAAAAAAAAAAAAAATGGCAGATTTTTTTTTTTTTAATTCCCCATATTACAGTTACAATAAAGCTTGTAATGTTAATTTATACAAAACTTTTTAAGGGGTTTTTCTATTCAACCCATTTCCTTCACAAGCCCATCTTTTTTGTTGAATGAATTTGGGCTTTTTATTTTTACTTTTTTTTTTTCCAAATTTATCACCTTCACTGTCCAAGATGATGTCCTAGTCTTGTAATCCAAATATAGTGCTCCCCTCCCCATTTCTGGCAAACCATCCTTCATTAGGCCAAAGGCTGCTTGATTATTAATACAATTAAAAGGCTGAAGAAAAGACTGCATCAGCTTATCTAGGTAAACCACTAAACCTGCTTTCTGAAACAGGACCAAAGAGGAAAGAGCACCAACACAAGCATGTTCTCCAAGTACTTATACTGATTTCTCCTAGTTCAATAACATTTGTTGCTCTTCAGAATTCTAGTTTTGAATTTAATGTTTACATTCCTATGTTGAAAATATACGAGTGTGCACTTTTTAAATAAAAAATATTTACGTTTCACATTTTTTGTTATTGTCAGATTGTTTATTATTTATTTATTATTTAGGGCAGCACGGTGGTGCAGTGGTTAGCACTGTTGCCTTACAGCTAGAAGGTTCCTGGTTCAAATCCCCAGGTTGGCAGGGGTTGGAACCTTTCTGTGTGGAGTTTGCATGTTCTCCCTGTGCTGTGTGGGTTTACTCCGGGGGCTCCGGTTTCCTCCCACAATCCAAAGACATGCATGTTAGGTTAATTGGTTGTTCTAAATTGTCCCTAGATATCTGTTTCCTATAGGCCCTTAGAATAGAGGGTTAGTATTAGTGAAAAGCGCTTTGAGTGGTCTTTGTGACTAGAAAAGCGCTATATAAGTGCAGGTTAGTTAGTTAGTTAGTTAGGGTGATGAATGCTGGTTGGAGGGGGCCCCTGTGAATTTTTGCCTAGGGCCCCAAGAGACTTTAGAATCACCTACGAGCTTAATAAAACTAGGGTCAATACAGGAGAGCTCTTTGAAACATGGAGAGGTCTTGGAGCCAGAACCCATTTATCTCACAGAGCCGTGAATATAGCAATTTTGTGGTTTCATCAGGGTGTGTCAGGGTTTGCAAAAGGTTGCCAAACAAGTTGCAAACAGTTTTTAAGGTCCCACACAGTTTAAATTTTTTGTGAAAATATATTTTTTTCGCAAACAGTTGCAGAAGTTTGCAAAAAAGTTGTAAACATTTGCAAATGGTTGTAATGTGGGAATCAATGAAATGATGAGACTGATGATTTCTCAGTATTGATTTATTCCATTTCACATCCCACGGCTCTCTCTCTCTCAGTCGGAAAAATAAGAGGAAGAGCTGCGGTCAAGCACCCACATTTATACCCACGCATCAAACACAGAATCACATTTACATTTAATCACTCTATTTACATTTAATCACTCCAGAGTCCTCTTGTCTCTTCTGTTTGACCCCAGGAGGTCAGACCGTCCTTGCAGGTGGTCCAGACTCATTGTCCCTCTGAGGCGTGATGTCAATACACACCGCAAGCTTAAAGTCCTTCTGAGCTTGGGTCTCTGCTGTGGAATATGTGAGCTTCATAATGTTACCGTTATGGGCGCCACAGTAACACATTTGCAAATGGTTATACATATGTCACTACAGTTCTTTTTGGTTCAAAGTAGTGAACACGAGATGACGCACGATGACACTGTGATCGCGAGACATTTCAAGACTGTTGCACGATAATCCAAGATGGCGACTCACATTGACCGAGCATAAACAAACTTTTCCACAGGTAGCTTTTTCTTGCCATTAATCCACTAACTGACTGTCTGTTCTTCTCTTTCTTTTGTCATATATTATTTCCACCATCTACTCGACTGAGCTGGAGGAACTTGAGGACTATATCGAAGAGTTCTATCACCGCTGCTGTGACATGACAGAACCTAGTGTTTCTCCCGATAAGCCTCCCTTTCCTTCCTCCTCAACTAAGTGACCTAGACCCGCGGAATCACTGATAATAACACCCGAGAAATCACAGAGCAGCCCAGAGGTTAATGACACTCTTTCTTCCATTAAAAGTAAACTTTCCAGCATGGATGCTAGACTTAAGTTGGTTGAGTTGCTCCATAAAGAATTCCAGGACATTCGGGAGAGTCTGGAACTAAGCCAAGTGCAGCTCATCTCTCTCTCTTTGAAAAAAACGATACCTTGAAAAAATCAGTAAACACGCGAACCACACAACTTGACATTGTAAAAGAAAACCAGAAAATGAAAGAAACCATTCTCGACCTGCAATCACACAGCATGAGAGATAACTTGGTTTTCTCCAGAACTGTGGGGGGGAAAAAACAATGAAAATCCAGAACAGCTGATCTCTGAATTCATGTCTACACAGCTGAAAATGCCCCCCAACATTGTGAAATCAATTACCTTTCACAGAGTCCACCACATTGGACAGAAAAATCCCCAAAACAAATGTCCCAGATCCATTGTTGCCAAATTTGAACATTTCAAGCAAAAGGTTCTGGTACAGAGGCAGGACAGGTATCTTAAAAGCACAAATTATGGTCTAAATGATCAATTTCTACAAGAAATTATGGAAAGAAGAAGGCTTTTCCCCATTAGGAAACAAAAAAATCCAAGAAGGTAAACGAGTAATTATTTCTGTGGGTAGATTGTTTATAGATGGCAAGCTGTTTATGGATAAAACATAACCCCCTGGCTATTCTAGATTCTAGTTTGTTTCCTTCGCTACATGTGAAAAAGGAGGGCAATTGTGTGCAGGTCTCTAGGTCTTGTATGCACACACGCACACTACTGACATACAAAACACAAAAGTACACTTAGTTAGCCTCCAGCGCAAAACCAGTTAGTGAAAGCATGTCCACATTAAAGCCTGTCATGTGGAATGTATGTGGAATCGGTACCAGGGAGAAGAGGCTAAACGTTTTTAGTCGACTGAAGGATCTACAGGCAGAGTGTTATTACAGGAAACACATTTCTAAGTCGTCTGTAGATGCATTCACCTTCCCTGAATTTCCCCACATGTACTCATCCTGCTTTAATTCCAAACAAAGGGGGGGTAGCTATATTGGTAAACAGAACTAGCACTCAGAATCAGAATCAGAATCAGAATCAGGTTTATTGCCATTGTTCATGTAGTACACAAACTAGGAATTTGTCTCGGTGCAATGCTGCAACATTAAACATGATAAAATAAAAGAAATAAACTATACCTGCAATAAAGTGTAGAATAAGAGTAAGTGATACTGGTCAGCAGTTAAAATATATTAGCGAGCAGCAGATACTGTGGAGAACTATATAGTGCAGTCGGTAATGCAGGAAGAAAACAGTGATGATTGACATGAGTCTGGTTGAGCTGCTGTACATAGTGCACGAGAGTCAATAAGTCACTTAGTGTTCAGCAGTCTGATGGCAGAGGGGAAGAAGCTGTTCATGTGATGGGAGGTTTTAGTCTGGATGGACCGAAGTCTTCTACCTGAGGGGAGTGGGGCAAACAGTACGTGACCAGGGTGTGAGGGATCGGCTATGATCCGGCCAGCATGCCTCCGGGTCCTGGAGATGTACAGATCCTGGAGAGATGGGAGCTTGCAGCCGATCACCTTCTCAGCAGTGCGCACGACGCGCTGCAGCCTTAGTCTGTCCCTGGCAGTGGCTCCTGCATACCACACGGTTATGGAGGTGGCGAGGATGGACTTGATGATGGCTGTGTAGAACTGCACTAACATCTTGGTGGGTAGCTTGAGCTTCCTCAGCTGCCGCAGGAAGAACATCCTCTGCTGGGCTTTTTTGATGAGTGAGCTGATGGTCGGCTCCCATTTGAGGTCCCTGGTGATGGTAGTGCCTAGGAAGCGGAAGGAATCAGCAGTGGTGATGGGAGAGCCTGTGAGGGTGAGGGGGGGCAGAGGGGTAGTGACTTTCCTGAAGTCTACAATCATCTCCACTGTCTTCAGAGCGTTCAGCTGCAGGTTGTTATTGTTGCACCAGGACGCCAGCTGGGCCACCTCTCTCCTGTAGGCGGACTCGTCGCTGTTGGAGATGAGCCCGATGAGGGTGGTCTCGTCCGCAAACTTGATCAACTTGACAGACTGGTGGCTGGAGGTGCAGGAGTTGGTGTAAAGGGAGAAGAGTAGGGGGGAAAGTACACAGCCCTGGGGTGATCCGGTGCTGATGCTAGTAGAGTCTGAGACAGTCTTTCCCAGCTGCACATGCTGCCTCCGGTCCGTCAGGAAGTCGGTGATCCACCTGCAGAGGGAGTCAGGTACGTTGAGCAGGGATAGCTTGTCCCGGAGCAGAGCGGGGCGGATGGTGTTGAATGCGGAGCTGAAGTCCACAAACAGGATCCTGGCGTAGGTTCCCGGGGAGTCCAGGTGCTGCAGGATGGAGTGGAGGGCCAGGTTGACTGCGTCGTCTACAGACCTGTTGGCTCGGTAGGCAAACTGCAGCAGGTCCAGGAGAGGGGTGGTGATGGACTTGAGGTGGGGCAGGACCAGGCGCTCAAAGGACTTCATGACTACAGAGGTGAGCGCTACAGGTCTGTAGTCATTAAGTCCAGTGATCCGTGGCTTCTTGGGGACAGGGATGATGGTGGAGGATTTGAGGCAGGACGGCACGTGGCATAACTTAAGGGAGGTGTTAAAAATGTCTGTGAAGACAGGAGCCAGCTGTTTCGCACAGTGTCTCAGGGTGGAGGGAGACACGCCGTCCGGACCGGGGGCCTTGCGCGGGTTCAGTCTGGAGAACTGTTTGAGCACGTCCTGCTCACTGATGATAAGGGCAGGGGGGGAGGGGGGGTGCCTTTAATGAAGTAGGGATTGTGGAGGCTGTGGAGCTGGAGGGAGGGGGGGAGTTGGACACAGATGACGAGGTGTCAAAACGGGCATAGTGTTGGGACAGTCTTTGACAAAGGGCTTTGTCATCCTGACCTTTAGGAGCCTGAGGCCGATAGTTGGTGATTTGCCTCAGTCCTCTCCACACAGAAGCCGAATCATTAGCAGTGAACTGCCGCTGGAGTCTCTCAGAATACACAGATTTAGCTCTCTTCAGCTCTCTGTTAAACCGGTATTTAACTTCCCTGTAGCAGTCCCTGTCTCCACTTTTCAGCGCTGCTTCCTTCTCCTTCCTGATCTGTCTGAGCTTAGCTGTGAACCAGGGTTTGTCATTAGAGTAACTCACCCTGGTGCGTGATGGAAGAATGTCCTCTTCACAAAAGTGGATATATGAGTTCACAGTGTCCGTATATTCATCCAGATCATGCATGGCTCGTTTAAACATGCCCCAGTCAGATATTTCCATGCCCGTTTCCAGCTTCTCCTCAGCTTCACTGGTCCGTTTCTTCGTAGTGCTCACGACAGGTTTAGTGAGCTTCAATCTCTGTCTGTATGTGGGAATGAAGTGAACCATCACGTGATCAGATAATCCCAGCGCAGCGCGGGGAACAGCGCGATATGCGTCTTTCACTGTGGTGTAACAGTGATCCAGTGTGTTTAATCCTCTGGTGGGGCATTTAATAAACTGTTTGTAGCGGGGGAGATCGTGGCTCAGATTGCTCTGATTAAAGTCGCCAGCCACAATAACCAGAGAGTCTGGAAAAATCCGCTCTGTGTGTTGAATGTGATCCGCGAGCACGCGCTGAGCTTCGCGCGTGTCCGCGTCGGGAGGGACGTACACAGCGATGAGTATGAAAGAAGCAAACTCCCGTGGGGAATAAAAAGGCTTGCAGTTAATAACAAGAAATTCCAGGGCGGGAGAACAGTGTTTGGAAATTACCGTTACATCGGAGCACCAGCTGCTGTTGATGTAGAAGCAGACTCCGCCTCCTGTGGTCTTGCCGGAAAGCTCTGTGTCACGATCAGCACGAAAGAGCTGGAAACCCTCGAGGCGCAGCGCGCTGTCCGGTATATTTTCCCGGAGCCAGGTCTCAGTAAAACAGAGGGCAGCCGAGAAGGAGAGGTCCCTAAAACGCATCAGCAGTCTCAGTTCATCTACCTTGTTAGAGAGAGAGTTGGTATTGGACAGAAATATGCCAGGCAGCGCCGTTCGCGTGCCTCTCCTGCGAAGCCGCACGAGAGCGCCCGCTCGTCTTCCTCTCTTTCGCCGTCTTACTTTTCGAGCCAAGCAATGAACCAGATCGGCGGCAGGGGCTAAAAAAACTGGGAGGAGGTCCATGGGAGTGAAAGTCCTGATATTTAGAAGTTCTTCACGGGTATAAGTGCAAGCAGACACACAATTGACAAACAAAAACAAACAAAGAGCGCAGCGAAGCACCATGTCGACCACTGTGGGTGCCATCTTGGTGTCTGGACACCTTACTAATAATAGGAGGGGACTTCAACTTGGTAATAAATCCTGCAACTGGCAGGCTCAATACAGCAGGGAATTATTGAAAATGGCAGGCTACTGACACTCAGACAATACATGAGTGATTTTCATCTTTGCAATGCTTGGCGTTCTCTTCACCCAACTCTTAGAGAATACGCCTTCTTCTCACCAGTGCACCACTCATATTCTCATCTACACTTTTTTTTAGCTAGTAACTCCATTGTGAGGGATATCACAGACACAGAAATTTGCTCTAATCAAGCCATCAGTGATCAACATCAGGTATCTCTTACACTGGTGAATAAAAAAGCTACAAGGAAAACTAGGAGGTGGAAATTTAATGCATCACTACTCAAAGACAATGACTTTATTAACTATTTTAATAAGTAGTGGGAATCATATCTGGAAAACAATGATGTGCCAGGAATATCACCGTGTGTTCTTTTGTAAGCAGCAAAAGTGGTCATGCGAGGTAAAATAATCTCTTACTGTTCATATAAAAATGAAAAAGAAAAAGCACTGGCACTGGAGTTAGAACAGAAAATTAAATCACTAGAGCTAACCCGTGCCATTTCTCCACAGGAACAGGCACTCGACAATCTGAGAAAATTAAAGCTTGAACTAAAAGAAATTATGACTAAAAGGACAGTTTTTAATACAAAGACTCTGTCTGGAGAAGTTTGAACATCGTAATAAATTGGGGAGATACCTTTTTAACCAACTTAAACTGAGTAAAGAAAAAACAGCTATCCATTCTATTAAAGATATGACTGGAACTATCACCCATGATCCTGAAGAAATAACTCCTTCAGAAAGTTTTATGAAAACCTGTATTCATCTCAGATTAATCGGTCTGACTCAGAGCTAAATGAATTTCTGGACAATATTAATTTACCACGATTAAATAATAAACAGACTGCCGCTCTGGACTCACCTCTTTTAATGTCTGAACTCCAGGAAGTGCTTAAGCACATCCCAAATAACAAAGCTCCAGGACCAGATGGTTTTCCAGTAGGATCTATCTATAAATGCAAGATGTCTCTGTCTGTTTGTATGTGTGTCTCTGTGTGTGTGTTCCTCAGATATCTTCCAAACCGTTCATCAGACTGACCACAGATTTTTTTAAGTGCTTTGCTGAGGTTACGAGGGTGTACATCCCTGAATATGGAGTTGCTCAGTGAAAATATGTAATTTTCTTCAATAAAAGTTTAGCCAATAGCCACCACTCTGTTTCTTCATGCCCTGGCTTCTAGAAGTGTGGGCAGGGCTTCAGATTGACTCCATACTGATTGGATAATACATGGCATCATGGCCAGTCACTAGAGCTCTCCTCAACAAAACAAGGAAGTGAAAGCGACAAATTTGACCAGAAAAAGAGAATGCTGACGATTTAAAGCTTAAAAAAAAATATATTATAATGTTGCAGTGATTGCATTGCTCTAAAGAATAATTCGGCATATCGATGGCTGAAATGCAAAACCTCCTATCTGCAGGATTTTCTGATTTGCGGATTTCACTTTGGATGATGAGAACAAGGCTGCTCATATCTGACTGCAAGACAGTCCTGTCCTTTATTGTGACAGAAAATTATTCTGATAAAAAAAAATTAGCATAGCATTCTGCAAGAAAATAAATTTTTTTTTAGTTTTCTCAAAAAAAGTGTATTTTTCAGATAGGAGGTTTTGCATTTCAGCCATCAATATGTGGAGAACACGAGGTGTACGGATTCGCGGGGGGTGGGGGTGGGGCAGCCGCCGGACCAACTTATCGCAGTCTTTCCCAGGGAGCCGAGTCCAGCCTGCCCAATTAACGGGACGGAGTCTCGGCAGCTGCTTCACCCATGTGCCACCACTGTTCTTGGCAGCACTGCAGATTCAACATGGCGCTCCTCCTGGTGCGCGGCTATGTAGAAATTAAAAGTTAATAATACCACCGTGATTATGGAGCAGAATGGCCAGATCAATTGCATATCATATGCGGACACATATGCACACACTTTGACTAAACAACGACCGTGACAAAAAATGCCCAAATAACGAAAAAAATCATTTTTTATTTACTGACAAATTGGCAACACTGATGCAACAGCTGAAGCCAAACAGGTCATTCTGCTGAGTACAATAATGTTTGGTGTTTTGTACTTATAATATTGCTAAAACATAAAATGCACTACATTCATTCATCTTCTTCCACTTAATCCTTTTCGGGTTGCGGGGGGGCTGGAGCCTATCCCAGCATGGGTCTCAAATATTTGTAAATGTGTCCTGTTAAAGTACTGCATGAGTTTATTGATGATAGACTATAAGCTACACATATAAACTAAAACAATTATAATGATGATTGAACAACTCCCATTCCCCAAATTGCAAGATACAATACCTATGAATATAACTCTTAAAAGATCACACAAATAAGTCTGTCAAACATACAAGGGTTCTTAAACAGTCGCTAATATTGGATGTACCATTCATTTTCAATAATTCTGTAATTAATATTCACACAATCAAATAAATCTTAGTGCCATTTATTCCCTTTTATATTTGTCAAAGTCTAACATGTGTGATTGTCTACATATAGCCTACACCTCTTTGTATTCCACTTTCAAACACAGCCTACATTTGGGCCTGTTTTCAGACAAGAATACTTGCTTTCTACAGGCATGTACTAGTTCTATAAAGAATTCTGGCCTGTGCTGGCACCTACTTTCTTTAAAATGATGAACCAAATTAAAGAAGATCATGCAATCCCTCCAAATATGAACTCAGCTAGCATTATCCTTAAACCGGAAAAAAGCCCACTCTTCCATCCAGCTACTGTCCCATCTCACTTATGAATGTTGATCTTAAAAAAAATTGCAAAGCTCTCGTCAGAGGACTGTAGACTGTCATGAGCCGAGCCAGCTTGGTTTTCCCTGGCTCAGTCCTGATCTCTCTGTGGGTTTTGGATTCACTGTTTATGTGCATTTTGTGTATTTATTTTGTCACCTTAGCCACTGCCTGACCAGCAGCTGTTAGTCAGCATCTGTGAGCTATTTTTTCCCACGCTGCTGACAGTCTGCCGGTCTAACCACGCCCCCTCGCTCTCCCTAGTTCCATCAGCCATTTCCAGCCCCGGTAATGATCTTTCTCGTGCCTCGTCCAGGTGTTCCCAATTTGTGTGGACAGCGGAGTTTGGATTTAAGTAGCTCTTCGCTAGACAAACGCCGTTGAGTCATTGAACGAGTCACTCTTGTTCCCCACGGTGTGACCCTCACGTCAGGAAGGACTATTGTTTATGCTCGCCGATAGAACTGGACTTTTTGGGACTGCTCCTACTCGTCAGTAATTTGTTAGCGTTCCTCTGTGTGGTCAGCTGCTACGCTGGACCAGAAGCGTTTCCCCCTTTGCAGTAATGCTGCTACACTTCTGGCAGCATTTCTTCCCGCAGCATAACTGCTACGCTTAGGCTGTGCCCAGTTTGCGTTCCCCTGAGTTAGTAGAGCTTCCCGTAGTCTTCCCTGCTCTCCCGAGCGCACCCATATTGTATTATAATTCACTTGTTCATCTTTGTCTGTGAACAGTTTATGTCAATAAATGTGTGTTTGGTGAAACCCTGCATTTAAATCCTTCCATCCTTTCTCCTCGCACGGAGAGTTTATGACAGAATGACCCAGCCAGCAAAAAGGATTTAGCAGGTTCACCCACACATCATTTTTCCTTTTTTCATTATAACTGTTTCTCTGTTCTGGACTAACCTGTGTTGGAGTTCGTCATGCCCCGGCCTTGCCGAAGGAAAGGAACGGCAGTGGTGTTCCCCACGGTGAAGGAGGAATGGGCTGCGGAGTTCATTCAGGGCTTCGTTAATGATGCCCTCGCTGCCCGGGCTCCTAAGGAGATGCTGGAAAACTTGGACGGAGCAGTAGGCATCATGGAAGCCCATCCCGGGTTATGGACCTACCCGCAGTTCACCGACCTGCTCTCCACAGTCTGCTCGTTCCAGCATTTCTTCCCTGGTCTGGCATTTCCTGCAACGCCAAGATGGAGGTCTGCTTTCCCACAAACTGGCAGCCTCCGTGGTGCGCTGCTCGACCCTCCACTTGCTCCAGCACGGTCTGTTCTGAAACACAAAGGACAGCGCCATCCCGCAAGGAAACGCCGGGAGAAGCCTCCTGCTTCTGCAGCAGCCATCATCATTTCAGCCGCCGAGAGGTCCGCTGGATTCACCTCAGCCACACCTATCTCCGTCGTCAGGGAGACAGCTCCTCCAGTAGTCTGCGGAGGGGTCCAAGTCATCACTGGCACGAAGAGGGACGAGTCTCTGCCCTTTGCAGCTGCAGATGTCATCATCCGGGATGACAGGCAAGTATTTTTTTCATTCTGAATCATTGTTAACACTGAATCTTGCCTGTCTCCCGAGGGGGAGGCCCAGTATCAGCAGTCCACTGGGTCCCCTCCTCCAGCTGCAATTAATGATCGTTTTCTTCCCCTCTCCGTGTCTCCTCCTTTAATTTTTGAGGGCCTGCCGATCCAAGAACCGGTCCACCTGACGATGGAGGAGGTTGAGGCCCTGGATGATCCTGCCCAGGAGCCCGCACAGAGGCCTTTCCCCGCAGTCACACCGGCGGATGAGGAGTGGACAAATCTGCTCACCTTAGTCAACTGCCGGGTCGAGAAGGAGTGCCGTGAGAGGGAGGTCCAAGGACGCATTTCCTCAGCTGTGAGGGTTTCACCTCCTACGTTTGCTCACCCCCCAGATTCACCTTCGGACAAGGAGTGGGCGAACCTGCTCATTGTAGTCAATGGCTGGGTCAAAGAGGAGCACCTGAGGACCAGGACTGCAACCACCATCACGCCTGTTGCGGGGACCACCGCAGCAGAGTCACACCCTGGACCAGACCCCCTGCCGATGGGATCCGGACCATCACCGTTGACAGCGTCAGAGTCCTGGATGGCGGTAGAGCTTGAACCCAGGCAAGTTATCTCTCCTGCAGTTCAATTGCCTATGATTGAGAGATCTTGTCTGGCTCTTGGGGAGGAGAGTTGGGTGCAGCTCTTGGCCGCACCTGGGCTTCCATCTCCGGGCTCTGCCACTGCTAGCAACCCTAATCTTTCCTTCTCTCCCTTGCCTGTCAAGCCCCTCACTAGGGTCACCGGAGAGGAGCTACCATCACCGGGGTTTCCCACTGACGACAACGGGATGTTGGCGGCCCCAGAGGAGGTCGAAGGAGGCACAGCACCAGACGCGATGACAGATGCTACGCACCCCAAATCGCCAGAGTCCTGGACGGCGGTGGAGCCCGAGTTCAGGCAAGTGTGCTCCATTATGTCAATTTCTCATTTGTCAATGTCACACTGCCCAACTCATGGCAAGAAGGGTCCGGGGCAGCTTGTAGTAGCCCTTGGGGCCACCTCACCAGGCTCTGACGCTGCCGGCGACCCTGACTCGGTCTCCTTTTCTCTCCCTCCAGGGTCGGAGCCCCCTGCCAGGGTTGCCGGAGAGCAGCTGACTTTGCCAGAAGCCGCCGAGGATCAGGATCCAGCGCCAGGTGATGTTAGGAGCACCACCTCCCTCGCTGGGGAGGCCACCGCGGGAGCAATGAGGCCCCTGATTGGGGTCACCGCTGGTGCAACGGTGCTCCAGCCGGAGCCCATCATGGGTGCAGCCACGTCTCAGACCGGGACCGTCGTGGGTGCAGCTCTGGCCAAATCAGGGCCCACCACAGGTGCAGCTGAGCCTCAGCTGGAGGTCACCACGTGTGCAGCCATGTCCCAGACTGGGACCGTCATGGGTGCAGCTCTGGCCCAATCGGGGCCCACCGCGGGTGCTGCAGAGTCGCCGCCAGAGGTCACCTAGGGTCTGGCCCTGCCAAGGGAGGATGTTGCTGCTTCAGCCCCTCCTGCCAAGGTCGTCAGGGCTCCCCCCATTGATCGCCTCCTCAGCCTGGTGTCCTCTGCAGGTTGGCCCCTCTCACCATGGGTGCAGCTTTGACCCAATCGGGGTCTACCACGGGTGCAGCCAGAGCACAGCCAGAGGTCATCATGGGTGTGCAGTTGAGCCTCAGCCAGAGGCCATCGTGGGTTGCAGCGAAGCCAGCCCGGTAGGGATCCACCGCGGGTGCAGCGGAGCTGGCCCGGTCAGGTTCCTCCGCGGGTGCAGCGGAGATGCCGTGGTCCCTTATTCCTGCCCTACGCCATGGAGGTCCCCCTTTCCCAGTCCTGTTACCCACCAGTGAGCCTTCCAGTGGCAGGCCGCCTCCTGCTTCACCCCCTTCGGTCCTGGTGGCTCAACTACGCTGGCTGGCCGCCACAGAAGAATTGACTTCCTAGGTCAGGTGGCTCATGTTTTCCAGCAGGCTGCCAGAGTCTGTCCACTGGACCTTCTGCTGGGCCTGGGACTCTGGGCAGCCTCCGGAGCCCCAACGCCCGTGGACTTGGGGGGGTTAATTGTGGGTCCTGGGTGGGGCATTGTGTTCCCCCTTCCTGTTCCCCCTTCCTTCCACCCGGGTTTGTGTTGTTTGTTGTTGCAACTGTTGGGGGGGGGGGCTTCTTGATGTTACCTTGGGTGTCTGGGAATCTGCCCCTTAGAGGGGGGCTCTGTCATGAGCCGAGCCGGCTTGGTTTTCCCTGGCTCGGTCCTGATCTCTCTGTGGGTTTTGGATTCACTGTTTATGTGCATTTTGTGTATTTATTTCATCACCTTAGCCACTGCCTGACTGGCAGCTGTTAGTCAGCATCTGTGAGCTATTTTTTCCCACGCTGCTGACAGTCTGCCGGTCTAACCACGCCCCCTCGCTCTCCCTAGTTCCATCAGCTGTTTCCAGCCCCGGTAATGATCTTTCCCATGCCTCGCCCAGGTGTTCCCAATTTGTCTGTCCAGCTGCATTTGGATTTAAGTAGCTCTTCGCTAGACAAACGCCGTTGGGTCATTGAATGAGTCACTCTTGTTCCCCACGGTGTGACCATCACGTCAGGAAGGACTATTGTTTATGCTCGCCGATAGAACTGGACTTTTTGGGACTGCTCCTACTCGTCAGTAAATTGTTAGCGTTTCTTTGTGTGGTCACCTGCTACTCTTCTGGTAGCGTTTGTTCCCGCAGCATAACTGCTACGCTTAGGCTGTGCCCAGTTTGTGTTCCCCCAAGTTAGTAGAGCTTCCCATAGTCTTCCCTGCAATCCCAAGCGCACCCATATTGTATTATAATTCACTTGTCTGTGAACAGTTTATGTCAATAAATGTGTGTTTGGTGAAACCCTGCATTTAAATCCTTCCATCCTTTCTCCTTCTCCGGGCGCTATGGCAGAGCGCAAGGAGAGTTTATGACAGTAAACAATAACTTTGTTTATTACACACCTGGATCAAACAGGTTTCATCAAGGGTAGGCACTCAGCTAATAACATACAAGCAGGCTATTTAATTTAATAGGCTACTGTAAGAGTAATAACTTAGGAAACCACAATTTTTATCTCTGGATGCAGACAAAGGCTTTGACCGCATTAATTGGAAATTCCTTTTAATGGTGATACATAAGTTTGGGTTTGGTTCATCTTTTATAAACTGGATTAAGACACTATATACAGTGGTGTGAAAAAGTGTTTGCCCCCTTCCTGATTCTCATTTTTTTATATGTTTTGTCACACTTAAATGTTTCAGATCATCAAACCAAATTTAAATATTAAACAAAGATAAACACAAGTAAACACAAAATGCAGTTTTTAATGAAGGTGTTAATATTAATGAAAAAAATACAAACCTACATGGCCCTGTGTGAAAAAGTGATTGCCCATCCCTTTTAAAAATAACTTAACTGTGGTTTATCACATCTTTGGAACGCTGACTTCAATTACTCGAGACACACCCAGGCCTGATTACTGCCACACCTGTTCTCAATCCAAGAAATCAAATAGACACAGTCCAAGTACGGATCATTTTTTTTTCACACATAAGGAGTGTTCAGAACTCCTTAGAAGAACTCCTTATAACAAAGATATAGAGTGATGATAATTAAGTCAGTGGCAGTAAAGCATCCTGTAAGCTGGTTGCCAACTGCCAATCAAATCTAAAGAAGAAGAAGTGAAGTAGACCAAAAGATCCTCAAATGCTAGACATCATGCTGCAATCCAAGAAATTCCGGAACAAATGAGAAACAAAGTAACTGAGATCTATCAGTCTGGAAAAGGTTATAAAGCCATTTCTAAAGCTTTGGGACTCTAGCGAACCACAGTGAGAGCCATTATCCACAAATGGCAAAAACATGGAACAGTGGTGAACCTTCCCAGGAGTAGCCGGCTGACCAAAATTACTCTAATAGCGCAGCGACGACTCATCCAAGAGGTCACAAAGACCCACAACAACATCCAAAGAGCTACAGGCCCCACTTGCTTCAGTTAAGGTCAGTGTTCATGACCTCCGCCATAAGAAAGAAACAGGCAAAAATGGCCTGCATGACAGAGTTCCAAGACGAAAACCATTGCTGAGCAAAAAGAACATAAAGGCTCATCTCAGTTTTATCAGAAAATATCTTGATGATCCCCAAGACTTTTGGGAAAATACTCTGTGGACTGACGAGACAAAAGTTGTACTTTTTGGAAGGTGTGTGTCCCATTACAATCCGGTGTAAAAGTAACACGGCATTTCAGAAAAGGAACATCATACCAACAGTAAAATATGGTGGTGGTAGTGTGATGGTCTGGGGCTGTTTTGCTGCTTCAGGACCTGGAAGAATTGCTGTGGTAAATGGAACCATGAATTCTGCGGTCTACTAAAAAATCCTGAAGGAGAATGTTCGTTCATCTGTTCGTGACCTTAAGCTGACTGCGCACTTAGTTCCGCAGCAGGACAATGATCAAAAATACACCAGCAAGTCCATCTCTGATCTGCTTAAGAAAAACAAAATGAGAGTTTGAATGGCCTAATCAAAGTCATGACTTGAATCTGATTAAGATGCTGTGGCATGACCCTTAAAAAGGCAGAGTTCATGCTTGAAAACCCTCCAATGTGGCTAAATTACAACAATTCTGCAAAGATGAGTGGACCAAAATTCCTCCACAGCACTATAAAAGACTCATTGCAGGTTATCGCAAATGTTTGTGACATGATTCACAGAAAACCCAAGCACAGACACAGCTCAATTAATTTCACAATGATCTTTATTGATAGAGTGAGAGTGTGTGAGTGTGGGTATGTGAGGGAAGTGCGTGCAGAGCGGAAGTCGTTGGCAACCCTGCAGAGAGAGGGGAAGAGACAGAGTATGAGTTTTCTAGTAAACTGGTGAATTGGCAGAATGGTTTAGTAATCTTACGGAGTAGAGTAGTAGCTGATGCCGCCGAGAAGCAGCTTGATCCCTTTATCCAGAAACCAGGGTCCCGTTGAGGTGGGAGCAGTGCTTGCACCAATAATTACAGTGCTGGAAGCAGGTTGAGACCTCCACTGGGGGAAAGAGGAGAAAGTTCAGACCAGGGTGAGAGTACCTACGGAGCAGGTGAGCGTGAAGCCTTCGGCTCATGGTTTATGGTCCAATCCACCGCCTGGAGCTGGAGAGGGTCGCCTAGAGGTAGGTCCACCTGTGCACAGGGAAGAAGGACAGACAGGCAGGAGCAGGAGGTGACAACATCCAGCAGTGCGTAGCTTACAGAAGCGTTGAGGAGACGAGACTCCCTGACGAAGAAGTGCAGGTGATGCATGAGGGGAGACGAGACTCCAACAGAAAAGCTCAGGTTGCCTTACGGAGAGTTGGGAGACAAGACTCCAGGCTTGCTGTGGTGCAGAATCCTGAGAAGAGGGGGAGGCAAAACTCCCAGTAGAATAGAAGGTAAACTCAAACTGGCGGAGTTCTTCACCCTGTTGGAGTGTAGACGTCTCCGTGCAGGAGTGCAAGGCTCCACTCCTAATAAAGGCTGCATTGATTGGGAGATCCAGGTGTGAGTGAACCCACAGCTGTGGAGGATAATTAGTGAACAGGAGAAAACGCACAGCACGGATCACCACACCTTGATTGCAGTTGTTGCTGCTAAGGGTGGCCCAACCAGTTATTAGGTTAGGGGGCAATCACTTTTTCACACAGGGCCATGTAGGTTTGGAGTTTTTTCCTTAATGCTCAACAGCTCATATAAAACTGCATTTTGTGTTTACTTATGTTATCTTTGTCTAATATTTAAATTTGTTTGATGATCTGAAACATTTAAGTGTGACAAACATACAAAAAAATGGACGAAATCAGGAAGGGCAACCACTTTTTCACACCACTTTAGTTGTCCAACTGCATCTATCAAAACTAAATTATCAAACTTCATGAAGCTTTATCTTCAGAGCGGCAACTAGGCAGGGCTGTCCACTCTCTCCCTCACTTTTTACCATCTTTAATTGAACCATTATCAGCAGCCATACGCACAAAATGTGCTCTATTCTGAGGTGCATCCAAACTGAAGAAAGAAGAACACAAGATAAGTCTTTATGCTGATGATGTATTAATTTTCCTTGAGAACTCACAATGATCTCTTCTTCAGACAATGGAGCTCATTGATAAATTTTCATCACTATCAGATTACTCTATTAACTGGGGTAAATCAACGGTCTTACCTGTACACTGTAATTTTCAAATGTATCCACTATTCCAATACAATCAGGTTGTCATGGGCAGCGAGAGCGCGCCCCTCCCCTCCTGCCACACATTCACCAAGTCATCACTGCACCTGAGGCAGACAACCCCTGCACCCGCTCATCAGCCAGCGTACTTAAGGAGGCCTCCTCCGTGCAGTCAACGTTGGCTCGTCTGGGTATATTGCCCTAAATTCAGGCAAGCAGGTCGTTTATGCTAGCTTTAGGCATGTCGTCTAAACTGTGCTCTCTCTTGTGTTGTTTCAGTTTGTTGCCATCGTGCGGTTGTGTCTTGGGACTGCGTGCGCTCTCCTGCCACCTCATCACCTTCCCAGCAACAGATCACCCGGGTCAGGCACTCCAAGCTCATTCCCCCTTCCCTACTGGTTGGTCTATTCCCTGCTGGAGTCCTGCCGGTTCTCCCTCGGAGTCCCGTGTAAGTGGCAATTGGCTCACCCATTTCCCCTTCTCTGCTTCTCCACTGACAGCTCTCGCTTTTCTCTCCGCAGGTGGATTGAATCTTCTGGCGAGCGGCTGTTTCTCTAACGTAGCGCTGTTTTCTACATTTAATAAATTATTGAACGTTCCCTCCTTGTGTGGTTCCGTCTTGGGCTCGCATCGTGCACGTTAGCTGTCAGCTAATCATGACAGAGGTAATATTAAATATTTAGGAATAACCATTTCTCCCAGGATCTCAGCGTTACTGCGTCTAAATTACACTCCCCTTCTAAAAATAATACAAGACAACCTCACACATCACTAATGGGAAGAGTCAAAACCGTTGAAATGATGGTCCTTCCTAAAATTAATTCTCTATTTTCAATGATTCTTATCCAACCATCTATGGCCTGGTTTAAGTCTCTAGACTCAAATATAAGTACATTTTTATGGAAGGATAAACCATCACGGATCAGTTTAAAAACGCTTCAAAAAGCAAAAGAGTACAGAGGTTTAGATTTACCAACTTTTTTTATTACTTATTTTGTACCCGTAGGTAGATTTGTTTTTTGCAGTCTGGTGACAAGCCACCAGCTGCCGGTCGCTGCGTGCGCAAGCGCCCCGTATCCCTAACCTGCATGTTTTTAGTATGTGGGAGGAAACCGGAGAAATCCCGGAGTAAACCCACGCAACACGGGGAGAACATGCAAACTCCACACAGATCACTGTTGGTCGGGGGCAGGGATCGAACCCACGATCTCACGATCCCCGCGATCCCCCAGCCGAGGGTAAACTGTGCTGCCACAGTGCTAACCACTGCGCCACCGTGCAGCCCAATTAATTACTTCTGAGCCAGCAGACTGCAGTTTGTTTCTAACTGGACAAAATCAACTCTGCTAGGAAACCCATGGTTAGATGCTGAACAGGCTCTCTGTGGGTTGCTAAGTATCGCTGACTTACCTTTCATGAGCCCCTATATCAAGCACCATGACTGTTTAAAACTCATTAACACTTAGCTCCTCTCTGACAGCCTGGTGGAAATTTTTAAAAATAACAGGGTCTTCTCTTGTTCCTTGTAAGCTCATGCCCATTTGGAAGAATCTGATATCTACAACAAAAGAGGGATGTTAAATTTAACACTATGGTGTGAGAAAGGAATAAAAAACCTTAGACCATCTTATTCGAGGTGGAAACTTTATCAATTCAGGAACTGGTGTCACAGTATGACATCAGTGATAAAAAATTTCTTGAATACCACAGCTTAAATCATAATAAAGCAAGACTCAATTTCAAACCAGATAGATATAGAGGTACCTGTTAAGGTGAAAGAGTTTCTCAATCTTTGTTCTCCTATTTGATATCAACAAGTACACCGTTGTGGGGGGCACGAGAGGAGACGTCGTGGGGGTCCAGACTGAACAGTAAAGGCTAGGCACCCCACGGGGAGAGGGGCAGATGCCGGGCCGCCAGGAGAGGAGTGAAGTGTGGCACCTGTGTAATATCATGTTAATGCGCAGCACAGGCTTTGTTCTATACATAATGTGAGGTCAGAGCCTCGGGCCACCGTGCATGTAATTAAAGGTATAAAAGAGATGCACAGTGGCCTGGGAGTTCTTTTTGTTATCCTGCTCTGTTAAAGGGGGAATAAAGTCTGTGTTGATCAGCTCACTGCCTTGCCTGCATCCTTCCCTCTACACTGGTGACCCTGACGTGCCATGGAAGGCAAAACGAGCACCCCGGAGACATCTTGGAGGGAATGCGCCAGTGCTGCGTGCGCTGTTTCAGTCAAGCTCCCAGATTTCTGGCTGCACGACCAGACAGCATGGTTTCTACACATTGAGGCCCAGTTTGCTCTCCATGGGGTAACATCAGATGACACTAAATACTACTATGTGGTCGCTATGCTGGACGTGCACGCCCTACAAAGGTGGCAAGCCTGCACTAAGAGCTCCGGTCCAGGGAAAATACAAAGTGATCAAGAGGATGCTTATCAAGCGCTATACTTTTCTGACAGTGAAAAAGGCGGAGAGGCTCCTTCAAACACGTTCAGGGTTAGGGGACAGATCGGCCATGAAGCTGATGGAGAGCATGCTGGCATTAATGGGCAGAGATGACGAGTCCTTCCTGTTCACCCACCTGTTTCTCAGGAATCTCCCGGCTGCAACGAGAGCAATCCTTGCCAATTGCCACTGCTGGTGACAACCGGGACTACCGCGTACTAGTGCAGGAAGCGGATTGCATCATTTTAGTGACCAGAACCATTCGGCGTGAACGCAGTGACACCGGACACAGGAGGATTGCCAGCGAGCTCGAGGAGCCGTTGGCGGTAGCCGGACTCAGACGCCAGGAGACACAAAAAGGAGGCAATCTGCCACTATCATCGCCATTTTGGCTCAGACGCCCGGCGATGCTTGCCGCCGTGCCAATACACGCTGTTGGGAAATGCCAAAGCCAGCAGTCAGTAGCAGCTGTGACTGCTGGTGATAGAGACAAGCTATTGTATGTCACAGATACACGTTCGGGGAGACGGTTTCTGGTGAACTCCGGCTCCCAGAAGAGCCTCATCCTGCCGTTCAATGCAGACAGGGTGGCAGGGCAAAGCGGTCCCGAGCTGGCGGCCGCCAATGGATCAGCCATCAGGACATTTGGTGAAGGGACACTGACAATATGCTTGCATGGGCGCAATTTTCAGTGGAATTTTGTGATAGCTGCATGTTCCTCTCCCATTTTGGGTGCAGATTTCCTGTGTGCTCATGGTTTATTAGTTGATGTTGCTAATAGAAGACTAGTGGATGCTGTCTCTTTTGCTTCTCTGCCCTGTACAGCTCGGGGAGCCGGATCAACAACACTGGCTAATGTTACAGCTCCAAGGGGTAAGTACCAACAGTTACTCGCCCAGTTCCCAGCACTCACGGTTCCGACGTTTTCAGCGGCGGTAACTAAACACGGGGTTGAGCATTTCATCACTACTAAAGGACCGCCCATATTCTCACGACATTGGCACCTGGACGCAGCTAAATTGGCCAGGGCGCGCGAGGAGTTCACAAACTTGGAGAGGTGCTCAAACAGCCCGTGGGCGTCCCCACTTCACATGGTGCCTAAAGCCAACGGGTTGTGGTGACGATGCGGTGATTTCCGGCACTTGAATAACGCTACGGCACATGATCACGACCCTATTCCCCACATCCAGGATTTTTCCATGCACCTGGCCGGGGTGCGCGTTTTTTCCAGAGTGGATATGGTCCACGGTTAACACCAGGTCCTGGTGCAAGCAGAAGATGTCCCAAAAATGGCAGTAATAACTCCGTTCGGCCTTGTTGAATTTTTACGCATGCCGTTTGGATTAAAAGGCGTGACATAGACCTTCCAAAGGATGATGGATGCAGTGCTGGGTGATTTGCCCTTCGTTTTTGTCTACTTAGATGACATTCTGGTAGCCAGTGCATCTGTGGAGGAGCACATCGCCCATCACAAGACCGTATTCCAGAAGTTGGAAGCACACAATTTGATAATCAACCCGGTGAAGTCCCAGTTCGGTGTGCCGGTGACTGATTTTTTTGGGCCACCTCATTTCGCTGGAGGGCGCAATCCCATTACCGGACAAGGTGCGCGTGGTGTTGGACTTTCCGCATCCGCAGACTGTGAGGGCACTACAGGAGTTTTTGGGAATAGTTAATTTTTACAACAGTTTCCTTCCCCAGGTATCCCAGCTGATGCAGCCGTTGTATGCTGCGCTTAAAAAAAAAAGAAGCCTGCGGAAAGGCCTGAGATGATGACTAGGTCCAGAGTGTGACCTTTAAGATGGGTGGGTTGTGAGATATGTTGGATGAAATTCATACAATTAAGAACATTTAAAAAATCAGCGGAAAAAGAGTCTGATTCATTATCAGTGTGCAAGTTAAGATCACCTAAAATAATAATCTGATTGTATTTGCTGTGAATAATGGAGAGAATCTGTGAAAAAATCGGAAATGAAAGATCAGCAGTATTTGGGAGGCCTGTAAATGCACACATACAAAATATAGGAGGACTGCTAAAAGAAAAGGAGTGGTGTTCAAAGGAGGGGTAAAAATCAATGGTAGTATCTCTAAAATTCAACGATGATGATAAAATAGCTGCCATACCCCCTCCCTTTTCTCCCCTTCTATTAGAAAATGAAAAGTTATAGTTAGGAGGGGATGCTTCCAAAAGAATTGATGGCCTATCTGTGCCCAGCCACATTTCCCATAAAACAAAGTCAAGATCGTACTCTAAAATCAAGTCATTAATAATAAAAGACTTACTGGATAGTGATCTGACATTTAAAAGTGCCATTTTGAGGGGTGTGCTATTGGGTGATGTGTGTGTGTGTATGTACTTGTATGAGGTTATTGCGGTTAACAGAGGGTACAGAGGATTTGTGATCGTGGGTATTAGACCTGGGCATGGTTATATCTGGGATATTATGTGTGCTGTGTGAGTGAGGAGGAGATATGATGTGTCAGGAGGACTTACAGGATGGCAGAGTCAGTTCAGTGTTTGTAGATAAAAGACATGCTCCATCCCAAGAGGGGTGGAGGCCATTAGGTCTAAAAAGTTCTGGTTTACTGAAAGGCAGAAAAATTGTCCACGAAGGGGATGCCTTTGGAGGTTAATGCTGGGCAGCATACAGTAGTTGTGCAGTGGTTAGTACTGTTGGCTAACAGCTTGAAGGTTCCAGGTTCGAATCCCCAGGCTGGCAGGGGTAGGAACCTTTCTGTGTGGAGTTTGCATGTTCTCCCTGTGCTGCGTGAGTTTACTCTGGGGGCTCAGGTTTCCTCCCACAATCCAAAGACATGCATGTTAGGTTAATTGGTTGTTCTAAATTCTCCCTAGATATCTGTCTCCTATAGGCCCTTAGAATAGAGGGTTAGTACTAGTGAAGCACTTTGAGTGGTCTTTGAGACTAGAAAAGCACTAAATAAGTGCAAGCCCTTATCCCTTTATTGCTGCAGTAGCCTTTCAGCCAAATGTGAAGCTGTCACAGGCGGCTGAACTTCATGTCACCAAAACGAGGCAGAGGGAGTGGTCCAGAAATGACCACCTGCTTCCCCATGTCCAGCAGGCGGTCAACAAGGTGGATGAACTCCTGTTTTAGAGCCTGCACTTTGGTAGTTCACACACCTGCACACAATCACACCACACACCTAACACTCACTGATCACGATTTGTGCATGGGGGTGGGGATCTTCCCCCACCCCTGCTGCTCTTCTTCTTTCGGAGGCCTGGCTGGTGACCGGGGGCCCGTCATGTTGTTGTCATCTCTGGACACTGCCAAATGAATAGGTGCAAGCAAGGGAGTGAGCAAGTGAGAGAGTGAATGAGCAAATGAGTAAGTGAGAGTGAGGAGAGGAGATGGTGATGATGGTGGTCAGATTTGTGTGGCGCTTTGCATGTTGGGTGGCATCTTGGAGTGCCTGCAGTGGTTCATTGATCAGTCGCTCCCAGTGGGCGTTGGTGGTGTTGGTCTGGTGGAGACGAGTGTCAGGGGTGATTTGTGAAAGAAGGGTAGTAGCAAGAGGGAAAGAGAAGATTTACAAGATGGTAGTGAGACCATACATTTAAGCATGTAAACGCGGTTTTATGAATGAATGTGAATCTGTAACCAAGTGACACCAATCCTCAGGGTAGGAGCATTATACCAAATTAACCACACCTGTACACACCCAATGCACACCCAATAAATATCCCCTGTATCCACTCGCTCTTCCTCTTCCTGATGACTGGGAGGAATCTGCCTCCAGCGACAAAGGACAATGAATGGTTACAGGTTCACTTTCATTCATAAAACCGTGTTTACATGAGTAAACGTACGTTTTATTTCATTTCAGTGAACCTGTAACCAAGTGACAACCGTATACCAAATTAGTCCTGAGGCGAAATGGGGAAGGCGTCACCCACAGGTAGAAGGAGCACAATGCACAACACAGTCAGATGAGTTGGCTCCTTTATTGTCTGAGTACGTACAAGTCAAGCCGGTCCCTAAAGGTAACCGGAGCTGAAACAAACCTCTTCGAGCACACGGCACGCATGCCGACTCACATGAAGGAGACAAAAATGCAACTTAAGAACTTGTTGCAATCCCCAGAACAGATGAGTTGATTCCTTTATTGTACTCAAATGGATACCTATAAGTTAAGCTGGTTCCTACAGGTAACCGGAGCCAAAACAACCTTCTTCGAGCACAAGGCACACATGCCAGCTCACATGAGGGAGATAAAGACACAACTTAAGAATCTGCTGCGACCCCCAGACAGATGGGTTTGACTCCTTATTGCACTCAACTGGATACCTACAAGTCAAGCCGGTTCCTCCAGGCAACCGGAGCTAAACAAGAACCATTCCAAGCACAAGGCACCCCTGCCAGCTCAGAGGGGGGAAAACTAAAACACAACTATGAATCTGTTGTGACCCCTAGAACAGATGAGGGGATGACTGATGAGGCCAAATTGAGCCTATGGAAGCGAGTGAACGTTGAGGAAGAGGCCAGCCAGTGGCTCGCGTACATCCTCCGGGAGTGCACCCCTGAACAATGGCCAAGTAGTGATCATTCCTGGAGTCAAGTGAGCCACCAGCCTATCTGGTGGTCCTGTTCCAACCTGTACCTATGCAAAGCAATCAGGCACTGCTCAGGAATATGCCTGCCCATCGTGGATTCCCCATAGGATACAAAAAGCCCTCGCTGACCTTGTCTGGTCAACATAAGCTTAAGGGCCCCACTGGGCACAACTATGAAGCCTCTCAGCCTCTGAAGAGGTGTGCAAGGTGGGAAGAAGGCCTCAAGCACAAGAAGGTAGAAAACAACCCATTAGCCAGCACCCTGGGCTGAAAGCTGGGTTGTGCCGCAGGTGAACCACCTGATCACCATCAAACCTAAGGCATACTGCGTCCACAGACAGCACATTCAGTTCACCGACCTTCTTGGCTGAGACAATTGCCAAGAGAAAAACTGTCTTCCAGGAGAGCAGATGGAGGTCAGCACTGGGGAGTGGCTCAAGAAGGGATAAGCATAGAGCCCTATTAACTGTCTGGAAATCCCAAGTGGGCAGCAACGGACACTGAGATAGTTTGCTCCATTCCACGCCACTCAAAACCGCTTAGCGAAGGGAAGCACCCCATGAAATAAGCCGTCACATTTCTCATGGACAGTTGACACCCCCACCGGGTAGCCCCTGTTAGTCGACTCCGCCCAACCTAGGGCGAAGAGGTACTGGGGGAAAGACAAGATGACAGTGGTGCGACATGACAAGGGATCCTTACCCTCGGTCCAACACCAGTTCAAAACACTCTCCACTACACACTGTATTGCAGCTGGGTAGATGGGCCCGTGAAGCCTGTGTGATGTCTATAGCCTCCTTCTCCAAGCCCAGTTTCCACAATTGCCCCCATCCAAGGGCCATACATGAGACCTTGGGAGATGGAAATTCAGATGCCAACTCCCGCCCTGTGGCTGGAGAGCATATCCCATCTGGTTGGGAGAAGCCAAGGACGGCCCCCCAACATCTCATGGATCTTCGCTGTCCATGGTCTTGTAGCGAATTCGGGCCATCACGAGGAAAGCTGGCAGAAGAGGCAGCAGTAGAAATGCAAACAGTTCACTGGAGGCCAGGCATACTGAGAGCATCTGTAGCTAGTGGACCTGGCAGGCTCGAGGAGACACGAGCAGACGATGCACCCTCGCATGGAGAGGGGAACCCCAGTTCATCCTACTGGTTGATGTACAACACCACAGCCGTGCTGTCCGTCCGTACCAGAATTTTTCTGCTCTGAATGACTGGAAGAAAAAGCCCCCGAGCCAAATGCACCACATCCATCTTGGGATAGTTCATATGCCAAGACCACTGTGCCAGAACCCAGTATCCCCAAACAACCCGCCCTCCCAGACTGCACCTCAGCCTGCTTGGGAGGCGTCGGTTATAATGGTCACCCTGCAGCCCTCTTGGTCCGGGGGAACACCATCCTGGACTGCTGACAAGTGTCTTCAACACCTGATAGCAATGAGGCTCCTTCAAAAGAACTAGCCTCCTCCTTGTCTCTGGACAAAACCACCTTCTGATGCGCAAACCACCACTGAAGGGGACAAGTATGCAAAGACCCAGTGGCACCGCCTGGGCGGCTGCAGCAAAGACACCCAAGACCTTGTGGCACTGCTGTACTGACACAGTCCCCTGTGAGATGCAGCTCTTGATGCATTCCCTGATAGCATGCCTCATCTTCGGACTCAGGGATGCCCTCATGGCAACTGAATCCAGGGTGAGCCCCAAGTACTCGACAACCCTGGTTGGAACCAGGCAGCTCTTTTCCGCATTCAAATGCAACCCAAGTGCCGACCGCTGAGCCAGTATGGTCTCCATATGGCTCCTTGCTATGGGTCCCAATGGCGCACAAACCAGCCAATCGTCAGTGCAGTGCAGTGTCCCTGCACTAGGTGAACATCCAAGGACAGGGACAGGCCAAAAACAGGGCATCGTAACCAAAGGCTGTCCTGAAGGAACCCTGGGTAACTTCCTGTGGCCGAACCTATGGGAATACGGAATCAGCATTGTGAAGGTCCATTGCTGTGAACCAATCGCCTGACCCTATGGCCTGAATAATGTCCTCAGCCTGAGCACCGGACAAGGGAGCACCTTGAGACACCTGCTCAACCGTCTCAGGTCCAAAACTGGACGAAGACCCCCGGTTTGTTTAGTTAGTTAGTTGATTACCTCCCACAGCACATGGGACACCATACGGTGAATAGAGCGGCGCTTATGCCGTTCCTCTGGCCTTGGGCCACACAGCCACTTTAAGTAGTGAAACTACAGTGGGGGGGGGGGGGTCAGTCCTCCGGTAGGTCTGTGGATCATGCACCAATCAGTTTGGGAACAAGGAATAGGCAATGTAAAAGCCTCGCCTCTCTTCTCCTGGAAACAGAGACTGTATCACGCTCTCTCCCAGCAGGGCAGAGACCTCATTGCCCAGAAGTGCGGAAGAGAATCCTCCTTACTTCTGCTTCCAACCCCTTGAAGTTGGGAAAAGAGATCTCAATTGTAGGTGGTATCCACACACCAGTATATCAATCACCCATGGACCCAAGGTGCACCAACGCCAATGCATGAGGTGCGCCGCTGAGAAAGTTGACGTCAGGGGAAGCATACCATCAGGGACGCTGGCGGGGCTTGGCAGAACCATGGCCTACATGTTCCCGAGACCACGGACGTGAGTGCTGCTGAACCTGCACCTGCTACCAAGAGGCTCTCTGCTTCGGGTGACCCGAGCTCTGCAAGGAACCTGGCACTGTAAATGAAGCCTTTGTGGGTTTTCACACCCCTCAAGAGGTCACCGGATACTCGACCTGGGTGGTCCTGGCCAAAGAAAGGACTGCGCACATAGTCTCGCCTTCTGCACCTTGTCCGACGTTGCCTCTGCTGCGGGCCCTGTCCATATCCACCAATCCAGACTGGCTCAGTCACACATGCCACCGGCCATGGTCAGCTGGCCAAGGAATTCCCAAGAGCTGTAGTTTGAAAGCTAGCTCCTTGAATCACAGCATCCACAATCCTTATCAAACCTGGTAGGAGGTTTGTTCCACTTTTGACTGTAGGTCCCTTATCATATCTTCTAAACATAATAAAAGAAGTGTGCTAGCGTTTGCCACCCTAGAGGCCATACCCACAGGCTGATAGGCACTAGCCACTAACCCATCAGTGGCACAACACTTGTCGTTAGGGTGGCATATAGGCTTGCTGCCTGTGGGGGGAGCTCCAACCAGCAAAGGTAGGGCCCACCTTCAATGCACCATCCAAGCCCTGCTCCGCAAAATGACTCGGAACACTAAGCCCAGAGCGAAGAGCACCAGCCTCCCTTGGACGAGCCCACGACTTCTGTAAACAACCCATGAAGTCAGGATAACTGGCAAGAAAACCTGCCCACAGGCTACAGGACCCCTGTCCAAAGCCAAAGCCCTAGGTGGAGAAGATGGAGGAGGAAGCCCAGCAGCTGATGCTGCTCTAGAAAGTAGTACCCTGAGAGATACATCATAAGGCTCTGGACGGTCCTTCCCGGCCGGAGGGTCACTGTCATCCTCATCCTCATCCTCAGAGATATCCACTCGCCCACTGGAGCCACAGCCGGAGCTGGTGGTCTTACCCAAGTTATCAGAGGCCACACGGGACAAAGCATCAGGATGCGGTCCCGGGGCACATACGGGAGCCTGAGCGGCATACCCAAAAGGCGATGTTGATTTGCCGCCATATGCCAGTAGTCTTACGCACTGATCTGCCATCATATATTCAATGGTCTTCCGCATCTCCTCCAACTGCCCCTGCTTGAAATCCACCCATGGGCCATGCAGCTGACTTCCTTCAATCCGCTTCTGCCCCCTGCTGGCCTTCCTGGTTCCAACCGGAGCAGCTAAGGCTGGAGGAATACAGCCCTGGGCTGGTGCATGCCAGTGTCCGGGCCATTTCCTCCTCCTTCACTCCCACAGAAGCTATTACTCCTCCATGAGAACAATCGGAGTGAAAACAAGACAGTTATTCTCATTATTATCATTATTACTGTCATCATAAACAGGCCAAAGGGCTGTTCCATGAGGTACAAGCATGCTAGCCATAGGACAACATAGAAATATCAGATTTCAGTTCCCACCTGAATGCAGTACCACTCCCCCACAAAAGGCGGCGAGAGTGCACCAAGCACAGGAGCGCTCAGTACCAAGACAAAGAAGACGTCTCCTTTTTTTTTAAGAAGACGACTGTCAGTTGAGAAAAGAAAGAAATGATACAGAATTAACAGCAAATTATATCATGCTGTTAACTGTTAAGTAATTCCTCCTTGACAAAGGTACAAATATGTCACATATCTCAAGCAGATAAATATATTACACACTGTTAAGCTGTAAAAATAGTTCTTCTGCCTGAAGAGAAGACACAAAATACATCACAAACCTTAATCAGGTAAGGGTAGACAGACCTTATGTCCCTAACTTGTCAACAGTTTCAGCTGAGAAGACGGCAAATGTATATTATATACCTCAGGCGGCACAAACCATGCAGGCCACAGTATACAGCCGCTGCAAAACCTTCTCTCATTCAGCAGAAAATCCCAACAATTTTATGACACAGCGAAGAGGTACCGGAGTAAAGGCAGCCCGAACAGCACAAGCATAATGTCAAACAAACAGTATAAGCTCTTACCATACCAGGAGGAAAGAAAGAGGAAGAGTGAGTGGATGCAGGGGATATTTATAGGGTGTGTATCCACAGGTATGGTTAATTTGGCATAATGCTCCTAGCCCGAGGATTGGTGTCACTTGGTTACAGGCTCACTGAAATGAAATAAAACTGCAATGATGTATGGTTTGGAGATGGTGGCACTGACAAAAAGACAGGAGGCAGAGCTGGAGGTGGCAGAGCTGAAGATGCTAAGATTCTCATTGGGAGTGACTAGGAGGGACAGGATTAATAATGAGTGTGTCAGAGGGACAGCTCAGGTTGAGCGGTTTGGAGACAAAGTAAGAGAGGCTAGGCTGAGATGGTTTGGACATGTGCAGAGGAGGGATAGTGAATATATTGGACAAAGGATGTTGAAGATGGAGCTGCCAGGTAGGAGAAAAAGAGGAAGACCACAAAGATTCTTGGATGTAGTGAAGGAGGACACAGAGAGGGTTGGTGTTGCAGAGGAAGATGTGGGGGACACGGTGAGATGGAGGCAGATGATCCACTGTAGCGACCCCTGAAGAGAGCAGCTGGAAGAAGAAAATTGTTGACCAAATCTATGAAATTTTTATCTCCTTTTCTATACTATACAGTTAGGTCCAGAAATATTTGGACAGTGACACAATCTTCATGATTTGGGCTCTGCATGCCACCACATTGGATTTGAAATTAAACAACTGCAACGGAATTGAAGTGCAGACTTCAAGGTTTAATTCAAGGGGCTGAACAAAAATATACGATTAAACATGTAGGAATTGTAGCTATTTTTATACAAACGCTCCTCATTTCAGGGGCTCAAAAGTAATTGGACAAATAAACATAACCCCTAAGTAAAATGTTACTTTTCAATATTTTGTTGAGAATCCTTTGCAGGCAATGACTGCCTGAAGTCTGGAACCCATGGACATCGCCAAACACTGGGTTTCCTCGTTTGTGATGCTTTGCCAGGCCTTTACTGCAGCTGTCTTCAGTTGTTGCTTGTTTGTGGGTCTTTCTGCCTTAAGTTTTGTCTTGAGCAAGTGAAATGCATGCTCGATTGGGTTGAGATCTGGTGATTGACTCGGCCATTGCAGAATATTCCACTTCGTTGCTTTAAAAAACTCCTGGGTTTCTTCTGCAGTATGTTTTGGATCATTGGTGAAGCACTGTCCAATCAACTTTGCTGCATTTGGCTGAATCTGAGCAGAAAGTATATCCCTATACACTTCAGAATTCATCCGGCTGCTTCTGTCTTTTGTCACATCATCAATAAACACAAGTGACCCAGTGCCATTGGAAGCCATGCATGCCCATGCCATCACACTGCCTCCACCATGTTTTGCAGAAGATGTAGTGCTTTGGATCATGAGCTGTTCCAATTCTTCTCCAAACTTTCTTCTTCCCATCATTCTGGTACAGGTTGATCTTAGTCTCATCTGTCCAAAGAATGCTGTTCCAGAACTGGGCTGGCTTCTTTAGGTGTTTTTTGGCAAAGTCAATTCTGGCCTTTCTATTTTTGAGGCTGATTCATGGTTTGCACCTTGTGATGAATCCTTTGTATTTACTCTCATGAAGTCTTCTCCTTATGGTAGACTTAGATACTGATACACCTACTTCCTGGAGAGTGTTCTTCACTTGAGTGGATGTTGTGAAGGAGTTGTTCTTCACCATGGAAAGGATTCTGTGATCATCCACCACTGTTGTCTTCCGTGGATGTCCAGGCGTTTTTGAGTTCCCAAGCTCACCAGTGCACTCTTTTTTTCTCAGAATGTACCAAACTGTTGATTTGGCCACTCCTAACATTTCTGCTATCTCTCTAATGGATTTCTTCTTTTTTTTCAGCCTCAGGATGGTCTGTTTCACCTCCATTGAGAGCTCCTTTGACCGCATGTTGTGTGTTCACAGCAACAGCTTCCAAATGCAAACACCACACCTGGAATCAACTCCAGACCTTTTAACTGCTTAATTGATGACAGGTTAACAAGAGAAGAGCCCATGCAGCCTTATTATTTTTTTTTTTTTTGCAGCCTTCTGAGTCAATTGTCCAATTACTTTTGGTCCCTTGAAAAAGAGGCGGCTATGTATTAAAGAGCTGTAATTCCTAAACCCTTGCTCCAATTTGGATGTGAATACTCTCAAATTACAGCTGAGAGTCTACACTTTAAGCCCACAGTGATTACATAATTGTATCCTGAATATGTTTTCATAAACAGCTAAAATAACAAAATTTGTGTCACTGTCCAAATATTTTTGGGCCTAACTGTATATCTTGCAATCTAATTCTTCATTCCAGTTCGTGTTCATGTTCGATGTTAATAGTTCCAATTCATTTGCATCTGTCCATCCATATTTTACTCAAGTGTCACTATTCTTCAGTTTCAGTTTCCACTATACTTTATTATCCTCCTTTGAAATTCTGTAGCTCTTTTAACTCTCTTATCACCTTTGCTTGTGAGCCTTCTTGTTCTCTTATCCAGACATTACCATTTCGGGTCCATGTTGCTAAGATTTTCTTGCGTTTTCTTAACACTCTTGCTTCTCTCACTATCTCCCTTTTTTTCTTTGTTAAATGTTCATTGATGTACACATTTGTGCCTTTCAGTTTCTTTGCTTGCAATAGCAATTTGTTTTTTCAACTAATGAATCTTATGATAATGACTGATTTTTGTTTCTCTTTTGCCTTGTTTGGTAAGATGTGACAAGTAGATATTGATTCAGTTTGAATATTAATGTTCTTACTATGTAGAAAAAAGCCATTCCTCATGTTCGACATCAGGGCCTCAGGGTGGAAAAGACCTCGGGGGCAAGGTCACGCACCAAAGGTTCAATGTAGTGGAGAGAGACATCCAACAGCTCGGAGTCGCTATTGACAATGCAGAGGAGCTGGCCCCAAACTGGCAATGTTGGCACACACTGGTTGATCTGATTGGCTCTATGCAAGGTGATGGCCACCAGCCCTCACTCCGCAGAGGTAGTAAGTACTATGTAAAAAGTTTATCACTTGTTGTTCCCAATGTCAGTATTCCTCCTCAAGGGGCTTCTTCTGTTGTCTTCCATGTTTGCCAAAGCTCGTGCATATGATTGTGTCTAGTTTCCAGTCCTGTCAAAACCAAATTGTCCCTTCTTGTATATTGCTCCAGTTCTTTTATCTTTGTGTCCTTTTCAGTTAGCATTACTTTCAATGTTTTCACTTCTTGTAGTAGGCAGAGTAATTGTTCTTGCTATGATGTTTATTTTGCCAGCTCACCTGGCATAAAGTTCAGAGACATTTTAATATCATCTATGTCCTCTACAAGTGGAGGTTCTTTATTCCTTGTGCTACCTTTACCATTAGATTTTTTTTTTCTGGGGGGGGGCAGAAGCCTGGGCTTGTTGGTGGTGAAAGCCTGGGCCTGCTGGTGGTGAAAGCCCAGGCCTGTTGGTGGTGAAAGCCTGGGTCTGCTGGTGATGAAAGCCCGGGCCTGCTGGTGGTGGAAGCCCAGGTCTGGTGGTGGTGGAAGTCTGGGCCTTCTGGTGGTGAAAGCCTGAGCCTGCTAGTGGTGAATATTTTGTGTGATTTTCACGTTTTGTTGCACACAAAATAAAGGTGTCACATGTGATTGCCACTTAGTGTTGTGTTGCTATAGTAACTGTCCTGTAACTGCCAAGAATTCTGTTCCACTGCATCCCCTCTATATTTAAGAGACGTATCACAGCCGCAGTTACTATAATCACAATACCAAACTCACTCTCATGTAATATTGCTTTTAAACAACAATTCTGCAAGCACAATTTATTAAATGACAGCAATACTGGACAAAATATTATGATTTATTTGTTTAACCACTTCTTTTGCACAGCTGAGAAAAAAAATATTCCCTTCTAAACGTAGCCAGTAGCTGCTGCAAAACATCTTAATCAGCATGAAGATGTCTATTGTCATTTCACACACATGTAAACAAATTAAATATTGTCAAGTACAAAAATAACGTTTATAAAACATACCTGTTGAGTCGGTATCCATTATTACTATTACAGCAGAAGATTCTAGATCAAAAGGTATCCAATGCTGAGAATTGCTAACTAATTAGCTGGTAGCTAGTAGTTAGCATGCCAGCCATTCAGCACGTTTGGCTTATTTTTCTTTGCATTTTCAGATGAAACAAAGAGTCCATCACCACAAAGGTATTGTGGTTTGTTAATCGAGACAATAAATCAAACTCTAGCACTGCCTATTTTTTTCTTTAAACAGACGTGAAATCTCTTCTTCTTCTTCTTTCGGCTGATCCCTTTAGGGGTCGCCATAGCGGATCATCTGTCTCCATACCGGTCGCTATGGAGGGTGAGAATATGTATGGGCACATAATCATACCATGTAGGATAACTAAGTAGACAGTTGTGCTGTTTCATCCCATCTAGCAACAATGCTCTGCACTGCGTGTGTTTATATATTTACATATTTATTCCATATAGCTACAATGCTCCGCACTGTGTGTGTTTATATATTTACATATTTATTCCACCTAGCTGCAATGCTCCGTACTGTGGGTGTTTATATATCTACATATTTATTCCATCTAGCTACAATGCTCTGCACTGTGTGTTTGTATACTCATGTATTTATTCCATCCAGCTACAATGCTCTGCACTGTGTCTGTGTATATATATATATATATATATATATATATATATATATATATATATATACTGTATATACGTATACTGTATATACTGTATATATTTATAGTAATATGTACATATGTATATAGCTGCTCTTGCCTCTTTTTTTCGTGTTTTTTTTTTTCTTGCCTTCTGATTGTTGCTCTGAGTGTTGCTATCCTGTGCTGTCGCAATCCTGGAATTTCCCCCGATGTGGGACTAATTAAAGGCTTATCTTATCTTATCTTATCTCACCCTATTCCTTGCATCTTCCTCTGTAACACCAACCCTCTCCATGTCCTCCTTCACTACTGTAAATCTATGAATCTTCTCTGTGTCTTCCTGTTTTTCCTCCTGCCTGGCAGCTCCATCTTCAACATCCTTTGTCCAATATACTGTATCCAATCCTGTCCCTCCTAGTCACTCCCAATGAAAATATTAGCATCTTCAACTCCGCCACTTCCAGCTCCACCTCCAGTCTTTTTGTCAGCGCACCATCTCCAAACCATACATCATAACTAGTCTCACTACCGTCCCCTTGTAAATCTTCCCTTTCATTCTTGCTGCTACCCTTCTGTCACAAATCACCCCTGACACTCGTCTCCACCCACTCCACCCTGCCTGTGCTCTCTTCTTCACCTCTCTTGTACATTTTCCATTGCTTTAGATTGTTGACCCCAGGTATTTTAAACTCATCTGCTTTCACTACCGCTACTCCCTTCCATTGTCAACCGTTACACCCTGCCTCCCTCTCATTCACACTCATGTATTCTGTCTTGCTTCTAATGACTTCCATTCCCACTTCTCTCCAGAGCACACACCTCCACCTCTTCAGGTTCTCTTCCCACTGCTCCCTACTCCTCCACTGCAGATCACAATGTCATCTGCAAACATCATGGTCCATGGAGACTCCTGTCTGATCTTATCTGTCAGCTTATCCATCACTATGGCAAACCAGAAGGGGCTCAGAGCCAATCCCTGATGTAACCCCACCCCCACCTTGAACCCATCTGTCATTTCTACAGTACACCTCACCACCGTCCTGTTGTCCTCATACATGTCCTGCCACCACCCTCACATACTTCTCTACAACTCCTGACTTTTTCATACAGTACCACACTTCTCTCTTGGCATCCTGTCATATACTTTCACTCGGTCCACAAAGACACAGTGCAACTCCTTTTGACCTTCTCTATACTTCTCCATCAGCACTCTTAGATCAAACATTGCCATCTATAGTACTCTTTCTTGGCATGAAACTGTACTGCTGCTCACTGAGTTGTCAACTCTCCTGTTAACCTGGCTTCAACAACTCTTTCCCATATCTTCATAGGGTGGTTGATCAACTTTATGTCATGAACCGAGCTGGGGATTCTCTCGAGTTTCGGCTTCATGGCTGTTTCCTGTTTTCATATTATCTGTGTTTTTGTGATACTTTTACTGTTGGCCTGGTTACCCCGAGGACGCATTGTTGGCACAGCCGGGGCCCACCGTGGGTGCAGCGTTGGCCCAGCCGGGGCCCAATGCGGGTGCAGTGTTGGCCCAGCCGGGGCCCACCACGGTGCTACGTTGGCCCAGCCAGGCCCACCATGGGTGCAACGTTGGCCCAGCCGGGGCCCACTGCAGGTGCAATGTTGGCCCACCCGGGGCCCACCGCGGGTGCAACAGTGGCCCAGCCGGGGCCCCTCGCAGGTGCAGCTAAGCTCCAGCCTGGAGCCACAGTGGGTGCAGCTTTGTCTCCGATTGGAACCCCCGAGGGTGCAGCTAAGCTCCAGCCTGGAGCCACCGCGGGTGCAACTATGTCCCAGACCGGGACCCCTGTGGGTGCAACCTCTCTCCTTCCTGGGACCAGCGGAGGTGTCATCCCTCCTCCTCCTTTACCAGATGTCTCCAGGGGTCCAAGGTTGCTGCCAAAGGCCACTGATGGGCCAGCTCTTCCCATTGAGTTTCGCCGTGGGTGCTACAATATCCCAGATCGGGACCTTCACGAGTGCAGCTGCCCCCCAGCTCAAGGCCACGGGGGGCATAATGGTTCCCCCCTCATCGCTGTCAGATGCCGTCGGGGTTCCCTTCTCTTCACTGTCTGGTGCCGGGGCTCCCTCTCCTCGGCTCTCCCCTATGATTATGGGTCTTCTGTGGGGAGGCTGCCTCCTGGGCCGCACCTCCTGAGCTGGTGGCTGAAAGACTCGGGCTGGCCACCCAATGAACTGTGCCATTGGGATGGGTTGGCCAAATCTCCCTGGCGGGCCACCTGACTCATTCCTCCTCTGGCTGTCCGGCTGGTCTGGGACGCTGGCAGGCACACTGACCGGTCTCCTCTAGCCACCCTCGGGGCTTGGGACTCTGGTCGCTCCCCCAAACTTTTGAGCTCCTTGACCCATGGGGCCTGAACTTTATGTTGTCCTTGTCGGGTGTGGGGCCTGAGCAGGAGTGTTTTTTGTTCCCTCCTAGCCTGTTACCCCCCCACCACCCGCCCTGTGTAGTTTGTTGTAGTTCCTGCGGGGAGGGGGAGGGGGGCACGGTTTGTTCCTTTTTGTTTTCATGATGTTTCCCTGGGTGTCTGAATCCACCCCTTGAGAGGGGGGCTATCATGAAACCGAGCTGGGGATTCTCCCGAGCTTGGCTTCATGGCTGTTTCCCGTTTTCATATTATCTGTGCTTTGTGATACCTTTAGCGTTCCATATAGTTTCTCAGTTCCTCCTTGTCATTTCTGCTACTTGTGTTGCCATGGTCTGTTGTATTTTTGGTGCCTATCATTTGTCTGTTTATGCTTTTGGTTTTGTATGTATTTATTTTGTGGCTGGCAATGGTCAGGGGGCTTCTTTGGGACTTGTTTGCCTCCTGTCTGCTGGCAACCACTCCCCCCCTCTCCTGTCAGTGCCTGACAAGTGATTCCAATCTGTCATTGCTTCTCATCTCTGCTCAGGTCAGCCCACACACACCACCTGTGTGCACTCAGTTCATTATGTCTGTATTATTTAAGCTCTAGCTGTTCACTTTTTGTTTGCCGGATTATTGGATTGTCTACCTCCACGGACTAGCTTGACTCTAGCCCTGTGAGTACTGTGGTTCCCCCAGCTCAACAGTTTCGTCTGGGAGCGTCTTGGGTTTTCTCTTTTGTTCCCCCCCGCGCTCATCTGTCTCGTCAGTGGGCGCCATGGTGTCAATTCTTCATGTCTACCTGCGATCAGTGAGCAGGGAGAAGCGCTGTGTTTTTTTCCCTGTATTTCCTGCCTTAGTTTGTTCATTGGAAGTTTTTGATAGACTCTTTGTCCAATAAACACACACAAGCATGCTCCTGCATTTGGGTTTTTTGTCTCCTCTGGTCCCCAAAGGGGCAGCAATTCATGACGTTTTGATGCCTCTGTATTTACTGCAGCTGAGGCAGAGCAACCTTTGTTCTTGAAATTGGTACAAAACACTTCTCCTCCACTCCTCGAGGCATTCTCTTCACACTACCAAGATTGTGTTAAAAATCTAGTTTAAAAAGTTGACCTGCCATCTCTCCGTAACATCTCCATACCTCCACAGGTATGGTCATCTGACCAACCTAACCGCAATTCCATTCTTCATCATCTTCAAAGCCACCCTCACATGCCCCTTGCAATCGTAGGGACTTTCTTCTTCACCCTCTTTCCGTCATCCATCCTCCTCTCTCTCTCATTTTCTTTATTCATCAGCTCTTCAAAGTACTCCTCTCCACCTTCTCAAGACACTCTTGTCATTTGTTAGTACATTACCATTACTTTCCTAATCAACCTAACCTGCTGTACGTCCTTTCCAGCTCAATCTCTGTCTAGCCAGTCGATACAACTCCTTTTCTCCTTCCTTAGTATCCAGCCTCTCATACAACTCACTATAATGCCTTATCCTTATCCTTTGCCACCTCCCTCTTTGCCCATGCGCCTAGATTCCAAATACTTCTGTCTACTTTCTTCATCTCCCTGACTATCCCACTTTTTCTTTGCTAACCTCTTCCTTTGAAAACTTTCCTGTACCTTCTCATTCCACCACCAAGTCTTCTTGTTTTCCTTCCTCTGTCCACTGGATACATCACATACAGTACCTTTCTAACCCGTTTCCCTCAATACTTTTGCTGTACTTTCCCAGTCATCTGGAAATTCTTTCCTACCACCCAGAGCCTGTATCAACTCCTTCCTGAACTCTGTGCGGCCCTTCTTCCCTCTGTAACTTCCACCACTTTAATCTTTGGCTCCTGCCTTCACTGTTTTCCTCTTCTTGCTTTGCAAAGTCATCTTACAGACTTACCATCCCATGCTGTCTAGTACATTCTCCCCTGCCACCACCTTGCAGTCCTCCTATCTCTTTCAGATTGCTCCTTCTGCATATGATGTGGGTCCACCTGTGTGTACCCTCCTCCACCCTTGGAAGTCACCCTATGTTCCTCTCTCTTGTTGAAGTAGGTGTTCACCACAGTCATTTTCTATCCTTTTAAACAAAATCCACACTATCTGCCCTTCCACATTTCTCTCCTTAAGACTATACCTGCCCAGGACTTCCTTATCACTTCTGTTCCCTTCACCTATACGTCCATTAAAGTCTGCTCCAATCACCACTCTTTCCCCCCCTGGGAACACTCTCTACCACTTCATCCAACTTATTCCAGAATTCCTCTTTCTCTTCTACCTGACATCCTACTTGTGGGGCATACACACTGACAACATTCAATATAAGACCTTTGACTTCTAGCTTTAAACTTATGATTCTGGGTTAGATGTGAAATCACTTAATGAGTTTATATGACAGTTGATAGAAAATTAGTACAATTAGAACCCAAGTCACAGGGGGTGCACAAGCCAGTGTACTCCTAGTGCCAGTCCCCAAGCCCGGGTAAATGGGGAGGGTTGTGCCAGGATGGGCATCCGACATAAAACCTTTTCCAAATCAAAACATGCAGATCATGATGAATGAGACTTTCATACCGGATCGGTTGAGGCCCAGGTCAGCAAAGACCGCCATCGGTGCTGCTAACCAACAGGGTGCCGATGGAAGTTAGGCTGCTATTGGTCAAAGATCGAGGAGGAGGAGAGGGGGAAGGCATGTTAGGAGGGAGAGAGAGAAAGGGAAGATAGAAGTGTGAAGGTGAGAGTAGGTCATTAAATGTAGGGACTATGACTGGTAAAGACAGAGAGTTGGCTGATATGTTGGAGAGAAGAAAGGTAGATATGCTGTGTGCTCAAGAAACCAGATGGAAGGGAAGCAAGGCTAGGAGAACTGGAGGTGGATTTAAACTGTTCTACCATGGTGCAGATAGGAAGAGAAATGGAGTAGGAGTAATCTTGAAGGAAGAGTATATGAAGAGTGTCCAGGAGGTAAAGAGGGAGTCATACAGAATCATGAGTTTGAAGCTAGAAGTCAAAGGCAGGATGTTGAATGTTGTCAGTGCGTATGCCCCACAAGTTGGATGTCAGGTACTGTAGAAGAGAAACAGGAATTCTGGAGTAAGTTGGATGAAGTGGTAGAGAGTGTTCCCAGGGGGACGGAGTGGTGATTGGAGCGGATTTAATGGACATGCAGGTGAAGGGAACAGAGGTGATAAGGAGGTCCTAGGTAGGTATGGACTTAAGGAGAGAAATGTGGAATGACAGATGGTTGTGGATTTTGCTAAAAGGATGGAAATGACTGTGGTGAACACATACTTCAAGAAGAGAGAGGAACATAGGTTGACTTAAAAGAGTGGAGGAAAGTGCACAAAGGTGGACTACATCTTATGCAGAAGGAGAATTCTGAAAGCTGGTTAGTGCCGGTTAATGATGTCATCATGGTGAGACGGTAAAATGTAACAGGTTAAAGTTGGTAAAAAAAAAAAATACCTGCATGTATTTTGTAGTAAATATGTATTAAATCAAATAGTTTTTGCTGAATTAATAAATATAAATACCTTAAAGATGCACTCCAGTAGCTTAAAAACCACATCAAAAACCAATGTGTTTTGCCCAAAATAGTATATTGTGACTTTTTATGCACAAAAAAACTTTCATTGCCTTAGAATGGCTTGGAAAGAGCTGCTGATGTCTTTGACCTACTTAAGTATGCGCCGAGCTATGAATATTCTAATTAGCTCTACTCATACTCCCACCCACCAGTAACTGGAAGAAGACAAGGACATTGTACATGGCTCCGAGAAGGCAATCTAACTTGAAGTACCATCAAAGGTGAACCCACGGAAGAGTCACTGCCCGGCCTGGCATGGAGGCTGGAAGGCTCCATGCCTCACCATGGATCGCCAGGGGGCCGGTGAGCAGTTCGCCTTGGTCTGGTGCGCCCACCAGCCGGCTCACCTCAGAGGCAAACTATTCACTGGCCCTCAGCGAGGCGGTCCGCGGTGAGTGGGTAACCAGAGACCGCTCCTTCGGGGGAAGAGGGAGGATCCAAGGAGCGCTCGGCTCCTTCGGATCGTTCTGCCCGGCTTGCTCCAGGTAGAGGCAAGGCGGCAAGTGGGGTGCACCAGTGGGTGCTCCCAGCGAGGCGAGGGGAGCCTTCCAGCCAGACAGCGACAGCCTCTCCACTCCACCGAGAATGATGATCCTTTCGCAAGTTCACCTAAGACGATATCGCCCCGGCCGTTGCACCACACACACTAGGGCTGTTTCTCTCGGCATGCAAGCTGCAAACCTGTGTCCTCTCCAGTATTTTAGCAGGGACACTGAGGTTTTTCCAAATAAAATTAACCCCTTGCACTCCGGTCAATTTCCCTAAAAACGCCAAAAAATAACGTGCCCAAAGTAAATCGAAAGCTGTTCTTCAACCCTTTGCAGCATCTTCATGGGGTTGGTCTCATTTAAAAGAAAACACTTTGAATTTTTTGGCAAAACAGTCATAATCTCTCTAAGTGCTCTGGCCACTGAGTTACAGTCATCTAAACATACTGAACTTGAAGAAAATAAATTTCACCTGGGTGTTTTTTTGGATACAAATGCTTGCAAATAACACACAGCTTCAGATCCGGGCTGGAAAATGCAACAGAAATGTAGAACCAAGTGTTATCCAGCTGAGGTCTAAATTTTGTAACAATACCACAAAAAATGAATATATTACACAGCTTTTTCCTCAGGTAGTTCCCAGGTGTTTTTGAACTGTGCCAAATTGTGCCAAATGGCACAGTTTGGAAAAACGTCTGTAACTTTTGAATGATTCAATATAGAAGCTTCATCTTCCGGTTCTGGCGCCACATGAGTTGGCTGCCTTTTGCAACAGCGGCTCAATTCTGAGTCTTTTTATCTTCCTTCTTCTTTCTGATCCTGTGATAACTTTCTGATCAGCACACCTTTCACTCTATGTGTATCACGGACACACAGATCGCCCCGGGGGTCTCCCAAGTCGGCGGACAGAGCCTCTGTTTACAGCGGGAGACGATGCAGCAGGGAGGAGCTAGCTAGCACTCGGCCGCCACCCGGTGCTAACGGAGAGGCTCGACATACCGGGAGAGCTGACGCGGGTGCCGGGCTGGAGTTTGGGCGGCGTGCAGGAAATATAAGACAGAATAATAAAGAGCGATGGCAAGAACCAAGCAGACCGCCCGTAAATCTACTGGAGAAAAAGCCCCCAGGAAGCAGCTGGCCACCAAGGCTGCTCGAAAAGGCGCTCCGGCCGCCGGCGGAGGGATGAGGCCTCACCGTTGCAGGCCCGGTGCCGTGGCTCTGAGAGAGATCCGTCGCTGCCGGAGGTCCACGGAGCTGCTCATCCGTGGGCTGCCCTTCCAGCGCCTGGTGAGGGAGATCACTCAGGACTTCAGGACTGGCCTGCGCTTCCAGAGCTCCGCCGTCATGGCTCTGCAGGAGGCCAGCGAGGCCTACCTGGTGGGTCTCTTCGAGGACACCAACCTGTGCGTCATCCACGCCAAGAGGGTCACCATCATGCCCAAAGACATCCAGCTGGCCCGCCGCATCCGCGGAGAGAGAGCTTAGACTTTCTGCTGCACATCCACCAACCACAATGCTCCGCACTGTGTCTCTATATATATATATTTATAGTAATATGTACATATGTATACTAGCTGCTCTTGTTTTTTCTTGCCTTCTGATTATTGCTCTGAGTGTTGCTATCCCTGTGCTGTTGCAATCCTGGAATTTCCCCATTGTGGGACTAATAGAGGCTTATCTTATCTTATCTTATCTTGGGCTCTAATGAAAGGTGACACTCAGGGCTGTGTGTGTGTGTGTGGGGGGTGTCCCCCCCCTCGCTACAGAGGACGGACATCGCCCGTTGCGCCGCGGTCTGTCATGCAGCGATGACGCACAGCTGTAATTTACCAATCGGTCAAAAGTCATTTTGATTACAATTTTCAGGGATAAAGAATAATTTAGCTTATAACACTTACCTCTTCACAGCAGAAGCGGAGCTGGCAAACTTCTTCCTCATTGTCAGACGAACGCGACGCTGGTCTCGCGACCCGGTCAAAACATAATTCCATTATTGCGGTTTTGGTCTTCCATGATTGCGGTTTTGGCGAATGATTTTTCAAAACAAATAACAGTAGTAATTAAAAAAAGACTGGCGAATGCGTGTGTCTCACTCAGCCTTCGTCATCGGCCTCCGTCGGTCTATGATGACCATGGAAGAGAATCTTAAACGTCTACTCTGCTGGAATAAAACAAAAAAAAAGCACCGCCTGTGGCTGAACAGGCCGATGCGCGAATGGCAGTCCCTGTCACACAGGTCGCACTTGTGGATGGTCTCCGTGCTGCTGGGTCTGTGGGGTTCTTTCTGCGGGTCCTTTTTTCATCTGCTGCTGCAGCAGTCTGTCTTCACCCAGCCTTACACAAAACAGCTTGTGAACTTCTGTGCTTCAATTGGCTCGCTGCATTCACAGCGTTGGTAGGTGAGTCCTTCTTGCTAGGTTTTCAGTCATTGGTTCTTCAAGGTTTCAGAAACCCAATTCAAGGCTCTTATTAGTCGAATGAGAGGTCAATCATATCCGATCTGTTCGCGACTGTGTCTGTAGTGGAAGAACGGAAATGCAGCTTTTTTTTCCAGTGCGCTCTTAGGACGCAGCTCCCTCGTGCGTCCTAGAGCGCACGAGAGCGCCCTCGTGTGCTGTAGGACGCAGAGACCTGCCCATCCGCGGTACACCGGAGTGCAAGAGGTTAATCATTGCTGTCATGACTGATACAATAATTCAGCCCACGTGCGAGATGCAGCAACAAAGAGACAATCACACAATAATACACGTTTGAGTTTACTTTATTAAATAGCAAAAACCCTCGCACAGCTACTGAAACAGTCACTCGCCAGAGGAAGGAGCCTGTGAAGAGAAGATGAGAGCAGTGAAAGGAGGAATGGAGTAAGGGGGAAAATGGGCAAGCCAAATTACCACTTACATGGGCTCCAAAGGAGCACCAGCAGGACTCCAGCTGGGAATAGACAAACCAGCAGGGTGGGGAATGAGCTGGTGGTGCCTGACCGGGTGGAGGTTCCTGTTGGTGATGGTGTTGTGGCAGGAGAGTGCGTGCAGTCCCGGTGACACACCCGCACGATGGCAGCAACCTGAACAAAGGAGAAAAAGCACACTGGTTAATAACTTCTCTACCGGTGTGAATGTGACCTGCTGTCTTATGGCAGTACAGTGATCCCTCGCTACTTCGCGCATCACCTTTCGCACCCTCAGTGCATTGCGGATTTTTCAAAAATATTCATCAAAAATTCAAAATTGAGAAAAAATACATTAGAACATCACGTATCAACACGGAGAGCCTGCACAACTCAAAATCCACCTCTCTGATTCGCTGGCCAGCATCCCCCCCCCCCCCTAAGAGATCGCTCCCGACTCTAGATTTTGTTCTCGTGTTGACTCGGCTCGGGAATCTCGCGAGAGTGCATCTCTCGCGAGATTCTTTTCATTCTCTCACTATCAAAAAACTAACGAGATCAGCCTGGAATTCCACAAAGGGGGGTGACGCTACTTCGCGGTTTTTCACTTTTCGCGGTCGGTTCTGGAACCCATTAACCGCGATAAGTGAGGGATCACTGTATACCCAGACGAGCCAGCATTGAATCACTGAAGGATGCTTCCTTAAGTACACTGGCTGATGAGAGGGCGCAGGTGTGTCCTCTCCCTCAGGTGTACCGATGAGCTGAGGAGAGATGAACGGGAAGGAGGGGGTGCGCTCTCGCCACCCATGACAATTGCTGTCATATTTTCATGTCTGTGGGTAAGACATATAATTTAAAAGAAGGCGATTTCTTGCTCAAAGCCAAAAACTGAGCACGTATGTGGGGCTGAAAAGTTCATAGTGTTGACCAAATGTGGTTTATTTTTCAACTGCAGGAATCCAAGTGCTGCAACAAAAAAATAAATAAAAAAACAAAAAAATAAATAAATAAACCACATTTGGTCAAATATGACCACTATGAACTTTTCAGCCCCCTCTCCTATATTCTGCCATCTTTCCCAACTTGTAAAAAGCTGAGTTCCTGCTTCCTCCTCAGCTCCTCCCTCTTCCCCTGTCTCAGTGCTTAGCCTGATTGGTTTTAACATTAACCAATCAGGCTAAGCAGGAATGCTTACATAGCTAGAAATGCTCTGTCCAAACCCACATTTTTCTGTGTGTGGGGGGGGAGGGGGATAGAGGGTGCCTAAGTGGAAATTCACAGGAGATAAACAGAGATACAGTCAATGTGAAAAAATTAGGACACCCTGTATAAGCTTGTGTGTGTGTTTTTTGTAACATATTTGGACATATGGATATTTAATATCAGTGTTAAAAATACTAGGAGATTCACGTAATACAGCTAAACAATTAAATGAATTAAAGACTTTTTTTTCAAATTTTCTGTAAAATGTAATTCTAAACAAATAATGAGGAATAAATTAGGCCACCCCCATCTTTTTTAGGACACCCCCACATTCATTCCCACTTACAATGGCTAAAATAATTTTTAAAAATGCAAATAAAAACAAAAACAAAGTTAGACATAGATACGTGAACATTTCTTAATAAAGAACTAAATACTTAAAGGAGTATCCAAATTTTTTCACGATTGTATGAGACATTGCAGTGATTTCGCTCTTGATATGTCTTGTAAGTCACAAACAACATGTTAGACATGTTAACAGCAAAAAATTGATTTTTGCCGGAGTGTCACTTTAAGGTCGTTTATGTTGTGATGTGAAGCTATCACTGCTCCACTGGATGCACATTGTACTATGGGATACATTGGCTAATGTAGAGACCATCAGTTGTACACTACTTTTCAAAATGCATTATGTGATATTTTGAATGTATTATACAGTGAATGAAATTTTCAGTTTAGATTTCGAACAGCACTATAAAATAGCGGCTTCACTATGTGGTACACTATTTAGAGAACAAGTGAACATTTCGACCACAGTATTAGATAGTCAATACAGAGGAACAGAATAATTTTTTTTTTTCTCTGCAGTACAGCACCAAGTGATGGCTTGGTTGGGGACCATTGCCACACAGCTTACAGTGAATGATAAGCAGGTGGTTAGGCTCTGATGTTTTTCCACCAATTTATCTTACATACCCACACTTTCATAAACAGAATATTTTTTTGTATTTTCTTCACATAATTCAAGAATGTGTTGCTTTATTTTCCACAATGAATAAATCATGTGCATATTCACCTGCAAAATAATTACACTTCTGAATGTGATTTGCTATTGTTTTGAATGAATAAATCACATCTGTGCAGCTGCAGTATGTGTTCAGTTGCTCATGCATAGTCATGTAGCTCACATCAGCATATAAAAGGTGTTCTGACAATTTTATGGTAACAGCAGTACACACCACCTGACAGATACTGATGCTCAATAGTTACCGTCAATCAGTAAAATGAGGACCATTACTTCTGTGCCTATAAACAAGTTAAATATTCAACAGACATAACATCAAAGAATCCAAAAGATTTCCAGGAAACCAAACACTGATGAAATGTGAAAAGAAAGCACAATAATTTTGTTGCTCTAAATCATATTGAATTAAGCATCATCATCAAATTACATGATATGCTTATTAAGCACATATTACTTCATAAGCATGTCCAGGATGAAGCTATTGCAAGGAAGAGAAATTGTTATTCTCAAGCCATTTGTTCTAAAATTATATATTTTTATTTAGGTTTACAAAGCAGACAGCTAGCTAAGCTGTCTGCTTCATAATCATTTTCAGGGTTTGATGTTAGATTAGATTAGATTAGATTCAACTTTATTGTCATTACACATGTATGAATACAAGGTAACGAAACACAGTTTAGCATCCAATCAGAAGTGCAAAGGACAGCAGTGCAGTATATACGGTAATTAACAGTATGTGCAATTTAAGCAAATATATGCAAATATATGCAGCAGTGCAGAAAGTTAAGAGTATTGTTATGTGCAAATAATGTGCAATAAGTTAGATGTAGTTATGTAGTTATGCAGTTATGTACAGGTGAGGATGGTAAGAGATGATGGTAAGAGAGTCAGCGGGGAACTAAGTTCAATAACGTGACAGCTGTTGGAAAGAAACTGTTCCTAAACCTGCTGGTTCTAGTCCGAAGGCTTCTGAAACGTCTTCTGGAGGGGAGAAGCTGGAACAGTCCATGAGCCGGATGGTTGGAGTCCCTAAGAATGCTGCGTGCCCGGCGCAGACATCTTTTCCTGTAGACGTCCTCTATAACTGGAAGTGGAGTCCCTGTGATGCGTTGGGCGGTTTTCACCACCCGCTGCAGTGCCTTGCGGTCAGCGACAGAGCAGCTCCCATACCAGACTGTGATACAGTTGGTCAGGGTGCTCTCTATCACGCAGCGGTAGAAGTTGCCCAGGATGTCAGTTGACAGATGGTTCTTCTTCAGTGTCCTCAAGAAGAAGAGGCGCTGATGGGCCTTCTTGAACAGGCTGGTGGTGTTAACTGACCAGGACAGGTCCTCCGAGATGTGAGTCCCCTGGAATTTGAAGCTGGGGGCACGTTCAACAGCTATGCCATTGATATGGATATGTTGCAAAGCAACATTTCCCATTGCAAAGCAATGGGAAATATAAATTCTCGATATATGCTATAACTGTGAGCAAATTAAACCTGGGTGTGCTGGAAGACATTACATTCCCGAAGAGCCATGGTTGTGTGGGATCTAGCAAAATCAGACACAATCTCCTAGGTAGCCCTGCCAGGGTTGATCTGACTTTTGCTGAGATTACAGCAGCATCTCTTCATGCATCATTTCTATTTTAATACAGCCTCTTAGTGACATAATGCAGCACACAGGCCCAGGAAACACGCACGCAGGCTCAGGATAGATTTAACAGCTTTATTCAACAAGCAGGTGTGTATGGATGGATGTATGCGGTATGGGAATGTGCTGGGGTGAACGCCGATGCGCAGGCAGCAGAGCAGCGTGCCGTACAGCCGGACAACCCTATGGAGACAAGAACAAAGGACAAGGGTAAGGGCACCACACCGAGACAGGGAATATAGGTGATAGTGTTGCTTACTTGCAGGGACAGGTGGCTGGCGTCGGCAGGCGATGAGCCCGGGAGACAGCGTCCTGCTGGGACTGCGCAGAAGATGGAGATGCTATGGCGATGACGGGGGGAATCCGCCGCCAGGAGGGTCCACCTGTGCACAGGGGTGAGAACTTGGAAGACAAGGTAAGGAGTTCTTACGTGTCGATGAATCTTTGCTGGTGATCTGAGGTAGAATCACAAGCCTTGGAAACGCTGATGAGAACAGACGGCTCCAGACTGCAGCAGAGGGCAGAGTGGGCTAAATAGCCCGCTGTTGACGAGGCGCAGGTGTGCGCGCAGCTGAAGCCGCTGATGAGCGGCGGGTCGTGACACTTAGTAGCTTTGTCTTCCATTTTACACTTGCATTGAATAGCCTTCCTATTTGTTGCTGATGATGTAATTCTCAGTTGACTGACACTTGCCCAGTTTCCTCATTTTTTTTTTCATCCATCCATTTTCTACTGCTTTTCCGGGGCTCTGGGTCACAGAGGCAGCAGTCCATGAAGAGAAGCCCAGACATCCATCTTACCAGCTACCTCCTCCAGCTCTTCAGGAGTACACCAAGGCATTCCCAAGCCAGCTGGGAGACATAGTCTCTCCAGCATGTCCTGGGTCTGCCCCAGGGTCTCCTCCCAGTGGGATGTTCCCAAAACACTTCAAGTTGGAGGCATCAAGGAAGCATCCTAATTTGATGCCCAAACCACCTCAGGTGCCTCCTTTCAATGTGGAGGGCCAGTGGTTCTACTTTGAGTGTCTCCTGGATGACTGAGCTCCTCACCCTATTTCTAAGGGTGAGTCGAGCCACCCTACGACGAAAGCTAATTTCAGCCACTTGTATTCTTGATCTCATTCTTTCAGTCATTCCCCAGAGTTCATGACAGTGAGGGAAGAACATAGAGTGGTAAATCAACAGTTTTCCTTTAGAGCTCAGCTCCCTCTTCACTACGACAGACCGGTATAATGTCCACATCACTGCAGATGCTCCTCCAATTCGTCTGCCAATTTTCCCAATCCATTTTCCCATCATTTGTGAATAAGACCCCAAGATAATTGAACTCCTCCACTTGGGGCAGGACCTTGTCCCCAACCCAGAGAGGACAATCCACCCTTTTCTGGCTGAGCACCATGGACTCGGACTTGGAGGTACTGATTCTCATCCCGGCTGCTTCATACTCAGTAACAAACCATCCCAGTAAGACCAGTAGGTAATTTCTCGATGAAGCCAACAGGACATCATCTGCAAACAGCAGAGATGGGATCCTATGGTCACCAAACATGACACCCTCCCCTTTTTGGCTGCACCTAGAAATCCTGTCCATAAATATGATGACAGAACCTGTGACAAAAAGCAGCCCTGGCAGAGTCCAACTCTCACTGGGAACAAGTTTGACTGATTGTTGGCAGTATGAGCCAAACTTTCACAATGGTGGTATAGAGACTGGGCAACTTGTAGCAACGAATGCTTTCTCCAGGTCCACAAAACACATGTAGACTGGTTGGGCAAACTCCCACAAACCCTCCAGGAGCCTTGAGAGGGTGAAGAGTTGGTCCAATGTGCCACAACCAGGATATAAACCACATTATTCCTCCTGAATCTGAGGTTCAACCAACGACCAGACTTTCCTCTGCAGTACCTTGCCATAGACCTTCCCTGGGCGGCTGAGGAGTGTGAGCCCTCTAAAATTGGAACACACCTTCCGGTTCCCCTTATTGAAGAGGGGAACCACCACCCCAGTTTGCCATGCCAAAGGTATTGTTACCACCTTTTATGCAATGTTGCAGAGGTGTAACAACCAAGACAGCCCCACAACATTCCACCACCAGGTGGTGAGTTGGCTCACACTACAATTTAGTGCATATTCATGTCATCAAGTGAGTAGAATTTATGGAGAGTAGCCATAAAAACCGTGCTGTCAGTGTGTGATTTGGGTTGATTTTTTTTTTTTTATTTTGTGGGAAATGGACAAATAGAGGACGAAACAAGGAGTGTCAGACCTAAGAAACCATCTACAGCAGATGAACAGTATCTGAATGTCCTAGGAAAACATCCAGCAAAGACCTGACAATGGACCTTCTGTTGATCCATCTACCACTGATCAGAATGATTCAGTGGAAGGGTGGCTGTCTGTTAAAAGCTGAGTTGGCATAGCTGTCTATCTTCTCATGTGTAGATGAATAAGTGAAGCTGGTCTCTCTCTCTTCTAATCCTCAGGAATATTTATTGAACCATGAACATGTGGAATAAAATACAGACAGCTCTAAGTGTGCTCTAGACTTGCTCAGACACATACAGCCCAGGAATGAAGCAAATGATAATCCCGCCAAAAGTCCAAGAGCACTTTTCATCAATCTGAGAGAGAACATTTCCAATCTGAGAGCGCAGTTCCGATTTGAAAGCACAAAAGTCACCCTCACATATAAAAAATCACTACTTGTGCTCAAAATGGCTTCTCTCACATGTGAACCCTCTAGGGTTTCCATCTTCCTCACAGCCAAATAAGGGACAGAGGATTTTAACTATTGCTCGGTGCCACGATGTTGCGGACATTAGTGTTGTCATAATACTGGGATTTTTTACCTTGAATGAATGAATGGGATCAGTCCACCAAGGTCTCCGCCTTTGACCGCCACCTAATCCACATAGCACCAGACCCCCATGATCCCTCCTGCAGGCGGTGAGCCCACTGGAGGGCAGACCCATGTAACTTCTTCGGTCTGAGCCCGGCCGGGTCCCATGAATGACTGGTAAATCGACAGCTTTGCCTTAGAACTAAGCTCCTTCTTCACCACAACAGACTGGTACAGTGTCTGCATCACTGCAGATGCTGCTCCAATCCGTCTGTCAATCTCTCGCTCCATTTTCCCCTCACTCGTGAATAAGACCCCAAGATACTTAAACTCCTCCACTTGGGGCAGGAGCCTGTCCCCAACCCAGAGAGGACAATCCACCAGTCAGTCTACGTTCCTACTCTCACCTATGGTCACGAGCGTTGGGTAATGACCGAAAGAACGAGATCGCGGATACAAGCGGCTGAAATGAGCTTTCTCCGTAGGATTGCTGGACTCACCCTCAGAGATGGGGTGAGGAGCTCAGTCATCCGGGAGAGGCTCAGAGTAGAACCGCTGCTCCTCCACATTGAAAGGAGTCAGTTGAGGTGGTATGGGCATCTGATTAGGATGCCTCCTGGACGCCTCCCACTTGAGGTGTTTCGGGCACGTCTCACTGGGAGGAGACCCCGGGTCAGACCCAGGACTCGGTGGAGAGACTATGTTTCCCAGCTGGTTTGGGAACGCCTTGGTATCCTCTCTGAAGAGCTCGAGCAGGTGGCTGGGGACAGAGAAGTCTGGGCTTCTCTGCTTGAACTGCTGCCTCCGCGACCCGGACCTCCGGAAAAGCAGTAGAAGATGGATGGTTGGATAGATTAAAAGTAAAGATTAAAAGAAAGGAACAAAATAATATAACAAAGGGGAAAAAATCTTACAAGGTCAAATTAAACAATAACTCCTCTGATTATACAGTTCAACATAAGTTATCCGAAATGGGTGATGGCTGAAGCCGCAGCTTATATTGCCCACCCATATTCCATCCAAGAATTCAAAAGAAAAACAAAACAAGGGCGATTACAATTCAGAACAAAGCTAAGACAAAACATGACAAAAAAAAACCAAAACTAAGCAACAACACAACACAGACTGAATATGATAACTCTTATGTGGTTTTACATGTCATCTTGTATGTTTGGTGTACAGTATTTCTTTTTCCTTTAGTTTTTGTTTAAATTGTCCAAGCGTTGTATATGATTTTAGCAGCTTAGCACATTAGCTTAGCACGTTAGCTTAACACATCCCACGGCTCCTCAACTGACCTTACCTTGATAATACCTTCAAAAATTTTGATATTCAATGTCATGTTTGATGCAACTTTGTGCTTGAAAACACAGCTACACTTCAAAAAGTCAAATATAAGTAAAGTGAAATAAGTTAAGGCTGTTTATGCTTTTTTTTTTTTTTTTGGTCTGACAAGATATTTATTCTTGCTGTGCTGTTTATGTGTAAGAAAATTTTACATGCTTTCAAATAGTTTTAACTTGTTTTATGCAATTTTATGTCAAATTTTCTTGCTCTGTTGGCAGATAACACAGGGTTACAACATAATTGTATTGTAAGTTGGGTTTTTTCAGCTGATTTAAGACAATTTTGTATCGCTGAATCCGAAAATGACATCCGTTTCTCTCGATCAGGTCAGGTTTTTATGCTAAGTTGATTTTTTAAAAAATCTGATCTTCTGACTAAATTGATTACATTTTTGTGACATTATCGGTTGATTTTTGTTAATATTTCTCATCCGAAATAGATTTTTAAGAGAACAAATCATTTTCTAACACAATTTGTTGATTAAATGTTACAAACTTTGATTACTGTAAATTGAATAGTAGACATTGATAAAGGTAAGTACATGTAAATTGAATGTTACGTCATCATTGTTCAAAATTCAGAGCTTCAATTTCCGTTTATTCGAACCTCTAGAATGCTCAGCGGCGGGGATGTCTCTCTTCAGAGTCCAACAGTAATCAGCCATCATGACAATTTATGACATCATGTCATAAATTGGTGCATGCAAACTCTTCAGAGTTCGAGAAATTTCAAGAAATGAAAAAGAATTTTGCATCATATAAAGCAAAAATACCCGTACATGTAAACAAAAATGTAAAAAACAACATGTGGCCAGAGTTCAAAAAGTTGACCTGACTGAGCAAAACCAATGTGATTTTTGGATTCAGCACATCAAAACTGTCCTAAATCAGCTAAAAAAATACTTAATAAATGTAGTGTTGACCAGTGTAATTTTACTTAAACAAAAAAAAGTTCTGGCTGTAGCGGCATGAAATAATAAGGCGAACTGAGAGTTTAAGGGTGTTTATTATCATTCATCCCGCCATCATTGAACTCACTCCAGCCCTGTGCAGGCGGGCTGGAGCGGGTCCTCAGGCTGTCGTGAGGAGACACAGAATGCGTGTCGTCAGAAGCAGTGGTCAGAGAGAGAGCGCGAGTGTTGCAGAGCAATGCAGTATTTATACCCCACTACAGACAATACATGAAAGGCATGTTATCATCAAAGAGACTGCAGGAAGGCATAGGACATTTGCATTTGAGTACCGAGCAGGAAGTCATACACAACAACAGCAAGACTGGCCGGAATTCGCCTCTGCTCCGGAGCTGTAGGACAAAAGAGGTTACAAGGCACATCTACATATTGTTATCAGTCCATAGATCACACTGCTATGTTAATTGCTCCCGCTGAGCGCTCTGCTTGTCCGTGGCTGTTGTGGGGGTTACCCATACACTCCCCCCCAGAGGGCTCAGCGGGAAGCTGAGGCCTCGATAGTCCAGCTTTGGGAGCGAGCTGCGGGGGAAGCTCGCTGCAGGCGGCGGTAGAGGGAGGGGGGTGGGGGTAGCAAGTGCCAGCCCGGGACGGCGAAATTGTCTGGGCCATGCAAAAATTGCCTGTGGATCCGCGATGTTGAGGGGCTGTCCCGTTAAACGTGCGGAGGTCCACAGCAGCTGTAAGAAGAAAAATTAGTCTCTGACTCCTCTCGCGGCCATGAAGAAAAAAAAAAAAGGAGCTGCAGCAGTGTGAGGGACTTGGCGTGTTGACTTTAGGTGCGCGCGCAGTCCTAAAGTCCTCGGGGACAGCTGACGGCTGAATTCCCTTGTGCGCCGTGGCTGAGACCATTAGAAAATCCTGTGAGCGAGCTGCGTGTGTGCTTCAGGTGTGTGAGCAGCCCTGAAGGTTCTGTGTGCAGCGGCGAAGGACGATGGCGGTCTGTGTGGAGCTGGTATTGTCCCGTGCGTGGTGCGCTGTTCTCATAACCCCCCGGTGTGTGTGCGGGGTTCGGTGCATGGCAGGTCCACTGTAGAGGCGAGTCAGGGTCAGGGAGCTTGTTGGAGATCAGCGTCGTCGGCGCCGATGGCCATCCCTGTTGAGCTGTTGCTGTAGTTCGGTTATGGTGCGTCCAGGTCCACGCGTTGCGTTCTCCGTCGGCCCTGGAGGTCGCCGTCGTGGAGAGAGGACGAGGTGTGTGCGCTCTCGTGTGGAGGAGCTGTGAGAGCGGCCGGTCCCAGCGTGGATGTGCAGATCTCAGGCGTGCAGATCTCACCATGAAGCTTTCTGCAGCTTTCCCGGTCGTGGGTGATCTCCGGAGAGTTTCGCCTGGTGGTGGCTCTGCGTCGAGGTCTCCCTGTAGCAGAAGGGAGGGCAGATCGTTTGCGTCAGGCTGCTGCGTTCGCTTGTCGTCGGAGAATCACCGCCGGGTGCTGCGTTTGTTGTCGTCGGGTCACCAGTGTAGCTGTCCAGACCAGAAGGTTGTGTTGCACAAAGCATGTGCTTTCTCGGTGTCACCAATGTAGCGGCATGAAATAATAAGGCGAACTGAGAGTTTAAGGGTGTTTATTATCATTCATCCCGCCATCATTGAACTCACTCCAGCCCTGTGCAGGCGGGCTGGAGTGGGTCCTCAGGCTCTCGTGAGGAGACACAGAATGCGTGTCGTCAGAAGCAGTGGTCAGAGAGAGAGAGCGAGTGTTACAGAGCAATGCAGTATTTATACCCCACTACAGACAATACATGAAAGGCATGTTATCATCAAAGAGACTGCAGGAAGGCATGGGACATTTGCATTTGAGTACCGAGCAGGAAGTCATACATAACAACAGCAAAACTGACCGGAATTCGCCTCTGCTCCGGAGCTGTAGGACAAAAGAGGTTACAAGGCACATCTACATATTGTTATCAGTCCATAGATCACACTGCTATGTTAATTGCTCCCGCTGAGCGCTCTGCTTGTCCGTGGCTGTTGTGGGGGTTACCCATATGGCAATAGATAATTCTAGTTAAAATTAGAAAAAAATATATACGGTGGGGCAAAAAAGTATTTAGTCAGCCACCAATTGTGCAAGTTCTCCCACTTAAAAGATGAGAGAGGTCTCCAATTTTCATCATAGGTATACCTCAACTATGAGAGACAAAATGAGAAAAAAAAATCCAGAAAATCACATTGAAGGATTTTTAATGAATTAATTGGTAAATTCCTCAGTAAAATAAGTATTTGGTCACCTACAAACAAGCAAGATTTCTGGCTCTCACAGACCTGTAACTTCTTCTTTAAGAGGCTCCTCTGTCCTCCACTCGTTACCTGTATTAATGGCACCTGTTTGAACTCGTTATCAATATAAAAGACACCTGTCCACAACCTCAAACAGTCAGACTCCAAACTCCACTATGGCCAAGACCAAAGAGCTGTCAAAGGACACCAGAAACAAAATTGTAGACCTGCACCAGGCTGGGAAGACTGAATCTGCAATAGGTAAGCAGCTTGGTGTGAAGAAATCAACTGTGGGAGCAATTATTAGAAAATGGAAGACATACAAGACCACTGATAATCTCCCTCGATCTAGGGCTCCACGCAAGATCTCACCCCGTGAGGTCAAAATGATCATGAGAACGGTGAGCAAAAATCCCAGAACCACATGGGGGGACCTAGTGAATGACCTGCAGAGAGCTGAGACCAAAGTAACAAAGGCTACATCAGAAACACACTACGCCGCCAGGGACTCAAATCCTGCAGTGCCAGACGTGTCCCCCTACTTAAGCCAGTACATGTCCAGGCCCGTCTGAAGTTTGCTAGAGAGCATTTGGATGATCCAGAAGAGGATTGGGAGAATGTCATATGGTCAGATGAAACCAAAATAGAACTTTTTGGTAAAAACTCAACTTGTCGTGCTTGGAGGAGAAAGAACACCATACCTACTGTGAAGCATGGGGGTGGAAACATCATAGTTTAGGGCTGTTTTTCTGCAAAGGGACCAGGACGACTGATCCGTGTAAAGGAAAGAATGAATGGGGCCATGTATCGTGAGATTTTGAGTGAAAACCTCCTTCCATCAGCAAGGGCATTGAAGATGAAACGTGGCTGGGTCTTTCAGCATGACAATGATCCCAAACATACCACCCGGGCAACGAAGGAGTGGCTTCGTAAGAAGCATTTCAAGGTCCTGGAGTGGCCTAGCCAGTCTCCAGATCTCAACCCCATAGAAAATCTTTGGAGGGAGTTGAAAGTCTGTGTTGCCCAGCGACAGCCCCAAAACATCACTGCGCTAGAGGAGATCTGCATGGAGGAATGGGCCAAAATACCAGCAACAGTGTGTGAAAACCTTGTGAAAACTTACAGAAAACGTCTGACCTCTGTCATTGCCAACAAAGGGTATATAACAAAGTATTGAGATAAACTTTTGTTATTGACCAAATACTTATTTTACCGAGGAATTTACCAATTATTTCATTAAAAATCCTTCAGTGTGATTTTCTGGATTTTTTTTTTTCTTATTTTGTCTCTCATAGTTGAGGTATACCTATGATGAAAATTGGAGACCTCTCTCATCTTTTAAGTGGGAGAACTTGCACAATTGGTGGCTGACTAAATACTTTTTTACCCCACTGTATATCTGCCAACAAAGTAAGATTAAATTGCTTAAAACAAGTTAAAACTTTCATAAAACAAATAAAATCTTACAGAAAACTGCACAACAAAAAGAAATTCTTGTCTTGTCAAAATTATCTTGTGAGAGAAAAACAAGCATATACCCTTGATTTCGGATATTTTATCTTACTGAGAGATTTCCCTTTTTACAGTGTGTCAGATGCTACTGCTGTAATGTTCTGGACATTTTGTCCACATTTTCTATTGTTTTTTGAACCATCTGCATCATTATTACCTCCCCCAAGGAGGTTATGTTTTTGCCAGCATTTGTCAGTTTGTCTGTTTGTTTGTTAGCAACATAATTCAAAAAGTTATGGATGGATTTTGATGATATTTTCAGGAAAGGTGTATCGTGGCACGGGGAACAGATGATTAGATTTTGGTGATGATCTGAGAATGCATACCTCCACCAAGGCTCTTATATCCTCACAGACTGTTAGCAACAATACTCCAAAACTACTGGATGGATTTGGATGAAATTTTCACCAGCAGTGGTTCTTGGCCTACACACGAACCCATTACATTTTTGGGGTGATTCATGACTGCATACCTCCGCCAAGGCTCAATCTTCTTGCAGTGGTTTAGTAGGATTATATAAAAACTACTGAATGGATTTTGCTGAAATTTTAACCAGAGATGGTCCTTGGCCTGCAGACGAACCAATTACATTTTGGAGCTGATCTGTGAGCACATACCTCTACCAAGGCCCAATCTTGCAATGTATGGTGGGATGGAGGTGGGGAGATACAAACAGATGGATGGACAAAGGGAGGGAAGGAAGGAGCCTTGGCGGAGGTATGAACTCTCTGAGTGCTCTTCTAGTTATCTTTATGTTATCATTTATATTATTTAAGTTCCCTGTTTTCCAGCACCAGTGCTTACCCTTGAATGTTTCCCTTATTTTTAGTTGCTCATGTATGTTTTCCCTGTGGTCCCCTACCTTAACCTTGGTTGATCTTTGTGTTTATTTTTTCATTATCATATCTCCAGTCATCTTCTGTGGAGCTGTGAATCTGTAGAAGTCCCACGATTCAATTCCAATTTTTGGGGTCACGATTCGATTCAGAGTCGATTTTTGATTCAAAACGATTTTCAATTCACATTTGGCTCTCAGTTCTGTACAAAAACCTACTAATCTCAGGGGGAAAAATTCCACTGCACTGCAAAAAATGCTGAGGTAAGCTTGAAAGCAGAGTACAGTGTGTTGATATTTTGGGGGATTATATTTTTTAAAAGCTACATCAACTGATTTGCAATAAAATACTGTTAATTGAAAAAAGTAGGCTTAGGTTAGTAACTGCTTTTTTATTTCTTGAAAACTTGTGAGTTTCAAGAATTAAATTGTACACAAGTGAAATAAATTTCGAAAATTTTCCTTTTCAGCATATCACAATTCCTAACAGCTTTTACACAGTGTGTAGGTTTGGTCGCCCTCCAGCATTCTAGAAATATAGGCTATTCATTTAAAAACGAAAGTAAATTCTATCACAAATACTTTGAACATCCATTTAAATAGTAGTGCTACCTGACTGTATGCAGTCAATGTACAGTTACTGTTAGAAAAATCCTTCTTAACCTTCAGTCAAAAAGCAGATGTTTCACCAAATTTAACGAAAACAAGATAACTAATACAGCTGCATCCTTGACACTTTCACACAGACTCTGAGACAAAACAAATCACATGTATGAAACAAATATGAAACTTTAAGTTTCCTATACAGTAACTTAATGCAATGAACAAATTCAGTAAGGACTGAATGCAATTGATGAATAAGATAAGTAGTGTTAATTTTAAACCTGCACAAATATAAATTCTTCAGAGACTTGAAAAAACAAATTAAAGTTAAAAACAAAATAAAGTGTTGTTACAAGTTTTCATGATTTTTTTTATCCCTTCAGTAGTGATGGGACGGCAGGCTCCAGAGCTTCAAGGGTGCTCCAAGCTTATCCAGGAAATATTTGGTGAAGTGTGTTTCGAGGCATGTATTGCTGACGTATGTGTTGACTTTGTACCACGTGACTGGGTCAGGAAGCTGTTCATCATTTTGCACGCAATATGAAATAAAGTGAGCAGCGATACACAATGGAAATCCCCATCCCTCACGTTTTGTCGTCATGTTTGACTGTGTAAGGAATTTCCATCCATCCATCCATCTTCTTCCGCTTAATCCTTTTCGGGTCGCGGGGGGGCTGGAGCCTATCCCAGCATCTTCCGAAGCATCTTCCAGCAAATCCCGGAGTAAACCCACGCAGATACGGGGAGAACATGCAAACTCCACACAGATCAGTTTATCACAGCCAATTTTCAGATGGAGGCAGCACCAAAAACATGGACTTCTCCTGTTTGTGAATATTTTGAGTGCATTTCTCCCATTGATATATTTTCCACAAATAGTGCATGTTGCTTGCAATTGAGGTAATGGCTTAGTGGTAACACATCTGCTCTACAAGTGGGCAGTCTGGGTTCAAATCCTGGCTGTGTCATGCTTGTAATTTTATTGTTATTTCCAAGGTGAAATGTCTGTTGTGTTTCAAAGAGCTTGGATCATTATTACACATCATTATGCTGAGGCACTATTACCATTGTGCCCTGCATAAGAATAAGGCCAGAGTTGAATATACTGGGAAAGACAGTATAAGACAAAAAAAAAGAAAATTATTTCTTAATAAAAATGGATAAGTAATACAAGCACACCAAGTAACACAGGCACATTCACTGTAGTCACCCTACTTTTATTATTTTTGGCCCTTATGATCATTGATATTTCTTAGAAGACAGCACATTTATTGACATTGAAAAAATACATACTAAACCAACAATGCCCTTGTAAAAATCTGCATGCTGTATGCTTTTTGTTGACTACATGGCCTAGTAGAGCAAATGAAGTTTCACATGGGGCTCCGTCAATATAAACTATTTTGATGGAAAGGCTCAAGTCTTCAAGAAAGCCTCCTCTGGCTGTCATTAAGTGGTAGCCTAGAGGTAAACTGTCTGTCTTGTATCTGGTGAGCTGGGGTTCAAGTCCCAGTGGGGTTAATCTTATTTATTTTTATTTGCAAGGTGAAGCGTCTGTTGTGTTTCAAAAAGCTTGGATACAACAATAACATTATTATGCTGAGGCACTATTGTGCCCTGCATGACAATAAGGACAGAGATGAATGTATTGGGAAAGACAGTATAAGTCTGTTGAAAAGTTATTTCTTAATAAACATGGATAAGTAGCACAAGCACATTCACTGTAGTCACCTCAGTTTTATTTCTTTTTTCCCTTATGATCATTGATGTCTCTTAAAAGTGCATTTATTGAAATGAAAAAATGCACAAACCAATAACACCCTTGTAAAAATCTGCATGTTGTATACATTTTGTCCACTAGATGGCCTAGTAGAGAAAATGAAGTTTCACATGAGGCCCCGTCTATATGAGCCATTTTGATGAAAGGCCTCAAGTTCTCCAGAAGGCCTCATCTGGCCATCACTGCCCTTCAGAATTTGCTGGGAGTTTGCTAAAGTGGTGCAGTGTGCGTTGTTCAGCAGGAAGACTTACAACTTTTTCCACTTCTCTCAACTCTGGGTGATTATCTAGTCATGGTCCTTTGCCTGACGAAGCTTCTCCAGTAAAAGGTAAAGTAAATGCAATAATTTAAAACAAACAAAAATAAACTTCCATCCAGTGTTAATTTCATCAACTATATGTATTTTTTCATCTATTAAAGATAGAAATTAAACTAAAATTATCATTTGTGCTTTCTACTTTTGACACCTAATTTGAGCCCAGATTTATTGTGGTGATTTTATTTTTATTTTAGTCTGTTCATTATCAATTGTTTTTGTCTATGTCACAGGGTGACCCATGCCCTGTAAAATGTTTTTTGGGTTCGTCAGCAGCACACTGAAGATCCTTAATTACCTCCGCCAAGGAGGTTATGTTTTCATCGGCGTTGGTTTGTCTGTCTGTCTGTCTGTCTGTTTGTTTGTTAGCAACATAACTCAAAAAGTTATGGACGGATTTTCATGAAATTTTCACAGATTGTCAGAAATGGGGTATCCTGTAGAAGAGCTTGGAAATGAAGAGGCGATTTGATTTATAAACCAAGTTTAATAATCAGCATAATCAGCTCTTCTAACAAGTCTCATCTGGTGCAGAGAGTGGCAGAAGGGAAAAGAGACAGAATGTCTCCAGCTCACTGACTTTATACTGGCACACAATAAAAGACATGCATAACAAAGGCTGACATCCCTCATTATCTTAATCCCCCCATTGTCTTGGTATTTCCTCTCCTCACCTTGGGGGGTGAGGGTGGCTCCTCCGGTCTCCTCCGCCGCGTCCGGGAACGTCTCTGTTCTTCACTCGGCGGGTGAGAGTCCTTTGTCCTTTCAGAGGTGTGAAGTCCTTTACATATGTAATTACCAAACATTTCCACATGCTTCAACATATGTAGGTTATGGAATATATGGTTAATACAGACCACATATCCTACAGATCATTACATTTTGGTGGTGATCCGGATCACCGTCCACAAGAAAACCGCCATTACGGAAAATGCGATTTTCGTGAATAACTACTGAACCACTAATCCTATCATTGTCAATCCAATTGCTAGTCATGTGTTTTCATGGTCAAGGAATCTGAAAACATACACACAAACACTGTATGGGGGGAACTGTGGCGCTTGGTGGAGGTCTGCGCTCTCCGAGTGCTTTTCTAGTTTTCTTTGTACATCAAGCTGGCCAGCTGGGGATTTAAGTGTTTATTTGTTGAGCTAATTACTTTAAGATATTGGTGTAACACTTCTTCAGTGCAACAATGAGAAACATATGGCAATCATGAAGTGGTTGTTACCTTTTTTTTTTTTTTTTTTGGTTGTAGTGTGTGGGTTCCTCCATTTTGGCTTCCTTGTGGGTGTCTGGGCTGACAAACAAGAAGAGGAGGATTCCAATTCCTTTTATAGCAGGAGCTAATTAGAAGAAACTATGTTGTGGAGAAACAGAAGAGAGAATTCTTGTTTTTCCCCATTAAGCACTATTTTAAACAGGATAAATGAATTAAATTTACTTTGTATTTTTCTTATGAGTTCAACAGTAGCAATTGGAATTTATTTATTATGTTTTGGGGTTAAAGTATCATTTGGTTAAGTTAAACTGATAATCTTTATGTTCGGTTTGTTCTGGAGGGAGGAGCTAAAGGTATATAAGGCTGAGTAAAGAAGCCCACACTGTAAGAGAGAGTTAGACAGTCTGTCACAGCTTGTTCAAGCCAGAGCAGACGCTAGTTACCCAACAGCCATGGCCCTAGCTGTACGGACTTAAATCCCCAGCTGGCCAGCTTGATGTACAAAGAAAACTAGAAAAGCACTCGGAGAGCGCAGACCTCCACCAAGCGCCACAGTTCCCCCCATACAGTGTTTGTGTGTATGTTTTCAGATTCCTTGACCATGAAAACACATGACTAGCAATTGGATTGACAATGATAGGATTAGTGGTTCAGTAGTTATTCACGAAAATCGCATTTTCCGTAATGGCGGTTTTCTTGTGGACGGTTTTCACATGATACGAGCTGACCGAACACCAGAGAGTGGCAAAACTAGGGGCGGTGGAGTGATAATGTATGTTAACAACAACTGGTGTAGACCGGGACATATCACTGTTAAACAACGACACTGCAGCAAAGACATTGAGTTGCTAGCTGTTAGCATGAGGCCTACATATCTCCCGAGAGAACACTCACACGTGATCTGCATTGTTGTTTATGCAAATCCGACGGCGAACGCTGGGACAGTGCGTGACGTCATCCATTCAGTAACCAGCAGGCTGCAGACAGAACACCCAGATGCTCTTCTCCTCATCTCAGGCGACTTCAACCACGTTTCACTGTCTCCCATTCTGCCCACTTTCACCCAGTATGTCACATGCCACACTAGAGACAATAAAACACTGGATTTGTTCTACGCAAACACTAAGGAGGCGTACACCTCATCACAACTCCCCCCACTTGGGAGATCGGATCACAACTTGGTTCATCTCCGACCGGTGTACAAACCCCTAGTGCACAGACAACCTCCGGCCATGCACACTGTGGAGTTATGGTCTGAGGAGACAATGGACACTCTAAAGGACTGTTTTGAAGCCACTGCCTGGAAGCAGCTCTGCGATCCACATGGTGAGGACATCGATGGCCTCATTCACACCTTCACGGGCTACCTCAGCTTCTGTGTGGACAAATCCGTTCCCACCAAGACCATACGGCGTCACTCAAACAACAAACCCTGGATCAACCCTGAGATAAAAACACTTCTGAGAGAGAAGAAGAGGATCTTCAGGTCGGGAAACAGGGAGATGCTGAAGTCCGTACAGAGGGAGCTGAGGAGAAAGATCAGAGAAGGCAAGGACAGCTTCAGGAAGAAGATGGAGGACAAGCTGCAACAGAGCGACATCAGCGGGGTCTGGAGAAACCTCAAAACCATCTCAGGGCTCCAGAATACCTCCCCCCAGGCCACGGGGGGCAGGGAGTGGGCGAACAACCTGAATCTGTTTTTCAATAGATTTGACCAACCGCCCTCCCCCCTGTCTGCACAACAACCACTGCTGCCTCTAAGAAATCAAGTCCCGCTACCCACTCCCCACTCCACCGACACCCCCCCCACTCCCAACACACAGCCCCCCATCCTGACCCTGACCAAGACCCAGGTGAGGACGGAGCTGAGGAAGATCAAGGCGAGGAAGGCGCCGGGACCGGACGGCATCAGCGCAAAGCTCCTCAAGTCCTGTGCAGACCAGCTGTGTGGGATTGTGACGTATATCTTCAACATGAGCCTGAAACTGGGGAGGGTACCACAGCTGTGGAAAACATCTTGTGTGGTACCTGTACCAAAAACTTCCCACCCCAAAGACCTGAACAGCTTCAGACCGGTGGCCTTGACGTCCCACTTGATGAAGACCCTGGAGAGACTGCTCCTTGCTCATCTCCGCCCCCTGGTGGAACCAGCGATGGATCCACTCCAGTTCGCCTACCAGCATGGCATTGGGGTGGAGGATGCGGTGATCTTCCTCCTTCACCGTTCTCTGTCCCACCTGGAGAAGCCCGGGAATATGGTGAGGATCATGTTCTTTGACTTCTCCAGTGCTTTCAACACCATCCAACCGATGATCCTGAAGGACAAGCTGCTGCGCGCAGGGGTGGACCAGCACCTGTCATCATGGATCCTGGACTACCTCACGAACCGGCCTCAGTTTGTGAGAACCCGGGACTGTGTTTCCGACACGATCATCAGTAGCACGGGGGCCCCCCAGGGAACGGTGCTGGCTTCCTTCCTGTTCACTCTTTATACTGCGGACTTCTCACACAACACAACACATTGCCATCTACAGAAGTTCTCTGATGACTCTGCGATCGTCGGTCTCATCTCCAGCGGAGATGAAGCTGAGTACAGAGGGCTTATCCAGGACTTTGTGGACTGGTGCCATCGGAACTGCCTCCAGATCAACGCGAGGAAAACTAAGGAGCTGGTGGTGGACTGCCGCAGGCATGGGCAGCCCCTCACAGCACCAGTAAATATACAGGGAACAGACATCGAGATGGTGACATCCTACAAGTACCTGGGTATTCATCTGAACAATAAACTAGACTGGTCACACAATACTGACGCACTCTACAAGAAGGGACAGCGCAGGCTGTTCCTGCTGAGGAGACTCAGGTCTTTTGGTGTACAAGGGGCGCTGCTGAAGTCATTCTATGACACGGTGGTGGCATCAGCCATCACTTTTGGAGTGGTCTGCTGGGGCAGTGGCATTACTGCAGCCGATAGGAAGAGACTGAACAAACTGATTAAGAAAGCTAGCTCTGTCCTGGGGCAACGCCTTGATCCGATGGAGGAGATAGGAGAGAGAAGGACGGTGGCTAAACTGTCATCTCTGCTGGAGTCCGAGTTCCACCCTATGCAGGACATACTGGATGCACTGAGGAGCTCATTTAGCAGCAGACTACATCATCCCAGGTGCACAACCGAGAGGTTTCGTAGGTCCTTCCTACCAACGGCTGTCAGACTGTACAACCTAAGCAGGGCTGCTCGCAGAGATAGCAAAAAGACGTAACAAACTAATAGTTTTTTTTTTTGAATGCAAAAGATGCAATAGACTTACACAATGGTCCTCTCCGGCATACAACTAGGAACATACCGGTCGCTATGGAGGGTGAGAATATGTATGGGCACATAATCATACCATGTAGGATAACTAAATAGACGGTTATGCTGTTTCATCCCACCTAGCAACAATGCTCTGCACTGTGTGTGTTTATATATTTACATATTTATTCCATCTAGCTACAATGCTCTGCACTGGGTGTGTTTATATTTATATTTATATATCTATATATTTATTCCATCTAGCTACAATGCTCAGCACTGGGTGTGTTTATATTTATATATCTATATATTTATTCCATCTAGCGACAATGCTCCGCACTGTGTTTTTATATATCTACATATTATTCCACCTAGCTACATTGCTCCGCACTGTGTGTGTTTATATATTTACATATTTATTCCATCTAGCTACAATGCTCTGCACTGTGTTCATATATTCATATATTTATTCCATCCAGCTACAATGCTCTGCACTGTGTGTCTGTGTGTGTGTGTGTGTGTGTGTATATATATTTTATAGTAATATGTACATATGTATATTAGCTGCTCTTGCTTGCTTGTTTTTTGGTTTTTTTTTTTTCTTGCCTTCTGATTGTTGCTCTGAGTGTTGCTATCCCTGTGCTGTTGCAATCCTGGAATTTCCCCGTTGTGGGACTAATAAAGGCTTATCTTATCTTATCTTAGCTCCACCCATTTGTTTGTTAGGGGTAGTGATGGCAGAAATCGAACGTTCGAGAGATCAAATCATTTGGAACAAGTGATTCAGAAAAAGAATCGATCTTTTGAAACATCTCCCCACAGCGACATCTGGTGGCCAAATGTTATAATATTCCACTGAAACAGTCGAGTGTTTTCGTCTGTGTTTCTGGATGGAAGGATGTAATTGGGGTCAAGTTTATTGACAAAGTGCCTGAAACCCTCATCTTCCACAATTGAAAAAGGTTGTGAGTCCTTCACAATAAGGTCAACTAGGGTCTCATCTAATTCTTTTTGCCTTCTTGTCAAGGAACAACAAAAAGACTGTTTCAGGAGGAATGCTGTTATGCAACTTGATGTATTGTATGGCAAATATTGTAAATATATGTAAAATATGTAACTATATGTAAATGTACAACAGTATGGCTTCTTTTAGTGATCAAATGCATAATTATATTTATTGTAAATAACAATCTAGGTGTATAAATAATAAATGTATACTCATATGTGTATTAAAAGATCATGAATACATACAAACACTATGCTGGCCAAGGCTTGATTCAGCACTCGGTTGTGTTGTGCTAGGAATTTAGGCATCAGGATGTTTTGTCCGTAGGTGTCTCCACATACAGTCATGTGAAAAAAGGATACCCTGTATAAGCCTCTGTGTGTGTGTGTGTGTGTGTGTGTGTGTGTGTGTTTTTTAACATATTTGGATATTTAATATCAGTGTTTAAAATAATGGGAGATTCATGTAATACGACTAAACTAAATGAATTAAAGACTTTTTAATTTTCTGTAAAATATAGTGAGGAATAAGTTAGGATACCCCCCATCTTTTTAAGACACCTCCACATTCATCACCACTTAAAATGGCTCAAATTTTAAAAAAAAAATGCAAATAAAAACAAAAACAAAGTTAGACATAGATATGTGAGCATTTCTTAATAAAGAACTGAATTTTTAATGGGGTATCCTAATTTTTTCACTACTGTAGTTGATGTATTATTAGAAAATGCAAGATGCTGCATACAATGCATACATTTAACTTTTTTCCCTTAAGAAGGTTGAAGTGATCCCAGACATCTGACCTGGGACGCTTTCTACCCCCATCCATTTCCAAATAGTCTAAATCCAAAAGCACGCTCAATACAAGACACTCAGAGAGGCAAGACTTCACAAACAAACAGCACTTTAGAGGAGCTTTTTAATGCTTTAGGCATGTGGGGTGATGAATCAGCAGCCAATCAGGCAAGGACAGGAGAAATTAGTATTTTACATACAGTATGAAGAATTTATATAATACACATATTAAGATAAGATAAGATAAGCCTTTATTAGTCCCACAATGCGGAAATTCCAGGATTGCAACAGCATAGGGATAGCAACACTCAGAGCAACAATCAGAAGGCAAGAAAAAACAACATCTAGTAAACATATGTCCATATTACTATAAATGTATATATATATATATATATAGTGCATAGAATAGGCATTTTCATATTGTGTAATAGTAGTGTTTTATTTATTATTCCATTTTAGAAACGGGATAACAAAATCACCGCATAAAACAATGGTGACGTTTCAAAACAGTCGGTGACGTAATGGAACGCGACATGGAACAGTCACGTGACATCCTCTTTCTGATACAGACCTCAGAACAGTGGTTCAATTCAGAAGTTCCACCTAGGTTTCGGTATGTACTAAAACACTGTTTCGACTTTGCCATCACTAGTTAGGGGACTTTTCTTATGTTTTGTTTCCTTTTGGATTTTAAAGGCCAGAAGTCTGTTTGATGCTGCAGTATTTTTAAAATGGATACTGTAAATAAAAACTCCACTTGGTGAAGAAGATTCCTGGCTTCCTGTGCACTTCCTCCACCACTGGACCAGTCCTTACAGTCTACTTTTAGTCAATAACAAGATTTGGCTTTTATTCAATGAAAAGAACACTGCTACCAGCGCTGTCAAAAAATGTTAGAAAAAAAAAACTCAACTGTGGCTGTCAGGGTTGCTGGGCAACGGGGTTGTTACGTCTGGAAATGATGAGGAGTCGAGGTGACGTTTTATAGTTTTATAACAAGAACAGGAACGCACAGGAGTCACTCCGTCCAGCCTGAGAATCCACAGCGAAGAGACAGAGTCCCTTCCGCTGGGCCCTCTTATACTCCCGTGACGCCACCACCGGAAAGACGGGGCGTCACCTCCCACTACACCCAGGGCACCGCCATCTTAGTACACCCTAACTATATACACTATATTCATATCCAACATTTTCCACCCCCTGAAGAAAATCGCAAGCACACTAATCAGGCCCTCCCCAATTTGGTAACCCGATGCACACTCCAAACACGCTGCAAACACTATAAATACACAAAGCTATCCATGCACACCACACCAGCCTGGCGGACTACTCCGCCATTTTGATTATAGCAGTCTGTGAACATAAAAGGGCCACACACAAAATAAATTAATCCCGATAAATCACACATATTACAAACACTCAGAACTATAAACACTGATAAACAATATGTACACTAACTCAATGGCGGTCCCGAATCCCTCCACCCCAGCACTCCCACCCCACAACATGGGCATATCAAACAAGCAGTACTGGGATATTTTCATTTCGCTCACGCTCCTATTTACTTTGATCACACACACATCTATGTAAACCATCACACCATACGCACACATGGGGCAACTTGCATAAAATTAGCAGTTTCGCTCTTCTCTTTCCTCTTTTTTTTTCCCCAAGACCCAAAAACCATAACAATAATAACAATAATAAGAGGAACAACACAACCATAGTTTCACACACCGCTAGCCCCTTACTAACAGTCCTACTAAGGAACCCCCGGAGGCTCCCCTCTGTAATGTCCATCCCGCAGCCTGCTACCAGAGCGTCTCTGTTTTCTTCTCACCGGAGATGGGCTCCTCTGGCATTCCCTCTCTCCCAAACGCTGCAGCTCGTTTGAGTGCCGTCTGGATCCATCCGTCAGCTCAAGGTAACCATCATCATGAGTCCTCACTACCCACAGTTGACCCTGGTCATCCCGCTGTTCTCTTAATTTCATTTGCGGACCCCTCCAAGCCGAGACTCGACCCTAGGGCACACATTATCACCCACACCCAGGGGAGTACTCACTGGCTTCCGTGGTCCACGGCGTTGTGACCTGGTTCCTGTATGGTGCTACAGGGTCCTGCCGATCCGGCCCAAGCTCTGCCTCTTGTCTATCCTATGGGCACGCCTAGGGCTTGTGCTACGCAGTCCCACCCTGTCTGCTTTCATTTTGTGTGTTGAATCAGCCATGGTAGCACCCAGCTCAACAGTGGTACTCGGTCGGCCACCGGAGCAACACTGTACCTGCTCGCTGGCTCTATTCGCCCCCACAGGTGTCCAGCCGTGCCGTTCGGGTCCCTTGTCCAGGGTACCGTGAACACTGGCACCGGAACCGCCCCGTGACGGCACTCCGAGGTGCTGGTCGTGCCCTCCATCACTCTGTCCAGGCAGGTTAAAGTCCCACACTTCACCATCATTTCCCACGTAGAAGGGTCAGTCCCATAGCCCACCACCAGACCACTCCTCTCCGATGCTGCAGGCAATGGAGAACCCTAGCCCGTAGAACAAGTTACAGCCTATCAGGTTGTTTCCTTTGTGGGACACTATGAACTCAGTTGCGTACACCGAAGCAGACTTATACCTCGCTGAGAGCCACAACAAGCCCACAATGTCCAGGGGGTTATTACCATAACCATAACAAGCAATGTTTGTTCTACTCACTCTGTAATGTGAGAAAAACATCTTCACTGTCGCCCAATTTAGAATGGAAGTCACCAACCCCGTGTCCAGCATCAGCGGAACTACCACCCCGTCCAATTCGACGTTGCACATTATGCGTCCTTCAGTGCTGGGTGAGACCGTGTGGACCACCGTGGGCTTCTTCACCGAAGAGTCCCCCTCTGGCCTCCGGTCCCCCTGCTCAAAATTTCGGCAGGCTCTAGTGAAGTGGTGGAACAGACCACACTTGCCACAATGCTCCTTCACTGGGCACGCCCTTGCTTTGTAGCAGTGCCTGGTGGATCCACAGCCATAGCATCTCGGTGTCTCCAGGGCGGACCTAATCTTCACAACGGAGGCATATTCGTCATCACTCTCGTTGTCAGGATCCATGGCTAGTGCCTTCCACTGTTTTCCGTTCCCTGGCAGGTTTTCAGTTTCACCGAGATTCTTCATTATCATTTCTGCTGCCTCGTGTTGCTGTGCTAAGTTCATGGCGGCTAGAAGTGTTAGCTCACCAGCATGAGTGAGGAGGCCGACCTTCGTGGAGGAATACAGCACATTCCGCTAGTTGGTTGCAAATCATCTCTTCCTCCAAGGCTCCGAATTTGCACTCTCCCGCCAGCTGCCGCAGGTCTGCCACGAACTGTTGTACTGACTCACCCGACCACTGGCATCGTTGTCTGAACTGAATGTACCTCATGATGGTGTTTTCAGGGGCGCAAAAATAGCCCGCCATGAGCCTCACCACGTCATCAAATGTATCACCTCCTCCCAATGTGCTCAGGATCCTCTGGCCCTCCATTCCTAAATTGTGGACCAGATTGCCCTCGCACGCAATTTTTCAAGGTCGCCGAGGTCCAGAGCGATGAGGTAGTTTTCGACTGCTGTATACCACCTGGTCCAGGGAACAAGCGGTTCTCCCGGAGCCTCCAAAATCGGCTGAAGGGCAGTAGCAGCCCGCTCCATATTCTTTTATCCTTGTCACCAAATGTTACGTCTGGAAATGATGAGGAGTCGAGGTGACGTTTTATAGTTTTATTAACTCAAGAACAGGAATGCACAGGAGTCACTCCGTCCAGCCTGAGAGTCCACAGCGAAGAGACAGAGTCCCTTCCATTGGGCCCTCTTATACTCCCGTGACACCACAACTGGAAAGATGGGGCGTCACCTCCCACTACACCCAGGGCACCGCCATCTTAGTACACCCTAACTATATACACTATATTCATATCCAACAGGGGTAGCTCATGGTCACGCAAACAAACATCATCCAAAGACTAGACCATAAACTTTTTTTTTACTGTCTATAGACTAAACTCTAATTTTTAGATTTTTTTTACATTCGTCCTTCGAAATGTGTAGCCATTGTCGGCCCTTCTACAAGGCTACAGCACCTGAATTTATGTCAGGGTTAGGGGTTAGGGTTAGGCTTTCGCCGACTGACGTCAGTGGCTCAGGCCCTAATAATTTAAAAATATCAGACTTACCATTAAAAAGCAGTTGAAACGCAACAGAAATCCTCGTTAAAAAAGTTTTCAGCTGCTTTTTAAAAGAGTCGACAGAGTCAGCTAGACATATCTGGAGTGGGAGTTTATTCCAAACACTGTCCACCACCCTCCCTGTGTGCAGAGACTGTCTCTGTGGAAAATGAAGCCCCGAGAATACTTTATTATCAACAGTTAACTTTTTTTAACAGTTTTACTTTGGGACATAATTTGAGGCTGAATAAGGTGAAAAAATTTGAAATATATGGGATCGTGATACTCGATTATCACGATTGTGTGGGGGCACAGTGTTGGACTTCTCCTCCCAGGGAACAATGGACCAAAAGAAGAGGTGTCACCACAGGGTTCAGATGGGACAGTAAGGACTATGCACCCCCCGGGGAGAGTAAGAGCTGCTGTGGCCACTCAGAGAAGAAAAGGTGTGAAAGCAGCGCCGGCGTTATGTTATGTTAATGTGCCACACAATCCTTTGTTAAACAGCAAGGTATGATAGTTGGAAGCTTCAGGTCTCCATGCATGAGAATAAAGATATAAAAGGGGAGTGCACAGAGACCTGAGAGGCTTCGCTGTTTTGCTGTTATGTTGTTGGACAAAGAATAAAGCCTTGTGTCGTTCAGCTCATTGCCTCGCCTATTCCTTTCTCCACACTGGTGACCCTGACGTGCCATGGCAAGCCAGCCTCACATATCGTGGCCTCGCAATCCGAATCGAATTGCATGGTCCCTCGCGATTCCGACCCCTATTAATTTCTCTAGTACAAGTAAAAGTTGCCCCTCAAAAAATGACTTGAGTAAGAGTATAGAAAGTATTAAAAAGTTATGTACTTAAAATAAAGACAAATTTAAGATAAAAACATGCTTAAGATAAAATCCAAACCTAAGATAAAAGGTATGCAATAAATACAAATAGTTTACTACTACTATTGTCTGTGGAGTGAATGAATAATATATCCACTGTAAAGCATCTTTGAGCATTTATCAAAAGCGCTATATAAATCTGATACATTGTTTTTATTATTATTAATACAAGCAGAAATTATACTTTTACTCAGGTACGTACTTGTGACTGTACTCTTTGTCTTTATTTAACTGATTTGAAGCAGAATTAGATGTTATTTTAATCCTGCTATATTTACAGTGTTAAGCCAATAAAATATTTTAGAGTCACTAGACCTATCTATGATGTATGTTTGGTGATGTCCTGTGGGTGCAGATGCACTGAAGTCATTCAAAGCAAGGGCCAGTACACTTCCGATTAATTTTTTAATCTCATAGCCCTAAAAAAAAAATTGTTTAAAAATCTTCTCTTCTGACACAGCGGTTACTGTTCTCTAATTTTGCTGTTTTGTTTTTTTTTTTAACAAAATAAATGTTTGTGTTGAAGTGCCTTGGTTATTTAAAAAAAAAAAAACATGCCAGTACAGCAGTGGTATAACCATTTTCAAAAGAGCTATAACCTTCTGAACTGGAGCATGAGTAGATAATCAAACAATAATTTGACTTGGTAGGTTGTCAACAACTGAATGAACAGAGGCTCTTCGCTCAGAAACACCACAGGAAAAAGGTTACTTATAATTTGATAATACCATACATGGCCACTCGAGTGCGCTGTTGCATACATTAAAAACTGGGACCTGTAATTGCACTGGCAAATCAGCAAGGTGCTCTGCACATGCACATTGAGTTTTATAGGCACATGAGCATCCATGTGTTGGGTGGACATGATACAGAGTAAGTGCACGTGCTCTGGAGCTGGTATGTTTCAGTAATGTTAATCCAAGCTGCGGCCTTATATCCAAAGCTTTCCCTGGATCTATGGCAAAGACATTCACTTCAATTTGCTGCTCCTCACTATTTTAACCTTTAAAAGAGGCTGTTATGTATGAGGAATGAGGGACTGGAGTCTCTTCTGTCACGCAGCGAACTCACCTTTATTAAGAACATAGAAATACATACAGAATGACCGTGCCTGCCTGACGTCACGTTAGGGGCAGGTACGGCAACACACACACACCACACAACATTCCCCTCCCCCTTACAAAAGTGTAAAACCACAACACATAATCGAGACCCTCCCCAATTTAGGACCCGAATCACACACTAAGAAAATAATGGGTAACAGTGAGCTAGAATAACCTTACACACTCATCCAAAAAAAACCAACTAAAACTGGACCATGTCTCTGAAAATATAAAAAAATAATCCCATATCATACATACTCACATGCACACCAGCAGAATATGTACATATTTACATCAACAATATTTAAGTAACACCTATGTCCACCGGCAGCCAGAGATAAAACTGGCGCAGGGGCCCAGGGCAGCCCCAAAGCATGCATGCCCCTGGCCGCCGAAGATAAGACCAGCTCAAAGGCCCCGGCCAGCCCCACGGCATGTGCGCCCCTGGCTACCGTCCACCTCCAGGATCAAAACCAACCTCTCCTGCGAAAATGTCTCGCTTCACTACAAACTGCATCACTCCTCGGGACCCACAGTGCTGTTGTCCGGCACGCCGTCCCTCCATGCTCATCGATCCGCTCCTGGCTGCTTTCAGCACTGCCGTCGTGGCTCCAAACACTCTGGCCCCCTGTGGCTGAACTCCACTGAGACCCGAAGCCTGCTCGTCGGTGCCGCTCGCCGACCCGGGCATCTCGCCATATGCCCAGCACCCTCGTCCAGGGCAGCCTGACCGTTACGGTGCCTGGCACCTCCTCTCTGTCATCCGAGGTGCTCCGCTGCACTGCCTCCATGCCCAACTGCTGTTGCTCACTCCCAGGGTTCACAGCATCACTTTTGCCAGCGTCGTTCGCCAACCCAGGTACCTCGCCACTGCTCCCAGCACCCTTGTCCCAGGCGCTCCGTTGCACTGTCTCCATGTCCGGCTGTAGCTGCTCTCTCCCGGGGCTTTCAGCGTCCCTCTTGCCAGTGTCACTCTCTGACCCAGGTGCTTCGTTGCTGCTCCCAGCACCCTCGTCCCAGGCACTCCGCTGCACTGTATCCATGCCCGGTTGTTGCTGCTCTCCCTCGGAGCTCTCAGCATCACTCCCATCGGCGTCACTCTCTGACCCAGGTGCTTCATCACTGCTCTCAGCATCCTCATCCCAGGCGCTCCGCTGCGTCGTCTCCATGCCCGGCTGTCGCTGCTGCCTCCCAGGGTTCTCAGCCTGCGTGTTCCCGCTCTCCCGCTGCCCAGCCTCCAGCTGCGGGGATGAGTCCTGTCACTGCTCTCCCTCTCCGCTGTCATCACTCACCGTGCCGTCAAACTCACCAGCGCTACCGTCCTGTACCGTGCTGTGCTACTTGGCTGGCCTGCCGTCTTCAGTGACCAGGGACTCCTCCACTCGTGGCCCCGGTCCCACCTCGATGCCTAGCAGGTAGTCTGGCACTTGCTTTTGGGGCGCAGTTAGCTTTGTGGCTAACTTGCCCATAGACCGTGAGTGGGCTGTTAGCTTCTCCAAGCTAACTAGCCTAGCTCCATTTGGCGCCAATATTCCCACCACCCACAGCTTTGTGGTCCTCGTCTGCTCGGCGAAGTACTCGGCCAGTCACTTGACAGCATCCTCATAGCACTCCGTTTCACCCAATGTACCGAGAATTCTCCGGCCTTCCGCGCCAAGATGGTGGGCCAGAAGTGCTCATCTTCGTCTTCCGTTGAGTCTACTTAGGCCCAGTGCCATGATATAACCCTCAAACATGGCCAGCCAACTTCAGCCACAGAATCACTGGCTCTCCCGTGTACTTCAGAAACGGTAGCAGGGATGGAGGTAGCCCATACACTCCCATAATTTCTCCCTCGTCACCAAAATGTTATGTATGAGGAATGAGGAACAGAAGTCTCTTCTGTCATGCAGTGAACCCACCTTTATTAAGAACACAGAACTATATATACAGAACAACCGTGCCCGCCTGACATCACGTTAGGGGCAGATACAGCAACACACACACACACACCACACAACAGAGGCACCATCATAAAGCTTCTTTTGACATGGTAATAAAATAAATATTGCTTGTCCTGACTGTCATAGCTGTCAGATTTCACATCATTGGTCAGTGCTGCTGCTGACATTTCCTATAGGTGTCTGTTTTATTGCCTTGGCATTTAGAGGGAAAGCTATACAGATCGCTCTAGCACATAGCTAGACAGAAAAAAGATAAATCCAGATCACTGCTTCCATGACAACGTCAATGTTGACAGCAGGAGGAAATGGGGGACAGATATTTGTTTGAGTGCTCATTAATAAAAAAGAAAAGATAGCATCATGTGGGTCCTGATTGGAGGAGACTGAAATTGCGTTAAAGTTCAATGAGTGAGTGCTGCTTCACTCGGTTTGGCTTTTCTCCTGCAGCAAATGGGGGAATCGTTTCATGCTAGGCTGAGCGGCCAGGCTTTAAAGTATAAAAGCATAAAGGCTTAAGGCAAACCTAACACTGGATCCTAATGCAGTAGGCAAATGTATACAGAAAGCATTTGATTTTAGCTGAAAAGAGCTGCTTTTGTCTGTATTAATACAACTGATCCAATCACGCAGGCTACATTTTTATTTGCCACATGCCAGTAGGTTTATTGTTAAGCAATCAGCAACCCATAATGTTCATTAAATAGAAAGCAATGTTTTCTTACTTGTGGATAAACCAGTGTTGCCAGGTTTCACGAGAGAAGCAAGTGACCAGCTCTATGAAAACAAGCCCAAACAAAACCCAACAGGCAACCTACCACATTGTAAAAGAGAGGCTGTTTGATAACATACAGTATATCGATATATAGATCTATTTTTGTTTGCAAGTGAATTGACTGTAAACACAGTCAACAGAATTTTATAAACTCTAATTAAAGGAAAATGCATGTGCATTCTGCATAAGCAACAGCAAATTTATAGTAAACACAGTCAACAAAAAACTGAATAAATTACATTTTTAAACTCTCATCAAAAGAACAGCCATGTGCATTCTGCATAAGTAACAGCACTAAACACAATTACAGTTTAGCGATGTGGGATGATAGGAGTTGTTGTCGGCTAGTCCTTTAAACAAAAATTAAATATTACACGACAACCGACAACTTTAATTACGTGGAAAATTACCTTTTAAACTGACAAGCATCATATGTGTAACTCGTGCCAAAATTTGATCGGCATCAAAAGATAATTTTGCTCTTGTCATTCATTTCAATGGAGAATTTTTTTCAATTTATGGTCCTATATGCACTGATCTGTATATTAAAAAAAAAAAAAAAAACTGGATAGCTCACGCCCCATTTGCGACTACAGAGCTGAGTGGAGTCGGGCGGGCAACTGATCTCTATAAAAAAACAGGATGGCTCATTGGCCGCTGTTATGTCTGTAAATACATTTGTAATGACGGGGTCAGGTGCACAGTTGAACTCAGCTTTATTAAGTGGTTGGCAACAAAATACAGCCACCAGGCAGGGGCATCGGCAAAGAGGTCGTCAACAGGATGCCCCCTGGTATTCACAGGATGGTGCAGTGGTGGAAAGAGGAAGTGGCCGCCATTACACCGCACTTCACAGTAATGGCATAACCCATAACATTATATCCCACCCTCCAGAAAGTCCAAAACCACACACACAATTATACCCTCCCCAATTTAGGACCTGGATCACACACTAATATAACAAAAACTGAAATCACTAACTGGCCTAACACATTCACACAACAAAACCCAAGATAGGGTGGACAGGTGGACTACTTGTGATACTGTCATTTATTATGAAGTGCGGTGTAGCGGCAGCCACTTCCTCTTCCGCCACTGCACCGCCCTATAAATACCAGCGGGCATCTCTGTTCTGCCTCTTTGCTGATGCCCCTGCCTGGGGGCTGTGTTGTGTGTGACCACCCCTGTAATAAAGCTGAGTTCTATTGTAAACCTAGCCTCGTCATTGAAAGGTAATTCCATACATGACATTTTGGTGACAAGAATTTAAAAAAATGGAGGCGTGTGCTTCACCCTTTCGGCCCTTCCTGGAGCTCCCAAGCAAGCCACCTTGTGCCCTGGCCAAGATGGTTTGCCGCCTTTCAGGGCTACATCGTGGCGCTCGGCCTGGGTAAGCTAGATAAACTGAGGGCACATGCGCTCCTGGTGCATAATTTGGGGTTTGAGGGTCAGCGTATCCTGCGTATACTCGGGGCTACCGACTCATATGAAGATGTGGTTGAGTTGCTAGCGCACCATTTCCACACCCTGGACAACGTCACCATCCGGAGGATTCGGTTCCGACAACGACACCAATGAGTGGGTGATCCTGTCCGCCAGTTTGTCGCCGACCTGCGGCAGCTGGCTAGCAAATGTTGTTTCGGGCCATTAGAGGAGGGAATGGTACGTGACCAGCTGGCGGAACACACAACCAGCAATGCTTTACAAGCTGGGCTGCTTTCGGTTCCGAGTGACCTGACGTTAACCAAAGCTGTCAAGCTAGCTTTCCAAGTGGATACTGCAGACAAGCTAGCTTCGGAGCTAAAGTGGCGCCAATCACAACTGCAGCTGGGGCCTACCGCCACAGCATTAGTAGTGGACCCAGACAGCGAGGATAGCGCGACCGACGACAACGCAGACCGAAGGTCTGCCCCGAGAAAACCCTTGTTCCTATAGGCCCTTAGAATAGAGGGGTAGTATTAATGAAAGCGCTTTGAGTGGTCTTTGTGACTAGAAAAGCGCTATATAAGTGCAGGTTAGTTAGTTAGTTAGTTAGTATATGGACTGTGGGTCTGTGAAGCACCAATACAAGGCCAGGGTCTGCCCGGCTAGAGGGAAGCGCTGTAGCATGTGTGGACGCTTGAACCATTATGCCAGGGTGTGTCGTGTGTCCTAGCCAGAGAGCCCACGGAGAAAAACAACTTCACCTGCCCGACAGCTGTCCACACGGTGTCCCCGAGTACCAACAGGTTCAAGTTCTGTAAGGTGACGCTGGATGGTGAGGAGGTGCTGTTGTTGATCGACATGGGGATGGAGGGATCGTTATTGAATTGGGCCACGGTGAGGATATTTTTTTCCCACTACAAAATAAGAGGTAACCCAGCATCGCTGTACAGTTATGGAGGTGGAAGACTGTGTGCACGGTTGGAACGCTGGAGTTAACAGCTCGGTACAAGTCGGCGGTGATGGCTGACTGCACGTTCCACGTGACGGCCCGAGGTGACAACATCATGGGCTGTGATCTGTTTTATCAGCTGGGGTTCGCCATTAGAGACAACACTGGGGAAGAATGGACTGGTTGTAGCCAGCAGAACTGCCCGGTTCCAGTGGTGGAGGATGACGCGGTGTGGGGAGATGATTTATCAGGCACCACGGCGATCAAGTAGGACTAGCCTCACTCAGGTTTGACACAGGAGGGTCTCAGTGCCGGCAGTCGGGGTATGGAAGAAGAAGGTACTGAGCGTGGCAGCGAGGCACCTGTGTCGGCCAGTGATGCTGACGAGCTAACCCCAGTTTCCTCCGGAGCTCAGCCACAGTGGGCTGGAGGATCTAGAGCTACAATGGCGACTGCTGCAGCAGCTTTGCAAGGAGTCGGGGCCAGACCAACAGGCACGGAGGGATCACGTGCTGATCAGCAACACTGCAGGCCAAGCAAAGCCCCCCTGAAAGTTACGGACCTGGTCCAGGCTCGTGGGGAGGGACAGCAGATGTGGGCCAAATGACAGCCAGAGGAACATCAGGAGCGGCTGCACATTGTGGCTAAGCAGGGCGCAGCCTACTTCCAGCTGTTGGACGGCTCGTGGAGGCACGCCAATGAGCTGCAGCATGCCCAGGAGGAGGCTTCAGATGGCGGGATGAGAGAAGCAGCCGATGGCGAGGAGAAGATGCACTCTCATCTATGAGATCAGCTGCAGCCCCGGGGGCTTGCTGCCTCCAGGGGCGGGTCTACTGAGGGGCTGCCCTGGGCCCCTACAAGCCAGTTCTACCCTTTTCTGCCAGAAGGACGATAGTGTAGTTTTAAAAAAATAAGAGTTCTGGTGTTCTAATATTCATATGCTTGCATGTGTTTAAAAAAAAACTAAAATGTTTTTGTTCTGCGCATGTTATATTTTAGGAACAATGTTTAAGTTATTAATGGGCTTTTTTTTAGTTAGTACAGGTGGCAGAATAATCCACCATGCCATGTTGGGTAGGACAGTAGTCCACCCGTCCTCCCTAGTTTTAGGTTTTGTTGTGTGAATGTGATAGGCCATTTAGTGTTTTCAGTTGTAGTTTTCTTAGTGTGTGATTCGGGTCCTAAATTGGGGAGGTTCTCTATTGTATGAGTGGTTTTGGACTTTCTACGAGGGGGGAATGTGACATTGTCATCTATTATGAAGTGCGATGTAGCGGCGGCCACTTCCTCTTCCGCCACTGCACCGCCACTGCACCTGGGGTAGCGCGGTGGCGGAGTGGTTAGCACTGCGGCAGCACAGCAACTCACCCTTGGCCGGGGGATCCTGAGTTCGATCCCAGCCCCCGACCAACAGTGATCTGTGTGGAGTTTGCATGTTCTCCCCGTGTCTGCGTGGGTTTACTCCGGGATTTCTCCGGTTTCCTCCCACATGAGATGAGATGAGATGAGATTCAACTTTATTGTCATTACACATGTATGAATACAAGGTAACGAAACGTGACTTGGCATTTGGGCACGCTCTGCAGAGCGCATCCAAGGCCGGGGCAGCCGCTAGGCGCCAGTCAAACCACATGCCAAAAACATGCAAGTTAGGTTAATTGGCATCAAAACTGGGGATTCTAAATTGTCCTTAGGTATGACTGTGAGAGTGAATGAATGGTTGTCTGTCTCTCTGTGTTGGCCCTGTGATGGACTGGCGATCTGTCCAGGGTGTACCCTGCCTTTCGCCCAAAGATGCTGGGATAGGCTCCAGCCCCCCCCCCGCGACCCGAAAAGGATTAAGCGGTAGTTGACACTGTCACCAGGTAGCCCCTGATAGTCGACTCTGCCCAACCTAGGAAGAGGTACTGGAGGTAAGACAAGATAGATGTGGCATGCCATGGGATTCTCACCCTTGGTCCGACACCAGTTTGAAAACACTCTCCACTTCACACTGCATTGCAGCTGGGTAGATGGGGCCTGTGAAGCCTGCATGGTGTTTATAACCTCCTTCTCCAAGCTCAGTTTCCACAATTGCTCCCATCCAAGGGCCATACATAAAACCTTAGGAGCTGGGGATTTAGATGCCGATCCCCCCCCCCCCCCGCCACCACCACCACCACCACCACCATGCCTGTGAGAGCATATCCCATCTGATTGGGAGAGGCCAAGGACGGCCCCCTATATCTCATGGATCTTCGCCATCCATGACCTTGTGGCGAATTCGGGCCATCAAAATTACTTGAACAGACAGCAGTCTCACCTTCATGAGGAAAGCTGGCAGAAAAGGCAGAAGTGGAAATGCAAACAGAGGAGTGTCTCCACCACCTGAGAACCATGAGGCTCCTTTGGAAGAACTAGCCTCCTACTTTCGCCTCTGGGCAAAACCACCTTCTGAAGCACGAACCACTGCTGAAGGGGACGAGTATGTAAAGATCCAATGGCACAACCTGGGCAGCTGCAGTAAAGATACCTAAGATCCTCTGGCACTGCTGCACTGAGACAGTCCTCTGTGAGAAGCAGCTCCTGACACATTTCCTGATAGTATGCCTTCTCTTTGGAGTCAGGGATGCCCTCTTGGCAAGTGAATCCAGGATGAGCCCCTAGTACACGACAGCCCTGGTTGGAGCCAGGCAGCCTTCACCACATTCAAATGCAACTCGAGTGTCACCAGGTGAGCCAATATGGTCTCCATATTGCTCCCTGCTACAGCTTCTGATGGCGCACAAACCAGCCAATCGTCCAGATAATTGAACTTGACTCCCCTTCTGCTGCAGTAGGCGAGTGCAGCGTCCATGCACCTGGCAAATGTCTGAGGACAGGGACAGGGCGAAAGGCAGGATGTCATAACCGAAGGCTGTTCTGAGGGAATCCTGAGGAACTTCCTGTGGACGGATTTATGGGAATATGGAATCAGCATCACGAAGGTCCATTGCTGTGAACCAATCGCCTGACCCTATGGCCTGAATAATGTCCTCAGGCTGAGCACCGGGCAAGGGAGTGCCTTGAAACACCTGCTCAACTGTCTCAGGTCCAAAACTGGATGGAGACCCCCGGATTGTTTAGTTAGTTAGTTGATTCCCTCCCACAGCACATGGGACACTATACGGTGTATAGGGCGGTGCCTATCCCGTTTCTTTGGCGTTAGGCCACACAGCCACTGTAAGTAGTGAAACTACAGTGGGGGTTCAGTCCCTCCGGTAGCTCTGTGCGTCACTAACCAATCCACTCAGGAGCAAGGAATAGGCAGTAAAAAGCCTTGCCTCTCTTCTCCTGGAGACAGAGACCGTATCACACTCTCTCCCAGCAGGGCAGAGGCCTCGCTGCCCAGAACTGTGGAAGAGAGTCCTCCTTACTTCTGCTCCCAAAACCCCTTAAAGTTGGGGAATGGGATCTGAATTGTAGGCAGTATCCACACTCCAGTGTATCGACCTCCCATGGACATGAGGTGCACCTACGCCAACTCATGAGGTGCGCTGTGGGGAAGGTTGATATCAAGGGAAGCATACTGTCAGAGATGCTGGTGAGGCTTGGCAAGACCACGGCCTACACGCTCCCAAGATTGTGGACGTGAGCGCTGCTGAACCTGCACCCAGAGGCCCTCTGCCTCGGGTGACCCGAGCTCTGAAAGGAACCTGGCTCTAAAACAAAGCCGTTGTGGGTTCTCACACCCCTCAAGAGGTCTCCGGACACTCGACTTGGCTGGTCCTGGCCAATGAAAGGACTGCATGCGCAGTCTCACCTTCTGTATCTTGTCCAACACCGCCTCTGATGAGGGCCCACCAGCCATGGTCAGCTGGCCAAGGAATTCCCAAGAGCTGTAGCCTGAAAGCTAGCTCCTTGAATCACAGTGTCCACAATCCTTACCAACTCTGGTAGAAGGTCAGTTCTGCTTTTGGCTCTGGGTCCCTTATCAAACCTTCTAAATAGACTAAAAGAAGTGTATTAGCATTTGCCAGCCTAGAGGCCATAGCCATAGGCTGGTAGGCGCTAGCCACTAACCCACCAGTGGCACGACCCTTGTCGTTAGGGTGGCGTATAGACTTGCTGCCTGTGGGGGAAGCTCTAGCCAGCAATTCAATTCAATTCAATTCAATTCAATTCAACTTTATTTATATAGCACCATTTCACAACAACAGTCATCTCATAGCACTATCAACTGTAGGGGGGACCCCCACAGTTGCAGAAAGACCCCAGCAATCAGGCGATCCCCTGTGAGCAAGCACTTGGCGACGGTGGAGAGGAAAAACTCCCTTTTAACAGGAAGAAACCTCCAGCAGAACCAGGCTCAGGGAGGGGCAGTCATCTGCTGCGACTGGCTGGGGGGTGAGGGGATAGAGAAGAAGAAAAGAACAGACATGTAGAGAGCAAACAGCACGATGGGGACTCAATCTATGGGAGAGAACAAACAAATGTTAATGACCAGCAAAAAAAAAATATTTCATAGAGAGTGAGGAAAGGAGTGAGGCCCAGTGCATTACTGGAGGTCCCCCGGCTGACTAAACCTATTAGCAGCATAACTAAGGGAGGGTTCAGAAACACATGATCCCTCCCTAATTGTAGGCTATATCAAAAAGGTAGGTTTTAGCCCTATTCTTAAAAACAGAGATCGAGTCTGACTCCCAAATCCAGATTGGCAGCTGATTCCACAGGAGAGGAGCTTGATAACTGAAGGCTCTGCCTCCCATTGTACTTTTGGAGATTCTAGGTATTACAAGTAATCCTGCATTTTGGGAGCGTAGTGCTCTGTTAGGATGATACGGTAGTATCAGATCTTTTAAATAAAAAGGAGCCTGATTGTTTAGAGCTTTGTAAGTAAGAAGAAGGATTTTAAACTTAATTCTAAACTCTATGGGAAGCCAATGAAGGGAGGCCAGAACCGGAGAGATATGATCTCTCTTTCTAGTACCTGTTAAAACTCTTGCTGCAGCATTTTGGATCAGCTGAAGACTTTTTAAAGATGTTTTAGGACAGCCTGATAATAAAGAATTACAATAATCTAATCTCGAGCTAACAAAAGCGTGGATCAGCTTCTCAGCATCACTCTGAGACAAGATGCTCCTAATCTTGGCAATATTACGCAAATGATAGAAGGCAGTCTTAGAAACAAATTTAATATGTGAATTGAAGGACAAATCCTGATCAAAAATAACTCCAAGGTTCCTCACAGAGCTATTAAGAGAAAGAGTAACTGCGTCCAAACTGAAAGTTTGATTTGGAAAGGAATTTCTAAGGTTTTTTGGACCAACAAGAATGACTTCAGTCTTATCTGAATTTAATAGCAGGAAATTACAAGTCATCCAAGCTTTGATTTCCTTAAGACAGGCTTCTAACTTGACTAATTGATTAGTATCATCTGGCTTCATTGACAGGTATAATTGTGTGTCATCTGCATAACAATGAAAATGTATACAGTGCTTTCTAATAATGTTGCCTAACGGAAGCATATATAAACTAAAAAGAGTAGGGCCTAGCACAGATCCCTGTGGAACTCCATGACTAAGCTTTGAGCTGAAAGAAAACTCATCATTTACATGAACAAACTGGAACCTATCAGATAAATAAGATCTAAACCACTGCAACGAAGTTCCATTAAGTCCAACATAGTGTTCTAATCTATCAAGTAGAATATTATGATCAATAGTATCAAAAGCTGCACTAAGATCTAAAAGGACAAGTACAGAAACTAGTCCATTATCAGATGCAATGAGGAGGTCGTTAGTGACCTTCGCTAAGGCTGTTTCAGTACTATGATGGATTCTAAACCCAGATTGAAACTCTTCAAGTAAACCATTTCCCTGCAGGTGGTCAAATAATTGCGTAGCAACAACTCTTTCTAAGATTTTTGAAATGAAAGGGAGATTAGAGATTGGTCTATAGTTAACTAAAGCTCCTGGATCTAGCGTTGGCTTTTTGAGTAAGGGTTTAATTACAGCCGTTTTAAAAGCCTGCGGTACATGGCCTGAAGTTAATGAAGAATTGATTATATGAAGAATAAAGCTACCAATAAGTGGGAAGACTTCTTTAAATAACCTGGTAGGAATAGGGTCTAAAAGACAAGTTGAAGGTTTGGATGAGGAAACTATTTTGTCTAACTCACAAAGGTCGATTGGAGTAAACTCGTCAAGACAGACATCAATAGAAGGAGTTGTAGTAGTTACAGTATTTAAGTTAACTGTGGGAAGAATCTGATTGATTTTCTCTCTGATGGATGAAATTTTATTATTGAAAAAGTTCATAAAGTCCTGACTAGTAAGCTCTAAGGGAATGCTAGGATTGACAGAGTCCTGACTCTTTGTCAACCTGGCTACAGTACTGAAAAGAAACCTGGGATTATTCTTGTTCTCTTCTATTAATGCAGAGTAATAACTCGTTCTAGCTTTTCTAAGAGATTTTTTATAAATTAAAAGATGATTTCTCCAAGCTAAATAGATTTCATCTAAATTAGTAGAGCGCCATTTTCTTTCTAATTGACGAGTCTTCTGTTTTAAGCTACGAGTTTCTGTGTTGAACCAAGGAGTTAAAAATCTCTGATTAGACTTTTTCTTTTTTAAGGGGGCCACCAAGTCTAGAGCCTGATGCAGAGAAGCTGAAACACTATCCACCATGTTATCAATTACAGAAGGAGCAAGCTGTCTATAGCTTATTTCCGTTGTGTTGACACATGGTATAGAGGAAACAATCTGCATAAATTTGGAAACAGCATCATCTGAGAGGCATCTACTGTGATAATATTTTTCTTTAGGAGCCAGATAGTCAGAAATAGTAAAATCAAAGGTTAACAGACAATGGTCTGACAGTACAGGGTTATGAGGAGACACTACAAGATTTTCTATTTCTATGCCATATGTCAGAACAAGGTCCAATGTATGGTGGAGGTAATGAGTGGAATTTCCTACTTTCTGAGAAAACCCAATCGAGTCTAATATTGAATTAAAAGCCACATTAAGGCAGTCACTATCTACATCCACATGTATATTAAAGTCCCCTACTATAATTATTCTATCAGATTTCAGCACTAAATCAGCTAAGAAATCAGCAAATTCGGATAAAAATTCTGAATAGGTTGATGGGGGACGATAAACTATGGCAAATAAAATTGGGTTTAACCTGAAATTGCCAAAGTGCCCAACACCGAGGACCAGGCCCTCAAAGGAATTATAACATGTTTTTTGCTTTACATTAACTAGTAATTTGGAATGGTAAATTGTTGCTACTCCTCCTCCACGACCAGAACTTCTGGGATTTTGACAGTTTAAATAACCAGAGGGAGTTGATTCATTTAAACCAACATAATCCTCTTGCCCTAACCAAGTCTCTGTAAGGGAAATTAAATCAATCTGATGATCAATTAACAGATCATGGACTAACAGAGACTTGGGAGTTAGAGACCTAATATTTAATAAACCACATTTAATTTTTAAATTATGAGGAGGAACAGAGGCCAAATCATTCAGTTTAGAGGCTTTATGTTTAATTTGAGTTTTACCAATATTTTGCTTTATCACTTTGGGATGCTTATACATTATATTTTTATTTACTTTGGAGGGAGCAGACAACGATTCTCTGATGGGGAAGACAGGGGCTAAGCTGAGGGGTGGCGGATGAAGAGGAGCTGCAGAGAGGCGTTTAAGACTGTGACTCTGCTTCCTGGTCCTGGTCAATGCAAAGATAGGGCCCACCTTCAACACACCATCCAAGCCTTGCTCCACAGCACCACTCAGAACACTGAGCCCAGAGCAAGGAGCAGCAGCCTCCCTTGGACAAGCCACAACTTCTGCAGACGACCCACAAAGTCAAGATAAACTGGCAAGGAAACCTGGCTGTGGGATGCAGGACCCCTGTCCAAAGCTGAAGCCCTAGGTGGAGAAGATGGAGGAAGAAGTCCAGTAGCTGATGCTGCTCTAGAAAGCAGTGCCCTGAAAGACACATCATAGGGCTCAGGAGGGTCCTTCTCAACCGGAGGGTCACTGTCGTCCTCATCCTCAGAGACATCCATTCACCCACTGGAGCCACAGCCAGAGCTGATGGTCTTACCAAAATTATCATATGCCATGAGGGACACTGCATCAGGATGCAGTCCCGGGGCACATACGGGAGCCTGGAGTGGCATATCCAAAAGGTGGTGTTGATTTGCCGCCATTTGATCAGTGATCTTACGCATTGATTTTCCGCCATATGATCAGTGGTCTTGCGCATTGATCTGCTGCCATCTGTTCAATGGTCTTACGCATCTCCTCCAATTGCTTCTGCATGAAGTCCACCCGTGGGTCGTGCTGATGGCTTCCTTCAATCCACTTCCTGCTGGCCTTCCCAGTTCCAGCTGGAGCATCTAAGACTGGAGGAATAGAGCCATGGGCTGATGCATACCAGTGTCTGGGCTATTTCTTCCTCCTTCACTCCCCCAGAAGCTATTACTCCTCCAGGAGAACAATAGGAGAGAAAACAAGACAGTTATTCTCACTATTATTATTATTATTGTTATCATAAACAGGCCAAAGCACTGTTCCATGAGGTGCAAGCGTGCTAGCCATAAAACAACATAGAAATATCAGATTTCAGTCCCCACCTGAATGCAGTACCACTCCCCCACAAAAGGTGGCGAGAGTGCACTAAGCACAGGCATGCTCACTACCAAGACAAAGAAGACATCTCCTTTTCTTTTTTTGAGAAGATGACTGTCAGTCAAAAAAACGAAACAATACAAAATTAACGGCAAATTGCACCATGTTGTTAACTGTTAAGTAATTCCTCCTTGACGAAGGCACAAATATATCATATCTCAAGTAGATAAGCATATTGTGTGCTGTTAAGCTGTAAAAAAAACAGTTCTTCTGCCTGAAGAGAAGGCACAAAATACATGACAAACCTTAAGCAGGTAAGGATAGTACTGTGACGTAGGCGAGGTTCACACAAAGAAGAGGCAGATGGTTGCGACGAAGAGGCTTTATTCAACAACACCCTGAGCACAGACAGAAGGGGAGGTCATCCTCCCAGACCTCCGTTTCAATCATGGTTATACAACACATGATACATCTTGCCCTAATCCTGCCTATAAAACGCTGCTGGGTCATAATGACACAGCAGTATAATAACTCAGTAATAACATTTAAGCAAAAACACAAAATAATGTCCTCTGTTGCAAAGCATGCTGGGGAAATCCCTGCTCCCCCCCGTAACACAGCCCCGACGTTACACTGCCCCCCTGGTTTCTGTCCCCAGAAAAATTAAAGTCCAATTCAAAAGTCCAATATGAACTTGTCCAGGTGTCGGGGCAACCTTCGGTGCCAACGACCAGCACGTACAGGCCTCCTAGTGTCCATCTGAGTCTCGGTCGGGGTATCTGGTCGGGATGAAAGCTCCAGTTCAACCACCAGCGGGGCGGATGGCTGATACGGGGCGAGACGGTCACGGTGAAGGACCACGACCCGGTCTCTTTTCCTAAGCCTCACCCTGTACACCACATCCGGCAGTCTCTACAGAACTATGCACAGTCCCGACCAATGGCTCGCCAGCTTCGGTGATCGTCCTCTTTTTCTCTCAGGGCAGAAAACCCAGACTCGATCTCCCGGTGCAAAGTCCCTCCCCTGGCAGCGGGAGTCATACGCTCGCTTCTGCCGACCCCCCGCTGCTGCCAGGGCCTCTCGAGCCAGTTCGTGCACTGTGTGGAGACGTTCTTTCAAACAAAAAAAAAATAATCCAACCCGGGTTTGCCCTCTACCTCCGGCTCGGGGGGGAAGGGGGATACCAAACCCACCGGTGTGTGCAGCTCGCGTCCAAACATGAGCGCCGCAGGGGTGCACCGGGTAGATTCCTGAGCTGCCGTCCGGTATGCCCACAAAACAAAAGGCAGATGCAGGTCCCAGTCTCGCTGTCGCTGGTCCACTAGGATAGCGAGCTGGGTGGTGAGGGTCCGGTTGAATCGTTCGACCAGGCCGTTGCTCTGTGGATGCAGCGGGGTGGTCCAGGTCTTCCGGATGCCCAGCCGCTTGCAGACTTCTCCGAAGACCTCCGACTCGAAGTTCCGACCCTGATCGCTGTGCAGCTCCTCCGGTGCGCCAAACCGACAGAACATTTCGTCCACCAGCTTTGATGCAGTCGTAGTGGCGCTCTGGTCCGGGACCGCGTACGCCTCTGGCCACTTAGTGAAATAATCCATTGCAACCAGCACGTAGCGGTTCCCCCGGTCCGTGGTCTGGAAAGGGCCCAGGATGTCCACTCCCATCCGCTCCATCGGTGCTCCCACCCGGTACTGCTGCAGGGGAGCATGGGATCGCTGAGTTGGCCCTTTCTGAGCTGTGCAGGTGTTGCAGCGGTGGACATGGAGCTCCACGTCCTGATGACAACCGGGCCAGTAGAACCGGGCTCGAAGACGCTGCAGAGTCTTTGTCACCCCGAAGTGGCCCGCTCCTACCGCCCCATGAACCAGCTGGAGTACGTTGGGCCAGAGTCGACAAGGAACCAGCAACTGCCAGATGTGCCGCTACCCAGCTGGAGTCTGCCACTGTCGATACACCACGCCCTTGTGGCAGCGGAGGTTGGCCCACTGGGAATGTAGGGCCTTAGTCTCTGGGTCCAGCGCAGACACAACCTCCCAGGCGGGCCGCTGTCCTGCGTCCAGCCACTGCCAAACCCGAGAAATGACCGGGTCTCTATCCTGCTCGCTCTGCAGCTGCTGCATGTCAAGGACCTCTGTGACGTCATCGCTGGGGGAGGCTGCCTGATCATCCGAGGAGGGGCTGGGCGTCACTGTGTTATTCCTGCTCACAGCGGTCCGGAGAGCAGCAGCCCGTGGGATGGCTTGGTCTCGATCTTCAGCCCACTGGCAGTGACGACACTCCTCTATCGCACAGGGGCGCCGAGACAGCGCGTCAGTGTTGGCATGGAGGCGGCCTGCCCGATGCACAATCTGGAAATTATAATCCTGCAGTGCCTCCAGCCATCCCGCCAACTGTACATCCGGCTCTTTAAAATTCAATAACCAGGTCAGGGAAGCGTGATCCATCCTGAACTGGAACCTCCCCCCGTACACATACGGGCGGAAATGACGCCGTCCTTGAATGACAGCCAACAGCTCTCTGCGAGTCACACAGTAATTCCTCTCGGCTCTGCTGAGAGTGTGGCTGAAAAAAGCGACTGCCTGCTCTCCGTGTTCTCCCTCCTGGGATAGCACCGCCCCGATGCCCTGGTTGCTGGCGTCCGTGTCCAAGATGAAAGGGTGGTTCGGGTCAGGATACTGCAGGATGGGGGCTCCGATGAGCGCTGCGCAAAGCTTGGAAAAAGCAGCTGCACAATTCTACTCCACTGAAACGTGCGTCCTTTCTGCGTCAGCTGATGCAGTGGGCTGGCGATGGTGGCAAAGTCTTTCACAAACCTCCTATAATAGGAGGCCAGTCCGAGAAAGCTCCTCAGTTCTCCCACATTCCGCGGCACTGGCCAGTCTCTCACCGCCGCCACTTTTTCTGGGTCGGTGGCGACTCCCGCTGCGCTGACGATGTGGCCCAGGAAGGTGGTCTCCCGCTGGAATAGGTGGCATTTCCTCGGGTGTAACCGTAGCCCAGCCTGTCGGATGGCATCCAGTACTTCTCGGAGATTTGACAGGGCGCTGTCAAAATCAGTTGCATGCACCAGTAGGTCATCCATCCAGGTAAACAACGCAGCGACTCCGGGGCACGTGAGCCAGCACTCGCTCCATCAAGCGCTCAAAGGTGGCCGGGGCATTGCAAAGTCCAAACGGCATCACTTTAAACTGATACAATCCCTGCCCAATGGAGAAAGCTGTTTTTTGGCGGGCCTCGGGTGACAGCTCTACCTGCCAATAGCCGCTGCGTAGATCCAGTGAGCTGAACCAGCTGGAGCCGGCAATGTGGTCCAGCGCGTCATCGATGCGGGGCAGGGGGTAGGAATCCTTTCGGGTGACGTCATTCAGGCGCCGGTAATCCACACAGAACCGCCACGAACCGTCCTTCTTCTTGACCAGCACCACCGGTGCCTCCCAGGGGCTGCTGGAGGGCTCAATAACATCTGCCTCCAGCATTTCTCGCACTTTTTGTTCTGCTGCTGCCCGCCTTGAAAAGGGCAGCCGGCGTGGGCGGAGTCGAATCGGCATGGTCTCACCGGTGTCGATCTCGTGCTGCACCAAACCGGTCCAGCTGCATTCCTCATCCTTCGCGGCGAAGACAACCATGTAACAGTCCAACAGTTCCCGCAGCTGGCGTCTCTGTCCCGGCTCCAGCCCGCTGCAGCTCCGCTGAAATAATTCCTCGACCGCCTGCTGCATCTCTGCTGACACGTTGACCCCTCCCCTTGCTGTCCTTGTGTGTGCTTATGCTTTCTTTGCATGCGCTGGTGGCGTCATAGTGTCCGGTCCTCGCGGTGGCCCGCCTGGTCCGGTCTCTCCTGGCAGTCCCTCGATCGTGCAGGCCTCCATATTCCTTCTCTGGGTTCTGCCGTGGAGCGTGATGGTCCGGTTTCCCAGCTGGAGGGACGGTCCGGCGGTGTCGATCTTGGCGTTCCATGCTGTGAGCAGGTCTAGTCCAATAATACAGGGGTCTTGGATGTCAGCCAGCCATAACGGGTGTTTTATGTTCTGACCGGCCACCCCCACCATGAGAACTCTCCGCCCCCCCAATCTGGCGCGCTCACCGGTAGCTGTGGTGATGCAGCGCTCGGTGGGTTCCCACCCCTGTGGGGCCATCTTGTTCGTGCCCGGCAGCACACCGGGTCGGACCAAGGAGATTGTAGAGCCAGTGTCAATCAGGGCCCTGATCGATGTCTTCTCCAGGCTGCACTGTAGATACATCCCTGGCGAGTGTCCAATTCGACCCACGCGTGGCGCCGGCTCGTCGGGGGAAACATCTGCGGGAGGCGGCCTGTCCCCGTCCATGCCACCTCGCTCTAGTTTAACGACGGTGAGGGGCCAGTTTGTCGTGGGGTGGGTGCGGGGCAGTACCGTGCGCTGTGTCCCAGCTCTCCGCAGCGGAAGCACCCTTCCTCACGTTGCCACGACCATCTCCTCCGTGGACACGCCGCCATGGTCTGCCTTAACTCCTCCTCCTCCCCCTCGCTCTCAGCCGTGGCCTGGAAGGTGCTTTGTCTTGGTGTTTACGCTTCGATTGTGCGATTCATCAGCGGCTCCACCCGCTCTGCTTCTGCCACCGCAGTCTCCCAGTCGCTTGCGGCGTGGATCCGTATGTGGCTCTGGAGCTGGGCCGGGCAGAGACCTTGGATAAAGTTCTGGAGGGCAAGCTTCTCTACCACCTCCGGTGCGAAATCCGAGTAGCTGCACCGTGTTAACAGCAGTATGTCCGCCGCGTAGGGTCCTAGGGTCTCCTGGCTGCTTCGACGGCGGTGGGGCAGTTGTTCCTGGGCGTGCTCAGCGTCTGCCGTTCTCCCAAATTGTCTCCGGAGCGCTCCTTGTAGCGCTGGCCAGCTGCAGCGCTCCTCAGGCTGGAGATCAGAGAGCGTGCAGAGAGCCCTTCCTTCCAAGGCCAGCGCGACCTGCACAGCGGTTTCCTCTGGTGACCAGCCATTCAGCGCGGCGGCCAGCTCGACCTGGACCAGGAAGTCATCCAACTGGGTCTCGCCGTTGAAGCGGGGAATCATGGCCCGCTGCCGGACGGATGGGACGGTCGCCTCCCGGTCGATCAACGCTCCTGATCGCCCTGGAATCACCAGCCCGTCCTGCCCTGAAAAGGGCGGGAAGCAGGGCTGGTTTGCTCTGCTCCGCTCGCTCTGCCTTGAAAAAGGCAGGGGGCGGGGTGTGCTGGCCCCCTCGGGTCCGCTGCTTCGTTCGTCCCAGCGAGCGGCTCCAGGGGTTGGTGTCTTGGCGATGTCGTCCGTCGCTAGCTGAGCGATGAGTCGCTCCAGCTGCTGGATCTCCATTCTGATCCTGGCTTCCATCTGTTCCATCCCACTCCTGACACCAGTGTGATGTAGGCGAGGTTCACACAAAGAAGAGGCAGATGGTTGCGACGAACAGGCTTTATTCAACAACACCCTGAGCACAGACAGGAGGGGAGGTCATCCTCCCAGACCTCTGTTTCAATCATGTTTATACAGCTCATGATACATCTTGCCCTAATCCTGCCTATAAAACACTGCTGGGTCATTATAACGCAGTTATAATGGCACAGCAGTATAATAACTCAGTAATAACATTTAAGCAAACACACAAAATAACGTCCTCTGTTGCAAAGCATGCTGGGGAAATCCCTGCTCCCCCCCGTAACACAGCCCCGACGTTACAGTACATACCTCATGCCGCTAAACTTGTTAACAGTTCCGGCTGAAAAGACGGCAAGTGTATATTACATAACTCAAGCAGGCATCAAGCGTGCACACCATACTTGTCATGAGTCTGAGCTCAGCGTTTCTCTGGAGCTCAGACTCTCATTTTATTTCTGTTTATTTTATGTCTGTTATGATTATTCTTGTCTAGTTTTTGTGTTATTTTGGTTTTTTGACACGAGCCTCCTTCCTCTGCATCCAGACACACCCACCTTCCTTTCACAGCCTGTTTTCCCAGTCACCTCAGCTGTGAGTGATTTAAGAATTAGGTCACTGCCCGCTCCTTGCCACACCTGCTGCTTATCATTCCCCATTACCTCCATGTATCTAAGCTCTGCCTTTTCACTGTGTTGTTGTAGTTATATTGGTTCTACTCCTGTTCACTCCCAGTTTCCCAGCCTTTGAAGTATTTCTGCAACTTCTCCAGAGCACTCCCTGCTCTGAGGCTCATTGTTGTAAGTTATTATTTGTTTCCTTTTTGTACCTGTCAGCACTGTTTTTGGACTTTGTTTTTTCTGTTAATAAATGTCACCAACACAATTCAGCGCCTGGGTCTGTCTTCCTGCCCCGAAGGGGCATTCATGGCAATGTTATACAGCCACTGCAAACCTCTCATTCAGCAGAAAAACACAACAATTTTATGACACAGCGATGGAGTACCCAGAGTAAGGCAGCCCAAGCAGCACAAAGCATAATGTCAAACAGATGGTATAAGCTCTTACCGTACCAGGAGGAGAGGAAGAGTGGATGGATGCAGGGGTTATGTATGGGGTGTGCACCCACAGGTGTGATTAATTTGGTATAATGCTCCTGCCCTGAGGATCGGTGTCACTTGGTTGTCACTTGGTTACAGGTTCACTGAAATGAAATAAAACTGCATGGAGCCACAACAATGTCTGAGACTTTAAAGTGAGGTAAAACAGCAATGTTATCAGTTCAAACTGGCCTGAAACCATCAATATTTACAGGGTTTTTTGAGATTGAGATTCAACTTTATTGTCATTACACATGTATTACACATGCATGTTTTTCTCTCATATACTGTAAATTGGCATACATTTTCTGCTTTTCTAATAAATCTAATATTTTTCTTTGTAAATTTGTTAAATTTTCAGGTAAAATAGCCTGAAACCACATAAATGTGACAGTTTTTAACAAAAAATAAATAAATCAATGTTTCCAGTAAATTGATGGTTTGTTTTGTTTTTGTTTTTTTCAGGAATTGTGATTTTTTTTTTCTTTCAAATTTGCAAGGGTGTTTTTCTCCATAGGCGTGCAACTTTTTGCCCTAAATCTGTCATATTTCTGGCATAGATTGTCTGCTTTTCTAATACATTTGTTCTATTCTCCCTTGTAAATTTGTTACCCTTTTGTGAACTTGTGACTACTTCTTGGAAATTTGTTGTGGTGTTTTCCTAATAAAGTTGCAACATTTTTTCCTCCTAAATTAGGGGAAAACTAAAGAATATTTGACATAAATTTTCAGCTTTTCTCATAAATGTGCTATTTTTCTAGATAGATGTACTTTATTGATCCCAAACTGGGAAGTAATTTCCCAGTAATTAAGTAATTCTAGTAAACGTATTCATTTTTCCTGACAAATCTGTGGACTCTTTTCACTGGAAGTTTTAAATTTTTTGTCAAGGCCTTAAAGAGCCACTGGCTGTAGGCAAAAGAGCCACATGTGGCTCCAAAGCCACAGGCTGAAGACCCCTGGGTTAGGGACATAACTGGACAAGTAATCTGGGAGATGGGAAGGTACTAAACCATTTTCCACCTTAAAAACAAGGTCGCCACAATGAATCATCTGCCTCCATCTCACCCTATTCCTTGCATCTTCCTCTGTAACTCCAACCCTCTCCATGTCCTTCACTACATCTATGAATCTTCTCTGTGGTCTTTCTCTTTTCCACCTGCCTGGCAGCTCCATCTTCAACATCCTTTGTCCAGTATATCCACTCTCCTCTGTACATGTCCAAACCATCTCAGCCTTGCCTATCTTACTTTGTCTCCAAACCGCTCAACCTGAGCTGTCCGTCTTATATACTCATTTCTAATCACATTCCTCCTAATCACTCCCAGTAAGAATCTTAGCATCTTCAACTCTGCCACCTCCAGCTCCTCCCCTTGTCTTGTTGTCAGTGCCACTGTCTCCAAATCATACATCATAGCAGGTCTCGCTACCACCATTTTTTTCTTCATTGCAAGATGGCGGCACGTTCACACACAGCAGCTAGACGCTCCAGTCTACTGCACCCCTTCTTGTGTTTTTTCTGCCTTTTTCTGTGCTCCTTCTGTGATGGACTAATTACCTACAGTCGCCAAGAACTTATAGGCATCGTTCGCCAACTCACCGCTGTCATCTCCAGCGCCCATTCCAGTGACTTCCACCACATCCCTGAGGAGATCGTCAGACCCCCACATGCTCCGTGGTTCGTTATGCCCCGCCAAGGGCGTAACTTTGTTTCAAACATTGGGGGGGGGGGGGGTTGAGATCTCTGCCCGTATAGAGAGCCTAAGTCATGCCCCCTCTACTTCTGCATATTGGACCTTAAATCGAAAAAAAAAAAAATCTCTATTGAAATGAATGGCAAGAGCAACATTATCTTTTGATCCCGGTCAAATTTTGAAACAAGTTACACATATGATGTTTGTCAATTTAAAAGATAACTTTCCATATAATTAAAGTTGTCAGCTGTCATATAATAACAGAGTAATATTTAATTTTTGTTTAAACAACTAGTGGACAACAACTCCCATCATTCCACATCACTAAACACGGTTACATTTTAGTGATGTGAAAAGCATTGATTTCTCATAGCACTGACCCCTGCACTGACAGACAAGTAACTTGGATTAATCTTAGCCTGACTCTCAGCTAAATCACTATACAGTGATAATAACAAAATAGATTTGCCTGACTGCTGCCCTCACCCTGTGTCTCTCTGTAAGGAAATCACATGAACAACTAGAAAAGCACTCGGAGAGCGCAGACCTCCGCCAAGCGCCACAGTTCCCCCCATACAGTGTTTGTGTGTACATTTTCAGATTCCTTGACCATGAAAACATATGACTAGCAATTGGATTGACAATGATAGGATTAGTGGTTCAGTAGTTATTCACGAAAATCACATTTTCCGTAATGGCGGTTTTCTTGTGGACGTGATCCGGATCACCACCAAAATGTAATCATCTGTAGAATACCCCATTTCTGACAATCTGTGAAAATTTCATGAAAATCCGTCCATAACTTTTTGAGTTATGTTGCTAACAGACAGACAGACAGACAGACAAACCAACGCCGATGAAAACATAACCTCCTTGGCAGAGGTAAAAAGAAAATGTCACTCACTTATCACGACAAGTCTAAAGTTCATTAGTTTGTCCAACAGAACATTATTTTGACGATCTAGTCAGCAGTCTGTTCTCTAAGGCGCAAAGTTCATTTTTTGTTGTTACCTGGTCACTTGTGCCTCCTGTGCTGCCTCACTCTCCCTCTGGTCACCTGGGCCATCTCTCTCCTCCCTCTCTCCCTCTTTGTTATCCCTGCTGCTGTCACTTTCACATTCTTGCTCCTGACATAGAATAAGCTCAATTAATGTTCAAATGGTTTAAGAGAGGTACTTCACTGACAGTTTTGGAAGATGTAATTCATGCAAGAATTTCCCACGCAAAAAACTTGGAAAGATGTAAAACGTCCCCCCCCCCCCCTTCCCTATTAATAGTATCTTAACAGTGCTATCAGCAGGTGCATTAGGTCGTCTAGTTTATTTTGATACCATGATCATCATTCTAGCCACAGAACTGAGGTTAATGCGGCTGCTGAATGTGGATGAGGCTTACTACTGTGTAGCAATTTTTTTACCAAGTGAATGAACTAAGGACACTGTGTGTGATTTAGTCAGCTAGACTATGACAAAAGTAACAGTTATCCTGCCTGCAGAGGCATTCTGAACAGAGCAGACCACACCTTAGGTGTGTTATGTTTCACTCATTAAATGATAATAAATCTGTGAAATTTGTGACAAAATCATCCTGGTATTAAAAAATTACTCTGGATTCACTATCTAGACATTTAATTTTTTACAATGGCATTCAGTTTTCAAATTTAGGATGCAGGTATTTGCCCCCCTCTCCTCGTAAAAGGTAAATAACAAATTTACCTTTACCAAATTTACCAGAAAAAAATGTACAAATTTAGGAGAAAATAGTATAAATTCACAAGAAAAAAGTAGCAACTTGATGATAGTCAAAAAATTATTTTAAAAAAAATCTGAAATTTAAATTATTTTGCAAATATGTAAGGTTAAAGGCTTATTTTCTATGACAAATTTAAGAAAAATGCTACATTTTTGTGAGAAACTGAATTTAGGGGGGAAATAACATGGGGGAAATACTGCATTTTTATACAAAAAGTAGGCAAATTTACAAGAAAAAAATGTCTGTGATTTACAAGAAAAGCTATAAAACTATGACAAAAAAGTTGCACACACGAAAAAGGGACATTAGAAACGTCACAGTGTTACATAAAACACTGATGAAGTTTACTAAGGGAGAAAAAAGATTGGAGAGAATATTTGGAGCTCCAAAAGTTGGTAGTGAGGACAGCTCTAACTTGAAATGGGTTTATAATATGCTTTCTCTAGGTGCAGCGCAGCGTTCTGCTGAGACCCCAACTTGATAGGAAAAGCAACAGGCTGGAGGAAGTGACAAATGCTGCAAAAAAAAAAAAAAATGCTGAAAGAAGCATTGCAACTTCTTAGTTTTCAATTTATTTATTTTTTAGCACTCCCTTTATTGCAAATGGACCCTTAAACACCAACAAACTCAAAAGATATAGTGTTACGGTGATGAATCATACTAGGAGCTAAATCACTATACACTGATCATATAATATCTCAATACAATATCTCAGTGTTTGGTCACTGCCTAATTTGTGCAATGCTGTCTCGTGATTAAATAAAATGGGAACGGAACAGTCACTAGCTATAACGGGAGACGGAATTTTTTTGATTTTGGGGGGATTACCACGAATGTGGGGAAAGGGAATCTGTTTTTGTGTAGTTTGTAGGATGAATGTTCTATCATCCATGTTTTTGCTTCTCTGTATGAGGATGTTCATATTGCAAGGTAATCCTAAACTCCTTATTGATCATAGATCAAAGCGTTAATCTTAATTTAACTTCATGGAATTGCAGAGGTCTACAAAATCTAAAAAAAACTTAAACAAGTTATGAATAAAATAAAAGATATAGATTCAAAAATTGTATTTTTACAAGAAACTCATCTAATAGAGGAGGATGTAAAAAGAATTAGGAGAAGATGGCAAGGTAATGTGTTCACCTCATCATTTTCATCCCGAGCTAGGGGAGTTATGATTCTCATACACAAAACAGTCCCATTTCAAGTGAAAAATGTAATTGGAGACAAATTTGGAAGATATCTAATCATCCAAGGATCTTTGTTATTAGAAAATATAAATCTGGTGAACTTATACGGCCCCAATATTGATGATCAAAACTTCTTTGTCAATTTATTCCTTACTTTATCATCACTTACAGGGAAACATATAATAGCAGGGGATTTTAATTGTACATTGAAACAGGACTGGACTGTATGCACAATGGATGCAGGATGACCATTAATCATTTTATGAAAGAATTGAGATTGTTAGATATATGGAGAGAAATGAAACCACAAGTCAAAGCCTATTCTTGTTATTCTAATACCTATAAGACATTCTCACGTATTGACTACTTTTTGATCTCTACAGAATTAAGGTCCAAGATTCAAAACTGTTTCTATGATAACACTGTGATCTCTGATCATGCACCCTGCTGTCTAATATATGTAGATAAGAAATTGACAAAGGATCCAGGTAGGTGGCATTTTCAGCATAAATGGCTTCAGGATGAGGAATTTGTTAAGTACATAGAAAAACAGATGAGTTCTTTGATATTAATACTACACAAACAACGGCATGTATAAAGTGGGAGGCTTTCAAAGCTTTTATTAGGGGGCATATTATTAGTTATACAGGTTCAAAATCTAAGAAGACTCGAGAGGAGAGAGTCCAATTGGAACGTAAAATAAAAATTCTTCAAGAAAAGGTGTATGCAGGAAGTAACCCACAGTTAGAGAATGAATTACTGATTCTGAGAGCTGAATATGATAAAAAAAAATCAGCGAATAGAGCTGCCTCGAGTCTTCTAAGATTGAAGCAATCTTTTTATGAACAAGGTGAAAAATCAGGAAAATTATTGGCATGGCAGATTAAACAATTAGAATCTAAAACACCAATTACCAGTATTATAAGTAACGGACAGGTGGTTATAGATCCTTTAGAAATTAATAGTGCCTTTAGAGATTACTATGAAAAACTATATGATACAAAAAATGAAACTGACTTAACAAAACTAAATGGGTTTTTGGGTGGATTATCTATACCGTGTATTCCAAATGAAAACAGGGAGATACTGGAGTCTAAAATTAGTCAAGAAGTAGTTGGGCAAGCCATTGATAATATGAAATCAGTAAAAAGAGCAGGACCAGATGGTCTTCCAGTTGACCTCTATAAAAAAAATTTAAGAATAAATTAATAAAACCACTTTTGGAAATGGTTTTAGAAGCATTTCAAAATGGTAATTTACCACCATACATGAATAATGCCTTAATTATACTGTTGCCAAAACCAGGTAAACCTCCTAATAAATGTGAAAATATGAGACCAATAAGCCTATTAAATGCTGATCTTAAGATAATCTGTAAAATTTTAGCAAAACGACTACAAGAAATATTACCAAATATTATTAACCGAGATCAGAATGGCTTTATAATGGGAAGACAAGGCTTCCATAATGTAAGAAGACTATTTAATATTATTTATTCCAATAAAGAAGCACCGGATACAGCTCTCCTATCATTGGACGCCGAAAAGGCCTTTGATAGGGTCGAATGGCCCTATCTTTTTGAAGTCCTACAAAGGTTTGGACTTGGAAATAATTTCATAAAATGGGTCCAGATAATATACAATACTGCTACAGCAGAAATCCTAACAAACAGCAATATCTCAAAATCAATAAAAAATCAACAGAGGATGTCGACAAGGCTGTCCACTTTCACCTTTATTGTTTACTATGGCAATTGAACCTTTAGTGATGGCAGTACGTTTACATCCACAAATATATGGAATTAAAGTAGGACCAACAGAACATAAAATCTCCCTGTATGCCGATGACATAATTTTGTTTATATCGAATTTTAAAAAATCAATTCCGACCTTGTTAAATTTAATAAAGAACTTTGGGGAAATATCAGGATATAAAATAAATAAAACAAAATCTTCAATATTAATGCTAAATGAGACCCAGAGAAATCACCCAGCTCCTGAGGTAAATCAATTCAATGTTGTAAATCAGTTTAAATATTTAGGAATTCAAATTTTGCCTAAGCTAGAATCAGTCGCCAGTGCCAACTATGAAGCCTTATTGACAGATATTAATGAGTTACTTCAGAGATGGATGTCACTACCAATGTCGATGATCAGGAGAATTAATATACTTAAAAGTAATATCTTACCAAAAATACTTTATCTATTTCAAAACATTCCTTTACCACCACCTTCAGATCTATTCTCAAGAATTAAAAAAAAGTTAGTGGAATTTATATGGAACAATAGGAAGGCTAGATTACGTTTGTCCTTACTATATTTACCATTTGATCGTGGAGGTCTGAAATGTCCAAACTTTATGTTGTATTACTGGTCAGCACAACTGAGGTCTATGACATATTATTTTTCATCAAATGATCCTCCTCACTGGACTGAAATGGAATCATACAATTTACCTTTACCTCTTCCTTTATTCATATACTCAGACTCGGCTAAAAAAATTACAGAAACAAGTTAAAAATCCAATTGTAAAGCACATGATCAAAATATGGTGTGAAACCAAAAAATATTTAAAAGAACCACACTTACTGTCACAATTTAGCCCAATATGGGGTAATCAATATTTTACACCAGGGAGAGCGGATGCTGTATTTAAAGTATGGAATTTAAAAGGGATTCAAAAGATTCAAGATTTATATTTGTCACGTTCAGGTAACATAATGTCTTTTGAAGAACTGAGGATTAAATTCAATCTTAATAGAACACATTTTTTTAAATATCTTCAGCTTAGAAATTTTATTCGATCAAATCAAAATAATGCTCTCACCCGACCTACTTATTCATCCTTGGAAAAAATTTTGACGAAAGATAGTAAGAGAAAGGGTATTATTTCAGAGTTTTATAACTCATTGACACTATTCAAGTGAAAACTCACAGAAAAGACTGAATTATTGGAAAGAAGACCTGCAAATTGAAATTTCAGAGGAACAATGGGAAATGGCTTGTGCAGAAGCTCAAACCAAATCAATAAATGTATACATCTTAAAATGATACATTTTAAATGGTTAATGCGGATGTATGTTACACCAGTGGAGTTAAATAGATATAACAAAAACATACCAGATACATGGACAAAATGTATGGAAAGTAAAGGAACCCTATTTTACTGTTTATGGGAATGTAGAAAAATCAAAATGTTTTGGGAAGAGGTGAGGGTAACAATTGAAAAAATAATTTCAAAACAATTCACATTGAACCCTAAACTGTTTTTGTTGGGTCTGTATCCAGAAAAACATAACTTTAATAAGAGTGAAAGAGCATTCATAGACCTCGGTTTGCTTAATGTCAAAAAATGTATTGCACTACTGTGGAAAAAGACTCATAGACCAGATGTGACTCAATAGTTAAGACAGATGTTAACAAACCTTCCACTAGAAAGAATAACATACATACTGAAATCAAAGGAAAATGTGTTTGAGAATATATGGAGACCTTTCATTGATTATGTAAAGAAATTAAACATAACTTCTGAAGAAGAAGGTGAATGATATGTGTGGACCTTGCAAATTCCAGACTGGTGAATGTATATTATGTATACTTATGTAATAGATTATCCTTTTTTTCTTTTTTTTTTTTTCTTTTCCTTTGAAAGACAAAAGTAAAATAGAAAGATGTCTTTACCTTCTTTACATGTTTCAACTGCACTGCAGCCTTCATCAGAAGAGTCAGCTGATTGCTGCCAGGTGACATTTATCAGCTGATTTTCGTAGGCGGGGCCAGCTCAGCAGATCTGTCAGATCCGCCGAGCCGGCCCCGCCTCCCGCTGTCAGATGGTCTCTGGAGAATGTGGTCCCAGGTGTGAGAAAGCATAAAGGCCCCCTCATCTCGGTTCATGGTGTCTTTTCCCCGCTTTCTGATCTCTATTGCCTCCTTGATCCAACGTTTGTGTCTGTTGCTCTCCGATCCAATAATTTTTGTGTTGTCCCAGTCCATGATGTGATTATTTCTTTTGCAGTGGTCCGATATAGCTGATTTTAATGTTTCTTGTTCTGCTTTTTCTTTTTGTGATCTTGTGAGTCGTCCTTGCGTTTCCTTCTCACATTCCTTTTGGTGTTCTTTTTTTCTTGTGGTGAATAATCTTCCGGTTTCTCCAATGTAGGTTTTGTTACATGATCTGCATGACATTTCATATAATACATTGCATTTATTGTCTTGTTCTATTCTGTCCTTGGGGTGTACTAATAACTGTCTTAATTTTTTGTGTGGTTTGACTGCTGTGTTTATTTTGTATTTTTTCATGATCCTTTGAATTGGTTCCGTGATCCCTCGTATGTATGGTATAGTTATGGTTTCCTTGTTTTTGATTTCAGCTTTTGTTCTGTGTCTTGTGTCCTGTTTATTTTCTTTGTTTTTGACTTGCTGTTTCCCTTTGTTTATGGCCCATACTGGATATTGGCAGCGTATAAGTGCATGTTTTATGTGGTTTTCCTCTTCCTGTCTGTCTTCTTGTTCCGTGATGATGGTGGCTCGTTCATATAATGTCCTGACGACTGATAGCTTGTGTGCTGTGGGGTGTTCCGATGTCCAAAGTAGGTATTGATCTGTGTGGGTTGGTTTCCTGTAGACTGTGATTTTTATGCTGCCATCCTCGTTGTGGTGGATTTTCATGTCCAGAAAGGCTATGGTGCCATTTTCCTCCTCTTCGTGTGTGAATTTTATGTTCCCCGTACTGTCTGTACTGTTCAGATGGTCAGTGAGTTCTTGTGCATGTCCTTTCCTTATTTTTTCCAGAATGTCATCTACGTATCTCTTCCAAAGGGTGGGTTTGCATATTGTGGGTGCTGTGTTGATGGCTTTATTTTCCAGATCCTCCATAAAAAAACTGCTCATGATGGCTGATAGTGGGTCTCCCATTGCAAATCCTTCTTTTTGTTTGTAGATTTTTCCTCTGAATTGAAAATAAGTGGATTTTGCAACAAACTGTAGTAATTTGGATATGTCATGGACTGTGAGGTTGGTGCGTCTTTTTAGGGTACTGTCCTTGTTGAGGCGTTCTTGCACTATATGTAGTGTGACGTCAATAGAAGTCTTTGTGAATAAAGAGATGACGTCATGTGAGATGAGGATCTCGTCTGATTCTATTTTTATGTCTTTGAGTTCTTGTGCCAGCTCTTTTGAATTTTTACAGTGAAAGTCTGATAGTCCAAGGAGGGGTTTGATGATTTCAGCTAGGGCTTTTGATAAGTTGTATGTGACTGATCCAATGCTGTCTATTATTGGCCGCAGTGGGATATCCTTTTTATGCATTTTCGGTGTTCCATAAATCCGAGGGGTGATGCTGGCTGTGGGGATCAGGTGATCATATGCGTCCTTTGTGATTTTATTGCTTTCTAATAGAGGTTTTAGAAGGGCTTTGAGCATTTTTTTCTTTTCTTCTGTCGGGTTTGTTTTAATGATTTCGTATGTGTTACTGTCTGCCAACATGGTTTCCATCTGTTTTTCGTATGTTTCCGTGTCCAAAATTACTGTTGTTCTGCCTTTATCTGCTGGGAGTATTGTGATCGTTTTATCTGTCTTGAGTGAGTTTAATGCTTTTTCTTCTTTTCTTGTAACATTGCTTTGTGGTAATTTGGCCGTTTTGAGGATTCCTGCGACTGCGTTCCGGAGTGCTGCTTTTTCTCCTTGGTCCTGGATTTTTTCACATGCCAGTTCTGTTGCGAGGATGTATTCTTCATGGGGGATTCTGGCTGGTGTGATGGCGAAGTTCAGTCCTCTGTTCAGCACTGTTTTCTCCGTGTCCGTGAGTGTGCGTTGTGATAGGTTTTTGACCCACTTATCGTTCTTTTCCGTGTGTGTTTGTCTTCGTCCGTTCTTTCTTTCTGTGAGTTTTTTTAATTTTTTCAATTGGCGGTTTTTCGTTGTGATGAATTCTTGTTCGTGTGCGTGTTTCAGTTGTGCTTTTATCTGCTCCTGCGTTTTCTGGTCCGTCGGGTAGCGTTGCTTAAACATGTCCGTTTCCTCTTTGATTTGGTTGTTTATTGTCTACTTTATTTGCAGTTATTCTTATACGTTCTTTTATAAGGTCTTTCCGTGCTTTGTTGATGATTTTTTCTGCGTTCTTGGTCGGGATTGGATTTCTTATATTGAGGCTTTGGGGTGTGACCTCCTCATCTCTGCAACGGAGGTTGAATCGTAGGTGGTTTCTGAAGCGTGCCCGTGTTTTCTCCAATTTCTCCAGCCGGCGGAAGTCTTTAATGCAAACTTGTCCATAACTTCCACGTAATACGTCAAACAGGTTCATTTTGTCTTCTTTCAATTATTTATCCTTTTTTTTTTTTCCTTTGAAAGACAAAAGTAAAATAGAAAGATGTCTTTACCTTCTTTACATGTTTCAACTGCACTGCAGCCTTCATCAGAAGAGTCAGCTGATTGCTGCCAGGTGACATTTATCAGCTGATTTTCGTAGGCGGGGCCAGCTCAGCAGATCTGTCAGATCCGCCGAGCCGGCCCCGCCTCAATAGAGATCAGAAAGCGGGGAAAAGACACCATGAACCGAGATGAGGGGGCCTTTATGCTTTCTCACACCTGGGACCACATTCTCCAGAGACCATCTGACGGCGGGAGGCGGGGCCGGCTCGGTGGATCTGACAGATCTGCTGAGCTGGCCCCGCCTACGAAAATCAGCTGATAAATGTCACCTGGCAGCAATCAGCTGACTCTTCTGATGAAGGCTGCAGTGCAGTTGAAACATGTAAAGAAGGTAAAGACATCTTTCTATTTTACTTTTGTCTTTCAAAGGGGAAAAAAAAAAGGATAAATAATTGAAAGAAGACAAAATGAACCTGTTTGACGTATGTAATAGATTACCTAGACTAAACAGAGGAGCATTGTTGTTGATTTGCTTTTGTTAATGATTTTAAGCTCAAAAATTAAATTAAATAAATAAATCAGTGATGCTGTACAGTAGTGCTTTTGAACTCATTTTAACACGTAAAAAAGTTTATAAAAAGTTTAGGAATATGAAATGCATCTATTGTTTCATTCATCTATTTGGTGTTTATTTCTTATATATTTGTGTAGATCCTCTGTCGTGCAGTTGTGGTGTTTTAACAGAGGATAGAAGATCTGAAAATGATTTGTAGGGAAAATAATCAATTTATTTTAATGTGGATATTTAAGAATAGCCTTCAGAGTGACTAAGTCGACAATCAAAAGTGGTAAAACTTGCTTTTTAAATCATTTTTATAATTATCAAAATCATGACATTTTGAAAATACAGAACAGTTTAAGGTTAACTTGAATTTCGCAGGGATGACAAGCAATATTTAAACGCATTTATATTTAAGGACCGGTGGTTGGAGTAGATTTTGTTTGTACCTGATAAATGTTCAGAGCTGCTAACATTTTGATGAGTACTGAAACACACAAATTTCACTCTATCAGTTGACAAACAAATCCATTCTGATCACATTTCTTGGTGAAGAAAGCCCAGCAGCGGCTGCACTTCCTCCGTGTCCTGAGGAAGCACAACCTGGACCAGAAGCTGCTGCCGCCTTCTATCACTGCTCAGTGGAGAGCATGCTTACCTACTGTCTGGGTGTGGAGGTACACCAGCTCCGCAGCCAAGAACAGGAAGGCTGTGCAGAAGGTCATCAACACCGCCCAAAAAATTATCGGTAGCCCTCTGCCCTCCCTGGAAGACATCTCCAGAGCCTCCTGTCTCTGGAGATAGATCAAGGCCATCACAGGAGACCCCTCACATCCCGCGCACCACCTGTTTGACCTGCTTCCCTCTGGACGATGGTTCAGATCAATCAGGTCCCACACCTCCAGACTGACAGTTTCTTCCCCTGGGCCATCCGAACTGCAAACAGTCAGAGGCACCACCCCCCTCCCTCTGAACGCTCACATGCACAGATCTGAGGACCTTTTAATTATCACTATAACTCACCTGTCGTTGCACTCCTCACTTTCATGTATATTGACTCATCCGTGAAATCACTACTGTACATTTTTTTCCACAATCGTTGGGCCATTTTACTCAATTATGTGTTCTGCACTCCGTGCTCTTATGTACATAGTTTCGCCTGCGAAGCCACTACCGTACCTGTGTATATACCAATCGGCTATTTGTTATTTTTACTTTTACCTTTACCTCAGTCATATGTTAACTGTGTGTTCTGTAACTGTTTTATTTCAAATTCTTCTCACTTACTTTATTGCGCAGTAGCCTGGTGGAGCACCCACAGTTTTGTTGTGCTGTACAACTGTACAGTGACAATAAAGCCTATTCTATTCTAGTCTGTTCTATCTTGTAAATCTTCCCTTTCACTCAAGCTGCTATCATTCTGTCTCAAATCACCCCTGACACTTGTCTCCACTCATTCCACCTTGCCTGCACTCTCTTATCCTTTCTTGTGCATTTTTCATTGCTTTGGATTGATGACCCCAGGTATTTAAACTCATCTACCTTATACCTCTCCTCCTTGCATCTTCACCGTTACACCTGCCTCCCTCTCATTCACACTCATGTATTCTGTCTTGCTTCTACTGACTTTCATTCCTCTTCTCTCCAGAGCATACCTCCACCTCTCCAGATTCTCTTCCACCTGCTCCCTACTCTCACTACAGATCACAATGTTGTCTGCAAACATCACGTTCCACGGAGACTCCTGCCTGACCTTGTCTGTCAGCCTGTCCATCACCATGGCAAACAAGAAGGGGCTCAGAGCCGATCATTGATGTAATCCAACCCCCACCTTGAATCCATCTGTCACTCCTACAGCACACCTCACCACCGTCTCGCTGTCCTCATACATGTCTTGCACCACCCTCACATACTTCTCTGCCACTCCTGATTTTCTCATACAGTATCACCTCTTGCCACCCTATCATATGCTTTCTCTAGATCCACAAAGACACACTGAAACTCCTTCTGACCTTCTCTATGCTTCTCCATCAACACTCTTAAAGCAAACACTGCATCTGTAGTGCTCTTTCTTGGCATGAAACCATACTGCTGCTTACTGATTGTCACCTCTCTTCTTAACCTGACCTCAACAATTCTTTCCGATATCATCATAGTGTGGCTGATCAACTCCATGCCTTTGTAGTTACTACAGCTCTGAGCATCACCTTTGTTCTTTAAAATTGGTACCAAAATACTTCTTCTCCACTTCTGAGGCATCCTTTCACTTTCCAAGATTGTGTAAAAAAACAATCTGGTTAAAAAGTCCATTGCCATCTCTCCTAAACATTTCCATACCTCCACAGGTATGTCATCATTCATCCTCTTCAAAGCTGTCCTCACTTCTGTCTTGCTAATCCTCGGGGCTTCCTGGTTCACCATCATTCCTTCATCCATCTTCTTCTCTATCTCATTTTCTTCATTCATCGGCTCATCAAAGTACTCCTTTCATCTTCTCAACACACTCGCATCCCTTGTTAGTACATTACCATCTCTGTCCTTAATCAACCTAACTTGCTGCACATCCTTTCCAGCTCGATCTCTTTGTCTAGCCAATCGATACAAGTCCTTTACTCATTCCTTCAGCTGGGTTCATGCTGCACCTTTGCTGTCCATGTATGTGCAACTGGAAACCTCGTGTGACGAAATTTACGTCATCGTCTCCAGTCCGTTAGTGTCCACAGGGCTCTTCTGCGGACGACTGTGTGCAGCCCAAATTTTACCACCGCTCGGCTTGCCCACAACCTGAACACCTTAACAGCACATGCACAAGACTGAACATCCCATTCACGAGGTGGCACTACCAACACAGCATCCAAAGACAAAGTAGACAAGGAAGACGAGAATAAACATACATGAATCCTTTTGCAGCAGCAGCAGATTGAACAGAGAAAAGCACTGGAAAACAGTAATTCCTCCTTTTCTTTGAAACAACGTCATTGTTGTTGCTACAAAAAAAATGTGTGTCGCTCTCGTGTGTATAGCCGGTGAACAAACTGGTGTGTTAGCGCATCTGTGCTACCCATAGGGCTAGGGCAAAACTATAAATAACAGTTGTGCGCATGTGTCAACCACTTGGCCTGGTAGACTGAAAAAAGTGACCATGCACAACAACACATGCACACTGGGCTTGTCTAAAGCGCACACAGACCAAAGCAGACAAGAGGGGAAATGCAGCATGAATAAGGCTTTATTTAGTGTTCAGCCTCTCATCTAATCACTAAATGCTTTTTCCTTTGCCTTTGCCATCTCTCTTTTTGCCATCCATCTAGATTCCAAATACTCCCGTCTACTTTCTTCATCTCCCTGACTAGCCCACTTTTTCTTTGCCAATCTCTTCCTTTTAGTACTTATTCTGCCACCAACTTTCCTTGTCTTCCTTGCTCTGTCCAGAAGATGCACCACATACCTTTCTACCCATTTCCCTCAGTACATTTGCAGTACTTTCCCAGTCATCTGGTAATTCTTCCCCTACCACCCAGAGCCTACAGTATATCAACTCCTTCCTGAACTTTGTGCAACCTTCTTCCTTCTATGACTTCTCCCACTTAATCTTTGGCTCTGCCTTCAGTCTCTTCCTCTTCTTTCTTTCCAAAGTCTATCCGATGCTGCCTAGCTACATTTTCCTGCTGCCACCACCTTGCAGTCCCCTATCTCTTTCAGATTTCTCTTTCTCTTACCCCAACTGCTTTGTAGAGACATGTAAACATCATCCCAGTTATGCTATTGGCTGTGACTGGTTGTGACGTCCTTAGTGGCCATAGATATACAGTAAACATGTAAACATTAAAGGTCTGATGACACAATTTTGACATTTTTTTAGCATGTTGTGTAAACCCAAAAGTCATTGTCGATGATCAATATAATATTTACAACCGCGCCTGCATAACAGAGTTATCATCAAAAAACCGCAGCCGCTGACTGGACTGTGGTGCCTCCCACCGAATGAAGGAGGAGTCAGAAATGACGTAAACGAGAGAATGGATGCCGGTGTTGTTGACTGGAATGCCAGCAGCTTTGTAGCAGACAGTTTCTCTGGTTTCTCGTTTTAGTTTTACGGCTATGCCTTCGCGTTGTGTTGCAGGCTTAGATAAATAGCAGGCTGTGAAAGACCACATCACACGCTTCAGCTCCAACTGTCATAAGCCTCCTTGTGCACTCCTCGTGCGCTTTTACGCAGGAGGAATCAGAATCAGAATCAGATTTATTGCCATTGTTCATGTAGTACACAAACTAGGAATTTGTCTCGGTGCAATGCTGCAACATTAAACATGATAAAATAAAAGAAATAAACTATACATGCAATAAAGTGTAGAATAAGAGTGAGTAATACTGGTCAGCAGTTAAAATATATTAGTAATAATAATAATAATAATTATTATTATTATTATTATTAATAATAATAATAATAAAAATTATTAGAGGAGCGCACAAGGAGGGGAAGGATGAATGGATTTACGCGCAGGATTCACCACAGCACACGTATTGAACATAAGACTGATGACAACAGTTCCCAAAAAGGTGAAGACTAACAAAAATAAACAGAAACACTTACAGTTGGCGTTCGGGGCTGACATCGCCCAGTGAACGCATGGAGAGGAGGTGTGTTAACCGCAGTTGCGCCCCAGGGCCGACATCACTTCAAGGTGCGCAACAGAACCCAGACCCAGAACACAGACATAAAAACAACAAAAACTCAAAAGATAATACATAATAAACCCGATGCCTGAGCCACAGAGAACGGTCAGAACCGAGCCTACAGGATAACATGGGCTCGGTTCGTGACACCAACTGACTATATTGTATTCATTGCCACTAATTTGGACTTTTTCCTGTTATAATAATTAATTTAATATTTTTGATAGTTATAGTACATGTGTGCTCTACCAGTTATGAGTATTGTTTTTCTTGTGACAAACTCTAGAAAAAATGAGGACTATCAGTTGCTTCTATTGCTTTTATTATTATTGTTGAAAATCACATGCCAGTTGATACACGACAAAAGCAGTTAATAAACAATGATAACAAACAAAATTGCATTTTTAATGAGACATAAATAATAGGGAATACATTATTTTTAAGGATATTGCCATCAGTAACACAGAGAATAATTTTAATTTCTAAAGGGGTTTTACAGATAATTGAACTTTAAAATGATAAGTTATGGCCACGAGTATGCTCTAATTTACTAAAAAAAATTATATTTGCAAAATAAAAAAAAAAATCTACCTCTTGTTCAAATACCCAGGATTGCATACAGGATTGCATGCAACGTCCAAATGATGACAACAGTTATAAGATTTTCAAGTATCACACTATAGATATTTAGTAATTTTATTTTCTTGTAAAAATTGACAACGGCTGTGGTCAGATAAACATTTATTGAATGAAAAACAATACCATGAAAACATAAAGGTAGTTAGCATAAGTAAAACCAACATATTGTCCCTCTTGTCGTGGAAAGGTCTGTCTGATCTTGTGAACGACACAGGCAGGTATTGGCACTCGGACTTTGCTCGCCCAGGTGCTTCTCATCACACCATCACCAGCAGTGCGTGTACTTAAGCGACCGTTTGCCAGTCACACACTGCTGGTCCATAGTATTGTCATCCATGCTGTTAGTCTGCCAGTATTTTCAGCACTCTCACGATGTGTTAGTCACTCCATGTTCGCCGTGGTTTTCGTGTGTCCTTGAAGCGATGTCGACTCTGGGGCGCACCTGTGGCTAACACGTCTCCCCTCATTTGTTCGCTGGGCGATGCCAGCCCCCGAATGCCATCAGTAAGTGGGTTTGTGTTTTTTGTACGTCGTCACCTTTTTTAGGAATTGTCTGTCTTTCTGTATTAAATGTGCTGTGGTGAACCATGCATGTAAATCCTCATTATTTCATCCTCCCTCTCCGTGCACTGTGTAAGAGCGCATGGAGGGTCATGACATGTCCCGCTCCTGACAGCAAATACTCTCCTCCTCTGTTGTCATGCTCTCACACAGACCACACTGGCACCTGCAAAAGTAAAAAATAGTATCTTTTGATTTGTTTATTTGGGGGGGCGTTGAAAGTATCAGGTAGATGTTTCAATTTTATTATAAATACACTGCTATGATTTTATTGAAAAACTGGGTTTAAATAAATTATATTTATAAACAAATAATTTGTTGCAATATCTGTAATAAAAGCATAACACTCGGTGTTCCCCTGCTGTGTGTTTGCCGCTGCTGCTGCGGCGGGCATGTGTGCTTCACCACCATCACTCTCTGGGTCTGACTCGCTAGGCATGATGTCCGCTTGGTACGGCTCAAACCTATAAGGTCTGATGCCCCCAGATTCCTCATTATCATCCCATTCTTCTGAACTATAATTGTCTGAAGATTGGACAACACAAACCAATTCCAGACTACATGTGCTGGAACCATCGTCGATGTTTTCTACCACTTCCATCCTGCATGTACAATGGGCAGCCAAGCCCTGTGTTCTCCTGATGACGTCACAACATGGCCGGGGGGGGTTTCCAGGCACTGACACAATTGGTGACGTGGCACTCATGAAAACGTTGGATATTCGCGTGGAAAAAAGCCTGTTTGACTTAGAACTGCACAAACCCACCTATTTCGTCATATTGAAATTATGTGTTGCAAAATTAGATGCAGTCAAAATCGTGTCAGCAGACCTTTAAAATCTTAGCTATGCTCACAGCTAAAAGGATGTAACTTGATTTACATGGACGTTTTCTTTTTCAACCATCCCCATGGATTGAATTCGTTAGATTTAGGTTCTGACCTTTCCATTAAGAGTAGATTAATCAAGACAAGGTTTGTGCGGGGCAGGCTGGAACACTGTCTGGGATCATACTGATGTCCCAGAGCCAAGCCCACACATAGTGCATACATGTGTCAGCTAAGCCACAATCCGTACACTCTTCATTCTTTTAATATTTTGTTCTGAAGTGGAAATGGATAATAATATTTTAAAAATTACTAATAAAGCAATTGACTTTTTAAAAATAAAATAACACACCAGGGCTCTGCAACCTGTGGCTCTCTAGTCCATAGCCAATGACTCCTTAAGGCCTTGACAAAAAATTCTAAACTGTCAGTGAAAAGACTGCACAGATTTGTGAGGGGAAAGATCATAAATTTACTAGAAAAATGACAAAATTATGAGAAAAGCTGAAAATGCATGTCACAAATATTCTCACAAATTTAGGAAAAAGGTTGAAATATGAGGAAAATGCCATAATGGCACAAATTTATGTGAAAAGTGCTACAAATTTACCTGAAAAAAGTAAAAGTTTACAATATAAAATAGAACGAATTTATTAGGAAAGCAGAAAATTTATGCCAGAAATATGACAAATTTGGGTGAAAAAGTTGCAATCAATCTGGGAGTGTCATTTACGAGCGAGGGGATAATGGGGCAAGAGATTGACAGACGGGTCGGAGCAGCATCTGCAGTGATGCGAGCGTTGTGCCGGTCTGTTGTGGTGAAGAGGGAGCTGAGCTCTAAGGCAAAGCTGTCGATTTACTGGTCAATCCATGTTCCTACCCCCACCTATGGTCATGAGCTTTGGGTAATGACCAAAAGAATGAGATTGCGGATACAAGTGGCTGAAATGAGCTTTCTCCCTATGATTGCTGGACTCACCTTTAGAGATAGGGTGAGGAGCTGAGTCATCCGGGAGAGGCTCAGAGTAGAACCACTGCTCCTCCACATTGAAAGGAGCCAGTTGAGGTGGTTTGGGCATCTGATCAGGATGCCTCCTGGATGCCTCCCACTTGAGGTGTTTCGGGCATGTCCCACTGGGAGGAGACTGCGGGGCAGACCCAGGACACGCTGGAGAGACTACATCTCCCAGCTGGCCTGGGAATGTCTTGGTATCCTCTCTGAAGAGCTGGAGCAGGTGGCCAGGGAGAGGGAAGTCTGGGCTTCTCTGCTTGAGCTGCTGCCTCCATGACCTGGACCTCCGGAAAAGTGGTAGAAGATGGATGGATGGATGGAAGTTGCAATCATATGAGGAAAAACGCTTGCAAATTTGCAAGATAAAAAAACAAATTCTGAAAAAACCACAAACTTACTGGAAACACTGCATTTTTATGAGGAAAAAAATGTTGCAAATTAATGTGGAAAGATGCTCCAATTTTGCCTAAAAACAAATTTTCAAAGAAAAATATGACAAATTTATTTTAAAAAAAATTATGCAAAAACATGCAATTTATGCATCTTTTGGAAAAAAGTTGTAATTTTATGAGGGAAAACTTAATATCGATGGTGTCAGGACAGTTTGTATTGGCAAGGTTTCTGTTTTATTTTAGTTTTCACGTGCAGATATTTTTGTGGCTCCATACAGATTTTGCTAGTCAAAAATCTCTCAAAATGGCTCTTTGCATGGTAGAAGTTCCTGACCCATAGTATAGTATATCTAAATTGTGCTTTTAAGAGTTTATTAAGAGTCTCATAATTCCACCCCACTAGATGTCTGTAATACAAAACAAAAAAGAATTTAAAAAAAAAAACCTAAACTATGTCAACCTGTTTTGTTTCGTTTTTAAATTTCCTTTAGAAAACATACCTTGGTCCTCCTAAAATCAAAAACTACATCCTGCTGACCAAAAGCAAGACAGCCAAAAATTCATTTTCCAGTTTACTTATAATTACCTCCGCCAAGGAGGTAATGTTTTTACCGGGGTCTGTCTGTCTGTCTGTCTGTTACCAACATAACTCCAAAAGTTATGAATGGATTTTGATGAAATTTTCAGGAAAGGTGTGTAATGGCATGGGGAACAATGATTAGATTTTGGTGATGATCTGAGAGTGCATACCTCCACCAAGGGCTTTGTTTGTATTTGTGCAGCAGGATTACACAAAAACTACTGGATGAATTTGGATGAAATTTTCACCAGAGGTGGTTCTTGGGCTACAGAGGAACCCATTATATTTTGGTGATGATCTGAGAATGCATACCTCAGCCAAGGCTCTTATCTTCTCACAGTGTGTTAGCAACAATACTTCAAAACTGATGAACAGACTTTGATGCCATTTTCACCACAAGTGGCTATAGGCCTACACACAAACCCATTACATTTTGGAGGTGATCCATGACAAACAGAAGGAGCCTTGGCCGAGGTATGCGCTCTATGAGTGCTTTTCTAGTTATGATTTCTCATGATGAGATACAAATAATAAATGAGTCAAACTAATATAAAATACTTTTTATTCTGTTTCTGTTTAAAGAATGAAGAGTATGCTGGTTAAGCATGGTTTTAATTCTTTTAACAGTATGTTTTTTTCCCCTTCCTGCGTCTGCCTTCTGTGTTGAAATACGATAAGCCTTTATTAGTCCCACAATGGGAAAATTAAGGATTGCAGCAGCAAAGGGATAGCAGCACTTCAGATCACTAGTAAATATGAATCGGCGAATTCAAAAAGGGCCCAAGTCCACACTTTTTCAAAGGGGACTTGGGCCCCTTTTGAATTCACCGATTCATATGATAAAAAGATAAGAATTGGTTAGCCAAAGCAGTAAATAACTAGAAAAGCACTCGGAGAGCGCAGACCTCCGCCAAGCGCCACAGTTCCCCCCATACAGTGTTTGTGTGTACGTTTTCAGATTCCTTGACCGTGAAAACATATGACTAGCAATTGGATTCACAATGATAGGATTAGTGGTTCAGTAGTTATTCACGAAAATGGTATTTTCCATAATGGCGGTTTTCTTCTGGACGGTGATCCGGATCACCACCAAAATCTAATCATCTGTAGGATACCCCATTTCTGATAATCTGTGAAAATTTCATGAAAATCCATCCATAACTTTTTGAGTTATCTTTCTAACAAACAAACAAACAGACAAACAAACAGACAAACCAACGCCGATGATCACATAACCTCCTTGGCGGAGGTAAATATACATATGTACACAGTTATATACACAGTGCAGGAGCATTGCAGTTAGATGGTATTAACAACATTGCAGTTAGTTACATTATCGGCAATATATAAATAAATATAGACCCAGACAGTATATTTCACATTTGAATGAACAGTGTTGTTGCCGCCCTCGATAATAATTGTAATTGTCTTAGTTGTCTGTTGGAAGGGATGATCTCTATTGTGCAAAGTTGTGATGTTCAATATGGCCTCTATGAGGAGCACAGGTTAGATTGTAAAGTCTGATAGCCATTTTTTTTTTTTTTTTTTTCTTGCCTTCTGATTGTTGCTCTGAGTGTTGCTATCCCTGTGCTGTTGCAATCCTGGAATTTCCCCGTTGTGGGACTAATAAAGGCTTATCTTATCTTATCTTATCTTATAGGTAGGAAGGAACTGCAGAACATCTCCTTTGAGCACTTAAGATGGCACAGCCTACCACAAAATGAGCTCCTCAGTGCATTCACCATGTCCCACATAGGGTGGGACTTGGACTCCGGCAGAGATGACAGCTTAGCCACCATCCTCCTCTCTCCTATCTCCTCCACTGGGTCGAGGTGGCGCCCCAGAACAGAGCTGGCTTTTTTGATCAGCCTGTTCAGTCTCTTCCTGTCGGCTGCCGTGATGCCGCTGCCCCAGTAGACCATTCCAAACGTGATGGCTGATGCCACCACAGAATCATAGGTCTTCAGGAGTGCCCCCCGCATGCCAAAGGACCTGAGTCTCCTCAGGAGGAACAGCCTGTGCTGCCCCTTCTTGTAGAGCGCGTTGGTGTTGTGTGACCAGTCCAGTTTATTGTTCAGGTGAACACCCAGGTACTTGTAAGATGTCACCATCTCAATGTCTGTTCCCTGGATGTTTACCGGTGTTGTGGGGGGTTGTCCACATCTGCAGCAGTCCAGCACCAGTTCCTTGGTTTTCCTTGCATTGACCTGGAGGCAGTTCCGCAGGCATCAGTCCACAAAGTCTTGGATAAGTCTTCTGTACTCCACGTCATCCCCATCGGAGATGACACTACTGTTCCAGAAGAGGAGGTTGTGATTTTAGGGTCAGTACAAGATATAGCTATACTGATTTTGAAAATGTTTTACAAGGTTAATGTACATTATATAGATTTAGTACAACAATGCATCTATGTTCCAACATTAGGGGGGAAAAAACCTGTTGTACTTTGAAGTCTTATCATTTATATTTTTCCTTCAACTTTAGCAACCGTTTGCTGGAGAGGCTCATACAGGCAAGGGGGATCGATGTCCCAACAGCGATGTTCTGATTTGAAAATAAGCAGGTTGTGGGAGTGGCAAATGATTTCGAGTGCATTTTAAAGCAACAGAATCTCTACATTAAAAGAATGAATATATATATATAGGAGTCCTCTCTGCCCCACAGCATAACAAACACAACACAGAAAATACCATTTGTGACAAATTGATCTGTGGGTACTGTGCTTGGCTGTAACCCAGAAAGTGGCTTTCACATGGCTACTCTGGTCGATATCTCTGACCTGGATAGCCAACTGCTTTCCAACATGATCCATGTCAATACACAAACTCATTATAGATGGTGCAACAAATAACTGATGACACTGTAGTTGATCTTTGAAGCTGTATTAAAAAAAGAAACAAATAGAATCGACGTGTCAGCATATTGTAATGATTAGATATAGGTCACTAAATAGCGACCCCTCTGTAACCTCTGTGGGATATCATTGTTTACTGAGCTGAAGCAGAGAAAGTGTGTCACACTACATCAGCTTGGTCACACTGTTGGAGAGCAGGATGGACAGCTGGAATTGGACAAAGCCAGAAAACAGAAATCCAGTGGATTGAGTCTGACATGATTCACTTGTGTGTGTCCATTTCAGATGGCGGTCCTAGGCTAGAGTCTGTAGAGAAAGGTTCATCAAAGTCTGTGCAAAGTACGTAAAAGAAGGTGATTGATATGTCCACTTTGCGACGTCAGAGAACTGGAACAACCTCAACTCGCCAAGAGCGTGGATCCTGTTCCTCTACCGCATCTTGCCCTGTCTTCTCTGGACCATACAGTGATCATGAGGAAGACCCTCCACTGCGTCGCCAATCCTCACCTTTACTCAAAGGCTCTCTTTCTTGTATTCACAGCTCCTCCAGCACATGTGCTAAAGGTTCCCTGTCAAGCCTAAAGGATTCTGTAACCTCCCTTCAAGGATCTTTGTCAAGTCTCGAGGGATCGCTAGTCACTGTAAAGAACTCTTTGCCCATTATTAAAGGATCTGCCTCTTTGAAAAGGCAATCGCTGGGCAGTCTGGATAACTCCATCTCTAACTCCACTGAACGGAGTAGAAGTCCCAGCCTACAAAGTGCTAACTGCAGCTCAAGTGACGATGACGGTAGTTGGGATACATATAGCTGGGGCTCAGGAGCCACTTGTCTGCTCCGTACTCCCTTTAAACAACAAAGCAATGGGGGATTAGCTGGAAAGACTTGCACCACTAACCAGACTTCCTCTTCTGCTCAGGTTGAAGATGAAATTGTTTACCAAAACCTGATAATTTCATGTCCCCCTGGTAAAGCTGGAAGCAAGAGAGACCGTAATGCTGTCAGGACATGTCCGTTACAAAAGAAAGGTGCACAGACCAAGAATGTGCCATGTGATGAGAAGGCAAATGACATGCGCAAGTTCTCACAGTTTCTGAACGAAGTGACCTCCAGGGTGTTAAAATCCAACAGTGGGCCTTCTCCTAAACAGTCCACCCAACAATATTGGAAACCTACTCCCTCACCACGGCCACCATCAGCAAAATCTCATGCACCTCTACATTCTGCCCCAACTGACCAATCAAGATCTACACTGTCAACAAACTTGTGGTGCAGCCCAACCAGCATGACCCTCAAGACCATAAAGGAGTGTGACTCAGAGAGCATAACAAGCTCCATCCACCAGTGGAGCAAGACATTACCAAGCTGTAAGGTCTTGGAGCCCGAGGAAGTTCTAAGGAAAATCGAAGGGGAAAGCAACTCACATAAAGAACACAACTTAAAGTCATATTCAAAGATCCCACCACATTTTCCCACTGGGAGACTATACCTCGAGACAGACATTGATCGAGTGAGGTGGCTTGATGAATTGCTGGCTAATGACTCCCTTGGGAAAAAGAAGAATGAGAAAATACTGGAGAAATGTCTAGATAGGGGAAGAGAGATGGAAAACAGAAATTTATGGGAGAGAAATGGAGGTTTGGAGATGGAGACAGAGAAAAGGAGGGAGAAGAGAAAAGAGATCCCCTGGGAGAGAGACCAAGGGGGAGAAAAGGCAAAGGAAAATGGGAGAGGGAGAGATGAGCCCTGGTGGGAGAAAGCTAGAGGTGCAGAAAGAGGGAGGGAGAAGGAGAAGGAAATGGTTTATTCAAATTATGACCAGCCTCCTCCTCAACTTGCTACCAGTAGACAAAGTAACCCATGCCCACCTTTCACCTGGTCAGATGGATTCCCCAGAATGTCTTTTAGGTCTACATCTTTGCCCAGACCTCTTAATAGCACTGTAAGTACACCAATATATTTTTTTTTTTTTGGTTGATTTTTTTTAGGTTCATTTTTAAAATGATAAAAGTTTATTTCATTTCTTACTTGCAGTATATTTGTGCTGGAAAAAGTCACTCAAGAAAAGAAGTTTATTATTAATAATAATAATAATAATAACTTCAATTTTTACTGCACAGTTCAGATACCAGCCACAAATGAGAGTATTGAGCAATATAGAGTACATATAAAAACATACATATTTTTTGCATTGTCAAAGATTTGAATGCATTTAGGAAAGCAAAATGAACTGGGGGAAAAAAGAAACAGGAAATGGCATGCAACAAATACTCACTGCTGCATTTTAACTGATGAAATATAATTTTGCATTGATACGTATGCCTTAGCCAGAAGCACCACACGGTAAAACTTCTTTAAATGTTAAATGCCAGAACTTTTAGAATTCATTCCACTAAGTTTATGCTGGCTGTATTGTCATTGAGGCATACAGAATAATACTGTTTAGGTGTAAGTGGGCAGAGGCACGGGGTGCCCTGCTTTATAGGACCCCTAATGCTTTCAGATTTACTCCAATGCAAAGTTAGGAATGACAGATTGATGGAGGAAAGGAATGATGCAGAAAGGCCCTGATTGAACAACACAATATTACACATCCAGCTTGAGACTAGGCTGATTAGGCAGCTATGGTCTTATTTAGGTAAAGGGAGACTTGCGGTTAAGGTCAGACAACATGCTGATCCTATACCCTGATGAGAACCTAACCTTTTGCCCTGCCTCATTAAGGCTTCTCTCTGCTCTCTATTGGCCCTTTGTGGTCACACTGGATGTGGAACTGTAATAAGTCATTACTATAAATATCTAGATAGAAAAATGCTCGTGTCACAGTTCTAATAAAGGTATCATCATTAAACATCTGTTGGTGCTGCTTCCAGGCCTACTTGACTTTATCTTTAATTCAGTGATATTTAATGTGCATAGTGGTCCCTTTATATCAACTCCTCAGTCGGTTGTTAAAGGTTGTTATCTACCATCTGGTTCCACTGGTGAACATTATGATGCCAGCTGCTGCTTTTAGTGTGATATTAAAGGGGCAAGTGTAATGAAAACGTGCTTCAAGTCTGAAATATTATTCTTTGACTCTATTAAAATGTTCGCATTAACCATTTTTGGGTACAATCTTGCAATCAAGCATAATTTAAATCAATGTCCATGGACAGATTTGGCCTGCCTATATAAGACTTGTCAAAATTGCAATGTATGATACGAGTACTGACAGAAAAATGGTTATTATTTGAGTGCATTCAAGTTAGGAGCCCCACCAGTCACCCTGGGGGGATCTGTTCATGGTATTTAGGGACTGCTGGTCACCAAGTTTTGTCACACTCACCTGCTGATGTTTGATCTGTGTGTTTTCATGTTGACACCTCTGGTGCATCTCAACCCATTCATTGTACAGTATATGTACATTGAATGGCTATTCTATTCTATGCAGTATACAGTAATCTGATAAATATTTGTCTAAGTCACAGCTGGGGTTGGTAAAGGCCACCCCTGCTGTCATGGAGTTGGGGTGTTCCTTTGACAGATGACCGCACTATCAAAGCACCAGACAGAACAGGCGGAAACAGACAAGTACACACTCACATCCACTTCTAGAATGATATTTGGGAATGGCAAATTTAAATTGATATGTATGTCTTTGGATCTTAACCCAATCTCTTGTTTTTCCTGTAAGAATAGAAGTTTATTTGTGACAGCGGGGAAGTTTCTAAAATTGATAACCGTACAGCTGTCCTAATTTTTGTTAGAAGTTAAAAGGTAAAATGTTCTTTAACCTTTTAAAGGGGTCATTGACTGCACTTTTTCCACATTTTAACAGCTCACACAGGTATTAATGAAATGTCTGTGATACATTCATTCATTCATCTTCTTCCGCTTAATCCTTTTCGGGTTGCGGGGGGGCTGGAGCCTATCCCAGCATCTTTGGGCGAGAGGCAGGGTGTCTGTGATACATGTTGGTCAAATTTTCTTTAATTATTTAATTACTGTCACATCCTTGTGAATCATCTTTTGCAGCCTTATTCAGAATGGCTGGTTTCAGTGCATATCTCTTTAAATCTCTAAGACCCCATTTAACTCCACTCTCCTTCTTACATCACTATTGTTAACATAGTTGCCAAGTCCACTTATTATAAGCAACTTTGGGCTTGTTTTTCTCTGAAGTCGCTTGCAAATCTCATCACTCGCGGGTTGCAGGTTTTTGGGTTTGTTTTTTAATGTGTAGTTGCTCATTTGGGCTTGCTTTGCTGTATGTGTGACAGCTTTCCCAGCTCCCCACGAAACACGAGCGTGATAGTTTGTTTACAACCCATTCACACTCCCATTTCCTGGTCACTGCGCCTGCCCCACTGAGCTCTATAGAAAAATTAGATGGATCATTGGCCGCCAAATATGAAAGCCACCTGGCCACCATATTAGTACACCCAAAACACTAGTACATCCAAATCAACAGCCGCTAAAGATAATGACAACTCGATTTCTATAGTTCACCAGTTGCATAAGATTATAAGCTGTGTCTCCATACCAAGAAGTTCAAAATCTGTTAATTTTTTGGAAATTACTGAGGTAAAAGGGGCCGGCCAGGGACTTCACTTCTGGCAGCCAATGATCCATCCAGTTTTTCTATAAAGATCAGTGGCCCGCCTGACTCGATTCGGCACATCCCCAAACACACTCATGCACAATCACACATGTACAGCTATGCCAGAGTGACAGAGAGACAATGACGATGAGTGGCAGTAAGTGGGGAAAATATGGGAAAAATAAAAAAGAGTGGGAGAAAGAGTGCATTGAAGGACTGGATCCAACCTCAGGTGTGAGATAACTCAAAGGCATTCTGCCGATTCTGCAAATGTGAGATATGTGCTCACTATGCGGATTTAATACAGCATGCCTACACCGATGAGCACAAATAAAAAACTTTGCACCTTTCTCATCGATACAGACATTGGTTTCACTACCTCAAAACAAAACGAGACGAGACAAATGAGCTAAAAATAGCCACTTACATAGCCTGTCACACATCAATCAGAGCTGTGGATCATCTTGGTGAATTAATTGGATCTACCTCGACTGACAATGAAGTCAAAATACAGCAGACCAAATGTACTGCATTAATTAATCATGCAATTGCCCCATGGATGTACAAAGACCTCATGAGTGATATTGGAGATGCTCAGTATTCTCTAGAAATAGATGAAAGTATAGATATCATATCTGTCAAGCAGCTGTGTGTTGCGATGGCTCATGTGTGTCTCTTCTTTTAAACAGAGTTTAAAAGCCTAAGTTTTTCAATTTTTTTGTTGACTGTCAGCTTTACTGTCAATTTGCTGTTGCTTATGCAGAATACACGTGTTTTCTTTGATCACAGTTTAAGAATTTGTTATTTAAAGTTTTTATGTTAACTGTGTTTATTATAAATTAGCTGTTGCTTATGCAGAATGCACATGGATTTTCTTTGATCAGAGTTTGTAAAATTCAGTTATTCAATGCTGACTGTGTTTACAGTCAATTCACTGCAAACAAAAATAAATCTATATATCTATACCAGGGACGGACAACTAGGTGCAATGGAGGGCCATTCCACTGCAGGTTTTCTGTTCCACCCAGTCTCTTAAGGGTTGCTTTCTCTAATTAGCAATCCTCATAAGTGCAAACACCACTGAAGAGACCGAGTGGAACAGAAAATCTGCAGTGAAATGGCCCTCACAGCCCATCCCTGATAGACTGTTATAGGAAATGGTGTTCACTTATGTAGCACTTTTTACTCATCTCTGGATGACCAAAGCGCTTTACAAATCCTGCTATCCACCCATTCACACATGTATTCACACACTGATGGCGGTGGAGCTGCCATGCACTGGCGCTGGCCTGACCCACCAGAAGCAACTGGGGGTTCAGTGTCTTGCTCAAGGACACTTTGACATGCACACTGTAGACAGAGCGGGAATTGAGCCACTCCGATTAGTAGTCGGCTACGCTACACCTGCACCACAGCTTCTCTTTCACACAATGTGGTAGGTTGCCTGTTGGGCTTTTTTTGGACTTGTTTCCATAAAGCTGGTTGCTTGTTTCTCTCACAAGACCTGGCAACACTGATTGTTAATCTTAGCTGCTAGCTCCCACTGAACCTGAGCCAACTAACATAAATTTGTCTTAAAGAATGAGAGCAATAATGCATCACTGGTGGACAGGGGTGTGCGGTTTCAGTGGTCGATAGGTGATGACCAGTCATTGGAGTACAAAGAAACATTTATGAGTGAATGGCTAAACTATTAGCTTCAGTTAACCGCGGTAGATCTCAAAGAAAATAAAACTTTACTAAGCTAAAATAACATCTAAGAACAAAGTACAGGGTCAAGTGTTGTTAGATTAACAAGGATTCCAGAGGAAGTGAATAGAATTTATAGACAATAGTGATCAAAAGTAGCCAGATCGACAGTTAAGCTAACACCAGGCGGCTTGTTGGACAGCGTCACAACACTTAGGCAAGCTGTAATGCCGACAGAATGACCAAGGCTGACCACGACAAGCTAATACTAACAGTTTGATGTAGCATCACCGCAGAAATATAACAAAATAATACAGAATGATCAGTAATGTAACCAGGTAGGAACATGTATGCCTTTCAGGGTGACTGAAATCTAAACAAAATAACAATATAAAGCGCACTTGATTAACGAGCTCCCCAGTACCGCTGTTAGCTCTAACTAATGCTTTTGGCTCCCTGCCCATCTACATGACAGACAGCTAGGCTTGCCAATAATAGAGCAGTTAGTGGGTATCAAGGCTGGACTTCCCATTTTGTGACGTACAGGAAAAAACCTGGAAGAGTTAAAACGGTTAAACTGAGACAGAAACAATAAAGGCTGTGTGTTTTTTTAAGGGAAGTGAGTGCTTTGATGTTTTTTTCAATAATCACATGACCAAGAGATGCATTTCAGAAGATTAAAACCAACAAAAACTATTTTTTTCAGTCAATGACCCCTTTAAACTGATTTTACAATACATCCTGGCAAGATCTGCAGGTCTTTTTCAATTAGAATGAGGACTGGAGATACACACCATACAACTGCACTCAAAATCAGTCAGCCGTCTTGAAAATTAGGTTTGTTTTTAAAATTTGCAAACATTCAGCTGTTTGCAAAAGATAAATAACAATCAAGCATGAAACCTTTAAACTGTGGTGGTACGGGTGGGGGATTCTCCACCCAGAGACGGCAGCTGGGGGAAAGAGGGAACAATGTGCTGAAGGAGGAAGTGTCACTGGGGGGTTTTCGACAGGACAGTAAAGCCTGCTTCATGCTACACCTCTGCTGTCCGTGTACGTGTAACCGGAAACCTCGTGTGACGAAATTTACATCATCGTCTCCACTCCACTAGTGTCCGGAGTGCCCGACAGCGGACGACCGTGGGCAGCCCAAATTTTGTGACCGTGCCGTCTGCCCACGACCTGAACGCGTTGAAAAGCGCATGCGCAAGACTGAACGTCCAAATCATGAGGTAGACAAAGAAGATAACAAGGAGGTGGAAAACGAGAATAAAAACATGCATGAATCATATATACATACTTTCTTTTACAGCGGCAGCAGCATCTTCGTGGAAAAGGAGTGAAAACCGGGACGTCAAACAGCAGAAACGGACTCTGTATTTGAAAAGAAACTTCGTTGTTGATGTGCGTTGCTCTCGCGTTTCTTGGTTGGTGAAAATCCTGGCGCATCAGCGCTTTGGCGCTACCTATCAGGTGGGAGTGAAACTACAAATGATGACTGTGTGCATGCATCAACTGCTTGGCCTGGGTAGATGAAAAAAGTGAACATGAACAGCGCTGCGTGCATGCCGGGCTTGTCCAAAGCGTACGAGGACCAAGGCGGACTAGAAGGGAAATACAGCATGAAGCAGGCTTAAGGACTATTCACCCCCTGGGGAGAGGAGGAAGCGCCAGAACCGCTAAAGGAGGAAAGTGTGTGAGAATGCGGTACTGGTGTTATGTTAATGTGCCACGCATGTCTTTGTTCCACACAGTGATTATGGTCGGGATTCCTGGGTCTCAATGCATGGAATTAAAGATTATAAAAAGAGGATGCACAGAGACCCAGCAGATTTTACTGTACTGAATGTTGGAGAAGGAATAAAGTTTGTGTGTTGTGCAGCTCGTTGCCTCACCTGCTTCCTTTCTCCACAAAATAATCAAACTATTTAAAAGCTTTTTGTTTGATTTTTTTTCTTTTTCCGGACAGCTTAAAGCCTGAAAATGTTAAAAATAACAATCGCAACAGGGCCTGAATAATTTCAAGTGCAGCTGTAATTAGTTGACAAAAACAGTTATTATGTCATACATTGTTGCTTTAATTTTGTGTTGTTTTGGCTTCAATAGATATGATCATTAAAAGAAACCATATCAAAGGGAACATACACTCAACTGACTGCTGCGTGTCATATTTTCTCATTGCACAGGGAGGGTAGACGTGGTCTGCTAGAAACGAGCTGAATGAATAAGATTAAACAAGTCTCTAATGATTTGACTCAGTCTTTATTCAAGACTTTGATGAAGTGTATTGCATCACATTCCTCTCTGTTGCCCTAAATATCATTTTTCTCAGCCTTACTAAATTTGAATAATTATGTTTGGTACTTGTTTAATTGCATCTCACATATCACCCACCTGGCATACAAAACAGGAAGTGAATGGGTTTTTTGGGATGTACTGTATGTGCAGAACATTCCATGATTTACAAGCTTTAAATGCCAGCATTCCCTCACTGTAGGCAATTGTGTTTAGTCAGAACACAACCTTTAAGGGTTGTGTTCACCTGTTCTGGGATTTTGGACTCTATTGCCCCATTTTGGCTTAAATTGGCAAAACTGAAAACAGATCCCTGGCTAAACAACACTACCCGTGTCATTAGGCAACGGGTCAGGCAGGCTGAACGGAGATGGAAAAAGGACAAATTACATGTGTCTCTGGGAATTTTTAGGGACTGTCTTGCTGATTACCAGAGGACTGTGCAAAAGACAAAATTTCAGCATCTCTCTGATATTATTTCTAGCAATAGTCACTGTCCTAGAGTGCTATTTAACAATTAACAATTAACTCTTTTATAAACCCACGCACTCAGAGTGTAACAGATGATTCGTTTACAACATGTGAGACTTTTCTTCAGTTTTTTGTTGATAAAGTGGACTCTGTCAGATGAGTTATTAATAACAGTTTTAATGGAAGCTTGTCTATTGTCCCGGGTTACTCTGCTGTGTTTGAACAGTTTGAGTTGGACTCTTTATTATCACTTACTGATATAGTGAAGTCTCTGAAGCCAACAAATTGCTCACTGGATGTTGTTCCCGCTGGAATACTGAAAAGAGTTTTTAATACTGTAGCACCTGGTCTTTTGGTTTTTATTAATTCCTACCTTAGTTTAGGATTTGTTCCACCTGCTTTTAAGCATGCTGTGGTTAGGCCCCTTCTTAAAAAACCTCACCTTGACCCTTCAGTTTTATCTAATTTTAGGCCCATTTCTCATTTGCCCTTTTTAGCTAAGGTTTTAGAAAAAGCTGTTTTTATACAGTTGCAATCTTTTTTAGAAGACAACTCTATTTTTGAGAAGTTTCAATCTGGGTTTAGATCTTGTCACAGCACTGAGTCTGCCCTGCTTAAGGTGCACAATGATATCATGATGTCTGCTGATGCCAAATGCCCCGTGGTCTTAGTGCTGCTAGATCTTTACAGCAGCCTTTGACACTGTGGACCATACTATCCTTTTTGTCATGCCTGAATCACCATGTTGGTATCCATGGCATTGCACTTAAGTGGTTTGAATCCTACCTATCTAACAGAACTTTTTTTGTAATGATTGGTGACATGTCTTCTTCTAGTGCCTCTATCTCCTGTGGGGTCCCACAGGGCTCTATCCTTGGCCCTATTCTGTTTTCATTATATATGCTGCCACTCGGGTCAATAATAGCCAGGCATAACATGTCTTTCCACTGTTATGCGGACGATTTGCAGTTTTATTTACTTTTGAACCCAGAACAAACAAACTCACAAAGTGTTCTATTGGACTGCATCACTGACATTAAGTTGTGGTTAAGCCAAAATTTTCTCCACTTAAATGAAGAAAAAACAGAATGTATTATGTTTGGGGATACTGTAATGGCTGGCTTTGGTTCCCTTTCTTTAAGGCTCAGTTCAGCTGTCAGAAATTTGGGGGTGATTTTTGACAGCCATTTAAAATTTGATAAACAGATTGACAATGTAGTCAAGATGAGTTTTTATCAATTACGTCTGTTATCCAAAGCCAAACCTTTCCTGAGCCGTTATGATCTTGAGATAGCCATCCATGCTTTAATCACTTCTCGACTTGATTACTGCAATGCACTTTATGTTGGCATCTCTCAGTCTTCTCTCGGCCACCTTCAACTTGTGCAAAATGCAGCGGCCCGTCTTTTGACCAACACACCTAGGCAAAAGCACATTACTCCAATACGTTTTTTACTTCATTGGCTTCCAGTCCATTTTAGGATTAATTTTAAACTTTTGCTTTTTGTTTTTAAAGCTCTTAATGGCCTTGCTCCGGTTTATCTGTCTGAGATTTTGACTGTCCATGACCAAGGCAGGGCTTTGAGGTCATCCAATCAGCTTTTGCTGGATGTGCCCAGGTCAAGGTATAAACACTGGGGTGACCGAGCCTCTTCTGTTGTCGCCCCCAGGCTCTGGAATAATCTCCCCCCTGACCTATGTGCTATCTCTGACCTGGCCCTTTTTAAATCAGAACTTAAAACATATTTGTTTAGGATGGCTTTTAATACCCAGTAGTGGTGATATTTGTCTTGGCATTTGTTTTTATTCTATTCTTATTTTTAGGTATTTATTCTTATTTCTTTGTTTGTTATTTGTTTTTAATGCTGTGTGTGTGTTTTTAATGCTGTTTAATTTTCTGTAAAGCACTTTGGTCACCTACAGGTTGTTTTAAAGGGCTATATAAGATAAGATAAGATAAGATAAGATAAGCCTTTATTAGTCCCACAATGGGGAAATTCCAGGATTGCAACAGCACAGGGATAGCAACACTCAGAGCAACAATCAGAAGGCAAGAAAAAAAAAAAAAACAAAAAAAAACAAGCAAGCAAGAGCAGCTAATATACATATGTACATATTATAAATAAAGTACATTACATTAAAGCCTTTGGTCTGAAAAAATATTATTAGTTAACCTTTTTCAACATTTAGATATATTCAAAGAAGACAAAATTAAGGCCTTAGTTGTTCTTATTTAAATGCATTAATATACTTTTTCTTTCTAAAAACACGATGGAAAGAGAATTAATTACTTTGGCAATATTTAAAATACATCCACTTTATTATTGCTTGCATAACAAGAAACAGAATACCTGGCATCTTTAAAAATAAATGACTGGCTTGCCTCTCTGTGTTTAAGTTCCTATCATATACATTGATTAAAAAAGTACTATTAAATGAAGTCTCCTGCTAAATAGTTGGACTCTGCCCAGTGTCCTACTGTGAAGCAGGGAGATGCTTGGGATTTATCTGAAGCCAGCTCCCTAGCAACTAAGCGAGTAAGTGGGTGTATGTATTGTAGCGAACTCAATATGAGCACCCTACTTGGCTTGCCAAGTGGGTTGACCCTATTGGCGACACAGGTAGGGTGCGGGACTCCGGAGCGGGAGGCGTGAGTTCGAATCTCCCGGTGGGACGTCGCCATGTCGAGCAGCACGTTACAGTATTAAAATGAAAATGTTTGGGCCAAAAAGAAAGAAAAAAACTGCTGCATGGCATCTTTTCACACAATGGCTTAGGAGTGCACAGGCATGTTGTGCTTCTTTGAGGGAAAGGAGCCAAAAAAGGGAAACATGTCCTCTGCAGTCTGGAGTGCAAGGCAGAAATGCCTGTTTTAGAGGTTCTGTGATGATTTGAACTAACAAGTCCTCCAATAAATAGATTAAAAGAAGGTGTTCCACCACGCCCACTACGCTCCAGTGGACTGTTTCTAATATGGTGACGTCGTTGCATTTCACTACACTTGACAGTTTCAAAATCAATCAAATCAATATATAGAGGCAAGTGGGGGTGGCACAAGGGATTCAAAATCACAACCAGGAGATCTAAGTTCATAAGCCACTGTTCCCACCATCTCTGTTAATTTTCACTTCCTGGTTCGCAATGGACTTTTTTTTTTAATAATTCACATTTTATCATTTTAAAGGTAACATTGAAAAATTGTTGTGGATTTTTGTAGGCTTTAACCTTCTGAAAATTGTCGAAAAACATCAAAATGCTCACTTCTCTTAAAAAAAAAAACACACACACACAGCCTTTATATTGTTTCTGTGTCCGATTAGCCGATTTAACTTTTCTGTGCTTGTTCCTCTACATCAGTGGTTCCCAAACTTTTCAGCCCACGACCCCCAAAATAATGGGGACAGAGACTGGCAACCCCCACTATCCCCGGAGGTGACTGAAACATAAAAAAACATACACACAGGACTCACGCATTAAGTATAAACAAGCATGGGCATAACAACACAAAAGAACAGAACAGCCTGACAACCATGATATGACTTTACATATAACAATTTACTAAACGATTAAAGCAAAATACATTTAAGTAATTTCCATGTAATTTAGGAGTGAACATTGTTGCTGTTGTGCAAACTTAATTTTGGCACAATGCTTTCATTTCCATGTTAGCAGAACAATCAGTCAAAGTAATAGCTATAAACTGTAGCATTGCGTAAACATGTGAACATTGTTACGATATGTTTTGGCAAACTATGTTTCAGCATTAATCTCACCTAATGAGATGGATGGGCAATATGCATGGAGCACAACAAGTCAATTCTGGGTTTAATTTTGGAGATGGCCACTCGGAGGTCATCCTCCACGTTTAGACGTGTATTTATTTTTAATATATGTCAGTGCCGAGAAAGTCTTTCCACACCGGTATGTAGAGCCAAATGGCATTAGTACAGCCATCGCGGTCCTGGATAGCTGTGGATATTCTCTCTCGACTGAAACCCAGAACTCAGCAAGCATTTTTGAATGAAAAGCTGTCTTTAAGGTGTGGTCACTTGACAGCTCAATCAGTGCGTCCTCCATGTCAGATGGCAGGTGACTTGCTGCTGTTACAGTGAATGATGATCTTATCCAGTCATATTTTTCCGGAGTTGTTTCCTCGGGGAAAAACTTGTTAAAGTGTTCCAGGAGGGACTGAAGGTGGGTAGTGATGGACTTCTTCACAGTGTTAACACTCAGATTATTTTCCTCCATGAACTCCTCCAGCTCAGGAAACATCAATCCTGCCCATCTCAACTCTCGCAGTCCAGCGATCCACTTTCCTTCTGAATGGGCGGATTTTATCATTCAGCAACATGATACTTGTGTTTTCACCTTGCAATGACATGTTAAGTCCGTTCAGTCTGTCAAATATGCAGGACAAATTCACTAGCCTTGTTAACCAGTCAGGGTCAGTCAGGTGGTCAGCGAGCCGGGACCCGTTCTCCATCAGAAATAAGCGCACCTCATCACGCAATTCATACAGGCAGCTGAGGACATTTCGTCGCCAAAGCCACCTGACCTCTGTGTGGAACAGCAGGCTCTGATGCTCCGATCCCAGTTCATTGCAGAGAGTAGCAAACAGCCTGGTGTTGAGTGGGCATGATTTTTTGTAGTTGGCAATTTTTATGGCAGTCTCAAGAACACTCTTAAGATCTGGGGTGAGCGTTTTACTCGCAAGAGCTTCTCTGTGAATAATACAGTCAGTAAAGTTTACGTGGGGTGCCGCTTGTAAGACTCTTGCTTTTAATCCTTTCTTTTTCCCCAGCATTGCTGCAGCACCGTCTATACACACACTGATGCACTCATCCCACAACAGTCCCTCTTCTTTTAGTTTGTTGTCAAGTTTTGTGAAAATGTCCTCACCTGCGCACTTTACATCCAGCGGGGCGCAAAATGGCATGTCCTCGTTAAGTTTTCCATCAAAACTGTATCCGACAAAAACAAGCAGCTGGGCTGAGTTTGATATATCTGTGGATTCATCTAACTGCAAAGTATATTTCCATTTCTTCACTCTGTCAGTCAGCTGACACCTTATGTCCTGGGCCATGTCCATGATGCGCCGGGATATGGTCCCGTCAGGCAGCGGCACTGCTTCCAGCTCCTTCGCCTGTTTATCCCCATGCATTGTCCGATTCATAGCGATAGCAGCAGGTTTTATTAGGGTTTCTCCAATTGTGTGTGGCTTTTTTGCCTGTGCAATTAAATATGCCACCTCATATGATGCCTTTTGAGCTTTGGTTGTGGATGTTGTTTGGGTAGCTATGACTTTCTTTTGGCCTTGCAATTCTCTGTCCTTTCGGTGGAAAAAATCTGCTGGTTTAGCGGCAAGAAATGAGTGCTTAGTTTTCAAGAGTCTGAGCATTTTTACGGGTTTTAAACTCTCTTGTGCAAGCACCTCAGTGCACACTACACATTGGGGATGTTGTATTTCATTGATGGGGATGTTGTATTTCATTGATAACGATGCATGAATCCATACTGAATATATTCCTCTCAATACTTGCGACACTTGGAGGAAGGTTGGTCTGACTGTTGGAGCCTTTTACGCTTACAGTGCTCTCCTCCTCCTCCTCCTCCCCCCGCACCAGACGTTGGCCTTTCTGGCGGCATGTCTCCGCTTTCCTCTTCTCCCGTCTCTGCTGGCCTTGTTGTGTTGTCTTTGGTCGGTATTAACCAACATTTCAGTTTTAAAAATGATATCCTGGGCTTAAAGTGTAGTGTTGTGGAGGATGAAAGCAGACGAGACACGAGATGATGACACAGAGGTTTATTTCTCCTTCAACACAGAACAGATTAACTCTGAGTGCCAAAGCAATCTGCTTTATACATTTTCTCCCCGCCTCTGGCACTCAGGTTAAACACATTTACGTACCTGTTACCAAGTGTGAACACACATCAACATACACAGATTAACACATTCACGCCCCTGCGTCCTCAGGTGTGAGCCTAGCACAGCGGGGATTAAAGGCACATCTTTATTTACTACATACCCCTGGGTGGAGTATCATCTCCTGTGTGTCACCACAGTGTGTTGATTTGAGCTGTTCAGATGAAATCTACTGGTGCACACTGACCTGTGTGTGACCTGTGACATTTACTGTGGCGCAGTTAAAGTGACATGGCACCTGAGTAATCACCTAAGGATTCTGAAAATCATCTCGTGACCCCCCCCCCCCAGCATCTCGGGACCCCCCGGGGGGTCGCAACCCCCACTTTAGGAATCTCTGCTCTATATCAAGAAAAGGTCAGCCCAGCCTTGATATGTGTCGCCACATAGCATCTGTCTGCAAACGTAGATGAGCCGAGAGCCCAGCCAAGGCATTAGCTATTAGTGTTTGGCTTACCGTGATTTATATTATTTTCTTTAGATTTTAGCCACCCTAACAAACATCTCTGTTTCCACCTGGTTCACTAATCCATGGTCCATAATATACCTTGTATCATTCTGGATTATTTTGTTATATTTTTGCGGTGATGCTACATTGATCCATTAGCATTAGCTTGGCTAGGCAGTCATGGCTAGCTGAAGCTAGCAGTTTAGCCACTCATTCACAAATTTTTCAGTGCTTAATGTACTCCCGGAACCAGTCATATCCTATTGATCAATGAAACCACATACCCCTGTCCACCAATGATGCATTATTTTTTTTTCATTCTTTGAGATAAATTTACACTAGTTGGCTCAGGCTCACACCTGAGCTAGGAGCTAGCAAGCTAAGATTAGCAATCGTGACAGGGAGGGTGAGGTGAAATGTGGCTCTTAGGAATTTTTAAAGCGACATGCACTGAAATGAGCTGTTCTACTGTAAAGGCCCTTTTCCACTAGCCCCGCTTGGCCCAACACATTACGCCTCGGCCCGCATTTGAAGCCTTTTCCATTAGCCCCAGCACCGGTTAGCAGGCGCTATTTTCGTGCCTGATCGAGGGCAGGGTACAACCGTGCTGAGTCGAGCCGAGATTTGACGTCAACAGACTGCGAGCCACTGATTGGTCAGTGCATAACATCACGCAAGCGTCCGTCTTCAGTGGAATTTACACGACCACCATTTGCAATATTTCACGGACTAACTCGGTCACTGAGTGAATACGATATTAATACAGACAGCATTGTAGGTTTTGCGGAAATCTACACCGTGGTCCAACGAAGAGGTGCGGGGTTTTCTCTGCTTGGTGGCAGACCCACAGTGAGAGGAGCGACCCGCACCGATACAGATGCAGCCCAGCATAGAACCAGACTACGGACAAGCTGAAGACGAACGTGAGAGAACCATCGATGGTGAGTGATTTGTAATAATGTGCATCTGTTCGCTTATTTATCCTGTTGGTGGTAAGCTCACTTTTTTTGAGCCATACAGCACTGTCCTGTGCTGGCTAACGAGTGTTAGCTAGTAGCTAGCTAGTAGCCAACTGCTGATTCGCACTTGTTTTGTCCTAAGTATTCGCTTGTGAGAGCAAAACGATGAAATATGTTAATCCTGGTTAAAGTCCTGGTTTGTGTACGTATTGCACTTTGATGCTGCGCATTAAATTGTGTGCAATTTAATGCTAGAATGTATTTCCACATGCCAGGAGTTAGCTTCCCTCAGTGTTTATATTGTGGATGCAGGTCAAGTGGACCACAGGAGCCAAAATCTCAACATATTAAAAGTGCTCTTTCAAACCAGTGATTTATAAAATCATTCATATGATTTTATAAAGCGTCAGAATAGACCCACACACCTATTCTGTGGATTTTCCATAAAAGGTGCTGGAAGAGTGTTGTTGTGCTGTTCCACCATAAATCCCTGGATTGATAATGTACTTGTACCTGTACAGAGTGGATCCTGTGGTGCTTGTCAGGGAAACAAAGCATTTTTGTCACATCCCACCACTGACTTTCATAAGTGTATTTCCCTAACACAGGTACATCTCCAAAAATTAGAATGTCATGAAAAAAATTCAATATTTTTTGTCACTCATTTCAGAAAGAGAAATCCATATATTATATAGATTCATTACACAGACAGTGATATATTTCAAGTGTTTATTTATTTTAATTTGGATGATTACGGCTTACAGCCCCTGAAAACCCCAAATTCAATTTGGCAAAAAATTAGAATATTACATAAAATTAACTTTAAAAAATAGTTTTTAAATATAAATGTTGGCCGCTGAGGTGTTGGTTAATATGGGCTGTAGCTGTAATCATCAATATTAAAATAAACACTTTCAATATATCACTGTCCCTGTAATGAATCTATATATGGGTTTCACTTTCTGAAATGAGTGACAAAAATATTGAACTTTTTCATGATACTGTATTCTAATTTTTGAGATGTGCCTGTATAAGTGTTGAACTTGCTTGAAACTAACCACCATCCATTTCTGTCGTTCGTCTAGGCAAGAGGAAAGCAGCCACCCCACAACGGACCTCGCCACTGTGGAACGTACTGAAATCCTTTGCTTTTATAGGTAAAGTGTCAAAACCAAAGTAGCACAATTTTCACTTAATATAAAAGGGACTGAACTGAGATTTATTTGATTGTGTAAATGTTAATTACAGAATAATTGAAAATGGCTGGCACATCAACTGTAAAATAAACCGTTTGTTAATGTATTTATTTTTTTGTCAGATCACTTGTGTGATCCTTTGTGAGTTATGTTCATAACTGTATGTTTTGGCGAATGTGCGTTGTTCAGTCATCAATATAATTTACTTTATATGTGTAGTTTATAGTCTATCATCAATAAACTCATGCAGTAACAGGACACATTACAAATATCTGAGACCCATTGTAGTGCTTCCTGTTATATTTTAGCAATACAAGTACAAAACACCGCCCACACTTGAAGCCAGGGCAAGAAGAGACACTTTTACAGACAAGACAACTTTTATTGATAAAAACTCCATATTTTGACTGAGCGACTCCATACTCGGTGATGCACACCTTCAGTTAAAGTACTAGATTCCATTCAAGTGAATGTATTAATTCATTCTGATTGCTGAGGCCACAGTAAAAACAGATGATTTTAAATGTAACGCAGCCCTTGTAAAATCTACTGAAGCGCAGCTACATGAAAATTGTAGTTAAATACAACAACGAAGTACTTTATTGTCACATTCAAATTGTAATCCCTCCTGTTTTGTTTTTCTTTTGAATTCTTGGATGGAATATGGTGGGCAATATAAGCTGCGGCTTCAGCCATCACGCATTTCAGATAACCTATGTTGAACTGTATAATCAGAGGAGTTATTGTTTAATTTGACCTTGTTAGATTTTTTCCCCTTTGTTATATTATTCTATTTTCTTTTAATCTTTACTTTTAATCAATCCAAAATAAAGATTCATTCATTCATTCACATTCCACCACTGGCTTTTAGCAACAAGTGTATTTCCCAAATATGTTTTAAACTTGTTTTAATTAACCACTACCCATTTCTGTCTTTTGTCTAGGCAAGAGGGAAACTGTCCACCCCAACTGGACCTTGCCTCACTATTTACAGAGATGCAGGCTGAAGATCTGCTGAACCAGGACCAGTACGAGGGGCCGATCCAGTTGCTTCTCAGTGAGACAGCGTGGCTGGCATGTGTGACCCATTCCAGTTTCTTTTTTTTTTTTTTTACAGTTTGAATTTTGCACATTCTGAATAATCTGGAATTTGCTGCTGATTGTAATAAACAATTTAGTGACTTATGTGTTTGCATCATGATTTTCTATTTTGTCTGTTAAGACACCAGTGGGAAAAGAGTCAACAGTACAAAGCATTTATCAGTGACCTTGAAAATAATGGCTCATTTTTAAGAAAAAAGTAACCAAAACAATTATTTTATTAATAACTGAAGACTGTATTGTTGGATGTGCCACCGCAGAAGACCCTGCATACTTTAGTGACAGTACCAGTATATGGAGGAATTCTGGGTCATATTAGCATCTGCTCTTCATCATAATGGGTTTGGGTGGGGGTGTCTAATCATGTGCCATGGAGGGCCAAGACCCTGCAGGCTTTACCTCCAACCAGTGTCTTCAATAGCAGATTCCACTGAACTTCTTTCACTGACTGCTGATCAGTGAGAACACCTGCTGAAGAGACTGGGTAGAAGAGAACCTGCAGGGTCTTGGCCCCCCATGACACATGATTGGAAACCCCCAGGTTAGGGTTTAATGGGATTTAACATTTTAACACAAACTGCTTTATGGTTCATAATTCTGTTGACAGACTTACACCAAACCAAAATGATTTCTCAAACTGCTGGATTGTTCTTAGACAGCTTTTCCAATCTGTTAGTATTTAATTTGTGCCACGTGGTGGTAACCTTCACATTTAAAAAAAGGGACATCTGCAAAAACTTTAGAGGTTTATTGTCAGTGCAATACCCAGTGCAATACAGTGCAGTGGGGCTGCACGGTGGCGCAGTGGTTTAGCACTGTGGCAGCACAGTTTTACCCTCGGCCGGGGGACCGCGGGGATCATGAGATCGTGGGTTCGATCCCAGCCCCCGACCAACAGTGAGCTGTGTGGAGTTTGCATGTTCTCCCCGTGTTGCGCGGGTTTACTCCGGGATTTCTCCGGTTTCCTCCCGCACACCAAAAAAAAAAAAACATGTAGGTTTAGGGCGCTCGCGCACGCAGCGACCAGCAGCCAGTGGCTTGTCACCAGACTGCAAACCAAGTCTACCTACGGGTACAAATAAGTAACAAAAAAAAAAAAAAAAAAAAAAAATACTACATGAATGCATATATAGTACATTGTTGATGCAGAGAATATATATTTCTACAGTACATGTATCTAGTAAATCAAGTATTTTCCATGTAACCTTGTGACTGCATTATTTTAATTGCTTTTAATCCTAGATCAAGTTTGTTTTGGCCTAAAATGCATCATAATTGTCAAATATATCTTAGTATACATAACTCAGTACTGTTTACTTTTTGAATATATATATTTTGTGGCTAATATAGTTATTAACCTGGCGATCAAGTTGTGTTAGCTGATCATTTTTTGCTATGACACCACCTCAGACTCAGTGCTGCTGGAACAGCTACATCCATGATGTCTCAACAGTCTCTCCATGATTTTCACACAGATCAGAGCAATTTGTTGCACAGGAAATAAACGCTTCTACAAACATTCTTAAGCTCTACAACCACTGATCGTTTGTGAAGCTGGGGTGACATCAGTGACGGGCTGTGTTGACATCAGTGACAGGATGTGTTGAACGCCCAGACCGACCGTTTGAAGCGGTAATTTTCCCACAACAGAGCCATCTGAAACACACACACACAGCGTACATATTTTAGTACCTAACAGTGATAACTTGCAGACTTTACAGTGTAGTACGATGTACTTATAGCAAACTAGCATTAGCAACCATTAGCTTACCGTCATATATGACCTAGTTTGTATCCTCACGTCTTCGGCTCTCCCAGAAGCTGCAGTACTATTCCAGAGTGTTTCGTCTCGCTGCCTGTACCCTTGTCTGGCGGTCCTTTTTGGCATTTACGGTGAAAAAAGCCACAGACCGAGGAGTCGCCTTGTACAGCCGCCATGTGTTATGTTTTGCTTGGGTCACGTGTTTTGCGTCACAGGAGTGTGGCGCGGCCTTGCTGTAAAAAAAATCCCGCCCACCACAGCTTAACCCCGCTTTACCCAGCTGCTATGGAGACACAACCGAGGCCGAACCATGTTGTAGCGAATCGAAGCGAGGCGAGGCGAGCTGGGCTAGTGGAAAAGGGCCTTAAGTAAGACTGCAAAAGATGATTCACAATGACGCTGCAGTAGTTAAATTGTGGAGTGTGTGAAATAAGAGGCAGATTCATGACAGACAGTTTATTACACACTTCACATCTCTCGAGCACAGAACAGAATGAATGATTTCAGCAAGCTCTCTTCTTTTACCCAAATCACTCTTCACACGTTTCATGGCACACAGCATGACATTTACATTACACTGCATTCAACCCCCTATGTCCTTGACTCCTTCCTGCTATCTCGCCAGGAACCTCCTGGGCATTGCTCTCCCATGCTTATCCACTGTCTCTGTCTGAGATGCTAAATAATCTGACTCCCCCAAGGTCCTACACCGCCCCCCCCAGCATCTTAGATAGAACAATAGAACATCAGTCCACACGCTGTTTTGGCTTCAGTCTCCTCCCACATCTGCTGTAACTGGGGTTTACCGCCTCCGTGGCGCTGCTGTGCCGGTGGGGGGCTGCTGGGAGTGTGTCTGACTGCGGGTGGGCCGTGGCGAGGGGAGGGGGGGACTTCGGTCTGTCCGTGTGGCTGCCCTGGTGAATCGTTTCCCTGGGCAGCTCTCCGTGGGGGTCTTCCACGCTGAGGGGCCCTAGCCAACAGCGCTTGCTCGTCCGCCACTATGAAAGTGGGTTTGAGTCTGTCTATGCCAATTTTCTCCCGCCTACCCCCCAAGTCTAGCAAAAAATGCTTATCCCCTGTTTCCAACACTCTGAACGGTCCATCATAGGGTGGGCGCAATGAAGGGCGGTGGGCGTCGTGTCTGACGAACACGAACTCCGCGTTCTTCAAAGTTTTAGGCACAAAAGCACGCGGAAAACAGTGGTGGGCCGGGCCGGGCAGCGTGCCTGTGTTTGTGCTACGCTGCAAAAGCTGAGACGGGCAGCTGTCCGGCGCAGGATTATCTGGCAGAAATTCCCCGGGCAGCCGTAGGGCCTGCGCAAAAATGAGCTCTGCCGGGGAAGCTTCCAGATCCTCTTTTGGCGCGGAGCGCAACCCCAATAAAACCCACAGCAACCTGTCCACCCAATTTGCATCCGTCAGTGAAGCCCTGAGTGCTGCTTTCAGTGATCTATGAAAACGCTCGCATAACCCATTGGCCTGTGGGTTTACGCGGTTGTGCGATGAATTGTAACACCCAGGCTGCGGGCCATCGTGGACCAGAGGTCAGAAACAAATTGAGGGCCCCTGTCGGACGTAATGTCCAACGGGACTCCAAAACACGCCACCCATGCTGTTAAAAAAGCGCGTGCTACGTCCGCGGACGTGGTTGCCGCCAGCGGGACTGCTTCTGGCCAGCGCGTGGTGCGGTCCACCACTGTCAGGAGGTGCGTGCATCCCTGTGATGGCGGGAGGGGGCCCACGAGGTCCACGTGAACATGGTCGAACCTCTTAGCCGGTACCCGAAACGGCTCCAAGGGAGCCTTCGTGTGTCTGTGTACCTTGGCTCATTGGCACGCCATGCAGGCTGCAGCCCACTCTTTTACTTGTTTGCGTAGGCTCAGCCACACAAACTTCTCTCCCACCATTTTGACTGACGCGCGCACTCCTGGGTGCGCCAGAGTGTGAACCGACTCAAACACGCGGCGGCGCCACGCAACCGGGACCACCGGGCACGGGCGTCCCGTGGAGACGTCGCAGATTGGGGGGGGCTGCTGTCTTGCAGCACACTGCTCTCCAGCCTTAACCCTGTTGGTCCAGACTGGAGCGCGCACACGTCTGCATCGCTAATCTGCTCCGCGGCCATGGCTGCGTAATCTATCCCCACGTAGACCGGGGCCGCCACGGCGCACGAGAGGCAGTCCGCCACCACATTCAGTTTACCCGACACATGCTGAATATCGGTAGTAAACTCTGAGATCGAGGCCAGCTGTCTCTGCTGCAGGCCCGATCACGGTTCTGAAACCTTGGCCATCGCGAACGTTAATGGCTTGTGGTCCACGAACGCGGTGAAGCTGCGCCCTTCCAGCCAGAACTGGAAGTGGCGTATGGCCAGGTGGAGGGCCAACAATTCCGTCGAACGCGCTGTATATACATTCGCTGTCACGCAAAGTTCTGCTGAAAAAAGCGAGTGGCTGCCAAGCGACACGCTGCTCTACGACAGCCCCTATGGCCACGTCTGAAGCGTCGGTGGTGAGCGCTATCTGGGCCGCCGGGTCCGGATGCGCCAGCAGTGCGGCGTTTGCCAGGGCTGCTTTAACCTCCGAGAACGCCCGCTCTCGCTCCGGGGTCCATTCGACCCCATCTACAGGTTTCTGTCTCTTGAGCGCAGCATACAATGGTTGCATGAGCCACGCCGCGCGGGGAAGGAAACGGTTATAAAAGTTCACCATCCCCAAAAATTCCTGCAGCACCCTGACCGTCTGAGGCTGGGGAAAATCCGCCATGGCGCGCACTTTGTCGGGCAACGGAATCGCTCCTTCCGGAGAGACGCGGTGCCCCAAAAAATCAATCTCCGTCACGCCAAACTGGCATTTCGCTGGGTTGATTATTAACCCGTGCTCCTCCAACCTCCGGAAAACCATCCTGAGGTGGGTTTCGTGTTCGTCTTCGGACGCACTGGCTACCAGGCTATTGTCCAGGTAGACAAACACAAACAGGAGATCGCGCAGCACTGCATCCATCATGTGCTGGAACGTCTGTGCCACGCCTTTTAACCTGAATGGCATGCGCAGGAACTCAAATAAACCAAACAGAGTTATTACTGCTGTTTTGGGTACGTCCTCCGCGCGCACTGGGACTTGGTGGTAACCACGGACCAGGTCTATTTTGGAAAAAATGCGTGCTCCGGCGAGGTGGATGGAAAAATCCTGTATGTGGGGAATCGGGTAGCGGTCGTGTGCTGTGGTGTTGTTCAACCTGCGGAAATCACCGCACGGTCGCCACGATCCCTCAGCCTTAGGGACCATGTGTAGCGGGGATGCCCATGGGCTGTTTGAACGCCTGATGGTGCCCAACCTTTCCAGGTTCGTGAACTCCTCGCACGCTATGGCCAGTTTAGCTGCGTCCAAGCGCCGAGGTCTTGCAAAAACGGGCGGCCCGGTGGTGGTGATAAAGTGCTCCACCCCATGTTTAGTGATGGCCGCCGAAAACGTTGGGACCGTGAGTGCTGGGAACTGAGTGAGCAGAGCGTGGAACTTACCGCCTGGAGCTGTGACGTTGGCTTGTGCTGTTGGCTGGGTCCCTCGAGCTATACAGGGGAGAGAGTCAAAGGACAGTGCATTAACCAGGCGCCTGTTAGCAACATCAACCAGTAAACCATGTGCACACAGAAAATCAGCCCCCAGGATATGGTAATTCAGTGCTGCTACGACAAAAGTCCACTCGTATGTACGGCCGTGTAGAAATAAGATCAGTGTTCTCTCACCAAAGGTCTTAATTTCCGAGCCGTTTGCTGCCAACAGCCCGGGGCCGCTAGGTCCTGCCAGCCGGTCGGCATAGGTCGGCAGGATGATGCTCTTCTGGGCTCCGGTGTCCACGAGGAAACACCTCCCTGAGCGCACATCCGTCATGTAGAGCAGCTTGTTCTCTTCACCGGCGGTCGCAGCTGCTACCGACTGCCAGCCTTGGCGTTTCCCGAGCGCTTGAATTGGCACGGTGGCGCACATCTGCGTGTGTTCTCTCCGAAGCGGCGGTAGTAGAAACAGAGCGTGTCTCTCTGGCGCTCCTTGGCCCCCGCTGCTGTTACCGTCAGTGGCTCCTCGCCTCCTCTGGTTGTCTCGCTGGGCTCCACCGCCGCCGCGTTGACTGTGATCGCCCTGGTGGTGAGGATGATCCTGTCTGCCTCCTGGGCTAGCGCATGGTAGTCACACGCGGCCAGCAACGGCGAATTGGCCAGAACCGCTCTCGCCTCTGTTGGAAGGTTCCAGAGGAAAAGGTGGGCAAACAGAAAGTGCCCTTCGTCCGTGCCCATTAACGCCAGCATCTTCTCCATCAGGTCGACGGTCGAACCATCTCCTAACTCGGTCCGCCCCAGGAGCCTCTAAGCTCTCTCCCATTCTGAGAGCGTGTAGCGCCGGGTGAGCGCAGCCTTGAGCGCCTCGTATTTGTTGCGGGCTGGAGGCTGATCGAGCAGGCTCGCTACCTGCTGGGCTGTGCGGGCGTCCAGCGCTGCTACCACATGGTAGAATCTGGTGTCGTCTGCCATTACTCCCCGGAGGGCGAACTGGGCCTCGGTGTGGTGGAACCAAGAGCGCGGGTTGTGCTGCCAGAAGTCCGGTAGCTTGACTGAAACCGCACACGCGTTGCTGGGGGCTCCAGTCCGGGCTGTCTGAGGGATGGCTGCTGCGTCGCTGGGGCTTCCCGACCGGGCCGGCTCCGGGGTTCTTGCCTCGTGTTCCATAATACGTCTTGGGTCACCAGTGTGGAGTGTGTCAAATAAGAGGCAGATTCATGACAGACGGTTTATTACACACTTCACATCTCTCGAGCACAGAACAAAATGAATGATTTCATCAAGCTCTCTTCTTTTACCCAAATCACTCTTCACACGTTTCATGGCACACAGCATGACATTTACATTACACTGCATTCAACCCCCTATGTCCTTGACTCCTTCCTGCTATCTCGCCAGGAACCTCCTGGGCATTGCTCTCCCATGCTTATCCACTGTCTCTGTCTGAGATGCTAAATAATCTGACTCCCCCAAGGTCCTACAAAATAATCAAAAGCAACTTGACCAAAATATGTTGCAAACATTTCATTAGGACCCATGGGAGCTGTCAAAATGTGGGGGAAAATGCAGTGAATGGGACCTTTAAGGTTAGCATAATGCAGGGGTGCCCAAATTGGGGCTCCTGGAATGTTCAGGGTTTTGTGGGAAATTTTCTCATTTCACTTCTTAATTGGTCCAAAGATTTGCAAATAATTTGCTGTTGTTGTGCATGGGTGCCTACAGAACACATGCACAACAATGACAAATTATTTGCAAATCTTTGGACCAATTAAGAAGTGAAATTAGAAAATTTCCCACAGAAACCTGAATGCTCCAGGAGCCCCAGGTTGGGCACCCCTGGCATAATGGTTAGGGTAAGGGTAGCAACAACAAGTGCCACTCTCACCTTCTACCATGTCACTTTATGTAGTTAAATTCACAACCACTAGAGGTCGTTTTTTGGTTGGTTTTTTGTTTTGTTTTTTTAACATGTCACTATAGGCGGTAATTCCAGCTGGTAAAATCAGCTTCTCTTGTCATTTTTGTTGGAGAACAGTCTCATTTAACCATATATATTTGAATAAGAAATGTTTTCATCTTTGGTAAGAAAAACTGACTTTCCCTAAAATTCAAATGTGTCAAACAGTAATATGGAATACAATACAGTAAAATGAGATATTTATGATAACAATTGATCTATAATACCAAAGTTTTGTCTGAAATCGCACCAATATTTCTGGCTCTAGAAAAGATGTACAGTATCATTTTAGAGACACCAATATCTTAATACTTTATTAAAAATATTGATAAATGCTGGAAATACAAACTTACCTATTTAGGTACCAGAGTAATAAAAAACAATTGACTTTTCAGTCCACTAACGTGCTAAATGCTCATTGTCTGGTCAGCTCAGCAAAGCTATGGCGATAAAGCTATCAAGACAGAAAATCACAATATTTGATATTGCAATACTCAACATATCGCAAGATCGTGATAATATCGCATCAGGTCCCAAGTATCCTGATAATATCATGTCCTGCGACCACTGGTGATTCAAACCTCTACCTTTACAGTTGAAAAAAATGTAGGCAATCAAGTGAAAATGGCAATGAGGAATTATTTAAGAAAGTTATCTAGAGATGAGACAATCATACAACTTGCAGGTGCTAGACACCCTCCCTCATTAGCTGCCAACTGGGGATGAATACACAGTTTCGGTGACTATTGACAGGACTGCCAACCCCAGCGCCACCAGCGGCCTCGAGCCACTGGAGGGTGTCATGCCAAAGGCAAAAGCCGAGTTACAAATGTTTAGATAGACCCTTTATTTCGGACAAGGAGGCAGCAGCTTGAAACAAGCCAACACACAGCACCACATGACCCAAATCGGGGCCAGTCACCAGACTCTTCTTACAAGACTACTACTTGGATGTCACGCTCTTTACATGCAGTAGTGTCAGGAGACCCACTGAAAGCCATCCTCCACCCCTTACTCCTAGAGAAAAGGAGAAGGCAAAGGAAATATTGGGGAAGGTGGGGGGGGGGGGTGCCTCTCATTTCATAGTTAAGTTAGACTGCCTACCCTTCACATGGGATCTTGACCAAATCCAGGATGACACATTTTCAGCTGCCATGTGAAGTTGGTGCAAGGCATCTCTTTGAGCATGATTGGTGAGTCCCACCTTTGACAGGAAGGACACCATGGACCGGCCTATAAAACCTCAGCATCCCACCTCAACTGGTAAAACATGACACTCCCAGCTGGAGTTGGCCATAGGTCATAGATCGACCGCAGCAGAAAGGAAATAGCCAAGGGCTCCATTGACATAAGAGAAACCCAAGTGAGTTTCCTAGGTTTAGTAAAATCCTATGTTGTCCAGGCACACTGCTTGGCCTGCCCTGCCGCAATAGCCATGCACCTCTCCTCTTCAGCGCATGGCCAATCTAAAACTTTCTTGTTTTAGTTAAGAAAGTTATCTTAAAACAAATTATGAACCAAACATGCTTGATTGCCTTTGTTACAACTAATACTGATAACCTGTAACCAGCACTTATAAATTCCTCGTTGTTAAGCAAAAACATCTACAGAATGGAAGACTACCACCTACATTTTTAGTGAATGAATCTATGGTAGCTGATTATCATTCAGCGGTACCTTCCAAGAATGCCAGTCCTCGCCTCCTCCCCCTCTCTGGGCTCACCCGCTCTGCACAGAGGGATGCTGGGATGGAGGGATGGGGGGGTTACTGAGCGTTGTCTCATTCAGTGGCTGTATGAGTCATCCTGCTGTATCATTCGCACTGTTTGTAACACCCACACAGCACAACCCCAACGTACACTCACAAACACACACTGCCCCGCTATAGCCTGCTTTGGGACTGTTTACCTGTCACAAACCTTGTGGAATCCTCAACAATAAATCCTAATGGTGATTTGAACACTATTCAAGCACCTGCAGGCACACTCCCTCATGGAATATTTTTTCAAAAAAGACTACTTGATTTCTACTTTAAGTTCATGTTCAAAAACAGGCATTTTTAGGTGTTTTATCATAATTGGCTGCTCATACATTCCTTATCATGTTGACTCTGCCTCAGCAACGGCATGGATAATTGGTTCTGCACCAAAGAACAAAGTGAAAATGTAAATAGTGGACCCTCTTGTGGAATCTTCTTCATGCATAATGCATGTGTAATAATACATGGTAAAGAAAAAACAAACTAGGACCTGTTCATTCATTCCTCTCTGTTTTCAAATAAAAACTCATACTGAGTTATTTTTAATTTAGTCATGTTTCAAATAGGGATCTGCCCAAATATTTGATGACACAGTCTTATCCCCATTATTGAGAAACTGGATTACGACCAAATTATTCACCCCATTAATCAGATCAGATTTGGCCTGATTTCAACTTGATTTGCGCATTTCAATGACAAAGCTTTAGTCCAATAAATGCCAATACTGTACTATGCAATGCCATGGAAACAGAGTAGCTAGTATTCAGTTATCAAAATTAGTATACAAATATTGACATTTCCCCCTTAACTGCTTGATTTTACTAAAGTTAAATTACAAGTTTACCTTCACCAAATAAATTTTTAAAAATCTGAAAATTTAGGAGAGTAAAATCTTACAAATTCACAAGAAAAAGTACCAAGTTGATAAAGTCACAGCATTTACCCCGAAAATTCACCAATTTGCATGACTGTATTTTCAAATGTATAAGAAAACAATGGGGGAAATGTCAATTCACAGAAAAGAACAAGCAGATGGAGAGATGGGTGTAACACTACTCCGACCTCTACTCCAGACAGAACACCATGACACCGTCAGCCCTTGATGCCATCGACTGCCTGCCATCCATGGACGAACTTGACGCCGAGCCAACCATCGACGAACTCAGCAAGGCCATTGATAGCTTGGCCGCTGGCAAGGCACCCGGCAACGACGGCATACCCCCTGACCTGATCAAGCACTGCAAGACCGCCCTACTGCTGCCATTGCATGACGTCCTCTGCCAGTGTTGGAAGGAAGGTGCCGTACCACAGGACATGAGGGACGCCAAGATCATCACCCTCTACAAAAACAAAGGGGAGAGAAGCGACTGCAACAACTACAGGGGCATCTCCCTCCTCAGCGTTGTTGGCAAAGTCTACGCACGAGTTGTTCTCGCTCGTCTACAGAAGCTTGCCGAACGTGTTTACCCCGAGTCTCAGTGTGGCTTCTGCGCTGAGCGATCGACGGTAGACATGATATTCTCCATCCGCCAACTCCAGGAGAAATGCAGAGAACAGAACATGCCCCTGTACGTCGCCTTCATCGACCTCACCAAAGCGTTCAATCTGGTCAGCAGAGAGGGCCTTTTCAAGATCCTGCCAAAGATAGGATGCCCACCAAAGTTGCAAAGCCTCATCGAATCGTTTCACACCAACATGCAGGGGATAGTGCAGCACGATGGCAACGTCTCAGAGCCATTCAACATACGCAGTGGAGTGAAACAGGGCTGTGTACTTGCGCCAACCCTCTTTGGGATTTTCTTTGCTATGCTCCTGAGGCATGCCTTCAGCACAGCAACAGAGGGAATCTACCTGCACACAAGATCTGACGGCAGGCTTTTCAACCTCGCCCGCCTGAAAGCCAGAACCAAAGTACGCGAGGCTCTAATCAGAGACATGCTGTTCGCAGACGACGCTGCAGTTGCAACCCACACACAGCAGGAGCTTCAGACCCTGATGGACCGCTTCTCCCAGGCATGCAAGGACTTCGGGCTTACCATCAGCCTGAAGAAGACTAACGTCTTGGCGCAAGGCACGGAAGCACCACCAACCATCACCATCGACGACTACGAGCTGGAGGTCGTGAATCAGTTCACGTACCTGGGGTCCACGATCAGCAACAACCTCCTCCTTGATACAGAGATCAACAAGAGGATTGGAAAATCAGCCTTCACACTCGCTCGCCTCACCACACGAGTGTGGGAGAATCCCAAACTCTCTGTCAAGACAAAGATGGCAGTGTACAATGCCTGCGTCATCAGCACACTGCTCTATGGGAGTGAGACATGGACAACATACGCCCGGCAGGAAAAGAGACTGAACTCCTTCCACTTGCGCTGCATTCGCCATATCCTGGCAGGACAGAGTGCCCAACACAGAAGTTCTGTCCCGCGCCGGCCTTCCCTCCATGTTCACTCTACTCAGGCAGCGCAGGCTCCGCTGGCTAGGCCACGTTCACCGTATGGAGGATGGCAGAATCCCCAAAGACGTCCTCTACGGAGAACTGGCGACTGGCAGGAGAGACGTTGGCCGCCCACAGCTGCGCTTTAGAGACGTCTGCAAGAGAGACATGAAGGCCCTGGAGATCAACACAGAGCACTGGGAGGACCTTGCAACGGACCGCTCCAAATGGAGAGGCACCCTGACCAGACAGCTCAAGACGGGTGAAGAGAGACTGACTGCTGCAGCAGATGAAAAAAGGACCCGCAGGAAGAACCGCCACAGACCCAGCAGCACGGAGACCACCCACAAGTGCGACCTGTGTGACAGGGACTGCCATTCGCGCATCATCCTGTTCAGCCACAGGCGGTGCTGTTCCAGCAGAGTAGACGTTTAGGATTCTCTTCCATGGTCATCATAGACCAACGGAGGCCGACGAAGAAAACAATGAAACAGAAAACCAGCTCATTGACTGTGAAGTAGCTCATTCTGACCTGACAAAATCATCCTGAGAGTGTTCAGATCTCCTAACTGTTGACCTTGACCTTAAGTACACCCAAGAGGCAGATCCATCTAGGATGTGCCTAAGGTCATGGTGTAGGCCTAGTGGCCTAGGAGGACTAACGATTTCCATGAAATCATAAATGCCCAGATCTCCTGACCTTTGAGAGTGACCTTGGCCGTGAGCTCAACCTGGATTAAGACAAACCTGAGGATCACTGCATGCAAATTTATTGAGAATTAGGGCAATTGTATAGGAGGAGTATTGATTTTTCTGAAATCATATAACTGCCCAGAGCTCCTGACCTTTGACCTTGGGCACAACTTGGATGCAGACCCACCTGAGGATCATTGTGTGCGAGTTTGGTGAAAATCGAGGCAATTGCCTAGTAGGATTAGGGATTTTTCTGTAATGACATCAGTGCCCAGTTCTCAGGACATTTGACCTTGACCTTGACTTTGAGCACAACCTGGCTGCAGACCCACCTGAGCATTCTTGTGAGTGACTTTGGTGACTATCAGGTCAAATGCCTAGGATGAGTACCGATTCTTGTGAGATGTGGACAGACGATGCATCATTGCAATAGCTCCTTTCGGTTTTGCTGGAATGAGCTAAAAATGCTAAGTTAATGAGAGAGGTATAAATGAAGATATCTCTGTTATGGTAATTTATACCATAAAATTTGCAGGTTTATATCAAAAAGTATCAAATTTATTTAAAAAAAATAGCTGCATTTCTGAAAAATATTGATGCCATTGCAGTTCAGAGGGGAAAATGACAGAATATTTGGACAGTGTTTATTTGTGACTTTTAGAAAAACTGTAGCCTTTTATCAAAACTGCTTAGACCGAGCTGCTCTTTCACATTTCCTACAATTATGAACACTCTTATATATCGTCCTCCTGACGCTAGTGCAAGCTGCATTCATATTAAACACTGACCCTTCATCCTCTCAGGTTTCCCTCCAAAGCTCTTCCTTCAGATCACATTAGCACAAGAGCTAGCCAATGCCATGTTTAGGCAGGAAAATGTGCTATCTTCCCCCATTTTTTCTGTGTGTGTGTCTATAACTCTTTTCTAGCAGTACCGCTGCAACTACAGTCTTTTGCATTTACTTCTATGAATTTACTCGGTCACTTTTTCCTGAGACTAGAGCCTTCCATTTTCTCTCATTCATTTTTCCACCCCTCTCCATTCAACAATTGCAGTAAGTCCGCCTCCCATCACCCTTTTGGACACTTTCTTTCCATTTCTGCAGCACACAGCATATTTCTTTTGCACTGTTAATCTGTCATTTTTTTTTATTTTTTTTTTGCAGTTCTGCGAACCCCTCACCCTTCTTTCACTTAATGCTTTCAATGCTGATGTAGCACATGTGTGCTGAGAGTTAGAAATTGGTAGATTTATTTGCGAACGCGTAGCTGCTCTGAGAGCTCGTTAAACGCCAGATAAGAGGCACTTCACGCCGCGTCGTGGCGGCAGCGGTGCCAGATAAATCTGCTTGATAAATATATCTAATCATTTGAACCTCTTTTCTTCTCTTCCTACCAGGAATCTGATGGAGAGATGCAGCGTGATGCGAGGTTAGCCACTTTTGCTTTCAGCTCCAATCTCCTCCCCGGCAGTAACACCTCCACCACACCTCTCTCTCTTCCCCCTCTCTCCTCCTCTCCATCACTCCCATAACATCTCTCTCACCACACCTCCCCCTGCTCCATTCAGTTCTCTCTCTCTCTCTCTCTCTCTCTCTCTCTCTCTCTCTCTCTCTCTGCCTACCAGCCTGTCTCCAGTTAGAATTAGAGGACTCTTTTTCTAAATGTAAGCTGCTCTGAGAGGGATGCACAGGCACATGATGAATATAGTGATCTTATCAGCTGAAAATGAGGCGAAAAGCGCATAAACGGTAAGGCAAGAAAGCGGAGAAAGTGCATGCCTGGTTTCGTTGGCCGCTCGGAGAAAAGTGTGCAGTTGCCTTGGCATACTTGTGAAAAGGACTGTTGTGACTGCTTCCCTGCAGCTGTTGTGCCTTTCTTTGCCATGTGTTGCATAGACCGAGTGGTTTGACAAAGGAAGGGTTGGGTAGGCTCCCCTGCATCCAGCAGTAATGTATGTTTGTTTTGCCTGGTCAGATCACCGAAACCTCTGGATTTTTATTGGCGTGAGGCTAAATGAGGTACCGGATGTTTTCACAACCCTCAATTAACTCTCCTGTTCCATTGCTGGGCAAGATGATACCGCAGAGAGGCAATTATGCCCAAACAAGCACGTCATGTGGAAGAAAGTTGTCCTCATTAAACCAAACTCCTCACCTTGTGCAGATTAAGAGGAAGGGAGATGGCAGAAGAAGTAGGAATCCATAATTACATATACTTTCCTTGATGAGTTGAGAAAAGACGTGCGATTACTTTGTTTCTGGGAGGATTTCTCTGTGCAACGCCTTTCGTTTCTTTGTAATCAGCATGTCAGCACAACATGATTATAACATCTTGAAGTTAATTGCTTTCACCTCCAGTCTCAACCTCAAGCTAGTGAGGAAACATTGATTTTAGAGATGATCCCTGCTTCCTGTTACATAATGAAAGCAAACAGATAAGGTGCTGTCTAGAGGGAAACTGGTTCTTTGAAGTCAGTTTCAAACTTCCTGTACAGTGGAAAATGCATTAATTAATCTGGTGGAGAGGAAAAAAACAAAAGGAGAATGAACAATGAGTGCTAACCCTTTTGGCATTTTAAATTGCGTTAGCTTGTAATTAACATATAATTAGTCGGGAAATGGCACTAAAATTGCACAGGGGTTCAGTGCACTGGCACACAGGGCTTCTTCACATTTATGCAACACCTCTTGTCCAGAAACGCAATTTGAACATTTTCTGTGCATAATTGCTTGTTTTAATGCAGTTTCAGATTGGTTATTCTAATTTGTGAATACTGAAATGAATCCAGAGAAGAGGCTTAATAAGTGTTGAAGGCTGTCTAAACAAAACCAGCAGCATCTCCTCCCCAGTTTGTTTTCTGAAACAGTTCTCGTCAGATGCTAAGCCAGAGGTTATGGCCAAAGACTGTGTTGTTCTTTACGTGTAAGCCGAGTTCAATTAATGGCAAAGAAGTTGAGCTCATTGCGCTCTTATAAAACCTCAACCCCCCCCCCCCCGCCGTTTTCACATACAGTAGGAGCATGATGAACAGTTTGTGGAAGCATTGGCCAAATGCAAGCCTCTGACTCTAATATTTCCATAATACTCCTAATTTTTACACTTCAAAGTTGTCTGCATGCAAGCTTTCCAGACTACTTTTATGAGTGGATTTCCAGCGCCTGCCAGCCTGTGCTTGTGAAACACCGGAAATGTTGAACCATCTAAAGACTATAATACAATGTCGCTGTCAAAATCAAATTGAAAGCCAATGGTGAAGCCAACAGCAGCAGGATGTGCACTTAAAAAGGAACACTGTGCCCCTTAAGTCAAAAAATAACTGCTCATACCCCCTTTACACAGGGGTGGAGATCGTTGAAAGATCGCTGAGTGATGAGAAAATGGCATGATCTCGTAACGGTCTGTCAGTGATGTCTCAGTGATTGACAAACTCTCTCAATCACTAGAAACCTCTCAAATATATACTATGTACCTCTTTGCTCACCCAGCAAATGCAATGATTCCTCCATGATCTCACCTGGTCTCTCAGTGATTTCTCAAGGACTTTTCAAAGATCTCTATAGATCGTCATGAAAATTATACAACAATTTCCCAACCATTTACACAGAAACAGCTTTTTGAGGCTTTAGGAGATTGTTCAGAAATCGGACGAATTTTTAATCTCTCAATGGTCATCGAATGCTCTCCGTCTATGTAACGGGGCATTTACTGACAGATGAAAAGGTTACAACCCCCAATTATTAACAAAATCTTTCATCACATTGTTATTTTCTAAAAAAAATTCAAGGCACTTTCACAAGTCCAAAGGTAGTGGACATATCTTTGTGTTCATAGGGCCAGATACGATTACAGTCATGTCTTATGAGATTAGTTTTGGATGAACTAAAAAAATTAAACCACAGTCAAACCTTTTGGGGATAAAAAGTTGAACTTCCATCCCCTAATATGTTTTCCTTTTTAAAAAGATCTCTACTGTTTTATTTTACCTTCATGGTCTCTATCTTTCCATGGGCTGCACGGTGGCGCAGTGGTTAGCACTGCGGCAGCACAGTTTACCCTTGGCCGGGGGATTGTGGGGATCGTGGGATCGTGGGTTCGATCCCAGCCTCCGACCAACAGTGATCTGTGTGGAGTTTGCATGTTCTCCCCGTGTTGCGTGGGTTTACTCCGGGATTTCTCCGGTTTCCTCCCACATGCCAAAAACATGCATGTTAGGTTAATTGGCTGTTCTAAATTGTCCCTAGATATTTTGTTTCCTATAGGCCCTTAGAATAGAGGGTTAGTATTAATGAAAGCGCTTTGAGTGGTCTTTGTGACTAGAAAAGCGCTATATAAGTGCAGGTTAGTTAGTTAGATCCACTTTGCCATTTACCCCAACCCCTCAGGGGCATCACTGTCCTGCTCTGTTTCATTCACGCTTGGAATATGCCTAAAGAGCCTTTTGTTTGCTCATATCTCACCTTTGCCTGAGCTTGGCACAGAACCTCCAAAAGCAGATGCAGGGCAAGGTTTTCCTTCAGGTTAGCCTGGAGCACTTTACCACCTCTTGGCTCTTTTATTCTTCTGTCTAATTATCCCCAAGACAGTGGGATCGGGGATTTACGCAGGATCCATTCGTTAGGGTGGACTACTGTAGCATCTGTTTGATGAGTGACATGCCTCGGAGCAAACTCTGGGGCGCATGTATGCATTCTCTGATTTGGACCCCTGTGAATCACGCATTGTATAGATTTAAGATGCCGTCTCTCCTTTGCTTCCCACACCACCACCCTCTTCACTCTCTGGACTGTTGGTCATATGTCTGCCATCAGCATTTACAGCACCATCAAAGCCAACAGGCCAGGCACAGCTGCGCAACATATAAGCTGGAGCTCGCATACAGTTGACCTTACATCTGTTAGGAGCACAAAGGCAATGTATTGTCTGCCTGGATGTGGAGCATTTTAATACCACAGATAAAATACAGAGAGCTCTTCATCTGAGAGGTTTTATCTTTTATCCCACTGCCCCCACTAAGACAACTTCAGCTCTGATATTCTACTTTTCACTTTCATTAATGCAAACATTGCAGTTCTGATCTCTTGTTCGGTGTTGTGGCTCAAAGCTTCACACAGTATAAACAATCTGTGGATGCAGCCTCTGATAGCCTTTGCAGTATGTTTGGCTACAAAAAAGGGCAAGAAAGAAAGAAAATAACTCCACATTTACACAGCAAGAGGCCTTTTGTCAACACATATAAACATACAGCAGTCTCACTAGCAACATGTTGAACAAACGGAGGACCTATTTGCACCCATTACACCTCAGTAAATACTTTATTGCACCCCAGAGGGCTGTGTGTGATGCTGCATGTTCAGCCTACATGCACGTAATCAGCAAAGCCCTGGCTGCCTCCTGCTGCGTAATGCACGGTGGGTTTCTAGATGTCCAATATGGGCTGTGATGATAAAAAGAAAAGGCTTGAAGGTGAAAAGCGCAGGATTCTCTTTTTCAAAGGCAGAATTTGGCCGTCACGACCCTTTGTACAGCTTTGTGCTCTGCAGGCTCAGCTGTGCTACTGTATAACTTATGCTGGGCTCTGTGGAAGGGAAGGTATCCTCTGTTAGCGACTGGATTAAAAAGAAGCTAAAATGGATGTTTGAAAGAAGGAGTAAATTTTGATTTAAAAGTATAACAATATGTTGAATATGAAAAAGGTTGCATCTTTGTAAGAACATACACAATATCTATAATAAATATCTTTTCAGTTAACAAAGGTTTCCATTGTTCATGCTTCAAATAAACAAAGCACTTCATTTGTAGCAGGATTTAACGTTTATTTAATTTTTTCCCCTTGTCTTGGAAAGCTATAGTTATTGTAAAAATGATAAAATCAAGTATCAGTTGCCTTTTGCTCAGTGATGAACCCTCAGGGCCAGCAAAGCCTTCTCTGCTGGCCTAAACACTATCAGAATTACATTTACAACCTGCATTCTTACATTTGTTTCATGAGGATGTATTAAATTATTCCCAGTAGTCTATTCTCTTCATTTTGTAGCTTTTCTCTTGGTTGCACTCCTTCCAGTAGTGTAATGCATGTTAGAGTTTTTTGTCCAATCATATTTCAGCCATCTGTGTTGCCAGGGTCAAGCATACCTGCTTGGTCCTCCAGGAATTAACAGTGCAGCTCTGTAGGTTAAATTAACCGTTAAATTTATCCTGTTGCTTTAACCAATCAGATGTCTTCTGTACATGCAGAGGTATGCATAGATGGCATTTTTATGTCTTTTGATTGGATGGTTAGACTCCTCCACCCACAATGCAGAGGATCCTAACTAGCAAAACGCCAGTGCAAGGATTTGCTTAAGCAGCTACAATGTACTGTATCTGTTTAAATATAATAGCTGTTTTTCCACCCACAATTCAATTAAATTCAATTCAACTTTATTTATATAGCGCCATTTCACAACAATAGTCATCTCATAGCACTTTCAACTGTAAGGGAAACCCCCACTATTGCAGAAAGACCCCAGCAATCAGGCGATCCCCTGTAAGCAAGTGCTTGGCGACGGTGGAGAGGAAAAACTCCCTTTTAACAGGAAGAAACCTCCAGCAGAACCAGGCTCAGGGAGGGGCAGTCATCTGCTGTGACTGGCTGTGGGGTGAGGGGATAGGGAAGATGAAAAGAACAGACATGTAGAGAGCAAACAGCATGATGGGGACTCAGTCTATGGGAGAGAACAAACAGATGTTAATGACCAGCAAAAATATTTCATTGAGAGTAAAGAAGGAGTGAAGCCCAATGCATTTTGGGGGGTCCCCTGGCTGTCTAAACCTATTAGCACCATAACTAAGGGAGGGTTCAGAGACACATGATCCCTCCCTAATTATAGGCTATACCAAAAAGGAAGATTTTAACCCTATTCTTAAAAACAGAGATCGAGTCTGACTCCCGAATCCAGATTGACAGCTGGTTCCACAGAAGAGGAGCTTGGTAACTGAAGGCTCTGCCCCCCATTCTACTTTTGGAGATTCTAGGTATTACAAGTAATCCAGCATTTTGGGAGCGTAGTGCTCTGTTAGGATAATAGGGTAGTATCAGATCTTTTAAATAAAAAAGGGGCCTGATTGATTAGAGCTTTGTAAGTGAGAAGAAGGATTTTAAACTTAATTCTACACTCTACGGGAAGCCAGTGAAGGGAGGCCAGAACCGGAGAGATATGATCTCTCTTTCTAGTACCTGTTAAAACTCTTGCTGCAGCATTTTGGATCAACTGAGGACTTTTTAAAGATGTTTTAGGACAACCTAATAATAAAGAGTTACAATAATCTAATCTAGAGCTAGCATGAGACAAGATGCTCCTAATCTTGGCAATATTGCGCAAATGATAGAAGGAAGTCTTAGAAACGAATTTATAATATGTGAATTGAAAAATAGATCTTGATCAAAAATAACTCCAAGGTTCCTCACAGAGCTATTAAGAGAAAGAGTAACCGCATCCAAACTAAGAGTTTGATTTGGAAAGGTATTTCTAAGGTTTTTTGGACCAACAAGAATGACTTCAGTCTTATCTGAATTTAATAGCAGGAAATTACAAGTCATCCAAGCTTTGATTTCCTTACGACAGGCTTCTAACTTGGCTAATTGATTACTATCATCTGGCTTCATTGACAGGTATAATTGTGTGTCTTCTGCATAACAATGAAAATGTATACACTGCTTTCCAATAATGTTGCCTAACGGAAGCATATATAAACTAAAAAGAGTAGGGCCTAGCACAGATCCCTGTGGAACTCCATGACTGAGCTTTGAGTTGAAAGAAAACTCATAACAAACTCATAACAAACTGGAACCTATCAGATAAATAAGCTCTAAACCACTGCGACAATGTTCCATTAAGTCCAACATAGTGTTCTAATCTATCAAGTAGAATATTATGATCGATAGTATCAAAAGCTGCACTAAGATCTAAAAGGACAAGTACAGAAAACAGTCCTTTATCAGATGCGATAAGGAGGTCATTAGTGACCTTCACTAAGGCTGTTTCAGTACTATGATGGATTCTAAACCCAGTTTGAAACTCTTCAAATAGACCATTTCCCTGCAAGTGGTCAAATAATTGCGTAGCAACAACTCTAAGATTTTTGAAATGAAAGGCAGATTAGAGATTGATCTATAGTTAGCTAAAACTCCTGGATCCAGTGCTGGCTTTTTGAGTAAGGGTTTAATTACAGCAGTTTTAAAAACCTGCGATACATGGCCTAATGTTAATGACGAATTGATTATTTGAATAATAGAGCTATCAATAAATGGGAAGACTTCTTTAAATAACCTAGTAGGAATAGGGTCTAAAAGACAAGTTGAAGGCTTGGATGAGGAAATTATTTTGTCTAACTCTAAAAGGTCAATTGGAGTAAACTCATCCAAACAGATATCAGTTGAAGGAGTTGTAGTAGTTACTGTATTTAAGTTAACGGTGGGGAAAATCTGACTGATTTTATCTCTGACAGATGAAATTTTATGATTGAAAAAGTTCATAAAGTCCTGACTAGTAAGCTCTAAGGGAATGCTAGGATTGACAGAGTCCTGACTCTGTCAGCCTGGCTACAGTGCTTAAAAGAAACCTAGTGTAGAAGAGCTTGGAATAACGAGGCAATGTGATTTATAAACCAAAGTTTATTATCAGCTTTGCTCCTCTAACAAGTCTCATCTCAGTGCAGAAGCAGAATAAGAGGTCGAACACATTCAGACCTACATATTTAAACCCACACATAGCAAAAGACATTGCACATCAAAGCTGACATCCCGCATTAGCTTAATCCCCCCTCCTTTGTCTTCCTACTCCTCCACCTGACCCTGGGTGGTCAGGGCGATCGATCTCCTTCATTGTCCTCTGTCTCTTCCACCTGGCCCTGGGAAGTCAGGGCGATCGATCCGGTCTCCACCGCAGCGCCTCGGATGCTCTTTGATCTTCGCTGGCGGTTGAGACCTCTTGTCCTGTTCTGAGGCGTGAGGTCGTTGTACATATGTAATCCCCAAACATTCTAACATGCTTATACATATGTAGGTTATGGGAAATATGATTAATATAAACCACAGCCCCCCCCCCCCCAAACGACTAAGAAAAGGACAATTAAAGAAAGTCCACAGTTTAAGATAATTACTATGACATACTAACTGTTAAACCTCTTGACAAGGAAGAAACTTTCCAGCAGCTGTGCTCCTGTAGAGAATTCAGTGGTAATCATAACAGCGTAGTAATATCACAAGTCAGTCTTAAAACTGTCACAGCACCATCTGATAAAATAGTCAACAACTTTTGGTTAGTTTGCATCAGTCCTTGTGCTGTCTGGGTTTTAATCTTCTCCCGAATCTGCTGTGGGTCTGCTTGGGTGTCCTGGTGGGGCCTTCCTGTAAGGAATCTGCAGCTTGGGGAGGAGAGTGGTTATTTGTTCCCTGCAGGGGGGCTGAGTCTTTTTTCTTGGGAGGTCTACCCCGCCGAGGTGCTCTCGCCAACCGTGCAGGTTCGTCTCTCAACAAGAAGGCAGGTTTAAGTCTGTCACTGCTGACTGTTTCTTTTCTGTCCCCTAAATCAAGCACAAAATGCTTATCACCAGGTTCCAGCACTCTGAATGGTCCATCGTATGGTGGACGAAGGGTTGGTTTTAAAGCTTCATGCCTAACAAAAATGAATTCAGCGTTTTTTAAAGCTTGGGGGACAAAAACCCGTGGAAAAGAGTGATGTGCCGGTCCGGGGAGAGTGTCCGGTCCGTTGTTGCCTAAAAGCCTCAGGGCTGGAAGATGCCCAGGCTCTGGGTTCTCTGGTAAAAATTCACCTGGGAGTCTGAGAGGTTGTGCAAAAACTAATTCTGCTGGGGAGGCGTCTAGATCCTCTTTCGGCGCGGCACGCAACCCCAATAAAACCCAGGGGAGTTTATTTACCCAATTTGTATCCGTTAGTGAGGCTCTGAGGGCGGCCTTTAAAGATCTGTGAAAGCGCTCGCGTAACCCATTAGCCTGAGGGTGATAAGCGGTGGTGCGGTGAATTGTCGCCCCTAAGCTGCTGGCCATGGCTGACCAAAGCTCTGAGACAAATTGAGGCCCCCTATCGGACGTGATGTCCGATGGGACGCCGAAACGTGCCACCCAGTTTGTCAAAAAAATGCGAGCGACTTCCTCCGCTGTGGTTGACGCCAGAGGGACCGCCTCAGGCCAGCGCGTAGTACAGTCTATCAATGTTAACAGATGTGTGAAACCTTGGGAGGAAGGTAGTGGTCCCACGAGGTCGACATGAACGTGGTCGAACCTTCTAGGCTGGGATTCGAAAAGGCTCTAGAGGGGCTTTTGTGTGTTTGTGTATTTTGGCGCACTGACAAGACATGCAAGTTTTTGCCCATTCCTTTACGTTTTTGCGCAGGCCGGGCCACACAAACTTTTCGGCAACCATTTTAACCGAGGTGCGCACACCCGGGTGCGCGAGGGAGTGAATTGAGTCGAAAATACGGCGGCGCCATGCAGCTGGGACTACCGGGCGAGGTCGGCCGGTTGAGATGTCGCATATTAGGGGGGGTTCACCGTCGCGTAAACCCCTTTCCTCCAGCCTTAACCCTGTTGGTCCAGACAGGAGTGCGCGCACGTCTGCGTCGCTGCTTTGTTCCTCCGCCATGGCTGCGTAATCTATACCTACGTGAATAGGGGCCGCGTACGCGTCTGCGTTGGCGAAAAGTTCTGCGGCTGAGGTAGTATAATCTGTCTCCTCGCGCTCTGGCGATGTCACAGCGCAAGAGAGGCAGTCTGCTACCACGTTAAGTTTGCCTGCTACATGTTGAATGTCTGTGGTGAACTCTGAAATTGCAGCTAGCTGTCTTTGTTGCCTGCCTGACCATGGTTCTGAAATTTCAGCCATCGCAAAGGTGAGCGGTTTGTGGTCTACAAAAGCCGTGAAACGCCGCCCTTATAACCAGAACTGGAAGTGGCAGATGGATAAATGAAGCGCTAGCAGCTCCCTGTCAAAAGTGCTGTATTTACGCTCAGTTTGGTTTAACGATTTGCTGAAAAATGCCAAAGGTTGCCAGGTTCCGCCAACGTGTTGTTCCACAACTGCCCCTATGGCCAGATCTGAAGCGTCTGTGGTTAGCGCAATGCAGGCCGAGGGATCAGGGTGAACCAACAATGTGGCGTTAGCTAGAGCACTTTTTACTTCCGCGAAGGCGCGTTCGCGCTCCGGGGTCCATTCGACCGCGTTGGAAGGTTTTTGTTTCTTGAGCGCGTCATATAGGGGCTGCATGAGTTGAGCTGCACGGGGGAGGAAACGGTTGTAAAAATTAACCATTCCCAAAAATTCTTGCAGCGATTTGACCGTTTGTGGCCGTGGAAAATTTTTTACTGCGCGAACTTTGTCTGGCAGTGGGACTGCCCCCTTCGGTGAAACTCTGTGTCCCAAAAAATCAATTTGTGACACGCCGAATTTGCATTTGGCTGGATTGATTATTAACCCGTGCTCTTCTAGTCTTTGAAAAACCACAGTGAGATGTTGTTCATATTCTTCCTCCGACGAGCTGGCTACCAGCATATCGTCGAGGTAGACGAACACGAAAGGGAGATCGCGTAATACCGCGTCCATCATCCGCTGAAAGGTTTGAGCAGCGCCTTTAAGGCCAAAAGGCATCCGCAAAAAGACCGGAGGGGGTTATTACAGCTGTTTTAGGAATGTCTTCCGCTCGAACGGGGACTTGGTGGTAGCCGTGGACCAGGTCTATTTTAGAAAAAATGCGCGCACCCGCCAGATGTAGTGAAAAATCTTGGATGTGAGGAATTGAGTAGCGGTCATGCGCTGTCGCATTGTTTAATCTGCGGTAATCGCCGCACGGTCTCCAAGAACCGTCGGATTTTGGGACCATGTGTAGTGGCGACGCTCAGGGGCTTTTTGAGCGTCTGATAATGCCTAGTTTTTCAAGGGTGGTAAACTCGTCCCGAGCTATGGCGAGCTTGGTCGCGTCTAAACGCCGAGCTTTGACGAATACGGGTGGGCCTGTTGTGGGAATAAAGTGTTCAACCCCGTGCTTAGCCACTGTAGCTGAGAATATGGGAACTGTGAATGCTGGAAATTGGGTGAGGAGTTGATCAAACTTACCTCCTGCTGTAGTGACGTTGGCCTGCACGGGTGGTGGAGAAACTTGAGCTGAGCAGGGAATAGAAGAAAACGACAGTGCATTAACCAAGTGTCTATTTGCTAGATCGACTAACAGCCCATGTGCACACAAAAAATCAGCGCCTAACATGTTAAAACTCACCGCCGCTACAATAAATGTCCATCTGTAGTTGCGGCCATGAATGCAGAGGGGCAGGCTCCTTTCACCGTAAGTGTCGATGATGGAGCCGTTGGCTGCCGTAGCTCCATTGCCCCGGGGGCCCATGGCCCGGTCTGTGTGGGAGGGCATGATAAAACTCAGTTGAGCTCCGGTGTCAATTAGGAACTGTTTGCCGGTGTGTCCGTCAGTTACATAGAGAAGCTTGTTTTTTTCGCCGAGAACCGCAGCCGTTAACGGTTCTCGGCTTTGGCGTTTCCCGGAATCTTGAACTTGCAGGGGGGGAACGCATTTGTAAGCCTTCTCGGCGAAATGGTGGTGGTAATAACAGATGTCGCTCCGTCTGTTGCGTCTTGGTCGTGTCGCCGCCATGGTGGGCGGGCTCTGCTCAGTGGTATGTGGCTCCCCGTTGCTCTGGGCATCAGCGCTGAGATCTGCAGATGCTGCTGTGGCCGTCTGTTCACTGCAGGCATTGATGAGTCGCTGCACTTCGCGAGCCAGCGCGTGGAAGTCTTGCTGGGTGCTGCACCGCATGTTGACAAGCGTCCCTCTCATGTGTGGCAGCAGAGTACTGAGGAAGATATATTGGAAGAGGAAGTTGTCATTGTCCTCTTCCTTGAGCTGCAGCATGTCCTCCATGAGGGCCTTGGGTCTGCATCCTCTGTGGCCGTAGATCGCCAGGATCCTCTCTGCTCTCTCCTCGGCTGAGGGGACGAAATTCTCCCCGATGGTCGCCTTCAGTTCTCTATATTTGTCCTGGGCAGGCGGTCGCTGGATTATGCTCCGCGCACATCTCGAAGTGGCAGCGTCGAGTTTGGCAACGATGTGATAAAATTTTGTGTCGTCAGCCGTTATGCCCGCCAGTGCAAACTGAGCCTCAGCTTGCTGAAACCACGAGCTCGGGTCTACCTGCCAGAATTCCGGCAGCTTGACGGTGACGGCGCTTGTGTGGGCCGTCCCTGATGTGTCCGCAGGGTGAGAGCGCCTTCCTTCGGTTCTCGCGGCGGAGCTGGTGCTCGGTTGAGCCCTCTCTGTAGCTTCTGCCGTGGGGGAACGTCGTCCATCTGTTCCCCTGTCTGCATGGGCGCCGGCGTCTGCCTGGGTCGCCTCTGATGAGTCAATCGCGGGAGAACGCCTCTGTTCCATCCTCGCGTCGGGGTCACCAGTGTAGAAGAGCTTGGAATAACGAGGCGATGTGATTTATAAACCAAAGTTTATTATCAGCTTCGCTCCTCTAACAAGTCTCATCTCAGTGCAGAAGCAGAATAAGAGGTCGAACACATTCAGACCTACATATTTAAACCCACACACCTAGGATTATTCTTGTTCTCTGCTATTAATGCAGAATAATAAGTTGTTCTAGCTTTTCTAAGAATTTTTTTTATAAATTAAAAGGTGATTTCTCCAAGCTAAATAGATTTCATCTAAATTGGTGGAGCCACAATGGCTGACAGGGGAGAGGAAAATCATTTGGTCGCTGATATTTTAAAAAAAATCAATTTTCCAGACGGACTTTTCAAGAAAAGTTGGATTATTGTAAAAAGAGGTCAGTCAACCCTGAAGCCAGTAGGCCCGTGTCAGCCACGGAAAGGATTTGTCCGTCACTTCCATATTAGCAACGAGTGGTATCCTTGGATTACAGGCTCCAAGGAGTGCTGCAGATTATCTTGCTGGGAATGCCAGTTGTTTGAACTGATCAAGTAGATACTTGAGCTGTCTACTGTCACACCATGACAATTTAGGCAGCGTTTGTCAAATGTATAAAATTGGTCTAAAATGCTGGGATACACCAAAATTTTCACTTTTGGCCGCATGCATTGGGTATCCATAAAGACTTGGACATATACATAACGTATTGACTTATATAAAATATTTCCATAACTTATAAGTATCTTAAACCAACTAATGCTTAGCGTGATGAAGACATTCACAACTTATGCGCAACAATAGTCTAACTTCTGCGTAGAGCAGTCATGCCAAACTGCCGCTGCTTCCTGATCTATGAATCCTAGGTGTGCGAGAAATGATCTCTGTTCAACCACGATGATTCTCCCCTCCAAAGACCACGGCGGGGGAGGCGTGACCGACCTGGCAAAGCTGTCAAATTTGTCATGTCAGTCACACCTAAAACAGCTAATGTGACACGTCAGGAACATCAGATGACAGTTGTCACAACCTGGCTCAAAGGCACGCTAACTGATGGCGATAAAAAAGTTTATTTTCAATAAACTGAAAACCAAAAAACAAGAATAATGCAGGGAGTGTGCTTTTCCTGGGAGCCACAGCTGTGATACAGGGCACAAGTCTGTGCCCTGTATCCCAGCAACAGCTTGTCACTCACAGCTCATCACTTCTGCTTTTCCTGTGGTCAGACTTTCTACTTCTATCTATCTATCTATCTATCTATCTATTCTATATAGCTACATACATGGACAAAATTGTTGGTACCCCTCTGTTAATGAAAGAAAAACCCACAATGGTCACAGAAATAACTTGAATCTGACAAAAGTGGTACTAAAAAAAATTCTATGAAAATTAACCAATGAAAATCAGACAATGCTTTTGAATTGTGGTTCAACAGAATTATTTTAAAAACAAACTCATGAAACAGGCCTGGACAAAAATGATGGTACCCTTAACTTAATATTTTGTTACACAACCATTTGAGGCAATCACTGCAATCAAACGGTTTCTTTAACTGTCAGTGAGACTTCTGCACCTCTCAGCAGGTATTTTGGCCCACTCCTCACGAGCAAACCGCTCCAGTTGTCTCAGGTTTGAAGGGTGCCTTCTCCAGACGGCATGTTTCAGCTCCTTCCACAGATGTTCAATAGGATTTAGATCAGGACTCATAGAAGGCCACTTTAGAATAGTCCAATGTTTTGCTCTTAGCCATTCTTGGGTGTTTTTAGCTGTATGTTTTGGGTCATTATCCTGTTGCAAGACCCATGACCTGCGACTGAGACCAAGCTGTCTGACACTGGGCAACACATTTCTCTCTAGAATACCTTGATAGTCTTGAGATTTCATTGTACCCTGCACAAATTCAAGACACCCTGTGCAAGGTGCAGCAAAGCAGCCCCAGAACATAACAGAACCTCCTCCATGTTTCACAGTAGGGACAGTGTTCTTTTCTTGGCATGCTTCATTTTTGCGTCTGTCAACATAGAGCTGATGTGCCTTGCCAAAAAGTTCCAGTTTTGTCTCGTCTGTCTGTAGGACATTCTCCCAGAAGCTTCGTGGCTTGTCAACATGCAGTTTGGCAAATTCCAGTCTGGCTTTTTTATGATTTGTTTTCAACGGTGGTGTCCTCCTTGGTCGTCTCCCATGAAGTCCACTTTGGCTCAAACAACGACAGATGGTGCGATCTGACACTGATGTACCTTGACCTTGGAGTTCACCGTGAATGTGTTTAGATTGTTCTGGGCTCTTTTGTTACCATTCGTATTATCCGTCTTTTCCATTTTTCATCAAGTTTCCTCCTGCGGCCACGTCCAGGGAGGTTGACTACAGTCCGGTGGATCTTAAATTTCTTAATAATATGTGCAACTGTAGTCACAGGAACATCAAGCTGCTTGGAGATGGTCTTATAGCCTTTACCTTTAACATGCTTGTCTATAATTTTCTTTCTAATCTCCTGAGACAACTCTCTCCTTTGCTTCCTCTGGTCCATGTTTAGTGTGGTACACACCATGTCACCAAACAGCACAGTGACTACTTGTCACCCTTTAAATAGGCCGACTGACTGATTACAAGTTTGTAGACACCTGTGATGTTAATTAGAGGACACATCTTGGTTGAACATGTCCCTATGGTCACATTATTTTCAATCTTTTCTAGGGGTACCATAATTTTTGTCCAGGCCTGTTTCATGAGTTTGTTTTTTAAAGTAATTCTGTTGAACCACAATTCAAAAGCATTGTCTAATTTTCATTGGTTAATTTTCATAGAATTTTTATTTATTACCACTTTTGTCAGATTTAAGTTATTTCTGTGATCATTGTGGGTTTTTCTTTCATTAACAGAGGGGTACCAACAATTTTGTCCACGTGTGTATATCTACAGTATATCTATATCTATAAATTTAAGAAATCTCTGTGTGTCTGTCTGTCACGATCATAGGACATCATAGGCCGGCCTATGATGTCTGCCTGATGTCCTATGATGATCCTATGATCTCAGGCTACATAGGACTCGCGATGCTGTCATATAGACAATAGGACTGGCTACCTATGATGTAGTGTCCTATGATGCCTGCCTTGATGTCTTTATGAAATCATATAGACCATCACTCACTGTGCCTGCCTACCTATGATGTAGTGTCCTATGATGCCTGCCACAGGAGAAGACCCTTCACCATCATAGGGTACGACAGACAAGGGATGCACAGACAGATAGGAAACATGTGGCAGTGCCCCATGCACATGCTGAGTCACTTGAAGCCTGAAATGCCCGCAAAGCGAGCAACGCTGCACGCCAGGCAAGGCACAGACAAGCTGAGACCCAGGAGATGCGGAATAGATGGCTGGCCGCCAACGCTGCACACCAGGCAAGGCACAGAGAAGCTGAGACCGAATAGGACACACTACTTTAAACCACACCCATTCGAAGCAGTAAATCTGGAAATCTCACTCAGTAAGGCAGAAGGCACTCCAGAAATACAAGAAATCTGTCAGTGTGTCATTCTGTCACCCAATTAAGAATAGGACACCCTACTTTAAACCACAACCATTCCAACCAGTGCCCATGAAGAATGGCAGTCTACACTACAAATGTGTAAAATGCCAAGCAAAGCGTTGATTTTCTCTGGGTGCTCCGGTTTCTGGGTTTCGATGGGCATGTACGGGTCTTCCTGAACAGGGTCAAAAGCCACTTTTTGCACAGATCTGTTTGCATGTCTGATCCTGTGCATGAACTGGAATTACAACGCACCTATCCCTCAACCAGTCATCTGAACGAAGAAGAAGAAGAACAAGAAGACCCACCAGATGGAGAGCAACAGAGTGAGGAGAACTGCTGCACATCAGAAAAGATGCCGTGAAGATGGAACACCTCGGGTTCGAGCAGGACACCGCAGGCATGACTGTGAACAACACAGGCGTCTCAGACAGGAGGAGACCCTTCAGCAACGGGCATGCAGAAATACTTGCTTATACTTGGTTTCTACGGGCATGGATGGGTATGCACGGGTATGTACTAGTATTTTTTAATAGCAGTCTCTAAAAACCAGTGGACAGGAAATGTACTCTAGCATTGGTAGCAGCTCTGGTAGCAGCTTGTCCTATAGCTTGAAAGTGCTCAGATACATCCCTGACAGGTCCCGTCATATGAATAAATATGTGTTTAGCTCTCTGTGTGTGTGTGTGTGTGTGTGTGTGCGTGCGCGCGCGCACATGCGCGCGCACTACAGGCAGAGTTCTGTATGAGTTTTTCTTGTGAACCAGCATTACAAATTTACCATTATAGGGAAGCTGTAAGTTAGAAACCTGTTCAGTAAGTTACACATAGGTTCAAAGAGCGTTACTCATATTAGAAATAATTTTGGGGTGCGCTAGATATTAATCTCGACGTACTTAGACTTTTGAGTAACTATGAGTCACTGACAAGTAATGTGTGTGAACGAACGCCTAACTTCCCTACAACCTTTGCTCCGCGAATGTGGGACATATCAGCCATGTACTGGATACGTCAGAAAATTTTCAGAGGAGCTTGGCAAACAACGCCGTATACCAGCGTACTTCGACATTCTTCAGCGTTCTTCAGCATGCTCTTAACTTAGACAAAACATAGCCATAACTGATTCGACATACACCACCGTATTCTCCAAATTTTTCATACGTTTTGCAAACGCTGTCTAAATCATCTAGGTGTGACAGGGCCTTAACCAAGGCATCAGTGAGACACCAAAGCACAGCCGCCAGCCGGACACTTACAAGCAACAGTACTTTTAAGCCTTTGGGGAAACAAGAGTGAATCTGCAGCTCAATGAACAAGTGCACAGGGAAATGGAGCTCCACAACAAAAAGGTAAAGATTTTTAAAACTATAATTTTTTAGTTAGTTATCTTTAACATGCTTTGTGTGGATGGCCCTATAGGTTATTTTTATGGTGCTTGGTATGAATGGCACTTAAATTGGGTAGATCACCACTGAAGGCCAAGTTGTAAAATACATGGTCCACCACTGCTTTTGTTCAACTACTTTGTAAGACTAAAGTAGAAAAGTGTAATGGACTTACATTTACAGTTAGGAGATAAGACCGCTGTTATGTCTGGAAAACAGCACAGCGGAGGCGGCCGTTGTACTGAACAATAACTTTATTACAGGATAGTTATTTACAGCACGTGTTGCAGTGTGCTAACAAACAAGCTAACTCTAAGCTACCAGGCTACTGTTGGTACTGAGGCGGAGTGCCAAAGAGGACGACTTCTGCCAACAGTCCCCTCAAATAGGCACGGCATGCTGACATCACCCATGCGTCCGACGTCACGTCCATGGCATCTATTGCTAACATGCCCATATCCAACATCTACCTCCCCCCCGGAAAAGTCCAAAGCATTATCAATGTTATGAGCTCTTAATTCACAGCAGCTTTCTCTTTTCTTGTTTTTTACACACACACTCAAACAGAAACTGGGCCACCAGGTGGGCTGCCGGTTAACCCTGCACAACTGTGTGGATTATTATGCCAGTACTGTTAAACATATCAAAAACAGAGTTACTGTTACAGTTCAACTTTAGGGGCCTCAGTCGAGCCCGCGGTGGGCACGCCCCTGGGGGCGCCAGTTGCAGCGAGCCTGGCTGCCATCTCACCGGAGTTGTGGCTCGCTCGTCAACAATGTCCCAGCCCGGGTCCCATACCAGCTGGGTTGGCTCCAGCTCTGTGTATTGATCTGAGGCAGCTGCTCTTACCTTCCGCAGATGGCTGGTGCTCCATCTCGAACTATCGGCCATCTGGACAGTGGCTGGTCTCCTCCATGCAGCAATTCTCATCCACGATAACGGGACCCTCTCTGGGTCCAGGCGGTCGGATCGTTGGACCTGAACCCAATCAAGTAGTGCACGCAGCGATCGGTTCAGCTGCACTCGGCGTTGTTGCTCTCTCATCTGTGATGCTGGTTGCTGGTGTGGCAGCGTGCCATTCATGCCGGCGGCAGGATGTGCCCTCGGTTGGCGTCGCTCCGCTAGGTCCTGCTGGGCCACAAACTTTCTATCCCGCTGTGCTGCGGCGGTTCCCTGAAGGTGATCCTCGACGAGGATGTGAGACAAGTTCGGCTTCTGCTCTCTCTCTCCTGGTGCTGGTTGTGGTCGAGGTGATTTGTCACTGTCATCTGCGACAGGATGCAAGCCAAGTTGTCTTCCTTCACTGGGGTCCCCCTTCTCCACAAACTCCCTCTCCTGCAGCTCCATGGCGGCTCCTTGAGGCTCATGCCGGGTGAGGATCGGAGGTGAGTCTGGTTTTTGCGCTCTCTCCATGCCGTGTTGTCTCTCTGTGCTGTATTCTTCAGCTGTACTCACGTCTGCGAAATCATACTGTCCCTCCGGCGATGAGGCTGCAGCTCAAGAATGCTCATGCTGTGCTGGGACTGGCTCCAGGTCCTGTGTGGCTGCAGACTGGGGCTCTTGTGGCTGCTCCAGTTCTACTGGGTTCTGCTCGGTGTGCGGTGCAAGGCAAGGAGTGGCTGCATCCACGTCTGTGTGCAGCAGACTTGAGTCGTCGTCATCCAAGCTGAGTTTACCACTGGGTTGTTGCACTGTGGTGCCCTGCTGTCCCGTGGTGTCTACCTTGGGGCCCTCCCAAAAAGCAATGCCACCTGGGCCGTCATCTTCAGCTGGGCTGCTAATTCCATCACGTTCGTCTCCGATAGGTGGTGCAGCGTCCCCAACAGCACTATCCATAGCCATTTCATTTCACCGAGCCTGCCCTGTCTGAACGTCCAACCGTTCCAGCAACATGTGCTGTATCAACAGATTTGTGACGTACCACTCCAGCTGTGACTGTATTAGCCTGTCCTCTGTGTGTCCAAACTCACATGTGCTAGCCAAACAACAAAGGGCAGCTACGTACTGTAGGACCGACTCGTCCGGTCGCTGTCAGCGCTGGTAAAACACAAACCTCTGGGCCATCACGTTCTGTGAGGCAATGAAATGCTCAGCCATCAAGACAGCACATTCACTGAAAGTCTCCACAGGGCCCAGTGCCTCCAACCTTCATTGTCCCTCGAGGTCAAGGCAGAAGCATATCACAGCATGTAGACTACTCTTGCTAGCATTAGCTACGCCCCTAGCCGACACCAATGCCTGAAGCAACTCAAACCAATGGGGTCACGGGATGGGCAGCTCACCTGAGATGTCGAGGAACAGTGGCAGTGGCGTCAGACACGCTTCCATCTTAAGGAAAATAATCAGTTTTCCTCTAGAAGATTAAGTTTACTCCTTGCCACTAATTGTTATGTTTGGAAAACAGCACAGCGGAGGCGGGTGTTGTACCGAACAATAACTTTATTACAGGATAGTTTTTTACAGCACGTGTTGCAGTGTGCTAACAAACAAGCTAACTCTAAACTACCAGGCTACTGCTGGTACTGAGGCAGAGCGCCAAAGAGGACAACTCCCACCAATAGCCCCCTTAAGTAGGCACGGCGTGGTGACGTCACCCATGCGTCCAATGCCATGTCCGTGGCGTCTATTGCTAACATGTCCATATCCAACAACCACCTAAAGTGTAATGGTAATATTGCTCCATGTTAACAGGAGGCATTAAAAGGCTGAACTTTGAAATCCTTCAATTGTGAAATGTCACTCATATGTTTGTGCATGTTAAATTACTATGTACAATTTTTTAGATAATTTGAAATTTAGGAAAAATGCACTCAAAAACAGTTGTAGTAAAACATGGAAGACATTAGCTTAAACAGTCTACAGTCATAAGAGTCTCAGAAAAAAGAAAAAAGAAAAAAAAACGTACTAAGAGTCATAGAGTCTCCGAAACTGGCTAAGTCTACCGGGTATTTTATTTTGAAAAATTACCAGCTATTCTCTCCCTTCTTGTGTCTGTCTGTGCAGTCTTGATGCACACCTACATATCTCAAGCTGGTTTTATGCTTTGTGGTTCTGTTTGAGTGTGAGGCTTGTGTGACGTAAATTCCGTCATCCTCTCCAGTCTGCTAGGCTCCGCAGGGTCCCTCTGTGGCTGTGCACGTGCAGCTGAAATTTTAGGGTAAAACTGCAGGTGATGGTTATAAATGCATCAAACACTGACATAGTCCATTAATTGTAAGCCCCCCCCCCCTCGACTCCACCAAAAAAGGTTGGGGACCACTGTTTATATCATTGTTGAGTACACATTATAATGTGCTGCACTGCAACACAAAGGCCTTGTTCTAATGGGGCTTTTACCTATTTTATATTCATTCTGTAAGTCAGGTGTGCTCACATGTATTCCATCCAGATAAGACGAGCACTGCTCCTTAACCTTCACTCTTAAGAAAGACTGGGAATGTTTTGAATGCAGGGACCCTCTCTTAAAAAAAAAAAAAAAAAAAAAAAAAAAAAAACTCTTTTCAAGCCTTGGGGGTCTCTGCGGACGTAGATAGCAAAGGCTGTTCTTAAGCCTTGGGCCTCTGTAGACACCGAATCATCGCAGTCTTATGAGAGAATCCACTGTGAATGACTATACTAAACCAAGAGAGGTCATACTTAAAAAAAAAATGTCTTTCTCAACAAGCATGTCTGCTACAAATGTGATTGCAGGTACTGTATTTGTTTAGGTATGCATATAAATTAAAGGCTGTATCAAATGGTGCCATTAGTTCATAGCAATTTTGAGGCATATCATCAAATCCTCGGTAGCAGGGGTGACTTAAACAAATTATGCATAAATATACTTACTACTGTCTATAGAGTGCATCAATAATAACTTGCCAAACTGGACCAGTTCTGCAAAATCTGGCGCCTAAAACCAAGCCCAGCAAAAACCGTCTCCAGTGTATTCCATCTCCACAATGCAAAAGCTGCCAGAGAACTAAACATCCACCTGAGCGGACTCAAGCTTAAGCATGCCCCAAATCCAACTTATCTTGGAGTGACCCTTGATAGGACCTTATCCTTCAAGGAACATCTAAAGGGGACGGCTGCTAAGGTGAAGGTACGAAACAACCTGCTCTGCAAGCTCGCTGGTGCAAAATGGAGGGCGGCAGTCTCCACCCTGCGCACCTCAGCACTGGCCCTTTCATACTCTGTAGCAGAATATTGTGCCCCTGTCTGGTCCAGGTCATCTTACACACACCATGTAGACACCCAGCTCAACACAACCATGAGAACTATAACTGGAACAATCCGCTCAACACCACTCCCCTGGCTCTCTGTACTGTCAAACATAGCCCCTCCACACATCCGGCGAGCAGCATTAACTCAAAGGATGCTCCAAAAAGTTAAAGATTCTCCTCACTTACCAATCCATGCAGATATCTACATTCCACCCACTGCCCGACTTTCATCCAGACGGCCGATTTGGAAAAACCCTCCCCCAGCTGACTTTACCATCCAGACAGCTTGGCAAGAGGAATGGGAGACCAAGGAGGTCCCAAACAAACAGCTGGTGATAAACCCCAACCAACAGGTCCCGGGCACCAACCTCCCAAGGAGACAGTGGTCTACACTCAATCGCTTCAGGACTGGACATGGCCCCTGCTTGGCCAGCCTTCACAGATGGGGCAGTAGCCCTAGCCCACTGTGCGCATGTGGAGAGGAGCAAACAATGGAACACATCATAGAGGCTTGCCCGCTCCAAAGACTGGAAGGAGGATTACACACCCTCCATACAGCAAACCAGGAGGCAACTGCTTGGCTTAAGGACTTTGCATTCGCTAAATAAAAATAAATAATCAATAATAAAATGCTGTTTTCGTTTTTAATAATTTTCCTGCCATTTCCAGGCTGGGAGCACAGGTACTGAATGTCACAGCTGGGTTGTCGTGGCAACGTCAGCAGACTGAACTCCTCTTTCACATAAATTTAACACTCGTTGCATCTTAGCTCCAGCTGTGGCTGTAACACAGAGACATACAGTGTAGCCTGTTCTTCCTCACACTCTGTCTGACTCTTGATGCTTGTTTTTAAAGGTTATGAAGCAGTGAGGAGCACAACAAGCTCCTGGCCTGCAGCAACATGTGGCTCGAGAGGCTCAATATTGTGTTTACTGTGAGAAAGAGAGGCAGAAATGGACAAGACGTTTTGTCAATACATAGTTATGCAACATAAAACACAAAGTCTTTTATCAACTTGATTAATTTTACCTTTTTAGCAACCTTTCTTTGATTGCCAGACTATCGCTGCAAAAACAGGAGCAAAAATTCAAGAGATCTTACTATTGTGCTGCCAGCTAGAAAAGAAATTAAATTTAGGAGAGCTGGAGCTGTTGTTGTTCTCAGTGAGAGTAAACATCATTCGAATTATTGGTGACCTGAACTTTATTTGACCTCATGGATCTCAAGTCCATTTGCCTGTGTTCTTGCCCAGCAGCTTTTCTTTATTGGCTTCCTTTTACTTTTTGATCATGTTTCATTTTCCTGTTCTGCTGATTGCGAGTAAATGTTGAAAATCTGTTTCACCCCTCACCTTAAGATGATGCTGAAAAAAACCCGTTCACAACACAATGCCTTGGGTTTGTGTTATCAAGTGTAAAATGCGGGAGCAGCCACTTGCTTTAGTTGCAGTATAATCTCCAGGCTTCAAATTCTCATAATTGTATTAAAATCTCTGCTTGTTTTCACAGTTTTATTTAGTTTAAATGAGGCAAAAGGCCGCACAAAGAAACATTGAAAAGCTTGTTGATTAAAGGAGAGGTTTTGATTTGAAGCTCTTTTCAGTGGGGTATGCAGCATTTGCAGAACAGTTTCCTTTTAGATTGCATTTTGTCTTTGATTTTAATTGCTGAGCTTGAAGAGAAGCCTAGAAAAAAAGACATAACACTTTTTTGGTCAAGTATTACCAGAAGGAATTATAACTAGGGATGAGTTGATACCACTTTTTCAAGACCGATACTGATACTGTGACTTTGAGTGTCAGCAGATACCGATCCAAACCCGATACCATCTCTCTTATTTAAAACGAACAGTACAGAACATACTTTGGTAATGACTGGTTGCATTTTGCACACATACAGTATAAAAACATAAATTTAAAAGTCAAAGAATACATTACAAATTTGACTCGGTTCAGCAATGCTGCTGCTTTTTTAATTTTAAACTTTCCAACATTGGCAGCATTTCACTGGTCAGCCGATGGTTAGCGATACCGATCCAGCCATTTTGCCTGGATCGAACCGGATACCAATACGGCAGATCGGATCGACTCATCCCTAATTATAACCTAGATATACTTTTTGACATTAAATGACCTCTAGTAGTCATAATAATAGCAACACGTGACATGGTAGGTAGAGTTGTAATCTGTATAAAGTAGCCATTCAAATTTGCTGAACCTCAACCATTTCCCAAACCCAAACGAGTATTTTTAGTGCCTAACCACAAAAATTACCCTAGCCTTAACCACTTAAAAATCTGTATTTATGCATGCAGGAAGTTCATGGTGCACGGAGCTGGCAAGGAGAGAGGACCCAGATGCAAGGAGGAATTCAAATTCACAGATTTATTTATGGAAACAAACAAAAGCCCATGATATAAACAGAAAAGCAACTAGCTGATAACACTGTGATAACTATGAAAGCAGAAGCACTCTAAAATAAACAAACTCAGGAGGAGCTAGGAAAGCATTCAGAGAGCGCATACCTCTGCCAAGGCTCCTTCCATCCCTCATGGATCACCTCTAAAATGTAATGGGTTCGTGTGTAGGTCATGAGCCAGTTCTGGTGAAAATTGCATCACAGTCTATCCACTAGTTTTGGAGGATTCTTGCTAACACACTGTGAGAAGATAAGAGCCTTGGTGGAGGTCTGCATTCTCGGGTCATCAACATGTTATGTATTCCTCTTTAGGCCAAGGACCATCTCTGGTGAAAATTTCACCAAAATTTGTCCATTAGTTCTTGCGTAATCCTACTAAAAAACAGATAAACAAACAAACAAATAGACAGACAAACCACCCTGACTGCATAACCTCCTTCGCGGAGGTAATAAACTAAGAAAGAGACAATCAAAGGATGGGGAACAGCTGAGAGCAATCGGGCAGGTGCAGAGACTCAGGCTAACGAGGGAGACAGACTGGGAAATGAGCCGACAAAACAATTTAAAGGAAACACAGACATTAAGGGAGATTAAAAAAAACAACAACTAGGAAATAGAACCTAAAGGACAAAAACAGGACTGAGGCATAACTAGGAGGAGGCACAGAAAAAAACATGAAACCAGGAATAAAATACCTAAAGAATTACTTGAAATTAAACCCAAAGATAAACTTGCACCGGGGTGATGGCCTAGAGGTAGAGCAGGGATGGGCAACTGGTAGCCGCATGCAACCCGCCCCCTCATCCACGACGGCCTGCCAGTCCATTTCCAAAAATTAATTATTTATTTATATTGTGGGGGCATGGTGTGGGGATTCTCCACCCAGAGAGGGCAACGGGAGAAAGGGGGAACAATGGACTGAAAGAAGAAGTGTCACCGGGGGGTCTCAGTCGGGAGAGTAAGGTCTATTCGCCCCCAGGGGGGAGAGGAGAGAACGCCAGAGCCATTGGAAGAAGAAGAGTGTGAGCGGTGCCGGTGTGATGTTATGATAATGTGCCACACAGGTCTTTGTTCCAAACAATAAATTATAGTCGGAAGTTCCGGGTCTCAATGCATGGAAATAAAAGTATAAAAGGAGAATGCACAGAGACCCAGGAGTGCTTTTGCTGTACTGATATGTTGGAGAAAGAATAAAGTTTGTGTCATTCAGCTCGTTACCTCACTTGCTTCCTTTCTCCACAATATCATGTTTGGAACCGCATTCTTAAATGCAATTATAGAGTCCGCCAGCAGAGGGAGCTCTAATCAAAACCTAATGCCGCTCTATACAAGCGATAGAGCATAGAGCAAGAGTAAGGGCGCCAGTAGCAGGAGCAGCAGTGACAGTGTGCTGCGCACTGGAGTGTTGTCAAGTATGTTTTGCATTCATAGGCTATTCATAGGCTATAAATAGGTTGTCAAGTATGCATCCGCATTCATAGGCTGTAAACAGCACTAAATGTACATAGTAGGCTGCTTTTAAACAAGAATAAATTGTACAGCTGAGGAGCTGTTTGGCAGGTGAAGCTCATGTCAGCAATAAAAAGTTCAGAGCGTGATCGTTGTAATCTGCTTTTTGTTGTTGTTGTTGTTGTTGTTGTTGTTGTTGTGGTTATTCATTTATACCAATGGCTCCTAAACTTTTTTTTAATTTCCCATTTTGGGGAGCCAGACATTACCAAGCCCACACAGCTATTTCATGGCTTCTTTTGTTAATTATCTTCCAGAATTTCTCTTTGCTCACCATTTTGATGGAGTTTTCAAAATTACGTCATGATATAATATTATCCATCCATCCATCTTCTACTGCAGGGCTATTCAATTACAAAATCAGTTGGGCCACAATTTGAAATCAAGACATGTAACTGAGCCGCACATGTTCAGCGATCTAACTCAAGTAGGTTCATTTTGTCTTCTTTTAATTATTTATCTTTTGTTCTTATTAAAGACAAGAATAGAAAGGAGATGTCTTTACCTTCTTAACATGTTTTGACTGTACACTGCAGCCTTCGTCAGAAGAAATGTTCTGATGAAACATCAGAAGAAATGTTCAGCGATCTGTTGAATACGACAAATTTCAAATCAACACAGATTAATATGATGAAAAATATGTGACCCGTGCTGGCAAAATGAGGCACTTTGAGGAAATTATTAAAACTGAGGTAACTTTTTTTTCCATATTATGTATTGAAAGACCTTCAAAATGTTATTTAATTTGTAGAAGTGTGCAAAAACGGACCCAGAAAAAGCCGATTTGTTTATATTTTGGCTAGGTTGAAAACTCGCGTTTGATCGGTCGGAAGTTACTTTTTCCGCCAAAATATATGTATTTTTTAGAAAGTACGATTTCTAAGCTAGGCACTCACGGGGGTTTTCCTGGGACTTGCCGGTAGCAAACAAAGAGTCATGATTTCTCATGCCTGCAGCTCGTAATGACGCGGTGCGCATTCCGACTCATTTTGCCAGCACAGTGTTATGTCGTAATAAGGAGCCAAGGATGAGGCCAGCTGTGGAACTGAACACACGTTTATTGAAGAGGCACAACACAGCACACAGGCGCAGCCGTCAGGCAGAGAGATGACAAAGAGACCACGCCTCCTGCCCACTGCTCTCTTATAGAACCGGAAGGTGGAGCCGCCACCCGTACCTCAAAAATAAAAGTCTAAACTTCTAACACAACACCCACCCCCCTTCACAAAAGCCTAAAAAACACTCACACAGTTTGGACCCACCCCAGTTTGGAACCCGAATCACGCACTAAAAGTAATTAGATAACGCAACACAAATGGCCTAACACAGTCACTCCAAAACAACTAAAACTAGCGAGAGATGGGTAGACTGCCACCTCACCCCACATGGCGAAGCGGGTTATTCTGCCGCTTATTCTTCAAACAAGTCCACTTTAAACAAAATACCACCGTTTCCTAACCTAAACATAACATCAAAATAATCCCCATGAACATATACAAACAACAAACACATAGAGCAAAACATTCTAAAGATACCAAGTAAACTGTGACCCCATGACAATCAATATATAAACACATGCATAACATCTAAACCATACACCAACTATAAAGAACAATGCCCCCTCCACCCCCCAGACTGTCTTCCCATCAGTCCGCCCCAGGAGGAAATTTGCCTCCTGGGCCACCGCTAACTGTCTCGACCCCAGTGCGCCTCCTCTTCGACACCACTGGAAGAGTCCCATGTCCAGGCCCAAGTCCACCAGTCTTCTCCCAGGCACGCCACAGCTCATTCGGGGGCCTCCATGAGCCATCCGACAGTTGGAGATAGGCGTCCTCCCGTCTGACCACCACTTGCAGCCGCCCCTGGTGTTCCGCCATCCACTGCTTGGCCAGAACTGCCGCGACTGTGCCTCCTCCCGGGCCCAGACCACATCTGCGACACCCAGAGGGGCTGTACTCGGCTTGCAGTGTCTCTGCTTGGCATGTCGTTCTACCATGCCAGATAGTCTGGCCCTGACTGCTTTTAACTTCGCTGCCGCCATCGCTGTTGTGGCCCCCTGTTCACTGGCCCATTCCAGCCAAGATCCGGGAACAGATGGAGTCAGCCTCTCGATGTTGCTCGCCATCACAGGCGTCCCTCCATGCCACCCAGTACCTTCGTCCAGGGCGACTTGAGCTCTGGCACAGGGACACTCCTGTGATGGCCCTGGGCGATACTGGTCTTGCTCACTCTCCAGAGTGCCAGGCATGTTCTCTTCCCACACCGCCCCGTCTTCCATTCTCGGGACCAGCCGGTCCCACAAACCACAGCCCAACCACTCCTCCCCAGCATCGCTTTTAATGGTGAAGCCCAGACCATAAAACAGGTCGCATCCTATTATGTTCTCTCCACAGGCTGTCACGATGAACTTCAGGTCACACACTTCGGCCAATTTGTACCGGGCCATCAGTCTCAGTGTTCCCACCGTGGCCAGTCTCCCTCCACCATAACCACAAAGCAGTGCCGAGTCACCTCCAATCCTGTAATGTGGGAAAAAACACCTCACGGTCGCCCAATTCAACATGGAGCCCACCACTCCCGTGTCAGTCAATAATGGCATCACCACCCCGTCCAATTCCATCATACAGTACGTGCGTCCGTTGGTGCTCGGGGACACAGCATGGACAATCGTGGGGGTGGAAGAGTCCTCTTTGTGCCTTGGACTCCCTCGCACGAACTTGCAACATGTCCTGGTGAAATGATGCAAGTGTCCACACTTGCCACAGCGCTTCCCTCTTGCCGGACACTCTCTGGCCTTAAGATAAGATAAGATAAGATAAGATAAGATAAGCCTTTATTAGTCCCACAACGGGGAAATTCCAGGATTGCAACAGCACAGGGATAGCAACACTCAGAGCAACAATCAGAAGGCAAGAAAAAAAGCAAGCAAGCAAGAGCAGCTAATATACATATGTACATATTACTATAAAATATATATATACACACACACAGACACACAGTGCAGAGCATTGTAGCTGGATGGAATAAATATGTAGATATATAAACACCCACAGTACGGAGCATTGCAGCTAGGTGGAATAAATATGTAAATATATAAACCCACACAGTGCGGAGCAATGTAGCTAGATGGAATAATATGTAGATATATAAACACACAGTGCGGAGCATTGTAGCTAGATGGAATAAATATATAGATATAAATATAAACACACCCAGTGCGGAGCATTGTAGCTAGATGGAATAAATATGTAAATATATAAACACACACAGTGCAGAGCATTGTTGCTAGATGGGATGAAACAGCATAACCGTCTACCGTCTTAAAACGGTGCTTCATGGACCCACAACCTATACATATGGGCGTTCCCTGGGCAGACCTCATTTTCACAGCGTTGGCATCGTCCACATCACCCTCCACGCTATCGTCGCTGTCTGGGTCCACTGCATGCGCTTTCGGCTGTGATCCTAGTCGTCGGTGTGACACACTCTCACTCAGCTCCCGTGAGAGTTTATCCGCAGCCTCCAGCTGCTGAGCTAACTCGATGGCCATGGACAGCGTCACTTTGCCCAAGAACGTAAGTAGTTTCAACCTAATCGCAGGGCAGCTGGTATGCTCCGCCAACTGGTCGCAAACTATCTCCTCCTCCAACGGTCCAAACTGGCATTCACTGGCCAACACTCTCAGGTCTGCCACGAACCACCGAACAGACTCGCCAACCCGTTGGCGGTGCTGTCAAAACTGGATTCTGTGGACGATGACGTTTTCCGGGGCGTGAAAATGGCTCGCCATTAGCTCAACCACTTCTTCAAAACTACCACAGTCGCCCACTGTGCTCAAAATTCGCTGTCCCTCCATTCCAAGATTATGAATCAACAATGCATGTGCCCTCAAATTCTCCAGCTTCCCAAGTTTGAGCACCACCATGTACGTCTGGAACACGGCGAACCACCTCGACCAGGGAAAAGGTGGCTCACCGGGAAGCCCCAAAAACAGTCGAACAGGTGAAACACACGTGTCCATACCTGCTTTTATCCTCGTTGCCAAATGTTATGTCGTAATAAGGAGCCAAGGATGAGGCCAGGTGTGGAACTGAACACACGTTTATTGAAGAGGCACACCACAGCACACAGGCGGAGCCGTCAGGCAGAGAGATGACAAAGAGACAACCCCTCCTGCCCACTGCCCTCTTATAGCCACCACCCGTACCTCACAAATAAAAGTCTAAACTTCTAACACAACACACAGGTCACATATACACTTCTTATTCATTGACTTGGTTTTAAATGTGTGCTTGGCACATGACACAGGCACATCAAAAGTGCATAAAAACACAGTAACAATGCTGGGGTTGAGCAGAACTTGAAGTAGTAGAAATATTTTTCCTGTTGAACAACAATTAAATAAATAGAATGGGGGGGGATAAAATTCAGTAAATAACCATTTTGGTCACATCTTAGCAGGCATATCTCAAAGTGCATAAAAATTCAATGTGCATTATTAGTAGCATTAACATTTGTTTTCCTTTTGAAATAAAATATACTACATTCTGGCCATAAATGACCATGGCACATCACAAAGTGCATTTAGGTTCAGGTTACTTTATTTGTACCCGTAGGTAGATTTGTTTTGCAGTCAGGCGACATCCCTTTAGACACATATTTACAAACCACAATTACATTCAACATGAACACAAACACAGGCACACATGAAGCTGACTATAAACATGATAAAAGTACTCAAGGCTCCATCAATCAGGACATAAGACAAAGAGATAAGAGAAAAAACAAAGAGAGAAGAGAGAAGGGTCACATTAAAAAAAAGTTAAAAACTAAGTCAAAAAGATTAAAAACTCAATAAAAGTCTAAAACCCAATAAAAGATTTAAAACCCAAATAAAAACCTACAAAAATAAATAAATATAAAATAAAATTATTAAATAGATAACTAAATTGTGTGCAATATATTACTACATGTTGTTCAACTCTTTGACAGCAGCAGGAACAAAGCTGTTTTTGTAGCGCTGGGTTTTACATTTTGGGACAACAAATCTCTGTCTGGAGGGAAGAAGCTGAAAGTGGCAGTGCAAAGGGTGGGAGTCATCATTTAAAATGGAGGTAGCAATCCTCTGTACCTGTCTGGTGTACTGGGATGTCAGGCTCAGCTGTGACTCACCAAGCAAACGACTGGACCACCTAACTACTTGGTCTAAGGATTTCCTCTGTTTCAGTTTTATCTGACCAAACCATGACACTAAAGAAAAGGATAAAACAGATTCAATAAAAGCCCAATAAAACATTGTCATTATGGTTCGGTCAATTTGGAAGTGTGCAAGTTTCCTTAAACAATGCAAATGTTGCTGACCCTTTTTGCATACCCTTTCGCGGTTCTCTTCAAGGTTTAAATTACTATCAGTAATCGTCCCAAGATATTTGTAACATTGCACACATTCAGTGGTCTGGCCTTTTAGTACAGTGACTTTGTGCCTGGGAGTTTTCCTCCTAAAGGAGGAAAACTATTTAGCTAAATAAAAAAAGAACTGTCAAACACTTCAGTGTACAAACCTCCCAAGAAAAGATTGATAACATTAACAAACACTGCACATCCACTATTGTGGTTTGTTTTGTTTGAAATCACCACATGTGTGCATAGGAACCTCAGGGTACATGCTGGACAGATCACCAGTCCATTGTAGGGCAGGTATAATATCAGTAATTTTAATTCTAACATGATAAAACACTGAGTAGCTTTTATTTTCAATTGCATTTTCAGTTTTAATTGTGAAACTTTTAACTTTGCAGGAAATAATACCCACACACGCACGATAAGTTTACATGTAAATCTGGCCCTTGGGAAGTAAGGAAAAAATTTTGTGTCCCTCACTACCACCAAAGTTGCCCATCCCTGAGGTAGACCATCCGCCCCATAACCAGGAGGAAAGTGGAACTTCCTGCCGTCCAGCTTGGTGCTCAGCAATAATGGAACAGAGGAGGGAAATGTTGGTTACCCAGCCACAGTGAGTGCACAAGTCAAGTGTACTCCCTGTGCCGGTCTCAAGTCTGGATAAAATGAGCAGGGTTGTGTCAGGAAGGGCATCTGGCATAAAAACTCAGCTTCAACTGTAAGAGGACCCCCCCCCCCCCTACTGAGGGACTAATTGTGTCCTGTCAGAATAAATACAGATGATGATGAAACTAAACCTGGAACTAAACAAGAACCATCATAATATAAATAAGACCAAACTAACAGAAACAATTCAGAAAGTGCTCCCCATAACACATTATAAATAACTTACAAAAGCAAGTCTTCCAGGATTTTAACTGTTTTAAAATTAGGGAAACATGGTGACATCACCGTCTGTTTTTACATATTAGTTGGGAGACTTGTTGGGGGGGGGGGGGGGGGGGGGATTGAATTTGTTGTTCAGCCTGCCAGAATACAATGCCATTTTAACTGTCTATTTAGTGAATACATGGCTTAAGCTCTTTGTGGGACAGATAGATGTGACAAGAGATATGCCCACTAGCATATTTAAGACCAAACCCTACTCATGATGAGTTTTTTTTTTCTATGAAATATACAACAACAAAATATGATGTTTTTAATGCAAATGTCAAAATTTCACACAAAAAATGTAATTTAATGTGAATAACATTGTTAAGAGTTTTGTCCTTTATCCTAAGTAGAGCTGCAGTAGCCACAACTAAAAAATTTTCAAACTAAGAATGTAAAGACAACATTCTGACCTCCTGGTCAGTAGGTGTCAGACTTAAGGTGCCTTCACACCTAATGCGAACAGGTGAATTTTTCGGGTGGCATGATTACATTATAACTCAATGTAAATGCGCGAATAGACATGAATTCACTGAGTGAGATGCAGACAGGCGAAGTTGCTTTTATAACTTCTGCAGCAGTGTTCAACCTACTGTGGAAATCTCTAAAATAACGTCATGCTTTAGGTTTACATTATCCGACGGAGGGCTCACCTGACAAAGTTGTCCTTGTCTCCAAAACTTTACATGATGAGTGTTTCCGTTGCTAGCTTGCTAGCCTTGTTAGCACATCCGTGGCAGGAATCTGTGGGTAAATAACTCCGACATCCTGATTCAGCTGAAAAGCTCCCCGTCCTCCTGTCCTCAGGTGAGTGACAGTCTCTTTTTCAAACTAGTCTACTCTCCGATGTTGATGCTTTTACTCCGATGACGGCAGAATCTCAAAGCTAGCGCTATCTGTCGGACGTGATTTTGCGTGTGCTTGCCTCTTTCCATTGACTTTGTATGCATTCATGCCACCCATTCGCGTTTGGTGTGAAGGCACCTTAACTCTTGTCCCAGCTCTTGTCCCACATGTGACATCAACCCAGTTATGCTGTTGGCTGTGACATCCTTATTGGCCATATATATATATATATATACTGTATATACTGTATATATATACACACAAGCTAGGACATGGCTAGTCACCAGGCTAGTCACATTCCATATACATAGATTATATGGAATGTGACTAGCTATTAGATTATATGATTCCAATAAAATATAATGAAAAACTGTTTGTGTATGTTATCACAATGCTGCAGGTGCTGTCAACTATTATAATTATTATGTAGTGCCTCCATTTGCCATGAAAATGTTAGCCATATCGTATCTAGTTTTTATGTCTGGGTTAATGGCTACCAGAGTCTCACTGCCCAAGTGCTCAGATGTCAATATTATGACTATTTCGGACCTGTAAAAAAATTTCAGACCTGTAAAAGTAATTTTCACTTATATACATAATTTTTTGAATAATATAAAGACTAATTGTGCACCTTTCTCAACACTTTTTTGATGTTCTATTATCTCTTAAATATTTGTTTGAGTGAAAATACTCTAGTTCACTTTTAAGTCAGTGGCAAACAACCTTCCAAACTCTCACATTCCCTCCTGGGCTCGTAGTCTCCAGTCAACTTGAGCTTATTATTCTGACTTCACTGCTGTCAGTTTCATTGGTGAGGATACAGAATGCAGGCCTGTCACACAAAAACATGAAGTGAAAGAGGCTGAAAGCAGCAGAGGAGGAGCTGTGGATCCACACTTAATAAAGACATCTTTGAGTGAGCGTTAACGCAGTTAGAGGACAGTATTTCTCTAGCCTTTTATTATGGCATCTCAGTTAAGTTGACTGAATTGCTCAAGATCTTAAAGCAGTTCTGGATGCATTTCATGTCAGACTATTCTCTGAACAGATTCATTTTTGACTGGTACTGTAAATTGACCTGGTTGTGTAAAGTCTGTATTAATTCCTTCCTGAAGATACTGTAAAGCTAAAACCAAACCTGCTGTTAGTGTCTGTCTTTAGATGCCAGTCAGATCCAGTGTTTTATCCTTTGCTGGGTGACAGATGGCGATGCAGCTATAATCAGTATAAGAAAGTATTTTCCGATTAGACTGTGAGGTGCTGTGGTAAGTGTGTTTTGGCAGGAGTGCCACTGCCTTACAGATCGGGCTGCAGTTTACTCCCTATTTAAAGGTACTCTACATCAGCTGAAAATCTGTCTGATGCATAAAGATCATTCATCAAGTCACAATGGTTTTGATGCCATTTAGCTTAAAGACACTCTGTGATTCAGTATCGATGCACTTATTGGGAAATGTCATTAGCACAACTCAGCCAGTGGGTTTTAACAATAAATGAATGTTAGTCTTTTCTGAAGTCCAAGCTGTGCATTGACCAGCACAGCACACAGGCATGCACGCAAATGGTGTTGGAAAAATGCTCTGCAGTAATTCCTTCTGTGACCCCATGATGTGATCTGAATTTGAAAAAAAAAAAAAAGAAAAAATGTCTATAAATTGTGACAATTGATTGTATCCACCAAGCTTTTATCGCTCACATTCTCCACCCTTTTACTTGTGCAAATAAAACTTTATTGCTTTGACCAACAAGCTGTTCAATGAGCTAGGGACGCATAAAAATGTAAGAGGAAGTTTGACGAGTCATAACACAGCTGGGGAACCTATTCATAAGTAGTTAATTTATACCCTGGACCTTTTTGGATTAAAAAAAAGCACTGGATTTGCTCAGTGGCCTTGAAATTAATTTGACATCATCTGTAACCATATGGTCAGGTCTTGTCTTTTGCATTGTTCCCAGTTTTTCCTCCATGACTCCAATTAATTAGTCATTTTAATGGCAGTTTTACATAATTTAATTCAAAGATTCGCATTTATAAAGAAGTTTGTCTGCTTAACTTTATTAATTACAAGGCCAATGAATTTTTATAGTATCTGTTTGTTTAAGATTAAGACTCTTGATGATACATATGTAGATAGAAATGAAAGGAAAGATGAATAGCATAGGGATTGCTCCTTAGTTGCAGTTCTTGTCTTCAGGCTGCAAATTGTGTTGACTAGTCATCATCATTGCTCTGGTGACTTAATCCACAGAGCTGTTTTTCTGGCCGCCGGTAGTGGAGCATGCACAAGAGACTGTCGTATTTCTGGAGTCTTGCATCAGAGGAAACACACAACTCGTGACTCAAGCAAAGCCTCAACTACTGTGGTACATAATACCAAGGGAGGGAAGAGTTGAAAAGCTGTTCCTAATTTTTAGGGCTTTAGCTTATGTTTGATCATCTTTTCTTTTTAGCACTTCTGATATATGATTCAGTTGCAGTGCATCTGATTCCAAACCAAAGCTTCAACTAATGTGTGCATTAGTTGAAGGGGATGTTCAGAACTGTGTCATACAAATCATATGGATCTACATTAAAAAAAAAAAAAAAGCAAACAGGATGCAAATTTAGCACGTTACTGCAGCCATTTGGTAACCTTTGATGACTGGTAGCTCTTTGTACTGCAAACCTGCTTGCCCAAAACGGTCCTCAAACTTTGGCTGAAGTTTGCTCTATTACTCATTTTGCAGCCATGTCTGTTGACACGACAGCTACAGTTACTCTCCCACATACCTGCCAGCCACCACTGTAAATGGTTTCTAAACTCTTATATCATTGTAGGATGCCCAAAAGCCTCTACTGCCATCTACAGTTTGCATCTACTCATATGGCTGGGAATGTTAACACGTTAACGTAATTAATTACAGTAGTCCATTTAATGAATATTTTTTAAAAATTAATGAACATTTTTTTAAAAAATTAACATCCTCACGTCATTCCCTGTTAAAGTACCAACATGGCAGCATGACCAATGCAGTGTTTTTTCAGTGCAAAAGGTAGTTTCACCTCCATGCTTAATAGCACACGGGATAAAGTGTGTTTACAACTACAATGCTTTACTGGACATTAGAACTTGCTGCAAAAACGAGTGACTGCGGGGAATAAATCTGCTCAGCAAACTCAGTCTGTTACACAGAAGTTAGCATGAGGCTAACCACAGCAGACCGACTGTTCCCTCTGTTCTGTTGGCAAATGTTTGCTCTTTGGACTCTAAAATGGGTTACATCTGCCTTGGGGTGTGGAGATCGATGCCAAAAAAATACAACACTGCTGCATCTTTGTGTTTACAGAGACATGGCCGACAGAGAAAATCATAGACTCTGGAATAGCACTAGCCGGGCTAACACTTAGCATGCCAGACATAGTGCCATCAACTAGGAGTGTGCCATATCACTCATGATAATACTGGTATAAATTTTGATACTGAAGTAAAAATGAATATCACCTTATTTGGGGCCTGCTGCGTGACAACGTCACACCACGTCAACAGAAGTCCAGCCTCCCTGGAGTCAACCTACTGCTGTTCTGAGTGTGGCTAGCTTAGCCTCCCTGGAGTCACCCTTCTGCTGCTCCTAATATGTCTAACTGGGCCTACCCAGAGTTAACCTGCTACTTCTCAACCTAGCCTACCTGGAGTCCAAATGCTACTGTTGCTCTGAGTGCGTCAAGGTAAAGTTTGGAGAAGGGTGAGCATTGGATTGCAGATAATGGTCCACAGCAAGACCGCTTAATTCCACAAAGGTACTGTGTAGATATGATGGGCATTTGGTTCAAATGGTGGCAACAGCAGACAAGCTAATGAGTTAGAGTGATCCATATTAACCAGAATCAATTTGAATCAACTAGCACCAATAACAGCACAATGCCACCCAAAAGGAATGCAACATATGATGAGGTTGAGGAATTTTAAAAAAAATCACTTGACTCTCTCAGAAGAGGTAACTGTGGTGAGAAAACAACAAAAACAGATCATTGAATTGGTGGAAGAGGTCAAAGCCTTGAGGCTGAAAAATGAGGAGAAAGACAGAAAGGTTGCTTTTCTGGAAAATAGGGTGGACAACCTGGAACAGTACACTCGAATGAATGACATTATTGTTTCAAGATTAGAAACAAAGCCCAGATCCTATGCCCAGGCTGTGGCAAGAATGGATGATACAGACCTTCGTGAGCTGGACGCCAGATCGGTGGAAGAACAGGTGACAACCTTCCTCCATTCTAAAGGCATGGAGATAGACAGTAACAACAAAGAGGCTTGTCATCCTCTTCCTAAAAGAAGGAAGGGTGAAAAATCGGCAATAATCATCCATCTTACAAACAGAAAGTATAAAATGGATCTGCTGAAACAGGGAAGGAAGCTGAAGGGGACAGAAGTTTATTTGAATGAGCACCTGACCAAGAGAAATGGAGACATCGCCAAAAAGGCACGATTCTTGCAAAAACAGAAGAAAATCCAATCAACATGGACTTTCAACTGCAAAGTCTTTATAAAACTGAATGGAACACCAGAAGAGTCCAAAGTGCTGGTAATCAGAAATGTGGAGGAGATGGATAAATATATGTAAGGAAGTAAATCACAGTGAAAACAAATATGATTCCCCTGTGTGATCTATAATTCCATAATTTCATCAACTAGTGCATGCCCGTGCATACCCGTAGAAACCAAGTGTAAGCATGTATTTCTACACACAGATAGACATCATGTAGCTAGTCCTATGATGGCTGACATCATAGGAACATCATGCCGACATCATGCAGACATCATAGGCACATCATAGGCGGTCCTATGATTGTGACCCATCCATGCCCATAGAAAGCAAGTATAAGCAAGTATTCTGCATGCCCGTTGCTGAAGGGTCTACTCCTGTCTCAGACGGCTGTGATGTTCACAGTCATGGCTGCGACGTACTGCTGGAACCTCAGGTATTTCATCTTCACGGCATCTTTTCTGACGTGTAGCAGTTCTTTACCTTTTGTTCTTATAAAAGAAAAAAATAGAAAAGAAATGTTTTTACCTTCTTTACATGTTTCGACTGTTCACTGCAGCCTTCATCAGAAGTGTCAGCTGATTGCTGCGAGGTGTCATTTTATCAGCTGACTTTTGTAGGCGAGGCCAGCCCAGCAGACCTGTCAAATATACCGAGCTGGCCCCGCTTTCCGCCGTCCAATGGTCTCTGGAGAATGTGGTCCCAGGGGTAGGAAAGCATAAAGGCCCCCTCATCCCGGTTCATGCTATCTTTTCCCCGCTTCCTGATTTCTATGGCCTCCTTGATCCAGCGTTTGTGTCTGTTGCTCTCTGATCCAGTAATTTTTGTGTTGTCCCAGTCAATGATGTGATTATTTCTTTTTCAGTGATCTGATATTGCTGATTTTAATGTTTCTTGTTCTGCCTTTTCTTTTTGTGATCTTGTGAGTCGTCCTTGTGCTTCCTTCTCACATTCTTTCTGGTGTTCTTTTTTCCTTGTGGTGAATGACCTTCCGGTTTCTCCAATGTAGGTTTTGTTGCATGATCTACATGATATTTCATATATTACATTGCATTTTTTGTCTTGTTCTATTTTGTCCTTGGGGTGTACTACTAACTGTCTTAATTTTTTTGTGTGGTTTTACTGCTGTGTTTATTTTGTATTTTTTCATGATCCTTTGAATTGGTTCTGTGATCCCTCAGATGTATGGTATAGTTATGGTGTCCTTGTTTTTGATTTCGGCTTTTGTTCTGTGTCTTGTTTCCTGTTTGTTTTCTTTGTTTTTGACTTGCTGTTTCCCTTTGTTTATGGTCCATACTGGATATTGGCAGCGTATGAGTGCATGTTTTATGTGGTTTGCCTCCTCCTGTCTGTCTTCTTGGTCTGTGATGATGGTGGGCCGTTCATATAATGTCCTGATAACTGATAATTTGTGTGCTGTGGGGTGTTCTGATGTCCGTAGTAGGTATTGATCTGTGTGGGTTGGTTTCCTGTAGACTGTGATTTTTATACTGACGTCATTGTTATGGTGGATTTTCGTGTCCAGAAAGGCTATGGTGCCATTTTCTTCCTCTTCATGTGTGAATTTTATATTCCCAGTGCTGTCCGTGCTGTTCAGATGGTCAGTGAGTTCTTGTGTGTGTCCTTTCCTTATTTTCTCCAAAATGTCGTCCACGTATCTCTTCCAAAGGGTGGGTTTACATTGTGTGGGTGCTGTGCTGATGGCTTTGTTTTCCAGATCCTCCATGAAAAAACTGCTCATGATGGCTGATAGTGGGTCTCCCATTGCAAATCCTTCTTTCTGTCTGTAGATTTTTTTCTCTGTATTGAAAATAGGTGGATTTTGCAACAAATTGTAATAGTTCAGATATGTCATCAACTGTGAGATTGGTGCGTCATTTCTGAGGTGTTCTTGCCCTATGTGTAGTGTGACATCAGTAGGGGTCTTTGAGAATAATGAAATGACGTCATGTGAAATGTTGTCACATAGAAATTCACCACAAGGAAAAAAGAACACCAGAAGGAATGTGAGAAGGAAACACAAGGACGACCCACAAGATCACAAAAAGAAAAGGCAGAACAAGAAACATTAAAATCAGCAATATCAGATCACTGCAAAAGAAATAATCACATCATGGAGTGGGACAACGCAAAAATTATTGGATCGGAGAGCAACACGGGGGCTGCACGGTGGCGCAGTGGTTTAGCACTGTGGCAGCACAGTTTTACCCTCGGCCGGGGGATCGCGGGGATCATGAGATCGTGGGTTCGATCCCTGCCCCCGACCAACAGTGAGCTGTGTGGAGTTTGCATGTTCTCCCCGTGTTGCGTGGGTTTACTCCGGGATTTCTCCGGTTTCCTCCCACATACCAAAAACATGTAGGTTTAGGGCGCTCGCGCACGCAGCGACCAGCAGCCGGTGGCTTGTCACCAGACTGCAAACCAAGTCTACCTACGGGTACAAATAAGTAACAAAAAAAAAAAAAAACAGACACAAACACTGGATCAAGGAGGCCATAGAAATCAGGAAGCGGGGAAAAGATAGCATGAACCGGGATGAGGGGGCCTTTATGCTTTCCCACACATGGGACCACATTCTCCAGAGGCCATCGGACGGCGGAAAGCAGGGCCGGCTCGGTAGATCTGACAGGTCTGCTGGGCTTGCCCTGCCTACGAAAGTCAGCTGATAAAATGACACCTCGCAGCAATCAGCTGACACTTCTGACGAAGGCTGCAGTGAACAGTCGAAATATGTAAAGAAGGTAAAAACAACTCTTTTCTATTTTTGTCTTTAATAAAAACAAAAGGTAAATGACATGGTTTTAGACCCAAAGAGCAGACACGACTCCAGAATAACACAATTAACTCTTTATTGAAGATTGTGTGTGGGTGGGTGTGTGTGTGCCCGCCCGTGTGTGTGCGTGCGTATCTGTGTAGAAGTGTATTGTATGAATGTATCCGCTGGGGCGAGCAGAGCACCGTGCAACCTGGCAACCCTATGGACACACAAACAGAGGGAGAGTTAGAGGCTAACCTCGCAGGAGATGCACACAATAGCACTGTGCTTACTGCTTGCGGTGTGGAGGTGGAACACAGGTTTAGCTCAGCAGCTGCAGCCAAGAGGACAGTGCCCGCAGTCCCGATGGTGGTGAAATGGGCAGGTGAAGCAGTGTAGTTCAGTCCACTGCCGCGGATCTCCACCTGTGCACAGGGGAGTCAGAGTGGTAAAGGAGTAGATGTAGGCTTACTTGGATGAAGAAGAAGGTAGGTCTTGGTGTCGACGAGCAGGAATGGAGAATAGGTGAGGCTTGGAAGCTCAGCGTTGGAGATTTGGCGAGAGCAGGTCTCGGTGTATGGAGACAGACGACTCCATGCTGATCTCAGGGCCTCATGGTTTAAATAGCCAGGCTGGGATGGAGAGCAGGTGTGCATGCAGCTGATGATGATTGGCAGCCATGACAGTACTCCCCTCCTACGAGATGCCTCTTGGCGGTCGTTCCAGCCTACCTGGGTGCGCCTGGTGGAAGTCCCTGATGAGCTGCTTGGCCAGCACGAAGGAGGGATGCACCCAGGATCTCCACTCCTGACCGTAGCCCCTCCCAGTCCACCAGGTACTGCAGGCTGCGACCCCGGCGTCGGACGTCCAGGATGGCGTTGACCTTCCAAGCTGGGTTGCCGTCAATCACCACCGGTGGCGGTGGAGACCTGGGAGGGGGACACAAAGGGCTGGAGCAGACAGGTTTGACCTGCGAGAGGTGAAAAGTTGAACAGATGCGGAGGGAGGGGGGGAGAGCTAGGCGCACAGAGGCAGAGTTAATGACGCGACTAATGGGAAAAGGCCCAATGAATCGCTGCAACATCTTTTTCCTCTCAGCCTTCAAGTTAATATGCTTCGTCTAAAGCCATACAGTGGGGAAAAAAAGTATTTAGTCAGCCACCAATTGTGCAAGTTCTCCCACTTAAAAGATGAGAGAGGTCTCCAATTTTCATCATAGGTATACCTCAACTATGAGAGACAAAATGAGAAAAAAAAATCCAGAAAATCACATTGAAGGATTTTTAATGAATTAATTGGTAAATTCCTTGGTAAAATAAGTATTTGGTCACCTACAAACAAGCAAGATTTCTGGCTCTCACAGACCTGTAACTTCTTCTTTAAGAGGCTCCTCTGTCCTCCACTCATTACCTGTATTAATGGCACCTGTTTGAACTCATTATCAGTATAAAAGACACCTGTCCACAACCTCAAACAGTCAGACTCCAAACTCCACTATGGCCAAGACCAAAGAGCTGTCAAAGGACACCAGAAACAAAATTGTAGACCTGCACCAGGCTGGGAAGACTGAATCTGCAATAGGTAAGCAGCTTGGTGTGAAGAAATCAACTGTGGGAGCAATTATTAGAAAATGGAAGACATACAAGACCACTGATAATCTCCCTCGATCTGGGGCTTCACACAAGATCTCACCCCGTGAGGTCAAAATGATCACGAGAACGGTGAGCAAAAATCCCAGAACCACATGGGGGGACCTAGTGAATGACCTGCAGAGAGCTGGGACCAAAGTAACAAAGGCTACATCAGTAACACACTACGCCGCCAGGGACTCAAATCCTGCAGTGCCAGACGTGTCCCCCTGCTTAAGCCAGTACATGTCCAGGCCCGTCTGAAGTTTGCTAGAGAGCATTTGGATGATCCAGAAGAGGATTGGGAGAACGTCATATGGTCAGATGAAACCAAAATAGAACTTTTTGGTAAAAACTCAACTTGTTGTGTTTGGAGGAGAAAGAACACCATACCTACTGTGAAGCATGGGGGTGGAAACATCATACTTTGGGGCTGTTTTTCTGCAAAGGGACCAGGACGACTGATCTGTGTAAAGGAAAGAATGAATGGGGCCATGTATCGTGAGATTTTGAGTGAAAACCTCCTTCCATCAGCAAGGGGATTGAAGATGAAACGTGGCTGGGTCTTTCAGCATGACAATGATCCCAAACACACTGCCCGGGCAATGAAGGAGTGGCTTCGTAAGAAGCATTTCAAGGTCCTGGAGTGGCCTAGCCAGTCTCCAGATCTCAACCCCATAGAAAATCTTTGGAAGGAGTTGAAAGTTTGTGTTGCCCAGCAACAGCCCCAAAACATCATTGCTCTAGAGGAGATCTGCATGGAGGAATGGGCCAAAATACCAGCAACAGTGTGTGAAAACCTTGTGAAGACTTACAGAAAATGTTTGACCTCTGTCATTGCCAACAAAGGGTACGGTATATAACAATGTATTGAGATAAACTTTTGTTATTGACCAAATACTTATTTTACCGAGGAATTCACCAATTAATTCATTAAAAATCCTTCAATGTGATTTTCTGGATTTTTTTTTCTCATTTTGTCTCTCATAGTTGAGGTATACCTATGATGAAAATTGGAGACCTCTCTCTTCTTTTAAGTGGGAGAACTTGCACAATTGTTGGCTGACTAAATACTTTTTTTCCCCACTGTACCTGGTGACCCACCTGGTAGGTGGGGGCTGGAGCCCTGTGGCGATTGGCCAACTAGGAGTTGCAATCTGCCGTACGCCGTAGTGCTGCCTGGGTCGCTCTCCAGATCCGATGGCAGCGCTTCAGATGAGCACGGACTGATGCAACGACGATGTCCCCCTCCTCCTCTGGGAACAGTGGGGGGTTGTAACCCAGCGAGGTCTTGAACGGAGATATGCCAATTGCTGAGGAGATAGTGGTGTTATGGGCATACTCAATCCACAGAAGGTGGGAGCTCCACGATGCTGGGTTGGTGGTGGCGACACACCGCAGCGCAGCCTCCAACTCCTGGTTTGCCCGTTCACACTGCCCATTGCTCTGTGGATGATAGCCAGAAAATAGACTCACCGTAGCCCCCAGGGCGTTGCAGAACGACCTCCAGACTTGCGAGACAAACTGGGGACCCCGATCGGAGACAATGTCCAGAGGGATCCCATGTAATCTCACCACATGCTGGACTAGAAGGTCCCCTGTCTCCCTCGCTGTAGGCAGCCCCTGCAGGGGGATGAAATGAGCAGTCTTGGAGAACCTGTCGACCATGGTGAGAATTACCGTATGCTGGTTGGACGATGGGAGGCCGGTGATGAAATCCAACACCACATGGGACCATGGTCTGCTGGGAATGGGAAGGGGGTGGAGCAGCTCGGCCGGCGGGAAAGAGGACGTCTTACCTGCGGCACACTGAGGACAGGCTCGGACGTACTCCCCGACGTGCCTATGGAGAGATGGCCACCAAAGCGTCCTCTGGAGAAGGTCCACTGTACACGCCCTCCCGGGGTGACACACAAACTTGGAAGAGTGGCCCCAATGGATAACCTCCCCCTGAACGGCCGATGGGACAAACAGTTTACCCGCTAGCCCCCCACCTGGGTTGGGCTCGTCTTCCTGTGCCTTCAAGACCCTTTCCTTAATGCCCCAGGAGAGGGCGCCCACAACACACGATGAGGAGAGGATAGGATGCTCAGTCAGTTCTGCTGCCTTCGGGGCAAACTGTCGGGACAGGGCATCCGGCTTTGTATTCTTAGACTGGGGGCGGCAGGTAATGGTGAAATCAAAACGTCCAAAAAACAGGGACCAGCGGGCCTGGCGTGCGTTCAGACGCTTGGCCGTCCGGAGGTACTCCAGGTTTTTAGATCAGTCCAGACGACGAACGGCTGGGAGGCCCCCTCCAGCCAGTGACACCACTCCTCCAGTGCGAGCTTGACAGCCAAGAGCTCTCTGTCACTGATGTCATAATTACGCTCAGCTGGGGATAGGCGATGGGAAAAGAATGCACAGGGCCGTATCCTGCCATCAGCCGGGGAGCGCTGGTATAAGACGGCCCCAACCCCCGAGTCCGACGCATCCACCTCCACCAGGCATTGGAGAGTGGGATCTACCTGCACCAATGTAGGAGAGGATGAGAACTTGTCCTTCAGATCCACAAAGGCCGCAGCCACCTCCTCCGTCCTCTGAAAGGGCACCTTGGGGGAAGTCAGACGGGTCAAGGGAAGAGTAATGAGACTGTAATTTTGGATGAAGCGGCGGTAGAAATTAGCAAACCCCAGGAACTGCTGGAGCTGCTTCCTTAAGGACAGAGTGGGCCAATCTACCACCGCTTTTACCTTATCGGGGTCCAGGATAATCTCGTTGTGGGAGATTATGAATCTGAGAAAGGATGTTCTGGAGGTATGGAACTCACACTTCTCGGCTTTAATGAAGAGCTTATTCTCCAACAACCGCTGCAGTACCCACCTCACGTGCCTCGATGCTCCTCCAGGAACTGAGAAAAGATGAGAATATCATCCAGGTAGACAAATACAAACGTACCCAAAAAGTCCCTCAGCACATCATTAATCAGCCACTGGAAGACGGCGGGGCATTGGTCAGCCCGAACGGCATGACCAAGTACTCAAAATGCCCACTAGGAGTCCGGAAAGCCGTCTTCCATTCATCGCCCTCCCGGATCCACACCAGGTGGTAGGCGTTGCGGAGGTCCAACTTGGTAAACCAGGAGGCCCCCTGGAGGGAATCAAATGCAGAATTAATGAGTGAGAGAGTGTATTTTCTTAATGGTAATATTGTTCAGCTCCCGAAAGTCAATACACGGCCTTAGCGAGCCATCCTTCTTGCCAATGAAGAAAAACCCCGCCCCCACCGCCGAGGATGATGGCCGGATTATGCCCAAGCTCAATGACTAAATGATGACTCCCACCCTTTGCACTGCAACTTTCAGCTTCTTCCCTCCAGACGGAGGTTTGCTGTCCCAAAAAGTAGAACCCAGCGCTACAAAAACAGCTTTGTCCCTGCTGCTGTCAAAGAGTTGAACAAGCTATAAAAATTATATTGTACATATTTTATATTTACCTGTTTTGTAAGATGTGTGCCTGTGTTTGTGTCTATGTTGAATGTAATTAGTGGCTTGTAAATATGGATGTCACCAACTGCAAAACAAATCTACCTACGGTACAAATAAAGTAACCTGAACCTGAACCTGAACCTGACTCCTTGACGTACGTCTCCATGGCTTCCCACTCCGGAGCAGACAGGTTGTAAAGCCGGCTAGACAGCAGCGGGGCTCCGGCGCGGAGATTGATAGCACAGTCATACGGGTGGTGAGGGGGAAGAGAAAGGGCCTGGGTCTTACTGAAGGCGGCCCCTAAGTTGTGGTATTCGGGAGGGACTTTGGACAAATTGGGAGGGGGGGGTGACGGGGACACCCAGGGGCAAGGATGGCGAGCACGCAGCGGACTGTAAACAGGTACTCAGGCAGAAAGAACTCCATGCTACCACACTCCTGGAACGCCAGTCAATGGATGGATTATGGAGACAAAGCCAGGGATATCCAAGGATGACAGGGAGGAGGAAACCGGCAACATGAACAGTCTCAGCTCTTCCCAATAGTTGTCTGACACAATCACTGACACCGGGGCAGTCCGGTGGGAAACCGTGACTAAGGGGGCTTTAGACAGGGCAATAAGTCTTAGGGGGGTCTTAAGTAATTGAACGGGAAGCCCCAGCCAGGTTGCCAGTTCCCCCGAAATAAAGCTCTGCTCCGCCCCTGAGTCAATCAGTGCATGTGTAGTTATCTCCCTGTGATCATGAATGAAGCAAATGGGAATAAGAAACCGAGAGAGGGGACTTAATTGAGGTGAGTCCATGAGTCCCCCTACTGCGGCGCACAGACTCCCCCTTTTGGCCAAATGGAACATGAATCTACCTCATGCCCCTCGTTCCCGCAGTAGAGGCACGACCCCAGCTCATGGTGGCGCTGTTTCTCTGCCAACGACAACTTGAACCCGCCCATCACCATAGGTTCCAGAGCATCCGGGGAATCAGAGGAGGGTAGAGACAACGGGGGGGCTGTAGGGAGCGGCAGTACTGGCTACCTGAGCGACTGGAAGTTTTACGCTCGGCCGCCCGCTCCCTCAGTCTATTATCAAGGCTAATCGCCAGTGAAATCAACTCACTTAGATTAGTGGGCTTGTCTAGGTGGGCTAACTCATCCCGCAGGCTAGGACTAAGGCTCCTAATGAAGATGCTACATAACAAGGTGGCCTCCCACCCCACCTCCATAACCACCACCCGGAAGTCTACAGCATAATCGGCTACGGGTCTAGCCCCTTGCTTCAGATTTAACAGCCGGGAGGTAAGCACACTATCCTGTCCAGAGTGGTCAAACACCTCATTAAATTCGCTGACAAACCGTGTCTATGTTAAAGAAGCATAATTAGCCCTAGCCATAACAGCGTACGCCCAGGCTAATGCCCACCCTTCTAACAGATTCACTACATAACCTATTCGGTTATGATCTGTGGGAAAATCCCCCGGTACCTGCTGAAGCAAGATATCACATTGCATGATGAATCCCCTAGCCTCCCCTAATTTACCACTAAAGCGGGTGGGAGTTGGGACGGGGGGCCCTGTGTAGCTTGACTAGCTGGCATGCTAGCGGGAGCAGAGGAACTAATGGGAGCCGAAGGGAAGGCGTGTGGACTACCCAGGCAGTCCAAACAGTCAGTTATACGAGCCAGCTGGGTGAGAATAGTCTGCTGTTGGTAAGCTAAATGGTCAACTCGAGCCTCCAGGTTGTTAATTTTGCGTGCTAGCGCGCTGTCTGCTGGGTCATTATGGCGGAGTCGTACTGACATGGTTTTAGACCCAAAGAGCAGACACGACTCGAGAATAACACAATTAACTCTTTATTGAAGATAATGTTTGTGTATGTGTGCATGTGTGCGTATCTGTGTAGAAGTGTATTGTATGAATGTATCCGCTGGGGCGAGCAGAGCACCGTGCAACCTGGCAACCCTATGGACACACAAACAGAGGGAGAGTTAGAGGTTAACCTCGCAGGAGATGCACACAATAGCACTGTGTTTACTGTTTGCGGTGTGGAGGTGGAACACAGGTTTAGCTCAGTGGCTGCAGCCAGGAGAACAGTGCCCGCAGTCCTGATGGTGGTGGAATGGACAGGTGAAGCAATGTAGCTCAGTCCGCCGCCAGGAAAGAGAGAAGTCCGCCGCCACGGATCTCCACCTGTCCACAGGGGACTCAAAGAGTGGTAAAGGAGTAGATGTAGGCTTACTTGCATGAAGGAGAAGGTAGGTCCTGGTGCCGACAAGCAGGAAGGGAGAATAGGTGAGGCTTGGAAGCTCAACTTTGGAGATTTGGCGAGAGCAGGTCTCAGGGTATGGAGACAGACGACTCCACGCTGATCTCAGAGCCTCACGGTTTAAATAGCCAGGCTGGGATGGAGAGCAGGTGTGCGCGCAGCTGATGATGATTGGCAGCCATGACAGTAAATAATTAAAAGAAAACAAAATGAACCTACTTGAGCTATTGTGCAGCAGTTCTCCTCACTGTATTGCTCTCCATGTCGTGGAACATCATTGGCGACTCTATACTATGGTGTCTATGTGACGTCATGTAGGCATGATATGATCGTGACACACAGAGACACACAGACAAACTGACAGATACCTGTGCATGCCCGTAGAAACCAAGTGTAAGCATGTATTTCTGCATGTCTGTAGAAAGCAGGTGTAAGCAAGGCATGCCTGTGACGTACTGCTGGAACCTGAGGTGTTTCATCTTCACGGCATCTTTTCTGACATGCAACACAGTCATGCCTGGGAGGTACTGCTGGAACCTCAGCTGTTTCATCTTCACGGGATCTTTCCTGACGTGCAGCAGTTGTCCTCACTCTATTGCTGTCCATTTATGTAGCTTCTGGTTTAAATTAGTGTGTCCTCTTCTTAATCGGGTGATGAGTATCTCTGCGTTCCTGTTTCTGCCAACTCCCATTCCAGAGTTTACCTGCTTTTGAATGTCATAAAGATGTCTTCCTGTATCTACTGAGTGCCAATATTCTTGCCACTTTTCCACTATATAATTTTTAATTATTGATTTGCCTTCTGACTTACTGAGATTTCCAGATTTACTGCTTCACATGATGTTGAGTCAGATTTCCAGATTTACTGGTTCACATTACAGTGATCCCTCACTTATCGCGGTTAATGGGTTCCAGAACCGACCGCGAAAAGTGAAAAACCGCGAAGTAGCGTCACCCCTAATGACGTCATCCATAAATAATACGTACGTTCATTCTCTCACTCTCTCTCTCTCTCATATGATACGTGTGTGTGTGTGTGTACGTGTACATACATACGTAGATGTAAATAAAGTGTACATAAATATGTTTTTAGAACTCTTTTATTCTTATAACAAGATATGTAACTCAAGATGAAGATGATTTACTTCACAGGTTAATGAGAGCTTTACTGCTCCTCAGGTGACGCCTCATCGTCAGGTGCTAGAAGCGCAGGATCATCGAGGGCAGCTTCCGATAGAGCTGGAGAAGCTGCAGGAGGCGGCGTAGTGGCTCGACGGGAAGACTATTTCGCACAAAATGGCACAAGAGAACAGCAAAAAGTTCCACGCTGCAAGACTACGTAACACGAGCGATAAAGAGCAATGAATGCGGTCTTCATGGGCGCTCGGCAGGGAGAGGAGGTGGGTGAAACGTCTCGGCCAATCAGCTTGCGAGATTTCCGAGCCGAGCCAACACGAGAACAGCGAACAGAGAGGTGGATTTTTTGAGTTGTGCGGCTCTCCGTGTTGATACCTGATGGTCTAATGTAGTCTCCCTGCCTTCTGCTAGCACCCGCCCATTATTTCTCAATTTTGAATTTTTGATGAATATTTTTGAAAAATCCGCGATGCACTGAGGGCGCGAAAGGTGAAGCGCGAAGTAGCGAGGGATCACTGTATATCCCTATGTAGAACCGCCATAGGGAGTGCTATGAACGTGAGTGATGGTCTATATGACATCATGTAGACAGCAAGGCAGGCATCACTGACATAGGAACGTCATAGGACAACATGGTCTGCATGACTTCATATAGACATCAAGGCAGGCATCAGTCTATATGACATCATAAAGACATCAAGACAGGCGTCATATCCTAAGCTGTCCTATCATGCCGAAATCATAGGAACATCATAGGCTGTCCTATCATGTGGAAATCACAGGAACATCATAGGCACATCATAGGCCGTCCTATGATGTCCTATCCTATGATCGTTACAGACAGACACACACAAACTGACAAGATTTCTTGAACTAGTACATGCCCATGTATACCTGTCCATGCCCGTAGAAACCAAGTATAAGCAAGCATTTCTGCATGCCCATTGCTGAAGGGTGTCCTCCTGTCTGAGATGGCTGTGTTGTTCACAATCATGCCTGCAGCGTACTGCTGGAACCTGAGGTGTTTCATGTTCACGGCATCTTTTCTAACATGCAGGAGTTCTCCTCATTCTATTGCTCTCTATCTGGTGGGTCTTCTTCTTCATTCAGACCACTGGTTGAGGGATAGGTGCGTTGTAATTTCAGTTCATGGGCAGGATCATGAAAATAGATATGAGCAAAAAGTGGCTTTCGACCCCGTTCAGGAAGGCCCATGCATGCCTGTAGAAACCAAGAAACCGGAGCACCTGAAGAAAATCAGCACTTTGCTTGGCATTTTACACATTTGTAGTGTAGACCGGCATACTTCAAGGTTACACATTTTTACTGTATCAGCACCTCTTTAAAAACGACATTGCTGAGAAAGCAACGCTTTTGCTTAGTTTCTTCATCTTGAGCAACAATACGAACACTGCTTGATCTGGCAACTCTGCTCACGGCAACGTAGAATTGGCCATGGCTGCAGAAATCTGTTGTGCAGAAAACACAAACGCGCTGTAAAGACTGGCACAGGGCCAGTCTTTCATTCATCTTGCCAATTTGGAGCCATATGACATCATAAAGACAAATTAGTCTAGGCATTGTGAGTGATGGTCTATATGATGTCATATAGATGATGTCATATGGTATTTGATATATGATGTCATAAAGACACATTTGTCTGTGTCTTTATTATGTCATATAGACGGCATTGCAAGTCCTATGATGCCAGAGTTCATAGGACATCCTGTGATGATCAGGCAGAGATCATAGGCCATCCTATGATGTCCTATAAACGTGACAGACACACACAGAGACAGACACACAGAGATTTCTTGCTTTGATAGATAGATAGATAGATAGATAGATAGATAGATAGATAGATAGATAGATAGATAGATTGATGTTTTGGACCAGAACAAGCTATTGATCCTGATAACAGTCTCTTCAATAATCTAAACAACAATTGCTCTTATTACATAGATGAACAGTTCAGTCTAAATATCAAGTCTGATCATTGTATATCAATTATCCATTTCAATAGCAGAAGTTTATATGCAAATTTTCAAAAAATCAAAGAATATTTAAGTCAGTTCACTAAACCATTTAATGTGATTGCTATCTCAGAAACTTGGCTTAGTTCAGAGAAGGGGATGGACTTTGATTTGAAAGGCTATGAGATGAATTTCAAATAATAGAAAGAATAAAAGAGTAGTAGCTTTATATATTGATAAAAGTATCAACTGTAAAGTAGTGGAAAATATGACATCAACCATTGATGATGTAATGGAATGCATTACAATAGAAATGTACATGAAAAATAAGAAAAATATAATTGTTAGTTGTGTATACAGAACACCCAATTCCAGTATTGAAATATTTAAGAATAATATGGAAGGCCTGTTTGCAAAGTGTAATCAGAAGGTTGTGTTCATTTGTGGAGACATGAATATAGACCAATATTGGCTTCATCCAGCAATGACCTACAGCTCTTGCTGGGACGGTTTGCCGCTGAGTGTGAAGCGGCTGGGATGAGAATCAGCACCTCCAAGTCCGAGTCCATGGTCCTCAGCCGGAAAAAGGTGGATTGTCCTCTCCGGGTTGGGGACAGGCTCCTGCCCCAAGTGGAGGAGTTTAAGTATCTTGGGGTCTTGTTCACGAGTGAGGGGAAAATGGAGCAAGAGATCGACAGACGGATTGGAGCAGCATCTGCAGTGATGCGGACGTTGTACCGGTCTGTTGTGGTGAAGAGGGAGCTTAGTTCTAAGGCAAAGCTGTCGATTTACTAGTCAATCTACGTTCCTACTCTCACCTATGGTCACGAGCTTTGGGTAATGACCGAAAGAACGAGATCGCGGATACAAGCGGCTGAAATGAGCTTTCTCCGTAGGATTGCTGGACTCACCCTCAGAGATAGGGTGAAGAGCTCAGTCATCCGGGAGAGGCTCAGAGTAGAACCACTGCTCCTCCACATTGAAAGGAGTCAGTTGAGGTGGTATGGGCATCTGATTAGGATGCCTCCTGGACGCCTCCCACTTGAGGTGTTTCAGGCACGTCCCACTGGGAGGAGACCCCGGGGCAGACCCAGGACTCGGTGGAGAGACTATGTCTCCCAGCTGGTCTGGGAACGCCTTGGTATCCCCTCTGAAGAGCTGGAGCAGGTGGCTGGGGAGAGGGAAGTCTGGGCTTCTCTGCTTGAACTGCTGCCTCCGCGACCCGGACCTCCGGAAAAGCGGTAGAAGATGGATGGATGGATGGATGGATGGATGAATATAGACATGTTGAATCCCCATAAGCATGTGGTGACAGATGAGTTTGTTGCAACCATGTATAGTATGAGTCTATATCCACTTGAAAAAAAACCCTTGTTTGCTTGCTACTGGGTAACCATGAAAACCGGTACTACCTGTCTCATGGGTCGGGCCGTCGGTGACTCAACCGGCATCTCCGCCCTTCTGAGAGTGTGGAGGGTGAAACAGGGCATCCTGGCAGAACTAAAAACAATATCTGCCACAGGTCTGTGGTGGACCACTCCCAGTTACACAGGGTGAGACTGGACATCCTAGCAGATAAACACATCTGTCGCAAGGTCTGTGGTGGACTGTGCCAGTTGGTGCATTGTGACATGCACTACACAAAGAGCAGAGATAAACAAACCTATCATCTGGTCGGTCACTGCAACAGATACTGGAGTCAGTTTGTCTTGGCTTGTCCTTGCCACTGATAATACCTTTATCTGCCAAGAATATGCTGCTAGTCCAGCAAAAGCTAGCAGTACTCAAATACTTTGCAAGCAGTTTCATGAAATGGTCAATCAGAAAGCAACTCATACCGGCTCAGACGTCACCCGGACTTACAAGGTCCGTGCTGATCTGTTCACACTCCAACAGGCAGTGAAAAGTAAGCTAGGAGCAGGAAGACAAAAGAAGAGGAAAACAGCAACCTTGTGTGTAGCACAATGGAATGTACACACTCTGTTGGACAGAACAACATCACAGCACCCAGAAAGACAGACTGCGCTTGTGGCCCTGGAAATGAACAGGTACAATGTAGACATAGCTGCACTTAGTGAAACAAGATTGCCTGGATATGACAGCTTGGAAGACCATGGGTACATCTTCTTTTGGAGTGGGAGATCAACTCAAGAAAGGAGAGAAGCAGGAGTGGGCTTTGCAGTTAGAAAGGAGATAGCAGCAATGCTTGATGAGGAACCGGTTCCAATCAATGACAGGATGATGACTATGAGACTCCCACTACAGTGGAAGATGTATGCCACACTCATCAGTGTATATGCCCCAACAATGACCAACACAGAGGAGGTGAAGGAAGAGTTTTACAGTGATTTACGTGAGACTATCAGGCGTGTACCGACTGATGACAGGCTGATACTCGTTGGAGATTTTAATGCCAGAGTTGGTTCGGACACCGAGAAATGGAAAGGAGTGCTAGGCAGTTATGGAGTAGGCAAGTGCAATGCTAATGGAGAACTTCTGCTTGCACTATGTTCAGAGTACAACCTTGTGATAACCAACACTCTATTTAAGCACAAGGACACACACAAGAAGACATGGATGCACCCAAGATCCAAGCACTGACACTTATTAGACTACAGCATAGTCAGGCAGAGAGACAAAAGGGATGTACTGGACACCAGAGCAATGAGAGGTGCAGACTGTGGCACTGATCATGTTATGCTGAGATCTAGATTAAGGATTTGGAGACGAAAACAGCACTGCAGGATAGGTGCGAAGCCACCACGGAAGCTAAACACTAGTGCACTGAAAGGCCAAAAGAAGCAGGAAGAACTTGCACAGGAAATGGATGAAAACTTGAAAGACTGGGACAGCAACAACTCAGAGAATAACAGAAGAGAAATGGGCAACACTGATGGATACGGTGTATCTGACTGCGAGTGATACATTAGGCTACCCTGAGAGGAAACATCAAGATTGGTTTGATGAGCATGATGAACACCTGAAGAAACTACTAGAAGCAAGGAATACAGCTAGGCAGGAAAACCTATAGTGTAACACAAGGTCGAAGAAGATGAAATACTCAAAGGCTCAGAGTGAGCTACAGAAGTACACCAGAGAGATGAAGTCCAACTGGTGGGATGAAAAAGCGGAGAAACTTCAAACTGCAGCAGACAGGAAGGACATGAAAACATTCTTCACAGGTTTGAGAGAAATCTACGGCCCTAAACCAAGAGAATTGATCCAACTAAAAGCTATGGATGGTGAAACGGTTTTGCAGGAGAAAGACAAGATCCTGGACAGATTTGCAGACCACTTTGACCAACTACTAAACAACCTTGGAGATCTCCCTGAAGAGGCTAAGGAAGCTCTAGTGCAGTGACCAGCTGTATCAAGTCTGGATGAACCACCAAATTTTGATGAACTAATGGCAGCTATCAGGACAACAAAGGATGGTAAAGCTCCAGGAAGGGATGGAATTCCAGCAGAAGTGTGGAAATTTGGTGGTGTTCAGCTGACCAACTGCCTGCACAAGCTCATCCAAGAGATATGGGATGCCCAGAAAATACCTCAAGACTGGAAGGATGCAAGTATTGTGCCTTTGTTCAAGAAAGGTGACAGGAAGGATTGTGGAAATTACCGAGGTATATCACTGCTAGCCACTGTTGGTAAGGTTCTCTCACGTGTACTACTTAACAGATTCAGTGAACACATCTCGCAGAGTGTACTACTGGAAACCCAGTGCCGCTTTAGAAGTGGAAGAAGCACAATGGACATGATTTTTCTGCTTCAAACAGGTTCAAGAAAAGTGTATCGAACAGAACATGCCGCTTTATGTAGTCTTCATAGACTTCAGTAAAGCCTTCGATACTGTTTCGCGACAAGGACTTTGGCAGGTACTCAAGAAATATGGTTGTACAGAGAAGTTTGTCAGCCTGCTCGAGGCACTCCATACAGGTATGCAAGCAAACGTGGCAATGAGTGGTTCAGTATCTAAAGACTTTTCAGTAAGCAACAGGGTGAAACAAGGGTGTGTGCTGGCACCTACACTCTTCTCGCTATATCTCGCAGCCATGCTTGAGGTGGCCTTCAAAGACACTTCAGAAGGAGTATACTGCACATTCAAACAAGGAAAGAAGCAGACCTGTTCAATGTGGCACAGTTTAAAGCCAAGAGTAAGACATTGATAAAGGTAGTAAGAGAAATGCTCTTTGCCGATGACAGTGCTCTAGTTGCACACAGCATGGAAGATATGCAATCTTTAGTGGAGAAATTCGCAAGAGCAGCTAGCCAATTCAGCCTCCAAATCAACATCAAGAAGACAGAGTGCCTTTATCAACCACCAAAGTTCCAATTATCAACATCACTACCAGAATAGATCAGCATTGGTACAGAGCCACTAGTCAAGTGCAAGACTTTCAAGTACCTAGGGAGTACTGTTTCAGAGAATGCTAGGCTGGAGGATGAACTATCTCTCAGAATGGGAAGCGCGAGCACTGTGTTTGGAAACTTGAGGAAGAGACTGTGGAACAATCGACAAAGGTCTATCCATGTGAAATGCAAAGTGTACAGCGCAACAGTACTGGCTACTCTATTGTACGGTGCTAAAACTTGGACTGTCTACAGAGTGCAGGTGAAGAAACTCCACGCGTACGTGATGAGACACCTTTGAGCCATAATGAACATCTCATGGAAAGACAAGATAACCAACATAGAAGTGTTGAAATGAGCTGGTCTACCATCAATGGAGGACATGCTAATACAGATGAACATGAGATGGCTCGGACATGTTGAGAGGATAGACCACCAGCGTCTCCCTCGGCAGTTACTCTACTCACAGTTATGCGAGGGCAAACGCAATCAGGGTAGACCAAGGCTCAGATTTAAAGACACTGTAAAAAGAAACTTGAAGAAGTTGGACATAGACAGGAGTTCCTGGCAGCGGAAGGCTAAGGACAGAGCTGTGTGGAGGAATCTGATCAGATCTAAATGAAACAGTCATTGTCGCCCACGACAGACTGCTATGATGATAATGATATCCACTTATTGCTTAGCCAAGTAGAATAACATTGCATAGTGCAACATAAATAGATAATATTTTTACAAATAATATGGAAAATGGCTTCCGGTTATGGCTGCCACATAGGACGGATGTGTCTCACTCTGCTCTGCTCCTGGAGAAAAAAAATCGGCAAATAACTCTCTCATTTGGGACAGAACGTATCCCAGCGTCTGGGCGAGGATATGTCGGCGAAGCCTAAGGCTGGAAAACCAGGTAAAGGAAAAAGCGAGCCGCCGAAACAGTCCAAATTAACGGACTTTCAGGTCTGTGACGCAGCAAATAAAACTCCATATATGGCGGAGGAGGCTGGCAACGGTGCGATGTCTGCGGGGAGAGGCGCAGATGCGCTGATGGCTGCCATGAGTTCAATGAGAGCAGACTTTTCCTCTAGATTTGATGGGATTATGACAGCGTTGGAAGGAATAAGAAAGGAATTGGGTGACTGTGTAGAACGAACGGCGCAGATGGAGCTCCGTCTCGCTAGTGCTGAAGATGACGTCACCCGTCTTCAATTAAAGGTGCGCACTTTGGAAAAAAAAAATAAATCTCTGGAAAATAATATTTTGGATTTGGAATCTCGGTCGAGACAGAATAACTTGAGGCTGGTGGGTCTTCCAGAGGAATCAGAAGGTCGGGACGTATGTTCCTTTCTGGAAAAGTGGATTCCAGAGGTGCTGGGCAGCGAGGAGTTGCAATCAGCAGTGGTTCTGGAAAATGCACATCGTATTGGCCCACGGAGAGATAAGGGACCGCCGAGGACCTTAATTATGAAGTTTCTTAGCAACAGAGACAGGATGAAGATCTTCAACGCTGCACGAGCTAAAGGAGAGATTAAACACCAGGACCAGCAGGTGCGGTTCTACCCAGATTTGGCCACAGGAATCCAACAATTGAGGAAGCAGTTTGATCCCATACGTAAGGAGCTGCGCAACCTTGGGATTCGTCATGGTGTAATCTATCCTGCGAGACTGCTGACCACGTATGAGGGCAGAACCCACATCTTCAAGACCCCAGAGGAGGCGCAGGAGTTCATCAAGAAGATCAAAGAAGAAGAAGAGACTGGTGGGAGCTAAGCATGAACAAAATATAAGGTAGAATAATTAAGCATTTGCACAGGCATCTGACTGACTTGAAGTAAATTGTAAGTTTACAAAATATAGATTGTATTATATATTAAAAAAAAAAAAAAAAACAAAACAAACAAAAAAAAACTATGATGTACAAAGTTGTTAAAAATTTTGGAGTTAAGTTGGAAAACTACAGAGGAGAGTTAATGTTACGTCATTAAAAGCAGTAGAGTTAGGGTGATTGGGAGGATGAAGAAGGAGTGGCTTAGGCTGTTCCCCGTGGGTGTGGAGCGGTCGATGGCTATATCGGGAGACGGAATTTTTCTTTTGATTTTGGGGGGTTTCCCACAAGTGTGGGAAGGGGAAATTTGTTTGTGTGTAGTTTGTAGGATGAATGTTCAACCACTCATGTTTTTGCTTCTCTGTATGAGCATGTTTACACTGCAAGGTAATCCCAAACTCTCTATTGATCATAAACCAAAGTGTTAATCTTAATTTAACTTCATGGAATTGCAGAGGTCTACAAAATTTAAAAAAACTTAAACAAGTTATGAATAAAATAAAAGACATGGGTTCAAAAATTGTGTTTTTACAAGAAACTCATTTAATAGAGGAGGATATAAAAAGAATTAGGAGTAGATGGCAAGGAAGTGTATTCACCTCATCATTTTCATCCCGAGCCAGGGGAGTTATGACTCTCATACATAAATCAGTTCCTTTTCAAGTGAAAAATGTAATTGGAGACAAATTTGGAAGATATGTAATCATTCAAGGTTCTTTGCTATTAGAAAATATAAATCTTGTGAACTTATATGGTCCCAATATAGATGATCAGAAGTTCTTTGCTAATTTATTTCTTATCTTATCATCACTTACAGGGCAACATATAATAGCAGGGGATTTTAATTGTACATTGAATCCAGGTATAGATAGATCAACAGGACTGGATTGCACGCACATTGGATGTAGGATGACTATTAATCATTTTATGAAAGAATTGAGATTGTTAGATATATGGAGAGAAATGAAACCACAAGTTAAAGCCTATTCTTGTTATTCCAGTACCTACAAGACATTCTCACGTATTGATTATTTTTTGATTTCCACAGAATTAAGGTCCAAGATTCAAAACTGCTTTTATGATAACATCGTGATCTCTGATCATGCACCCTGTTGTCTAATATATGTAGATAAAAAATTGACAAAGGAATCAGGTAGATGGCAATTTCAGCATAAATGGCTTCAGGATGAGGAATTTGTCAAGTATATAGAAAAACAGATAGACGAGTTCTTTGACATCAATACTACACAAACATCAGCATGTGTAAAGTGGGAGGCTTTCAAAGCTTTTATTAGGGGACATATTATTAGTTATACAGGATCAAAATCTAAGAGGACTCGAGAGGAGAGAGCTAAATTGGAACATAAAATAAAAAGTCTTCAGGAAAAAGTGTATGCAGGAAGTGACCCAAGGTTGGAGAATGAATTACTGATTTTGAGAGCTGAATACGACAAAAAATCAGCGAATAGAGCTGCCTCGAGTCTTCTAAGATTGAAACAATCTTTTTATGAACAAGGTGAAAAATCAGGAAAATTATTAGCATGGCAGATTAAACAATTAGAAATTAAAACACCAATTACCAGTATTATAAGTAACGGACAGGTAGTTATAGATCCTTTAGAAATTAACAGAGCCTTTAGAGATTACTATGAAAAATTATATGATACCAAAAATGAATCTGATTTAACAAAACTAAATGGGTTTTTGAACGAACTATCTATACCGTGTATTCCAAATGAAAACAGGGAGATATTGGAGTCTAAAATTAGTCAAGAAGAAGTTGGGCTAGCCATTGATAATATGAAATCAGGAAAAAGTGCAGGACCAGATGGTCTTCCAGTTGACCTTTATAAAAAATTTAAGAATAAATTAATAAAACCTTTTTTGGAAATGGTTTTAGAAGCATTTCAAAATAATAATTTACCATCATACATAAATAATGCCTTAATTATACTGCTGCCAAAACCAGGTAAGCCCTCTAATAAATGTGAAAATATGAGACCAATAAGCCTATTAAACGCCAACCTTAAGATAATCTGTAAAATTTTAGCAAGACGAATACAAGAAATTTTACCAAATATTATTAATCGAGATCAGAATGGCTTTATAAAGGGTAGACAAGGCTTCCATAATGTAAGAAGACTATTTAATATTATTTATTTTAATAAAGAAGCACCGGATACAGCTCTCCTATCACTGGACGCCGAAAAGGCCTTTGATAGAGTTGAATGGCCCTTTCTTTTTGAAGTCCTACAAAGGTTTGGACTTGGAAATAATTTCATAAAATGGGTTCAAATAATATACAATAATGCTACAGCAGAAATCCTAACAAATAACAATATTTCAAAACCAATAAAAATCAATAGAGGATGTCGACAAGGCTGTCCACTTTCACCTTTACTGTTTACTATGGCAATTGAACCTTTAGCGATAGCGATACGTTTACATTCACAAATATATGGAATTAAAGTTGGACCAACAGAACATAAAATCTCCCTGTACGCCGATGACATAATTTTGTTTATGTCGAATCTAAAAAAATCAATTCCAACCTTGTTGAATTTAATAAAGAATTTTGGGGAAATATCAGGATATAAAATAAATAAAACTAAATCTTCAATATTAATGCTAAATGAGACCCAGAGAAATTACCCAACCCCTGAGGTAAATCAATTCAATGTTGTAAATCAGTTTAAATATTTAGGAATCCAAATTGTGCCTAAGCTAGAATCAGTCGCCAGTGTCAACTATGAAGCCTTAATGTCAGATATCAATGAGTTAACTCAGAGATGGATGTCACTACCAATGTCGATGATCGGGAGAATCAATATACTTAAAAGTAATATTTTACCTAAAATACTTTATTTATTTCAATACATTCCCTTATCACCACCTTTAGATCTATTCTCAAGAATAAAAAAAAAGTTAGTGGAATTTATATGGAACAACAGGAGGGCTAGATTACGTCTGTCTTTATTATATTTACCATTTGATCGTGGAGGTCTGAAATGTCCAAATTTTATGTTGTATTATTGGTCGGCACAACTGAGGTCTATGACATATTATTTTTCATCAAATGATCTCCCTCACTGGACTGAAATGGAATCATACAATTTACCTTTACCTCTTCCCATATTCATATACTCAGATTCGGCAAAAAAATTACAAAAACAAGTTAAAAATCCATTTGTAAAGCATATGATCAAAATATGGTGTGAAGCTAAAAACTATTTAAAAGAACCACAGTTATTGTCACAATTTAGTCCAATATGGGGTAATCAATATTTTAAACCAGGGAGAGCGGACGCTGTATTTAAAGTATGGAATTTAAAAGGGATACAAAAGATTCAGGATTTATATTTGCCATGTGCAGATAACATAATGTCTTTTGAAGAGCTGAGGATCAAATTTAATCTCAATAGAACACATTTTTTTAAATATCTTCAACTTAGAAATTTTATTCGATCAAATCAAAATAAAGCTCTCACTCGACCTATTTACTCATCCTTGGAAAAAATGATGATGAAAGATAGTAAAAGAAAGGGTATTATTTCAGAGTTTTATAACTCATTGACACTATCTTCAAGTGAAAATTCACTGAAAAGATTAAACTACTGGAAAGAAGATCTGCAAACTGAAATTTCAGAGGAACAATGGGAATTGGCTTGTACAGAAGCTCAAACCAAATCAATAAATGTACGCCTTAAATTGATACATTTCAAATGGTTAATGCGGATGTATGTTACACCGGAGGAGTTAAATAGATATAACAAAAATATACCAGATACATGCACAAAATGCATGGAAAGTAAAGGAACCCTATTTCATTGTTTATGGGAATGTAGATTAATAAGAATGTTTTGGGAAGAGGTGAGGGTAACAATTGAAAAAATAATCTCAAAACAAATCATATTGAATCCTAAACTGTTTTTGTTGGGTCTGTACCCAGAAAAGCATAATTTTAATAAAAGTGAAAGAACATTCATAGACCTCAGTTTGCTTAATGCCAAAAAATGTATTGCACTATTATGGAAAAAGACTCATAGACCAGATGTGACTCAGTGGTTAAGACAGATGTTAACAAACCTTCCATTAGAAAGAATAACATATATACTGAAATCAAAGGAAATTGTGTTTGAGAATATATGGAGACCTTTTATTGATTATGTAAAAAATTTAAACATAACTCTTGAAGAAGAAGGGGAATGATGTGTGTGGACCTTGTAAATTCCAAACTGGTGAACATAATATGTATACTTATGTATTGGATTGTCTAGACTAAACAGAGGAGCATTGTTGAAGACTTGATTTTGTTGGTGGTTGTTGGTGTTTTTAGTGCATTTTTTTTGTAGTACTTTAGTGTTAGTGTTTGATTGTTTGTATCATGTTTGTTAAAAAAAAAGGTTCAATAAAGATATTGTGGAAAAAAAAATAATATGGAAAATAATATAGTGAGTGGGTTATTATTGAATGATATTAGTGACCATTTGCCAGTTTTTGCGATGTACAATTGTGGTTATAACAGGAAAAGTAATGAATGTAAAACTGGATATAGGAGAGTAAGAACAGCAGAATCCTTGAATGCATTTAGAAGTGAATTATTATCACAAGACAAAGTTTATGAAGTTGATGGTATTGATATAGCCTATGATTCCTTTTTGAAAATGTTTAAATCATTATATGATTAAAAAAAACTGTCCAATCCAGCGATACAAGAAAAAAATGAATATCTGGATAGGCCATGGATGACAAAGGGATTGAAAAATGCTTGCAGAAAAAAGAATGCTCTATATAGGAAGTTTCTGAAATATAGAACAATAGAGGCAGAGAATAGATATAAAAAATATAAAAATAAATTGACTAATATTATAAGGATATGTAAAAAGGATTATTATAATAAATTATTGGAAAATAATATTAAGGGAACATAGAAGGTATTAAATAGAATTATTAGAAATGGACTAACCAATACTAGTTGTCCTGATTATTTCATTGATGGTGATAAGAAAATTAATAAGATGAATGAAGTAGTTGATAGGTTTAATAATTTTTTTGTAAGTGCTGGACCTACAGTAAACTGGCTGATCAAATAGATGACCCACAGCTTAGAGAGGGAGGTGTTATTAAGGATCATGGAGACAGAAATCCTAGCTCAATGATTTTAAGGGCTGTGGATAAAAATGAAATTATAGATATTGTTAGCAAATGTAAAAACAAAACATCTAAGGATTAGGATGATATTGATATGACTCTCGTAAAAAAAGTAATCGATTGTATTGTTGAACCTTTAGAGTATCTCTTCAATTTGTCATTCAATACGGGTATATTTCCATGCAAAATGAAAACTGCAAAAGCTATCCCATTGTATAAAGCAGGAGACAAACATCAGTTTACAAATTACAGGCCTGTATCCTTACTTTCCCAGTTCTCTAAAATACTGGAAAAACTCTTTGTTGCAAGATTGGACAGTTTCATTGAAAAACATAGCACAGTGGTGGAGTGGTTAGCACTGCGGCAGCACAGCAACTCACCCTTGGCCGGGGGATCCTGGGTTCGATCCCAGCCCCCAACCAACAGTGATTGGTGTGGAGTTTGCATGTTCTCCCCATGTCTGTGTGGGTTTACTCCGGGATTTCTCCAGCTTCCTCCCACATGCCAAAAACATGCAAGTTAGGTTAATTGGGCTGCACGGTGGTGCAGTGGTTAGCACTGCGGCAGCACAGTTTACCCTTGGCCGGGGGATCGTGGGGATCATGGGATCGTGGGTTCGATCCCAGCTCCCGACCAACAGTGATCTGTGTGGAGTTTGCATGTTCTCCCCGTGTATGCGTGGGTTTACCCCGGGATTTCTCCGGTTTCCTCCCACATGCCAAAAACATGCAGGTTAGGTTAATTGGAGACTCTAAAGTGGCCCTAGGTGTGAATGTGTGTGTGAATGGTTAAGGGATAGCACCGTATCGTGGCTGCTTCATCCATCCAGGTGGTGGATGACCCTCAATTTCCCCTCTGGGGATCAATAAAGTATACTAAATCTAAAAAAATACTAAAAAAATTGGCATCAAACTGGGGATTCTAAATTGTCCTTAGGTATGACTGTGAGAGTGAATGGTTGTCTGCCTCTCTGTGTTGGCCCTGCGATGGGCTGGCGATCTGTCCAGAGTGTACCCTGCCTCTCGCCCAAAGATGCTGGGATAGGCTCCAGCCCCCCACGACCCAAAAAAGATTAAGTGGAAGAAGATGGCTGGGTGGACAGTCAGTATGGGTTCCAGGCAGATAGATCAACATCAACAGCATTGATGGAAATGATCAAGGAAATTACCAGTTCTACTGACAATAAGAAGCATGCTGTGGGAGTGTTTATAGACTTGAAAAAAGCATTTAACACAATAGATCATGACATTTTACTTAAAAAATTGGAGGACTATGGTGTAAGAGGGATAGTCTTAAATTGGCTTAGAAGTTATATTAAAAACAGACAACAGTTTGTGCAGTTGGGTGAATTTAGATCAAGTCAGTTAGAAATTACTTGTGGAGTTCCCTGAGGGTCAGTATTAGGCCCCAAATTATTTATTTTGTATATTGACATTTACAAGGTATCAGATATTTTTAAACTAGTAGTTTTTGCGGATGACACTAATGTCTTTTGTGCTGGTAAGAATTTACAGCAGTTGTTGAATGTGGTCACACAAGTGAATTGGGTAAATTAAAATTATGGTTTGACAAAAATAAATTACCTTTAAATTTGGGTAAAACTAAATTCATGTTGTTTGGAAACCATATTATACATGAACAAGTGAAAGTTTGTGTAATTGATTTTTTTTTCCACATAAGGCGATCATTATTTAATCGTTTGGTTTACAGAAATTTTGGCTTCAATTATTTTTTTTATTTCGACGATCGGGTGGTCAGGGAAATAAAATAAAGCTCAAATATTCAGTTTCGGTAGGCAATGAGATTTATAAAAATGAAAACTGAAAATGGTAAAATGGTAAATGGCATTCACTTATATAGCGCTTTTATTCTCATCTCTAGATGACCAAAGTGCTTTACAGATCCTGCTATCCACCCATTCACACACACATTCACACACTGATGGCAGCAAAAAAAAAAGCAATATAACCTTTTTTTAACACAAAGTCATTCCATTTGGAGTAAAGTCAACACTCGGCTTCAAAATTCATAGGGGAGGATTTTACTTTTGGCGGAAAAAATATAATAAAATCACGATCACCTTCTGTGGGAGAAAAAAAAAAATCAATTACACAAACTCTTTTCCGGGTGAGTTTTGACACTGTTGCTTCTCTGCGCTGTTTTGATATTTTGACGTTGTGAGGGTTCACACAAGAAAGGAGAGATGACTGTGACGAAACAGGCTTTATTTATACACACCCACTCAACACAGACAGGAGGGGAGGTCATTCACACAGACCTCCGTCTCACTTATGGTGACACAAACACATGATCGATCACTGCGCTAACTGGTCTTATAACACTGCTGTGTCATTATAATGCAGTTATAATGACACAGCAATAACACTTAGAACACATAAATAATAACACTCTTTGAATCCTCTGTGGCCCAAGCATGCCGGGAGAATCCCCGCCCCCTTAACACAGCCCCGACGTTACAATATGTTGATATCGTCTTGAGCTGTGGGTTTTCGTTTAAAAACCATAGGTATGGCAGTCGGTTTTAGAACTCGTTTATAACAAACTTTCATGCCTAAAGATTCCTGTATAGCAGGCTCTTCGTCAAAACTGTCTGCAGTGAAATGATCGCTACAGAGTACAGAAGATGGTGTTGGATGCCATTTGTCCCTTGTTCTCTGTACTTGCTTCGCCCATTTTTTAAGAAGATTGGGATCTTTTGGGAATGCGAGCAGGCTTATATGTTCACTGGGGCAATTGGAACACCCAGCCGCCACGCAACAATTCGGCATTTCTTCGCTGATACAGAAGCTCGTTTACACTGACAGCACAATCAGCTGAGATTAAACTCCTCTCATGACGTCATATCCGGAAACGAGGCAAGTCTCCGGATATCGCGTTACTGCAACACAGCGCTAAATTAAATTCACTTAGAAATATTTTTCCACTTATTTAGCATTCTAAGTCAACAGAACCAACTATGTGGACGATTGAAGATAAATTCACACTGGATATTGAGCCATACTTCCTACATCGTGTCACAGACACTTTAATCTGCATATGCGCAGTTCTCATGCAACGGGAATGTTACGTGGCCGTTTCAGTCATGCGCAAATGTGAACACGCAACGTGGCCGCAAAGCCTGTTGACCACATACCACGCCTTGTTTTTTCAAAGAAACTGCTGAGTTGTCTCCCTTTAATTTGGTTTTATTCATGCAAGAATAATCTTGCAATTTTAACTTTGTGTACAATTCAGCACTGTTACCTCAAACAGTTTCCTCTCAGTAACTTTAAAACTGGTCAATTTAATTTATATCGCTGGGATATTTCCCCGAACGAGTTGAATTGACGAAAGAATCACAAAAGATTTCTTCACGATCCCGCTTCTCCAGGACTTTATCTTAATTAATTCAGCATATGTTGCGCTGTTCTGAACTTTTAGCATGTTTAAAAACAGAAATGATTGTGATCAGGATGGGGGAAACGGGCCAAATTCCCCCCCCCCCCCTTGTGATCAGAGATGACAGACTCGCTGCGGGAGACACACACACACACACACACACATACACACACACAGAGCTTATGGCTTAATATTCTTTTTGTGTCTATTTCAAAAGTGCACACAGCATCATGCCGGGGCACCACAACGGACTTCCTTTTTTCTGTCTCCCCCATCTGTCTGACCTTCAGTAGCCTTCTGCATTCTATCCACTATCTCACCAACAGTAAACATTGATTTTTCCTGCTGCCATTGTTATGTCGGTAATGGGAGCCAAGATTGAGACCGAGCGCTGAACTGGACACAACTTTGTGACTCACTCTCACAGTGCAAGCACTACCGTAAGGCAGAGAGGATGCCAAGAGACCACCCCTCTCCCTCACAGCCCTTTTATACCCGGGGTGGCGGCGGAACCAGAAAGGTGGATCCACCACCCGTGTCACACAATAATATGTTCCCACAACAACACAACACTCCCCCCTCTTTAAAAATGGTCCAAAACACACGCATACAATCGAGACCCTCCCCAATTTTTCCGGTTCCGGTTCCGCCGGACCGGTGGCGCCACACGAGTAGGCTGCCCGTTGCAACAGCCCTTTTTTTTATCTTCCTTCTTCTTTCTACACCTTTCACTCTGTATATACATCACGGACGCACGGATCGCCCCGGGGGTCTCCCGGGTCGGCGGACGGAGCCACGGTTTGCAGCGGGAGACGTTACAGCGGGGAGGAGCTAGTGCTAGCTAGCACTTGGCCGCCGCCCGGTGCTAATGGGAAACTCGACATACCGGGAGATGTGGCGAAAACGACGCGGGTGCCGGGCTGGAGTTTAGGCGGCGTGCAAGAAATATAAGACAGAATAATAAAGAGCGATGGCAAGAACCAAGCAGACCGCCCGTAAAATCTACTGGAGGAAGAAGCCCCCCAGGAGACAGCTAGCCACCAGGGCTGCTCAGAGAGGCACTCCGGCCACCGGCAGAGTGAAGAGGCCTCGCCGTCACAGGCCCGTGGCTCTGAGAGAGATCCGTCGCTACCAGAAATCCACAGAGCTGCTCATCCGTAAGCTGCCCGTCCAGCGCCTGGTGAGGGAGATCGCTCAGGACTTCAAGACCGTCCTGTGTTTCCTGAGCTTCGCCGTCATGGCTCTGCAGGAGACCAGCGAGGCCCACCTGGTGGTCTCTTCTTCGCTAAGGGGGTCACCATCATGCCCAAAGACTTCCAGCTGGCCCGTCGCATCCGCAGAGAGAGAGCTTAGACTTTCTGCTGCACATTCACCAACCAAACATAATGCTCTGCACTGTGTGTCTATATATATACATTTATAGTAATATGGACATATGTTTACTAGATGTTGTTTTTTCTTGCCTTCTGATTGTTGCTCTGAGTGTTGCTATCCCTGTGCTGTTGCAATCCTGGAATTTCCCCATTGTGGGACTAATAAAGGCTTATCTTATCTTATCTTATCTTATCTTAATTTGGAACCCTAACCACGCACTAAAAAAAAATAAACAGAAATACCTAAAGGCCTTTCACATTCCCTCAAAACAACTAAAACTAGGGGGGGAACAGGTGGACTACCGTCCCACCCCCACACGGCAAGACGGATTAGTCTGACGTCTTCACTAAATAAACAGTCCCACTAAACAAAACTGCTGTGTTCCTAAAATAATGTAAAACAGAAAATAATCTCATTAACAGAACTAAATTACACATCGGTTATCCCCCTTTACCATCACCAGCTTTCCCCAGGAAAGGAACCACCCCCCGGAAAACCATCGGATGGCTCCACTCCGGTACACCTTCTCTTCTTCGCTCCCGGGGACGACCCACGTCAAGGTCCAAACACCTCCTTCCTGTCCCGGGCGCGCCACAGCTCATTGGGATGCTTCCACGAGCCATCAGATAGCTGGAGGTAGGCATCCTCCCCAACAGCCACCATCTGCAGCCGCCCCTGGTCATCTTCTTTCCGGCGTTTACCTCAAACACCTCTTGACCAGGCCTCCTCCCTGGGTCGGACCACATCCGCAACCCCCAGAGGGGCCCTACTCGGCTTCCAGTGTTTCTGTTTGGCACGTCGTTTTACCGTGCCAGCCAGTCCTGACTCGCTCTCTTTCATTTTCGCTGCTGGCGTCGCCATTGTGACCCCCTGCTCACCAGTCCCTTCCAGCCGAACTCCGGGAGTAGAATGGGTCATCCACTCTGCGCCACCGCCATCACGGGCGTCCCACCACGCCACCCAGTTCCCTCAGCTAGGGTTACTTGGGCACTGGCACCGGGGCCCTCCCACGATGGCCCTGGGTGGGGTTGGTTCTGCTCATCATCCAGAATACTAGGCAAAGGTTCATCCCACACAGCTCCATCCATCAATCGTAGAACCGGCCAGTTCCACAAACCACAGCCCGACCACCCTTCTCCAACGCTGCTTGTGATGGCGAAGCCCAATCCATAAAATAAATCACATCCCATAATGTTCTCTCCATGGGCAGCCACGATGAACTTCAAGCTGGACAACTCCGCCGACTTGTACCTAGCCGTCAGTTCCACCGACCCCACCATGGCCAGTCTTCCTCCACCATATCCACACAGCGGAGCTGAATCACCTCTAACCCGATACTCCTCACGGTTGGCCAATTTAACATGGATCTCACCGTTCCTGTGTCAATCAGCAACAGCACTGTTACGCCGTCCAGTTCCACCATACAGTAAGAACGGCCATTGGTACTTGGGGATACGGTGTGAATAACCGTGGGAGTTGAGGGGGGTGGTCCTGGTTGTGTCTCGGATCCCCTCACTTGAACCTGTATCATGCCCTGGCGAGCTACAGTGTCTTCCTCTTGCCGGACACTCTCTGGCCTTATAACGGTGCTTGGTGGACCCACAACCCAAACACCTGGGCAATACTGGGGCGGACCTCATCCTGACAGCATTAGCGTATCCTTTGTCATCCTCCACGCCATCGTCGCTGTCCGGGTCCACTGTCTGCACCATCAACTGTGGTTCAAAATGGCGATGTGACGCTCTCTCACCAAGCTTTCATGATACTGTAGCTTGTCTGCTGCCTCAAACTGCTAAGCTAACTCGATGGACTTGGCTAACATCAGCTCACCCAAATATGTGAGGAGCTTCGACCTCGTTGCTGGGCAAACAGTATGTTCTGCCAACTGGTCGCGGACCATCTCTTCCTCTAATGCTCCAAACTGACAATCCTTGGTCAGCTGGTGTAGGTCAGCTACATACCACTGCACCGACTCGCCAGTCCGCTGGTGGCGCTGCCAAAACTGGATCCTCTGGACGATGCATTTTCCAGGGCGCGAAAATGTCACGCCCTTAGCTCAACCACTTCTTCAAAGCTATCACTCTCGCCTAAAGTGCTAAGGATACATTGTCCTTCCATTCCTAGGTTGTGAACCAACAGTGCCCGTGCCCACAACTTCTCCAGTCTTCCAAGGTCCAGTGCCACTAAATATGTTTGAAAGGTGGTGAACCACCTCATCCAAGGGATGGGTGGCTCACCGGGAAACTCCAAAAACGGCCAAATTGATGTAACCCCCGCGTCCATACCATTTTACCCTCGTCGCCAAATGTTATGTTGGTAATGGGAGCCAAGGACGAGACCGAGCGTTGAACTGGACACAACTTTATTTGTGACTCACTCTCACAATGCAAGCACTACCATAAGGCAGAGAGGAGGCCAAGAGACCGCCCCTCTCCCTTACAGCCCTTTTATATCCCGGGTGGTGGCAGAACTGGAAAGGTGGCACCACCACCCATGTCACACAATAATATGTCCCCACAACAACACAAAAGCCATGACTACAGAAATTCCTTTAAGTATTTAGGAAGCAAAAGTTAGTATTATTTACAACCCTACGGTCCAAACTCTGAATCCCAATCCTTTTCTGTAATTCCTGCCTCTCCAAGCTTCTACCTGAATCCTAGTGAGACAACCAGGAGAGCATATGGCCTGGAGTGCTAGGCGAAATCAGGATCCTTTGTTTCTGGTAGACCAAAGAAAATATGTACAGTCCCCAGGCTTTCGCCTTTATTTCCACCCCACAATGCAGAAATTCCTCTTTTCCAGACAGCCAGAAGTGGGAATTCGAGATCCAAGCTAATCTTTTCACTCTACACCACTCTTTGTGTCTTTAAATTGAATAAAAGAGGTTAAGCCACCCTCACAGTTTGCCCACAAAATTTACAGAATCAACAGAGTTATTTGTGTGTATTTTCCCTGCCATTTTATTTGAATATACTCTTTTCTCAACACTTTTAAGCAGGCTTGCTGAACAGAGATTTTTTTGAAGAGTGAAGTATGTGGCAGTAATGCACCTGTGGGATGGTTGCCAACCGCCAATCAAATTTAAAAGAAGAAGAAGAAGCTTAACTTTATGCAGAGGATACTTTCATTGAGCTGTGTCCAGTCATCAATACAACCGGTACCGTATCATAAAGTTCAGTCCCAGACTGATTTTAACAAGCTATCTTTATTATTATGGACAGTTGTTCACTACTGATGTATTTTAAGATCTCATACTGTACCATAAATTATTACAATCATTAATACCTCTACTCACTTGGTGATGTTATTTAAGTTCTTGTATTAAAGTACCTTATTTATGCTCACTAGTGGATGTAAAAAAGATCTTGCATTTGGTATTCATTTTATATTAGAGTACCTTATTTACGCTCACTAGTTGATGTAAAAAAGTTCTTGCATTGTATTAATATTCCTTATTTATAAAAAGCGGCTCATAGATCTGACCCTAACCTGTGAATGCTTAGGAGACTCTCTGCGTGTTCTTACAATCATAAAAAAAAAAAAAAAATAGCCACAAAATAAAACATGTATCTTTGTATTAAGTTTTTCAATAAAATTTAAAAAACAGGACAAAAGACTTATTTTGACTGAATATCACAGGCAATCCTACAGAGATTTTTAAAAGAGGGTCCCTGCTCACCTTTTGATTTTGGGGCCCTGGACTGTCTGCAGTAACCAGCCAAAGCTTTGTGTCCCGATGTCCATCATCAATGCAGTTGGCTAACTGTCCGCATCCACCTCCATGAAACTGTAAAAATTAAAATAAGACAGTTAGCAGAATCTTTTCAGTTAACCGATCAATAATCACAGAAGAAATACTACTTCTCAGCTTATCTTTTATTGAATCACGCAGAGAGTCAGGAAACACAATTGTGGCTCTTCCGCAGCACAATCCGGTGAAAAACCCAGAACAAAGGAAACTACCAATACATATACTGCGCCACCGTGGGCTGCACGGTGGCGCAGTGGTTAGCACTGCGGCAGCACAGTTTACCCTTGGCCGGGGGATTGTGGGGATCGTGGGATCGTGGGTTCGATCCCAGCCCCCGACCAACAGTGATCTGTGTGGAGTTTGCATGTTCTCCCCGTGTTGCGTGGGTTTACTCCGGGATTTCTCCGGTTTCCTCCCACATGCCAAAAACATGCATGTTAGGTTAATTGGCTGTTCTAAATTGTCCCTAGATATTTGTTTCCTATAGGCCCTTAGAATAGAGGGTTAGTATTAATGAAAGCGCTTTGAGTGGTCTTTGTGACTAGAAAAGCGCTATATAAGTGCAGGTTAGTTAGTTAGTTAGATATAGGCTTCAAGTTACTGGGCGTTCCCAGTAACTTTCCAACAATAGTCTAGTCATTGTCCAAACTGGTTCAAACTGGTCCTCTCAGTGTTATCTTCCCCAGATGTCTCCTCCTCAGCCCTTTATGACTTTGCATCCTGTTGTCTGTGTCTTGTCTCCAGCATTAAGCGACCCCACTTAATACATGCCCAAAAATGGAAGCAGGAACAGAGACTTCATTGCAGAGCTTGTGTGTGTGTGTGTGTGTGTGTGTGTGTGTGTGTGTGTGTGTGCAACTAAATATAAGTGTGTATGCAAAAGCACTTTGTGTAATATCTAACTAACTAATCTTTACTATTTATTTTAACAAGTTTCTGTTTCAGACTGGTGTCATGTTTAAAAAAAAATGGTGCAGCAATGTGGATTATTCAATTCAATTCAATTCAACTTTATTTATATAGCGCCATTTCACAACAACAGTCATCTCATAGCACTATCAACTGTAGGGGGGACCCCCACAGTTGCAGAAAGACCCCATTATCTGTTTGCATTTTTCCTGCACATCAACACCACCATTAGAGTGGTGTTAACATTGGACTATGTACCACTCGAAGTGTCTGTAGTTATATTTTCGTTCAGCTTTGGATACTTCATCTTGATTTTATTCAACCACCCAAGAGGAAAAAAACAACAATAAAAAATATCCACTCAGTGCTACAGCCACAAAGTCCCAAGACAGGTCCGTGCAACTATTGTTACAATACAGGGAAAGTGAGTCAGCATAAAACCTGGTATCCCTGTGCACTTAAGATGTAATGGTTTATATTGTTTTCTTGAAATATTTGATTGAGAACAAAAAATATTTTAAACTAAGCCTGAGCTTCTGTTTATAAACTGGAGAAATAGAAGTTTTTGTTTTGTTTTTTTCCTGAATATGTTTATGGTAAATAACGCTAGCCTGTGAAACTGTCCTTTTTGCGTAAATTAAAAAAAAAACAAAAACTGTGTTCTGTAATATCGTAAAAAATGTTATCATGAAAATTCACAGAAATATTGTGATATACAGTAATTTTTGGGCCACACTGCCCACCCCTACCGTCAACTGAAGTTAGTCTCCGGGGAGGAGGCCTGGCTATTTACATTAATAACGTATGTTGCTGTGACACAATGACTCTTCCCATGCTTTGGTCCCAAGATGTAGAATACTTAACTGAAATGCAGACGCTTCTACTTACACTGTGAACTAACAGCAGTCATGTTTGACTTGGTGCAGACTATTCAATTCAATTCAATTCAACTTTATTTATATAGCGCCATTTCACAACAACAGTCATCTCATAGCACTATCAACTGTAGGGGGGACCCCCACAGTTGCAGAAAGACCCCAGCAATCAGGCGATCCCCTGTGAGCAAGCACTTGGCGACGGTGGAGAGGAAAACTGTGGAGAACGGTGGAGACTAGCACCTAGCAGGCTATGGGAGAAGTGTACAGCACACTCAGCCAGCTACAGGCAGCTCACCCAGATACTCTTCATCTTGTTCTTGTGGATTTCAAAGTCTGTGCTTCCCTGTTACAATCAGCATGTAAACTGGCCTACAAGACGGAATAATATACTTTAATTTTAACCAGATGTATTGATAATTTGACTGTGAAAGGTATATTTTATGGAAAAAGTGCAATGCTTTAAAATACTTCTTTTTTTGCTGTTTCTTAGTGATTACGCGCAATCAATTACAGTTAATCATGGTTACTTATCATTAACTATAGAAAATGTTCAGTTAGTTAAAATTTTTAATTGATTCCTAGCCCTAACATACTGTGTCTATATAACAGGGTCTGATTGCTCTGAAGGCAACAAAAAATCAATTCCTCTACACATTTGATTTATGAGCTAAGTAAACACCTTTCCTAGTGAGTTTATTGTAGTATGGTAAAAAAGATGGTAAAGCAGCATATAGATGTTGCTATATTATTACTAATGGCTCACTAATGTATGAGCATGCCGTATGTTTTGTTTTTTTTTTTCATGATCTTATCCACCTGTTGCTAACGTGCTGCGCCATCGCAAAACACTGTTTCGGCATTAAAAAACTACTGCTGAGATTTACTATTGGGTGCCGGGCAAAATTTGCGGTGGAAAGGCGTGGACTATGTTAATTTTGCACCTGGCCTCATTGCATATGTATTTGTGAGAGTTGTCATGTTAACGTGCAAATTTGAGGGAGGGGAGTATTTAAATGACTGGTGCAAGGTGATTTATTAAGGTTTGCGGTTGTCAGTCTCCTGCTAAATGCGCCAGGATTTAACGCCCCAAAAAAGCTTGTCTTAATGCATCTGCGCCTGACATGATAGCGATCGTTGGTGCCAGGAGGAGACACTGGTGAGAACTGAGGGCACATGGCAGAAGCTTCTCTCTGCCCATGGCTTTATTTGGCATGGCAGAAGAACAGATTATATGAATATCAACGGTCTCACAGAGATCAGTGTTATGCTGAACTGGACATCAGCCAGCAGTTTTTTGTTTTTTTTTTAAATTTCATTTGTTTATACAGTATATGGCCTACTACATGAATTTATATCCATAAAATAAGATACAATAGGAGCCCTTATACCCGCAGTGGACATGCAGATAGTGTCAGCCGATAATGACTTTTTTTTCTTTTCTGCGGAAGTTAGACTTGGACTGGAGTTTTCCTCTCATCATCTCCCCCTTGCTCTTGAAACAAAATCTTCCACATTGCCAATTTTCTTCATTTTTTTCTCTATCCATATTTCTATATTTACAGTATTTCTTTTTGCTGTGCATAAAACGGTATTTCAATTCCCTCTTCTCTCTTTCTCTCTCCCAGTTCAGGATACACAATATAGGAGGGAAACAACAATGAGATTATTAACAAAAACAGTACACAGATCCATAGAAATGTCCCCTGAAATTGCAACACCGTAACTCAATGGCATTTATAAAAAGTTGTCAACTTGGAGACCTGCAGGTACTTAACTTAATCCTCACCTGGCCACTTAAGTGATCATTGGGGTCAATTGTCCAAAGGCAGGGTGATCTTGGGCTAGGGCAATGAGGTCAGCCAGAGGTCTTATCATTGCAACCTGGGTCGTCCAGGACCAGTGTTGGGAATAATGCGTTACAAAGTAACGCATTACTGTAACGCCACTACTTTTACAGTAATGTGCTGTGTAACGAAATTACTGTTTAAAAATTCAATAATGTGTTACAGTTACTGAAATTTGATCAGATGCGTTACTTGCGTTACTCGTTTTATTAATGTGGATATTTTTAGCGCAAATAAATATAAACTGATCCTACTGTAACTTTTGCAGCCGTCAGTCTCCTCCTCGGGTCAGTTTCCTGTCCTGCTCACATGCAACTCGGTGGGAAGAAATGCCGTGGCGGTGGTAATTCTTATATTAAGTCCTTATCACCTGTTGTCCGAGCAGTGAGTAGCCCCCAACAGCTCCTACCTCTGTGGTTAAACATGAGTATTTTTAGAGCAAGAAGCTCTCATTTAATGTCCGCAGTTGTGTAAATGTGTAAGTTGTGTAACTGTGTAAGTTTTCTTACCGCACAGAGAAAAGGTGACTGATTTGTTGCAGTAAAGAACAGTTTCTTCTAAGGTGAGCTTTTATTTATCTGTGCTTTCTGTTTTATTTTATCATATTTGTTTGCATGCTATTGTGATATGCAACTATTTCATGGAAGTAAATCCTCTAAATATGCATTTTTAATGGGCTGGTCCAGGGGTGTCAAACATATGGCTCGTGGGCCAAAAACAGCCCACCAGGGGGTCCAAAATTTTCTCTGTGAATTTACAGCTTTATTTGTAGTAATTTTTTTACTTTCTACTGATTACAATACTTTGTGTAAATCTGAGACATTTTTCTCTGTAAGATGAGACTTTTTTTCTCATCAGTTTTATTTGTTTGCATGCTATTGTGATATGCAACTATTTCATGGAAGTAAATCCTCTAAATATGCATTTTTAATGGGCTGGTCCAGGGGTGTCAAACATATGGCTCGTGGGCCAAAAACAGCCCACCAGGGGGTCCAAAATTTTCTCTGTGAATTTACAGCTTTATTTGTAGTAATTTTTTTACTTTCTACTGATTACAATACTTTGTGTAAATCTGAGACATTTTTCTCTGTAAGATGAGACTTTTTTCTCATCAGTTTTCTTTTTCTTTTTTCTGATAAGAACAAGGGGCCCTTGATCTTGCTATATGTGCAAGATGATTTAAGTATGCATTTAAAAGTAATGTGAAAGTTACTTTTCCAAGTAACTAGGTACTTTAATTATGCAGTAACTGGTAAGTAATTCAGTTACTTTTGAAAAGAAATAACTAGTAACTGTAACTAGTTACTATTTTTTAGTAACTTGCCCAACACTGTTCAGGACAGTCTGGGTCGACCTCAGGGGCGATGCCAGCCCTGGCAGGGGGGGCGGGGGAGTGGACAAGCGCTGGCGGAGAGGACCTGCTTGGCTGGTGTCCCGTCTTCCAGCCTGGCCATGTGGCCGAGGAGCCGCAGCTAGGACAGCCAGCCCTCCTGTACACCTCATCGTTTGTGGTGTGGTGGAACCATCGAGACGGGTCCGATGGAATGTAACTAGATGGTGGTGGTTGTGGTGGAGAGGGTCCAGGTCTCTGACCTGTAAAGGAGGATGGGAATCACACAGATGTTAAAGATTCGCATCTTTGTGGTCGTGTGGATCTTCCTGCTCTGCCAGACTCTCTGGAGGTGGCCGAAAGCACTGCAAGACAGCTGCAGGTGGCGAATAATCTCTGGGTCTGATGAGCAGGAGCTGGTGATCTTAGGTCCGAGGTAGACAAAGTCGTTGACAATCTCAACCGGCTCGTGTTTGATGGTGATGACTTGTGGTGGTGGTGGTGGCAAGAAGTCTGACAGTGACTGGATCGTTGTCTTTGCCCAGCTGATGGTAAGGCCAAGGGGTGATGCTTCCTCTGCAAGCAGTGCCAGTGCCTCAGCGATTATGTCTATATGCATGGCAAAAAGCACCACGTCGTCTGCATAGCACAGGTCTGTGAAATGGGAGTGAAAGTCAATTCCGAGATCGGGGCAGAGTTCCGTTGCGTTCTTGATCCAGTAATCAACCGCAACATTGAAGAGGTTTGGCACAGTGACGCATCCCTGCCAGACTCCAGAAGTGGTGACAAAAGGGTCTAACATGTCACCCTCAGCGCATACCCTGCACGTGGTGTCGGTATAGAGATCCCGGGGAATGCTGATGTACTTGGATGGGACTCCAAGGCCACGAAGGAGTTGCCAGAAGATGTTCCTGTCTAGGGAGTCGAAGGCCTGTAGATTTTGTTAAAACAAAGTTATGCACAAAATAAAACCCCAGAGTCTCCATCAGACCATCTTGATGGTTCTAGTGTTAATAAAATAAACATGTGGGTCAAATAATCAATTTATTCATGAGTAGTCCCTTATTAACTTAGAAACAAATGCTTCAGTTACACATATTTTTGAATGAATGAATCTTTATTTCGGATAGATTAAAAGTAAAGATTAAAAAGAAACAGAATAATATAACAAAGGCGAAAAAATCCAACAAGGTCAAATTAAACAATGACTCCTCTGATTATACAGTTCAACATAAGTTATCCGAAATGGGTGATGGCTGAAGCCGCAGCTTATATTGCCCACCCATATTCCATCCAAGAATTCAAAAGAAAAACAAAACAAGAGCGATTACAATTCGGAACAAAGCTAAGACAAAATGTGACCAAAAAAAACTAAGCAACAACACAACACAGTCGGGATATGACAATCCTTATGTGATTTTACATGTCATCTTGGATATATGTTTGGAGTATTTCTTCCTTTAGTTTTTGTTTAAACTGTCCCAGCATTGTACATGATTTTAATTCAGGTCCAAAATCGTTCCATAATCTGACTCCTTGCACTGAAACACAGTGCTGCTTGGTGGTAGTTCTCACTGAAGGTTTTTGAAATATACATGTTCCTCTGAAATGATATTGTTTCTCCCTTATTTGGAACAGCTTTTGGATATTTGCGGGCAATGATAGATTCTTCACTTTAAACATTATTACTGCAGTTTTAAAGTCAACCAGATCTTTCAACTTGAGAGCTTTTAAATTTAAGAAAAAGTGGGTTTGTTGGTTCCCTGTAAGCAGCTTTGTTTATTATTCTAATAGCTCTCTTCTGAAGCATAAAGACTGGATATATGTTTGTTTTATATGTATTTCCCCATACTTCAGTACAATATGTCATGTATGGGAGTATTAATGAATGATACAAAGTATATAATGTGGGTTGATTCAGCAAATATTTCGCTCTGTGTAGTATTGCGATTGATTTAGATATTTTACCTTTAATATAATTAATATGTGACTTCCAACACAGTTTATTATCAATTATTACTCCAAGAAATTTAGTTACAGATACCCTTTCAATCTCTACACCATTTACACTGAGTTTAGATACTAAGTTGTTGTGATGGTTGTTAAAAACTATAAATTTTGTCTTACTTAAATTGAGCGTTAATTTGTTTGAATCAAACCACAGTTTAAGCTTTCCTAATTCCTTTCCGAGTGTATCCAAAAGTTGTTCCAAATTGCTTCCACTGCATAATAGATTAGTTTCATCGGCAAACAATATTAAATCCATTTTTTCCGAGACTTTACATATATCGTTTATATACATATTGAATAACAATGGCCCCAAAACTGAACCCTGTGGGACTCCACAAGTAACCTTCAGTAACTGTGAGTTTTTGTTACCAACACATATTAAACAAAAAAGTCTGCCATGTTAAATGAAAATCTAAATTTTGAAATATAATGAACAAAAATAGACTATTTTAGTGGGGTTTGCGCTTAAACAAAAACTTAAAAAAAAGCTTTATATATTATGCTCCACTGAACTGGCTGTGCCTGTGCACAATTTTGAGGTGCTCTTGCCGGATAGGTGGGCATTATTGAAATGAAGTGACTGTGTCAGTGTTCATAATTTTATATGTTTTTAGTAGATCACTGGCAAATATTGGCCACTCACTAATTTGCACTGCCTTAGTAAATCTGCCCCTATGTGTGGTTTTACAGTAAATTTCCAAAATAGATAAAATCTTCAATAATAAAAGCAGATAAATACGTTATTTTTCTGTGGTTACATCTATCTTCTTAGCATACATTCTGTGGGTATAGTAGACATCCTTAAGGTGCGTTCACACCAAACGTGAATGGACGAATTTTTCGCGAGGCACAATTTCATTTTACTCAATGTAAACGCGAGAACAGACATGAATCCCCCTTCTGAGTGAGATGCAAACAGGCGAAGTTACCTTTAAAGCCTCTGCAGCTGTGTTCAACCTGTTGTGGAAATTCCCAAAGTAATGTCATGCTTATGTTTACATTATCTGACCGGGGGCTCATCTGAAAATGTTGTCTCAAGCCTCAAAAAGTTCACAAGATAAGGGTGTTTATGTTGCTAGCTTGCTAGCTTGTCCGTGACAGGATACCGTGCGTAAATAATGGCATCCCAATTCAGCTGAAGGGCTCCCGGTCCTCCTGAGTCTCCAGGTGAGTGAGTCAAATTTTCAAACTAGTTTACTCTGCAATGGTGATGCCTTTACTCCGGTGATGGCAGAATCTCAAAGCTAGCAGCTAGCTAGCTAGCTAGCCTGGGATGCAAACGTGCAACTGCGCAAATTTGTGTGTACTCGCGTCTTCCCATTCACTTTGTATGGATTTGTGCCGCCTGTTCACGTTTGGTCTGAACGCATCTTTATTCAGGAAGTTACACGATGCCTCGGATCTACAAACAAGATCCAAATATTAGGGTTATGCCATGAAACATTTCTTCCATTTCCTACATGCATATATGACCAGGACACAGGTGGCGCGTGAGAGGTATCAGACTAACATCCTCCAATGTCACAGTCAAACACACTACCTGTCATTAATAAGGTCAGCCTACTTGGCAATCCAAATGGGATGTTTTTATTTATATGATCACACACATAAACTAGCTTTTTTAACTGAAAATTATAAACTTTGTACAAAATGAGTTTAGGTTTTAGTGGATGTAATTGTCATATCAATACGTCACTGATTAAAGTTTGCAGTTGTTTAGAATCTCATTGCACATGGAACTAGGGAAAATAGTTACATTTTTGAAGGTGTAAGATCAGTAAACAGCATTATGAATAATTTCTCTAAGTGTTTTTAAGTTTGAAGAGTTAATTTCAGACATTTTGTAATGAGGTGTCAAATCTGTTTTGGTTTTTATAACTTAGAAAACTGTCAATGTACAGTGGGGTAAAAAAGTATTTAGTCAGCCACCAACTGTGCGAGTTCTCCCACTTAAAAGATGAGAGAGGTCTCCAATTTTCATCATAGGTATACCTCAACTATGAGAGACAAAATAAGAAAAAAAAAATCCAGAAAATCACATTGAAGGATTTTTAATGAATTAATTGGTAAATTCCTCAGTAAAATAAGTATTTGGTCAATAACAAAACTTCATCTCAATACTTTGTTATATACCCTTTGTTGGCAATGACAGAGGTCAAACGTTTTCTGTAAGTCTTCACAAGGTTTTCACACACTGTTGCTGGTATTTTGGCCCATTCCTCCATGCAGATCTCCTCTAGAGCAGTGATGTTTTGGGGCTGTTGCTGGGCAACACAGACTTTTAACTCCCTCCAAAGATTTTCTATGGGGTTGAGATCTGGAGACTGTCTAGGCCACTCCAGGACCTTGAAATGCTTCTTACGAAGCCACTCCTTCGTTGCCCGGGCGGTGTGTTTGGGATCATTGTCATGCTGAAAGACCCAGCCACGTTTCATCTTCAATGCCCTTGCTGGTGGAAGGAGGTTTTCACTCAAAATCTCACGATACATGGCCCCATTCATTCTTTCCTTTACATGGATCAGTCATCCTGGTCCCTTTGTAGAAAAACAGCCCCAAAGTATGATGTTTCCACCCCCATGCTTCACAGTAGGTATGGTGTTCTTTCTCCTCCAAGCACGACAAGTTGAGTTTTTACCAAAAAGTTCTATATTGGTTTCATCTGACCATATGACATTCTCCCAGTCCTCTTCTGGATCATCCAAATGCTCTCTAGCAAACTTCAGACGGGCCTGGACATGTACTGGCTTAAGCAGGGGCACACGTCTGGCACTGCAGGATTTGAGTCCCTGGAGGCGTAGTGTGTTACTGATGTAGCCTTTGCTACTTTGGTCCCAGCTTTCTGCAGGTCATTCACTAGGTCCCCCCGTGTGGTTCTGGGATTTTTGCTCACCGTTCTCGTGATAATTTTGACCCCACGGGGTGAGATCTTGCGTGGAGCCCCAGATCGAGGGAGATTATCAGTGGTATTGTATGTCTTCCATTTTCTAATAAATGCTCCCACAGTTGATTTCTTCACACCAAGCTGCTTTCCTATTGCAGATTCAGTCTTCCCAGCCTGGTTCAGGTCTACAGTTTTGTTTCTGGTGTCCTTTGACAGCTCTTTGGTCTTGGCCATAGTGGAGTTTGGAGTCTGACTGTTTGAGGTTGTGGACAGGTGTCTTTTATACTGATAATGAGTTCAAACAGGTGCCATTAATACAGGTAACAAGTAGAGGACAGAGGAGCCTCTTAAAGAAGAAGTTACAGGCCTGTGAGAGCCAGAAATCTTGCTTGTTTGTAGGTGACCAAATACTTATTTTACTGAGGAATTTACCAATTAATTCACTAAAAATCCTTCAATGTGATTTTCTGGATTTTTTTTCTCATTTTGTCTCTCATAGTTGAGGTATACCTATGATGAAAATTGGAGACCTCTCTCATCTTTTAAGTGTGAGAACTTGCACAATTGGTGGCTGACTAAATACTTTTTTGCCCCACTGTAAGTGTAAAAGACCTGAAAGATTTTAAGCCTTTACAGTTTCTCTCATTGTGTCTTCCTTTCAGCAGTAGAAACAACAGCAGAGATAAGATCTAAGCTGTAAAATGCTTTTTTTGTTGTTAAGAGTGGATTCTTCAGCCTCTGTATGCTCCTTCCTTAATAGCAGACTTCAGGAGGGATGGTACAGTGGCCATTAAAGTTTAATGTCCTTATTTGGTTCCAGGGAATTGCAGATGTGGCAAGCTGTAGTTCTACCCCACTCACCTCCCATGGCTCATTACTAGTAAATCAACTTTGTTGGCACAATGAAGCCGCCCTGTTGTAAATCCAAGATGGATGCTGACCTTTAGTTGCTTTTGCATTACAATTTTTTCCTGAATGAAAGTACTACTATAGTCATTTTCATTAAAAAAGGGTAAAATTAGAACAATATGTGGAAACAAATAGGCTCCATCACATAGCAGTACAGTGATTGTTTGCTGCACTCCCTTTTATGTGCATTGCTTCATGATTGTGACAAATGAAATCACACTGGGAAAGTATTTCAGATAAACAGACTTCACTGGTGTTGAAACATGCCACAGATTCAGCATGCCTTACTTATGAGTGAATGCTTACAGTGGAGAGTGTGTTTGATTTACATATCCTTTACTGTTTTGAAGTTCCCTTGCAGTGAAGAAACAGCAGTGAGCCTCTCACAGGGCTCTCGGTGGACTTAAGTTTTATTTCTTCATGTGGATAGTGTTTACCTTGCCAAACAACACCTGAGGCACCGAGATCTGCTGTTTATACCTGTGGGGGAGGTGTTGTGCTACAGTAAGGGTACAATAATTACACTCTGCATAGGAAAGGATGTTTGAATCTATACAGCCACACTTCCTAATGAATTAAGCAGCTATTTCAGCCCTCTGTCTCTCTCATGCTCTCTCCTGTGAATTCCAGATAAGAAAACCACTACTGCAACAGTATTAGCTGTGTTTTTGAGAAACCGCCATTGTTTCCTTAGCCAGTTTGTGTGTTGCCTGTTGAACAGCTACCCTGCCAGTTTGTGGTAACTGATAAAAGTTGGCGCTGATGATGAACCCCTCCCTGTCTCTGTTTAAGAATTAATCCACAGCTCTTGGGGGCAGGACATTGTGGTTTTTAGAAGGCAAAATGCGTGTACTTCTTGAAATGTTTTTTTTACACTTGCTATGGTCAATGATTTTGAACAGAGATGTTGGTTTTCCTCCAGCCACATTAGTAGTGTGGTCTATTAAGTTGTAATTTCTTGCCTAGCATGCAAACAGTTCACAGTGACAATATATGGTAGATTTACCTTATTTTGAGGTAGTATTGTCCCAGTCAATTTGAAAATTTATTTCAATCACGAACCATTATTTGATGATAATAAAAGATTGGTTCAAGGGTTGTTAATACAGATTTTTTATGATATTATTACAAGATATGCCCACGGAAGTTACCAAGTATGGTTCTTCACCCAATAAAGGGTGAAACCTTGGATTAACACTTAAATAAAGTGTAAGAGGACTACTCATTAAAGACTTCCCTTGAACCACTTCCACTTATTGTAGGAGGCTGAAATTGCACATGTGTAATAATACGCATATCTATAGGTCATGTGGTAATTTGCAGCTTTGAACTCCTAAGAGTTTCTCTTTTACAGGTGCTAAGTCGGAGTAAGGTGTGGTAATGAAGGGAGTTGAATACAGAACAGTCATAAGGTTCCTGTATTGAGAGGCCAAACACCACAGGAGATGTTTGAGATTAAAAAAAAAGACTTATGGGGAGAATGCCCCATCATATGACATAGTCAAGCACTGGCACTGACAGTTTGAGTACAGCCGGACATTAGTGGAAATGGCGCCCATTCCCGGGTGACCACAGTGTGCCATTGCTGAAGACACCATCCAGCAAGTGGAGACCATCATTTTTGGAGGATTGCTGCAAAACTGTTCACCAACTAGCCAAAGATGTCAAGACCAGTGTGGGGCCTGTAGAAAAAATCCTCCATGACCATTTGCACATGCAGAAGTTGCCTTTACAATGGATTCCCCAGTTCCTCACTCCTTTCCAGAAACAGAAAGGAGTCACGTGCTCCCAGGCTCTTTTGGCTATGTGCGAAGAAAACCAGGAGGACTCCTTCAATAGACTGATCATGCAGGATGAAATATGGGTCCATCACTATGATCCAGAGACTAAAGCCCAGTCAAAGCAATGAAAGCATTATGAGTCACCACCTCTGAAGAAGGCATGTTTTCTAACCTCAGCAGGCAAAGTCATGCTCACAATCATTTGGGATTGAATGGAGTATTGATGATGGATTTTCTGGCAAAGGGTACCACAGTTACTGAGACTTACTACGTTTCACTGCTGCAGAAAATGTGGAAGGCCATCAAAACCGAGAGGCATGACATGCTGCCCAAAGGTGTCCATCTCCTGCAAGGCAGTGTCCCTGTTGGCAATTCCCATGTTGCTCATATGGAAGCACAGTCCTGCGGCCATGAAATCCTTCATCACTCCCCTTACTTGTCCAACCTCGCACCATCTGACTTCCACTTCTGTTCAACCATGAGGTCATTTTTGAAGGGCAAGCATTTTGAGACAATGAAACGCTGATTTCTAAGGTCAAGTTGTGGCGTCTGATGGAACCTGCAGACTTCTACAGGTGAGGCCTCCACAGCTGCATAAAGTGATGCTAGAAGTGTGTGACCCTTGTGTGACATGAGGGAATTGGGCCTCGGGGCTTGCCGTAGCTCGGCCAGGGCGGGGATAGAGTGATGTCAGGTGGGCTACAGCTGGGAGATATACGTATATATACAGTGGGGCAAAAAAGTATTTAGTCAGCCACCAATTGTGCAAGTTCTCCCACTTAAAAGATGAGAGAGGTCTCCAATTTTCATCATAGGTATACCTCAACTATGAGAGACAAAATGAGAAAAAAAATCCAGAAAATCACATTGAAGGATTTTTAATAAATTAATTGGTAAATTCCTCGGTAAAATAAGTATTTGGTCAATAACAAAAGTTCATCTCAATACTTTGTTATATACCCTTTGTTGGCAATGACAGAGGTCAAACGTTTTCTTCACAAGGTTTTCACACACTGTTGCTGGTATTTTGGCCCATTCCTCCATGCAGATCTCCTCTAGAGCAATGATGTTTTGGGGCTGTCGCTGGGCAACACGGACTTTCAACTCCCTCCAAAGATTTTCTATGGGATTGAGATCTGGAGACTGGCTAGGCCACTCCAGGGCTTTGAAATGCTTCTTACGAAGCCACTGTTTCGTTGCCCGGGCAGTGTGTTTGGGATCATTGTCATGCTGAAAGACCCAGACACGTTTCATCTTCAATGCCCTTGCTGATGAAAGGAGGTTTTCACTCAAAATCTCACGATACATGGCCCCATTCATTCTTTCCTTTACACAGATCAGTCGTCCTGGTCCCTTTGCAGAAAAACAGCCCCAAAGCATGATGTTTCCACCCCCATGCTTCACAGTAGGTATGGTGTTCTTTCTCCTCCAAACATGACAAGTTAAGTTTTTACCAAAAAGTTCTATTTTGGTTTCATCTGACCATATGACATTCTCCCAATCCTCTTCTGGATCATCCAAATGCTCTCTAGCAAACTTCAGACGGGCCTGGACATGTACTGGCTTAAGCAGGGGCACACGTCTGGCACTGCAGGATTTGAGTCCCTGGTGGCGTAGTGTGTTACTGATGGTAGCCTTTGTTACTTTGGTCCCAGCTCTCTGCAGGTCATTCACTAGGTCCCCCCGTGTGGTTCTGGGATTTTTGCTCACCGTTCTCGTGATCATTTTGACCCCACGGGGTGAGATCTTGCGTGGAGCCCCAGATCGAGGGAGATTATCAGTGGTATTGTATGTCTTCCATTTTCTAATAATTGCTCCCACATTTGATTTCTTCACACCAAGCTGCTTACCTATTGCAGATTCAGTCTTCCCAGCCTGGTGCAGGTCTACAATTTTGTTTCTGGTGTCCTTTGACAGCTCTTTGGTCTTGGCCATAGTGGAGTTTGGAGTCTGATTGTTTGAGGTTGTGGACAGGTGTCTTTTATACTGATAATGAGTTCAAACAGGTGCCATTAATACAGGTAACGGGTGGAGGACAGAGGAGCCTCTTAAAGAAGAAGTTACAGGTCTGTGAGAGCCAGAAATCTTGCTTGTTTGTAGGTGACCAAATACTTATTTTACCGAGGAATTTACCAATTAATTCATTAAAAATCCTTCAATGTGATTTTCTGGATTTTTTTTTTCTCATTTTGTCTCTCATAGTTGAGGTATACCTATGATGAAAATTGGAGACCTCTCTCATCTTTTAAGTGGGAGAACTTGCACAATTGGTGGCTGACTAAATACTTTTTTCCCCACTGTATATATCTGTGAACAAGGTAAAATAAAGAGATGATGTTCAGACTAGCTCCTTCTCTGCTCTACATTATTGAGATGTAACATTTGGCAATGAGGTGAACAATGGCAGCATGCGCTGGACAGATGCCATTTTTCCTGGAACACCAGAGCACGCCGGCAATTCCATGGGCTCAGTGAAAACAGAGGTTTGAAGTGTATATTACAGCAGCGGGCCTGGGTTCCGTCAATGAGGAGATACGGAGGAGTTTAATGATTCAATTTCTTGGCGCCGAGGGACAGCTGATTTTCTTCAGGCTGTGCCAGGGCAGTTCATTGGAGGACGGTCTGAAGGTAATGGACAGCATGTTCGGCGACATCTCCACTGTCACTAGGCATGGTTACATGGGCAAAATTTCTTCAATCTGATTACAATTCAGATCAAAATTTTGCTGTTTACATGGATCCTGAAAAAGCTGATCCGATTAGGATGTGCGTTTCCATGTATCAGACATTTGAACAGAATAAATCATTCTGACATGTGCACATCGACATTTCAACATTCCGAAAATAGTAGAAGAAGAAGCAACTTCCGGTGTTAGCAAGCCCCGCTTCGTGTTGAAATTGACCTGTATTGTTTTACTCAGACTGTACTTTTGTTTCTGCTGGTCTCCGTAATGAAGCTACAAGTACATACTTCTGCATATGACGAACAGAGGGAGACAGCAGAACAATACAGAGCAGTTTTGTTTTACTCCCGCTATGTTTTCCGCTAGCTGCTGCTAAGGCGGAAATACATCACGTCGATGTGCGGCTGGTGTACAGACATGCGCAGTAAACATATTTTCTGCCTTACTTTCGGAATAAGTGTTTTCATGCGCACCATTCGGATTAACAATCGGCATAACCCACCCCTCTCAATTGGAATGAAATTTTGATCCGAATGAACGTGATCGGGTTAGAATATTCAGATTGGCATGTTTATATGAAGCACTTTTATTCCGATCAGGCTTTTAATCCGGTTGCTTGTGTCCATGTAAACATAGACACTGAGAGACGGTGCAAGTTTTTCGGTCAACAACAGCTGATGGGTGAGTCCCTTCAGTCATTTGTGTTGAAACTACATAGCCTAGCAAGGAAGTGCAAGTTTGGAGCGATTGAGCACAAGCTTGTGAGGGACAAACTAGCCCAGAGCACCAATAGCACATGGCTGAAGACTAAGCTAAGGGTAGCTAAAGAGCCACTGTCGCTGGAGGAAGTAATGGACTTGATTAAGCAAAGGGAGTCTGTGGACCTACGGGAGCTAACGGCTAAGGTTAGCGAGGGGTCGACTACGTGCAGTTTCCCACCGAGAGCGGAGGCTAGCACACTAACTAGACGTTGAAAAAGGGTCAAGAAGAAGAAGAGGAAAAAGCGGACAAAGAACGGAGCAGAAGTGCAGGTGAGAGGATCCAGGGGCCCGTTCCAGTTCCACACGGCACGCATGGGGAAAGGCCCGCTGAAATGGTATGTGCTCCAGCTTGACGGAGTCGACGTGCCGCTCATGGTGGATTCGGGAGCCGGGAAGTCTATCCTGAGCCTACCCACGCTGCAGAGGCTGTTCCTCACGAAACAAATCAAAGATGGAGTGGTAAAACTGTTCAGTTGCGGCCATGCGAAGATTGAGATGGCAGGCACAGCAGACTTCGAGGTGACTTGCGAGTCGAAGAGGGTCCCCAGTTTCACCTTCCATGTGGCGTGCCGGGGAACCAACCTGTTGGGAGTTGACCTGCTGGGGGAACCAAGCTTCTCCATAAAGGACCCAAATGGGTCGACGGTGCTGTCTGTGGGCTCGGACTGGCACCTCCGCTGGCCTGTGCTGTTTAGGGGCCTGGGCCACATTGAAGCATTTTACCACCGTCCCCTCATTCATGAGACCGTCATGCTGAAGATCCAGCCCTTGCAACGTCTCCAGTTGGCGCTGCGAGATGAGGTGTCGGCGGAACTGACTAAGCTGCTGGAGACAGGAGCCATCGAAAGGGCAGATGTGTCACCGTGGATCTCCAATCTGATGGTGGCCAGGAAGAAAGGAGGGGGCATCAGACCATGTATTGACCTCAGAGCGGTGAACAAGGCAGTCATCCCCGACAAGTATCCACTACCGACCATGGAAGAACTCACGGCGGAGTTCAGCGGGGCACAGGTCTTCTCGAAATTGGACCTATGCCAGGGCTACCTACAGGTGCCACTACACCCCGACAGCAGGAATTTAATGGCCTTCGTGACCCACATGGGGGTTTTCTGCTACACCAGGATGCCCTTTGGGCTGAGCTCAGCACCCAATTGTTTCCAGAAGGTCATGGCGACCATGCTGGCTGGCCTGAAGGGGGTAGTTGTATACCTGGATGACATCGTGGTACACGGGGTGTCGAGAGAGGAGCACGACGCGAGGTTGGAAAGAGTGTTGGAGACACTACAGGAGCATGGGGTCACATTGAATGCTGAAAAGTGTGTCTTTGTTGCAGACGCCGTGGACTTTGTGGGGTTCCAACTGACGGGGAACGGACTGAAACCGCTGGTTTCGAACGTAGAAGTGGTGCTGCGGATTGCGGACCCCTCCTCACCAGTTGAGATTTCTTCATTCCTGGGCATGGTTAAATTCTATGGCCAGTTCATTCCCCAGTGCTCAGAAACAATCGACCCGCTCCAAGCACTGCTGAAGCAGGATGCACCTTGGAACTGGATCCCAGCTTGCTCGGCGGCAGTGGAAAAGTTGAAGCAACAGCTCACCTCCCCACCAGTTTTGGCCCACTTTGACCCGAACTGCCCCACCATCCTGACATGTGATGCATCCAGTTCCACCCTGGGGGCAGTTATGTCACAGGTGCAGAATGGTACGGAGCATCCCATGGCTTTTGAGTCGAGGTCCCTATTGGCGGCAGAAAAGAAGTACGCCATGGGCGAAAGGGAAGCGCTAGCCTGTGTCTGGGCCTGTGAGAAGTGGCATATCTATCTCTACGGGCGCCACTTCATGTTGAGGACAGACCACTGGGTGCTCACGACCCTACTCAAGACCTCGGGGTCAGGACACAGGCCACTGAGAATCCACAGGTGGTCAGAAAGACTGAGAGCCTATAATTTCACGACAAGGTACATGCGAGGTAAAGACAACGCCATAGCAGATCTTCTATCACGGGCCACAATGTGCACCCTGATACCTGACCCAAGGGCGTCAGATCCCCGATGAGGCAGACCTGGTTCACGAGCTGCACGGAGTGCTCCGGGAAATCGTGTCCCCCCAGGAGCTCAGGGAGGTGTCGGAGCGTGACCAGGTGATTAGAGGGCTACGCTTGGCAATCAGAGGGGGCTGGCCGACGGGAGCGCTTGGTGAACTGGCCACGTTCCATTGGTTTAGAGATGAGCTCAGCTGCTGGAATGACGTGTGTGTGGCTAGGGGGCAGTGCACTGTCATCCTGGCAGCCCTGAGAGGACACGTTCTGGCGACGCTACATGAGGGACACCTGGGGGTGGTTAAGGTCAAACAATGCAGCAGGGATTCGGTATGGTGGCCGGGAATCATCAAGGACATTGAAGTGATGGTGAAGCACTCCATGCCATGCCTGAAGAGTGGAAAGACCAGAGCACCACCCCCTCCACCTCTGCGACCGGTCTTGTTCCCTACCGGGCCCTAGGAACATGTCGAGCTGGATATCTGCGGAGAACTGCATGCCCCCCCCCCCCACAATGTGGCCTATAATATGTTTTCAAAGTGGCCTGAGGTGCTCCCGACTGGCTCAGTGACAACGGAGGTGGTCACGGGGTTTCTGGCATCCTTCAGACCACCAGTTGCTCCTGGTGGCCTGGTTAGCGCTTGTGTGTATGGCAGCTCTGCTGCCATCAATGTGTGAATGTTTGTGTGAATGTGTGGATTGCGGGATCTGTAAAGCGCTTTGGTCATCCTAGATGAGAAGAAAAGAGCTATATAAGTGAATGCCATTTACCATTTACCATTTTATGTTTGCCAGGTGGGGGATCCCGAGCTCGATTACCACGGACAACGGCCCACAGTTCATCTCTGAGGCTTTCGAGGAGTTCCTGAGAATCAAAAGGGTAAAACACATAAAGACGGCGGTGTACCACCCGCAGGCCAATGGGTTGGGGGGGCAAGAGACTCAATAAGACTCTGAAGAATGGACTAAGGGCCCATTTAGCGGACGGTTTTACATTCGCTGACGCCCTGAACAACACCCTGCTCCACTACAGGGCGTTGGTGCACGCCACGACAGCACGCTCCCCGGCTGCCCTCATGATAGGGTGTGAGTTGCCGCTACCGGTGAGACGACTGGGGCCGTCATGAACAGAATGGGGGGAAGACTCGGGGACGCTGCGGCACCAAGTCACCAGGCGATAGCACAAAATGAAAGAATGATTCGACAGGACACATCGGGTGAGGGATCACGGCCTGAGGGTAGCAGATCAAGTCTGGATCAAGCACCCCATCCACGCCCACAAACTCCAGCTGCTGTGGGTGGGACCACGGAGGATTGTGAGACTGAGAGGACCAGATACTTTTGAACTGGGCGATGGGTCCTGGTGGCATGCAAGCAGGCTGAGGAGGTCCCCGCCAAAGGTGACGAGTGGCCCCACCATGGACTGTTTTAGTGACAGTTGGGACTGGAGGGTCCGGGCAGACGCCGACCCGCAGACTGAACCGACGGTGTTGGAGGCAGTGTGCCCTCCTGAGGGACGCCCGGCTAGAGAGCGTCGGAGACCCAGATACCTGGACGATTTTGTATCTGGAATGGTTAAAGACGGTTGGGCTCAGCGGCAGAAGGTATGCCCCAACCTGGCGGGGCATGTTCATAGTCCACCCAGACACCCTAGGGCCTGTTTTGGTGATTAGAAAAGAGAAAATGTGGACTGTATTAATGTACACATATGTGTTTATAGTTATTTTGCCCGCTTGGGGGGTCAATTTGTGTGCTTGAACTTTCCGGGGGGGGGCGGAATGTGACATGGGGGAATTGGGCCTCGGGGCTTGCCGTTGCTCGGCTGGGGCGGGGATAGAGTGATGTCAGGCGGGCTACAGCTGGGATATATATATATATATATATATATGTGAACAAGGTAAAATAAAGAGATGATGTTCAGACTAGCTCCTTCTCCGCTCGCCGTTATTGAGACGTAACACCTTGGACTTCCTCCCCTTTTTTGCACTGCTGCTACTTTTCCTCTGGCTCTTTGATTATGAGGTAAACGCGACCGGCATCATGGCGGGCAGAATACATTATTCCAGGGACATGTTGCTGCATTTAAACACGGTTGATGCAGTGGCTGTGATTGAGCCTAAGCCGCAACTGCCGGACTTTATTTTGAGAGACGGACACAGCGGTGAAAAGAGAGACGGGAGAAGGAAACGCGGAAAGCGTGGAGGTGTGAAATTGCGCCTGAGAAGATGTCAGTTTGGTAACATTCCTCTTCCTTCTATGATTTTTGGGAATGTACAGTCTCTGAGAAACAAGGTGGATGAAATTCAAGGGAATGTACGCTACCAGAAGGACTTTAAGAACTGCTGTGTCATGGCTTATACCGAGACTTTGCTTAATGCGCATGACTGAGACGCAGACCTGTGGATTGACGGCTTTGGAGCCCCACTGCGCTCGGATCGGCAGGAAGAGGTAACGGGGAAACGTCAGGGGGGCGGCGTATGTTTATACATTAATAAGCAGTACTGCACATCTGTCACGGTCAGAGAGCGCATCTGTACACCCCATGTGGAGCTGCTGTCTGTGTCACTATGCCCCTTTTATTTGCTTCGCGAGTTCCCCCAGCTTTTCATCACAACTGTGTACATTCACCCGAGGGCAGACACTGACTCCGCCTCCAGCACCATCTTTGATGTGATCTAGCGGCTGCAGTCAATTTCTCCAGAGGCGCCAAACTTCATTCTTGGGGATTTTAATCATGTTTCTTTAAAGAAGACACTTAAAAACTTTTATCAGTATGTCTCCTGCCCAACCAGGCGAAAAAAGACATTGGACCTGTGCTATGGATCCATAGAGAGGGCCTATAAATCACTCCTCCTTCCTCCTGTAGGATCCTCAGATCACAACTGTGTACATTTGCTGCCCACATATAAAACTGCTCTCAGAAGGGGCAAGGTGGAGACGAGAGACATTGATGTGTGGACAGAGGATTCAGTGCAGTCTCCAGGAATGCTTTAACTGTACAGACTGGGAGATGTCCACACTGGCCTGCGGGGATGATTTGGACTCTTTGGTGGACGTCACATGCTCATACATGGCTTTCTGTAAAAATAAGATCGTTTCACGTAAACGTGTCAAAATATATCCCAACAACAAGCCATGGGTTACAAAATCAGTTAAATCCTGCTTACAGAGGAAAGCACTTGCCTTTAAACAGTGGTCTGTTTCTGAGCTACAGGTTGCCACAAAAGAGCTGAAGTCCGAAATTTTAAGAGCAAAACAGAATTATAAATCAGAATTGGAAAGCAAGATGGCAACAAAGAAACTTGGTTCAGCCTGGGCCAGTATGAAAACTATTGCAGGCCTTCAGAGCACAGAGCGCAGTAATCGTGTGTTTTTATATGGTTTTAATTCAGACACAGAGCTGGCTAATGCTCTTAATTGTTTTTATGGTCGTTTTGACTCCTTTGATTTTGGCACAGAAACCCAAGATTTGAAACAGAAACTCAAAGACAATCAACACTTTAATATTGAGGTGCAGGATGTTAAAAGGGAGTTCTGTGCTGTAAAAGTGAACAAAAGTCAGGGCCCTGATAATATATGTGGGCACTTGGTAAAGTCCTGTGCACGTGAACTGAGTCCTATATTTCATTGCATTTTCAATAAGTCCTTACAGACACAACATGTGCCAAAGATCTGGAAAGAAGCCGTGGTTGTTCCCGTTCCAAAATCCAGCTGTCCTAAAACGGTAAACGACTTTAGACCAGTTGCTCTGACTTCAATTTTAATGAAAATTTTTGAAAAACTGGTCAGATGTGAGGTCCTAAAGCAGACTGAGCATGCATTGGATCCTCTGCAGTTTGCCTATAGGCCTCACAGAGGAGTGGAGGATGCCACTGTCACTCTGTTTAACATGCTTTTTAAACATCTGGATTTTAATGGGACACACGCCAGACTTTTATTTATGGACTTTTCCTCCGCCTTTAATACAATCCAACCTCATATCTTAGTTGAAAGGCTCCTGCAACAATTTGATTTGAGCAATAATCTGGTGGGTTGGATTCTGGATTTCTTAACCAACAGGACGCAGAGAGTAAGGGTCAATGGTACATTGTCTGACCTAAAGTGCTCTTCTACTGGCTCTCCTCAGGGGTGTGTGTTGTCATCACTACTCTTCATCCTGTACACAAACATGTATCGGAGCAGACATGACAACAGACACATTATAAAGTATGCTGATGACTCAGTTATTGTCAGTCTCCTCCAGGATGGTGAGAGTGGCCACGGCCCAGTAGTTGATGATTTTGTTCACTGGTGTGAGGATTCCTACCTGCAGCTGAATACGACAAAAACTAAAGACATGATTATTGACTTTAGGAGGGAAACTCCCAGGCACAAAGTCACCATACTAAAAGGCCAGACCACCGAATGTGTACAATCCTACAAATATCTTGGGACGATTATTGATAGCAATTTAAACTTTGAAGAGAACTGTGAAAGGGTGTGCAAAAAGGGTCAGCAACATTTGCATTGCTTGAGAAAACTTGCACGCTTCCAAATTGACCGAACCATAATGACAATGTTTTATCGGGCTTTTATTGAATCTGCTTTATCCTTTTCTTTACTGTCATGGTTTGGTCAGATAAAACTGAAACAGAGGAAATCCTTGGATCAGGTAGTTAGATGGTCCAGTCGTTTGCTTGGTGAGCCACAGCTGAGCCTGACATCCCTGTACACCAGACAAGTACAGAGGATTGCTACCTCCGTTTTAAATGATGACTCCCACCCTTTGCACTGCAACTTTCAGCTTCTTCCCTCAAGATGGAGGTTTGCTGTCCCAAAAAGTAGAACCCAGCACTACAAAAACAGCTTTGTTCCTGCTGTTGTCAAAGAGTTGAACAAGCTGTAACAATATATTGCACATAATTTAGGTACCTATTTATTAACTCCATTTTATATTTACTTATTTTTGTAGGATGTTACTTGGGTTCTAAATATTTTATTGGGTTTTAGACCTTTGGGTTTTTAACCTCTTTGACTAGTTTTTAACTTTTAATATGACCCTTCTCTCTTACCTCTGGTTTTTCTCCCATCTCTTTGTCTTTTTATACCCTGATTGATGGAGCCTTGAGTATTTTTATCATGTTTATAGTCAGCTTCATGTTTGCCTGTGTTTGTGTCTATGTTGAATGTAATTTGTGGCTTGTAAATATGGATGTCACCAGACTGCAAAACAAATCTACCTACGGGTACAAATAAAGTGACCTGAACCTGAACCTGAACCTGGTGGTACTGATGTAGAGAAAAACTAATAACTATACCAAGTTTGGTTCCTCTTAGTCCATGGAAAACGAGTCAGGGGAAATCTTTAAAAAACAACCCTTGTATATACACTGTAAGTACAGTGCAGTCAATCGCTGAGCCGCCTTCGCTCTCATGTGTTCAACCACAAGAACATCAAGCTAGCAACCAAGATCAAGGTACAAAGCAGTTGTTCTCACAAGCCTTTTGTATGGCAGTGAGACCTGGATGCTCTACAGCAAACACCTCAGGCACCTTGAGCGCTTCCACATGAAAGCCCTGAGCTCATTTATGGGAATCAGATGGCAGGACAAAGTGACAAACCTGGAGGTCCTGCACAGGACTGACCTTGTCAGCACTGAGGCCATGATCATGAAAGCCCAGTTCTGCTGGACTGGACATGTGAGTCAAATGGACAGCTCCTGACTGCCGTGCCAAATACTCTATGGAGTACTCTCCCAGGGTCATAGGAACACAGGTTGCCCAAAGAAGCGATACAAGGGCTGTGTCAAAAACAGCCTGAAATACTGTGCTGTACCAGCATGGGAACTGGAATCCCTTGCCCAGGACAGAGCAGCAACACGAAAGGCCTTCACCTCCTGTGAGAACAGCTGGCAAAAGAGAATCACCAGCACCAGAAAACGGCGGAAGGCCTCTTCCTCTGCACCATCTACTGCATCATTCCAGTGCCCTCTCTGCCCCCCACGTGTGCACTTCCAGGATTGGACTTGTCAGCCACTCCTGGGCCCACAATCGAAAACAGCTGCACAACTAGACATCATTGTTCTTGATAGTCTACCACCACAGTATAGGTACATTTCAACTATGCGGTATGTTGGTCGTATCCTTTGGTGGATGGGATTGGACATAATCACACCTTAGCCACATAGTAAAGATGACTTGTATTCTTTTGGAAGCACAATGTACTGTAAGTAACAACAGTATATGTACATGAATAGTTGTTGCATACTTAAGGTGGATTCACACTACAACGTTTGGACCAACTTTTACTGACATTTTGGCAAACGTCTGGCTCTGCTGGCGAAAGTTAATGATAGTTGGTGTTTGTTGGCAAACGCTAGCAAAAGTTGTGTTCTTTGAAAATTTTCAGCATGCTGAAAATTTGCTAATGTTTGGAAATACAGTACATGTTGGTGAAAGTTGTGGTCAGTTTGTAAAAGTCCTTGAGCACTGGGCTAAGTTATGCAGAGTTTACCTAAGCCAGCCTAAGTTAAAGATGGGTTCATACTATAGCGTTTGGACTGACTTTTACAGACATTTTGAAAAATCAGAGAAATTAGTCCAAATGTCGGTGAAATTATGTTTGGAAGCAGGATTTTTTAATCCAGCGCACACCAACTTTTACAAACTTTTGCTCGCATTTACCAGTGTTGCATTTAGCACTGGCAAACTTTTGCCAACTTAGGCTAGTGTATGTGTAGCTGTTGACAGCTTAAGTTAACTTAAGCAAACAAATACGCAGTGCAGGTCAGTTGACATAAGCGTTAGGCGACACTCTTATAAAGATAAGCATTTGTGGAGGCTTCCTGCCTTTCTGGACCTGCTTTTGGACATACGTTTCAGTATTTATTTTCGTTTTATATTCCTGTGTAGTTACTTCTGCATACCCTTTTCCCCTGTTCATTTGCTCATTCATTCATTCATTCATTCCTCTAAAAAAATAATACAATGGCTATAGACTCCAACAGTAAGTCCGCAACTTAAATGTGAATGTGGATGGAATTAAAAACTATTTAGTGTATCATCATATAAATAAAATGACAAGTGATTATAGTTTGACTGTTTCAACGCTCTCCATTAAAATAATATAAAATCCCATTAAATGTCATTTGCTTTTTGACACCACATCAGTGCTGTTTGATTCCACACAATGGAAGCCAAACCAATAAATCCTGGAGAATGATTATGCACGGAGCAGAAAATTAAGAACAGTAAATGTCTCCATGAATAGATTTTTTTTTTCTCTTTTTCTCTGGGCTGCCACATTTTTGGGAGACTACATATATATATATATATATATATATATATATATATACTGTGTGTATATATATATATATATATATATATATATATATATATATTTATTTATTTTTTAATTCCCCCTTCTCTCTATTTCTCTTTCATCTGTGCATGTCTGAAGTGACTTTTGGTGTAAAAATATCTGCTTCCACTGGCATTTCAGTCAATGTTTGCCAATGGACCTTAACTTAGGCCGACTTAGGTGAACTCTGCATAACCTAGCCCAGCACTCAGGAGCTTTTACAAATTGAACACAACTTTCACCAGTGTTTATTTCCAAATGTCAGCAAATGTTCAGCATGCTGAAAATTTTCAAGGAATACAACTTTCGCCAGTGTTTTCCAACAAACACCAACTATAATTAACTTTTATCAACTTTTTCCAGCAGAGCCAGACATTTGCCAAAACGTCAGTAAAAGTTGGTCCAAACGTTGTAGTGTGAATCCACCAAAAAAGTAGGTCTAGCATGGCAGGAAACCTCCACAAATGCTGATCTTTATATGAGCGTCGCCTGACATTGATGTCAGCTAACCTGTGTTGAGTATTCATTTACTTAAGTTAACCTAAGTTGGCAACAGCTACACATACACTAGCCTAAGTTGGCAAAAGTTTGCCAATGCTGAATGCTGGCAAATGCTAGCAAAAGTTCATAAAAGTTTGTAAAAGTTGGTGTGCACTGGTTTTTTAAAAAAAAAAAAAAAACTGCTCATGAACATAATTTCACCGACGTTTGGACTAATTTCTCTGATTTTTTAAAATGACTGTAAAAGTCAGTCCAAATGCTATAGTGTGAACCCAGCTTTACAGATTTACACACCACTTATATTGGGGCAGCTGTGGTGCAGGTGTAGTGTGGCCGAATGCTGATCGGAGGATCAGTGGTTTGATTCCCACTCTGTCTGCAGTCTGCACGTGTCCTTGAGCAAGACACTGAAACCGCACCCCCCCCCCCCCCCCCAGTCCTCCAGTTGCTCCTGGTGGGTTTAGTTTAGTTTATTGATTTATTTGCCAGGGACAGTGTACAAAAAAAAAAAAAAAACTTAAACACAGCACAGGGTAAAGATGCTCTATACCAGATTATAGCATTCTCACTAATTTCCATCTGTAGTCCCTGGGGCAGGCAGGAAGATGTTAAAAGAAAAACAGCACATATAGAAGGCAATTCAGGTTGGGTTTCAGAAACTGTTGACCCTGAAACAAGCAGGAAGTAAGTTTAAAAGGTAAAAAGATAAGAGAGACGGCAAACATAAAAACAATTTAAGAGTGCAATTTCAAATCCCATTTAAGGGACAGAGTCAATGCCAGTAGGCTTGATTACTTAAAATCCGTTATTTAGTCTCTGTGGAAAAGTCTCTGTAATTTGTTCTCATCTTCAAAGCAGTGGGGAGCTTGTTCCATTCCGTTACAGCTTCGTATGAAAAGGCTGATTGTCCAAAAGCAGTTTTACGTAGGGGGACGCAACAATACCACTAAGGAAGTCCTTATTTGTCTGATATTTTGTTCAGAAGTCAGGTACACAAAAGTCTTAAGGGGCAGGGGTGCAGAACCATGGATAATTTTAAAGACCAACCATGTACAGACGTGGACAAAATTGTTGGTACCCCTCTGTTAATGAAAGAAAAACCCACAATGGTCACAGAAATAACTTGAATCTGACAAAAGTGGTAATAAATAAAAAGTCTATGAAAATTAACCAATGAAAATCAGACAATGCTTTTGAATTGTGGTTCAACAGAATTATTTTAAAAAACAAACTCATGAAACAGGCCTGGACAAAAATGATGGTACCCTTAACTTAATATTTTGTTGCACAACCTTTTGAGGCAGTCACTGCAATCAAACGATTTCTGCACCTCTCAGCAAGTATTTTGGCCCACTCCTCATGAGCAAACTACTCCAGTTGTCTCAGTTTTGAAGGGTGCTTTCTCCAGACGGCATGTTTCAGCTCCTTCCACAGATGTTCAATAGGGATTTAGATCAGGGCTCATAGAAGGCCACTTTAGAATAGTCCAATGTTTCGCTCTTAGCCATTCTTGGGTGTTTAGCTGTGTATTTTGGGTCATTATCCTGTTGCAAGACTCATGACCTGCGACTGAGACCAAGCTGTCTGACACTGGGCAGCACATTTCTCTCTAGAATACCTTGATAGTCTTGAGATTTCATTGTACCCTGCACAGATTCAAGACACTCTGTGCCAGATGCAGCAAAGCAGCCCCAGAACATAACAGAACCTCCTCCATGTTTCACAGTAGGGACAGTGTTCTTTTCTTGGTATGCTTTATTTTTGCGTCTGTGAACATTCAGCTGATGTGCCTTGCCAAAAAGTTCCAGTTTTGTCTCGTCTGTCCATAGGACATTCTCCCAGAAGCTTTGTGGCTTGTCAACATGCAGTTTGGCAAATTGCAGTCTGGCTTTTTTATGATTTGTTTTCAACAGTGGTGTCCTCCTTGGTCGTCTCCCATGAAGTCCACTTTGGCTCAAACAACGATGGATGGTGCGATCTGACACTGATGTACCTTGACCTTGGAGTTCACCATGAATGTGTTTAGAGGTTGTTCTGGGCTCTTTTGTTACCATTCGTATTATTCGTCTCTTCCATTTTTCATCAAGTTTCCTCCTGCGGCCACGTCCAGGGAGGTTGGCTACAGTCCCGTGGATCTTAAATTTCTGAATAATATGTGCAACTGTAGTCACAGGAACATCAAGCTGCTTGGAGATGGTCTTATAACCTTTACCTTTAACATGCTTGTCTATAATTTTCTTTCTAATCTCCTGAGACAACTCTCTCCTTTGCTTCCTCTGGTCCATGTTTAGTGCTGTACACACCATGTCACCAAACAGCACAGTGACTACTTGTCACCCTTTAAATAGACTGACTGACTGATTACAAGTTTGTAGACACCTGTGATGTTAATTAGAGGACACATCTTGGTTGAACATGTCCCTATGGTCACATTATTTTCAATCTTTTCCAGGGGTACCATCATTTTTGTCCAGGCCTGTTTCATGAGTTTGTTTTTTAAAATAATTCTGTTGAACCACAATTCAAAAACATTGTCTGATTTTCATTGGTTAATTTTCATAGAATTTTTATTTATTACCACTTTTGTCAGATTCACGTTATTTCTGTGACCATTGTGAGTTTTTCTTTCATTAACAGAGGGGTACCAACAATTTTGTCCACGTCTGTATTTGCATACATGATCATATTTTCAAAAGTTAACATCTTGTGTTTGGCAAGTATATCACAATGGTGATACTGTCATGTCTTCTTATCCAGAACTTTGATGGATTGTTTATACAGGGATTCCAAGGGTGTCAGAGTCATACTATTGGCTTGTGACCAGCAAGAAATGCAATTGGAGAAATGTGTCAAAATCATGGCATTCAGAAAGGTTTTTGATCCTTTTAGAGAAGTGAGCTTACAATGCAACGAAAGTTTGCAAGGTTATTTTTCAGAGTATGGCTCATCCATTTTATGTGCTTTTTAAAGCTGAGCGTGGGGGCTAATGTGACACCCAAATACTTAAACTCCGTTACATTTTTATATTTGCTTCATTTACAGTTACGGTCGGATGGTGCGTATGATTTTGTTTGTCAGTAAAGTACATGGTAGCTGTTTTCCCTACGTTCAGTGAGGCATGATTGATTAAGCCATTTTGACCTTTCTCCATTGCTATCATTAACTTGTCAGCCACTTGTTTGGCATCCTTCTCATGTGTGTAGATGACTGTCATCTGCATACATCTGAATTTTTCACATTTTTTTTTTCATTTTCACATACTGATGGCAAATCATTAATATACAAAGTAAACAGCAGTGGGCCTAAAATTGAATCTTGTGGTACTCCCATGACTCCTTTCACTCACTTTCACTTTCACTCCTTTACCACATTGAAAGGAGTCAGTTGAGGTGGTATGGGCATCTGATTAGGATGCCTCCTGGACGCCTCCCACTTGAGGTGTTTCAGGCATGTCCCACTGGGAGGAGACCCCGGGGCAGACCCAGGACTCGGTGGAGAGACTATGTCTCCCAGCTGGTCTGGGAACGCCTTGGTATCCTCTCTGAAGAGCTGGAGCAGGTGGCTGGGGTGAGGGAAGTCTGGGCTTCTCTGCTTAAACTGCTGCCTCCGCGACCCGGACCTCCGGAAAAGCGGTAGAAGATGGATGGATGGATGGTACTCCCATGGTGCATGCCTTTAATTGGGATACAGTATTGTTTATGCGCACATAGTGGGAGATGGATAAGATTTTAACCAGCTAAGGGTATTCATGGATAGTTTATATCCTGATAGTTTAGAAAGAAGGACTGAGTGACTGACTGTATCAATGTATCAAAGGCTTTACGCAAGTCTAAAAAGATGGCTCCTACCACCCCCCCACCTCCCAGTCCAGATTTTCTTTAATCATTTCAGTAAAGTAACACCATACAGTCTCGGTTGAGTGGTTCGGCCTGAAACCAAACTGCATGGAATGCAGCAGCTGGGCAGATGTGAGATGCTCTACCAGTTGGTCTATTATCACCTTTTCAGTGGCTTTTGACAAAACAGGAAGTATATTTATCGGCCTATAATTACTAATTTCCTGTTTGTCTCCGGCTTTGTGTATGGGGGGTTACAATGGTGGGTTTCAATGCATCAGTGAAGATATTTTCATGTATTGATTTATTAGTTCTGATTGGAATTGTTAAAGTATCTTTGTTTTTTCAGGAATACAGTGTCTAGTCCATGAATATCCTTAGCTCTGGAACTTGATAGAGATGATAAAATTTTGTTAAACTTTACCTCATTTGTGGGTTTAAGGTTTTGATCAGTTTCATAATTTATTTTAATTTGGTGTGGGTATGTTTGGGTAAAATTCAGGCCCAGTTCTTGTACTGACTTGATAAAATACTCATTAAAATTGCTTGCTATATCTAAGCTATCTGAGTGAAGTTCTCCATTTAAATTGAGTTGTATAACTTCACTTCTTTTGCATTTTTTTTCCTGTGAGTTTATCAATACACTTCCAGTTTTTTGTTCTTCCTTTTTACATTTTTGATTATGTCTAAGAAGAAATTTGATTTTGCTTTATGAAGCTGCATGATGACTTCATTTCCGAGGCTTTTAAAAAGCAGTCTATCTGTACTTAAATCAGTTTTTGCCATTTTTTAAGTGCTAAGTCCCTTTTTTCATGAGATTCCATAATTTTTCATTTAGCCAAGGCAGATCCTGTTTTCTCTTGTGCTTAGTGTTGTTAGTTTATGTTTTGAGATAATTTCTTTGATTGTTGATATCATATTTTAGCATATCTGTTCAGTTTGTATCGCAGTTTATTTCATTCCACTTTACATGCTGTAACTCACTTTCAAATGATTCTATGTTTTTCTATGGTTTGTATAGGAGAGATTTTCCACCATCAGTAGGCTTTTTGTATCGTGATTTTGACAATTTGCGTACTACTAAAGTGAGATTATGGTCAGACATGCCAGTAATTGGCTTGAATTTTTTTATGTGGTCAGGTTTGTTCGTAAAAATCAAATCAAGGAGAGTTTGAGATGAACAGGTTATTCTAGTTGAGGTACTGATCATTTGATCCATATGTAACTTATTGGTGATGTCCTTTAATTTCTGTCTGTGTGTTTTACAAAGCCAATTTATGTTGAAATCACCCATGAAAATTAACTCTTTGCTGCCAAACTGTTTCAGTGCATTTGATAGACAATTAAAGAATGGATCCTTAGAGGATGGGGGTCGATAGATCACAACAAAAGCAAACGACATTTCTGGTGATAGTACAACTTCAACTCCAACACATTCCAGCGTATTTTCAGCAATGTCAAGTTGTGTACACTGATGACCATCCTTTACATAAATCACGACCCCCTCCTCAGGGGTCAGGCCAGCGCCGGTGCATGGCAGCTCTGCCACCATCAGTGTGTGAATGTGTGTGTGAATGGGTGGATAGCAGGATCTGTAAAGTGCTTTGTTCATCCTGAGATGAGAAAAAGCACTATGTAAGTGAACGCCATTTACCATTTATACTTTCTGTGTTCTTGGTATGTAATTACAGTGTTGATAAATTGTAATTTGCAATTCAAGTTGATTTTTAACCTAAAATCATAAATTATACAACCTAGAATGATAGGCTGAAAGAAACTTGATTATCCATGTAGATGGTATGGATACAAGACAATACTTGAGAGCTTTATGTACCAACTAATTCCAGTGCAGAACTTTAACTATGTTTTTGTTCCTCTGCTTAGACATTTCTTTATTTCCAACTTACAGGAGAAAATATCTTGACTAATCTATGGTGCTGTTTTATATGCAGCAGGTGTGGGTGTTGTTTACTGGACAGAAGCAGTGTGCCAAACTACAAACATGTCATCAGCTTACTTTTTATGTGACTAACAGCTTTTATTCCTTGACTAGTTTGCGCTCATGTGTGCACACAGACCGATGGCAACAACACTTACCAAATGTAGCATAAAAAAGAGGAGTGGACACCTTGAAAGGTTTATTTTGACATTTCATGCTTGCCAGTGGCAGGTTATTAAGCTCTTACATTGCAGGAAACTGGAGTTCAAGCCCCAGCAACACAGAGCAATGATGAAGGATGGAAATGGAAACGCACTGGCATTCATCATAGTTGATTTATGGAGGACTAATCTCCACATTCAGGTTGTCGATACCTTGCTGCCAGTTGGGGTGGCTGCATTTAATTGTACCCAACCACAGAGAGATGAAAATAATGAATAGAAAAAGTGGTTCAATGGATAAAAATACAATTTCCATGTTCAATACAGTGGATATATAACCCGTTTTGGCTTTATTATTTTTAGAAATTCAGGTGGTGCCTATGTTTTGCATTTCAGAATTATGTGATATATCAGGAGATCTTTGAGCATTGATCCTGCTTCACTACTACACTATTTCATGCTATTTAAGCTTGTTTATTGAATTTATCTAATTGATTCCCCAACTCTGCTCTCCTCACATCAGATTGGCTCGTTTTCTGAATGCACACACAATCTCTGCTTTTCTCTGGAGTCATCGCAACTAAATGTGCTGCAAAATCTGCACAACTTCAAAGCTGTTTCTTTCTGCTCTTTTGCCAGGGTCATCACAGATATCCAACTCCTATCTGCCTCCCCAGGCAAGACTTAAAGCTTTGACTATTGGTTTGTGGTTAGAGTTCAAACTTGGCTTCAGCATTCATCTGACCAGGAGCGGCAGAGGCAGCAGCAGCTACATACACATGAGAGCTGGGGCACACAGAGAAAAATATGAAAAAAATATATATTGGCAAAACTGCTCTCAAAAGCCAGAGAAATGGTTGCAAACATCAGAAAAGAAGGTAAGATGAGTAGGTTTGAGGAGTGTTTCGAAATCAAAGCATCAGCTACAATAATCCATTTCATTCATTTTGTCTAATGGAAATGGATTCTCATTGGGAGGCATGACCATTAAAAAGCTATTAAAAACATAATGTGGCATCTATTCATTCCCCTCATTCATCTTCACGTCCCTTCATGTGTCAGCTATGCTTTTAACCATCGACTGTGGGTACCAGCTAAAATGCAGTACCATAAAAAAACAGAGTAGCTGTGTGATCAGAATTGATTAGGATCAAAAGTGCCTAGAGTCCATTTTCCCAGTATACTGTACTTACAATAGACTCTTTATCATTTGATTTCACACCATCACTTGCAGCTGTTAGACTACAAAAAAGTTGTGAAGCTTTTGTTGTGATTTTGAAGGGGCCATGTGATGAAAATTTCAGTTTTTTAGTGTGTGCATCTATTTGGGGGTCTGGAGGGACGACCATTGGAAAAAAAATCTGAAATAAGTATCTCTGTTACTTTGCTGGGGTGAGTCTTGGTTTCAGTACCTCTTACTAAACAAGCAGTTTTGATTTGTCGCTGGTTATTAGGTGAGATCCAGAGCTCTCCAGAATGATACTGCCTTCCCGGCTTCATCTGACAGACATTGACAGTGCTGCTATGGAGTTAGCTTAGCAATTGCATTTTTTTAAATAGTTATTTTCTTTTTTCCGGTCACCCCATCTAGACCTCCCTGTTCCCACCTGATTCACTAATCCACAGTCAATATGTTGCATCCTTCTGGCGTATTTTATCTTTGTTATAAAAGTTAGTAGCTTGTCCAAATGGGAGATGTGGGGGAGTTCTCCGAGGGGCATTTCACTGTTGTGCCAGTGTTCTAGTCAGAAACAGTAAACTAAAATACAATGAAATGAAATGTCACTATAATCTGGTAACCTGTGGTGGAAGTACCCCTGCCGTTTCATTTTCTACAACTGTGACACTGCAGCCCAGCCTCTGGATGGAAATACTGTAGATTAAATGGGTGGTTCTGCCTGCAGGAATTCACCCACCCACCCCCAAATCGCTATAGGGGGTATGGCCCTGCAGGTCAGCAGCAGCTCTACAACTTGTTTCTTAAGTGGTGTGGCAATAAGAATCACTCAAAGTTGAGGGAGCTTGAACATAGATTTGCAGAAACAGAGTGAGGAGCTTGTGGGAGTCAGATAGGAATACAAGTTCTGCGGAGGCGGACGCTCCACTGTGTTAACAGATATACTAGTGTATCTCAGCAAATTAAAATATTGTGAAACAGATTTTTTTTTAACCAATATATTTCAAAAAGAAACTTTGATGTATTTAGTATTCATTACACACACAGTGAAATATTTCAAGTTTTTGAAATTAAATTACAAATTATCATATTGTAATTGAGTGAGATGCACTAATATTTTGAAGAGGCACACAGGTGGTGACTGAGGTCTTAATGAGGCTTTAATTATTAAATGCCAAGTGAAGTCATAACAAAGGCTGTGATACATTTTATCGTTATCTATCATTTTGACATGCAGGGTTTTAAAAATTCTGTCATCTCTTATTACCTGTCATTTTAATTTTCATATAATAAGACGCCAAAAAGCTTTTTGTTTCATTCTCATGTCCAGTTTTATTCATGCAGATTATGCATTTATTTGTTAATTGAACTAATGAAGAAAGACTGGAGAGACAATACTCGATCGTCTCTATTTAATATGCGCTGTAACATGCCATCCATCCATCCATCATCTACCACTGTTCCGGGGATCCAGGTCGCAGAGGCAGCAGTTCAAGTAGAGAAGCCCAGACTTGCCTCTCTCCAGCCACCTCTTCCAGCTCTTCAGAGGAAACACCAAGGCATTCCCAGGACAGCTGCGAGACATAGTCTCTGCAGCATGTCTGGGTCTTCCCTGTGGTCTTCTCCCAATGGGACATGCCCAAAACACCTCAAGTGGGAGGCATCCAGGAGGCATCCTGAGCAGATGCCCAAACCACCTCAACTGGCTCCTTTCAATGTGAAGAAATAGTGGCTCTACTCTGAGCCTCTCCCAAATAACTGAACTCTGAAAGTGGTTTCTTCCTGTTAAAAGGGAGTTTTTCCTCTCCACTGTCGCCAAGTGCTTGCTCACAGGGGATCGCCTGATTGCTGGGGTCTTTCTGCAATTGTGGGGGTTTCCCCTACACTTGAAAGTGCTATGAGATGACTGTTGATGTGAAATGGCACTATATAAATAAAGTTGAATTGAATTGAACTCCTCACCCTATCTCTAAGGGTGAGTCCAGCAATCCTACAGAGAAAGTTCATTTCAGCCACTTGTATCAGCAATCTCATTCTTTCAGTCATTACCCAAAATCTGTGACCATAGGTGAGGGTACAAAAGTCTCCCTCATGGATTGCTACCTTATCGTGGTGGGGTGGTTTGTGAGCCTTCGTGATCCTGGGAGCTATGTTGTTGGGGGAAATTTGCCCCTGGTAGGGTTTCCCAAGACAAACTGGTCCTGGGTGAAGGGCAAGACAAAGACTGATCCAACAGACTCTCATGATGGATGTACAATCAAGGATTCAGTTTGCCCCACCCGGGAGCCGGAACTGGGGGAGGGGCTCGACGGCAAGCACCTGGGGCCTTATGTATTAACGGGGCGCATGCACAAAAACACGGTGTGCACTGATTTTCACACTCACAGTGGGATGTATAAAAACAAGCGTGATGTGAAAATATGCGGGCTGAGTCGCAAAGTTTTCACCTCCCCTGAGAAATTGTGGCTGTCTGCAAAATTCTGTTTGGCTGTATCAGTTGGGTCTGTTAAACTACAAAACAGCTGAAACTCACAGAATATGTTAAAATAACTTTTCCACTTCAATTAAAATGCTTTGTCTATGAATTAGTTGTTGAAAAACATGATTATATTACGTGATTTACGTATCTCTATAACTCGGCTTATTGAGTGCAGTGAAACCCCGCTGAATAATAACCAATTTCCCTCACATAACCTGCCCCACAATGGACCAGCTGAAAACTGGATCCCGTTTCTGTAAATTGACATTTAAGATAATAGAAGTGCACTTTTAAGATTTTGTGAGTACACCACCTTTCAGTATGAAAGCTGCGCAATCCTCTGAAAAGTGCATGTGCACAGAAAATTTCAGATGTATAAAACTGTTCGCATGCCAGATTCTCCATTCCTTTTTGTTATACATTCCATTTCACCATGAAAACCAGCGCACATGCGCAATCTTGTCAAGGTTTGGGTGGTGGAGGACTCAGGCGCAGGCAGACATATCATGCAAAAACAATAATTTATTAACAAAAAAACTGGAACAAATAAATAACAGCGCATGTGCTGGAAAACAAAACTTAAACGAGGCAGGCAGAACTCACAAGGGAAACAGACATGGATCACAGCAGGAATCATACAGGAAACATTATTGGACTCAGGCAAAACAGTGACACCACAACTGATACAGACTGACACCAGTATATATGGACAGGGAAGTAATCAAGAGAGCACTGGACAGGTGGGAGCCGTCGGTAAACGTACGGAAACCATGGTAAAGGTACGGTAAACATGAAGGACAGAGACAAAAGGTAAACATGAGACATGAATGCAGGACCAGGGGAGAAATACACATGACAATGACTTATGACAGAGCTTTGATGACAACAGACAAAACTGCAACAAGACCTATATAATAATAAACATAATGACAATACTGAGGCAGGGATAATGATCACGCATAATGAAGATCAGAACTGAAGACACGACAGGGATAGATAAAGCAAAACCAACCAGGAGAATAATAATACTAAAGAATAATAACACTAAGCATAGAGAATAGTAAAAATAATCTTAAAGGGTGAGCATGGTCCCCAGACCATGCCCAGACTGTGACAGATCTCTTTACTCCACCTCGATTCTTCCCACTAATGACTATGTACTAAATAACTAAAAACGCCCCTTCTGTCACTCTTCTGTCAAACAATGATTGTCAATCCTGCGAGAAAGCACAACATAAAAAAATAACAGAGTGTGATACTGAAGTGTTGATGACGGGGGTGGAGGTTAAAAAAAAAATTAATTTTGTTCTGACCCTCCGGAATTAACAATAAACATAAGTTTACCAAATGGACCGTGTTACAATGGCAGTTAATGCAGCCGGCTCAGACTGAAGTAAACTTATGAAATAAAATGGTCTGGCATTTAATTTAATGGGGTTAACCCAGCCACAGGGGGTGCACATGCCAGTGTACTCCTTGTTATGATCTGGACATCTTGTCCACGCTTTCTGTTGTTTTTTTGAATCATTTGCGCCATTATTATCTTCATGTTATCATTCATATTATTTAAGTTTTTTTATGTCCAGCACCTGCTGTTACTTTTGTATGTTTTCCCTGTGTTTCCCTACCTTAGCCTGGGTTGATCATTGTGTTTTTGATTATCATGTCTGTAATTATGTTCTGTAGTTTTGTTCCTGTGTGTATGTTTATTATCATTCTCTAGCTCCCTGGTGTCCATTATTTGCACAGCCCCACCCATCCTGTCTCCCTCACCTGTAGCTGATCCCCTGTTATCTGTTGGCCCTGATTAGCCTTATCTGTTTTGTGTTGACTAATGACCTGTTTCCTTTATTAGCTGTCCTCTTCTGTTGCCTGGTGCTGGAAGATTGTTAGTCGTGCCGATTGTTGCACGGGTTGTAGCTCTGGCACCCATTCTTTGTTTATCATTTAGTTAAAACCAAGTTAATGTTTTTTTTGACAGCTCAGGCTGTCTTCATGTCTTCTCTATCTTTTGTTGTGGAAAAAATCCTTATTTGCTCTTCATCGTACCCGCCTGAAGGAGTTATTTACTGTCTGACGGAGGCAGCCTCTGACAGTATGTTCCAGCCAAAAGACTCTGCGGGCACATTTACCTTCGTTCTGGAGGAGGATGAGAGTTAGGCGGTCCGAGCCTTGGAGGAGTTTGTTTCAGACGCCCTCTGAGGGTGTCTGAAACTTGGGCTTTTACATCTCCAGAGGCAGCTCTCAATTTTCCAGCTGGTGCAGCTGAGTGTTTGGAGGTGAATCTCAGCCTGCACAGCCACACCGAATTGTTTGGTCTGTTCCTCTCCATCTTAATCCTGCAAAGGACATTCTCCAGACTGGTGAAAGACTTTTCCCCCCATTTTTGAGTCTGTGCTGACGGTGAAATGTCCCCGGGTTTCCTCATCTTCTTCAAGGAAGCTTGTGCCAATGATTGAGCATCCCCTGGCTTCTATAACCTCTGTCCCTTGCCGCTCACAAGTTCCAGCACCACGGAAGCTTGTGCCGACGGTCACAAACGTTCCCTGGCTTCCAATTAAGCCTGTGCCGACGATTAAGGGTCCCCTGGCTCCTATAACCTCTGTCCCTCCAGTTCCAGCTCCTCATCGCCGCTCAGCAGCTCTTCACCAGGCAGTCACCACAGCCACTTGGAGTGATTTGTCTGGTTCTGCAGTGGCAGTTTCTACGGCAGGAGCAGCGTCAGCGGCGCAGGGTACAAGGCAAGTACTATTTTCTCATTTTTTAACATCTAATAGTGACAGGTCTTGCCTTGTTCCCAGTGAAGAGCCTCAGCAGCTGCTACTCACTGTTGCTGAGCCCTCACTTTTTGTTCTTGCCGCCGCCCCCATTTGCCTGCTGTCATCTGCTTCTCCACTCTCCTCTCTCCTGAACTTGTCATCTGGTGATCTGTCAGCTGCCTCCACCTCATCTGCTGCTCCATCAGCTTCTCCGCTCCAGAGCTCATCAGCTTCTCCCTCAGCTTCTCCGCTCCAGAGCTCCTCTACTGCTGTCTTGTTTTCTGCTGCTTAGCCTTGGATTGTCTCACCTATAGTTGCACTTCAGACCGCCTCATCCACTGCTCCTACAGTGTCTCCTGAGGTCATCATGTCACCTGCAGCTTCGTCAGAGACTGTCATCCCAGCAGCGGTGGACCAGGAGTTAAGGCAAGTGCTTTTTCTCTTATGCTTAACACCCATTTTTAAAAAGACTTGCCTTGCTTCTGATGGGGGGACCCAGGTGCAGTTTCCATCTACCTCTGGGTCCTCTCCACTGGTTTCTGCTGTGGACAATTACTGTGTGGACTTGACACCAACATGTGTTTTTTCCTCCCCATCTGAGGTGGCTGCATCAGGGATGGAATTCCTGGCTCCCGAGCGCACCGCTCGCCAGCCTTCATCGTCCTCATCTGGGCTCGCTATTTACCATCCTTCATCATCCTTGTCTGGGCTTGCCGCTTACCAGCCTTCATCATCCTCATCTAGGCTTGCCATCATCCTCATCTGGGCTCCCCATTCACCAGACTTCATCATCGGAGCAGTCTGCTTCACCCTGGCCATCAGAGCAGGTTACTCCATCATCATCGTTTGGGGTCAGCACTCCCCAGCCGCTGGATCCTGAACTTAAAGCTCCTGCAGCACTATGTTTTTTTCTGTCTGGTGGTTTATGGACTTGGGTAGGCCACCAGACCCACCGTGTTCTTTGATTTGGGGGCCTATGGACTTTGGGCGACCCCCCCAACCCATCTTGTTCATCCATCCGTTGGCCCATGGACTCTGGTAGGCCACCCAACATGTCGTGTTCATTTGTCTGGTGGTCCATCAACTTTGGTAGGCCACCAGATGTGCCGTATCCCTCTTGTTGGTGGTCTTGGGACTCCGGCCGACCACCTTATGAACTGTTTTTGTTTTGTTTTCATATTGACTCTTTCCCTCCAGTCCTTGTCCCCCTCCACCTGCCCGTTTTGGTGTTTCTTGTCTTTCTTTTTGGGTCATCTGGAATCCACCCTTAAGGGACGGGGACTGTTATGATCTGGACATCTTGTCCACACTTTCTGTTGTTTTTTGAACCATTTGCACCATTATTATGTTCATGTTATCGTTCAAATTATTTAAGTTCTTTATGTCAAGTACCAGCTGTTACTTTTGTATGTTTTCCCTGTGTTTCCCTACCTTAGTATGGATTGATCATTGTGTTTATCTTTCATTATCATGTCTCTAATCATGTTCTGTAGTTTAGATCCCCTGTTATCTGTTGGCCCTGATTAGCCTCATCTGTTTTGTGTTGACTAATGACCTGTTTCCTTTATTAGCCATTCTATTCTGTTGCTGGAACATTGTTAGACGTTGTGCCGATTGTTGCACGGGTTGTACCGATTGTTGCACGGGTTGTACCTTTGGCAGCCATTCTTTGTTTATCATTTAGTTAAAACCAAGTTATGTGTTTGCTTGACAGCTCAGGCTGTCTTCATGTCTTCTTCATCTTTTGTTATGGAATAAATCCTCGTTTGCTCTTTACCGTACCTGCCTGAAGGAGTTATTTACTGTCTGCCGGAGGCAGCCCCTGACATTCTTAGTGCTGGTCCCAAGCCCAGGTAAATGGGGAGGGATGTGTCAGGAAGGGCATCTGACGTAAACCTTTGCCATATCAAACATGGGGATCATGACTAGTGTTGGGTAAGTTACTAAAAAATAGTAACTAATTACAGTTACTAGTTAGTTACTTCTTTTCAAAAGTAATTAAGTTACTTTACAATTCATTTACCTACATTAACAGTACATATTGTAATTATATACTTTTAATTCCCCACAGGGACGATGAGCAAACTTAAATTCGAGGTAGCAGCATACTGTATGTGAGCTCTGATTAAGACAGCTGCTGCTGGAATTGGAATTAGCAAATCTAAGAACATGATCCAGATCAGTTAAAAAGACAAAAAATCATAATAAAACCTGCGGTCATATCTAACAATTGCCAAGCAAACCTCTAAAATGCCAGATTCATAAAAGGTGTCTGTGTGACTGGGGCAAAAGCTCCCTAAACAACAGAACTCCTCATCTGGGTGATGCACCTCAGTAAGGAACAGTAGGCAGTAGTGTTTAAACAAGGTTTATTACCAATTCCTGTCAGGCTATATACAGGAGTGGAGTTAAGTTTACAATTGCTGTTTTTTTTTTTAAGTTATCCTTAAAAAAAACATTAAAACACCACAACAAAACATGCAATAATAATGACATGCAACTAATTACAGTAACTGGTAAAAAACAAAATAAAAAGGAAAACAGCAAATTCAATTAAAACCAATAAAATGCATAAAAGCCCCAAGTACTAAAATAAAAGGGTTAAATATATTCTTAAAATAATCCAACATAATAATAATAATAATAATAATAATAATAATCTGTTACATCTGTTTATCATGTTTAAATGCACAGCACGAATCCAAGCTGCCTTGCCTGGCAGCTGATTCGTACAGCTGCCTCCCACACGTTGTCGATATATAAACGAACGAACGTGTACTGTGGAGCAGAGACCGACACACTGGCTGATTTGTACATCGACGGATTCCTATAGCTGCCTCCCGCACATTGCCAGTATATGAATGTACAAACATGTACTGTGGAGCAGAGACCAACACACCGGCTAATTCGTACAGTTGTCTCATCGAGTCAGTCAGTGAGCGTACTAAAGAGCAGTGAAGGAGCGAGCCCCGTCCACTCAGTTCAGTCGTGTTTTTCAATTCAGTGAGTTAGTCAGGCAGTTAGAGCTCCAGCACAGCACTGAGTGATTCGGTGTACGAATCTTTAGAATGGATTTTTTTAGCGAACGAACCAAAGTGATTCAGTACATTTTAGTGAACTGTGGATCACGTCACTACCACAAATCCCTGTACTTGATATTGCTGTATTTGGGTTTGTAGACTCTAAACATTCAGCTAATTTCACTTCATTTAGCCCAGGATGCCTACTAGTGTTGCCAACTCTCACTCTTTTGGAGTGAGTCTCACTCTGTTGCCCTCTCTCTCACTCCACAAACCCTGTTTCTCACTCCAAAATTACAAAATTACTGCCATTATCATAGTGACTTTCTTTATATTTTTCCCACAATAACAGCTCTCAAGTCAGCATAATGCAGACTAAACACATTCTAAAACTTATTCTGAGGTAAAGAAGTGAATGCCTTGAAAAAAAGATAACTGTTTATGAGTATTGTGCACATGCATTGTCACTCCACCCCTACTCCCTAGTTTCCCCCTGTGCACAAGTCCCTCTAAATCTCACTCCAAGCTTTTCTGAAAAGTTGGCAATTCCGTAACCAGAGCCTTCTGTTCAGATACTGTACTTAGGTGCTAGATTCCTTAAGCCCTGAAAATGGAGTTCAGAAGAGATACAGGAATCTACTGTAGGTATCTATCAGACTTGAAATGTTCTTTTAAGTACCAAGTGCATCTAAGCATTAAGTGTTGAGCTTGACCCGAGCCATAATAAGTTTAGAATGGAAACACATTTCTACCCTTCTGAAATTAGCAAAGTTTACTGATTAATTATACAGCATTCTCGAGATGAATGACTTGCAGATCTTCAACTTGAAGTAAATTAATACAATATCTCAGCTAGATCATCTACCTTCCTATACTGGCACAACAGTATCTATACATCTTTCCATGGGCAAGATTTTGTGGACATTTTCCCTCATTTGATGCATTTTATTATTGAAGATCTGGGCTGAGGTAAACTTGGAAGTTGCCCTCATTGCACCAGGTGGCTGAGGTATCAAATCTCTCCAAGTATCCATCAGTCTGGCAAGATGTTAAATCCCCTGGAGCACAGATTGCCTCTGCTCTATAGACTTGCTTTACCAAATCCTTTCCCTGTGTCAGCCATTTCAAAATGTTGCATCAAACATGTAACCAATAGTGGTCCCTGTCTGATATGTTGTTCTTTGGTGGTGGTGGTGGTGTTGAAATGGTTCATTTTCTCTCTCTCTCTCTCTCTCTCTCTCTCTCTCCCTCTCTCTCTCTCTCTCTCTCACCCTCTATTAAAGAGTACTCAGACACAAAGCCAGCATTTCATTCTATATTTTCCCCTTTCGTTTATGAATCACTGACAGTCCATGTCTGGGGGCAGAAATCCCTCCTATTCTTTCAGAGATGTGATAGTGAGGTTGTGTGATGAAATCCACCATTACACCAATGGGATCTCTTCCCCCAGCTCTGCTCCCTCCCTTTGAATGTGGAATGATAAGTAGTCCTCCATCTATCTCCTCCTCCTCCCCATTGGCATCCATGCCTCCCCCCATCAGAGACCTCGTTCACCCCGCTCTGAAATACACTCCAGCTACAATTCATCCATTTTTTTCCCTCCCTCTTGCACAAACACATTCCTGCTTTTCCTGTTCTCTTTTTTTCCTCCATCCCTCACTGCTTGCTTGTACAAATCTGACAGAAAAAAGTTCACTGCAGTTGTTCCTGTGACTTCTCAATACCTGTTCTCTAAACTTTTTTTTTTTTTAAACCATCTGTTCAGCTCATTTCATGACCACAAGGATGACCTGCGTAAACGCCTGTCTTACACCACCCACAAACTAGAGATGGTGGAAACTGAGTTTGACTCCACGCGCCAGTACCTGGAGACAGAACTGCGCCGAGCCCAGGAGGAGCTGGAGAAATTCACAGAGAAGCTACGCAGGTGTGTGTGTGTGTGTGTGTGTGTGTGTGTGTGCGCGCGCGCGCACGCATGAATCATTGGGCTGGTTGTTATGCTTGCAGGGTTTTAAGATTACCAAATGTGAAAAAACAAAATCCCTGCAGAAAAGCACAACTTTTTTGAAAAACCAATGTGATATAGACATTCATATGAATAAAACTCCACTTTTTAAAATTAGTTTTTTGGGGGCATTTTGCTATTGTTGAACAAACACAGTTAAGAGAAAGAGGTGAAGAGGAGGAGAGAGACATGCAGGAAAGATCGCTCTGTCTGGGGTCACTATGGTCGAGCTACATGTTCTAATGATATCCATCCTATACCACTGGATACTGCTTTTAAGGACATTTTGCTTATCATGTAAATGCATTCTGAGCATTTTGCATACAATTTCACATCAAAACTAAAGTTTTTACAACTGCAAGGTATGGCAACGTCACCTATTTTCAGTTTCAACGGCAATCAAATATTGATAATAAGGACAGGAATGGGCAGGGGGAGGCTGAAGAGATTACAAACCTCACTCTAATGCAGGAGGCAAATCCAGTTGCTACCCCTTTGTACACAGCCATCTGTCTTTAATTTCATTTTGTGTTTCACTTTTCAGTATACTTATTTGATGCAATAAATGCACATTTTTAGGTGGTTAGGTTAGCTGAATGGTTAACATTAAGGTAGTGGAAGGCTCTACTTTACACATTACATCTTACAGTTACAGTATAACACAACCATGCAGTTATTTTCACAACCACTACATGCTAAGTACCCCCCCCCCTCCGAAAAAAAAAACATAACCTTCAATATTAATGCTGATTAACCTGCATATATAAGCAAGGAATCACAAATGCATTTTAGTAAAATGAGAAATGACTTAATAAGTAGGTGTGTTTACATGCACACCAATAAACTGATTATAATTGGATTTCTGGAATTATCTTATGATTCAAGTAGTCACATAAACAGAATAATCAGATAAAGACCATTATAACATTATGATAAATCACATAAATACAAGTAGTTTACTGCCCAATAATCTGTTTATTCAGTACATGTAAACGCTTAAAGCTGATTATTACCATTATCTGATTATTTCCAGTTACAGAATTACTGTGAGTGACCATGTAACTGGGCTCATTGAAACATGTTTCCATGATGTCAGGCAGGTTTTACTTCTGATACCCGGAGCATCACTGCCTGAAGTGATTCTTGAATTTTTTGGTTCATAAATGGAAAAAAGAGACAGAAAGTGAGAGAGCTAGATAAAGAGAGAGAATAAATGGCATCAAACTGGGGATTCTAAATTGTCCTTAGGTATGACTGTGAGAGTGAATGGTTGTCTGTCTCTCTGTGTTGGCCCTGCGATGGACTGGCGATCTGTCCAGGGTGTACCCTGCCTCTCACCCAAAGATGCTGGGATAGGCTCCAGCACCCCCCCCCCCCCCGTGACCCGAAAAGGATTAAGCGGAAGAAGATGAATGAATGAATTTCCTGAAGACAGGGTGGTGGTATCACTAAAAGCTTAAAAATGTTTTCTTGGACAAAAATAGTGAAAATACCAACAATGGTAATAGCTGAAAACATTTGCATTCATGACAAGGCATGACAGAAAGCCAAATTGCTCCTCCACCAGAGAGTCCTGAATGAACAATGAGAAAGTTTGTATGAACTAAAAGGGGAAAACCATTAGTTGACAACTTTGCCGTGTCAGCCAGTATTCTCTATAATAGGGTAAGACTTGCTCAAAGCCTAGAGGAGGTGTCACCTACATGTCATTCAAACCATTAAACAGATTACTTCATTATCAGAGCAAGCTGTGCAGTAATTAAAAGGGAATGCATCTGTAAGTATTTTCCCTCTATAGGACGGAGAGCCTTTTTCCCCCTATATTAGGAAAATGTGCTTTTGAAAAAAAAAAAAAACCTAACAACTTGAGGATGGATAGAAAGCTATGGTCAGTGACAAACAGCCAGATGGTATTAGGCTGAGTTAAGAGATTTTCTATAATTACTGCAAAGCTTCTGGTCAGATAGAAATGTTCTCTGATGTGAGATTCATCGCACTGAAATATACTTTTGTTTGTTTGTTTTGTTTCTGGCTAATAAGATGGAAACTTGTGAAGATGGCTGCTGACCACTTGGCAGACAAACCCAGGGGATTATTTAGCTCCCGAGTCCTTCCATGACTATGTTCTCCATTTGTTCCATGTTTTCTTTTTATGACTGGCCAGCCCTCCCCATATTTTCATCCATTTGACTGACTGAGACTGTTTAAGACAATCAGTGCTACCTGACAAAATCATATCAGAATTAAAGTTTAGGGATGTAACGATCCAGCTTTTTTAATGTCCAATATTTCTAATTTTGGGCATTGGCTGATACTGATACAAATCCAACATGCAGCTTGTGGCCTGAATAAATCTAGCGTTCTCCTTGACATGGTATTCCTGCAAGTGTTTAAGGTTGGGGATGTTAAAGTTTCAAAACTACACTCTTACACTCTTTAAGGGTTTGTTATTGATGCATGTCATCATTTATCAAGCATATAAATTCACATTTACGTATATCTCCATTTTAATAGAAATAATAATAGAAGATGTTGAGCTGTAACATTTATATATCAGCATAAGATTGATAACAGCAGAAAAGTTATTGTGTTAACTTGAATACAACCAAATAGCAGCATTAATGTAACTGATTAAAATTTAGATTGATCATTAGAATATACTGTATGCATTATGGACACCAATATCAAATAACCCATAAACTTTATAATTTTAAAATCAGTCAATAAATTGCAAAGGACAGTCTGAACTCTCTGAAAACATCACAGGAAAAATAAATTTATAAAAGATGTGAGTCACAGACATCTATCCTCCATCACACATAAAGTTAAGTTATATTTTTGAAATTTTCTGTAACATCTAATTATGATTAATGGAATATCTCAGGGGAGAAATGTCTGCTATATTATATCAAACACTGACATTAAAAAATGTTTTGTTTTTTTTAGAATAATTTAGTAACATCCAATTAATACTCCATCTAGCGACTATGCTCCGCACTGTGTTTATATATTTATATATTTATTCCATCTAGCTACAATGCTCCGCACTGTGTGTTTATATATTTATATGTACATATGTATACTCGCTGCTCTTGTTTTTTCTTGTCTTCTGATTGTTGCTCTGAGGGTTGCTATCCCTGTGCTGTTGCAATCCTGGAATTTCCCCATTGTGGGACTAATAAAGGCTTATCTTATCTTATCTTATCTTATCTTATCTTAATATCTCACCTCACAATCACAGCCATCAGATAGATGTAAACTTCTTTTGAAAATGTTTGTTTGAAATTATTTCATAGTGTTTTTATCCTCCAGAAGACAAAATTTAGCGCTACTGGAAACAAACCAACAAAGATCATTCAGTCTAGAAAGATCTTATGAAGCGCTAAATACAGTATACAGAACTGATAAAATCAGTTATCTATTTGTCTATAAGTCTTCTATTTCCATTCTTTATTTGTTTTAATAATGTTTTTGTTTGCAATGATATATTTTATTTAGTTTTTGTCTATTTTTTAATTCTAAAAAATGGTCATCAACAACCGTCTTGTCTCACATTATGGGCCGTATTACACCGATGCCATCAGTTAGTCAGTTGTCACTGATGCAGAATGCATTTATGGGCGTTTCCAAGTTCATTTCCTTATCACAACAACGTAGAAACGAACTTTCCATCGGCGCATGATGCAAAGAGGCCAGTCTAATCATTCAGTTGTGTTTTGAATAATCCAATCCAAAGCAATGTGGATTGGACAATCCAATCCAAAGCACACATGCCCATCCCTTTAATACAAAGAGAGCATTATCTAAAGTGAATTCTGATCATGACGGTTTAAGACAGGTTTTACGCTGACCAAAGCCTGTGTGTGTGAACCAAAATGCATGTGACAGTAATGCTGCAATAAGTAAGACATCATTCACAGTTGATGCCCAGTTAGTTATGTCAAAAAGAACAAACGTGTAAGAATGCTGAGCTGAAAAATCAGTTGAATGTTTTTTTGTCAAATACGTTTTATTAAGCAAATATTCTACAATGCATTGTGTAATAAAGTACCAATTGTTTTTTTTTTCCTTTTTTTTCAAAAGTGAAAGGTAAATAAAGTAAACTAAAATAAAAAAAAAAATACAACACAAGAGCTCCCAACACCCCCTTCTTCCCTCCCTCCCACCCTCATTCTGCAGGTATAAAAATAGAAATAAATAATTATGACAGCTGTTGTGATGGACATTTATGGAGCAAAGATAGTAGAATGAATAAGTTCAGAGTTACTTTTTATGTAACAGATGAGGGGTAGCCAGATCTTGTCAAACTGTGTCTCTTTATTTTTTAAGAGGAATCTTGTTTTTTCAAGATGCAGAGTATCCGCTAATGCCTTAAGCCAAAGTTTACAAGTAGGAGCTTGCTTCTTTTTCCAGAACATCAAAATCAGTTTGTTAGCTGTAATCAAGCTACAAGAAAGGAATCAGTGCTGTGCCTTCTGCAACGTAGGTATATTGTCATACTCCAAGTATGTTTAAGACTGGATTTGGTTCAATGCTAATATGAAGAATTTTAGATAAAGCGTCAAAAAATTTTGTCCAGTAACTTGTTAACTTGTGGCAGAGAACAAAAGAGTGGAGAAGATTCGCCTCTACTGCAGAGTATTTATCACATTGAGAAGAGACGTCTGGAAAAATTTTGTGAAGCTTAGATTTAGAATAATGTAATCTATGAAGGACCTGAAATTGAATCGAGCAATGCTTAGCATTTATAGAGCAAATACCGATGTCTTCAAGACTCTTATCCAAGGTTAGATCAGCAATTTGTGTCCCCAACTCACTTTCCCAGTCAGTTTTGACATCGGACATAGAGGGAGGATTGATAGATTGTAGGGAGTCGTAAGGAAATGGCACCTTTCGATCAAAGCCTGGATTTTGGAGCAGGCAGTTATCTAGAACTGAAGGTGAAGTACTTTAAGAAGGTATGCAGGTGTGCACATAATTCCTGATTTGTAGAAACCTGAAAAAAATATACTTCTAGGTCATGGTTTTTGGTTGTTTTTTTTGGTCACATTTTTTTTTAGCTTTGTTCTGAATTGTAATCGCTCTTGTTAGTTTTTCTTTTGAATTCTTGGATGGAATATGGGTGGGCAATATAAGCTGCGGCTTCAGCCATCACCCATTTCGGATAACTTATGTTGAACTGTATAATCAGAGGAGTTATTGTCTAATTTGACCTTGTTGGATTTTCTTTCCCCCTTTGTTATATTATTCTGTTTCTTTTAATCTGTACTTTTAATCTATCCGAAATAAAGATTGATTGATTGATAAAAAAAAAAAAAATTATGTATTTGTAGCTGCTTCAGGTAAAGATCACCAATTGTGGAAATACAAAGATCTCTCCATTGTAAAAATCCATTATCAAACTGAGATGGTGAGAATGTCAAATTCCCAGCAATAGGGAGCAAAAAGGAAGGTGAATCAATCCTGAAATGCATCTTAATTTATTTCCATATCCTGATCATACTACAGTGCATCCAGAAAGTCTTCACCGCACTTCACTTTTTCCACATTTTATGTTACAGCCTTATTCCAAAATTGATTAAATTCATTTTTTTCCTCAAAATTCTACACACAATACCCCATAATGACAATGTGAAAAAAGTTGGGGTTTTTTTGGATTTTTGCAAATTTATTAAAAATAAAAAAATAAGAAATCACATGTACATAAATATTCACAGCCTTTGCCATGAAGCTCAAAACTGGGCTCAGGTGCATCCTGTTTCCACTGATCATTCTTGAGATGTTTCTACAGCTTAATTGGAGTCCACCTGTGGTCAATTCAGTTGATTGGACATGATTTGGAAAGGCACACACCTGTCTATATAAGGTCCCACAGTTGACAGTGCATGTCAGAGCACAAACCAAGCATGAAGTCTGACATGTTTCGGGACCCAGGAGACAGACACTGACACGAGCAGATAGTGACAATAATCTTTATTTAATTGAAAGTGAGTGTAATGCGAGTGTGAGTGCGATGATATCGTTCTGGTCACTGGAGCTGAGCGACCTGGACGGAGACCCGGCAACCCTGGAACAGATAAGCAGAGACAAATTACTAATGCTCCACACTAGCAAAGAGCTGCAGATAACAAGGTTTACTTGAGAGCAGCACTGGCTTCGCTCTGCTGAGTTCCAGCGGCCGGGCAGCGTGGAGGTGAAGGCGTCCGTGACCGTGCTGGGGTTACAACCCGTGGCTGTGACAATGACAGTCCTGACGATGACACTGGCTGTGACTCCACAGACCGGGATGACGATGATCCTGACGATGACGCCGGCTGTGACTCCACAGACCGGGATAACGATGATACAGATGATGATGCAGACAAAGACAAGGTTAGTGACTCCACACACAGTGGCAATGACGACACAGCCGATGCTGATGACAGTGATTCCACCGATAACGTTGGCCAATACTCCTGTAATTGATACAATAACAGTTCTGGCAATTGAGGAGCAAAACGTACCGGTAGACGTGGTGGTAGCGAGCAGCTACGAAGACGTGATGGCGTTACCCCGTCAGCTGGGGACGCAGATCCGCCGCCAAGGTGGTCCACCTGTGCACAGGGGTGTAGGTTTGGGGTTGAGTAACAAACAGTGCGCTTACTTGCTGGTCGCTGGGAGGAGTTCCTGGATAAAGCAAGTGAAGCTCTTGACGAGACAAACGAGGTTCCAGATGAGACAGACAAAGTTCCTGACGAGACAGACAAAGTTCTTGACGAGACAGACAAAGTTCCAGACGTGACAAGAGAGATTCTTGACGAGACCAGAGAGCGGAGTTCAGGTTCATTCTCCGTTGAGGAAGATAGACGACTCCGTGCCGGGCTGTCAGCGACACTGGCTTTTAACAGCCGTTGATTCACACCTGTTGGTCTGTGCGCAGCTGGAGCTAATGACGCCAATGACGGCCCAGAGGCCGCCATGACAAAGTCAAAGGAATTGTCTGTAGACCTCTGAGACAGGATTGTCTCGAGGCACAAATCTGGGGAAGGATACAGAAAAATTTCTTCTGCTTTGAAGGTCCTAATGAGCACAGTGACCTCCATCATTCTTAAATGGAAGAACTTCGGAACCACTAGGACTCTTCCTAGAGCTGGCCAGCCGTCTAAACTGAGCAATCAGTGAAGAAGGGCCTTAGTCAGGGATGTGACCAAGAACCTGATGGTTACTCTGTCAGAGCTCCAGCATTCCTCTGTGGAGAGAGGAGAACCTTCCAGGACAACCATCTCTGCAGCAATCCACCAATCAGGCCTGTATGGTAGAGTGGCCAGATGGAAGCCACTTCTTAGTAAAAGGCACATGGTAGCCTGCCTGGAGTTTGTCAAAAAGCACCTGAAGGACTCTCAGACCATGAGAAGCAAAATTCTCTGGTCTGATGAGACAGAGATTGAACTCTTTGGCATGAATGCCAGGTGTTATGGCAGCACGGTGGCACAGTGATTAGCACTGTGGCAGCACAGCAACTCACCCTTGGCCATGGGATCTCAGGTTCAAGCCCACCCCCTGACCAACAGTGATCTTTCTGTGTGGAGTTTGCATGTTCTCCCCATATCTGCATGGGTTTACTCCAGGATTTCTCTGGTTTCGTCCCACAGGGGCCAAAAACATGCAGGTTAGGTTAACTGGCATCAAATGGGGAGCTATGAATGTGAATTGTCCCTTGCCCCTTCCCCCCAGGCCACAGTTGTAAATAAGAATGTGTTCTTAATCTGTCCTGCCTGGTTCAATAAAAGTTAAATTAAAAAATAAAAAATAAAGTCATGTTTGGAGAAAACCAGGCACTGCCCATCACCAGACCAATACCATCCCTACAGTGAAGCATGGTGGTGGCAGCATCATGCTGTGGGGATGTTTTCCAGCAGCAGAAACTGGGAGACTAGTCAGGATAGAGGGAAAGATGAATGCAGCAATGTACAGACATCCTGGATGAAAACCTGCTCCAGAGCACTCTTAACCTCAGACTGGCACAACAGTTCATCTTTCAGCAGGACAACAACCCTAAGCACACAGCCAAGATATCAAAGGAGTGGCTTCAGGACAACTCTGTGAATGTCCTTGAGTGGCCCAGCCAGAGCCCAGACATGTATCCAATTGAACATCTCTGGAGAGCTCTTAAAATGACTGTGCTTCCCAACCAGCCTGATAGAGCTTGAGAGGTGCTGCAAAGAGGAATGGGTGAAACTGCCCAAAGATAGGTGTGCCAAGCTTGTGGCATCATATACAAAAAGACTTGAGGCTGTAATTGCTGCCAAAGGTGCATCAACAAAGTATTGAGCAAAGCCTGTGAATACTTATGTACATGTGATTTCTTAGTTTTTTATTACCTCCACCAGGCCGAAAAGGCCAGGAGGAGGTTATGTTTTTGCCAGGGTTTGTGTGTTTGTCTGTCTGTCTGTCTGTTGGTTAGCAAGATAACTCAAAAAGTCTTGGACGGATTTGCATGAAACTTTCAGGCGTTGTTGGAAATGGTACAAGGAAGAACTGATTAAATTTTGGGGGTGATCCGGTTCACCGTCTGGATACAGGAATTTTTTTAAAGCATTTTTCAACACTGTGACATAGGGCCATTTTCAACATGTGCGCAGGCGCAATGGAGGGCGCTGGTCGTCGTGTCTGCAACACAAACTCTGCGTTCTTCAACGTTTTAGGCACAAAAGCACGCGGAAAACACTGCTGGCCTGGGCCCGCCAGCGTGCTTGTGTTTGCGCGCAACTGCAAAACCTCACACGGGCAGCTGTCCGCCGACGGATTCTTTGGCAGAAATTCCCCGGCCAGCCATAGGAGCTGCGCATTTGGCAGAAATTCCCCGGCCAGCCATACGTGCTGCGCATTTGGCAGAAATTCCCCGGCCAGCCATAGGAGCTGCGCATTTGGCAGAAATTCCCCGGCCAGCCATACGCGCTGCGCAATAACGAGCTCTCTGCCGGCGAAGCTTCTAAATTCTCGTTTGCTGCGGAGCGAAACCCCAAAATAATATAATATAAAACCCACGGCAACCTGTCTACCCAATTTGCATCCGTCAGTGGAGGAGATGGACACAACAGCAACACTTCAGTTTATTACCTCCGCCAAGGAGGTAATGCTTTTACTACTGAACCACTAATCCTATCACTATCAGATTGATTGTCATTGATTAATTGTGTGTTTATTGCACTGTCCCTGTCAAATAAACAAATAATCATTGTGAATCCAATTGCTAGTCATATGTTTACATGCTCAAGGAATCTGAAAACGTACACACAAACACTGTATGGGGGGAATTGTGGCGCTTGGCGGAGGTCTGCGCTCTCCGAGTGCTTTTCTAGTTTTTAATAAATTAGCGAAAAGTTAAAAAAAAAAATTAAAAAATCACATTGTCATTATGGGGTATTGTGTGTAGAATTTTAAGGGAAAAATGAATTTAATCTATTTTGGAATAAGGCTGTAACATAATAAAATGTGGAAAAAGTGAAGCGCTGTGAAAACTTTCCGGATGCACCACTTTTTCACAGTGATGTGAAAAAGTGTTTGCTCCTTTCCTGATTTCTCTTTTTTTTGTGTGTGTGTTTGTCACACTTAAATGTTTCAGATCATCAAACAAATTTAAATATTACACAAAGATAACACAAGTAAACACAAAATGCAGTTTTTAAATGAAGGTGTTTATTATTAAGGGTAAAAAAAAAATCCAAACCTACATGGCTCTGTGTGAAAAAGTGACCCCCCCCCCCCCAAAAAAAAAAAACATAAATTAACTGTGGTTTATCATATCTTTGGAAAGCTGAGTTCAATTTCTCTAGCCACACCCAGGCCTGATTACTGCCACACCTATTTTCAATCAAGAAATCACTTAAATAGGACCTGCCTGACAAAGTGAAGTAGACCAAAAGATCCTCAAAAGCTAGACATCATGCTGTGATCCAAAGAAATTCAGGAACAAATGAGAAACAAAGTAACTGAGATCTATCGGTCTGGAAAAGGTTATAAAGCCATTTCTAAAACTTTGAGACTCCAGTGAACCACAGTGACAGCCATTGTCCCCAAATGGTGAAAACATGGAACAGTGGTGAACCTTCCCAGGAGTGGCTGGCCAACCAAAATTACCCCAGGAGCACAATGACGACTCATCCAAGAGGTCACAAAAGACCCCACAATAACATCTAAAGAACTGCAGGCCTCACTTGCCTCAGTTAAGGTCAGTGTTCATGACTCCACCATAAGAAAGAAACTGGGCAAAAATGGCCTGCATGGCAGAGTTCCAAGATGAAAACCACTGCTGAGCAAAAACAACATAAAGGCTCGTCTTAGTTTTGCCAGAAAACATCTTGATGATCCCCAAGACTTTTAGGAAAATACTCTGTGGACTGACGAGACAAAAGTTGAAATGTTTGGAAGGTGTGTGTCCCATTACATCTGGCATAAAAGTAGCACAGCATTTCAGAAAAGGAACATCATACCAACAGTAAAATATTGTGACGTATGCGAGGTTCACACAAAGAAAGGGAGCAGATGGCTGCGACACAACAGGCTTTATTAAAACACAACACCGAACACAGACAGGAGGGGAGGTCATTCTCACCGACCTCCGTTTATATCAGGGTTACACAACACATAATCACTCTTGCTCTAATTCTACCTATAACATTGCTGGGTCATTATAACGCAGTAATAATGACACAGCAGTATAATAACACGGTAATAACATTAAGCACACACGAAAATAATGTCCTCTGCTGGCAAAGCATGCTGGGAAAAAGCCCCGCTGTTACACTGCACCCCCCCCCCCCCCCCGGACTGGTTTCTGTCCCCAGAAAAATAGAAATCCTACTCAAAAGTCCAACACGAATCCATCCAGGTGTCAGGGCGGCCTCCATTGCCGGCGACCAGCACGTGCAGGCCCGCCAGTGTCCATCTGAGTCTCGGCCGGAGTCCGGTCGGGGTGAAGGCTCCGGTTCGACCACCAGCGGGGCAGATGGCTGGTACGGGGTGAGACGGTCACAGTGAAGTACCACGACCCGGTCCCTTTTCTTAAGCCTCACCCTGTACACCACATCCAACAGTCTCTGCAGAACCTCGCACGGTCCTGACCAATGGCTCGCCAACTTCGGTGGTCATCCTCTTTTCCTCTCAGGGCAGAAAACCCAGACTCGATCTCCTGGTGCAAAGTCCCTCCCCTGGCAGCAGGAGTCATACGCTCACTTCTGCCGACCTGCCGCCGCTGCCAGGGCCTCCCGAGCCAGTTCGCACACCGTGTGGAGATGTTCCTTCAAACAAAAAAAAATAATCCAACCTGGGTTTGCCCTCCACCTCCAGCTCGGGGGGGGGGGGGGGGGGGGGGGGGGGGGGTTTACCAAATCCACCGGTGTGCGCAGCTCGTGTCCAAACATCAGCGCTGCAGGGGTGCACTGGGTGGATTCCTGAGCTGCCGTCCGGTATGCCCACAGAACAAAAGGCAGATGCAGGTCCCAGTCTCACTGTCACTGGTCCACTAGGATAGCGAGCTGGGTGGTGAGGGTCCGGTTGAATCGTTCGACCAGGCCGTCGCTCTGTGGATGCAGCAGGGTGGTCCGGGTCTTCTGGATGCCCAACCGCTTGCAGACCTCTCCAAAGACCTCTGCCTCAAATTCTGACCCTGATCGCTATGCAGCTTCTCCGGTGCGCCAAACAGACAGAACATTTCGTCCACCAGCTTTGATGCCGTCATAGCGGCGCTCTGATCCGGGACCGCGTACACCCCTGGCCACTTGGTAAAATAATCCATTGCGACCAGCACGTAGCAGTTGTCCCGGTCCGTAGTCGGAAAAGGGCCCAGAATGTCCACTCCCACCCGCTCCATCGGTGCTCCCACCCGGTACTGCTGCAAGGGATCGTGGGATCACTGAGTTGGCCCTTTCAGAGCTGTGCAGGTGTCGCAGCAGTGGACGTGGAGCTCCACGTCCTGGTGACATCTGGGCCAGTAGAACCGAGCTCGAAGACACTGCAAAGTCTTTGTCACCCCGAAGTGGCCCGCTCCTACCACCCCATGAACCAGCTGGAGTACGTTGGGCCAGAGTCCACGAGGAACCAGCAGCTGCCAGACGTGCCGCTGCCCAGCTGGAGTCTGCCACTGCCAATACACCACGCCCTCGTGACAGCAGAGGTTGACCCACTGGGAGTGTAGGGCTTTAGTCTCTGGGTCCAGCGCCGACACAACCTCCCAGGCGGGCCGCTGGCCTGTGTCCAGCCACTGCCAAACCCGAGAAATGACCGGGTCTCCTGTCCTGCTCGCTCTGCAGTTGCTGTGTGCCAAGGACCTCTGTGACGTCACTGCTGGGGGAGGCTGCCTGATCATCCGAGGAGGAACTGTGCATCGCTGCGTTATTTCTGCTCGCGGCGGTCCAGAGAGCAGCGGCCCGTGGGACGGCTTGGTCTCGATCCTCAGCCCGCTGGCAGTGACGACACTCCTCTGCCACACAGGGACGCCGAGACAGCGCATCAGCGTTGGCATGGAGGCGGCCTGCCCGATGCACAATCTGAAAATCATAATCCTGCAGTTCCTCCAACCATCTCGCCAACTGTCCATCCGGTTCTTTAAAGTTCAACAACCAGGTCAGGGAAGCATGATCCATCCTGAGCTGGAACCTCCCCCCGTACACATACTGGCGGAAATGGCGCAGCCCCTGGATGACAGCCAACAGCTCTCTGCGAGTAACACAGTAATTCCTCTCAGCTCTGCTGAGAGTGCGGCTGAAAAAAGCGACTGCCTGCTCTCCCTGCTCTCCCTCCTGGGATAACACCGCCCCGATGCCCTGGTTGCTGGCGTCCGTGTCCACGATGAAAGGGCGGTTCGGGTCGGGGTACTGCAGGATGGGGGCTCTGATGAGCATGGTGCGAAGTTGGGAAAAAGCAGCAGCACAATTCTCACTCCACTGAAATGCGCGTCCTTTCTGCGTCAGCTGATGCAGCGGGCTGGCGATGGTGGCAAAGTCTTTCACAAACCTCCTATAATAGGAGGCCAGTCCGAGAAAGCTCCGCACTTCTCCCACATTCCGCGGCACTGGCCAGTCTCACACCGCTTCCACCTTTTCTGGATCGGTGGTGACTCCCACTGCGCTGACGACGTGGCCCAGGAAGGTGGTCTCCCGCCGAAATAGGTGACACTTCCTCAGGTGCAACCGCAGTCCGGTCTGTCAGATGGTGTCCAGTACTTCTCGGAGATTGGACAGGGTGCTGTCAAAATCAGCTGCATGCACCAGTAGGTCATCCAGGTAAACAACGCAGCAGCTCCGGGGCACGTGAGCCAGCACTCGCTCCATCAAGCACTCAAAAGTGGCCGGGGCATTGCAAAGTCCAAACGGCATCACTTTAAACTGATACAGTCCCTGCCCAATGGAGAAGGCTGTTTTTTGGCGGGCCTCAGGTGACAGCTCTACCTGCCAATAGCCGCTGCGTAGATCCAGCGAGCTGAACCAGCTGGAGCCGGCAATGTGGTCCAGCGCATCATTGATGCGGGGCAGGGGGTAGGAGTCTTTATGGGTGACGTCATTCAGGCGCCGGTAATCCACGCAGAACCACCACGACCCGTCCTTCTTCCTGACCTGCACCACCGGCACCGTCCAGGGGCTGCTGGAGGGCTCAATGATGTCTGCCTCCAGCATTTCCCGCACTTTTTGTTCTGCTGCTGCCTGCCTTGAAAAGGGCAGCCGGCGTGGGCGGAGCAGAATCGGCCTGGTCTCACCGGTGTCGATCTCGTGCTGCACCAAGCCAGTCCGGTTGCATTCCTTGTCCTTCGCAGCGAAGACACCCATATAGCAGTCCAACAGTTCCCGCAGCTGGCGTCTCTGTCCCGGCTCCAGCCCGCTGCAGCTCTGCTGGAATAATTCCTCGACCGCCTGCTGTGTCTCTGCCGACACGTTGACCCCTCCCCTTGCTGTCCCTGTGTGTGCTCGTGCTCCCTCTGCTCATGCTGGTGGTGCCGTTGTGTCCAGTCCTCACGGTGGCCCGCCTGGTCCGGTCTCTCCTGGCGGTCCCTCGATCGTGCAGGCCTCCATGTTCCTTCTCTGGGTCCCGCTGCGGAGCGTGATGGTCCAGGTTCCCAGCTGGAGGGACGGTCTGGCGGTGTCGATCTTGGAGTTCCACGCTGCAAGCAGGTCGAGTCCTATAATACAGTGGTCTTGGATGTCAGCCAGCCAGAACGGGTGTTTTATGTTCTGACCGGCAACCCCCACCACGAGAACTCTCCGCCCCCCCCAATCTGGCGCGCTAACCGGTAGCTGTGGTGACGTGGCGCTCGGTGGGTTCCCACCCCCGTGGTGTCATCTCGTCTGTGCCCGGCAGCGCACCAGGTCGAACCAAGGAGATGGTAGAGCTGGTGTCAATCAGAGCCCGGATTGACGTCTTCTCCAGGCTGCACTGTAAATACATCCCTGGCGAGTGTCCAATTCGGCCCACGTGCGGCGCCGGCTCGTCGGGGGAAACATCTGCGGGAGGCGGCCTGTCCCCGTCCATGCCACCTCATTCTAGTTTAATGTCGGCGAGGGGCCGGTTTGTCGTGGGGTGGGTGCGGGGCAGTTCCGTGCGATGTGTCCTGTCTCTCCGCAGCGGAAGCACCCTTCCTCACGTCGCCGCAGCCGTCTTCTCCATGGACGCGCTGCCATGGTCTGCCGTAACTCCTCCTCCCCCTTGCTCTCGGCCGTGGCCTGGAAGGTTCTTTGTCTTGGCGTCGACGCCTTGATTGTACAATTCATCAGCAGCTCTACCCGCTCTGCTTCTGCCACCGCCGTCTCCCAGTCACTCGCGCGTTAATCCGGACATGGCTCTGGAGCTGGGCCGGGCGGAGACCTTGGATGAAGTTCTGGAGGGCAAGCTTCTCCACTACCTCCGGTGCGAAGTCCGGGTAGCTGCGCCGTGTTAGCAGCCGTATGTCCGCCGCGTAGGCTCCTACGCTTTCCTGGCTGCCTCGACGGCGGTTGGCCAGCTGTTCCTGGGCGTGCTCGGCGTCGGCCGTTCTCCCAAACTGTCTCCGGAGCGCTCCTTGTAGCGCTGGCCAGCTGCAGTGCTCCTCGGGCCGGAGGTCAGACAGTGTGCAGAGAGCCCTCCCTTCCAAGGCCAGCACGACCTGCACGGCGGTTTCTTCTGGTGGCCACTCGTTCAGTGCAGCAGCCAGCTCAACCTGGACCAGGTAGTCGGCCAGCAGGGTCTCGCCGTTGAAGCGGGGAATCTTGGCCCGCTGCCGGATGGATGGGCCGGTCGCCTCCCGGTCGATTGCCGCCCCTGGTCGCCGTGGAATCGCCGGCCCCTCCTGACCTGAAAAGAGCGGGAAGCAGGGCTGGCTTGCTCTGCTCCACCCGCTCTGCCTTGATAAAGTCAGAAGGTGGGGTACGCTGGTCCCGTCGGGTCCGCTGCTTCGTTCGTCCCGGCGAGCGGCTCCGGGGGTCTGTGTCTCAGCTCCGTCGTCCGTCGCCAGCTGAGCGATGAGTCACTCCAGCTGCTGGATCTCCGTTCTGATCCTGGCTTCCATCTGTTCCATGATCCCACTCCTGACACCAGTGTGATGTATGTGAGGTTCACACAAAGAAAGGAAGCAGATGGCTGTGACACAACAGGCTTTATTAAAACACAACACCGAACACAGACAGGAGGGGAGGTCATTCTCACTGACCTCCGTTTATATCAGAGTTACACAACACATAATCACTCTTGCTCTAATTCTACCTATAACACTGCTGGGTCATTATAATGCAGTTATAATGACACAGCAGTATAATAACACGGTAATAACATTAAGCACACACGAAAATAATGTCCTCAGCTGGTAAAGCATGCTGGGAAAAAGCCCCGATGTTACAATATGGTGGTGGTAGTGTGATGGTCTGGGGCTGTTTTGCTGCTTCAGGACCTGGAAGACTTGCTGTGGTAAATGGAACCATGAATTCTGCTGTCTACCAAAAAATCCTGAAGGAGAATGTCTGGCCATCTGTTTGTGACCTCAAGCTGAAGCACACTTGGGTTCTGCAACAGGACAATAATCCAAAACACACCAGCAAGTCCACCTCTGAATTGTTTAAGAAAAACAAAATGAAGACTTTGGAGTGGCCTAGTCAAAGTCCTGACCTGAATCCAATTGAGATGCTGTGGCATGACCTTAAAAAGGCGGTTCATGCTCGAAAACCCTCCAATGTGGCTGAATTACAACAATTCTGCAAAGATGAGTGGGCCAAAATTCCTCCACAGCACTGTAAAAGACTGATTGACAGTTATAGCAAAGGCTTGATTGCAGTTGTTGCTGCTAAGGGTGGCCCAACCAGTTATTAGGTTTAGGGGGCAATCACTTTTTTACAGAATAAACACCTTCATTTAAAAACTGCATTTTGTGTTTATTTGTGTTATCTTTGTCTAATATTTAAATTTGTTTGATGATCTGAAACATTTAAGTGTGACATACAAAAAATGAGAAATAAGGAAGGGGGCAAACACTTTTTCACACCACTGTATAACAACACTTTTACCATAAGTAGACTTATCTAAGGCTACAGGAGACGGGATCACTGCCCCCAAACTATATGGGTGGCATTGCTCCCGCTCCAACTGCAGCCAGCGAGAGAGTTCAGCTGAGTTGTCCAACCATCTTGAAATTATTTTAATACTGAGAGCCCAATAATAAAGACAAAAGTCAGAGTGCAAGTCCACCAAATCGTTTGGGTTTACAAAAGTGAGCCTTTTTAATCCTATGGTTTTTGTAATTCCAAATGAAAGGTAAAATGACAGTCTACATTTTAAAAAAAAAAAGATTTAGGTAAAAACACAGGTAAGGCACTGGAAAAGAGATTGTAACTGAGGAATATCATTTTAATTGCATTAACTGTCCCAATCAATGAAATAGGGAGAGATCTCCAAAACTGAATGTTAGTGTGCAGTTTGGCCAAAAGAGGGGCATAGTTAGCTTTGAAAAGTGAAGAAAATTCTTTTGTTATCTGAATCCCAAGATAGGTACTGTAAATATCTGACAAGAAATCTTGAATGGTAGATGTTGAATTAAGGATAAATCCTCCAAGCCAACAGGCATCAACTCACACTTAGTCCAGTTAATTCTGTAACCAGAGAAGGTTCCAAACATATTTACCTTGTCAAGAATAGCAGGAAGACTAGACTGAGGTTTAATAATGGGACATCGTTCGCGTAAAAGGGAAATCTTATCAGAAGTGTCCAGAATATTGAAACCATGTACATTTGGATCTGTGCGAACAGACTCAGCAAGAGGCTCAATGGCCAATGCAAACAAGAGGGGTGAGAGGGGGCAGCCCTGCCTTGTACCCCTAAACAGATTGAAGTGGGGGGATAGCATTCCATTTGTTAGTATCTGAGCTCTGGAGCATTTATATAAAAGTTTTATCCAGGCAATAAATTTATAACCTGGTTCCAAGGTTGTCATAGCCAGGAGCGGCACTGGGGTTAAGCTCCCAGTGCTCATAAAATGCTCCTTATGGCGTGCGTCTCGAAAAGCCTCTGACAACTAAGTCCAACTCCTAGCCTGCCCGTGTGGTTTAGTCTCTAAGCCCGGCGGAACTGCTTTTACTAATAGGAGAAGGGGCGAGGGCGGATCTCTGGCGCCTTAAAACCAGATGCTTCGGGTAGATGGTGGCTCGTCAACCTGGGAAGGTAGCCCATCTAGGGGAAGGTAAACCCTGATTTCAAACCTCCGCTGCCTTGCGGCACACCCGGTCACGGGAAAGGCTTCGGGAGTCAACGCTGAGGAAAAAATCCGGAGTCTGAGCCCCTAAGGCAGTTCTCTGTTGTGCTCAACATCGTTCTGGCAGCTCCTGCGACGGCGCTGGTGCCAAACTATAGCAGCCCCGCTGTTCCTTTGGATTCATCAGTGACGTGGAGAGGGGGGACATGCTGCATGGGTAACATCTTGTCCTCCATATCTTCCTGCCCAGGTTTGAATCCTACCAATGCCCATCGCTGGAAGGTAGAACACCAGTGCGCATCGGCCTGTTCAGCCACAGGCGGTGCTGTTCCAGCAGAGTAGACGTTCAGGATTCTCTTCCATGGTCATCATAGACCGACAGAGGCCGACGAAATTTATAACCTAGATTTAACTTACCAAGAACAGCAAATAAGTAGACGACATCTCTATTGTCATTCAGTCCATTGTACAGTAGAACGAAATTACGTTTCTCCTATCTACAGTGTTAATCACATGTAGATTCAGAGGGGTCACTGCCATGCAAGGCACCGCCATAAACTTCTCCCATTCTATTACACTGAGCACCAAGCTAGAAGGCAGGAAGTACCATTTTTATATAGTCTTTGATATGACCAAGGCAGGACTTGAACCCCCAACCTCTTGGTTGTTGGGCAGATGCTCTCTTAACCCTGGTGAAAAGGCATTTCATTCTACTTGATCAAACACCTTTTCAGCATCAAGAGAGACTACGACAAGGTCACTCAGGCTGGACTTGCAATGATACATTATATTAAAGAGGTGTCGAAGATTGGAGGCAGGGTGTCTGCCAGAGATAAATCCAGTTTGATCTGGATGGACAAGTCTGTCCATATATTTGCTGAGTCTGTTTGCAAAAATTTTAGCTAGCATTTTCTGATCCACATTAAGAAGGGAAATGGGCCTATAACCTCCGACCTCCTCTGGGTCCCTGCCCTTTTTTGGAATAAGAGTTATAACAGCCTCACTGAGCGTTTGTGGTAGTGAATTATTTTGGAAGGCACAAGTGAACATATTAAGCATATAGGATGTAAGCAAGTCAGCAAATGACTTGTACAGCTCAGCAGAAAGCCCATCAGGGCCAGGGGTTTTGCCACTATTTAAAGTGTTTATAGTATCCTTTAACTCCTTCGGGATAATGTCTTTATTTAGAAAGGTGATACAAAGATTGATATTTCTCAAAAAGTTTTCCATATCATGGGGTCCTGCATTTGTTTTGGAGGAGTAAAGAGATTCATAGAATTCTTTAAAACAGTTATTAATATCCTTGGCCAAAGTGAAGCAGTTTCCCTGTTTGGACTTTATTTTATGTATGGTAACAAGGGCATAACTTTGTTTCAAACACTGGGGGGGTTGAGATCTCTGCCCATATAGAGAGCCTAAGTCACGCCCCCTCTACTTCTGCATACTGGACCTTAAATCGAAAAAAAAAAAAATCTCTATTGAAATGAATGGCAAGAGCAACATTATCTTTGATCCCAGTTAAATTTTAAAAGAAGTTACACATATGATGTTTGTCAATTTAAAAGATGACTTTCCATATAATTAAAGTTGTCGGCTGTCATATAATAAGAGTAATATTTAGTTTTTGTTTAAACGACTAGTGGACAACAACTCCCATCATCCCACATCACTAAACACAGTTACATTTTAGTGATGTGAAAAGCATCGATTTCTCATAGCACTGACCCCTGCACTGACAGACAAGGAACTTGGATTAATCTTAGCCTGACTCTCAGCTAAATCACAATACAGTGATAATAACAGAATGAATTTGCCTGACTGCTGCCCTCACCCTGTGTCTCTCTGTGAGGAAATCACATGAACAAAAAGAAAATGTCAATCACTTATTGTAGTGTCCGAATAAGTGAGGAGGCAAGGTGACGTTTTATAGTATTTATTCCAAGAACTATATGCATACGGGGAGACCCTACTGTGAGTACAGGGGTAACGGCAAGGAAGCAATATGTCTCCTTCACCAAGCTTTTATATCCCAGGTGACGCCACCCCTCGAAGGCGGGGCATCACCCCTCCCAGCCTAGGGCACCACCATACTTACAGTGGGGTAAAAAAGTATTTAGTCAGCCACCAATTGTGCGAGTTCTCCCACTTAAAAGATAAGAGAGGTCTCCAATTTTCATCATAGGTTTACCTCAACTATGAGAGACAAAATAAGAAAAAAAAAATCCAGAAAATCACATTGAAGGATTTTTAATGAATTAATTGGTAAATTCCTCGGTAAAATAAGTATTTGGTCAATAACAAAAGTTCATCTCAGTACTTTGTTATATACCCTTTGTTGACAATGACAGAGGTCAAATGTTTTCTGTAAGTTTTCACAAGGTTTTCACACACTGTTGCTGGTATTTTGGCCCATTCCTCCATGCAGATCTCCTCTAGAGCAGTGATGTTTTGGGGCTGTCGCTGGGCAACACAGACTTTCAACTCCCTCCAAAGATCTTCAATTCAATTCAACTTTATTTATATAGCGCCATTTCACAACAACAGTCATCTCATAGCACTATCAACTGAAGGGGGGACCCCCACAGTTGCAGAAAGACCCCAGCAATCAGGCGATCCCCTGTGAGCAAGCACTTGGCGACGGTGGAGAGGAAAAACTCCCTTTTAACAGGAAGAAACCTCCAGCAGAACCAGGCTCAGGGAGGGGCAGTCATCTGCTGCGACTGGCTGGGGGGTGAGGGGATAGAGAAGAAGAAAAGAACAGACATGTAGAGAGCAAACAGCACGATGGGGACTCAATCTATGGGAGAGAACAAACAAATGTTAATGACCAGCAAAAAAAAAATATTTCATAGAGAGTGAGGAAAGGAGTGAGGCCCAGTGCATTACTGGAGGTCCCCCGGCTGACTAAACCTATTAGCAGCATAACTAAGGGAGGGTTCAGAAACACATGATCCCTCCCTAATTGTAGGCTATATCAAAAAGGTAGGTTTTAGCCCTATTCTTAAAAACAGAGATCGAGTCTGACTCCCGAATCCAGATTGGCAGCTGATTCCACAGGAGAGGAGCTTGATAACTGAAGGCTCTGCCTCCCATTGTACTTTTGGAGATTCTAGGTATTACAAGTAATCCTGCATTTTGGGAGCGTAGTGCTCTGTTAGGATGATACGGTAGTATCAGATCTTTTAAATAAAAAGAAGCCTGATTGTTTAAAGCTTTGTAAGTAAGAAGAAGGATTTTAAACTTAATTCTAAACTCTATGGGAAGCCAATGAAGGGAGGCCAGAACCGGAGAGATATGATCTCTCTTTCTAGTACCTGTTAAAACTCTTGCTGCAGCATTTTGGATCAGCTGAAGACTTTTTAAAGATGTTTTAGGACAGCCTGATAATAAAAAATTACAATAATCTAATCTCGAGCTAACAAAAGCGTGGATCAGCTTCTCAGCATCACTCTGAGACAAGATGCTCCTAATCTTGGCAATATTACGCAAATGATAGAAGGCAGTCTTAGAAACAAATTTAATATGTGAATTGAAGGACAAATCCTGATCAAAAATAACTCCAAGGTTCCTCAGAGCTATTAAGAGAAAGAGTAACTGCATCCAAACTGAAAGTTTGATTTGGAAAGGAATTTCTAAGGTTTTTTGAACCAACAAGAATGACTTCAGTCTTATCTGAATTTAATAGCAGGAAATTACAAGTCATCCAAGCTTTGATTTCCTTAAGACAGGCTTCTAACTTGGCTAATTGATTAGTATCATCTGGCTTCATTGGCAGGTATAATTGTGTGTCATCTGCATAACAATGAAAATGTATACAGTGCTTTCTAATAATGTTGCCTAACGGAAGCATATATAAACTAAAAAGAGTAGGGCCTAGCACAGATCCCTGTGGAACTCCATGACTAAGCTTTGAGCTGAAAGAAAACTCATCATTTACATGAACAAACTGGAACCTATCAGATAAATAAGATCTAAACCACTGCAACGAAGTTCCATTAAGTCCAACATAGTGTTCTAATCTATCAAGTAGAATATTATGATCAATAGTATCAAAAGCTGCACTAAGATCTAAAAGGACAAGTACAGAAACTAGTCCATTATCAGATGCAATGAGGAGGTCGTTAGTGACCTTCGCTAAGGCTGTTTCAGTACTATGATGGATTCTAAACCCAGATTGAAACTCTTCAAGTAAACCATTTCCCTGCAGGTGGTCAAATAATTGCGTAGCAACAACTCTAAGATTTTTGAAATGAAAGGGAGATTAGAGATTGGTCTATAGTTAGCTAAAGCTCCTGGATCTAGCGTTGGCTTTTTGAGTAAGGGTTTAATTACAGCTGTTTTAAAAGCCTGCGGTACATGGCCTAAAGTTAATGAAGAATTGATTATATGAAGAATAAAGCTACCAATAAGCGGGAAGACTTCTTTAAATAACCTGGTAGGAATAGGGTCTAAAAGACAAGTTGACGGTTTGGATGAGGAAACTATTTTGTCTAACTCACAAAGGTCGATTGGAGTAAACTCGTCAAGACAGACATCAATAGAAGGAGTTGTAATAGTTACAGTATTTAAGTTAACTGTGGGAAGAATCTGATTGATTTTATCTCTGATGGATGAAATTTTATTATTGAAAAAGTTCATAAAGTCCTGACTAGTAAGCTCTAAGGGGATGCTAGGATTGACAGAGTCCTGACTCTTTGTCAACCTGGCTACAGTACTGAAAAGAAACCTGGGATTATTCTTGTTCTCTTCTATTAATGCAGAGTAATAACTCGTTCTAGCTTTTCTAAGAGATTTTTTATAAATTAAAAGATGATTTCTCCAAGCTAAATAGATTTCATCTAAATTAGTAGAGCGCCATTTTCTTTCTAATTGACGAGTCTTCTGTTTTAAGCTACGAGTTTCTGTGTTGAACCAAGGAGTTAAAAATCTCTGATTAGACTTTTTCTTTTTTAAGGGGGCCACCAAGTCTAGAGCCTGATGCAGAGAAGCTGAAACACTATCCACCATGTTATCAATTACAGAAGGAGCAAGCTGTCTATAGCTTATTTCCGTTGTGTTGACACATGGCATAGAGGAAACAATCTGCATAAATTTGGAAACAGCATCATCTGAGAGGCATCTACTGTGATAATATATTATCACAGTAGATAATATTTTCTATGGGGTTGAGATCTGGAGACTGGCTAGGCCACTCCAGGACCTTGAAATGCTTCTTACGAAGCCACTCCTTCGTTGCCCGGCCGGTGTGTTTGGGATCATTGTCTTGCTAAAAGACCCAGCCACGTTTCATCTTCAATGCCCTTGCTGGTGGAAGGAGGTTTTCACTCAAAATCTCACGATACATGGCCCCATTCATTCTTTCCTTTACACGGATCAGTCGTCCTGGTCCCTTTGCAGAAAAACAGCCCCAAAGTATGATGTTTCCACCCCCATGCTTCACAGTAGGTATGGTGTTCTTTCTCCTCCAAACACGACAAGTTGAGTTTTTACCAAAAAGTTCTATTTTGGTTTCATCTGACCATATGACATTCTCCCAATCCTCTTCTGGATCATCCAAATGCTCTCTAGCAAACTTCAGACGGGCCTGGACATGTACTGGCTTAAGCAGGGGACACGTCTGGCACTGCAGGATTTGAGTCCCTGGCGGCGTAGTGTGTTTCTGATGTAGCCTTTGTTACTTTGGTCCCAGCTCTCTGCAGGTCATTCACTAGGTCCCCCCATGTGGTTCTGGGATTTTTGATCACCGTTCTCGTGATGATTTTGACCCCACGGGGTGAGATCTTGCGTGGAGCCCCAGATGGAGGGAGATTATCAGTGGTCTTGTATGTCTTCCATTTTCTAATAATTGCTCCCACAGTTGATTTCTTCACACCAAGCTGCTTACCTATTGCAGATTCAGTCTTCCCAGCCTGGTGCAGGTCTACAATTTTGTTTCTGGTGTCCTTTGACAGCTCTTTGGTCTTGGCCATAGTGGAGTTTGGAGTCTGACTGTTTGAGGTTGTGGACAGCTGTCTTTTATACTGAAAAAAAGTTCAAACAGGTGCCATTAATACAGGTAACGAGTGGAGGACAGAGGAGCCTCTTAAAGAAGAAGTTACAGGTCTGTGAGAGCCAGAAATCTTGCTTGTTTGTAGGTGACCAAATACTTATTTTCCACCATAATTTGCAAATAAATTTTTTAAAAATCAGACAATGTGATTTTCTGGATTTTTCTCATTTTGTCTCTCATAGTTGAGGTATACCGATGATGAAAATTGGAGACCTCTCTCATCTTTTAAGTGGGAGAACTTGCACAATTGGTGGCTGACTAAATACTTTTTTGCCCCACTGTATATATAATAACTATATTACGATCCTACATTCTACCCCCCCCTTGAAAAAACACAAGCACACAAATTATCCAACCAAATAATTTACACCTGAATCACACACTAATACAGAGGAGAATGGGCCTACACATTCACACCACACTCTGGCTCAGCGGAACTCTCCGCTATGTAATCAAACAGTCTGTGAAAGAAAAATGAGCCACACACCAAAATAAATTAATCCTTCCTAAGCTAAACACCTAACAAATACATACATAGACAATGGCAGTACCCGATCCCATAAACTCACAGAATATACACAAAGTACATACACAGAGAACTCCCCAAACAATTATACAACATAGGCCAGTAAACATAGCCATTCACACATAGGTGTTACTGCATCTCACACTCAACAACATTCACCCAACAACGGTGGTCATGTGCCTTCATTACCTTAATCACCCTGTCACAGATGTTGTGGAGGAATTAAATCAAGCGAGATGCGACGAGCTGGAAGGTTGCAGAGTTTTATTTTCCTCCAACATCATGAGAAGCACTTTGCAGCTGTGAACTACTGTGCTATTGAGACATGTCACACAAGCTCTTTTATGCAGTGATACAGGAAGAGAGAATGCATGGCACATTAGCATCACAGTAAATACACATGATTAGCATGACATTGGTTGGCTCGAGGACACCTGCATACAGTCCCGTCTGACTGCCTCCTGTGGCTCTTTGTCCGTCTGTGCATTGTCCTCTGTATGCTAATTGTCTTCCGTTTCCTCCAGCCTGCTGAGCGTGAATAATCAATCTGAATTGTGCTGGGTCACCACAAGGTAACCGTTTCCCTATACAAATGAAAACACAAACAGCCATAAAGGCCACACCTCAGACAGGGAGATATACCCAGCATCTCGTGCTGGAAATAGAAATAAAATACAATAATGCAAAATACTGTAAACAGTTATACCGACCAAGAGGTAGCACACACCCCGACAGGTCAAAGTGCAATGAACAATTCTATAAACACACAATTTTTTTTTGACTACAGAACAAACTAAATACTCACATAAGATGTACCATAAACAGGATAAATGTCCATAGGACCCAACTTACACATTTCACACAAAACTCACATGGTTCCCTATAACCCTGTTCCCATACAGCCTCAACATGTGAATATTCAGAACAATTTAAACATAACAACAGTAACCAAAACATATATTATTAAATGCACACTTCAGACACACTGTAAGCGCTCATACATTCAACCCGGGTCTCCCGAAGGCCCCCCCCCCCGCGGGTTGTCCATTACGCAGCCCACCTCCAGAGCATCTCCATTTTTTCGTGACCGGAGACGGACTGTATAGACACCCTTTCGTTCCCCGACGTCACAGCTCGTTGGGATGCCATCTTGACCCATCAGTCAAACTCAGGTAGCCGTCACCGCCGGACTGGACCACCCGCAGATTATCCTGTCCCGCTGTCCCTTTCCTAGAACTGCGCACCCGACCAAGCCGAGGCTCAAGCCTAGGGCACACGTCATCACCCTCACCCAGGGGATCACTCACTGGCTTCCTCCGCGGTCTGCGCCACGATCTGGCTCCCTTATAACTCCTCAGCAGTTCGCCAAGTTGACTCGAGTCATGCCCCTTGCCTTTGGTATCGGCACAGCTAGGGTTCGTGCCGTCTGGTGTTACCCCAGATACCAGATGATGTTGCATCGGAGCAGCATCAGTCACTGTTGGTTCAGCAGCCGGAACTTGTCGGCTGCCGGAGCCCTGTAGCTCACGCTCTTCGGACCTTTCCGCCACCGCAGGGATCAAACCATGCTGTTCGAGTCCACCGTTCATGGGACCACAAACACTGGCACGGGACCCCCACCTTGTTGGTGTACTAAGGTGCCGGTGGTGTCCCTCTTCACCCGGAATGGGCCACCCAAAGTCCCACACTTCATTGCCATTTCCCACGCAAGACAAGTCACTACCCATCAGATTAATGCCTTCTCGAGACAATATAATGTCAAGGGGATCATTACCATAATCACAAAAGGCAGTGCCCATTTTACTCACATTGTGGTGGGGAAAACACCGTCTTACGATTTCCAAGTTCAAAAATGGAGGTTGCCGACTCCGCGTCCGCCAACATCGGCATCGGTGTCCCAACCGTGTTGGGAGAGACAGCGTGGGCCACTGTAGGCACCTTCTTCTTTCCACCATCACTAGCAGACCTCCGTTCCTCATTGTTGAAACTGCGGCAAATTCTAGCAAAATGATGGAGAAGACCGCACCATCCACAATGCTTGCCCCTCGCCATACACTCCCTGGCTCGATAACAGTGCCAGCTGGATCTGCAGCCGTAGTATCTCGGCGTCCCCGGGGTGGGCTTTGTTTTCATGATGGCTGCGCCGTCAGCGTTGCTTCCATCATCCGAATCCGAGGCCAGGGTCGTCCCGTGTGTGTCATTCTTCTGCGGGGTTTCGCTGTCCTTAAGACGTGTTGTCAGCTGTTCCACTGTTTCGTTTTGTTGTGCTAGCTCCATGGCTGCTATGGGTGCTAACTCGCCAGCGCAAGTTAGCAGGCCTCTTGCCGAGGAGCTGGCCACGTGTTCCGCTAACTGGCCGCGGATCAACTCCTCCTCCAAAGTTCCAAGCCTGCACTCACCCGCCAGCTGCCGAAGGTCTGCCACAAACCGTTGAACCAACTCTCTGGGTCACTGGTTCTGCTGCTTGACTTGCATGCACCGCCTTATGATGTTTCCAGCTGCGCGAAAGTAGCCCGCCATGAGCCTCGTCACATGGCCGAATAGGTCACCTCTTCCAAATGTGCTCAGGACTCTCCTCATCCAGGTTATGGACCAGGATAGCCCGTGCACATAATTTATCAAGGTCGCCGAGGTCTAACGCAAGTAGATAGTATTCGAAGGCTGCCCACCACCTGGTCCATAGGACCATCGGCTCACCCAGATCCTGCAACACAAAGTGCAGCACGGCAGCAGCCCTCTCCATCTCCGTATATCCTCGTCGCCAAATATAGTGTCCAAATAAGTGAGGACGCAAGGTGACGTTTTATAGTATTTATTACAAGAACTATATACACACGGGGAGACCCTACCGTGAGTACAGGAGATAAGGATTAAGCGGAAGAAGATGGATGGATGGATGGATGGATGGATGGATGGATGGGAACGGAAAACTAGAAATGGGATTTTAAGCTCAATAATTAAATTAAATAAATAAATCAGTGATGCTGTACTGTAGTGCTTTTGAACTCATTTTAACACGTAAAAAAGTTTAGGAATATGAAATGCATCTATTATTTCATTCATCTATTTGGTGTTTATTTCTTATATATTTGTGTAGACCCTCTGTCGTGCAGTTGTGGTGTTTTAACAGAGGATAGAAGATCTGAAAATGATTTGTAGGGAAAATAATTTATTTTAATGTGGATATTTAAGAATAGCCTTCAGAGTGACTTAGTCGACAATCAAAAGTGGTAAAACTTGCTTTTTAATTGAATTTTATAATTATCAAAATCATGACATTTTAAAAATACAGAACAGTTGAAGGTTAACTTGAATTTCGTGGGGATGACAAGCAATATTTAAACGCATTTATATTTAAGGACCAGTGGTCGGACAACATTTTGTTTGTACTTGATAAATGTTCAGAGCTGCTAACATTTTGATGAGTACTGAAACACACAAATTTCACTCTAACAGTTGACGAACAAATCCATTCTGATGACATTTCATGAATGATTAATACAATGTAAAGACCAAATCTGCATGAGAAAAGCTAATCATTTCTCAGATCAGCTAAATTCTATGATAGCACATTTATTCTGTGGTGTACTCCTATTAGAAAACTAGCAACCAGCTAACTTCACACAACAATTCACAAGCTAAATATGATATTTACCTCGTTTTGGACAGAGGGTTTGCCTTTTGTTTGACAAGTTCAACCAATTTAAAATGGTTTGTTGCCCTTGTGGAGCTCGTTTCATGTTCTGTCACTGAGCTGAATGCATTCCATACGAGCATCCCCACCTGCCGCCCTTACACCTGACTCCTGTTCAATGAAGGTGCAAGCACTGATTGGGCAATACCAAGTCTGCAGCAGGGGAGATACATTGTCTGATTATTAGAAATGTTACTTTTCGTTGCTTGCAAATGAAAAAAACATCATTTGTGTAAGAAGATAATCACAGAATTCAGGATCATTAATTAGCTGAGGGTCCATCTTCCATAAGGGCCGAGAGGCTTGCAGGCCACTTAGTTTGAGCTTAAATGTAAGAGGGCAATGATCTGAGATCAGATATCACCATGATAAGGGATATCAATATGAGGCATTAATTTAGTCTAAGAAAATAATCAATGCGGGTATAGACATTATACACTGTATCTGCGAGTGGAAAGAATACTCTCATTCTGAGGGGTGGAAAAATCTCCACACATCAGATAGTTTCGAGTTGTCGATATATGCATTTAGAAAGTCCCTTGTATTGGAGTGGGTTAACCGTTTTTTGGAGGAAGTATCTATATAAGGATCTAGCGTAGTTAAAATCTCCGCCAGTAATAAGGTTAGTTTGTGATACATCTGTTATTAGGGAAAACACCTTCCTGAAAAAAGCTGGATGATCAAAATTAGGATCATAGACATTCACCAAAGTTATTGGAATAGAATGGATTTCTCCAGTAACAAAAAGGCAGTGCCCCTCTGCATCTGTTATTGTTGAATGATGTGTCATGAATCGGCCCCTGCAAGGCAAAGAAGAAGACCCAGACACTGGACTGCTAGTTTGTGGTATTTAATGAAAGAAACACAAGTCTATACAGTGTACGAAAACAAAAACCTACAACGAGGCAATCAGGAGTAGGCAGGTAGACCGTCAGAACAGGATGGGGTTCTGATGGGAAATCAAACTTGAGAGTCCAGCAATGAGGGAGAGAAACAGTGGTCCTTAAATAGAGCCAGAAACAGGTGATCACAAGTGATAGAAGGTGCGGGTCACATAAGCGGGCAGGTTGACCTAATTACTGAGCATGGAAAACAGGGCTGCACAAATGAGATAATAACAAGGTGGGAGTGTCTGGAGGAAAAGGTGGGGAACTCATATCACACAGAAACATATAACAATAGGGATTAAATGGGAAGAGACACCTAAAGAACTGACAGAATAATAATAAGGACATGAATACATAAACAGAGCAGCTGATGACTGAGAACGCATCCTACACCAACACACAAGAAAATAAACACACAACACTGGAAAAAATGCAGGAAACATTCAGGAATGAATTAAGAGCGTGAGCACAGTGACACACCACGCTTAGCCTCGTGACAGAGCCCCTCATCCCAAGGGGTGGATTCCAGACAGCCCAAGGTAACATCAAAGAAAAAGAAAGAACTCCCCCACCCCCCAACAGGAGAAGAACAATGAACCCACCCGGAAGGGCGGTGGGGGAACCAGGATAGGAGGGAACAAAAACAAAACCCCGCTCAGGACCCACACCAGGCAAAAACCCAACCGCCTAAGCCCCCTGGACTTAGGAGAGCTGGACTGTTCAGGCAGGCGGCCAGAGTCCCAGGCCCACCAGATGGCATGATGGAAAGAGTCAGGTGGCCTACCAGAGAACGTGGGCCACCCTACCCCGTGGCACAGTCTGTCGGGTGGTCTGCCAGAGTTCCTTAACCACCTGAACAGAAGGGGTGGTCCAGGAGGCAGCTGTACAATGGGAAGAACTGATGGTGGGCAAGATAGAGGAGCCGGGGAAACCATGACGATGTCAGGTGGAGGAGAGGGAACCACAATGGCCTTGGGCTGAGGAGAGGGAACCACGACAACCTTGGGCAGAGGAGAGGGAACCATGATGGCCTTGGGCAGAGGAGAGGGGACCACGATGCCGTCAGGCAGAGGAAAGGGAACCCCGACACCTCTGGACTGCCCTGCAGCACCCTCAGTGGCCACAGAGTGGGACATAACAGCATCCACGGTGGCTCTGGACTTGAGCAAAGCAGCACCCGCGGTGGCTCCGGGCTGGAGCAAAGCAACACCCACGGTGGCTCCGGGCTGGAGCAAAGCAACACCCGCGGTAGCTCCGGACTGGAGCAAAGCAGCACCCGCAGAGGCTCCAGACGGGAGTGAAGCTGCACCCGCAGTGGATCCAGATGGGAGCAAAGCTGCACCCACGGTGGCTCCAGATGGGAGCAAAGCTGCACCCACAGTGGCTCCAGATGGGAGCAAAGCTGCACCCGTGATGGCCCCGGACTGGGGCGTAGCTGCACCCATGGTGGCCCCCAGACTGGAGTGTGACACCCACGGTGGACCCAAGCTGGAGCGCAGTACCCATATTGGTCTGAGGCTGGGACACAGCACCCATGACGACTCATGACTGGGGCATCACACCCACAGAGACACGGACTGAGGAGGAGCTGAACCCGTGGAGGTCCCGGGCTGGGACGGAGCACCCACAAAGACCTCAGCTGAAGGGGAAGTAGCACCTATGGAGGTCCCGGGCTAGGACGGAGCACCCGCGACGACCTCAGCTGGAGGAGCTGGACCCATGGAGATCTCAGGTGGCGAGGCTGGATCCACGGAGACCTCTGGCAAAGTTGGACGATCCTCGGTGACCCTGGTAAAAGGCTCCGACAGGAGGGACAAAAAAATAGGGTCAGGGTCACCGGCGGCAGTGGAGCCCGGCAAGGTGAGCTCAGGTGCAGCTGACGGCTGCACTTGGCCCTCCCCACCAAGAGCCAGACAAGATCTCTCCAAAATAGAAGCAATGAAAACAAAGAAGAGCACTTTCTTTATTTTATTTATTTGAATGAATCTTTATTTATTTCGGATAGATTAAAAGTACAGATTAAAAGAAACAGAATAATATAACAAAGGGGGAAAGAAAATCCAACAAGGTCAAATTAGACAATAACTCCTCTGATTATACAGTTCAACATAAGTTATCCGAAATAGGTGATGGCTGAAGCCACAGCTTATATTGCCCACCCATATTCCATCCAAGAATCCAAAAGAAAAACAAAACAAGAGCGATTACAATTCAGAACATAGCTAAGACAAAATGTGACAAAAAACTAAGCTACAACACAACGCAGACTGGATATGACAATCCTTATGTGATTTTACATGTCATCTTGTATATATGTTTGGAGTATTTCTTCCTTTAGTTTTTGTTTAAATTGTCCAAGCGTTGTACATGATTTTAATTCAGGTCCAAAATCGTTCCATAATCTGACTCCTTGCACTGAAACACAGTGTTCCTTGGTGGTAGTTCTCACTGAAGGTTTTTGAAATATACATGTTCCTCTGAAATGATATTGTTTCTCCCTTATTTGGAACAACTTTTGGATATTTGCGGGCAGTGATAGATTCTTTACTTTAAACATTATTACTGCAGTTTTAAAGTCAACTAGATCTTTCAACTTGAGAGCTTTTAATTTAAGAAAAACTTGCCTGAGCTCAAGCTCCACCACTGTCCAGGACTCCGTCAATCCATGCGGCGACGTCTCGGGCCCGGCCCACTGGAGGTCCAACTCCAGGCATGGTGGTTAATGCAGTTCTGGGACCCCCCAGTGAGTTGACCCACTCAGGTGGCTTGCCAGGCATGGTGACAGGAGGTCAGCTCTCTGCTGGCGCTGGATCCTGCACTGCTGAAGCCAGGAGACACTAAATCATCGGCGCAGGCTCCAGTTCGCTGGTAGCACTCTCCTTCCATCTGGACCATGGCACCATGGAACCAGGTCTTCCAGGCCCGCAGGCTCCTCCAACATCCGCCGGCTCAATCCTGGGGCCAGCGGACACTCAGGGGGCAAAGGAGGAGACACAGAGAGCAAGTGAAAAGTTTATGGCTGCAGCAGGCGGTGAGGACTCAGAGGACTGCATTGGTTGAGCCTCACCACCGGGAATCAGGCAAAGTAATTCATGTGTCAATGATAGAGAATGAAAAAACACTTGCCTGTGTTCCCAAGGCATGATGTTTTCTGCTGCAGCTGGCATAGAATCCACCCTCTCCATGGCTGCAGCTGTTGTGGGCCCCTCAGAGGAATGTAGAGGAGCCACCCCTGCAGACGTGGTGACAGGTGGAGCCGGGAAGGAGGCGACTGGACCCTCAGCAGCAGAAGGAAACGCCAAGGAGACGGGAGTCGCAGCAGCAAAGGAGGGAGAGAAGGCTGACGGGACAGCCGGCAAAGAGGAACCAGAAGAGCGAACTGCTGCAGAGTTAGTCTGACTCGGCACAGGGGAACCTGCTGGCTGAGAGATGGAGGCGTTCCTCTGGCGGTGTCTCACTGGGCAGTGGCGGGAAGCAGGAGGCGACTGGCCCAGGATGCTCTCTTCCAGGAAACCCGGTCCCATCGCAACTTGAGGACGAGCGGCGGCAGACCCAGGAGAGCAGCTTCTCTGAGCAGGTGGAGCAGGAGCGGGCGAACAGCGGGAGGAGGATGATGCTTCTTGCGGGGAGCACTTCCTCGTTGGCATTGGTCCTGCTGAAATTGAACTCATCTCCAGCCCGGGAAATGACAGCTGCAGAGCGGAGACGGTGGACAACAGCTCCGTGAACTGAGGATGCCTCCTCAATCCTGGATAAGCCTCCACAATCACCACCGCTCCATTAATGCTTTCCCAGGTCTTCTTAGGGCTTCAGGAAGTGAGAGCTTCATCCACAAAGCTCTGGATGAATTCTGCAGCCCATTCCTCCTCCAGGCTCAGGGACCCAGTTGCTGATCTCCCTTTAATGGCCAAAGACTGGCGTGCTGGGGACATGATAGCTCCGAAACAACAGGTGAGTGAGAACAATAAATCCACAAACTAGCAACAGCTGGGTCTCAAACTGGCTGGGCTTTACTATCATGAATTGGCCCCTGTGGGGCAAAGAGGAAGACCCAGACGCTGGACTGCTAGTTTGTGGTATTTAATGAAAGAAACACAAGTTTATACAGTGCACGAAAACAAAAACTTACAATGAGGCAGTAGACCTTCAAAACAGGATGGGGTTCTGATGGGGAATCAAACTTGAGAGTCCAGCAATGAGGGAGAGAAACAATGGTCCTTAAATAGAGCCAGAAACAGGTGATCACAAGTGATAGCAGGTGCGGGTCACATGAGTGGGCAGGTTGACCTAATTACTGAGCATGGAAAACAGGGCTGCACAAATGAGATAATAACAAGGTGGGAGTGTCTGGAGGAAAAGGTGGGGAGCTCATATCATACAGAAACATATAACAACACTAGGGATTAAATGTGAAGAGACGCCTAAAGAACTGACAGAATAATAATAATAAGGACATGAATACATAAACAGAGCAAGTGATGACTGAGAACGTGTCCTAAACCAACACACAAGAAAATAAACACGCAACATTGGAAAAAATGCAGGAAACACTCAGGAATAAATTAAGAGCATGAGCACGGTGACACACCGCGCTCAGCCTCGTGGCATGATGTTTAAAAGCCACACCCTTACAAATTAAAATAGCTACACCCCTTGCTTTGGTAGAAAAAGATGAATGGTACATTTGACCAATCCATCTGCTCTTTAGCCAAGCTTGGGAGCTGTTCTTTAAATGTGTTTCTTGAAGAAACAATGTCTGAAGACAGGGATTTAAGATGGGCTAATACTTTACCCCTTTTTACTGGATGATTCAGCCCCTTCACATTCCAAGTGATGCAAATAAGGCCTCCTCGTCTGTTACCTTGAATTAGGTCTGTGTCCTGCATTGAAAAGATAACACCTGACAAAAAACTTTGAGTTCCCATCACAACAAAAAATTTATACATCTTACTATAGATTCAGTACCCTCCCAACATAAACCTAGAGCTCCAAAATATCTCACCGCTACTAGAATAAACATGGCACGACTCCATAAGGGAGATTAAAAACAAAAACAAAACAACAATAACATAGAACAAATCAGTTGAATGGTTTAATGTAGTGTGCACGGATGTAACACACACATGAATTGGTTTGAAACTTAAGGAAAAGAGGATGATGCCTGTGCAAACTTTCATAAACTTTCATTAATGATGGCATGGAAATCGGGCAGCCTCAGTTCAACTGGAAACCCGGGGCGCGTGGCCGAGGCACATGTGGACGCATCTCCTGTCTCTCTGGGGAGTTACAGTGAAAAGTAAAACACTGCACACTCCTTCATTTATTCCCCTAAAAATAAACACATTAAGCCCTAATTAGTCCGTGATGAAAACAAAAATGTGAATGGAATAAAAATCATCAGACTGACCCCCCCCACACACACACACCACACATCACACTCCCTGTTCATTCATTCATTCCCCTAAAAAAAAAAAAAATCCCACATTAATGCCTAATCTATAGACTCCAATGGTAAGTCTGCAATTAAAATGAAAGTGTAGATGTAATAAAAAAAAAAACTAGTGTGTAATCATCATCTAATTAAAATGACGGGTGATTAAATCATGACTGTTAAAACTCTCCAATAAAATAAAAGAAGATCCCTGCGCATGCCATTTCCTCTTGAGCTCTGGAGCTGCGCGATTTCAAAACACGCCTCTGAAATAGCATTAAACAATGCACTTCTGATGATAGACTTCCTTTTTCCTGATCAAAACCGGATTCTCGACTTCCGGTTATGGCTGCCACGTAGGACGGATGTGTCTCACTCTGCTCTGCTCCTGGAGAAAAAAAATCGGCAAATAACTCTCTCATTTGGGACAGAACGTATCCCAGCGTCTGGGCGAGGATATGTCGGCGAAGCCTAAGGCTGGAAAACCAGGTAAAGGAAAAAGCGAGCCGCCGAAACAGTCCAAATTAACGGACTTTCAGGTCTGTGACGCAGCAAATAAAACTCCATATATGGCGGAGGAGGCTGGCAACGGTGCGATGTCTGCGGGGCGAGGCGCAGATGCGCTGATGGCTGCCATGAGTTCAATGAGAGCGGACTTTTCCTCTAGATTTGATGGGATTATGACAGCGTTGGAAGGAATAAGAAAGGAATTGGGTGACTGTGTAGAACGAACGGCGCAGATGGAGCTCCGTCTCGCTAGTGCTGAAGATGACGTCACCCGTCTTCAATTAAAGGTGCGCACTTTGGAAAAAAAAAATAAATCTCTGGAAAATAATATTTTGGATTTGGAATCTCGGTCGAGACAGAATAACTTGAGGCTGGTGGGTCTTCCAGAGGAATCAGAAGGTCGGGACGTATGTTCCTTTCTGGAAAAGTGGATTCCGGAGGTGCTGGGCAGCGAGGAGTTGCAATCAGCAGTGGTTCTGGAAAATGCACATCGTATTGGCCCACGGAGAGATAAGGGACCGCCGAGGACCTTAATTATGAAGTTTCTTAGCAACAGAGACAGGATGAAGATCTTCAACGCTGCACGAGCTAAAGGAGAGATTAAACACCAGGACCAGCAGGTGCGGTTCTACCCAGATTTGGCCACAGGAATCCAACAATTGAGGAAGCAGTTTGATCCCATACGTAAGGAGCTGCGCAACCTTGGGATTCGTCATGGTGTAATCTATCCTGCGAGACTGCTGACCACGTATGAGGGCAGAACCCACATCTTCAAGACCCCAGAGGAGGCGCAGGAGTTCATCAAGAAGATCAAAGAAGAAGAAGAGACTGGTGGGAGCTAAGCATGAACAAAATATAAGGTAGAATAATTAAGCATTTGCACAGGCATCTGACTGACTTGAAGTAAATAGTAAGTTTACAAAATATAGATTGTATTATATATTAAAAAAAAAAAAAAAAAAAAAAAAAAAAAACTATGATGTACAAAGTTGTTAAAAATTTTGGAGTTAAGTTGGAAAACTACAGAGGAGAGTTAATGTTACGTCATTAAAAGCAGTAGAGTTAGGGTGATTGGGAGGATGAAGAAGGAGTGGCTTAGGCTGTTCCCCGTGGATGTGGAGCGGTCGATGGCTATATCGGGAGACGGAATTTTTCTTTTGATTTTGGGGGGTTTCCCACAAGTGTGGGAAGGGGAAATTTGTTTGTGTGTAGTTTGTAGGATGAATGTTCAACCACTCATGTTTTTGCTTCTCTGTATGAGCATGTTTACACTGCAAGGTAATCCCAAACTCTCTATTGATCATAAACCAAAGTGTTAATCTTAATTTAACTTCATGGAATTGCAGAGGTCTACAAAATTTAAAAAAACTTAAACAAGTTATGAATAAAATAAAAGACATGGGTTCAAAAATTGTGTTTTTACAAGAAACTCATTTAATAGGAGGCTATAAAAAGAATTAGGAGTAGATGGCAAGGAAGTGTCTCCACCTCATCATTCTCATCCCGGGCCAGGGGAGTTATGACTCTCATACATAAATCAGTTCCTTTTCAAGTGAAAAATGTAATTGGAGACAAATTTGGAAGATATGTACTCATTCAAGGTTCTTTGCTATTAGAAAATATAAATCTTGTGAACTTATATGGTCCCAATATAGATGATCAGAAGTTCTTTGCTAATTTATTTCTTATCTTATCATCACTTACAGGGCAACATATAATAGCAAGGGATTTTAATTGTAAATTGAATCCAGGTATAGATAGATCAACAGGACTGGATTGCACGCACATTGGATGTAGGATGACTATTAATCATTTTATGAAAGAATTGAGATTGTTAGATATATGGAGAGAAATGAAACCACAAGTTAAAGCCTATTCTTGTTATTCCAGTACCTACAAGACATTCTCACGTATTGATTATTTTTTGATTTCCACAGAATTAAGGTCCAAGATTCAAAACTGCTTTTATGATAACATCGTGATCTCTGATCATGCACCCTGTTGTCTAATATATGTAGATAAAAAATTGACAAAGGAATCAGGTAGATGGCAATTTCAGCATAAATGGCTTCAGGATGAGGAATTTGTCAAGTATATAGAAAAACAGATAGACGAGTTCTTTGACATCAATACTACACAAACATCAGCATGTGTAAAGTGGGAGGCTTTCAAAGCTTTTATTAGGGGACATATTATTAGTTATACAGGATCAAAATCTAAGAAGACTCGAGAGGAGAGAGCTAAATTGGAACATAAAATAAAAAGTCTTCAGGAAAAAGTGTATGCAGGAAGTGACCCAAGGTTGGAGAATGAATTACTGATTTTGAGAGCTGAATACGACAAAAAATCGGCGAATAGAGCTGCCTCGAGTCTTCTAAGATTGAAACAATCTTTTTATGAACAAGGTGAAAAATCAGGAAAATTATTAGCATGGCAGATTAAACAATTAGAAATTAAAACACCAATTACCAGTATTATAAGTAATGGACAGGTAGTTATAGATCCTTTAGAAATTAACAGAGCCTTTAGAGATTACTATGAAAAATTATATGATACCAAAAATGAATCTGATTTAACAAAACTAAATGGGTTTTTGAACGAACTATCTATACCGTGTATTCCAAATGAAAACAGGGAGATATTGGAGTCTAAAATTAGTCAAGAAGAAGTTGGGCTAGCCATTGATAATATGAAATCAGGAAAAAGTGCAGGACCAGATGGTCTTCCAGTTGACCTTTATAAAAAATTTAAGAATAAATTAATAAAACCTTTTTTGGAAATGGTTTTAGAAGCATTTCAAAATAATAATTTACCATCATACATAAATAATGCCTTAATTATACTGCTGCCAAAACCAGGTAAGCCCTCTAATAAATGTGAAAATATGAGACCAATAAGCCTATTAAACGCCGACCTTAAGATAATCTGTAAAATTTTAGCAAGACGAATACAAGAAATTTTACCAAATATTATTAATCGAGATCAGAATGGCTTTATAAAGGGTAGACAAGGCTTCCATAATGTAAGAAGACTATTTAATATTATTTATTTTAATAAAGAAGCACCGGATACAGCTCTCCTATCACTGGACGCCGAAAAGGCCTTTGATAGAGTTGAATGGCCCTTTTTTGAAGTCCTACAAAGGTTTGGACTTGGAAATAATTTCATAAAATGGGTTCAAATAATATACAATAAAGCTACAGCAGAAATCCTAACAAATAATATTTCAAAACCAATAAAAATCAATAGAGGATGTCGACAAGGCTGTCCACTTTCACCTTTACTGTTTACTATGGCAATTGAACCTTTAGCGATAGCGATACGTTTACATTCACAAATATATGGAATTAAAGTTGGACCAACAGAACATAAAATCTCCCTGTACGCCGATGACATAATTTTGTTTATGTCGAATCTAAAAAAATCAATTCCAACCTTGCTGAATTTAATAAAGAATTTTGGGGAAATATCAGGATATAAAATAAATAAAACTAAATCTTCAATATTAATGCTAAATAAGACCCAGAGAAATTACCCAGCCCCTGAGGTAAATCAATTCAATGTTGTAAATCAGTTTAAATATTTAGGAATCCAAATTGTGCCTAAGCTAGAATCAGTCGCCAGTGTCAACTATGAAGCCTTAATGTCAGATATCAATGAGTTAACTCAGAGATGGATGTCACTACCAATGTCGATGATCGGGAGAATCAATATACTTAAAAGTAATATTTTACCTAAAATACTTTATTTCAATACATTCCCTTATCACCACCTTTAGATCTATTCTCAAGAATAAAAAAAAAGTTAGTGGAATTTATATGGAATAACAGGAGGGCTAGATTACGTCTGTCTTTATTATATTTACCATTTGATCGTGGAGGTCTGAAATGTCCAAATTTTATGTTGTATTATTGGTCGGCACAACTGAGGTCTATGACATATTATTTTCCATCAAATGATCTCCCTCACTGGACTGAAATGGAATCATACAATTTACCTTTACCTCTTCCCATATTCATATACTCAGATTCGGCAAAAAAATTACAAAAACAAGTTAAAAATCCATTTGTAAAGCATATGATCAAAATATGGTGTGAAGCTAAAAACTATTTAAAAGAACCACAGTTATTGTCACAATTTAGTCCAATATGGGGTAATCAATATTTTAAACCAGGGAGAGCGGACGCTGTATTTAAAGTATGGAATTTAAAAGGGATACAAAAGATTCAGGATTTATATTTGCCATGTGCAGATAACATAATGTCTTTTGAAGAGCTGAGGATCAAATTTAATCTCAATAGAACACATTTTTTTAAATATCTTCAACTTAGAAACTTTATTCGATCAAATCAAAATAAAGCTCTCACTCGACCTATTTACTCATCCTTGGAAAAAATGATGATGAAAGATAGTAAAAGAAAGGGTATTATTTCAGAGTTTTATAACTCATTGACACTATCTTCAAGTGAAAATTCACTGAAAAGATTAAACTACTGGAAAGAAGATCTGCAAACTGAAATTTCAGAGGAACAATGGGAATTGGCTTGTACAGAAGCTCAAACCAAATCAATAAATGTACGCCTTAAATTGATACATTTCAAATGGTTAATGCGGATGTATGTTACACCGGAGGAGTTAAATAGATATAACAAAAATATACCAGATACATGCACAAAATGCATGGAAAGTAAAGGAACCCTATTTCATTGTTTATGGGAATGTAGATTAATAAGAATGTTTTGGGAAGAGGTGAGGGTAACAATTGAAAAAATAATCTCAAAACAAATCATATTGAATCCTAAACTGTTTTTGTTGGGTCTGTACCCAGAAAAGCATAATTTTAATAAAAGTGAAAGAACATTCATAGACCTCAGTTTGCTTAATGCCAAAAAATGTATTGCACTATTATGGAAAAAGACTCATAGACCAGATGTGACTCAGTGGTTAAGACAGATGTTAACAAACCTTCCATTAGAAAGAATAACATATATACTGAAATCAAAGGAAATTGTGTTTGAGAATATATGGAGACCTTTTATTGATTATGTAAAAAATTTAAACATAACTCTTGAAGAAGAAGGTGAATGATGTGTGTGGACCTTGTAAATTCCAAACTGGTGAACATAATATGTATACTTATGTATTGGATTGTCTAGACTAAACAGAGGAGCATTGTTGAAGACTTGATTTTGTTGGTGGTTGTTGGTGTTTTTAGTGCATTTTTTTTTTGTAGTACTTTAGTGTTAGTGTTTGATTGTTTGTATCATGTTTGTTAAAAAAAAAAAAGGTTCAATAAAGATATTGTGGAAAAAAAAAAAAGCGGATTCTCATTGAACGCACTAATAGTAATGCGCATTAGATTGCGCACTGCCACACCTCGTTGAAATGAGCCTTTGCCTTCCAGTGCATAGCGAGCACACTGTCTACTGGTAATTTAATGGCGTGACGCAAAGCGTAAAAAGCAGACAATGCGCTGACAGAAGCTAACAAAAACAATGGCATACAGTGGAAAATCTGGTGGAAAAGTCCGCAGATGATCGTTCTAATAGGGCCCTATATCTTTGACATGCAATCTCTGCTCACACACAGAGGCTGCAGCTCAGGCTCAAACAGCTGCGGAGAGAGTGAGAGATTTTTACTGAATGCCGCCAATTTTAATAAGCATTTATTGGTTTATTTTATGTTTTAATGGATCGCTTTTCATTTATTTATTGCTCCCTAATACTGATCCAGTTATTTTACCTGGATCGAATCTGATACCTATACTAAATATCAGATTGGCCCACCTCTAATAAAGTTTAATGTCTTCATCTATAAAATGTACAGCTCACACTGTTGCAGTTATTTGAGCCACTCCCCTCCAGTGACAGTCATTCATCTTTATCTGTGCTTCCCCCTTTAGCTCCTCAAATCTCTCTCAGGCATTTGTTTTATGATTGGTCTTTGCTTATGATCTCCCCGGCCCATGCGCTCCATATCTGCCTGGTTAATGGAGCCATAAATGCTTGTTTATCAACACTCTCTTAGGCCTGAGAGCTAATGTGGAAATGTAACACTGAGCTGAGAGGTGACACGATGAAACAACACAAACAAGTTAACAAATCGAGAGTCGAGGTCCTGTTCCATTAAGCGCACTAATGCACTGGAAGTGTACCAAAGAGAAACAGAGGACAAGATTTAAAAGAGATGGCAAAATAAGGAAGTCCCAGATGGACAATAGAAAAGTGAAAATCATACATTAAAACCTTGGGTCTTAGTTAAAAAGTCATGGCTATGCTTATTTTGAAATGTTTATATGCTTGTCTCTTGTCTTTGCACTCAATCTTATCATGCAACCTTTTAGCGGTGTTTTTACCCAAGTCTAAGTCTGTACTAAAATTATCCTAAAAAATTCCCACTGAGATTCTCCTTCAGTGGCCTGATGCCATAAATTATTTATTTTTCTAAATTTATGTTGGACATTGCTGGGGCTTGTTTTGGTTTGTGAACTTTAAAACACTCTTTAGAAGTCATGCGGTTTGATTTGCATTTTTAATGGGGCACACATTTCCTTTGCTATTTTTTTTTTTTTTTAGGATCCAGAGTGGCTATGCAGCTCTTCAGAGGATCAACCAGGATTTGGAGGACAAGATGCTGAGGGCGGTAAGAGTCATCCTGTTAAGACTGTTTACAGTTTGAACCTCACATTTCTAACAGAAAAGGAACATTCTTTACTATAGCAAAAGTCACATATTTCTTCATTGAGACATGCTGTAAGGAGATATGGAGTATATTATTGTCTGATGCTATGCATCCTTTGCTGTTAGCCTATGTTTTGTATCCGTATTTGTCAGAATATAGGTGCAATAAACCCCAGTTATGAGTATTTAAAAACAATATTTAAAGAAACACTATTATAAACAAAGATATGCATATAAATTTCTCTTTCATGTACGTATATACTGTGCTTTGATATGCACTTGATATATGATATATAGATACACGCTGCTCTAACGTTTTAGAAGTCTAAATGATGAGAGTCGTCATCTGTGTTCTATTTAAATTATTTTGCATTTGCCTTTCTATACTATTCTGGGAGCCGTTATAAAAAATAAGGCACTGTATATGCTTACTTCAATAGTTATTCAAAAGTGTTATTCTGAAAAAAAAAATGAGAGAGATTCTCCATATCACATCCTCCTGTTGCCAGGCAACACTATCAATTAATACTCCACCCCATTTATTTTATAGGCATCACTGTTATTAACCTTGAAATAAACAATCTCCAACTAATATTTGTTTTGCTCCTTAAATTAGACTCAAAGTTGGTTAATTTTTAGAGGCTGTTGGTGCATCTTTGTGTCCATTGGCATTTTTCCTTTGTTGTGATTTTGACATCAATTTTTGTGTCTTTTCTTTTATAATTAAAACATTGCTATGCTTTTAACATCAGTGGTCAGTCTGTTGAACATAATAAAACTGCTGTCATTCAATTAAAATGTTCTCTTATACTAGATTAAAAATGTCACAACTCCACAGCCTTGAGAACTAATGTCTTCAGATGTAGTGACGGAGATTAAACGGGAGAGAAAGTGCACTCCAAGAATCCTGGAATGAAATTGACTGAAGATTTAGCTGCAAAGGTGTTGGTAGAAGCTTAACTTGAAGTTTGTCTCTTTACATTGAACCTGAGTGCAGTTTTACAAGAGATTTGCAGTTGTTTCCTTAATGTGCAGCATGTTTGAGCTCTTAGGGCCACCGTATACCTACAACGTGTTAAATAAAATATTTGGAAAGCATTTACATTTGCTTTTCCAACATATAGAACTGTCATAATAACGGGCGCAAAATAGGACACCAAACGCTCACTGTAGGTTGGCACATTTATTAACAAAAACAAACAAGAATGATTCAAATTAATACAACAAATGAAAGTGTAATGTGAGAATAAGGAGACATAATACAGACGCTGGAGGAGAGTGGGGTTCAACGTCAGAGGTACGAAGTCAGGGTACGCCTGACCAGGGGAGAAGCTCAGCCGGAGGACCCTGAAGGCTAAAGGGCTCGACGGCTGAGAGAACAGAGAAAAAAGGCACCAAGACAGAGCACACCAACTCACCTCGACAGCGGGACCTCAACCCACGGTAGCAGTCAGCGGGTAGGAATACACAAGAAGAGAAGAAGGACACGGCAACAGCAGAGGTTGCCATGTCCCTTAAATACACACACAAATAATCAGAGACAGGTGTAATCCATGAGTAGTCAAAAGGGCAGCAGCTGTGCAGCCCCGAAGGAATTGACAGCTGGAAGCTGCACAGCGCTGTCAAAATAAACAAACCGAAAACATAAAAATACAAACACAACAAAACTCAAAAACATCATAATAATCTTAGAGATAACAGAAAACAACTAGAAAAACGCTCACTGGGCAGAAAAACTGGGTACGGCTCTAACCCGTGCCCCAGGATCATGACAAGAACATCCAGCAGACACGTTTTACTCAATCTGCTGTAACCTAAAGGACATGCATGTTTCCTCTGTCTGCAGCATTAATTAAAATGTACAACCTTCAGGTCTCTGCTGCTTGTGTACTCTTCAGTGTGTTATTACATTTTCCAGCCTTGTTCCCTCAACAAGTTTTCATATTTCCTGGCTGCTGTGCCTATTTCTATTGATATTAGAAGGCAGAACAGAATCTTAATAGTGTCTGTAAGTACCACACAGTTCCGACTAGCACTCAAAAGATGCATGAAGGTGATGGGGGATTTGTGAACTCAGCCATATACTCATCCACACATGTGCACAGTAAACGGCTTTTGACCCCATGCATGAACTGGAAACATCTCTTTGAGAAAATGAATTCCTGTGACCCAGAAACCATGACATACAGGGCTTTTTAAAATAAACCTCTTCTTTTATCCTGCTTTGATTAAATATAAGTGTCTTAAAATTTTTTTGTCTCCCATTCTCTGCATTTGTATAAATACAGTGCATCTGGAAAGTGTTCACAGTACTTCACTTTTTCCGTGTTTTGTTATATTACAGCCTTATTCCAAAAGGGATTCCATTCATTTTTTTTTCCTCAAAATTCTACACACAATACCCCATAATGAAAACATGAAAAAAGTTCTGGGTTTTTTGAGATTTTTGTAAATTTATTAAAAATAAAAAACTAGGAAATCACATGCACGTAACTATTCACAGCCTTTGCCATGAAGCTCAAAATTGAGCTCAGGTGCATCCTGTTTCCGCTGATCATCCTTGAGATGTTTCTACAGCTTAAAGGGAGTCCACCTGTGGTAAATTCAGTTGACTGGACATGATTTGTAAAGGCACACACCTGTCAATAAAAGGTCCCACAGTTGACAGTGCATGTCCGAGCACAAACCAAGTATGAAGTCAAAGGAACTGCCTGTAGACCTCCGAGACAGGATTGTCTCAAGGCACAAATCTGGGAAAGGGTAAAGAAAAATTTCTGCTGCTTTGAAGGTCCCAAAGAGTACAGTGGCCTCCATCATCCATAAATGGAAGAAGTTTGGAACCACCAGGACTCTTCCTAGAGCTAGCTTCCTAGAGTCTAAACTGAGTGATTGGGGGAGAAGGGCCTTAGTCAGGGAGGTGACCAAGAACCTGATGGTCACTCTGTCAGAGCTTCAGCATTCCTCTGTGGTGAGAGGAGAACCTTCCAGAAGGACAACCATCTCTGCAGCAATCCACCAATCAGGCCTATATGGTAGAGTGGCCAGACGGAAGCCACTCTTTAGTAAAAGGCACATGGAAGCCCACCTGGAGTTTGCCAAAAAACACCTGAAGGACTCTCAGACCATGAGAAACAAAATATTCTGGTCTGATGGGACAAAGATTAAACTCTTTGGCATGAATGCCAGGCATCATGTTTGGAGGAAACCAGGCACCGCTCATAACCATGCCAATGGTGGTGGCAGCATCATGCTGTGAGGATGTTTTTCAGCGGCAGGAACTGGGAGACTAGTCAGGATAGAGGGAAAGATGAATGCAGCAATGTACAGAGACATCCTGGATGAAAACCTCCTCCAGAGCGCTCTGGACCTCAGACTGGGGCCACGATTCATCTTTTAGCAGGACAACAACCCTAAGCACACAGCCAAGATATCAAAGGAGTGGCTTCAGGACAACTCTGTGAATGTCCTTGAGTGACCCAGCCAGAGCCCAGACTTGAATCCAATTGAACATCTCTGGAGAGATCTGAAAATTGCTGTGCACCAGCGCTTTCCATCCAACCTGATGAAGCTTGAGAGATGCTGCGAAGCAGAATGGGCCAAACTGCCCAAAGATAGGTGTGCCAAGCTTGTGGCATCATATTCAAAAAGACTTGAGGCTGTAATTGCTGCCAAAGGTGCATCAACAAAGTATTGAGCAAAGACTGTAAATACTTATGTACATGTGATTTCTTAGTTTTTGATTTTTAATAAATTTGCAAAAATCCAAAAAAAAACTTTTTTCACATTGTCATTATGGGGTATAGTGTGTATAATTTTAAGGGAAAAAATGAATTTAATCCATTTTGGAATAAGGCTGTAACATAATAAAATTAGTTTAATCCATTAAATGAATGAATGAATCTTTATTTTCAGATAGATTAGATTAAAAGATTAAAAGAAAGGAACAGAACAATACAGTATATCAAGGGGAAAAAAAATCCAACAAGGTTGAATTAAACAATAACTCCTCGGATTATACAATTCAACATACTGTAAGTTATCCAAAAGGGATGATGGCTGAAGCCGCAGCTTATATTGCCCACCCATGTTCCATCTAAGAATTAAAAAAATAAAAAAATAAAAGTGATTATAAAACAAAACTAAGCTAAGACAAAACGTGACAAAACAAAACTAAGCAACAACACAACACTGACTGGATATAATTCTTATGTGATTTTACATATCATTTTGTAGATATGTTTGGAGTATTTCTTCCTTTAGTTTTTGTTTAAATTGTCCAAGCGTTGTACATGATTTTAATTCAGGTCCAAAAGCATTCCTAATCTGACTCCTTGCACTGAGACACAGTGTTGCTTGGTAGTAGTTCTCACTGAAGGTTTTTGAAATATACATGTTTCTCTGAAATGATATTGTTTCTCCCTTATTTGGAACAACTTTTGGATATTTGCAGGCAGTGATAGGTTCTTCACTTTAAACATTATTACTGCAGTTTTAAAATCAACCATATCTTTCAACCTGAGAGCTTTTAATTTAAGAAAAAGTGGGTTTGTTGGTTCCCTGTAAGCAACTTTGTTTATTATTCTAATAGCTCTCTTCTGAAGCATAAAAACTGGATATATGTTTGTTTTATATGTATTTCCCCATACTTCAGTACAATATGTCATGTATGGGAGTATTAATGAATGATACAAAGTATATAATGTGGGTTGATTCAGCAAATATTTCACTCTGTAGTATTGCGATTGATGTGGATATTTTCCTTTAATATAATTAATATGTGACTTTCAACACAATTTATTATCAATTATTACTCCAAGGAATTTAATTTCAGATACCCTTTCAATCTCAACACCATTTACACTGAGTTTAGATACTGAGTTGTTGTGATGGTTGTTAAACATTACAAATTTTGTCTTACTTAAATTGAGCGTTAATTTGTTTGAATCAAACCACAGTTTAAGCTTTCCTAATTCCTTTCCGAGTGTATCCAAAAGTTGTTCCAAATTGCTTCCATTGCATAATAAATTAGTGTCATCTGCACACAATATTAAATCCATTTTTTCTGAAACTTTACATATATCATTTATATACAGATTGAATAACAATGGCCCCAAAACTGAACCATGTGGGACTCCACAAGTAACCTTCAGTAACTGCGAGTTTTTGCTACCTACACATACATACTGATATCTGTTCTTTCAGTAACTACATAACCAGGACAGTGCTACTCTCCAATACCATAATTTTGTAGTGTCTTTAACAATAAGCTGCACAGTGGCGCAGTGGTTTGCACTGTGGCAGCACAGTTTTACCCTCGGCCGGGGGATCGCGGGGACCGTGAGATCGGGGGTTCGATCCCTGCCCCCGGCCAACAGTGATCTGTGTGGAGTTTGCATGTTCTCCCCGTGTTTGCGTGGGTTTACTCCGGGATTTCTCCGGTTTCCTCCCACATGCTAAAAACATGCAGGTTAGGAAGTTAAGGGGCACTTGCGCACGCAGCGACCGGCAGCTGGTGGTTTGTCACCAGACTGCAAAACAAATCTACCTACGGGTACAAAATAAGTAATAAAAAAAAAAAATTATGATCCACTGTATCAAATGCTTTTTTAAGATCCAGGGATACCCCAACTGAATACTCTATTTTCTACAGCAGTTGATATTTTCTCTATAAATTCCATTAGAGCAAATGCAGTTGTCCTCTTGTGTCTGAACCCATATTACTGCTCACACAATAAATTACACTGGTCAACACCAAATTTATTGTCTAAGTTTTTTTTAGCTGATTTGGGACAATTTTGATGTGATGAATCCAAAAATCACATTGGTTTTGCTCAATCAGGTCAACTTTTTTAACTATGGCCACATGTTTTTTACGTTTTTGTTTACATGTATGGGTATTTTCGCTTTATATGATGCAAAATTCTTTATTTCTTGAAATTCTCTGAATTTTGAACAATGATGACATAACATTCAATTTACATGTACTTACCTTTATTAGTGTCTACTATTCAATTTAGAGTACAACTGTACAACTGCTTACAACTTAGCATAAAAACCTGACCTGATCGAGAGAAACGGATGTCATTGTCGGATTCAGCGGTGCAAAATTGTCTTAAATCAGTTGAAAAAACACAGACAACTTACAAAAAAAAAAAAAAATTCTGTTATGTTGTGTTATTCTTCATTATTATTCTTCATTATTTCATTCTTATTTTGGAATATGGCTGTAACATAACAAAATGTGGGAAAAGTTAAGTGCTGTGAATACTTTCCAGATACACTGTACATACAAAGAAGTCAAGGCAGCTGTGTTCACAAAACAAGTTATATTTAATAAAGTGGAATGACACAAGGAATAAGCACTGAACACACTTGGTGAAATTCACTTAATATTTAGGAGAAAAGCCTTTGTTGGTAATAACAGCTTCCAGATGCCTCCTGTATGGAGACACTAGGCACAGGCATTGATCAGGAGTGATTTTAGCCCATTCTTCCACACAAACTGTCTTTAAATCTTGAAGGTTCCATGGGTGTCTTCTATGAACTCTGATCTTCAGTTCATTCCATAGATTTTCAATTGGATTCAGGTCAGCTGATTGACTGGGCCATTCTAGCAGCTTTATTTTCCTTCTCTGGAGCCAGTTGAGCGTTTCCTTGGCTGTGTGTTTGGGATCATTGTTTTGCTGAAACATCTACCCCCGTTTCATCTTCAGCATCTTGGCAGATGACAACAGGTTCTCATCAACAGTGTCTCTGTACATTTGTCCATTTATCTTTCCTTCAATTGTATGAAGTCTGCCTGTACCATGTGCTGAAAAACACCCCAACACCATGATGCTCCCACCTCCAAACTTCACTGTTGGCATGGTGTTTTGGGGCTGATGTGCAATGTCATTTCTCCCCAAACATGCTGTGTGTTGTGGCATCCAAAAAGTTCAATTTTGGTCTCATCTGACCAGACCATACTCTCCCAGTATTTTACTGGCTTGCCCAAATGTTGTGCAGCAAACTTTAAATGAGCTTTAACATGCTTTTTCTTCAGCAATGGAGTCTTGCAAGGTGAGCGAGCATACAGCCCATGTCGGTTGAGTGCATTACTTATTGTTTTTTGTTTTCTCTGAAACAGCAGTACCTGCTAACTCCAGGTCTTTCTGGAGCTCTCCACGAGTGGTCTTTGGCTCTTGGATAACTCTTCTGATAATTCTTTTGACTCCTCTGTCAGAAATCTTGCGAGGAGCTCCTGGTCGAGGCCGGTTAATGGTAAAATGATGTTCTTTGAACTTCCAAATGATGGTTCCAACAGTGCTCAGTGGAACATTCAGCACTTTAGAAATGCACCTGTAACCAACGGCATAATTATGTTTTGCAATAATAAGGTGGCAAAGGTCTAGAGGGAGCTCTTTGCTTCAACCCATCATAAGTTCTTTGTGGTGTGACAATCTGATATTCACAGACCTTTTTAAGGGCCATCAGTCAGGACATAACCAGCTGAGATTAATTTGCACTGATGGGGGATGGGATGGCTTCCTAAATTCTGATGGATTTCAGCTGGTTTCTTGGCTTTCTATGCCTTTTTGCACTTCTTTTTCTTCGTGTCCAATACTTATTCCCTGTGTCATTGCACTTTATTAAATATAACTTGTTTTGTGAACACATTTGCCTTGATTTCTTTGTATGTATGGATTACTTGGGTTGTTACTGATACCTGGTGAAAATCTCAGGTCAATGGCTCCATCAGAAATATCTTTAATGAGAAAAACGATGTGTTCAATACTTTTTTCGCGCTGTATCTGAGCTTTTAACAAAGCCTTATTCCTCCTTTCACACCAACCACTCTTGTTCATAATGCCAAAACAATCCACACAAATTTCTGGAGGTTAGAAACTGTGGTCTGTGGTTATAAAGGCAGAATGTAATCTCGGAAAGATAGGATTTCTTTTTCAATCAACGAGAACATCTGTGAAATGATCCACCTATTAATAGCGTCAAAATGGGCAGTGTTACCCAAAATAAGCCTCTACAGTAGGATGAAAGTTTAAAAAAGGTGTGTCAGGCAAGTGTATTTTAATCTCTACACCAACATAAATCAACATAACCAACATAAATCACTTATCCATTAATTGTTTGAAGTCATGCTGAGAAGCTGCTTTAGAAAACCTCTTTAGATGCTGAAATATAGAAATCACAATAAATGACAATGATCAACCGCAGCATGGCCTATTACAACCAGATAATTTATGAATGATGATGACATTTACGTTATCTGGTCTTCCCCGCTCGTCTGAGAAATGAGAACCCTACTCTAATCGATCTGAACACACCTGCTCAGCAGCAGAACTGCTCTCATCTACCTCGAAGCAATTACATGATCAAAGACAGGGAGAGCAATCAATGTCTAGAGTAATTGGTCTTTGCTGCCATGCAACCCAGTTAGAAAACTATTATAGCTAAATGTAGCTCTGGTCACCTCATCCAGCAGATGTCCAATCGCATAATGCTGAAAGGCATCCCGAGCAGTCTCAGCTTTACAACTTGAATCAGAGCAGAAGATGAACTGGCTCCACAGCTACACCTATCACTATGACTTACAATGCATTGACCAACCTGGATTTTAATGGTGTCAGAAGACTGGTCCATGGGACTCGTCTCCTCAGTGGAAGATAACTATATGAAGCCATTATGAGTGGCAACTGTAACTCCTTCACTGTAACTCCTTCCAAGCACTTAAATTTCTACCTACTTTTCTTTTCGGAAGCAAGAGTTATTGCATCCTTACAATAAAGCCTCACAACTACATATGCAGATGTAGTTCTGAGGTTTTAAGAATGGTTTTTGATAAGGGGTGGGTTTGAGATATTGATTAATCGATATCAAATGGCCCTGCAGTGGACTGGCGATCTGTCCAGGTTGTACCCTGCCTCTTGCCCAAAGACGCTGGGATAGGCTCCAGCCCCCCTGCGACCCGAAAAGGATTAAGTGGAAGAAGATGAATGAATGAACAATATCAAATGAACAGCTCTGTTCTTCGTAAGAACAATGAAAGGACTAAAACTATGGGAACTATGACCGGAGTCCCAAGAGCGAATCACAATTCACAACTTTAGCCACTAACAACTAAGCACCCTGTGCTGTTGTAACAGAGGTCATAGTCACTATAGCTGTAGTCTTTTCAGTGTTCCCATGCTGAACAAAAAAAAGTTACATAGAGCTACTTTAATTTACCTGGTTATGGGGTTTCTGGTACAATTTACAGCATTAGATCTCTGAGAATTTCTTTCCTATGCAAAGGAAATGGGTAGTATAACAGTAATAACCCTGACTGAAGAAATACTGAATGGAATCAAATTGAAAATCGAAACTAATCAGGACATTGTGAATCAGAATTTAATCAGTACTGGAAATCATTGATTATATCTATATTTTTCATATAATTTGAATGTTAAGCTTCTTAGTTCCTTCTGAAACAGACAGCAAAATCAGTGCAGTGATATTTCTGGCAAATCTCTTTATATCTGACATGATCTCGGCAGATGACATGATTGCTGTGCCAAATCAGGTGATGGGTTGACTGGTACCCTGCCATGCTTCTAATAGCTAACGAGTCCTCCAAGTATTACTCCTTCAACTAATGAAAAAAAAAAAGAGAGATTGAAGGTTCATCGCCTCAGAATACAGCTATGATGTACTGACATTACCGCCTTAGACACTGTTTCCACATTTCAAAATGTTTCTTAAATATGTATGGGGTATGGAAGAGCTAGGAGTGGTGGGCAGTACTAAAAATAGTACTCCCGGGGGGGGCCCAAGATGGCGTCAAGCTGAGTAGACATGCTTTGAACCACTCTGCTACCTTTTCAGCTAAATCCTGTTCTAAAACGTATCTGGGAAGACAGATAGACCCTCACTTTGCTAGATATACCTGGGGAATGCCTTTATCTCAAAGGAAACTTGGCCAAGGACGTCGTAGAGCATTGCAGTCAAAATTGTCAAACTTTACTAGGAGTAGTTCCGTCGATGCTATGGCTAACACATGTGCTGCTGGTGGTGATCAAACTAGCGCTGCCCTTGACCCGGAGGACACGACGACGACTGAAGTGTCTGGTCCTACACAGACAGTTATTCTGGCAGCTATTAATGGTATGAAAACTGAGTTTTCAACTAGATTTGACGGCATTTTGACTGCTATTCAAGACGTGAGACAAGACATCGCGGACTGCGCACAGCGCGTCACGGAAGCAGAAGGAAGGATTTCAGCGGCTGAAGATGACTTGGCAGCCCTCCAATCTAAAGTCCAAGTACTGGAGAACAGAAACAAAGACATGGAGGAAAAGTTGCTTGATTTGGAGATGAGGTCAAGACACTCCAATTTGAGCCTGGTGAATCTCCCAGAGGGAGCGAAGGGTGCTAATGCGTGCGCCTTTCTGGAGAGCTGGCTCCCCGACGTTGCGCACACCGCTAATACTTGAGAGAGCGCACAGAATCGGGCCAAAAACACAGAATGGATCTCCACCTAGAACGCTCATCATGAAGTTTTTGAACTACAAAGATAAAGAAGCCGTGGTGAGGGCTGCCAAGCAAAAACGAGAGGTGACTTACAAGAACCAGCCGGTGAGGTTTTACCAGGATGTGGCACCAGGAATTCACAAGAAGCAGAAGGAATTTGATGAGGCCAGGCGGTAGCTGCACTCCATAGGACTCCGTTATGGCATCATCCCTCCTGCCTGACTGCTCATCACATATAAAGTTCAACCTCACATCTTCAACAACCACAGCGAGGCCAAGGACTTCATTAAGCGGATCAGGTCAGACACCGGACTGAACGACTCCTCGTAAACGCAGTGGGAGACGAGGTCGGGAAAAACAGATGGTTTGGCAAAAATGTTTGCTCCCTGCTTACGTGATACATATCTAAAAGGTTATAAATATATTTTCTGTTGAAATCAGCCAAGTATGTTATCTTTACGTATATAAACAAAACAGACAATTATGTGTTTAAAAGGGACTTTTTTTTTTCCTTTTTTTTAGGATTTACTATAAAGAAAGCCTGATGGTTATTTTGTTTATAAAATGTATATATATTTAATTTTCTTTGATATACGTGGTATTTACAAATTATTTTCAAAATGGCATTTTTTTATGTTCTACGAGCCACCATCATAGGAGAACCTGGATTACAAAATATGGATAACGGTGGCTGCTGTTTGGGTTATCAAATGCTTTTTTTTTTTTCTTTTCATGATAGTGGGGTTATGGTTTTAGAAATCTATTATAAATTGATACGGTTGATTGCAGCAGAGGAGTTGAAGGTTAATTGGACTTTTTGATTGTTCAGAGGTACCTTTTCACTTTTAGTGTAGACTTTAGAAGTATAGGGATGGGAATATTCAGGTGATCAAGCCTGAATGGGTTATGGTTCATATCTTATGTGTATTTTGATCCTTTTCTGTCTTTTGTGTGTTCAGTTACATAGTTTTAAAAGCATTGGGAAACTCGATAGCTTTCATATAAAATATCCAGGGAAATAAAAACAAAAATTACATCATGGAACTGCAGAGGGCTACAAAAACTTAAAAAGGTTAAACAGGTCATGAATAAGATTAAATCAATGCAATCTAATATTGTATTTCTCCAAGAAACACACCTAATGGACAAAGATATTAAGAAAGTAGAATGGAGGTAGAGAGGCAATGTTTTTTCAGCACCATTTAACTCTCAAGCTAGAGGAGTCATTATATTGGTCCATGAATCTATACCATTACAGGTTAAGAAAGTAATCAGGGACAAGTTTGGCCGTTCTCATTATTCAGGGATGCCTCCTTCAGGAGCAAATTATTTTGGCAAACATTTATGCACCAAATAGCGATGACCCCAATTTTTTCCAAAATTTATTCCTCACTCTGTCTACCCTTACTGGGAACTACATTGTTGCAGGGGATTTTAATTGTACATTAGATCCAGTAAGGGATCGAATCACTGGAGCTGACCATACACACTCCCGCTCTCATTCAGTGATACATTACTTTATGAAAGACATGAATCTTATAGATATTTGGAGGGAATTGGATCCTAACAGATCACAATTTTCATGTTATTCCAGTACTTACAAATCTTACTCAAGAATAGACTTCTCCTTGGTGTCGGCGGGATTGAGGCATAAAATTAAGGATTGTATTTACGATGCCATCCTAATTTCAGATCATGCGCCAAATTCCCTTGTATATCAGGACTCAAAATTGATTAGAAATAGCAATATTTGGAACTTCCGGTCTGGACGCCATGGCGACTGCAGCTTAACACTGAAGTTCTCAGACCCAATCCAGGATAACACCTTGAAAATCAAACTTAACGGATTTTTGGAGGAGTGAAAATCAAAAGACAAAATCATCATGTCTAAAGGAAAACAGAAGAAACTGAAATTCTCCAGGCCAGGACACGTATCGGCCGGAGAATCCGAACTGGAAGATCTCCGTTCAGAAGACGAGGAACTGGTGATAGCTAACAAAAGGGTTAGCCTGAAATCACTATTTGAGGAGCTACGACGATTTCGCCGAGATGTTACGGCCGAATTTCGGGAATTCAGAGAAGAATTGAAAAGGACAAACAGCAGAGTGGACCAGGCCGAGAACCGAATCTTGGAAACAGAGGATCGAATAAAAGTGCTCGAAGATTCTGTGCTAGACCTACGCAAAAGACAAGCAGCTATAGAGGCTAAGCTAACCGACCAAGAAGGAAAACAAAGAAGAGACAACATAAGAATTCATGGTCTGATAGAAGGAACCGAAAATGGTTTTAACTCAATGGCAGAATGCGTGGAATCCTTACTAAGAGAGAAATTGGATATTCCACAAACCACCAACTTGAAGATAGAAAAGGCACATCGTTCATTAGCCGCTAGGCCGGCGGCGGAAGCGCCCCCACGTTCGGTGTTGGTAAGATTTTCCAATTTCAAAATAAAACAAGAGGTTGTAAGACTGGCCTGGCAGAAAAAAGGATTTATGCACCAGGAGAGAAAAGTCTACGTGGAACACGATTACGCCCCGGAGGTCCTTAAAAAGCGCAGGGAATACAATGACGCGAAAAAGGTGTTAAGAGAGAAGAAATTGCGCTTTCAGACACCATTTCCTGCGAAGTTAAGGGTCTTCTACGGCGATGAAACGTGTCTCTATAATTTGGCGGAAGAAGCAACAGCTGACATGGCGAAAAGAGGCCTCCCGGTAACGGTATTTAAACCCCCAGCAGACCCGAGTGAAAAGATCAAAACGCAAACATGGACAACACAAAGACCTTCAAAATCCACGGACCAGCAGCGGGAAACCCAGCACCAGAGCGTCGCGGATAAACTATCCGTTTTCAGGTTGGAATAGCGACCTTTTTTTTTTTTTTTTTTTTTCCTCTTGAATCAATCCGCACATCCAACCCCCCTCATACAAGGTAACAAACATTAAAGGAGATGCATATTCAGCATGTGGTAAAACATTTCATGGAACAATCATATTATTTGAAACAAATAAGTCTTTGTAATAAAAAAAAAAAAAAAACTTGTTAAAATAGAAATGTGACAATAATCCACATGTTCTCCTCATACTGTTTTTGCGTGAATGTTTGATGTGATGGGGGTGGGAGGGTGCACACAATTTCACAGGGTTTAGGCATAAAAGGAAAAAAAAAAAAAAATCATTACAAGTTTGGATTGGGTTCTGAAACTCACGTTAAAAGCATGGGACTACTTTCAGTGGTAAGAGAGGGCCCTCAACACGTAACAGAGTTTGAGGAATTTCCCTCAGAGCCTTCACTCCATCAAGGCTCTTACAGGGTCTTTAAAAAGACCTCAGCTCAGGAAGTTCTTATGACAGCTTTTTGTTTTAAAGTTTTTTTACACTATGTTCTTAATGTTTTTCTTGTTTTTAATGTTCTTTCAGTTTCTGAGTAGCACAAAAGAGGGCCACCACACAGTTATACTAAACAAAACAACACAATGGAGAAACAGGGTGTAACCAAAATAATTTCATATAATGTAAAAGGAATCCTGAATCCAGTTAAAAGATCCAAGATTCTAGGCAAAATGAAAAAAGACAAAGCAGGAATAATACTTTTACAAGAAACCCACCTAACAGACGTGGAACACAATAAACTCAGTAGACAAGGGTTTAAAATGATCTCTTCATCTTCATATAAATCAGGGAGGAGGAGGGGAGTAGCGACATTGATATCAACCAAAATTACATTTGAAAAAAAATCAGAACACAAAGATAAAGAAGGGAGATACAGTTTGGTAACTGGGCGGCTAGAGGGAGAAGATATCACCCTGCTGAATGTGTATGCTCCCCCAGGGGCTAACTGGAAATTTTATAAAAATGTATTCGACCTAATGATAACTAAAGCTCAAGGTTTAGTGATATGTGGTGGGGACTTCAATCTTAGACTGAATCCATACTGGGATGCTTCTGGTAATTCCCCACATCAAAATAACACCCAAAACAGGAAGACTCGGATGCTACTAAAAGAATTGGGAATCTGTGACGTGTGGAGGGAACTCAACCCCAGTGTAAAAGACTATACATTTTACTCAACTCCACATTCATCTTACTCAAGGATTGACTATTTTTTTATGTTTAATAGAGACATTGGAAGAGTAAAAACATGTAAAATAGGACTGATGGATCTCTCCGACCACAGTCCGATCTACATGGACTTAAATATCCAAAAATACACAAATAATACATTTTCTTGGAGGTTAAATTCAAATGTCCTGAAAGGACCATTGAAAGATGAATTGGAATCAGATATTCTCAGATATTTGGAAGATAACGATAATGGAGAAGTATCCCCTTTAATACTGTGGGATGCATGTAAAGCTGTAATAAGAGGAAAGATTATTGCAAAACTGGCAACCCAAAAGAAACTAAGACAAGAAAAACTATCCACATTAGAGTCAGAACTTAGGAACCTAGAAAAAGAACACAAAGGCAACACTCATTCTACTGACTCGCTCAAGATTAAGGAAATTAAAAACCAAATAAATGAGATCTACACAATAGAAATCCAGAAGAAACTTACATTTCTGAAACAAAAATACTATGAAGCAGGCAGTAAATCGGCAAAATTGCTAGCCTATAAATTGAGGAAACATCAAACAGAAAGAGCAATCTACAAAATCAGAGACCCAGTATCAAAGGAAATAAAATTCAGAATTCAGGATATTCTTAAAAACTTCGAGAATTACTATAAGAACTTATACTCCCACAAAAAACATAAAAACGCATCCGAGGCATTCCTAAACACATTAAACCCCCAACTTACGGAGTCACAAAATAAAACACTACTGTCAGAAATACATCCTAAAGAATTGGAAAAAGCAATTATGAAACTTAAAGCTAACAAATCCCCAGGAGCTGATGGCTATACAGCAGAGTGGTACAAAACCTTTAAACAGCAACTATCTCCTCTCCTCCTGAAAACATTTAATTATGTCCTCCACACAGGGGAAATCCCCCCCTCCTGGAGAGAAGGGGTCATTGCAGTTATACCTAAACCTGAAAAGGATAAACTAGAGTGCTCCAACTACAGACCAATCAGTGTACTAAATCAGGACTATAAGCTTTTTACCATTATCCTTGCCAAAAGGTTAGAAAATATACTGACAGACCTAATTCATTTAGACCAAACAGGTTTTATAAGACAAAGACAGACACAAGACAACATTCGACGCACTTTACACATAATTCATCATATAAAAAAATATAACTTAAATGCAGTCATATTGGGATTAGATGCTGAAAAAGCATTCGATTCGGTTGACTGGTCTTTTCTATATAGAATCTTATCCAGTTTCAATTTTCATAACAACTTCATTAGAACTATACAGGCATTATATAAAAAACCAACAGCTAAAATAAGGATTAACGGTAATTTATCATCATCTTTTGAACTGGAAAGAGGATGTCGTCAGGGCTGCCCCCTGTCTCCACTGCTCTTTGCAGTCTTCATAGAACCTCTGAGCCAATGGATAAGACAAAACCAAAAAATTCAAGGTATTACACTTGGTCAGAAGGAACATAAAATAGCACTCTTTGCTGATGACATTTTAATATACCTAGGGCAGCCGGACACTTCTTTACCAGAACTAACCTCAGTTTTTTCAGAGTATGGAGATTTATCGGGGTACAAATTAAATATGCATAAAACCCAAGTTTTAACATTCAACTATGACCCAAATCATTATTCACTAAGCAAACTCAAAACTAACTGGGAGTCGGAATCTATGAAATATCTGGGGGTCAATATCCCGAAACAACTCAACAAAATTATATCACTAAACTATGATCCACTGGTGACAAATATAAAATCTGACCTAGCAAGATGGAATATGATACCATTCTTGGGTACTGCACAAAGAATTGAAGCAGTCAAAATGAATATACTTCCACGTCTTCTATACCTTTTCCAAACAATACCGGTAGAACCTCCCAAAAAAACATGGCAGGAGCTGGACAGAAGGATCTCAAGATTCATATGGCAGGGCAAGAGACCTAGAATCAGATATAGAACCCTACAGCTAAACAAAGACAAAGGTGGGCTCGCGCTGCCAAATATCAGGGACTACTTTAAAGCCGCACAAATTAAAACTTTAGTAGAGATATGTAACCCAGTCTACACTGCACAATGGAAGGAGATCGAATGCCAAATAACAAGTGACATCCCCCTACAGGCGATAATAGGGAACAATGTCTTACCTAAGCTTTTGAATAACACTAACCCGTGGATAGAGACCCCACTAAAAATTTGGTTTAAGATAGTCAGAGAGAATCAAACTAAAGAGCCCTATCGACTTCTGCAATGGATCGCCTATGATCAGGACTTTACTCCTAATAAAACAGACACCAGATTTAAAAAGTGGAAGGAGAAAGGGCTGATAAAATATTACGATTTTTTTAAAGGGCAAATCTTAAGAAGTTTTGAAGATTTGAAAAAACAAGGCCTAATAAATCAAGACCTTTACAGGTTCTTCCAGCTTAGACACCACATAAACAATATACTTAAAAAGGAGGTTTTGGAAAGGGCCCAGTCAGGTGTTCTGAAGGTCTTCTTAATGGCATATAAAGGGATCCCAGGGATCAGATACATTTCTAAAATATACCAAGGTCTTCAAGACTTAAAAGGAGACAACACATCTTATATAAAAGAGAGATGGGAAAAAGAGGGGAATTTCACTTTACAACTGGAAATATGGGAAAAGCTAAATAAACAGCAATGGAAAAGTACCTCATCCCTGCAGTGGAGAGAATTTGGATGGAAAAACTTGGCAAGATTTTTCAGAACACCTGCACAAAACAAATTTACCCATAAGGGATTGAACTGTTGGCGCTTGTGTGGTGAAAAGACTGCAAATCATTTTCATGTGTTTTGGTCATGCCCAGTTATCCACCAATATTGGACCAAGGTACAGACAGTATTGGGGAAAATATTCAAAATTACAGTTCCCTTTTCTTTTGTAACTTTGTATTTGGGTTTACTACCGGACTCACTGGAAAGACAAGGAGAAAAATACTTATTCAATGTTTTAATATTGGCAAGCAAAAAAGCTCTAACTAAAAAATGGATGTTGAAGGACTGTCCTACACCTGAAGATTGGACTAACGTGATCCAAGACATTTACTCGATGGAAAAGTTGACATTCGCACTGAGACAGGACATGGATGTGTTCATGAACTTTTGGCAACCCTGGACCGCATATGTGTCTTCCATTAGATCTAATCTTTGACAAATACCATTTCAATAATGGTTCCGCTCTTTGTTCCAACGCTACTCAGATGCTCTTTTATCTTTATTTACTTACTTTTTCTTTTTGTTTGTTTTTTACTGGTTTGTTTGTTTTTTGTTATTTGTTTTTTCTTTCTCTTTAATTTCACTTTTTCTTTCACTTTAAAAAAAAAAAAAAAAAAGGGGGTGTTGTAAGAATTAATCTTCCAATGTTGTCAGATATCAGAAAGGGAACATGTGATGAAAATGTAAACACTGCATTGCTGTAACGACCTGTATACCCTTTACAAAAATTTAAATAAAAAAAAAAAAAAAAGAAAAAAAAAGAAATAGCAATATTTGGTGCTGTAAACTAAAATGGTTAGCTAACCCTGGTTTTGTTGCTTTTCTAGATGACCAAATTCAACTCTATTTTGAGACAAACACAAATGAAACCTCAGCAAGTATAAGATGGGAAGCCTTTAAGGCCTTCCTTAGTGGCCAAATAATCAGTATTACCAGCTCCAAAGCAAAACAGACATTTCAGACAGTTAATAATCTAGTGTTGAGGAAAAAAAGCTCTTGAAGATGAATACTTTTTATTTAGAAACCCAGAAGTTCATCAAAACCTTCTGCAGCTTAGAGCACAATACAACGAGCTATCTGCATCAAAAGCGCTGGCTAGTCTACTGCGACTTAAGCAAACATTTTATGATCAGGGAGAAAAATCTGGGCAAGTATTGGCCTGGCGTATTAAGCAACTACAAAATGAAAAGTCTATTACCTCCTTTCAGCATAAAGGTGAAACTATTGTAGACCCAATCAAAATTAATAGAACATTTAAAGAATTTTATGAGAAGCTCTATAGCTCAGAAATTAGTCATGATACTTTGAAGTTAAAGTCTTTTTTAGATAGAATAAATATACCTAATGTACCAGAATCATTAAAAGCTAATTTGGAAAAGGATATAACTGCAGAAGAAATAGCTGCTGCAACTGATAGAATTAAAACAGGGAAAATGCCAGGGCCAGATGATCTGCCAGTTGAGATTTATAAGAAATTTTAAAAAAGATTGGTCTATTCTCTTTTAGAAATGTTTAAAGAATCCTTCCAAAAGGGAATCCTACCCATTTCCCTGAGAGGAGCACTAATTACTTTAATTCCCAAAATGGGAAAACCAAAGAATAAATGTAAAAATCTTAGGCCAATTAGTCTTTTAAATGTTGATTTTTAAAATACTTTCAAAAGTTTTAGCTAGAAGAATCGAAGACATAATGCCAAAAATAATTGGGGAGGATCAGAATGGTTTTATCCGTGGTTGTCGGGGATTTCATAATGTCAGAAGACTTCTAAATGTGATATATAATGAGGAGGGGGCGCAAGATACCGCTTTATTATCTCTAGATGCTGAAAAAGCCTTCGACAAGAGTCGAATGCACACGTGGACAAAATTGTTGGTACCCCTCTGTTAATGAAAGAAAAACTCACAATGGTCACAGAAATAACTTGAATCTGACAAAAGTGGTAATAAATAAAAATTCTATGAAAATTAACCAATGAAAATCAGACAATGCTTTTGAATCGTGGTTCGACAGAATTACTTTAAAAAACAAACTCATGAAACAGGCCTGGACAAAAATGATGGTACCCCTAGAAAAGATTGAAAATAATAGGGACATAGGGACATGTTCAACCAAGATGTGTCCTCTAATTAACATCAAAGGTGTCTACAAACTTGTAATCAGTCAATCGGCCTATTTAAAGGGTGACAAGTAGTCACTGTGCTGTTTGGTGACATGGTGTGTACCACACTAAACATGGACCAGAGGAAGCAAAGGAGAGAGATGTCTCAGGAGATTAGAAAGAAAATTTTAGACAAGCATATTAAAGGTAAAGGTTATAAGACCATCTCCAAGCAGCTTGATGTTCCTGTGACTACAGTTGCACATATTATTCAGAAATTTAAGATCCCCGGGACTGTAGCCAGCCTCCCTGGACATGGCCGCAGGAGGAAACTTGATGAAAAATGGAAGAGACGGATAATACGAATGGTAACAAAAGAGCCCAGAACAACCTCTAAACACATTCATGGTGAACTCCAAGGTCAAGGTACATCAGTGTCAGATCGCACCATCCATCGTTGTTTGAGCCAAAGTGGACTTCATGGGAGACGGCCAAGGAGGACACCACTGTTGAAAACAAATCATAAAAAAGCCAGACTGGAATTTGCCAAACTGCATGTTGACAAGCCACAAAGCTTCTGGGAGAATGTCCTATGGACAGACGAGACAAAACTGGAACTTTTTGGCAAGGCACATCAGCTCTATGTTCACAGACACAAAAATGAAGCATACCAAGAAAAGAACACTGTCCCTACTGTGAAACATGGAGGAGGTTCTGTTACGTTCTGGGGCTACTTTGCTGCATCTGGCACAGGGTGTCTTGAATCTGTGCAGGGTACAATGAAATCTCAAGACTATCAAGGTATTGTAGAGAGAAATGTGCTGCCCAGTGTCAGCTTGGTCTCAGTCGCAGGTCATGGGTCTTGCAACAGGATAATGACCCAAAACACACAGCTAAAAACACCCAAGAATGGCTAAGAGGGAAACACTGGACTATTCTAAAGTGGCCTTCTATGAGCCCTGATCTAAATCCTATTGAACATCTGTGGAAGGAGCTGAAACATGCCGTCTGGAGAAGGCACCCTTCAAACCTGAGACAACTGGAGCAGTCTGCTCATGAGGAGTGGGCCAAAATAACTGCTGAGAGGTGCAGAAGTCTCATTGACAGTTACAGAAATCGTTTGATTGCAGTGATTGCCTCAAAAGGTTGTGCAACAAAATATTAAGTTAAAGGTACCATCATTTTTGTCCAGGCCTGTTTCATGAGTTTGTTTTTTAAAATAATTCTGTTGAACCACAATTCAAAAGCATTGTCTGATTTTTATTGGTTAATTTTCATAGACTTTTTATTTATTACCACTTCTGTCAGATTCAAGTTATTTCTGTGACCACTGTGGGTTTTTCTTTCATTAACAAAGGGGTACCAACAATTTTGTCCATGTGTGTATCCGTTTGAAGTTCTTATACATTTTGGTCTGGGAGAGACTTTCTGTAATTGGATAAAGTTACTCTATAAAGAACCATATGCAGAAATCCTTACCAATAATAATATTTCAAAAACTATCTGTAGTTACAGACAGGGGGATCCACTGTCCCCATTGTTGTTCATCCTTGCAATTGAGCCACTTGCAATTGCAGTAAGGTCACATGATAGGATATCAGGAATAACTCTAGGACAACAAGAGCACCGCTTAGCTGTGTATGCAGATGACGTAATCATCTTTTTAAAAAATGTAGACAATCTACCCCTGCTCTTTTAGCTCTGTTAGGAAAATTTGGCAAAATTTCAGGATACAAAATTAATAAACCTAAAACATCAATTATGCTGTTAAACCCAAAAGAAAAAGAAAATCCATCTGCAGTAGTTGTTCAGTTTAATGTTGTTAAATGCTTCACCTATTTAGGTATTCAAATTGTACCATTGTTAAAGGACATAGCAGAAGTCGATTATAGACCAGTTATGCAGGAGGTCTCAACCTCACTAGACAGATGGGCCTCCTTAGCAATATCATTAATTGGGAAAATAAACATTCTCAAAATGAATGTGCTTCCTAAATTGTTATATGTATTTTCAAACTTGCCTCTTCCACCTCCGGCTAATTTGTTCTCTCACCTGAAAGTACTTTTTATCAGATTTCTATGGAACAATAGACGCTCTAGATTACGCTTATCCCTACTGTATCTGCCTTATGATAGAGGGGAGCTTAATTGTCCAAATCCACTGTGGTATTATTGGGCAGCTCAGTTGAGAATGCTGATGTTCTATTACACTAAGGAAAATGCCCCACAGTGGAAAGAGATGGAAGACATATTACTCCATATTCCTTTACCCATGTATATGTATTCTACTGATATAAAAAATCTAAAAAAGAACACAAGAAACCCCTTGGTCAGAAACATGATTGGTGTTTGGCACCAAGTTAGAAAATACTTTGGAGAAGCGGGTTCTCCCTCACTCTTCAGCCCAATATGGGGAAATGATAATGTTTCTCCTGGTAGAGAGAATGAAGGGTTTAAAATCTGGACCAGCAAGAGTTTGGAAAAAATCTGAGATATTTATTATATGGACCATAAACACATGATGTCCTTTGAGGAAAATGTTACCAAATACAATATAGCCCATAGCCACTTCTATAATTTTTTTTTAGTGAGATATTTTGTCAGAATACAACAAAAATCCTTATCTATTCCACCCCTGAGTAAATTAGAGGAGATGATGATGAAGAACACTAGGGGGAAAGGCCTAATCTCCAAAATATATAAACGTCTGGTTGATGAGTCCTCTGAATCATCAGTTGGACGGCTTCAGGCCTGGAAAGATGATCTGCAGGACATCACTGAGGAGTGGGAGACAGCTTGTGCCAAAGCCCAATCTCAGACAGTTAACACACGCCTTAAACTTTTACAGTATAACTGGTTAATGCATACGTACCTGACCCCAGAAAAACTGCATAAATTCAACAGTGCCATTCCAGATGTCTGTATTAAATGTGGAAATGACAAAGGTACACTTTTTCATTGTCTGTGACAGTGTTTTCAAATCCAGATGTTCTGGGTGGAAATGAACCAACATATACAGCAAATATTAAATATCCAAATACCTTTGGATCCCAAACTTTTTATATTGAATATATGCCCCATAACTTTCAAAATAAGGAGGACACTAAAGACATTCCTAGAATTGAGCTTGCTGCTGGCTAAAAGGGTTATTGCCTTAACATGGAAGGAGGTGAACAGGCCAACTACAGGCAGGTGCCTTTATGAGATGACTACAACTCTGACCTTGGAAAAGATTACCTACTCTATTAAGAACAGACAATCAACATTTGACAGTATATGGGGTCCCTTTATTCAGTATTTAGAAAGAACTGACCTGACCCATGTCATTCAATCACCTGACGTTGATTAATAAAGTGGCCATCTGCAGTTCACCTGGAGAACAGTTATGGTAATTTCTTGACTTTGGTTTTATTTAATATTACTTTAATCCAAATGTCCCAAATAACTGTATATAATTTTTGAATGTTTTAATGTGCACTTTTTTTTGTTATATCTCTTTTATTACTTTGTGTATTTATGTATGTCAAGAGGGGGTGTTGAAATGTGCGTTTGGCATGTTGTTCAACATGTGTAATGTTCAATATGTTGGAAAATAAATAAAGACATTGTTGGAAAAAAAAATATTACTCCCACCCTGGAGTGCCAAGTTTGCATCCCAGTCTTGACCAGTGCTATCTATAACTTCCTCATTCCGAGTCACTTCTGGTTTTCTGATTAACTTCCTTTAGGCATTAAATACGGATTATTAGAAGTTGTTAGGGTTAGGAACACATTCCAACTGTAACCTTCCTCCATGTTTCTTTCTGTCAATATTTACATGACCAGTAGAGGTTGCCTAATGTCAAAATGGACATACAGGTCATAACACCTGCTTGAAAAAACAGTTCTATAGGATGTTTTTTTTTATTGTAGGACAGTTTCACTTGGCAGATCTCACAGTCTGCTATTTAAGCTGTAAGCCATTTTGAAACCAAAACTCCTTGTAAATGTTGGGCCTGAATCAAACAATGCCATATCTGGGGGATTGATGCATGTTCTTTGCAGTACAGCAGTATAGTAATATAGTAGCCACACCACCACATAAAAATACTATAGATGTAAAGGTGTATAGCTGGTTAATCATTGCTTGTTCAGACTATTCAGATACTATGAGCAAAGGGTTGATGTTTGGCCCTTACAATAATCAAAAATCTTATTGTTTAAACTCTGTGTCTTTGTGTAGCTAATGGTGTCACTCAACATACCAGAGACTGTCCTTCATCAGAAAACACCAACCGGTATTATGACATATATTGTGCATTTCAATACTAAGTAACTTCTAGTGATTGTGAAAATAAGTGTGTTTAAATAGACTCTCACCTTTTTCTAACCCTAAGTATTTCAATATCCTTAAGCAAGTATTTTGGGTGCCTAACTCTAACCATTACATCAACCTTAAGAACCTAAAAACAAAAGCACTCTGAGGCAAGTGCAATATCCCCCACCTCCATTTTCTTTGACGATCCCAATACTTAATGACAGAGAGCAGTTTTCAATTTTTCAATTACTGTGGCAGAATCAAATTATGATAAGCCCATCATCCACGAATATACAACAAAGTATACAACTCATAGTTATAGGGCAGGATCCCGAGGTGAACATGTGTAGCAAGTATTGTAACCCTAGAGAGATTTACATGTTCTATAGTAAGAGATCATAGAGAGTGCCAATCTTGACCTTTGACCTATTGACCCCAAACCTGTAGTCAGAGGTTATGGTCTCAAAGTGAACCTGTGTACCAGGTTTGGTGGCCCTAGCTTTCTTTGTTGTAGAGATATACATTATAAGGCATTTTGATGTTGACCTTTGACCTTGTAATCCCAAAACTACAGTCGCACTTCAGGGTCACAGAGTGAACCTGTGTACCAAGTTTGGTGGCCCTAGCTATACTTGTTGTACAGTAATAAGGCATAAGAAATGCTAACCATGATATTTGACCTTTTGACCCCAAACCCATAGTCAGAGGTCAGAATCCCAAGGTGAACCTGTGTAGCAAATTTGGTGACCCTAGCTAGCTGACCCTAGTTTAAAAGCCATTTTGATGTTGACCTTTGACCTTATGATCCCAAAACCCTAGTCACACTTCAGGGTCACAGGGTGAGCCTGTGTATCAAGTTTGGTGACCCTAGCATTACTCACTGTACAGTAATAAGGCATAGGGAGTGTTAACCTTGACCTTTGACCCCAAACCCATATTCTGAGGTCACAATCCCAAGGTGAACCTGTATACCAGGTTTGGTGGCCCTAGCTTTACTCGTTTTATAGTAATAGTAAATGTAGCATTTACCATTTACCATAGTGCAATTGCAATGTTAACTTTGGCCTTTGACCCCTTGACCCCAAATCCATAGTTAAGTGAGGGTATAAGTCATCCAAGATGTGTATTAGATACAACTCCTGTATCGATTTGAAAAGCCTACATCATTTCTTTCAGTAGTTATTGTGTTTAGAAGATTTAGGGAAAAATTTGACCTGACCTTTGACCTCAAGGTCATCCAATGAGCGTGAAATTGCAATATGTGCATCATTAGAGTATCTCAAACCATGGTACCAAGTTTCAAAATAATCAGACCAAAACTGTAGGAGGAGTTGATTTCACAAGACAGTTACGGTCTACGAAGTGAGGTGAAACTGGAGGTCATACGTCAGGGGCTACAATTTCTGCAGAAATCATCCGATTAGAACCAAATTGCAATATGCACATTCTCAGTGTAAATCAAACAATGGTACCAAGATTCCAAACAATTGGACCAAAACTGTAGGAGGAATTGATTTCACAAAAATGGGATAGACGGACGGAGGGACAGATGGATGGACTGAACCATAACATAATCCCCCGCCGGTCGAAGCCCAAAGGACCCCTTTGGGTGAAGACCGAAGGGGGATAAAAATGTGTATACAATGCATAAAGGAAGTTAATCCTAAACCAGAATGTGATTTATGTATCCTATGCTTTGAAATGGGGAATGACAATGCTGAATCTTGAAAAGATCATTAAAAATATTAAATCATGCAGGCTTTTCAACAATAATGAAAAAATTTGGGTCTGAATGTGATATTTTGAATGCATCTGGTTGTATGAAAATGGCAATAACTTAATGCAAGTAGATATTGAAGTGAATGAATATGAAAGTTGAAGTTATTAAAGAGAATCATGTCTGGCAATAGACTGGTGAAACGAAGTTTGATATGATGTGAATAAAAGGATTTTATGTTCAAGAGAAAATTACCTAAAAAGTGTCTGTTTCATATTATTTGCAGTTGATCATTGCAGTGATTTTTTTTTCCCAGAAGAAAAGCTTATAACTATGCCATAAGCCCACAATGAAAAGACTGAAAGTCAGAAATGTCTTCCCATCATGGATTATTCTTCTCATACCCTTTCAATATATTATACTCATGTGAAAATGATTTGAAAAGTCTTGGCTTTTGAAAAGGATCGTCTTTCAAGCAGAGAGCCTTGGTGTATCAAATCGGTCTTCATGGCAGGAGACAGTATGGGATTTTTTTTTTTTTAGGGGTAGGCCCTATTGGGATTGCCATTTCTTTTGATATCATGTCATGCAATGGCATTTCAGGGGGTGGGAGATATATTCCTTTGTAGAAGACAGCTCAGGCAGGCAATGACAAAGGCAGCTCCAATCAAACCAGACACATAATTAAAAGTTCTGAAAGGACCCAAATTGGCAAGGTCAACTGAAAAACAATGGCAAATGGAGCACGTTCATGAAGACATGGGCACAGCATTAACACCTGAAAAAAATCTACAAGCTGTGCATTTGTCTGCGATGACATTGGAGTAGTTGTACTCACTTCAGATCAAATATGCTGAAATGTTGCTTTAGCTGTGCTATGACTGGACTCGGTATAACTCTGTGGCTGTGACAGCAAATTAGTCTTTGAGCCCTTTCTCAAATAGATTTTCTGCGTGCTGATGTATGCGGGAACTACATATTTGCATACAATTGTTAGTCAGCTTTTTGTCTGCAGTGCCCTAAATACAACTCAAAACAGAAGAAGCAATAATTATGCAAACAGATGCTGAAAATATTCATAATCATAGAATAGAATGCTTTTATGCAATGCAGATGATAAAAGGTATAGTATAGTATAGTACAGTACAGTACAGTATAGTAGTGTTTTTGAATCGTCTTTGAGCCAAGGAACCCTTTTTGCATTGAAAAAAAAATCTCAGGGAACCCCACCAATCAAAAATGTTATAAAATGGCACATTGCAGCCTATTACAGCACATGTAATGACAATGTAGTCTTGTAATTAGTTTATACTCACTCAGTGTGAAACTTGGGCCAATTTAGATGAACACAAAGCTGATATCCTGGCAGGAACATGTCAAGGTTGGCATCTTCCAGATGTCTTTGCCAGAGGTGTACCTTCGAACAGAATCCATTTATCTTGTCTGTGCTTGTGAGCAGGTTTTCATCTTTGCCTTGCATTCATGTGTTCAGTTCTTTCAGATGCTGAAATATATCTTCCAGGTATGCCAGCTTTGTACACCACTCATTACTTGCAAGCAGTTTTGCATCATCACACTTCTCAACAGTCAAAAACACTTAGTTTCTCTCGGAGCTCATGCACCAGGACCAGCACTTTGCCATGCAACAACCATTGGACCTCCTTATGGAGCAATACAGTTTAATGCTCCACTCCCATTTCCTCACATAAAGATGCAATTATGTGGCTTTTCAGAAGTCTTGTCTTTACAGAGTTTACCATCTGCACAACATCACCCAAGACAGGTGTTAGGTCTGCTGGAAAAGGCAAGGAGTGCTTCGTGATGCAAAAAACAGTGTGTAACAACATCTGACTGTCTCTCTCTTACTCTGCTACTGAAGCCTTTGGTGCACCTGACGATGACAGCCACTCTATTAGTACAGGACCCAGTTCAGAGTCTGAGTCTTTCCTCTTCAAATATTTATCCATTGCTGTTTTTCATCTAGTCACCGCGATCTCTAGCACATCTTAGCAAGGGCATTAACCTCCATAAAACACATGAACAAGAAGAGGAAGAAGTAGTAGTAGAAGACGGTAGCCATGATTGGATTCTACTGCCACCTTCTGACATGGAAGAGCCACTACAGCTACTCATGTAGCACAATGACAAACTAGAAAAGCACTCGGAGAGCGCAGACCTCTGCCAAGCGCTACAGTTCCCCCCATACAGTGTTTGTGTGTACGTTTTCAGATTCCTTGACCATGAAAACATATGACTAGCAATTGTATTGACAATGATAGGATTAGTGGTTGAGTAGTTATTCGCGAAAATGACATTTTCCGTAATGGCGGCCACAGTTCCGCCCATACAGTGTTTTTGTGTACGTTTTCAGATTCCTTGACCACGAAAACATATGACTAGCAATTGGATTGACAATGACAGGATTAGTGGTTGAGTAGTTATTCGTGAAAATGACATTTTCCGTAATGGCAGCCACAGTTCCCCCCATACAGTGTTTGTGTGTACGTTTTGAGATTCCTTGGCCATGAAAACATATGACTAGCAATTTGATTGACAATGATAGGATTAGTGGTTCAGTAGTTATTCACGAAAATGGCATTTTCCGTAATGGCGGTTTTCTTCTGGACGGTGATCCGGATCATCCCCAAAATTTAATCAGTTCTTCCTTGTACCATTTCCAACAACGCCTGAAAGTTTCATCGAAATCCATCCAAGACTTTTTGAGTTATCTTGCTAACCAACAGACAAACCCCGGCAAAAATATAACCTCCTGGCGGAGGTAATTATTTGCAATTTTTTGGTGGCCAATTAAGAAGTGAAATAAGACTATTTCCTGATGACCCCTAAATGTTCTCTCAAGGACCCCTGGGGTAGCATAGTATAGTATAGTATAGCATAGTAAAACAGAATACTGACTAGCGTGGTATAGTAAATTTATATTTATTTTAAAGTGCTCAAGTTAATAAGGAGCTGACCGTGGTGCTGAACGTGTCCTTGCCTTGTTTATGTTTTCTCTTATTCCTTATAGTGTCAACTAACAATCAACTGGATATCAAGAGGATATCAAGGTCCTAACACAGATTATATTCATTTCATCTGAACTCCACTGACAGCGCTGTTGTGAATGACAATGAAACCTTTATGATTTTATCAGTCTTGCAGGAAAAGTGATTGATAGCCACAGCTCAGCTAGCTGCAGTCTTAAATATACAGTACATGGCTACAGTGTACACTGACTAAATATACATTTTGGTAGATTAAGTGTATTTGTAGCACTTTTACTCAAGATAAAATGCTTTCTTCCACCACCATTCCTGTGCTTTAAGGAGAACAAGTTTGCTGCAGTTTTCTGTTAGTGTGAATCTGCTGCACCTCAAATTATATGCTGACAAAAGGTTTTCTACTCTGCTGGTATGTCCACAGGCAGCATTTTGTACCATGTCTGTGTTCACCTTAAAATTATTCTCCTTGCTTTGTGTATTTTTTGTCATGTTTCAGTCATGCACATCACAGCAAAAATAACACAGCAGGAGCAGTGGAACTCTCACTGTGTGCAACATCTGACATATAATCAAGCGACTCATAATATATTCAGTTGATTTAAAGTTATACTGGCAAACATGCAATCACAGCAAACAGGATTGATAAAAGCTTTAAAAAAATTAGTCTCTGTACTCAACGTTTGATAATCATTTGTCTTTAATTCACCATCACAATCATTCTCTAAGTAATTATCTTCCTGTTTGTTTTTAAGAACAGATGTTCTGTTTTGAGCATTTAAATTGGTGCATTTAACTAAACATTTATATGATCAATATTATTTGAGTTGTTGGTGATACATTTTCCATGTACCAAAAGCCAGTTTAGGAAGCTTGGGATCAGTCCGCCAAGGTCTCCGCCTTTAACCGCCACCTGATCCACAAGCGCCGGACCCCCATGATCCCTTCTGCAGGTGGTGAGCCCACTGGAGAGTGGGCCCATATAATTCCTTCGGGCTGAGCCCGGCCGGATCCCATGGGCGAAAACCCGGCCACCAGACGCTAGCCATCGAGCCCCTCCCCCAGGCCTGGCTCCAAGGTGGGGCCCCGGTAACCCCATGTTGGACGGGGTACACTGAATCCTTGTTCTGGTATTCATCATTAGAGTCTGTTGGATGGTGGGGTGGAATCAGGGTGGTGGTTCTGTTGGAACCAGGGTGGTGGTTCCTCTCTTCAAAAAAGGGGACCGGATGAGGCGGATGATAAAATAAGGCAGCGTTGGTGAAGGTTTTAAGCAGAGTTTATTAAATCATACCGCCTTCATGAGCTCCGCTCCCGGCGCCGTGCATATGCGCCGGGAGCGAGCCCAGAGGCTCTCTGAGGAGGAGACACAAAGTGCATGTGTCCAGCAGCAGTTGAAGAGTGAGAGAATGAGCCTGGATTACAGTGCAGTATATATAACCAACTACAACAATACATAAAAGAGCATTCCCCAGCAGTGGGTATGATCAAAGAGATTGCAGAACAGGCATGAGACATTTGCATTTGAGAGACATACATCACAATAGGCAGATTGCTGGCCTCTGCTCCAGCTGCAAGACAAAGAGGTTACAAGGCACATCTACATATTGATCTCAGTCTCTAGGTCACAGTAAGGACAGGACGCATGAACACAATGCATGAAAGGCACATTAACATCACAGTGGTGAGCCAGAAGAAGCGGGGCTGCCTGTAGACATTAATACACACATTTCACTGTTCTGTTAATTGCTCTAGCCGAGCGCTGTGTCTGTCCAGTCTGTTGTGGGGGTTACACCAAACCGCCACACCGGAGGGTGTGCTCCAACTTTAGAGGGATCACACTCCTCAGCCTCCCTGGGAAGGTCTATGCCAAGGTACTGGAGAGGAGAGTCTGGCTGTTGGTTGAACCTCGGATTCAGGAGGAGCAATGTGGTTTTCGTCCTGATCATGGCACATCGGACCAGCTCTTTACCCTCTCGAGAATCCTCGAGGGTTCGTGGGAGTTTGCCCAACCAGTTTACATGTGTTTTGTGGACTTGGAGAAGGCATTTGACTCCGTCCCTTGTGATTTTTTGTGGGGGGGGGGGGGGGGTTGCTTCGGGAGTATGGGGTATCGGGCTTGTTGTTACGAGCTATTCGGTCTCAGTACGACCGTTGTGAGAGTTTGGTTCGTATTGCCAACACTCGATTGGACTCATTCCCAGTGAGAGTTGGACTCCGCCAGGGCTGCCCTTTGTCACCGATCCTGTTCATAATTTTTATGGACAGGATTTCTAGGCGCAGCCAGGGAACGGAGGGTGTCATGCTTGGTGACCACAGGATCCCATCTCTGTTGTTTGCAGATGATGTTGTCCTGCTGGCTTCATCCAGCAATGACTTACAGTTCTTGCTGGGATGGTTTGCCGCTGAATGTGAAGCAGCTGGGATGAGAATCAGTATCTCCAAGTCCGAGTCCATGGTCCTCAGCCGGAAAAAGGTGGATTGTCCTCTCTGGGTTGGGGACAGGCTCCTGCCCCAAGTGGAGGAGTTTAAGTATCTTGGGGTCTTATTCACGAGTGAGGGGAGAATGGAGCAAGAGATTGACAGGCGGATCGGAGCGGCACCTGCAGTGATGCCGACGTTGAACCGGTCTGTTGTGGTGAAGAGGGAGCTTAGTTCTAAGGCAAAGCTGTCGATTTACCAGTCAATCCACGCTCCTACCCTCACCTACGGTCACGAGCTTTGAGTAATGACTGAAAGAACGAGATCACGGATACAAGCAGCTGAAATGAGCTTTCTCCATAGGATTGCTGGACTCACCCTCAGAGATAGGATGAGGAGCTCAGTCATCCTGGAGAGGCTCAGAGTAGAACCGCTGCTCCTCCACATTGAAAGGAGCCAATAGAGGTGGTATGGGCATCTGTACAGGATGCCTCCTGGACGCCTCCCACTTCAGGTGTTTCTGGCACATCCCTCTGGGAGGAGACCCTGGGGCAGACCCAGGACTCGCTGGAGAGACTATGTCCCCCAGCTGGTCTGGGAACGCCTTGGTATCCTCTCTGAAGAGCTGGAGCAGGTGGCTGGGGAGAGGGAAGTTTGGACTTCTCTGCTTGAACTGCTGCCTCCGCAACCCGGACCTCCAGAAAAGCGGTAGAAGATGGATGGATGGAAGGTAATACATTTTATCTAGTGCTAGTAGACCAGGAATTGTTTAGCCTGCTGGCATCTCAGATCAAAATGTAGACATCTGTTTAAGATAAACAGACTACAAGACTATTTATTTTTACCTCTGTGAGGGAGGTAATATAATCGGGGAGGTTTGTCTGTCTGTCTGTTAGCAGGATTACACAAAAAGATTGGGATGAAATTTTCACCAGAGGTGGTCCTTGGCCTAGAGAGGAACCCATAGCATTTTGGTGCTGATCTGAGAATGCATACCTCCACCAAGGCTCTTATCTTCTCACAGTGTGTTCACAAGAATCCTCCAAAACTAGTGGACAGACTTTGATGCAATTTTCATCAGAACTGGCTCGTGGCTTACACACAAACCCATTACATTTTGGAGGTGATCTATGAGGGACGGAAGGGGCCTTGGCAGAAGTATGCACTCTCTGCGTGCTTTTCTAGTTTATTTATTTATTTAACCTTTATTTCCATAGTTCCATAGAGAGGCAACCTCTCTTTTTCAAGGGCACGCTGTTCACACTCACAGTTACACATTCATACCTGGAAGCTGCCCAGGGGTTATGGGCCTTGCTCAAGGGCACCATGGGGTTAATGAGGGTGGAGCAAACACTGTTACACTATCTGTCCCACCAAGATCTGACCCTGCTGGTCCAGGGATTGAACCAGCAACCCCCTGCTCACCAGTCCACATCCCTAACCATTAGGCCACCACTGCCTATGAACAGAATTCAAAAGTTTGTTACTGAATATGGACAGGAGTCTGAATCAGAGATTTTTGCTGCTTTGTAATCACAAGTGTGAAGGAAAATGACAGAATAATTTTAAAAAATGTTTCCCAGTGTGAATGATGGTAGATAATAAAGATGTGTCTGCAGTTTATAATTAGAACCATTAACACAATTAGAGTAATGATGGGAGAACAGCTATGTCTGTTATTATTTACAACAGATTCTGAAACAGGAATGCATTGAACAGTTGGCACCAAAGAAATATATGGCAACTTTTGAAAGAAAATATATGTATTTGAACAAATTCAACTTTTGAAGTCCCTTTATTTAATGTAAATACTTAAAGTTTATCCATGACTGAGAAGAAATCAGCTTAGTGCCCATTCCTGTTCAGTTATTTAACACACCGTAATGCAGTTGATTAAAAAAAACACATAATTTAGGAGAGAGGGCTGGTAATGTTCCATATTAATCTATTACCAAAATGACAAGGATAGACCCACTAGTGAATTGAATCTGTGACTGTGTTTCCAAAGTCAACAAATCTATGTGGACTGTGCATCAGCAGGGTCCACATGGCATGACTGCAACATTCCAGCAAAGTGACCCAAACACCCATGCATGTCTTCCATTTTATTTATTTTTTCTGTAACAAAAATTGACACATTTCTTGTTCATTTATTTAATTTTAATCTAATTTTTCATTCTGAAAAAATTATACTTAACCATTTTTCTTCCTACTTTTCTTAACATCTCTGACAGTCGAGTTTCTCTCACTCAAAGCCCTCGCGTGACCAGTGTTGGGCAAGTTACTAAAAATTAGTAACTAATTACAGTTACTAGTTTCTTCTTTTCAAAAGTAATTGAGTTACTTTACCAAATTACCGCATGATTCAAGTAATTAGTTACTTGGAAAAGTAACTTTCACGTTACTTTTAAATGCATACTTAAATTATCTTGTGCATATAGCAAGATAATTTAATTAATGGATTACATTATGGGCTTATTAATGGCAGGCTGACAGTTTTTAATGTTGATGTTGCTGCACATATGTCTGTGTGGGACATAAAGTAGAGTTGCATACTTTTCAAAAAAGCTTGGAGTGAGATTTAGAGGGAATTGTGCAAAGGGGAGACTGGAGCATAGGGGTGGAGTGCGTGCAGGTGCACAATACAGTTATTTTTTGTCACGTTCTGAGCGCGGGGGGACCCCACCAAGCTCAGGTTATCTGCCTTTTTTTTTTTTACATATTTTGTACTGTGTTGTCATTTTGACTTGTATGATTATTTCACGTTTACATTTGTTATAGTTTGTCTATTGTATTTTTGAGGTTGCCTGTTCCGATTTCTGCCATATATTTATGTTTGTTTTCTGTTGTGTTTTCTCTCTCTCGGGGTTGACAGCTGTCAGTGGCTTTCTGGGGGGTTTCGCTCTCCGTGGGCGTGGCCCTGTCAGCTGTCAGCCCTGATTGCTTCATCCTCTCATCATTTTCAGCTGGCCTAAATTGTCTCTTTGTTTTCTCCTACCCGCTCAGGTTTACCACACCTGTAATCAATCACCTTATTTTGTGTTTAGCCTTATTTAAGGGGCTGTGCACCATTGTCGGGCGCAGCACCCTACTACCAACTATCAACGATCTACCTTCGCCTACACGTGTGTTTATTTTGTCTTTGTGTCATTCTCCTAGCGTGCGCTCCACGTCTTGTGTTCCCAGGTGAAGCCGGCATCTCCCCTCGCCTTAGTCTCCGCTATTTTGGCTTCACCTCTGCCTCCGTTTTCTACCAGCCTTTGGTTTTGTATGGTTTGTCCTTTTGTACATTTTTTCTCTAATAAAATTTGCAAACTCACAGCCGGCACGTGGTGCCTTTTATCCTGCCCTGAAGGGCGATTATGACATTTTTTTTCAAGGCATACACTTCTTTACCTCAGAATAAGGTTCTGAACATGTTCAGTCTGTTTTATCCTGCCTAGAGAGTACTTACTGCAGGAAAAATCGTAAGAAAATCAACACGATATTGCCAGTAATTTCCTCATTTTTGATTTTGATTTTGTATACTTTATTGATCCCCAGAGGGGAAATTGATGGCATCCACGGTACGGCACTATCCCTTTACCATTCACACACACATTCACACCTAGGGCCACTTTAGAGTCTCCAGTTAACCTAACCTGCATGTTTTTCACCTGTGGGAGGAAAATGGAGAAATCCCGGAGTAAACCCACGCAGATACGGGGAGAACATGCAAACTCCACACAGATCACTGTTGGTCAGGGGCTGGGATCGAACCAGGGATCCCATGGCCAAGGGTGAGTTGCTGTGCTGGCGCAGTGCTAACCACTGCACCACCGCACTGCAGTGAGAAATAGAGTTCGTGGAGTGAGCAAGAGGGCTAAAGAGTGAGAGTTGACAATACTGCATAAAGCTGTTAATTTTACCTTTGTTATGGATTAATCCAATGTGCAGTGATCCAAAGAAAATATTATCCACATTCCAAATGTCTGCTGTGACAGAGACATGATCCAGTACCTCGAATGCCTTTTGGAGATCAAAATCCATTTTTAAATATGTCTTTTAACTTCAGTGGATCATAGTCCAGCTGTCTGATGGAAAGTCACTGTTTATATCACGTCTTCAGTCTGTAACAACATATCTGGCAATTAGTCAGTTTAATTCTTGCGAGGTCACAAACTGTCCAGATTCATACCTGTGCTTGAAATCCACCCGTGGGTGTTCAGATAAAAGTATTTCCACTTTACATCCTGCTGTGGGTGTTGAGATGCAGTAGATCCACTAACACAATGTTAGTTTTTAGCATAGCTGCACACGTGGACAAAATTGTTGGTACCCCTCTATTAATGAAAGAAAAATCCACAATGGTCACAGAAATAACTTGAATCTGACAAAAGTGGTAATAAATAAAAAGTCTATGACAATTAACCAATGAAAATCAGACAATGCTTTTGAATTGTGGTTCAACAGAATTATTTTAAAAAACAAACTCATGAAACAGGCCTGGACAAAAATGATGGTACCTTTAACTTAATATTTTGTTGCACAACCTTTTGAGGCAATCACTCCAATCAAAAGATTTCTGTAACTGTCAATGAGACTTCTGCACCTCTCAGCAGGTATTTTGGCCCACTCCTCATGAGCAAACTGCTCCAGTTGTCTCAGGTTTGAAGGGTGCCTTCTCCAGACGGCATGTTTCAGCTCCTTCCACAAATGTTCAATAGGATTTAGATCAGAGCTCATAGAAGGCCACTTTAGAATAGTCCAATGTTTGGCTCTTAGCCATTCTTGGGTGTTTTTAGCTGTGTGTTTTGGGTCATTATCCTGTTGCAAGACCCATAACCTGTGACTGAGACCAAGTTGTCTGACACTGGGCAGCACATTTCTCTCTAGAATACCTTGATAGTCGTGAGATTTCATTGTACCCTGCACAGATTCAAGACACCCTGTGCCAGATGCAGCAAAGTAGCCCCAGAACATAACAGAACCTCCTCCATGTTTCACAGTAGGGACAGTGTTCTTTTCTTGGTATGCTTCATTTTTGCGTCTGTGAACATAGAGCTGATATGCCTTGCCAAAAAGTTCCAGTTTTGCCTCGACTGTCCATAGGACATTCTCCCAGAAGCTTTGTGGCTTGTCAACATGCAGTTTGGCAAATTCCAGTCTGGCTTTTTTATGATTTGTTTTCAACAGTGGTGTCCTCCTTGGTCATCTCCCATGAAGTCCACTTTGGCTCAAACGACGGATGGTGCGATCTGACACTGATGTACCTTGACCTCGGAGTTCACCATGAATGTGTTTAGAGGTTGTTCTGGGCTCTTTTGTTACCATTCGTATTATCCGTCTCCTCCTGCGGCCATGTCCAGGGAGGTTGGCTACAGTCCTGTGGATCTTAAATTTCTGAATAATATGTGCAACTGTAGTCACAGGAACATCAAGCTGCTTGGAGATGGTCTTATAGTCTTTACCTTTAACATGCTTGTCTATAATTTTCTTTCTAATCTCCTGAGACAACTCTCTCCTTTGTTTCTCCTGGTCCATGTTTAGTGTGGTACACACCATGTCACCAAACAGCACAGTGACTACTTGTCACCCTTTAAATAGGCCGACTGACTGATTACAAGTTTGTAGACACCTTTGATGTTAATTAGAGGACACATCTTGGTTGAACATGTCCCTATGGTCACATTATTTTTAATCTTTTCTAGGGGTACCATTGTTTTTGTCCAGGCCTGTTTCATGAGTTTGTTTTTTAAAGTAATTCTGTTGAACCACAATTCAAAAGCATTGTCTGATTTTCACTGGTTAATTTTCATAGAATTTTTATTTATTACCACTTTTGTCAGATTCAAGTTATTTCTGTGACCATTGTGGGTTTTTCTTTCACTAACAGAGGGGTACCAACAATTTTGTCCACGGCTGTAGCCGTTACTTCACACTAGCTTTGTCTAAGCTTGTTGTTGTTTTCAGGCGCTTCTGAAGATTGCAGTAGGACTCAACTGGCACTTAGCTTGCAACCACCAATATGCTTCTGTCCTTAACCGCAACAAAGGAAAAATAATGTATTTCCACAAAAACAAAGTAGCTTCATCTTTTCCTCCACTCAGTAATGAAGACTCGGGTTTTTGCAACAGGTCACGTCAACTGACAGCTACGTCTCAGCTATGGTAGGATCAGTTTGTATATTAATTTATTTGCACTAAAAATATCTATTCATATTAGCAAAACGACTAATGCATCTGATCAAATTTCAGTAACTGTAACGCATTACTGAATTTTTAAACAGTAATTTCATTACTGCAAAAGTAGTGGTGTTATAGTAACATATATATTTCAATGTTTGTTTATACAGTGCATTCGGAAAGTATTCACAGCGCATCACTTTTTCCACATTTTGCTATGTTACAGCCTTATTCCAAAAGGGATTAAATTCATTTTTCCCTCAAAATTATACACACAATACCCCATAATGATAATGTGAAAAAGTTGTTTTTTTTTAATTTTTGCAAATTTATTAAAAATAAAAAACTAAGAAATAAGTAAGTAAGTAAGATAAGCCTTTATTAGTCCCACAATGGGGAAATTCCAGGATTGCAACAGCACAGGGACAGCAACACTCAGAGCAACAATCAAAAAGACAAGAAAAACAAGTCACATCAACAAATAACATGTACATTAGTATTCACAGCCTTTGCTCAATACTTTGTTGATGCACCTTTGGCAGCAATTACAGCCTCAAGTCTTTTTGAATATGATGCCACAAGCTTGGTACACCTATCTTTGGGAAGTTTCACCCATTCCTCTTTGCAGCACCTCTCAAGCTCCATCAGGTTGGATGGAAAGCGTTGGTGCACAGCCATTTTCAGATCTCTCCAGAGATGTTCAATTGGATTAAAGTCTGGGCTCTGGCTGGGCCACTCAAGGACATTCACAGAGTTGTCTTGAAGCCACTCCTTTGATATCTTCAAAGGATACCTTCTTCTTCCGGCTTTCAGAGAGAGCAGTCGCATTTTCACTCCTCTCCTCCTCTCGCCTCCCTGATGATCTGATCCCAGCTTGCTGCTTGTCTGTGTCTGTGTCTCGCTCCTTCTCGCTGATCTCAATCCAAACGGAAAAAATGGAATTTCAGGCTTTAATGCAATTGACACCACCTTTTCAACAGGAAATCGGGCCCGGGGGAGCCCAAATGTGTGACTCATAATTAATTGGAACTCATGTGTCTGTGTGATTCGACTGAAGATGCAGAAGACATCTGTTTGGATATGATCGCAGGATTCTACTGTTTGGCTCCGGAGTTTCCTAGTGTATCGGAAATTAATAAAGTTGGAAGAGCTGGTCAAAATGCGGATCCCGGCGAAGCTCCTTCAACAATTCGACCAGCGATTTAAGCCTGTGAATTGAATTGAATTATTTGTGATGTACAGAATCGCATGAGAGTGGAAATTACTATGCTCCAAGTGACTGTGCTCATCTGGCCTTGATTCGACGTCCTTGGGAACTCGTTCCTCCAGGTGCAGAGATTGTGCTGGAAGGTGTTTTGGCTTCTCTTTAACCCAAACAATAACAACAATTGCTGTTGTTCAGCAAACCGGACTCTTCAAGGACAGCGCTATCATGTGTCTAATATAGAACTTTGCCATCTGGCATGCACGAAGAGAGAAAGACTCTGGGACATGCTTATCTGTGTTTTGAATACATGATCATAACAACCATCCGTTGCCAGGAGGCGCCCCTTTGTTGTACAATAGCAACTGATACATTCAACACTGCACTCACACTGATTATTATTACATGCTGACTACATACACTGGTCTCTCTTTGCTCCTTTGTATTGTGTGATCTGTATTAGTCTGCTAATTGTGCTTAGAGGGTTTTTTTCTATGTAATCACAATTTAGATTATCTATGTAATCTTTATTTTGATTAACTATGTTTTTTTCTCTCTGCCCATTGTGTCATTCCCTCCCCCATTCCCCCCCTCTTTACCCTCCACTGATGACAGGCGCCTTCAGGCTGCCGCGGCCCTGGATGCGCTTCTGCGCACCCAAGGTCAAGTCAAATTCCTCGTATGTTTATTTTGTAAACATGCTTGGCAATAAAGTGATTCTGATTCTGATTCTTGGCTGTGTGCTTTGGGTCGTTTTCCTGCTGAAAGATGAACCATCGCCCCAGTCTGAGGTCAAGAGTGCTCTGGAGCAGGTTTTCATCCAGGATGTCTCTGTACATTGCTGGAGTCATCTTTCCCTCTATCCTGACTAGTCTCCCAGTTCCTGCCACTGAAAAACATCCTCACAGCATGATGCTGCTACCAACATTCCCATGGTTATGAACAGTGCCTGGTTTCCTCCAAATATGACGCCTGGCATTCATGCCAAAGAGTTCAATCTTTGTCTCATCAGAGCAGAGAATTTTGTTTCTCATGGTCTGAGAGTCCTTCAGGTGCCTTTTGGTAAACTCCAGGTGGGCTGCCATGTGCCTTTTACTAAGGAGTGGCTTCCATCTGGCCACTCTACCATACAGGCTTGATTAGTGGATGCTGTAGAGATGGTCGTCCTTCTGGAAGGTTCTCCTCTCTTCACAGAGCAATGCTGGAGCTCTGACAGAGTGACCATCGGGTTCTTGGTCACCTCCCTGACTAAGGCCCTTCTCCCCCGATCGCTCAGTTTAGATGGCCGGGCAGCTCTAGGAAGAGTCCTGGTGGTTCCGAACTTCTACAGAAGATGGAGGTCACTGTGCTCATTGGGACCTTCAAAGCAGCAGAAATTTTTCTGTATCCTTCCCCAGATTTGTGCCTCGAGACAATCCTGTCTCGGAGGTCTACAGACAATTCCTTTAATTTCATGCTTGGTTTGTGCTCTGACATGCACTGTCAACTGTGGGACCTTATATAGACAGGTGTGTGCCTTTCCAAAGCATGTCCAATCAACTGAATTTACCACAGGTGGATTCCAATTAGTTGTAGAAACATCTCAAGGATGATCATTGGAAACAGGATGCACCTGAGCTCAATTTTGAGCTTCATGGCAAAGGCTGTGAATACTTATGTGCATGTGATTTCTTAGTTTTTTATTTTTAATAAATTTGCAAAAATCTCAAAATGTTTTTCACATTTTCATTATGGGGTATTTTATGTAGACTTGGAATAAGGCTGTAACATAAAATGTGGAAAAAGTGAAGTGCTGTGAATACTTCCCAGATGCACTGTATGTCAGAGTCACCTGTTTGCTGAATAATTAAAAAATAAATTAGATTTAACACACCGAGACGGTTTGGGTTGACTTTGCATTGTATTGTGAGGAGAACACTATCCCTCCTACTCATCTGGCTCAAACTCGTTAAGATATGATTATCAAAATTTGCATATTAATTTTGACTGATCATGTTCTGTTAAGTCAGTGGCACCAACTGATAAGAGAAGTGAGGGCATGTGTATCCAATACAGTGTGACTGGTGGAGAAAAAAAAAAATCTGTGAATACAGCTCAGATTATTCTGCTGGCTATAGTATTGTAATTAAAACTGTACTTCCTGTACTCCTCTCTCTGAAATGCAGAAAAGGATTGTTTGTCCTATTTAGCCCGTGAATTTTCCCTGTGGCTTCGTTGTTTCTGTGGTTGACTCCATGCCACATTGTTCATGAGGCACCAGTTCATTACAAGATTCAAGATTCAGATAATAAATAAAGTTATCAGAGGTTGAGCTTATTTTTGAAAATAAGCAAGACTACCTTTATGCAAACTGACAGTGCAACCTACAGGGTTAAGCTTTTGCATTTTCAGGACACACATTTCCATTTAAGTGGTGAAATATACACAATAGTTTGCAATATCAGTTAAAGGTTTAGGTCCCAGGGTTGAGAAAGAATGTCTAATGGTGAGACCTCCAAATATCATTTAGCGTGGGCAATCAAGGACGCTAGCTGTTAGGGCTGGGAACGATCCCTAATTTCCAGAATCGATTCGATTCCGATTCTTGAGATTCTGAATCGATTCGATTCAATTCCGATTCAATCCCGATTCGATCTGGGGAGTTACCATTTTTAATAGCCATTTTACTTCCCATGAAACAAAAATCTTCGAGACCTAATGCTGCAGATTGTACCAAGAATCTTCTAACTTTGTTAATTCATAAATTATCACATATAGAACTGACCCAAAATCAGTTACAATAATGCACTTTTTATTATTTAACTTATCATTTCATAAAGTGCTCACAGGTGCTTTCTTTAGTGCAAAGGGTGTGTCGTGTCAAGTTAACCACCCAGAGTAAGTAAACAAATTCAATGCATGAACCATGCATTCATAATCTCATTGTATTTCAGTCCCTCCAGGATTTTGTCAGCTGTTTTTGTGATTGTTGTGGCCCAAAAAGCCTGGATTTGTGGGAGCTTTTCCAAAAAGTTATGGCACTTTTAGAGTTTTTTTGCACTCAAAGTTGTGTGAGGAAGTACAGATTTTAAAGCAGCTGCTTTTTCCATAGTTTACAGTGATGCTGTTCTATGTAACACCACAAGAAAAGTACAGGATTGCCAAAAATTTCTTGTTAAACAGTGATTTATTTAGAATTAAATGCTCAGTAAAATTGTAAAAAAAAAAAAAAGACCAATATTGTGTTCTTGCTGAGAACTTTAAAAAAAGAAATAAAAGAATTTGTCATTCCAACAACTAAATTGCATTGAATGCATGTTAGTGTGGAGAAAGTGATGGCAGCACCTCCTTGAATCTTGAAGGTCTTCTTCTGTGCTGAAATCCACATGAAGCAGGGATGCTCCTCCACTGACAACCTCTGACCTTCAGAAGGTCTCATTGAGAATGAAGCTTCCAGTCTTCACACATCTGAAGGCAGATAAAAAGAATAGATTTCACAGTAAAATTAACATTCATATTTTTAGATCCCCACACCACAGTAGGGTTTAATAATTTAGGGTTTTTTTTAATATTTTAACTACAAATTAACTTTCAATGTTGGAAAAGGGTTTCAGTTCATTTCCTGAGAAGGTTTGTTCATTTCAATTTAGTTCTACTGAGTAACAATAGCTTGTTGTACTGCAGCCTTTATTAATTTTATTGTGATTTATTCTCTTCACATCGCTTAAGTGGCAGAAGTCCATAATCTCATAAAATATACCTTAATTCTGCATTTATTCACAGCGCTTAACCAGCAGTTCTCTCTGTGTCCATAGTTTGTAAAAGAAACCACCATCATGCCAGATAAATTATTAATTGACGACATAAACGTTAAAACAAACAAATATTATACTTACAGTCTCAGCAGCTCCAAGTCTCCCTCTGCTTCACGGGTTTCAGTCTCCGCATTTTCCCTTTATCAGTCGTCAACTTGATGTTCCAACACAGCGCTGCACGGAGTAAAAGTCCGTTTATCCCCGCTTTATGAAAAATATTCAGAAGCTGTTGAGGACAGTCTTTACGGTGACTTTTGCTGCTAAATTAAGAGACGCACGTTATTAACTCCACGTCATGTAAACACAAAAGACGTGTGCACGCGCCGCAGGGAACACAGAAGTTTTATTTATGAAAAATATTCAGAAGCTGTTGAGGACAATCTTTACGGTGACTTTTGTTGCTAAATTAAGAGACGCACGTTAATATCGCCGCTCGTGTAAACACGAAAGAGCACACGCGGCAGGAAACTCTTGCCGGATGAGAACCGTTTTAACACCACAGAAGAAGAACTAGCATATCCGTTAGCTTGCTAGCTCCGTTAGCGCATCAGTTGTTTATGGTTCTCGGCCGTTGTTCCTGGCTGACTGACCCGGTTTCGACCCGATTATACTCAGCAGACGTTCACAAACGTAAAAATATTATATTAACATATTAATATTAAAAGATCGATCCGCGGATTTTGTGGATCGATATCGGCTCAGTCAAACATGTATCGATACATATCGATATATTGATCTTTTGAACCCACCCCTACTAGCTGTATCTTTTTGACTATCTGGCTCACCATCACTAGCTATGTATTTTCTCCTCTCTCAGTCTTCTCATGTTGTGCAAATATATGTCTGTCCACATTGTCAAAGAAAAGTGCACTGTGTTTTTTGCCAGAGTAACAGTGCTATTTACACCTTGCTTTGAAATGTATATTTTGTGACTGGATTCAAATTGGAAAGCACTTGACCACACAGAGGCTAATTAGTTAGCTTTTAGCATGTGGTCCAGAATAGCTAATGGCGCAGAATGTGGAGTTCCCTTTTGCTACTTTATTCTACAATATTGTAGCATTCAGGGTGAATGCAACTGCAAGGGCTAATGGATAATGTTTAAATGTTAAAACAATAACCATGTTCTCCCGAGGCAAATCTACCTATTAATGCAAAGAATGCCTGTCTGTGTATGTGTCTTTTTGTTCCTCGCATATCCTTTGAACCATCTGACAGACTGACCTAAGATTGGGTACGTGTTTTCCCGAGGTTACAAGGGTGTGCATCCCTGACAATGGAGTTGTTCAGACACAAAATGCAAGTATTATCATTTAAAGATTGCCCCTCTACTGCTGGTAGCAATTGCTCTGTCTTTGGCACGGCGCACAGTGGAGACACGCATGGGGCCTGGTGCAGATTCCTCATTGTATTTGGGTCTGGGTGCTTGGGTCAGTTTGTTGGGGCATCACTTTCATGCTGTCTGGATGTATGGACTGTAGATTTATGTCCCACTTTCAAAGACAGCCTACATTTGGGCATGTAAAGACTAACTGGCCCACCGGTTTTCTACAGGAATACTTGCTTTCTACAAGCAATACACTAGTAGTTTAGAAACAAGTTAAGTTGGTATTTTACTGTGCGTTACTGTTCTGCTTATGTCAAAGTTGTTTGTATTAAGATATTTCAGTATTATGTTATTTGTATATTTGATACCGAGACTCGCACCTCGTCACATACACTGACCTCACCTGTGAGGTGTTCTTTACTGAGCAGCTCTTTGTAGAATTTGTTCACTCAGCCAAGAGCAAACCATTGTCCAAGAAGGACCTTTTCCTCTGAAATGTTGAGGTTATTTTTACTGCCTATACTAGCAAAGGTCTTCCTGCACCCAAGGGTGTCAGGTTGCACTCTGTAAGGGGTATAGCTACTTTTTGGAAATTATTCAAAGATGGAATCCTGTGAATATAAATTTCATTGTCTTACAGTTTTGTGTCAAAATTTTTTCACTTTTCCTCCTCCTTCAAACACCAAGACCTGTGAACAGGCCCACCCACATCCTACAGAGCTGATGGTGGCTAGCGCTACATTAAACTTTGTGCTAAAATGACTTACCAGTTGAAGGATATGCCCAGTTGTGTGCACGGTTACCCAGGATAATGACTGAAACTGCATCGGTCCTCAAAAACAGTTTAATGGTAAAATTAAACTTAATTTGGGTCAAGTTGTCAAAGCAGCTTCTCCAAAAATGCTAACTGGAGGCTAACTTCAGTCAGGCCAGAGACAGTTCTTAGTCCTGATTAGCTCAACACTACGGACCTGTTACAGTGACATCACCAAAATGCTCCGTCTAAATTTGCCTTTTCCCAAGGGGAGGAGCTCAACTGAAATTTCACAGAAAAAAAAACAGACATAACACATTTGAGTGATTTTGCTCTTGATGTGTCTTGTAAGTCAAAAAAAAAAAACATGTTGCAGACATGTTAACAAGAAAAAAAACCTTGATTTTTAGCAGTGTGTCACTTTAAGAGAGTTTCTATGGTTGATGTTTGGGCTGCAGCCATTTGGGAAACACTGCACACCTTTGTCTGATTTTATCCTTTGGATTGGACGGCCCCTTCAGTGGCCCACTCCGTTCTGTCCATAGGCACCTCCCTGTCCTAAGGCACAGGCATCCAATCACAGTTCCGTTGGTTGGTGTTCGGGACTTGATTGTATGTCCCATGCCGATGTTGCACTGAACGAACAGAGTGGTAAAACTTATGGTTATGCATATAATCACTGCTCCTCAAAGGAGGGAGTCAGTGCAACACACTTGCCCCCAGTCTCACACTGGGCTTGGTGAAGAGCACTGGGAAACTGAAGGGAGTGTTGTGATGACAGGGGGTTAGTGGGGCTCCGCTGCACCCATGTCATCATCTATTAGAGGTTCCTTCAATGAAGTGCAATCGCACATCCGATACTGACATAGCAAGGAGTTCCCCTCCTTAGGAGAACAGCAGTTATATGATAACCTTACACTATGTAGCTGAGTGCCACTTTTACAATTGCTTGACAATTCTAATCATGTCTCTTCTAAATATATATCCCAGCCAGCATGCCCATGTGGGCCCAACCTAAGTTTATGCTGGGCTGTCTCATGGGTCCCATGTGGGTTTGTCCACAGGTTCCTTGTTGGCCCCATCTGTGTTTACCTACATAGACTTTACCTGTTGCACAGATAAGAAGGTAATCTGTTTACCTGCTTTAAACCCATCTGGGACCCACATGGGTTTAATATGGGTGAGCAGGTTTCAGTAATACTTGTGCCATAGGCAGAATTACACAAAATGTTAAAATTTGTGAGAAAAACTGAAAATTTTAAATTTTAAAGTGACAAATTTACAAAAAAAAAAAAAAAAAATCAAGAAAAAAGTCACAAAATTTACTAGAAAAAAGGTCAAATTTATAAGAAAAATGAAAATTTAGGAGAAAAAAAATTGCAAATTTACAAGAAAAAATTGTAAAATTACTTAAAAAGAGTTACAAACATACTAGACAAATTTAGCAAATTTACAAGAAAAAAGTCACAAATTTATGAGAAAAAAGAAAATTTATCAGAAAAAAGTTGCTAATTTACAAGAAAAAATAGTGAAATTACTTTAATTTTCTAACTTACAAGAAAAATTTAGCAAATTTACAAGAAAAGTCACAAATTTATGAGGAAAATTTTAGAAAAAGTTGCCACTTAATAAAAAAGTAACAAATGTATGAGTAAATAAATTAAAAATTTCTGAGAAAAAAAGTCCCACATTTATTAGGAAAAGTTGTAAGTTTACAATAAAAAAAGAGTTGAAAATTTTTGAAAAAATTCCAAATTTACAAGAAAAATGTCACAAATTTATGAGGAAAGCAAATTTCCAAGAATATAACAAATTTACAAGGAAAAAAGTAACACACATTTATGAGGAAAAAGTTGCAAGATTACAAAAAAGTGCCAAATTTATGAGAGTTCCAAAATTACAAGAAAAAGTTAGCAAATTTTAAGTGAACAGAAAAACTAACAAATTTATGAGGAAAAAAAAGTTGCAAATTTACAAGAAAAAAATAAAAAATTTATGAGAAAAAGTTTGTCGTGCGGTGGCCCTTGCGAGCCACCATAAGACGCCACACCGTCACCAGAGAGCAGCATTAGTGTCTTTATTAGCGGTGAATTCACAACAGTACAAGCCACAGGGGCTATGACACATAGTCTACACACACAGGGAGGCGTAAGGCTAACAAGCTCACTCACGGGTCCACAGGGTAAGACAGTCACGCCACAGACGACCAATAAGACGATCAGTACGATGGTCAATGACGTTCAGTGCAACGAACCATAGACGATCCCAAATGATCAAAGACGACACTGCTGCCAGGATGCAGCCGCTGGCGCCGGTTTAAGAAGCCGGCTGCTAACGACCGCAAATGCAGAACAGCTGTTCAGGCCTTGACAGCTGAGCTGAAGCTTCCCCGAGCGCTGTCACAATAAGAGCTCGGAGACCCGGAATAATAACGCCGCTGTCAAAGCCTGACAGGAATGATGTATGGCCCAAGCGCGAATAATAATAGCGCTCGGATCATAACAAAGTTGCAAGTTTACAGTTAAAAAAGTTGCAAATTTATGAGAAAGTTTCAAATTTTCAAGAAAAATGTATCAAACTGGGGGGGGGGGGGAGTCGCAAATTTACAAAAAAAAAACTCTGAATTTATGAGAAAATAAGCTGAAAATAGGTAAACAGGGAAAATCCATTTGGGAAAACCCAGATGGAGCCAACATGGAATCCATGGACAGACCCACATGGGCCCTATAAGACAGCCCAGCTTTAACCTTTGGTGGGGCCCAACATGGACATGCTGGCTGGGATGGGACCATAAATTGTGACATGTACAGTAAATGTACTCTCACTGCTCCAAAAAACATCCAAGTCATTATAGAAAGAACCATGGTACTTTCTCTTCTCCCGTCATTCATGTAGAAATGCACAATGTGAATAAAAACTCAGAATAATGATCTAGTGAAAGAACAGCAGGGAGCTGCATGACTCCACAGCTGATTAATGAGACCGTAACAAAATTGAATTTGAATTTCAATGCTGGTCTATTGCTTAAACTGACATTAATTGCCACCTATTAGATTGGCTCCGGACCCCTGTATTTCAAAACAATCACCACCACTGAGAGATTAGACAGGGGAAGGGCGGGAGGCCAAGTGAGTGTATCATCTGACAGCTGGCGTTGTGTGGCAGGTTTCACGGTTGTAGCTCTGTGTGTGTGTGTGTGTGTGTGTGTGTGTGTGTGTGTGTGTGTGTGTGTGACAGAGAGACTACAAATAAGAAAAACAAAAACATTATTTCTCAGCCAACAGAACCCTCTACTGTCCCCTAGAGGCTACAGTGTTCAATACATGGTAATTCTCTGCTGGAACTTTCAACAACAGATTAAATTGTTGTGCAGTCTATCACCTTCCTGTAGTCATGATCATGACTGATAAGATAACTTGAGGGGCTTGGTGTACACAACCCAGAAGAGAACATATAAGGCCTCCCCCCTCCTCCACCTTAGTCTCTCTGATCACGTCACCATCTTGCTAAGGCATGCATACAGACCCAGAGTGAGAGCCATCAGACCAACGAAAAAGCAGGTACGTGTGTGGCCAGAGGGGGTCTCCGATGCTTTGAAAGACTGCTTCAGCACTCCAGACTGGGATACTTTCAAGCATGCAGCCACTCACAATGAACACACAAACATAAGAGTAGTACACTGAGGTTCTTGTAGCGTGCATAGCTAAATGCATTGATGATGTCACTCACTGCAAAACCGTCACTGTTTGTGCGAACCAGAAGCCATGGAGGACAGCAAAGGTTCACAGGCTCTTGAGGGCTCGGGATGCAGCCTTCAGGTTCGGTGACGCCGCACGACTAACAACAGCTAGGGCCAACCTGTCCCATGGCATCAAGGAAGCAAAACGACAGCACAGTAAGAAAATATCCGGACACTTCAGCAATACCAGAGATGCACAGTCTCTCTGGCATGGCATACAGACCCTCACCAACTACAAACCTTAGACCTGTGCGAGCGACATCACACTGCTTAACAACTTAAATGACTTCTTTGGCCGATTTGAAGCACAAAACAGCACATCAGCACAGAAGGCCACTCCTTCCCCAGACGAGCAGGCTATAAGTCTGGATCTGGCTAGCGTGAAGAGGACCCTTTCCAGGATCAACCCATACAAGGCAGCTGGACCAGACAACATACCAGGTCGCGTTCCGAAGGACTATGCAAAAGAGCTCATGAATGTCCTGGCAAACATCTTCAACATCTCCCTGAGTCAAGCTGTTGTCCCCACATGTTTCAAAACTGCTACCATAATACCAGTCCCAAAGAAGCCTGTCCCATCCAGCTACAATTACTGGCCCTTAGCACTGACCCCCATCATAATGAAGTGCTTCGAGCGGCTAGTCATACAGAACATCAAGTCCACCCTGCCTCTCTCCCACGACCCATCTCAGTTTGCATACAGGTCAAACAGATCCACAGAAGACGCCATCTCTGCTGCTCTCCATCCAGCCCTCAGCCACCTGGACTCAAAGAACTATGTGTGAATGTTGCTCTTGGACTTAAGCATTCAACACAATCATCCCCAGCACCTAACACAAAAACTCAGACACTTGGGACTCAAAACCTCTCTCTGTAACTGGGTGCTGGACTTTCTCACAGAGAGGCCACAGAACGTGCAGGCTGGCAGCAACACCTCCAAGACCATCACACTGAGTACAGGGGCCCCACAAGGGTGCATGCTCAGCCCGCTGTTCTTCACCCTGCTGACCCATGACTGCGTACCAGCCTACAGCACCACCACATCATCAAGTTTGTGGATGACACAACGGTGGAGGGCCTCATCACAAACAATGAAGAGGCCAACTACAGAATTGAGGTGAGTCAACTGGTCCAGTGGTGTAAAGACAATAATCTCTTCCTGAATGTAGGAAAAACCAAGGAGATTGGGGTTGACTTCAGAAGAGGGCGCACACAGCATCCCCCTCTGATCATCAATGGAGCAGCTGTGGAAAGGGTGAGCAGCACCAACTTCCTGGGGATGCACATCTCTGAGGACCTCTCCTGGTCCAACAACACCACATCACTGGCCAAGAAGGCTCACACTCATCTCTATTTTCTCCGCAAACTGAGGACAGCATGAGTCCCACGCCCCATCATGTACTCATTCTACCAGGGCACCATTGAGAGTATCCTCACTAATCAAGTCAGTGGCGGTAATGCACCTGTAAGCTGGTTGCCAACCGCCAATCAAATCTAAAAGAAGAAGAAGAAGAAGCTGCATTACTGTGTGGTACGGAAGCTGCACCGCCTCCTGCCAGAAGACTCTACAATGCACAGTGAAAACTACCAGCAAGATCATCAGTGCCCCTCTGCCCCCCCTCTCGGACATCTACCTCACCCACCTCACCCGCAGAGCCACCAACATCACAGGTGACACCTCCCACCCGTCACACTCCCTCTTGAGCCCCTGTCCTCAGGGAGAAGGTACCGGAGCCTACGGGCCCGCTCCACAAGACTGCTAAACAGCTTTGTTCACCAGGCCATCAGGACCCTGAACTCTGCCCACTCCCACCCCTGGACTGTAACACATTCATCCACAATAACTCTACCTTAGCTGTTTGCACAGAAAGACTTGGCACACCAGCAGTACCACATCTGCTGCTGTATGTCTTGCACCTTACTGCAACCTTGTGCAACCATTTGCACAAATGCCATACCTGTTGCTGTCTGTCATTGCAATACTGATCATGCGCAGACCAATCTGTCACTGTCTGCATCTCTGTTACCACACTGAACTTGCAATTTACTGCTATTACTGTTTACTGTCCAGTCGGTCAGGTCCTGGAATGGCAATACAATGCCTCTGGGCTTACTGTCCACAGACAGGTCTGTCGGGACTCAAAATAGACTCATTGTGAGACACTGTGTCCGTGCTTCTCTCAAAGAAGCACGGGCACAGTTTTTTTGAGATGCTATCAGAAACAGTCTAGGAAATTCCAAGCAGCTATTCTTCACTGTCAGTCATCTTCTCAAACCACAATCTCCTCTACCTAAAAACATCTCAGAAAAACAATGTAACAACTTCATGGTTTTCTTTAAAACAAAAACTGCTTCTATTCACTCTACCCTCACTGGTCCTGCAACCTCAACTGCTCCTCCTTCTCCCACCCCCTCAGCTGCTTTCCTGAAGTTACTCAGGAAGAGGTTGATGATATCATCAGGAGAATGAGATCTTCCACCTGTGCTCTAGACCCCTTTCCAACTATCCTGGTAAAAACATACATCTCTAATTTAAGCCCACTGATCACCGTTGTTATCAATCACTCCCTCCAATCTGGTCATGTCCCTCCTGGTCTTAAAAATGCATTAAATTGACCGTTGCTCAAAAACCCCACTATTGACCCAGACATCCTATCAAACAACAGGCCCATCTCCAATCTCCCATTTATTTCTAAAGTACTGGAGAAAGCAGTTGCTGCCGATTTACAGAATCATCTCAATTAGAACAACCTCTTTGAAAAATTTCAGTCTGGTTTCCGCTCTGCACACAGTACAGAGACAGCTCTTGCGAGAGTCACAAACGACCCCCTAATGGCAGCTGATACTGGGTCTCCTTCTCTCCTTATCCTCCTCAACCAATCTGCTGCATTTGATACAGTTGACCATATCATCCTCCTAAACCGGCTTCACCATCTCCCTGGATGCACCGACACTGCCCTCATCTGGTTCCACACATATCTCACCAATCAGACAGAATACATCTCCCTTGGACAGGTTCTATCAAACCCACATACAGTCACCTGTGGGGTCCCCCAGGGGTCAGTCCTTGGTCCCATTCTCTTCATCATCTATGTGCTCCCCCTTGGCCAAGTCATTAGGCGCCATGGAATTTCATTCCATTGTTATGCCGATGACACACAGTTGTATGTCAAAACCACTGCTGCAGCTCCATTTCCGTCGTCATCGCCATCATCTCCATCACCTCTCACCATCTGTCTGAAGGAGATAAAGGCTTGAATGGAGCACAACTTTCTTTAACTCAACAGCTCCAAAACTGAAGCAATCATGGTTGACACATGTAACAGTATATAAATTAATAATTACGATCAGGTATAAAAATTATTTAATTTATATTAATGTATTGGAACCGGAGATGAATTCTCGGTTCATATACACCGGAAAAGTTAATAACACTCGTGGGGCACCAGCTTCTATCTCTAAGAAGCAATTTAATCTTTAATTTCACTTTATACCTGTTTAATCACTCAATAAATAAACTAATAGTCAGTCTCAAAATTTCAGTGAATTCGATACTGGCGACTTGAACCAGACTCAGAATGAAATAAATTCTCAACAACTTCTCATTTTCACATATTTACCTCCGCCAGGCCGCAGGCCGCAGGAGCTTATGTTTTTGCCAGCGTTTGTCTGTCTGTTTGTCTGTCTGTTGGTTAGCAAGATAACTCAAAAAGTTTTGGACGGATTTCCATGAAACTTTCAGGCGTTGTTGGAAATGGTACAAGGAAGAACTGATTAAATTTTGGGGATGATCCGGATCACCCTCTGGATACAGGAATTTTTTAAAGGATTCTTTAACATTGTGAGATACGGCCATTTTCAACATGTGTGCAGGCGCAATGGAGGGCGCTGGTCGTCATGTCTGACAAACACGAACTCTGTGTTCTTCAAAGTTTTAGGCACAAAAGCACGCGGAAAACAGTGGTGGGCCGGGCCCGGCAGCGTGCCTGTGTTTGCGCTACGCTGCAAAAGCTGAGACGGGCAGCTGTCCAGCGCGGGATTATTTGGCAGAAATTCCCTGGGCAGCCATAGGGGCTGCGCAAAAAACAAGCTCTCTGCCGGGGAAGCTTCCAAATCCTCTTTTGCCGCGGAGCGCAACCCCAATATAAAACCCACGGCAACCTGTCTACCCAATTTGCATCCGTCAGTGAAGCCCTGAGTGCTGCTTTCAGTGATCTATGAAAACGCTCGCATAACCCATTGGCCTGTGGGTTGTACGCGGTTGTGCGATGAATTGCAACGCCCGCAGCCTGGGAGTTTGCAGATAGAGGAGATGGACACAACAGCAACACTTCAGTTTATTACCTCCGCCAAGGAGGTAATGCTTTTACTACCGAACCACTAATCCTATCATTGTGAATCCAATTGCTAGTCATATGTTTTCATGGTCAAGGAATCTGAAAACGTACACACAAACACTGTATGGGGGGGAACTGTGGCGCTTGGCAGAGGTCTGTGCTCTCCGAGTGCTTTTCTAGTTATTAAATGAAATGATTAGAAGACATTGCAATGATTTCATTAACCATAAAATTAAACTTGTAAATGATAGATTAACAATGTCAACATTTGCAGAACCAGCATTAACTGTGAAATGAATTTAGATCAGTTTGAAGTTAACAGATTATGGAAACAACGCAAATTTATGGGGAAAGTTTTACTAACTAGAAAAGCACTCGGAGAGCGCAGACCTCCGCCAAGCGCCACAATTCCCCCCATACAGTGTTTGTGTGTACGTTTTCAGATTCCTTGAGCATGTAAACATATGACTAGCAATTGGATTCACAATGATTATTTGTTTATTTGACAGGGACAGTGCAATAAACACACAATTAATCAATGACAATCAATCTGATAGTGATAGGATTAGTGGTTCAGTAGTAAAAGCATTGCCTCCTTGGCGGAGGTAATAAACTAGTGTTGCTGTTGTGTCCATCTCCTCCACTGACGGATGCAAATTGGGTAGACAGGTTGCCGTGGGTTTTATATTATATTGTAACGTGCTGCTCGACATGGCGATGTCCCACCGGGAGGTTCGAACTCACGCCTCCCGCTCCGGAGTCCCGCACTCTACCTGTGTCGCCAATAGGGTCAACCCACTTGGCAAGCCAAGTAGGGTGCTCATATTGAGTTCGCTACAATATTATTTTTTGGGGGGTTGCGCTCCGCGGCAAACGAGAATTTAGAAGCTTCGCCGGCAGAGAGCTCATTTTTGCGCAGCGCCTATGGCTGGCCGGTGAATTTCTGCCAAATGCGCAGCTCCTATGGCTGGCCGGGGAATTTCTGCCAAAGAATCCGCGGTGGACAGCTGCCCGTGTGAGGTTTTGCAGTTGCGCGCAAACACAGGCACGCTGGCGGGCCCAGGCCAGCAGTGTTTTCCGCGTCCTTTTGTGCCTAAAACGTTGAAGAACGCAGAGTTTGTGTTGCAGACACGACGACCAGCGCCCTCCATTGCGCCTGCGCACATGTTGAAAATGGCTGTATGTCACAGTGTTGAATGAAAAATGCTTTAAAAAATTCCTGTATCCAGACGGTGAACCGGATCACCCCCAAAATTTAATCAGTTCTTCCTTGTACCATTTCCAACAATGCCTGAAAGTTTCATGGAAATCCGTCCAAGATTTTTTGAGTTATCTTGCTAACCAACAGACAGACAGACAGACAGACAAACAAACACACAGACAAACCCCGGCAAAAACATAACCTCCTCCTGGCCTTTTCGGCCTGGCGGAGGTAATTATATGAAAAGTTCTGGATTACTCTTAATAGAAGTGGAATTTTAATGAAAAGAGGAGTTATGTTAATGGATCCTTAATTTTGCATTTGATCAAATATTGAATTATCCTCAAATCTCAGATATTTGATTCAGCAGATGGATAAAGAAAGTCGCTCACGTGATTCCTTGAGTGGTAGTTGAAAATGAAGATCCTCCTGTGTCACCGTCTGGAAGTTTTCGATGTGGAAAAGTGCCAAAACCCAGAATATTTGTCCAGCAAATATTTGGTTGTCACAAGATGAGATTTTGATGTGTTGATCACCTGGGCTGCGATCTGGCCCAGGGCGTCTCCTCCTCGTGGCGTGGTGATTTCTTCAGCTGTATGTAATGGCGCTGTGTCGCCTCCTTCTGCGCTGACAAACGGCTTTCCAGGGAATTCGAGAATAATTGCAAAAATCTGATCTAAATAGCAAAATTAACAGATCTTTGGACTTTGTGGAGATGAAAATAGTTTCTAGTGTGTACGTTGGTCAATATAAAAATTAAAACAAAAAAAAAAAGATTAAAACTTAAATTAAAAATGGTGGTTTTACAGAAAGTTTAACAGGAAAAAGTGATAGAAATAAATGTCTAGGATTGGAGTTTAACTCCTAATTAGAATTTGAGCTCTGAAAGAACGAATTGCTAGGCATTTAAAGAAAAAAACATTAAAATACAAAGAGGTAACAACAAAACATGATACTTCAGGCTCTGTGATCATAGAAAAAAACACGTGGGATAAGTCCCTTTGTTCTCTAGTGGTTCTCTGCTGTGTAGAGATGAAGACAATAGAAGTTAGAAGCTGAAAAAGAAAAGAGAGGTGAAAAAGGGCGTCGTTTCCTTTTTATCTCCAATCAGGTATATTTCCCAATGCAATGAAAATAGCTAAAGTAATTCCGATTTACAAGACAGGCGACAGAGGGGAACTCTCCAACTACAGACCAATTTCACTATTACCGCAATTTTCCAAGATACTTGAAAAAATATTCTTTGAGAGAATTGACAACTTCATACTGAAGAATGATTTATTGTGTGAGCAGCAATATGGGTTCAGACACAAAAGGACAACAGCATATGCCTTAATGGAATTTACAGAAAAAATATCAACAGCCATTGAAAATAAAGAGTATTCAGTTGGAGTATTCCTGGATCTTAAAAAAGCATTTGATACAGTAGATCACAATCTATTATTAAAGAAACTACAAAATTGTGGTATTAGAGGGGTAGCACTGTCCTGGTTAAGTAGTTACTTAAAGAATAGATATCAGTTTGCATGTGTTAACAGCAAAAACTCAGAGTTACTGAAGGTCACCTGTGGAGTCCCACGGGGTTCAGTTTTGGGACCATTATTATTCAATATGTATATAAATGATATATGTAAAGTTTCAGAAAAAATGGACTTAATATTGTTTGCTGATGACACTAATCTGCTATGCAGTGGAAACAATTTGGAACAACTTCTGGATACACTCGGAAAGGAATTAGGAAAGCTGAAACTGTGGTTTGATTCAAACAAATTAACGCTCAATTTAAGCAAGACAAAATTTATAGTCTTTTACAACCATCACAACTACCCAGTACCCAAACTCAGTGTAAATGGTGTAGAGATTGAAAGGGTATCCGAAACTAAATTCCTTGGAGTAATAATTGATAACAAACTGTGTTGGAAGCCACATATTAATTATATAAAAGGTAAAGTATCCAAATCAATTGCAATATTACACAGAGTGAAAAATTTGCTGAATCAACCCACACTATACACCTTGTATCATTCATTAATACTCCCATACATGACATATTGTAATGAAGTATGGGGAAATACATATAAAACAAACATATATCCACTCTTTATGCTTCAAAAGAGAGCTATTAGAATAATCAACAAAGCAGCTTACAGGGAACCAACAAACCCACTTTTTCTTAAACAAAAAACTCTCAAGTTGAAAGATCTGATTGACTTTAAAACCGCAATAATAATGTTCAAAGTGAAGAATCTATCACTGCCTGCAAATATCCAAAAGTTGTTCCAAACAAGGGAGAAACGATATCACTTCAGAGGAACATGTATATTTCAAAAGCCTACAGTGCGAACAACCACCAAGCAACACTGTATTTCAGTGCAAGGAGTCAGATAATGGAACGATTTTGGACCTGAATTAAAATCATGTACAAAGCTTGGACAATTTAAACAAAAACTAAAGGAAGAAATACTCCAAACATATTTACAAGACGACATGTAAACTCACATAAGGATTAACATTTCCAGCCTGTGTTGTGTTGTAGCTTAGTTTTTTTTCTTTTTTCTTTTTTTCTTTGTGACACTGTCTTAGATTTGTTTTTGAATAGTAACCGCTTAACTTAGACTAGCTCAGTTTTTCCTTTTCTCTCAGTCACATTTTGTTTTAGCCTTGTTTTAAATTGTAATCGCTCTTGTCTTGTTTTCTCTTTTTTCTCCTTTGAATTCTTGGATGGAATATGGGTGGGCAATATAAGCTGCGGCTTCAGCCAGCACCCATTTCGGATAACTCACGTGGAATTGTATAGTAGAAGGAGTCTTTGTCTAATTTGACCTTGTTGTTATATTATACAGTTTCTTTTAACCTGTAATGTACTATCCGAAAATAAATAAATTCATTCAATTCATTCATTCATCTGGGGGAAACTTCCGCGGGCCTTGGTGATTGACAGGAGCTCTGACCAATAGCCTTTCTTCGTGGGCGGGCTTTATGAACTTTAGTCCAATGAGCAAAGTCTTTTGTCTGGAACAAACAACACTGAGAGCTGTTGTCAAGCAGAGATTGGCTGCTGGCAGTCACATGATTTGATATACGTTTTGCAAATTCTAATACACAAGTTTCAATACTGCAATATTCCTCTATACATTTATGTATAACTCTAACCTATTTCAGTGTTCATGCAACTTATAAATCAACATGCAGGAATAAACATTCATTTAAACATTTTAACACGCATATATATATATATATATATATATACAGTATATATATATATATATATATATATATATATACTGTATATATATAAAATCACGGATTAATATATTTCACACCCATTGATTGATTTTCACATTAAAACATCAGGGTCCATTTACTTTTCCTGGCGTCTCCAGGGTTCTGTTCCATGTCTCCACGTTTATGGGGCCATAAAGTCAAAACAGGAAATGCATTAGGGTGAATTCCTTAGACTGGTTTTAACAAAGGAATGTGAGTTGAGCCGTGGCCTGGGGGAATGACAGAGTAGTTCTTGACTGTCCTTTTCCTGGGTGAAACAATGTCTTTAAGCAGAAAAATAATCCTATTGATGAGCCAAAGTGAGATGATGCTACACACACCTCACCAGATTCAGTCATCATACATGACCTGCATCACTTTCTGTGGTCACAATATCCCCGTTTCCTCATTAGTCACCAATCTCGGAGTAAAAATGGACTCAAACCTCACCTTCAAATCCCATGTAAATCACCTCTGTAAGATCTCTATCACCTCCCTAACATTGCAAAACTCCGCCCCTCTCTCACTCTCCCAGATGCTGAAAAGCTGGTCCACGCCTTTGTCTCCTCCAGACTGGATTACTGCAACGCGCTCCTCATTTGGAATCCCTGGCAAGAGTCTTCAAAGACTGCAGCACGGTGGTGCAGTGGTTAGCACTGTTGCCTTACAGCTAGAAGGTTCCTGGTTCCAATCTCCAGGCTGGCAGGGGTTGGAACCTTTCTGTGTAGAGTTTGCATGTTCTCCCTGTGCTGCGTGGGTTTACTCCGGGGGCTCCGGTTTCCTCCCACAATCCAAAGACATGCATGTTAGGTTAATTGGCTGTTCTAAATTGTCCCTAGATATCTGTTTCCTATAGGCCCTTAGAATAGAGGGTTAGTACTAGTGAAAACACTTTGAGTGGTCTTTGTGACTAGAAAAGCGCTATATAAGTGTAGGTTAGTTAGTTAGTTAGTTAGTTAGTATATCCAAAAACTCTGCAGCTAGGGTCCTAATGAGGGTGCAAAAATATGAACATATCACATGCATTCTTAAATCATTTCACTGGCTTCCTGTTTCCATCAGGATCGAATATAAGGTCTCCCTCCTCACTCACCAGTGCATCCACGGAAATGCCCCCCCTCCACACCACCACCTCAAAGAATTGCTAACTCCACTAACCACAACACGTTCCCTCCATTCCACTCACTCAAAAACCCTTCATACACCCAGGACAAAACTCAGGGGGATAGGGCTTTTTGTGCTGCTGTCCTACGTCTGTGGAATGCCCTCCCTGACACCTTGAGGGCATCACAATTTACAGACTGTTTTAAAAGAGGACTTAAAACTTTTCTTTTTAGCAGGACATTTGATCATTGAGTTGCTGTTTTAAACTCTTCTCTCTTTTATTTTTGGTTTTATCTTTTTATCCCCGTTTTTCCTTTTATGAATTTGAGTTTTATGGTTTTTACATGTAGCACTTTGAGATTCTTTATGTAAAGTACATTACAAATAAAATGTATTATTATTATTACTGTACATATAGGATTGCTGTGTTTTTACCGTTATTTGCACTACAGGTAGCATTACTGTACATAGCTTGTTGTTATTTCCCATCCCTATTCCTTCTTGTCTTATATATTGCGCACACCACTAAGAGAGAGAGAAATGCATTTCAATTCTACCGTATGTCCTGTACATATAGAAGTATTGACAAATAAAAATCTGTGAATCTTTGAATAAAATGCGAGCTGTTGTTCAGTTTCATCTATCTCCGATATACTCCGATATGCACAAAGTAAAGAGCAGATTCTTTGATAGTATTTATTATTATAATTGGATGTAAAGCCAGTTTGGAAATTGATCCAACGGATCATGAGACCATTTTAAAAACCATAAAAAGTCTTTAGGGGGGTATATCAAGGATTTATTGCATAGGAAGCACACAGTAAAATTGTTTAATTGACCAACAAGTGTCACAACAAAGACGAGCAGGCTGTAAAGCAGAGCATTTTATCAGGAGACATGACCATCAATAAAGCCTACTATTAGTGGGTCCAAAAATGTCACAACAGCCACATCATTCTGCATTTCTTAGACAGTAATCACACAACACAAAATGAGCCTTTCATTTGTCTTTCCTGCCCACTCCCCGCCCATTTTTCCTGTACCGATTCTCTCCATCCTCTTACTCCCAGAGTAATTGATATGATATGAGCTCTGGCAAGTGTAATCTTCTTTTAATTAAGACCTGCTGCTGGCACCAACTTCAGACAGATAGTGACTTACGACTTTCCTCTCCTCGTTTTTCTTGCCCTCTTCTATAAGCTTCTTTCGCTCTCTCTCTCTCTCTCTCTCTCTCTCTCTCTCTCTCTCTCTCTCTCTCTGTTGCTTCTCCAACATTGGTTCCCTCATCTTTCTTGTTATCTTAACTTTCCTCTAGCCCTTTCTTCCTGCCCCCATCATATCTTGTACTCTCTCTAACTCTAGTTTTCCCTTTTCCCCCTGATTTCACTTCTACTTCTACTGCTCTCTCTCTTCCACTACAGACCCAGCATCATGAAGAGGAAAAGAGAGCCCTCAGCCGGGAGATCATTGTCCTCAACAATCATCTCATGGAGGCGAAGATCACCATCAATAAACTCAGAGAGGACAATGTGAGTACCAGAGGCTGCAGGTGCTCACACTGAGCAGTAGCCCACTCTGCTACAGTTACACCCTCCCTGCCTGCCCTAACAGTTAGATTTTTTGGGGTCTGAAATGACAACTCTTCAGAAAGTTTCTCCAGATGGGAAAATCTCCTCTTGACATATCCAAACTCTGCTCTATTTAGCCACTCTTGCTTAAAGCTGTGCCCACTATATTTCTGCAACATCCTGGATATTTGTGCTTCAAGGTGCCACAGCAGATAGAGGAATTAACTCTAAGCCAGTGGATGTTTTATACTGATTATATTGAAATCAATGGGCATCCTCTGGGCCGGGAGTGGGTTGGATCCAAGGCTGCGTGGACTTGAGCTCAGTTGCACCTGGCAATCTGGAGCCCCTCTTTCTTTGAAGTGATTTTACTGCTTTTCCTTGTGGGGGGGGGGGGGGGGTGCAGGGAAGGTGAGATTTTCCCTCTTTGCTCCATGGCATTTTTTTTAGTACCTCGGAGCTGTAGAGCATTTTGACAACCCCCCCACCCCCACCCCCAATATCCTGTGGAGGTGACTGGAGGTAAGGCTCATTTTGAGTGGACTGAGAATTTGTCCCATCAGAGCTTGCAGCAATGGAGACATTTCCTCTAGAGAGTGAGCACATAATTTCCTGGTTAGAAAATGGGGGAAGCAAATAACCTTTCAGATTTGCCACGGCTGAGACAGACTGAGGTAAATAATGCTGAACAGACTGGACCACATTTGTATTTCTCCTAAATTATTTAGTCTGTCATTTGGTAACTGCAGATATGGATGGATTGTTCAACAGCCTCCATGTGTAAGACTGCAGTAACATTAAACCAAAAAGAGGCGTCAACTACAAATAATATGATACAATACAAAAAATATTATTTTATTGTCCCCATGGAGAAATTGGACTTGGACTCAGAGCTGCACAATAAATGCCTCCACTGTTAATGAATGTACAGTGAGATAAAAATTACAATCACAGCACAAGAGCAATCTAAACCAAAAGAAGGGGAAAAAAAACATCAGATGTACTAAATCACAGCAATGCACAAAACACAAGTTCCAAACTAAACATTGCATTGCACATTACACATGGCACAGATCCAGTGATAAAACATCATGAGACTACTGCACATAACCCCTCAAGCAGCATTCATATACTGTATTTTTAAATGGCCTAGAAAAATACAAAAAAGTTCCCAAAATGTCAGAAAAAACAATCGGCGATCAATGAGATCGCTGAACTCTCCTTGTCCTGTTCTTGACTGCTCAACAATCTCATTGATCTCCTAATGATCTCTTAGCAATCTCTTCATTCAGGGTGAAAAAAAAATTGGCATTCTTTGAAAGATCTTACAATGATTTCTCAGTGATCTTTCAATGAATGCCAAATTTTTCAACCCTGAAGGTAGAGATGGCTGAGAGATCAGTGATGAATCACTAAGCGTTTGATGAAAGACCAGTAAAGTTCATTGAAAGATTGCTGAGAGATCATTGGGAAATCGATGAGATCATTGAGTGCTCCTTGAGAGTTCATTGAGAGATCGCTTTCCTTTGGTGATCACTGAAGAGGTTGTTTTGCAATTTTCTCTCTTTCTCTCCTCCTTTACCCTGCCATCTCAGCTGAACTGTAGTCCACAGAAGTTTTCAGCATACTCTAACAGATAATACTTTTTCAGAAAGATTTTATGACTGTCTCATGTTTTTGTTTAAAATTTGTTTTTATACTTAGAGAAATCTGAACTGCACCTTTAATTTTAAACTTCACCAGATTACCATTTACACATATAAACTGGATTAATCCATTATATATCTGCAAACACTTTTCTTTTTTCCACCACCATCTGGAACAACAAAGCAGCGGTTGACATTCTCCAGAGAAACACGCCACTCAATCCATATTAATCGAGACATCAGCCAGGCCTCAAAGGTCTAGTTGAACTATCGTCAGAACCACAGGGAGTCCAAATGTCCGCTTTCAACCAAATGAAAAGAAATCAAGATATTCAAAAAGCAGCCCCTGATAACTGGTGGGAGAGTTGAACTGCCATCAAAGCCTCCCTTTTGATGTGATGGAAAGAAGTGATGGAGCAGTGGTGTCCCAGAGAGGCCTCGGTGAAGCATGAACTGATTTTTATTCAGCAAGTGCGCGGGCTAAACCGATGAGGGAGATGAAAAGAAAGCTATCTAAACCAGTTAACCAAACACACAAATACATGCATGCAACAAATAAATTGGTTGCCCGCTGTTCCAGTGGACCACCCTCACGCGGCTGTGAAATTTAAGTAGTAATATAGAAAAGCATCCATGTCTGAAAGGAGATAAATAAGGGTGAAACTGCTTGCCTGGCTGGAACTGCAGATAAGTGAAAGTGCTGTTTCAGACCACTCTAATAAAATTAGCACAGTCTGCATTGAGCGGATATAGGATATGCTGTATTACAAGTAAGGGGAAAGGAAGGTGATATTAGAAACATCCTACAAACCCTTAATGTTAACCCAGTAAAATAAAACAGTCAGATTTATTTATGGTTACTGACTTTTTACAACCAGCCTTTGGCACTTCTAGATTTAGTTATTCATGTTTTGATACACATTAGTTTAAAAAATCCAGAGAAACAGATTACAGAGGTTTCTGAATTTGCTTTCACATGATTTCATCAGTTTCTAAATATCTGATGAAATGTTACATTTTACGTTGGACTTATTGTTCAGGTATGTTTCTCTGGGTCTCAGAATTTGTTATATTTCTCTCATTCAGTTTATTTAGTGTGCCTGAACTCTGGTTCCTCTGTAACACCAACCCTCTCCATATCCTCCTTCACTACATCCATGAATCTTCTCTGTGGTCTTCCTCTTTTCCTCCTTCCTGGCAGCTCCATCTTCAACCTCCTTTGTCCAATATATCCATTATCCCTCCTCTGCACATGTCCAAACCATCTCAGCCTTGCCTCTCTTACTTTGTCTCCAAACCGCTCAACCTGCGCTGTCCCTCTGATACACTCATTTTTAATTTTGTCCCTCCTACTCACTCCATATGAGAACCTTAACATCTTCAACTCTGCCACCTCCAGCGCCGCCTCCTGTCTTTTTGTTAGTGCCACTGTCTCCAAACCATACATCATAGCAGGTCTCACTACTACTGTCTTGTAAATCTTCCAATTTAATCTAGCTGCTATCTTTCTGTCACAAATCATCCCCGAAACTTGTCTCCACTCACTCCACACTGCCTGCACTCTCTTCTTCACCTCTCTGGTGCATTGTCCATTGCTTTGGATGGTTGACCACAGGTATTTAAACTCATCTATCTTTACTACCTCTACTCCTTGCATCATCACTGTTACACCTGCCTTCCTATCATTCACACACATGTATTCTGTCTTGCTTCTACTGACTTTCATTCCTGCATGTTTTCATGTCTGCAAACATCATGGTGCATGGAGACTCCTGCCTGACCTCGTCTGTCAGTCTGTCCATCACCATGGCAAAACAAGAAGGGGCTCAGAGCTAATCTCTGATGTAATCCCATCCCCCACCTTAAATCCATCCATCACACCTACACCTCACCACCATCTACTGCCCTCATACATGTCCTGCACCACCCTTACATACTTTGCTGCCACTCCTGACTTCCTCATGCAGTACTGTACTTCCTCTCTTGGCACCATATCATACACTTTCTCTTGATCCATAAAGACACAGTGCAACTCCTTCTGACCTTCTCTATACTTCTAAATCAACACTCTTAAAGCAAACATTGCATCTGTAGTACTCTTTGTTGGCATGAAACAGTACTGCTACTTGATGATTGTAACTAAAAAAGATAAAATGAAAAAAATAATAATGAAAAGATCAAATATTATTTTTAGATGTATTGTTGATGCATCAAACTGGGGATTCTAAATTGTCCTTAGGTATGACTGTGAGAGTGAATGGTTGTCTGTCTCTCTGTGTTGGCCCTGCGATGGACTGGCGATCTGTGCAGGGTGTGCCTTGCCTCTCGCCCAAAGATGCTGGGATAGGCTCCAGCCCCCCCACGACTTGAAAAGGATTAAGCAGAAGAAGATGAATGAATGAATGAATGTATTGTTGATGTACCACATTCATAACTATGATGATATTTCAAAGTGTTACAGCTTTACTCATATGGGCATTTAAACCCACAGCACTCCTTGGTCAGAACCTAAGATGAACTACAGTATATCCGGTTGGTGTGTGTGTGTGGGGGGGGGGGGGTATGAGTTTACTGACAGAGGATAATCTGTTTCTCTTGCAGGACCTGTACAGGAAAGACTGCAACCTGGCTGCCCAGCTGCTGCAGTGCTCCAAGTCTCACTACAGGGCGCACAAGCTGTCCGAGGTGAGCTCGCCAAAGCTGGTGTCAGTTTACCCTGCAAAACAGACTTTCTGGCTGAGACTAGAGTTAATTTAAATAATTTATGTGAAAAAATGCAGAAATTTAATTTTTTAATCAATACCAGTGGATCCATATATCAGTTTACTTTTTTTTTTATTTATTCCTACTTCGTTATTAAATGTTTAGACTTTTCTATTAGTTGATCATTATGTTGTGCAAAGTACTTTGGTTGAATTAATTAAAAGAATAAAGTATGATGGCTTATCGGAGAATGCAAAAAATATGCTGCAACACTGGCCAAGTATTTTGCCACCTAGAGGGATATAGTTTTAAATACACAAAAGTGTTGCTTTTAAAAAGCATTTTGAGTGTTTATTTGTAAAACATGACTCACAGACATTTTATCAAATTTACAAGGGCAAAAAAAAAAAATGGGAGTAATGTTGAATTTAAGGTGTGCACAGAATACAATGGACTCCCGGATCTTGTGCTGCAACGACTTGGTGAGCTAATAAAGGCAAAGTTTTAGCTGCATTTTTCCTGTAATTGAGAGGTTTCCCACTTTTAGCTGTTGTACAATAAAAAGCCTCAGTGAGTGGTTTTCACAATCAGTTGGAGCAACGGTGCTCATAGCCTCTCCAGTCAGACTGATGAAGGTCTGCTGTCTGAAGTGCCATCTGTCTGCATCCAGGTTGTGCAGAGTGAATGAATAAAAAGCTGGTGAACACAAACAGGAGGATGGACTGTATATCCTACACAACAACAAGAATAATATACTCACACACTCATCTCTCTACATTACTAAATAACCATTAGTTTTCATTAATGAGATGAACAAGGCAAAGATAGAAAAACAACTGTGAGTATGGGCATGTGTTGCTAATAGCGATGCTTATTGATATTAACTGTTATGACAGTCAGAGAAGAGATATTAAATCGTCAAACTGATTGTCCAACGGCTGTTGAACCTGACCATATTGTTGAGTGTGCTGTTTGTATTTCCAAATTAAAAGTCTTTATTATTCAGGGATTATGACAGCAGAAATACATTCTAACATGTTTTTTTCCTTCTACTTCTGCAGTTCATAAGCTTGTGAATTTATTTTGTGATGGAAATTTTGTCATTTAATAGGGTGTTTGCTATTGGGGTGTCCGAATGTCTACTGAATTATAAATTAATCAGTATATAATGAATTTCAAATATTTCACAATGCAGTTTGAACAGTAGTGTCTAATCAGTGTGTTATGTCTGGAAACAAGGACCAGTGGATACGTTCTCTGTGTTGAAGGTTAGCTTTATTGAACAAGCTAGTAACGCGTGGAACAAGCAGGGCAGAGTGTGGTGCATGGCAAGTAGCAGGCTAGAGGCGGAGTGCCAAAAGACCCAGACTCCCGCCGTTAGCTGCCTAATATAGTCCCGGCGTGGTGACGTCATCCATGCCTGTGTCACCACGTCCGTGACGTGCGTGGTGGTACATCAATATGCAACACAGTGGTCACTAGATTAGCCACCCCATAATGCAGTGTGCAGCAAATGGCCTCAAAGTATTTTTACTAGTGGTGTCAAACGATTAAAAAATTTGACCACAATTAATCGCCAAGAGTTCACATTTATTCGTGATTGATCATGATGGAGCGAACGCAAGCAAAAGCGAGGAAAAAGGGCCGGAATCCATGCTAGGCTAAAGGCTAACCCCTCCAGACCAGCGGTACCGTCGCTTCTTCTCTCTAACATCCGCTCCCTCGAAAACAAGGTGGACGAACTGCGTCTGCTGAGAGAAACCCGGAGAGAGTGGAGGGACTGCTGTGTGTTTGTTTTTACCGAGACATGGCTCCACGGCAACATTCCTGACGAGGCCATTCAACTGGAAGATATGGCGATGTTCCGTGCCGACAGGGAAACGGCGAGCTCCGGTAAGAGCCGGGGGGTGGGCTATGCATCTATGTTAACAAGAACTGGTGCGTTAATGCCACGTTAGTGTCTAAACACTGCTCTCCGTTGGCGGAGTTCCTTATTGTAAATTGTCGGCCTTATTATTTGCCAAGGGAATTCAGCAATGTGTTTGTAGCTGGTGTTTACATAGCGCCGAGCCCTAATGCTAAAGCTAATGCTAAGAAGGCACTCAGGGTACTGCACAATGCGATCAGTGAAATCCAAACTTCACACCCGGACAGTTTTGTGGTGGTTGCGGGGGGTTTTAACCACACCAGCCTAAAGACTGTGCTCCCCAAGTTTAAACAATGTGTAGACTTTAAGACCAGAGGAGACAATATGTTGGACTTAGTGTACACAAACACAGATGCATATAAAGCGATACCCCGCCCCCATCTCGGCCGTTCTGATCACATATCCATGATGCTGCTGCCTGCCTACAAACCTTTATTGAAGCGCAGCAGGCCAGCAGTGAAACAAATCAGGATTTGGCTAGAGAGTGCAACCTCTGCACTGAAAGACTGTTTTCTGCACACAGACTGGAAGGTCTTCAAAATAGCAGCCTCCCAGGAAGACAAGACAGATGTGGAGGAGTATGCTGATGCGGTCACCAGCTACATCGCAAAGTGCACAGAGGATTTCACTACAGTGAAGACCATCACTATGCGGGGCAATCATAAGCCCTGGATGACTGCAGAGGTGCGCTCGCTGCTTACAGCCAGAGATGCAGCCTTCAGAGCGAAGGACAGGATCGCCCTCCGCCCCAGCCAGGTCTGCGCTTTCAAAGGGAATTAAGGCGGCAAAGCACGCCTATGCGGAGAAAATCCAGGGACACCTCTGTGACACTAGGAACACCAAGCAGATGTGGCAGGGAGTTCGGACACTGACGGGCTTTAAGTCTAGGCAGGGGGTCAATGATGACGACGCTTCGCTTCCAGACAGGCTTAACGACTTCTTTGCACATTTTGAAGCATCAAACTCGACAATCAGAGGGAGGGCTGGCCCACCCCCACCATCGGTCGGACCAGCTTTTACCATCAACACAGCGGACACACGGAGGACCCTAACCAGAGTCAACCCACGCAAAGCTGCAGGTCCAGACAACATTCCGGGACGTGTGCTCCGAGACTGCGCGAGCGAGTTGGCGGATGTCCTGACTGACACTTATAACATCTCCCTGAGTCAGGCCATCGTTCCCAGATGCTTCAAGACCTCTATCATTGTACCGGTGGCAAAGAAACCAGTGGTGTCCTGTTTGAATGACTATCGTCCTGTTGCACTGACACCAATTGTGATGAAGTGTTTTGAACAGCTTGTCAAACCACACATTACAGTCTGCCTCCCTGCATCACACAACCCGCTCCAGTTTGCATATCGTTCAAACCGCTCCACGGAGGATGCTATAGTCACCACCCTACACTCTGTCATCACCCACCTGGACCAGAAAGACACCTACGCCAGACTCCTGTACATTGATTTCAGTTCAGCATTCAACACCATTATTCCCCAGAGACTGATGGAGAAATTACTCCTTCTCGGTCTGAACACCGCCACATGTCTCTGGATCCTGGATTTCCTGACTGAGAGACCTCAGTCTGTCCGGGTTGGAAACAACATCTCCAACTCTGTCACGCTGAGTACCGGATCCCCTCAAGGCTGTGTACTCAGTCCACTGTTGTTTACACTTCTAACTCATGACTGTGTATCCAGACACGAGGGGAACCAGATTATTAAGTTTGCAGATGACACCACGGTGGTGGAACTTATTCAGAGGGATGAGGAATCAATGAACAGGGAAGAAGTGAGAGACCTGGAGGGCTGGTGCAGGGAGAACAATCTGGTGCTCAACGTGGACAAAACGAAGGAGATGATTATCGACTTCCGGCGGTCACAGCCTGAGCACGTCCCCCTCAGCATCGGCGGCCGTTTAGTGGAGAGAGTAGAGAACATCAAGTTCCTCGGAGTGCAGATCTCGTAGGACCTGACCTGGAGCAAGAATTCCTTGGAGATCAGGAAGCGGGCTCAGCAGAGACTACACTTCTTGAGGAAACTCAAACAGGCCTCTCTCCCCATCTGCATCCTCAGGACCTTCTACAGAGGTGTGGTGGAGAGTGTTCTGACGTACTGCATTGCTACATGGTACTCCAGCTGCAGTATGTCAGACAAAAAAGCCCTGCAGAGGATAGTCAAGGGGGCGGAGAGGGTAATTGGAGTCTCCCTCCCCTCTGTCCAAGAACTTTTTCAGAACCGTTTGTAGGAGCAGGGCACTGAACATTGTCAAGGACCGTTCTCACCCTCTGCATAAACACTTTGAACTTCTTCCATCTGGTAAACGATTCCGGAGCATCAGAGGCAGAACCACCAGACTGATCAACAGCTTCCTTCCACAAGCTGTCAGGATGCTGAACAGTTGACCCGGAATCTCTCATACACACTACTGCACCTACGGACATTTTGTATATTATAGTTAGTTATTCTTTTTCCCCAAGTATGTCTCAGGGATGTGTGAATGGATGGGGGGGGGGGGGTGGAGCTATGTGGGAGTGTGTCTTAAATCATGCTGCTTCTTATATGGATGCCGAGAGAAACGCAATTTCATCTTGCCTGCACTACAGTTGTATGTACAGCAATATGACAATAAAGTTTGATTTGATTTGATTTGATTTGATGATTAAAAGCGAAAAAATTTCTCTTGGTATTGCACCTGAAATTTGTCTTTTTTCAAGTTTTGCATACTCTTATTAACATGGGAGTGGACAAATGTGCTTGCTTTCTGCAACTGCAGGTTTAATTTTTTTTCAACATGCAAACAACTAGACGACTTTAGCATTATTACACCAGTTGCTATCATAGCTGTTCACCTTTAGCTTAGCTGTTAAGTTTTCTTCATTAGCCGCGCTTCCACTTCCCCCGTTTCCTCGGTGGACCTCTTCTCTCCAGCATTCAGGTCAAGACTGTGCATTAATACAGTCCATATTTCCACTCAGCCTCACAGCAATGACGCTCAGAATTAAATAAAATGAGGAATTTGGGCCACAGAGCTATAATAGGCTAGAGTGCTCATTGCTAGCCACTAGCCTAGTCTTAGGTGGCCAAGCACGGATGCCATATTGGTGCTGATAACAAACACAAACAAGCCATAGAGCCACATAGGCATGTACTGCCTTTTCTTAATTTTTGCTGAAGTTGAATATTATATGAAATAAACAGCATTCGTCGTCGTGTACAATGCCTGATCATAGTAGAAAAATAAGGAAAATAAACAATGTTCAGTTTTAACAATGTTATTAATTGATTTAAACTCTGATGTGAGTGTTTTCAGCACACAGGTATCAACTTTTCAAGATTGCCTCCTGTGTATGTGTAACCAATCCACATTGGTTACACATACACAGGGGAATTGTCAAAATAAAACAATCAAAAAAATGTTATTTGGTTTAATGAATTTTAACAATTTATGTCTCTGTAATGTGTGTGCTCATATTTAAGTCCCAAGAGGGAAAATATAGCTGGCCAGCAAAATGGGGAATGGCATATATACAGCTCTATATATAAAGAAAATAGTTGGGAGTATTGTAATCCAAATACTTAAATTGTCCAGGAAGTAGATGGCTGTTGTGGTGGTAGTCCGCTGCTCCACACTGGCAGATAACCTGGCAGGACCGTCCCTCTTCCACAAAGTCCAAATCACCACTAGCAGGAGAATATCACAAGCAGCGGGTGATTTATGGCAAGCGAAGGCAGAAGCTAAGAGGTGACTAATGTGTGTTCTCAGCTGCAGCTGCAGGTAGACTAAAACTACTTAAAATTCACTGTGTTATGAATTACACAGAACAAAGTGCATCCCATTTTACCTTGACTGGATAATTCAAAGTTCCCAGTAAAGCAGGGTATATAAATAAACTTTTCAAAAAATACATACCGTACCTCTGATATTTATCAAGGAACAGTTGAAAACCATGTGGGTTTATTTTTCACACAATGACAGACCAACTCATAGAATCCACGTAGCAGCATACTGATTAGCATTTATTTTAGTGTTAGTTTAATCACGGTTAGCATTTAGCTTTAGAATATATTGTGGGCCTCAGGTTATTTCACACCTTAGACAGAGACAATGAATACACATGGGAGAACAATGCCCAAGTGGGTGAGAGGGGGTTGAACGAAGTGTAGTGTAGATGTCATGCTGTGTATGAGGAAGTGCCTTGAACCTTGTGAAGTGTGACTTGATATAGAGAGAGGAATTCTTGATGTGACCAGTCAGTCTGTTCTTTGCTTGTGAGATGTGAGTGTGTAATAAATCGTCTGAAATGAATATGCGTTTTATTTCACACACTCCACACTGGTGACCCAAGACGTATTATGGAACACAAGGCAAGAACCCCGGAGCCGGCCCGGTCTGGAACCCCCAGCAACGCGTGTGCAGTTTCAGTCAAGCTACCGGATTTCTGGCAGCACAACCCGCGCTCTTGGTTCCACCACACTGAGGCCCAGTTCGCCCTCTGGGGAGTAACAGCAGACGACACCAAGTTCTACCATGTGGTAGCAGCGCTGGACTCCCGCACAGCCCAGCAGGTAGCGAGCCTGCTCGATCAGCCACCAGCCAGCAGCAAATATGAGGCGCTCAAGGCTGCGCTCATCCGGCGATACACGCTCTCGGAATGTGAGAGAGCGGAGAGGCTCCTGGCGCGGACCAAGTTAGGAGATGGGTCGGCCGTAGACCTGATGGAGAAGATGCTGGCGTTGATGGGCACGGGCGATGGGCACTTTCTGTTTGCCCACCTTTTCCTCCGGAACCTGCCAACAGAAGCAAGAGCGGTTCTGGCCAATTCGCCGTTGCTGGCCGCGCGAGACTACCGTGCGCTAGCCCAGGAGGCAGACCGGATCATCCTCACCACCAGGGTGATCACAGTCAATGCGGCGGCAGCGGAGCCCAGCGAGACGACCAGGGGAGGCGTGGAGCCACCGACGGTAGCGGCAACAGGGGCCAAGGAGCGCCAGAAAGACACGCTCTGCTTCTACCACCGCCGCTTCGGAGGGAACGCGCGCAGATGCGCGCCACCGTGCCACTTCAAGCGCTCGGGAAACACCAAGGCCAGCAGTCAGTAGCAGCTGCGACCGCCGGTGAAGAGAACAAGCTGCACTACGTGACGGACTCGCGCTCGGGGAGACGCTTCCTCGTCGACACCGGAGCCCAGAAGAGCATCATCCTGCCGTCCTACGCTGACCGGCTGGCAGGACCTAGCAGCCCCGGAATGGTGGCAGTAAACGGCTCGGAGATTAAGACTTTCGGTGAGAGAACACTGACCTTATCTCTACACAGCTGCTCGTATGAGTGGACTTTTATCATAGCAGCACTGTGTTGCCCACTCCTGGGTGCTGATTTTCTGTGTGCACATGGTTTACTTGTGGATGTTGCTAACAGGTGCCTGGTTAATGCACTGTCCTTTGAATCTCTCCCCTGTATACCTCAAGGGACCCAGCCAACAGCACAAGCCAGCGTCACAACTCCAGGCGGTAAGTTCCACGCACTGCTCACTCAGTTCCCAGCGCTCACGGTCCCAACGTTTTCGGCGGCCATCGCTAAACACTGGGTGGAGCACTTTATCACCACCACCGGGCCCCCCGTTTTTGCAAGACCTCAGCGCTTGGACGCAGCTAAACTGGCCATAGCGTGCGAGGAGTTCGCCAACCTGGAAAGGTTGGGCATCATCAGGCGATCAAACAGCCCATGGGCATCCCCGCTACACATGGTCCCTAAGGCTGATGGATCGTGGCGACCGTGCGGTGATTTCCGCAGGTTGAACAACGCCACAGCACACGACCGCTACCCAATTCCCCACATACAGGATTTTTCCGTTCACCTCGCCGGAGCGCGCGCTTTTTCTAAAATAGACCTGGTCCGCGGTTACCACCAGGTCCTAGTGCGCGCGGAGGACGTACCCAAAACAGCGGTAATAACTCCGTTCGGTTTATTTGAATTCCTGCGCATGCCATTCGGGTTAAAAGGCGCAGTACAGACATTCCAGCGCATGATGGATGCAGTGCTGCGTGACCTCCCGTTCGTGTTCGTCTAACTGGACGATATCCTGGTAGCCAGTACGTCCGAAGACGAACACGAAACCCACCTCAGGACGGTTTTCCGGAGGTTGGAGAAGCACGGGTTGATAATCAACCCGGCGAAATGCCAGTTCGGCGTGATGGAGATTGATTTTTTGGGGCACCGCGTCTCTCCGGAAAGAGCGATCCCGTTGCCCGACAAAGTGTGCGCCGTGGCAGATTTTCCCCGGCCTCAGACGGTCAGGGTGCTGCAGGAATTTTTGGGGATGGTGAATTTTTATAACCGCTTCCTTCCCCGCGCGGCGCGGCTCATACAACCATTGTACGCCGCGCTCAAGAGACAGAAACCCGCGGATGGAGTCGAATGGACCCCGGAGCGAGAGCGGGCGTTCTCGGAAGTTAAAGCAGCCCTGGCAAACGCCGCACTGCTGGCACATCCGGACCTGACGGCCCGCATAGCGCTCACCACCGACGCTTCAGATGTGGCCATAGGGGCGGTCGTGGAGCAGCGCGTCGCCGGGGCTTGGCAGCCGCTCGCCTTTTTCAGCAGAACTTTGCGTGACAGCGAACGTAAATACAGCACGTTCGACAGAGAGTTGCTGGCTCTCCATCTGGCCATACGCCACTTCCAGTTCTATTCAATTCAATTCAATTCAACTTTATTTATATAGCGCCATTTCACAACAACAGTCATCTCATAGCACTATCAACTGTAGGGGGGAACCCCCACAGTTGCAGAAAGACCCCAGCAATCAGGCGATCCCCTGTGAGCAAGCACTTGGCGACGGTGGAGAGGAAAAACTCCCTTTTAACAGGAAGAAACCTCCAGCAGAACCAGGCTCAGGGAGGGGCAGTCATCTGCTGCGACTGGCTGGGGGGTGAGGGGATAGAGAAGAAGAAAAGAACAGACATGTAGAGAGCAAACAGCACGATGGGGACTCAATCTATGGGAGAGAACAAACAGATGTTAATGACCAGCAAAAAAAATATTTCATAGAGAGTGAGGAAAGGAGTGAGGCCCAGTGCATTACTGGAGGTCCCCCGGCTGACTAAACCTATTAGCAGCATAACTAAGGGAGGGTTCAGAAACACATGATCCCTGTTCTGGCTGGAAGGGTGCAGCTTCACCGCGTTCGTAGACCACAAGCCACTAACGTTCGCGATGGCCAAGGTTTCAGAACCGTGGTCGGGCCGGCAGCAGAGACAGCTGGCCGCGATCTCAGAGTTTACTACCGATATTCAGCATGTGTCGGCTAAACTGAATGTGGTGGCGGACTGCCTCTCGCGCGCCGTGGTGGCCCCAGTCTACGTGGGGATAGATTACGCAGCCATGGCCGCGGAGCAGATTAGCGATGCAGACGTGCGCGCGCTCCAGTCTGGACCAACAGGGTTAAGGCTGGAGAGCAGGGTGCTGCAAGATGGCGGCCCCCCCCAATCTGCGATGTCTCCACGGGACGCCCACGTCCCGGTAGTCCCGGTCACGTGGCGCCGCTGCGTGTTTGAGTCGGTTCACACTCTGGTGCACCCAGGAGTGCGCGCATCTGTCAAAATGGTGGGAGAGAAGTTCGTGTGGCCGAGCCTACGCAAACAAGTAAAAGAGTGGGCTGCAGCCTGCGTGGCGTGCCAATGAGCCAAGGTACACAGGCACACGAAGGCTCCCTTGGAGCCGTTTCCGGTACCGGCTAAGAGGTTCGACCATGTGCACGTGGACCTCGTGGGCCCCCTCCCACCATCACAGGGGTGCACATACCTCCTGACAGTGGTGGACCGCACCACGCGCTGGCCAGAAGCAGTCTCGCTGGCAGAAACCAAGTCCGCGGATGTAGCAAGCGCTTTTTTAACAACATGGGTGGTGCATTTTGGAGTCCCGTCGGACATTACGTCCGACAGGGGCCCACAATTTGTTTCCGACCTCTGGTCTGCGATGGCCCGCAGCCTGGGTGCTGCAATTCATTGCACAACCGCGTACAACCCACAGGCCAATGGTTTATGCGAGCGTTTTCATAGATCACTGAAAGCAGCACTCAGGGCTTCACTGACGGATGCAAATTGGGTAGACAGGCTGCCGTGGGTTTTATTGGGGTTGTGCTCCGTGCCAAAAGAGGATTTGGAAGCCTCCCCGGCAGAGCTCGTTTTTGCGCAGCCCCTACGGCTGCCCGTGGAATTTCTACCGGACAATCCCGCGCCGGGCAGCTCCCCGTCTCAGCTTTTGCAGCGTAGCGCAAACACAGCCACGCTGCCGGGCCCTGCCCACCACAGTTTTCCGTGTGCCTTCGTGCCTAAAACTTTGAAGAACACGGAGTTCGTGTTCGTCAGACACGACGCCCACTGCCCTCCATTGCACCCACCCTATGATGGACCGTTTAGAGTGTTGGAAACAGGGGATAAGCATTTTGTGCTAGACTTGGGGGGTAGACAGGAGAGAATTGGCATAGACAGACTCAAACCTGCCTTTGTAGTGGCGGATGAGCAAGTGCTGTTGGCGAGGGCCCCTCGGCGTGGAAGACCCCCACGGAGACCTCCCCAGGGGAACGATTCATCAGAGAAGCCACACGGACAGAGTGAAACCACCACCCCCTCCACGGCTCACCCGCAGTCGGACACACTCCCAGCAGCCTCCCATTGGCACAGCAGCGCCACAGAGGTGACAAACCCCAGTTACAGCAGATATGGGAGGAGACTGAAGCCGAAACAGCATGTGGACTGATGTTCTATTGTTCTATCTAAGATGCTGGGGGGGGGGGGCGGTGTGGGCCTCAGGTTATTTCACACCTTAGACAGAGACAATGAATACACATGGGAGAACAATGCCCAAGTGGGTGAGAGGGGGTTGAACAAAGTGTAGTGTAGATGTCATGCTGTGTATGAGGAAATGCCTTGAACCTTGTGAAGTGTGACTTGATATAGAGAGAGGAATGCTTGATGTGACCAGTCAGTCTGTTTTTTGCTTGTGAGATGTGAGTGTGTAATAAATCGTCTGAAATGAATATGCCTCTTATTTCACACTCTCCACAATATGATAATTCTGTCCTTAAACAAAACCATGACATCATATCACCTCAAGAAAATACAAAATAACATAAATATGGAGGAACAAAAGTTCTCACCTAGCAGGAGAACATCACAAGCAGCGGGTGATTTATGGCAAGAGAAGGCAGACACTGAGAGGTAACTAATGCCTGTCCTCTGCCGCAGCTGCACGTAGACTAAACCCCACCAATTACTCCCGCCAGTCTTTCCACAGGTGACTGGCATGAAACAGCCCTAAAACGGTTGCTATGGCAACATTTAAAGTGACAGTGTACCAGTCCCTCCAGGATTTTTGTTGCGATCGCGTCAGTTCACACAAAATCAGTGATTGGCCACATCTTTTGCGCAACCTTGCAACTTTGTCCAATCATCACAACTTTCCCGCAATTTTGGCCAATCCTCGTCAACTTCCACCCATTTCGCCAATCAAATTTATCCCTGAGTAGCTGCCCTGAGTAGCAGCCCTGAGTTTAATCAATCAAATGCATTGCTGCACCGTGCTCACTTCCATGTTTACAGAGAGTATTAATGGAACACATCAGCAAAAAACAGTGTGTGATTTAAAAAAATACTCACTCATGAAGTTTGCCTCACCGTCCCTTCCTCCGTCTCCTCCAGTTTTCTCGTGGATGTCTCGCCGCGTCTCCGTCCTGACCATGTGTACGTAGTGCTGGGTTTGTGTTGAAAAACGTCTGCCTGCCTGAAAACCACCCCCTCACGGGAGCGTGCGTATGAAGGGACGCCATAAAAACGAGCAAATATAACACTATAGCCAGTGTTGTAGCATTTTATACATCTTTAGAGGTAAAAGCATTACGACATCTTGTCAATGAGATTTAAAACTGTGAATCTCCGGTCTGGACACGGACCAACGTGCGTCCCCCCCGTAGGACTCCCGGTAAATGAAAGATCAGTATCTGATGAGACAGGTACACTACCGTTCAAAAGTTTGGGGTCACCCAGACAATTATTTTGTGTTTTCCATGAAAAGTCACACTTATTTACCACCATGAGTTGTAAAATGAATAGAAAATATAGTCAAGACATTGACAAGGTTAGAAATAATGATTTGTATTTGAAATAATCATTTTTTCCTTCAAACTTTGCTTTCATCAAAGAATCCTCCATTTGCAGCAATTACAGCATTGCAGACCTAACATGATTGCACAAGGGTTTTCTAATCATCCATTAGCCTTCTGACACAATGAGCAAACACATTGTACCATTAGAACACTGGAGTGATAGTTGCTGGAAATGGGCCTCTATACACCTATGTAGATATTGCACCAAAAACCAGACATTTGCAGCTAGAATAGTCATTTACCACATTAGCAATGTATAGAGTGTATTTCTGATTAGTTTAAAGTTATCTTCATTGAAAAAAAGTGCTTTTTGAAAGAAAAGCACTTTTTTGTTTTTTGCACTTTATTGTGAAGTGCAGTGTGGTGATGTGCACTTCCCGTCCCGTCACCGTACTGCCCTATATAAGCGATGGATGCCATCTCACGGCCTCTTTGCCGGATGATCTCACTGGTGCATACCATGTACTGCTCTGTATATAGTTTGTATAATAAAGCTGTGTTCGCCAAGTTCATCTTCCCTCATCCTTTACCCAGGTATCTCCATACATAACATTTGAGGATCGAGGATTAACTCATGGAGGCGTGTATCACACCACTTCATCCCTTTCTCAAGCTCTCGGGCAAACCACCAGTTTCATGGCCACATTGGCTGGAGGCCTATCAAACGTATATTACAGCGCTGGACCTCAGGAAGCTCGATAAGGTGAGAGCGCGGGCACTTCTTGTTCACAACCTGGGCATTGAAGTCCTACGGACACTTAGCTGTGGACTCGTATGAGGAAGTTGTGGAGCTGCTAGCTAAACGTTTCTCCACCCCAGACAATGTGACTGTTCGGAGAATTCATTTTCGCCGGAGACACCAGTGTGTAGGTGAGCCTATCCGCCAGTATGTCATTGACTTGAAGCAGCTAGCCAGCGAGTGTCGTTTTGGACCACTTGAAAATGAGATGGTACTCGACCGACTGTAGAGCACACGTGCAATGCTGAGTTGCGTGGTAGGCTATTAGTGGTGCCTAATGACTTAACGTTAGCTAAAGAAGTGGCGCTAGCTCTCTGGTTGGTTGGAAACCGTTGATAAGCTAGCTGTGGAGCTAAATTGGCGCCAGCCACAGTAGACACCAGAGCCGCCCGCCTCAGCTAATGTTGCAGACCCTGGTAGCAAGGATAGCTCGGATGAAGATTATGGTGAAATCAATGCTGCCAGCCAGAGGTCTGTCCTGGAAAACTCCCTTTGCAGGGGTTGTGGGTTTGCGACGCACTGCCATAAAGTGAAGAATTGCCCAACAAGAGGAAAATGTTGTAGTAGATGTGGATGCTTGAATCACTACACCAGGGTGTGCCGTTTGTCTTACCCGGGGAACCCAAGGAAGAAATCACCCCGCTCACCCCCGACAGACACTGGGAGTGAATGGTACAAAGAGCTAACAGACACCCTCACTTTCAAGCCAACTAGTTCTCGCCCAGTGTCGGTATCCATGCCGATGAGCGACACCATGATGCCGCTGGTACTTGGCCACAGTTGGGTGGGGGATCTGCAGCTACAACGGTGAACACTACAACGTTTATAGGACGGGGCCAGATTGGTGAGCATGGAGCTACCACATGCTCAGCAGCAGCACATCAGGCCGAGTAAAATTCCACTTTGGGTTATGGACTTGGTTCGGGTTTGGGGTGATGAACGTCTGTGACGAAGATGGGCCAAACGACAGCTAGCAAAACATCAAGTACGTCTGCGGATAGTGGCAAAGTTAGGAGCGGCGTGCTTCCGGTTGTCCGACAGCTCGATGAGGCATGCCAACCAGCTGTGGCGTGTCCACAAGAATGCTCCAGGTAGCAAGGCTGGACGGGAGTCGGCGATGGCGGTGTGGGATCCAGGCTCCGTCATCCAGAAGATCAGCCATCTCTCCGGGGGCCTACTGCCTCCAGGGACGCGCCTGCTGAGGGGGTGCCCTGGAACCTCCCCCCCCCCCCCTGCAAGTTCCAACCTTTTCACCCAAGTGACTGTGCGGTAGCACTTTATTTATAGTTCTGAGTGATATGCATGTTATGTTATGGGGTTATTTGTATATTGTTTTAGTTTAGGAGCACAGGCGTGAATTTTAGTTTTATAAAGGACTTTTTAACTTTATTGGGTGGCAGAATAATCCACCCCGCCATGCAGGCTGTACTGTAGTCCACCCGTCAGCCCTATTTTGGGTTGTTTTGAGTGAATGTGTTAGGCCAATTTAGTACATTATTTTTCGTTATTTTTTAGTGCAAAAAAACCCTCTCAAAACATCACAACTTTTATCGCAACTTTTTAAAAATTCAGGCTTTTTGGGCCACAACAATCATTAAAACATCCCGCGAAATCCTGGAGGGACAGGTGTACTACCAATACAAACAACAACAACAAAAAAAACCCCATCTGGGTTACACCTGCAAGTGATTCTTTAGTTTTCCTGTTGTCTTCTCATTCTTTGCCAACAGAAAAAGACAAAGAACTGTGGGCACCCCAGCCTATCATATCTCTGTGGTTTGGGCTTCACACATCTCTGATCTGAGTGTGCCACAGATTGTCCAACAGAAACAGTAGCCGTAGCTCAGCGTCCCACTTTTTTAGTTCCGCAGCAATTAACTGCAACTAATTGCGATTTTAAAAATTGTCACTATTAAGCAGGGCATTTATCGTGCGATTAACATAACTTTGACATCACTAATTTTTTACTTATTGATACAGTAAACTCAACTTGATATAATAAATATTTACTACAAAATACATGCTTGTGTGTACTTTCTAATATTAAACTGTTTTGTTTTACTGTTTCACTGTAATAATGTAATTAATGGTACTGAGAAAATAAGCCAAAAAAATGAAAGCTCACTTTCTCAGTTTTAATTTGAGTTTACTTAATAGTTCCCTCCATTTGAGTTAACTACATATTGTATAGAGGGTAGGGAAAGAGTGAATGATTGTTTTTAATGACACCTGTAGTTAATAAATGAACTAGAGTATATTCTCTTTATTCATTTCTGCAAAGAGGTGCATGTTGAATTCTCCATGAAAACAACTGTGGTTACGACATGTTCCTAGAGTTACAGAGGGCTCATCTACTTAAGTTATAATTTTTTTATTTTAATTACAGTCATGTGAAAAAATTTGGACCCCCCTTTAAATATTCAGTTCTTTATTAAGAATTTTTTTTTTTTTGACTTATTTTGTACCTGTAGGTAGATTTGTTCTGCAGTCCGGTGACAAGCCACCAGCTGCCAGTCGCTGCGTGCGCAAGCGCCCCTTAACTCCCTAACCTGCATGTTTTTAGCATGTGGGAGGAAACCTGAGAAATCCCGGAGTAAACCCACGCAAACACGGGGAGAACATGCAAACTCCACACAGATCACTGTTGGCTGGGGGCAGGGATCGAACCCACGATCCCCACGATCCCCCGGCCGAGGGTAAACTGTGCTGCCGCGGTGCTAACCACTGCGCCACCGTGCAAGCAATTGTTCACATATCTACTGTATGTCTAACCTTGATTTTGTTTTTATTTGCATTTTTAACATTTATTTTAGCCATTTTAAGTGAGAATGAATGTGGGGGTGTCCTAAAAAGATAAGGGGTGTCCTAATTTATTCCTCACTATTTGTTTGGAATTATATTTTACAGAAAATTTGAAAAAAAGTCTTTAACCTCTTGCACTCCATTGTACCGCGGACGGGAAAGTCTCTGCATCCCAGAGCGCACGAGGGCACTCTCGTGCGTCCTCGAGCGCACGAGGGTGCATGAGAGCGCACTGAAAAAAAAAAAAAAGTTCTTCCACTTCAGACACAGCCGCGAACAGATTGGATATGATTGACCTCTCATTCGACTAATAAGAGCCTTGAATTGGGTTTCTGAAACCTTGAAGAACCAATGACTGAAAACCTAGCAAGAAGGACCCGCCTACCAATGCAGCGAGCCAGTTGAAGCACAGAAGTTCGCTGAGCTGTTTTGTCTAAAGCTGGGTGAAGAGAGACTGCTACAGCAGCCACAGGCGGTGCTTTATTTTTATTTTTTTTTTAATTCCAGCAGAGTGTTTAGGATTCTCTTATATGGTCATCATAGACCGACGAAGGTCGTAAATCATTCGCCAAAACCGCAATCATGGAATTATGTTTTGACCGGGTCGCGAGACCAGAACCACGAGCGGACCAGCGTCACGTTCGTCTGACAATGAGGAAGAGAAGTTCGCCAGGACAATGTGGCTGTGAAGAGGTAAGGTGTTATAAGCTAAATTATTCTTTATCCCTGAAAATTGTAATCAAAAATGACTTTTGGGACTTCCGGTTATGGCGGCTACGTAGGAGGACACGTATCACTCTGCTCTGCTCCTAGAGAAAAAAGTCGGCAAATAACTCTCTCATTTGGAACAGAACCTATCCCAGCGTTTGGGCGAGGATATGCCGGTGAAGCCTAAGGCTGGGAAATCAGGTGGAGGAAAAATTGAACCGCCGAAACAGTCCAAATTAACGGACTTTCACGTCCATGACGCAGCAGATAAAGCTCCAGATATGGTGGAGGAAGCTAGCAGCGGTGCGGTGACTGCGGGCGACGGCACAGGTGCGGTGCTCGCTGCCATTACGATACGATACGATACGATCCAAGATGGCGCCCACAGCGGTCGACATGGTGCTTCGCTGCGCTCTTTGTTTGTTTTTGTTTGTCAATTGTGTGTCTGCTTGCACTTATACCCGTGAAGAACTTTTAAATATCAGGACTTTGACCCCCACGGACCTCCTCCCAGTTTTTCTAGCCCCTGCCGCCGATCTGGTTTATTGTTTGGCTCGGAAAGTGAGACGGCGGAAGAGAGGAAGACGAGCGGGTGCTCTCGTACGACTTCGCAGGAGAGGCTCGCGAACGGCGCTGCCTGGCATATTTCTGTCCAATACCAACTCTCTCTCTAACAAGGTAGATGAACTGAGACTGCTGATGCGTTTTAAGGACCTCGCCTCCTCAGCTGTCCTCTGCTTTACTGAGACCTGGCTCCGGGAAAATATACCGGACAGCGCGCTGCGCCTCGACGGCTTTCAGCTCTTCCGTGCTGATCGTGACACAGAGCTTTCCGGCAAGACCACAGGAGGCGGTGTCTGCTTCTACATCAACTGCAGCTGGTGCTCTGATGTAACGGAAATTTCCAAACACTGTTCTCCTGCCTTGGAATTTCTTGTTATCAATTGCAAGCCCTTCTATTCCCCGCGGGAGTTTGCTTCTTTCATAATGATCGCTGTGTACGCCCCTCCCGACGCGGACACGCGCGAAGCTCAGCGCGTGCTCGCGGATCACATTCAACACACAGAGCGGAGTTTTCCAGACTCGCTGATTATTGTGGCTGGCGACTTTAATCAGTGCAATCTGAGCCACGATCTCCCCCGCTACAAACAGTTTATTAAATGCCCCACCAGAGGATTAAACACACTGGATCACTGTTACACCACAGTGAAAGACGCATATCGCGCTGTCCCTCGAGCTGCGCTGGGATTATCTGATCACGTGATGGTTCACCTCATTCCCACATACAGACAGAGATTGAAGCTCACTAAACCTGTTGTGAGCACTACGAAGATACGGACCAGTGATGCTGAGGAGAAGCTGGAAACGTGCATGGAAATATCTGACTGGGGCACGCTTAAAGGAGCCACGCATGATCTGGATGAGTACACGGACACTGTGAACTCATATATCCACTTTTGTGAAGAGAAAATTCTTCCATCACGCACCAGGGTGAGTTACTCTAATGACAAACCCTGGTTCACAGCTAAGCTCAGACAGATCAGGAAGGAGAAGGAAGCAGCGCTGAAAAGTGGAGACAGGGACTGCTACAGGGAGGTTAAATACCGGTTTAACAGAGAGCTGAAGAGGGCTAAATCTCTATACTCAGAGAGACTCCAGCAGCAGTTCACTGCTAATGATTCGGCTTCCGTGTGGAGAGGACTGAGGCAAATCACCAACTATCGACCTAAGGCTCCTAAAGGTCAGGATGACAAAGCCCTTTGTCAGAGACTGTCCCAACACTATGCCCGTTTTGACACCTCGTCATCTGTGTCCAACTCCCCCCCTCCCTCCAGCTCCACAGCCTCCACATTCCCTACTTCATTTAAGGCACCCCCCCCTCCTCCCCCCCCTCCCCTTATCATCAGTGAGCAGGATGTGCTCAAACAGTTCTCCAGACTGAACCCGCGCAAGGCCCCCGGCCCAGACGGCGTGTCTCCCTCCACCCTGAGACTCTGTGCGAAACAGCTGGCTCCTGTATTCACAGACATTTTTAACACCTCCCTTAAGTTATGCCACGTGCCGTCCTGCCTCAAATCCTCCACCATCATCCCTGTCCCCAAGAAGCCACGGATCACTGGACTTAATGACTACAGACCTGTAGCGCTCACCTCTGTAGTCATGAAGTCCTTTGAGCGCCTGGTCCTGTCCCACCTCAAGTCCATCACCACCCCTCTCCTGGACCCGCTGCAGTTTGCCTACCGAGCCAACAGGTCTGTAGACGATGCAGTCAACCTGGCCCTCCACTCCATCCTGCAGCACCTGGACTCCCCGGGAACCTACGCCAGGATCCTGTTTGTGGACTTCAGCTCCGCATTCAACACCATCCGCCCCGCTCTGCTCCGGGACAAGCTGTCCCTGCTCAACGTGCCTGACTCCCTCTGCAGGTGGATCATCGACTTCCTGACGGACCGGAGGCAGCATGTGCGGCTGGGAAAGACTGTCTCAGACTATACTAGCATCAGCACCGGATCACCCCAGGGCTGTGTACTTTCCCCCCTACTCTTCTCCCTTTACACCAACTCCTGCACCTCCAGCCACCAGTCTGTCAAGTTGATCAAGTTTGCGGACGACACCACCCTCATCGGGCTCATCTCCAACGGCGACGAGTCCGCCTACAGGAGAGAGGTGGCCCAGCTGGCGTCCTGGTGCAGCAATAACAACCTGCAGCTGAACGCTCTGAAGACAGTGGAGATGATTGTAGACTTCAGGAAAGTCACTACTCCTCTGGCCCCCCTCACCCTCTCAGGCTCTCCCATCACCACTGCTGATTCCTTCCGCTTCCTAGGCACTACCATCACCAGGGACCTCAAATGGGAGCTGACCATCAGCTCACTCATCAAAAAAGCCCAGCAGAGGATGTTCTTCCTGCGGCAGCTGAGGAAGCTCAAGCTACCCACCAAGATGTTAGTGCAGTTCTACACAGCCATCATCGAGTCCATCCTCACCACCTCCATAACCGTGTGGTACGCAGGAGCCACTGCCAGGGACAGACTAAGGCTGCAGCGCGTCGTGCGCACTGCTGAGAAGGTGATCGGCTGCAAGCTCCCATCTCTCCAGGATCTGTACATCTCCAGGACCCGGAGGCGTGCTGGCCGGATCATAGCCGATCCCTCACACCCTGGTCACATACTGTTTGCCCCCCTCCCCTCTGGTAGAAGACTTCGGTCCATCCAGACTAAAACCTCCCGTCACATGAACAGCTTCTTCCCCTCTGCCATTAGACTGCTGAACACTAAGTGACTCTCGTGCACCATGTACAGCAGCTCAACCAGACTCATGTCAATCATCACTGTTTTCTTCCTGCATTACCAACTGCACTATATAGTTCTCCACAGTATCTGCTGCTGGCTAATATATATTTTAACTGTTGGTCAGTATCACTTAATCTTATCCTACACTTTATTACATGTATAGTTTATTTCTCTTATCTTATCATGTTTAATGTTGCAGCATTGTACCGAGACAAATTCCTAGTTTGTGTACTACATGAACAATGGCAATAAACCTGATTCTGATTCTGATTCTGATTCTGATTCATTAGTTCAATGAGAGCAGACTTTTCCGCTAAATTTGATGGGATTATGGCAGCGTTGGAAGGAATGAGAAAGGAATTGGGTGACTGTGTGGAACGAGTGGCGCAGGTGGAGCTTCGAGTTTCCAGTGCTGAAGATGATGTCGCCGGCCTTCAATTAAAGGTGCGCACTTTGGAATTAAAAAATAAACGTCTGGAAGATAATGTCCTGGACTTGGAGTCCCAGTCGAGACGGAACAACCTGAGGCTGGTGGGTCTACCGGAGGGAACCGAGGGTCGGGACCCGTGTTCCTTTATGGAAAAGTGGATTCCAGAAGCGCTGAACAACGCGGAGCTGCAATCATCAGTCGTTTTAGAAAGCGCCCACCGAATTGGCCCACTGAGAGATAACAAGGCATCACCAAGGACGCTAATTATGAAGTTCCTCAGCTACAGAGACAGGATGACAATCTCTGACGCGGCGCGAGCCAAAGGAGAAATTAAATACCAGGATCAACAGGTGCGGTTCTATCCAGATTTGGCCACAGGAATTCAACGGTTGAGGAAGCAGTTTGACCCCGTCTGTAAAGAGCTGCGCAACCTTGGGATTCGTCATGGAGTAATTCGCCCTGCAAGACTGCTGGTCACGTATAAGGGCAGAACACACATCTTCAAGACCCCTGAGGAGGCGCAGGAGTTCATCAAGAAGATCCAAGAAGAGACTGGTGGGAGCTAAGCATGAATAAAATATAAGGTAGAATATTTAAGCATTTGCACAGGCATCTAACTGATTTGAAGCATATAGCAAGTTTACAAAATATAGATTGTATTACATATTAAAAAAAAAAAAACCTATGATGTACAAAGTTGCTATAAAATTTTGGAGTTAAGTTGGAAAACTACAGAAGAGAGTTAATGTTACGTCATTTAAAGCAGTAGAGTTAGGGTGATTGGGAGGATGAAGAAGGAGTGGCTTTGGCTGGTCCTCGTGGGTGTGGAGCGGTCGATGGCTATATCGGAAGACGGAATTTTTTTTTGGATTTTGGGGGGATCACCACGAATGTGGGAAGGGGGAATTTGTTTGTGTGTAGTTTGTAGGATGAATGTTCAGCCACTCATGTTTTTGCTTCTCTGTATGAGCATGTTTATATTGCGAGGTAATCCCAAACTCCCTATTGATCATAGACCAAAGCGTTAATCTTAATTTAACTTCATGGAATTGCAGAGGTCTACAAAATTTAAAAAAACTTAAACAAGTTATGAATAAAAATAAAAGACATAGGTTCAAAAATTGTGTTTTTACAAGAAACTCATCTAATAGAGGAGGATGTAAAAAGAATTAGGAGTAGATGGCAAGGAAGTGTAGTCACCTCATCATTTTCATCCCGAGCCAGGGGAGTTATGACTCTCACACATAAATCAGTCCCATTTCAAGTGAAAAAATGTAATTGGAGACAAATTTGGAAGATATCTAATTATTCAAGGATCTTTGTTATTAGAAAATATAAATCTGGTGAACTTATACGGTCCCAATACAGATGATCAAAAGTTCTTTGCTAATTTATTTCTTATCTTATCATCACTTACAGGGCAACATATAATAGCAGGGGATTTTAATTGTACATTGAATCCCAGTATAGAGAGATCAACAGGACTGGACTGTACGCACAATGGATGCAGGATGATCATTAAGCATTTTATGAAAGAAATGAGATTGCTAGATATATGGAGAGAAATGAAACCACAAGTTAAAGCCTACTCTTGTTATTCTAATACCTACAAGACATTCTCACGTATTGACTTTTTTTTTATCTCCACAGAATTAAGGTCCAAGATTCAAAACTGCTTTTATGATAATATTATGATCTCTGATCATGCACCCTGGTGTCTCATATATGTAGATAAGAAATTGACAAAGGAACCAGGTAGGTGGCAATTTCAGCATAAATGGCTTCAGGATGAGGAATTTGTTAAGTACATAGAAAAACAGATAGATGAGTTCTTTGATATCAATACTACACAAACATCAGCATGTATAAAGTGGGAGGCTTTCAAAGCTTTTATTAGGGGACATATTATTAGTTATACAGGTTCAAAATCTAAGAAGACTCGAGAGGAGAGAGTCCAGTTGGAACATAAACTAAAAATTCTTCAAGAAAAAGTGTATGCAGGAAGTGACCAAAAGTTAGAGAATGAATTACTGATTCTGAGAGCTGAATATGACAAAAAATCAGCGAATAGAGCTGCCTCGAGTCTTCTAAGATTGAAGCAATCTTTTTATGAACAAGGTGAAAAATCAGGAAAATTATTGGCATGGCAGATTAAACAATTAGAATTTAAAACACCAATTACCAGTATTATAAGTAACGGACAGGTAGTTGTAGATCCTTTAGAAATTAATAGAGCCTGTAGAGATTACTATGAAAAATTATATGATACAAAAAATGAAACTGACTTAACAAAACTAAATGGGTTTTTGGATGGACTATCTATACCGTGTATTCCAAATGAAAACAGGGAGATACTGGAGTCTAAAATTAGTCAAGAAGAAGTTGGGCTAGCCATTGATAATATGAAATCAGGAAAAAGTGCAGGACCAGATGGTCTTCCAGATGACCTTTATAAAAAATTTAAGAATAAATTAATAAAACCTTTTTTGGAAATGGTTTTAGAAGCATTTCAAAATAGTAATTTACCACCATACATAAATAATGCCTTAATTATACTGTTGCCAAAACCAGGTAAACCCTCTAATAAATGTGAAAATATGAGACCAATAAGCCTATTAAATGCTGACCTTAAGATAATCTGTAAAATTTTAGCAAGACGAATACAAGAAATATTACCAAATATTATTAACCGAGATCAGAATGGCTTTATAAAGGGAAGACAAGGCTTCCATAATGTAAGAAGACTATTTAATATTATTTATTCTAATAAAGAAGCACCGGATATAGCTCTCCTATCATTGGACGCCAAAAAGGCCTTTGATAGGGTCGAATGGCCCTTTCTTTTTGAAGTCTTACAAAGGTTTGGACTTGGAAATAATTTTATAAAATGGGTTCAGATAATATATAATAATGCTACAGCAGAAATCCTAACAAATAGCAATATCTCAAAATCAATAAAAATCAATAGAGGATGTCGACAAGGCTGTCCACTTTCACCTTTACTGTTTACTATGGCAATTGAACCTTTAGCGATGGCAGTACGTTTACATTCACAAATATATGGAATTAAAGTTGGACCAACAGAACATAAAATCTCCCTGTATGCCGATGACATAATTTTGTTTATGTCGAATCTTAAAAAATCAATTCCGACCTTATTGAATTTAATAAAGAATTTTGGGGAAATATCAGGATATAAAATAAATAAAACTAAATCTTCAATATTAATGCAAAATGAGACCCAGAGAAATCACCCAGCTCCTGAGGCAAATCAATTCAATGTTGTAAATCAGTTTAAATATTTAGGAATTCAAATTGTGCCTAAGCTAGAATTAGTCGCCAGTGCCAACTATGAAGCCTTAATGACAGACATTAATGAGTTAATTCAGAGATGGATGTCACTACCAATGTCGATGATCGGGAGAATCAATATACTTAAAAGTAATATCTTACCTAAAATACTTTATTTATTTCAATACAATCCTTTACCACCACCTTCAGATCTATTCTCAAGAATTAAAAAAAAGTTAGTGGAATTTATATGGAACAACAGGAAGGCTAGATTACGTCTGTCCTTACTATATTTACCATTTGATCGTGGAGGTCTGAAATGTCCAGACTTTATGTTGTATTACTGGTCAGCACAACTGAGGTCTATGACATATTATTTTTCATCAAATGATCTCCCTCACTGGACTGAAATGGAATCATACAATTTACCTTTACCTCTTCCCATATTCATATACTCAGACTCGGCAAAAAAATTACAGAAACAAGTTAAAAATCCATTTGTAAAGCATATGATCAAAATATGGTGTGAAACTAAAAAATATTTAAAAGAACCACATTTACTGTCACAAGTTAGCCCAATATGGGGTAATCAATATTTTAAACCAGGGAGAGCGGACGCTGTATTTAAAATATGGAATTTAAAAGGGATTCAAAAGATTCAAGATTTATATCTGTCATGTTCAGATAACATAATGTCTTTTGAAGAGCTGAGGATCAAATTTAATCTTAATAGAACACATTTTTTTTAAATATCTTCAGCTTTGGAACTTTATTCGATCAAATCAAAACAATGCTCTCACTCAACCTATTTATTCATCCTTGGAAAAAATTTTGACGAAAGATAGTAAGAGAAAGGGTGTTATTTCAGAGTTTTATAATTCATTGACACTATCTTCAAGTGAAAACTCACAGAAAAGATTGAATTATTGGAAAGAAGACCTGCAAATTGAAATTTCAGAGGAACAATGGGAATTGGCTTGTACAGAAGCTCAAACCAAATCAATAAATGTACGTCTTAAATTGATACATTTTAAATGGTTAATGCGGATGTATGTTATACCGGTGGAATTAAATAGATATAACAAAAACATACCAGATACGTGCACAAATGTATGGAAAGTAAAGGAACCTTATTTCATTGTTTATGGGAATGCAGGAAAATTAGAATGTTTTGGGAAGAGGTGAGGGTAACAATTGAAAAAATAATTTCAAAACAAATCATATTGAATCCTAAATTGTTTTTGTTGGGTCTGTATCCAGAAAAGCATAATTTTAATAAAAGTGAAAGAGCATTCATAGACCTCAGTTTGCTTAACGCCAAAAAATGTATTGCACTACTGTGGAAAAAGACTCATAGACCAGTTGTGACTCAGTGGTTAAAACAGATGTTAACAAACCTTCCACTAGAAAGAATAACATATATACTGAAATCAAAGGAAATTGTGTTTGAGAATATATGGAGACCTTTCATTGATTATGTAAAGAATTTAAACATAACTTTTGAAGAAGAAGGTGAATGATGTGTGTGGACCTTGTAAATTGGTGAATGCATAATATGTATACTTATGTAATGGATTGCCTAGACTAAACAGAGGAGCACTGTTGAAGACCTGTTCTTGTTAGTGGTTGTTGGTGTTTTTTTAGTATTTTTTAAAAAATTTTTAAAAATTTTTTTTATTACTTTAGTGTTAGTGTTTGATTGTTTGTGTTATGTTTGTAAAAAAAAGGTTCAATAAAAATATGGTGGAAAAAAAAAATGACTTTTGACCGATAGGTAAATTACAACTGTGCGGCGCATGATGTCCAAAGTGCGTGCGCCGCGGTACACGGGTCGTTCGCCGCCTCCGGACCGTGAAACCCCCCCCCCCGCTACTATTCTGTAGCGAGGGGGGGGAAGCCGCGGTGACTGCGCCGCTGTGGCCACATCGCCACATCCAAGTGTAATCCGTCATGCAGCGATGGCCGATCTCCGTCCTCTGTAGCGGGGGGAGGGGACAACCCCCCCCCCACACACACACAGTAGCGAGGGGGGGGGAGCTGCGGTGACTGCGCCACTCTGGCCACATCGCCACATCCGAGTGTAATCCGTCATGTAGCGATGGCCGATCTCCGTCCTCTGTAGCCGATCTCCGTCCTCTGTAGCGAGGGGGGGGACAACCCCCCCCCCACACACACACACAGACATAGCCCTGAGTGTGACCTTTCATTAGAGCCCAAAATGAAGCTTCTACATTGAATCATTCAAAAGTTACAGACGTTTTTCCAAACTGTGCCATTTGGCACAATTTGGCACAGTTCCAAAACGCCTGGGAACAACCTGAGGAAAAAGCTGTGTAATATATTCATTTTTTGTGGTATTGTTACAAAATTTGGACCTCAGCTGGATAACACTTGGTTCTACATTTCTGTTGCATTTTCCAGCCCGGATCTGAAGCTGTGTGTTATTTGCAAGCATTTGTATCCAAAAAAACACCCAGGCCAAATTTATTTTCTTCAAGTTCAGTATGTTTAGATGACTGTAACTCAGTGGCCGGAGCACTTAGAGAGATTATGACTGTTTTGCCAAAAAATTCAAAGTGTTTTCTTTTAAATGAGACCAACCCCATGAAGATGCTGCAAAGGATTGAAGAACAGCTTTGGATTTAATTTGGGCACATTATTTTTTGGCGTTTGTAGGGAAATTGACCGGAGTGCAAGGGGTTAATTCATTTTTAATTGTTTAGTTGTATTACATGAATCTCCCAGTAGTTTTAACATTGATATTAAATATCCACATGTCCAAATATGTTAAAAATACACAGGCTTATACAGGATGTCCTGATTTTTTCACATGACTGTACGTGACCAGAGAAATTGTTTTACTGATAACCAAGTCAATCAGATGTCTCATTTAAAATTTAAAATGGTTGCACAGTATTTGAAACAAATTTTGAAATGTGAAACCTTTTGAAGAACCTATATTCATACATACAGTAGACAGTGAATTACTAGAATGCACCAATTCTATTATACAAGCACTTCTCTTAATAACGGAAACATGACTTCTGCATGTGTGTGTCGTCACGTGGATTCACACTGCAGAACTATGTGCATGTTAATTAAGATGTGCCTCAGATAGCAGCTAAAGCTGAGCAAGCTTACTCAGAGTACACATTGTATATTATCCCATGCACAGCCTCACCTACTTTCCATCTTTATTCCCTCTGGGAGAGGAAACGGTTGCTAAAAATAGTCCAGACTTAAAAGATGCAGGTTGTTTTATGCCAAGGCAAGCTTCTATTTCTTAACAAAGCCTCGTCTGTATTTTATATTTCCTTTTTTCTAAACCCAGCTGGGGACCCGGAGAACTGGTTTAATTTGAATCTAAGCCATTCCCCATGGAACTGATATTGTTTGATGGCAGGCAGAAAAAAAGAGATACTTGAGCAGGGGATGACAGAGAAAATGAGGAAACGAGGGATTTTTGGTTGAGAAGCTAATAGAGTGAGAGGGAAAAAGATGAAAGTATATCAAAAGAGAGGACAAGAAATGGAGCTCAGCGTGGCAGGAACAGTTCCTACTGACCCCGACCAGCTTTAATAGGCACAAAGAATTGGTTTGTAATTGACAGGAACAGTTTTCTCAAACTTGAGCCAATCAGAGAGATTATGTGTCTGTCTGAGAGAGGGAAGGAAAAAAGAAATCTAGAAAGACAGACTGTGGAACAGATGGGAGCTAGGACGAGAAACATTAGGAAAGAGGAAACATTATGGTACGTCATAGAAATATTTTAGTTTAGTGGTCAAACTGTGCCTAACCCCATGGGATACATAAACTAGTCGGTAGTGTATTTTCTTTACCAGAAATATATAGTTTACATCTTTGAGAAACAAGCACCAGATACAAAACAAAAAATACTAGATTTTGTTTGTGTTTTCCTTTGAAGTATTTAGAGTGCCATGTTGACTAAATTTAAAGAACTTCTCAGCTGTGTTGTTTAAGCAAACACTTTTTGAAGAACTTGGCTACGATTTTCTATTCTCATCGAGCTTCTTTTGTCTCTTTTGCTTGTTTGTCTTCCTTGTCTCAGCTGCCGCTGGATTTCCAGGAGCGCGTCAGTTCCCTCATGGAAAAACATAATCGAGGAAGCAGAGTCACCATGGCTATGTGCCACTCAAACTACTCTGATGACGTGCCCACATCCCTAATTGCCAAGGTCCTGGAAAAGCCTGAACCAGGTAGCAGCTGCCCAGTAACGCGTTCACCCAGCCCGCAGCCGCAGGAAGGAGACTTTCTAACAGGAACAGGAAGTACTGATCAACTAAACCGCCGTATATCGTGTAAGACATCGGACCTGTACTGCAGTGACACAGCTCTCTACTGCCCTGAACGGTGGCAAGAAACAGAGCGTAGGCAAAGTGTAGACCTCCATGGCACTAGCCTGCTGCAACTCCATGCCCAAAACTCCACGGACAGCAACCCGGATGAAGAGGCTTTCCACTCGGGAAGTTTCTCCCACCAGGAGCCCCCATCCTCCTTCCACCATCACGATGAGTTTGGCACTGGAAGCCTTCCTGTTTCCAGCTCCTACTCGAGTTTCAGCCTTGCATCAGATGAGAAGGGGGGAGTTAGTGGTGGATGTGGACGCACTGGCAGCAGTACCTTATCCTCTTCCCATCAGGGACTCTATATGGACTGGCGAGATGGTGGCAGTGGGGACTATGAGCGCAAAAGCATGTCCTCTTATGATAAGGACAGATCGAGCTTCCCCAAATCTCACAGTATCCAGCACATGGTGACCTCCAGGAGCCCACAGAAGGGCCCCTCACCAGCATACACAAGGACAGCTTCATGCTTTAGTGAACCTTACCACTCAAGCACCCCTCGTCTGGCCTCTTCTCGCAGTATGGGGTCCACAACTGGACTGGGCCAGGCTCAGCGAGGAGGGGCTCTGGACAGCCGGGATGACATCCAGGTCCCTGAAGATGACCTGAGCAACCGCTGGAGACAGCTCAGTGTGGAGGATGTCAACACTTTCTCATCTTCTTATCGTGACATCACAGGCCGCGGCTCCCCATACAGCTTCTCTGAGCGTCACTTTGCCATGGGCCCCTCCAGTAAAGTCAAGGGGTCTCTCTACAGCAGCTTCCAAGAGGGAGATGACGTCTTCCACAGCAGTGTGCTGGATGAGTGTTTTGCCATGCGCGCCCCCTCTCCTACCCACAGTCCCAAACCGATGGAGCATCGTAAGCAGGAGAAAACCTCTGTGCTGTACAGGGCCAAGAATGACAGCCAGGACTCTGAGTGCAGTCTGTTCCTCTCAGGAAGCTCCAAAGAAAAGGAGAGCAGCGGGGGAGTGGCAGCTGCAAGCAGCTGCAAGAAGGACTATGTAAATCTGAGTGCAGACAGCTCAGCTGACTCCATACACCAAAGCTCACTTGAAGCATCAAGTCTTCAGCACTACCCCACTCCCAGGCCGAGTGTCCGGCCTCGCCCTAGCTCCAGCTCTGCTCTCACTACGGGGCCTGCACTCCCAAAGAAGACCTCCCCAAGATACCAAAAGTTTGGCAGCACGGGACTGACAAGAAAGGACAGTTTGACGAAGGCGCAGCTTTACGGTACGCTACTGAACTGAGAGGTGAAAGAGAAGCTACTCATTTTATGCATGATGACGACGATTCTTACTGTACTGTACTTTATGTCTCCCTGCAGCATACTCGTGATGGGGTGTTACAATGTTGTTGTTTTATGTATCTTAGCCACGGCACGTTTCATGCAGCCTGTTACCTTTTTTCTATTGTATGTATGATACAGTGTAGCTACCTGAAACCAACTATCCAGTTTTTTGTTTTTTTTTTATCCGTTCAGCAGTAAGAACAATATTTAGAGCAGCTGGGATAAAAAAAACACATTTTTACCACAACACAGACCAAGCTACACTACAGTACTGTGCCATTTTCTCTTTTTCTCTGTTAAGTTCTGTCAGTAAAACCAGCAAAAGTCCATTAATTCCAGCTCTAATATATACAGTATTGATAATGGACTAGAGTGTAATGGGGTGACTTAATTACTCATGTTTTGGAGAGGTAGTTCATTATGTATTGTGGGTTGTGCTGACTGCGAGCTGTTATCCATTCTCCCTTCTCTCACACAAAAATGCATGCTGTGTAATGCTAATGGGATGGGGAAAAACACAAACTGAATTTCACAGGGACCATTATCACTAAGAATTCCTTAGTTCATGAACATATTATCTAACTGGCTAATGTATAAAAATAGATAAATAAATGACATTAAAAATCCTAATCAGAAATTTGCTACAACCCTAATTCCAAGAAGGTTGAGACACTGTGTAAAATCTACAGTAACTAAAAACAGAATCCGATGATTTTCAAATGTCAGAACATAAAAAGCATATCAAATGTTAAATGTGAGACATTTGAGTATTTCATGAAAAATATTAGCACTTCTTGAACTTGATGCCAGCAACACATCTCAAAAGAGTTGGGACAGGAGCAACAAAAGGCTAGAAAAATCAGTGGTAATAAAAAGAAACGGGTGGAGGAACATGACTAATTACTAGGTGAATGGAAAACAGGCCAGTGACGTGATTGAGTATAAAAAGAGAACCTTGGAGAGGCAGAGGTTCTTAGAAGTAAATATGAGTAGAGTTTCAGCAATCTTAAAAAAATGACATCTATCAGCTTGTGAAGCAATTGAACCATACTCCCTCCTGCAGGTGATGAGCCCACTGGAGGGAGGAACCGGTGGCTCCTCTGGGTACGCTGGGCCCTTGATGCAACTTTTTTCATAGGGGACCACTGGACCGCTCGTAGTCTGACTCTTCACCCAGGACGAGTTTGCCTTGGGAGACCATACCAGGGGCAAGCTACCCGCGATATAGCTCCTGGGATCATTTGGGCATGCAAACCCCTTCACCACAATAAGGCTACGATCCACGGGGGGGGACACATCATGAAAATGCAAAATACAACAAAGAATACCCAGGACTGTTGAGTAGCTAGAATTATCCCAATTCTTGAGATGTGTTGCTGCCATCAATTTCAAGATGAGTGAATATTTTTCATGAAACAGTAAAATGTCTCAGTCAACATTTTACATGTTTTCTATGTTGTATTGTAAATAAAACAGTGGTTTATGAAATTTGCAAATCATTGCATTCTGTGTCATTTAGTTTTCAACAGTGTCCCAACCTTTTTTGTGCCAGGGTTGTATATTAATAATGAGGATTTCCTACATACATCTCAAAAGCTTTTTAATTAAAATGTATAAGATTACAAAATGAATACAAACAGAAATAAAACAAAATTTATATTTCTTAGACTGCAGAATATGACAGAATAATACAATGAAAATAGAAATACAAATGAGATTTTTAATTTCATTCAGCTGGAGTTTTAGATATTTTTGTACAAAATGAAGATGATGAAATTGGAGGTTGGACTGCACAGTAGTTACTGTTAAAACAGGACACTTTTGAAATTGCCTTAATCTTGTTCAATGGGTCTCCTTTACAGCATCTAATAACTGTACATACTGTATACAGCTGTTCTTCCTGTCTGATCTCACACACACATGCACAAAGGCACGCACACACACATGCATTGGATTTTCTAAAGAGGGATTAACAATTTCATCACACAAAAACATTTATCAGTATCAAATTTTATTTGAATTTGTTTCAGTTTAAGGTAATGAAATATAAGCGCAGAGGAACAATGTTGGGGGGTGTGGTCTGAGAACAAATTTCTCCATAAAGTACAACTGGATAAGGGTGCTTACATTCAACTCATTTCTGTAATTAATTACAGTAGAGGAAGTAAGTATTGAGCACAAAAACATTTTTTGTCAGTATATATGTATATTTCCATCCATCCATCTTCTACTACTTTTCCGGAGGTCTGGGTCATGGAGGCAGCAGTTCAAGCAGAGAAGCCCAGACTTCCCTCTCCCCAGTGACCTGCTCCAGCTCTTCAGAGAGGATACCAAGGTGTTCCCAGACCAGCTGGGAGACATAGTCTCCCCAGCAAGTCCTGGGTCTACCCCGGGGTCTCCTCCCAGTGGGACGTGCCCAAAACATCTCAAGTGGGAGGCGTCCAGGAGGCATCCTGATCAGATGCCCATACCACCTCAACTGGCTCCTTTCAATGTGGAGGAGTGGTTCTACTCTGAGCCTCTCCTGGATGACTGAGCTCCTCGCCCTATCTCTAAGGGTGAGTCTAGCAATCCTATGAAGGAAGCTCATTTCAGCCGCTTGTATCTGTGATCTCATTTTTCGGTCATTACCCAAAGCTCATGACCATAGGTGAGGGTAGGAACGTAGACTGACGGGTAAATCGACAGCTTTGCCTTAAAGCTGAGCTCCATCTTCACCACAACAGACCGGTACAACATCCGCATCACTGCAGATGCTGCTCCGATCTGTCTGTCAATCTCTCACTCCATTCTCCCCTCACTCATGAATAAGACCCCAAGATACTTAAACTCCTCCACTTGGGGCAGGAGCCTGTCCCCAACCCAGAAAGGACAATCCACCTTTTTCCGGCTGAGGACCATGGACTTGGACTTGGAGGTGCTGATTCTCATACCAGCCGCTTCACACTCAGCGGCAAACCTGAATCTGAGGTTCGACCAACGGCCGGACTCTCCTCTCCAGTACCTTGGCATAGACCTTCCCAGAGACGATGATGAGTGTGATCCTCTAAAGTTGGAGCACACCCCCCGGTCCCCCATTTTAAAGAGAGTAATCACCACCCCAGTTTGCCATGCCAAAGGCATTGTCCCTGACCTCCACACAATGTTGCAGAGGCGTGTCAACCATGACAACCCTACAACATCCAGGGCCTTGAGGTACTCAGGGCGAATCTCATCCACCCCCGAGGCCCGGTCACCAAAGAGATTTTTAACCACCTTGGCGACCTCAGCCCCTTTGATGGGCGAGTCGCCTCTCTCGTCCATAAGCCCTGCTTCCTCTGTGGAAGGCGTGTCAGTGGGATTGAGGAGATCCTCGAAGTATTCCTTCCACCACCCGAGGAAATCCCCAGTCAAAGTCAGCAGCGCCCCATCCGCACCATACACAGTGTGGACAGGGAACTGCTTCTCCCTCCTGAGCCGCCGGACAGTTTGCCAGAATCTCTTCGACGCTGACCGAAAGTCTTGTTCCATGGCCTCAGCGAACTCCTTCCACACCCGAGTTTTAGCTTCAGCAACCACCCGAGCTGCACTCTGCTTGGCCTGCCAATACACCTCAGCAGTTTCCATAGTCCCACAAGCCAACCAAGCTTGATAGGACTCCTTCTTCAGCTTAATGGCCCCCCTCACCATTGGTATCCACCACTTGGTTTGGGGGTTGCCACCACAAGATATACCGACAACCTTGCGGCCACAGTTCTGGGCAGCCACTTCAACAATGGAGGTGGAGAACATGGCCCATTCAGACTCCATGTCCCCAGACTCTCTCAGAATGTGGTTGAAGTTCTTCCAGAGGTGGGAGTTGAAGACCTCCCAGACAGGGGCCCCAGCCAGATGTTCCCAGCACACCCTCACTATACAATTGGGTCTATCAGGTCTGAATGGCGTCTTCCCCTGCCATCGGATTCAACTCACCACCAGGTGGTGATCAGTTGACAACTCTGCACTTCCCTTTACCCAAGTGTCCAAGATATATGGTCGCAGGTCTGATGACACAATAACAAAATCAATCATCGACCTGCGACCTAGGGCGTCCTGATGCCAGGTGCACATATGGACACCCTTATGCTTGAACATGGTGTTCATTATGGACAAACTGTGGTTAGCACATAAGTCCAATAACTGAACACCACTCAGGTTCAGATCGGGCAGGCTGTTTCTCCCAATCACCCCCTCCAGATTTCACTGTCATTGCCCACGTGCGCATTGAAGTCCCCCAGTAGGACAACGGAGTCTCCAAGAGGAGCACCCTCCAGCACCCCAGTCAGAGAAAAAAAGGGTGGGTACTCTGAACCATTATTTGGTGCATAGGCACAAATGATGGTCAGGAACCGTTTCCCAACCCGAAGGCGCAGGGAAACAACCCTTTCGTCCACTGGGGAAAACTACAACATAGAGGCCACAAGGTGGGGGGAATACAAGAACAACCACCCCTGCTCGTCGCCTCTCGCCCGGGGCAACTCCAGAGTAGGCCAAGCTCCAGCCCCTCTTCAGGAGACTGGTTCCCGAACCGAAGCTGTGTGTTGAGGTGAGGCCGACTATATCTAGCCAGTATCTCTCAACCTCATGCACCAGCTCAGGCTCCTTCCCCACCAGAGAGGTGATATTCCACATCCCAAAAGCCAGTTTAGGAAGCCTGGGATCAGACCGCCAAGGTCTCTGCCTTTGACCACCACCTGACCCACATAGCACTGGACCCCCATGGTCCCTCCTGCAGGTTGTGAGCCCACTGGAGGGTGGACCCATGTGACTCCTTCAGGCTGAGCCCAGCCGGGTCCCATGGGTGGAAACCCAGCTACCAGGAGCCAGCCATCAAGCCCCTCCCCCAGGCCTGGCTCCAGGGTGGGGCCCCGGTAATCCCATACCGGGCTGGGTACACTGAATCCTTGTTTTAGCATTCATCATGAAAGTCTGTTGGATCATTCTTAGTCTGGCCCTTCAGCCAGGACCAGTTTATCTTGGGTGACCCTACCGGAGGCAAATTGCCCCGGACAAGATAGCTCCTGGGATCACTAGGGCACGCAAACCCCCACCACGATAAGGTGACAATCCATGAGGGGGAGGTATATTTCCAAAAAGGTTATTTATGTGAATTTTTAAAAGAGGTAGCTATTAACTCAAGACATCCACACATACAGTGGTGTGACCAAGTGTTTGCCCACTTCCTGATTTTTCATATAATATTGTACTAGTTGGTACAGACAAACATCAATACGCAGCGCAGACTATTCAACAATCAACAATCTCAGTTCTTTGGTGATTATGAGCTGGATACTGCATGTCAAACAAGAACTCTTTTTGTGGTATGAACTTTATACAAGGCAATGAAAAATGCTATTGGCTGTGACATGCTTACCAGCCATAAGAGAGTCAGGCAGCCTCTGGTCTTCATTTAGCTCCTTGCCTTTAAACGCCTTGATGTACTGCTTTTTCTAATATTCCAATTTTTTTTTCCTATTTCATTCTATTTTATTACATTTATTTATGAACTTAAATGTTTTGATCTGATGTACAGTGGTGTGAAAAAGTGTTTGCCCTCTTCCTGATTTTTCATATTTTTGTATGTTTGTCACACTTAAATGTTTCAGATCATCAAACAAATTTAAATATTAGACAAAGATAACACAAGTAAACACAAAATGCAGTTTTTAAATGAAGGAGTTTATTATTAAGGGTAAAAAAAATCCCAGCCTACATGGCCCTGTGTGAAAAAGTGAATGCCCCCCATCACAACATAAATTAACTGGTTTATCACATCTTTGGAAAGCTGAGTTCAATTTCTCTAGCCACATCCAGGCCTGATTACTGCCACACCTCTTCTCAATCAAGAAATCACTTAAACAGGATCTGCCTGACAAAGTGAAGTAGACCAAAAGATCCTCAAAAGCTAGACATCATGCGGTGATCCAAAGAAATTCAGGAACAAATGAGAAACAAAGTAATTGAGACCTATCAGTCTGGAAAAGGTTATAAAGTCATTTCTAAAGCTCTGGGACTCCAGCAAACCACAGTGACAGCCATTATCCACAAATGGCAAAAACATGGAACAGTGGGGAACCTTCTCAGGAGTGGCCGGACACCCAGAATTACCCCAAGAGCGCAGCGACAACTCATCCAAGAGGTCACAAAAGACCCCATAACAACATCCAAAGAACTGCAGGCCTCACTTGCCTCAGTTAAGGTCAGTGTTCATGACTCCACCATAAGAAAGAGACTGGGTAAAAATGGCCTGCATGGCAGAGTTCCAAGATGAAAACCACTGCTGAGCAAAAACAACATAAAGGTTCGTCTTAGTTTTGCCAGAAAATATCTTGATGATCCCCAAGACTTTTGGGAAAATACTCTGTGGACTGACGAGACAAAAAACTTTTTGGAAGGTGTATGTCCCATTACATCTGGCATAAAAGTAACACAGCATTTCAGAAAAAGAACATCATACCAACAGTAAAATATGGGGGTGGTAGTGTGATGGTCTGGGGCTGTTTTGCTGCTTCAGCACCTGGAAGACTTGCTGTGGTAAATGGAACCATGAATTCTGCTATCTACCAAAAAATCCTGAAGGAAAATGTCCAGCCATCTGTTCGTGACCTTAAGTTGAAGTGCACTTGGGTTCTGCAGCAGGACAATGATCCAAAACACATCAGCAAGTCCACCTCTGAATGGCTTAAGAAAAACAAAATGAAGACTTTGGAGTGGCCTAGTCAAAGTCCTGACCTGAATCTGACTGAGATGCTGTGGCATGACATAAAAAAGGTGGTTCATGCTCGAAAATCCTCCAGTGTGACTGAATTACAGCAATTCTGCAAAGATGAGTGGGCCAAAATTCCTCCACAGCGCTGTAAAAGACTCACTGCCAGTTATCGCAAACGCTTGATTGCAGTTGTTGCTGCTAAGGGTGGCCCAACCAGTTATTAGGTTTAGGGGCAATCACTTTTTCACACAGGGCCATGTAGGTTTGAATTTTTTTCCCCTTAATAATAAACACCTTAATTTAAAAACTGCATTTTGTGATTACTTGTGCTATCTTTGTCTAATATTTAAATTTGTTTGATGATCTGAAACATTTAAGTGTGACAAACATACAAAAAAATGAGAAATCAGGAAGGGGCAAACACTTTTTCACACCACTGTACATCAGATCAAAACATTTAAGTTCATAAATAAAATAGAATGAAATAGGGAAAAACTGGAATATTAGAAAAAGCATTACATCAAGGCATTTACAGGCAAGGAGCTAAATGAAGACCAGAGGCTGCCTGACTCTCTTATGGCTGGTAAGGATGTCACAGCCAATAGCATATTTCATTGCCTTGTATAAAGTTCACACCACAAAAAGAGTTCTTGTTTGACATGCAGTATCCAGCTCATAATCACCAAAGAACTGAGATTGTTGAATAGTCTGCGCTGCGTATTGATGTTTGTCTCTCCCAACTAGTACAATATCATAGTGACAAATAACTGTGACACCCGCTGGCCAGGAGGTCACAGTGTTGTCTGCCACCTTTAATACCAAAATCTCATGAAAGTTTCATGTGATTAATCTCATTGGAAACACGCACTGAAAAAAAATGTTCAAAATCAATACTCCCCCCCCATTAGAAGTAACCATAGTTTGGTTTGGTCTTTGTACTTTATGAATTCCAGAAAGAAATTCAAGGACACAAGCAAAACAAAAATGAATATAGCCACAAGCAGCAGTCATCAGGTTTCAAGCAGCTGTAGACTTTAAGATTTTGTACCGTTTACCACTAGCATTTAAAACCTAAGGTGTGCTACACATTAGGATTTAAAATGCACAGTATTTAACATTTAAATGTTGTTCAGAAGATTCAAAACCAGGATCTCCAGCATACCTTATTGATGCCTTAACCCACTAGACTCTTTCAATTGAGTTGAACTTTCTCAGTACAAATTGTTCCCCTGACAAAACACAAAGGCTGATAGACATTTCATAAAGATTTGTATCACACACATTGAACATAATTGCATGAAATGTGGTGTGATTCTAAAAAATGTAGTTATGGTTGTGAGTTTGAAGTTTCATTTAGTTTGGATCACTACATCAGAAAATACATCAGAAGATGCAGACCAAAGAGAAACCGTACAAATTCAATGGTTGGTAAAATTAACATAGATTGACATTTGTTGATAATTTTTATTACTTTTTCTTTGTCAATATCTCAAGATGACCCATGCTTTATTTGAAGCAATTTGGATGAATGACCTTTGAGGAGTTTATTTTATTTTCACTTCCGCATTTTTGAAAATATGGTGCAGAAAATTTGATTTTAGAGAGTAAGACCATTGGAGCGAAGTTGTGGAAGATTTTAGAGAGAATGCCAAAAAAAAATTTGAGTATAGCCATTGCCTTACTTACTACTGTTATGTCTGAAGAATGAGTGGACACGACCATGTGCTGAGGTTAGCTTTATTGGGCTTAAACAAGTGTACAGAGTATGGAATAGCATGTAAAGGAGTGCGGGAAGAGGCAAGAGACCTTGTGTTGCAGCTCTGCCCGTTATAGACCCCTGACGTGCTGACGTCACTTGTGCGTGTCTGCAGTGCGGCACGTCACATCATATTGCATACACCACATACCGCCCCCCCTTTTGAAAACACAAAACTATTACCCTCCCACTTTGAGAACTCAGAACAGATTTGCCCGACAGAATAACATCACATTCTAACTGGGCAACCGGGTAGACTGCCGCTGTGCCTTCATGGCCTTGTGGGGTATTCTGCCACGTGCCAGGCCATGCCCTAACTACAAACATGTACTTAAACCGAAGAGGCGAAGAGGTCTCCATCGGGCTCAGGCCGTGCCGGCTCGGGTGGTTCTGGCAGGTGCCCCACTGGAGTTACGGATCGTTTATTGGTGAAGTCCTAGTCTGGGTCCCAGTCTGTATGGGCCAGCTCGGTCACAGTCTCCTGGTCAGAAGTGAGAGGTGGCGTTACCCTTCTGAGACGGCTGGCGTGCCAACATGATCCATCGGCCAGACGGAAGATGGATGGTCCTAGCTGAGCGGTGATCTGCATCGGCATCGACTGGAACAACTGCAGCTTGTGCGAGCAATTGGGTCGATGGATCCAGACCCAGTTGAGCACCATCAGTAAGAGGTGCTTCTGCTTCACGATGTGCTGTTGCTCTTCCATCCTGCTGCTGGAGAAGGGCCCCATTATTGGAGTGTCTTCTGGTGAAAGACGTGAGCGGTCTGGGGAAAGGCGCAGAGGCAGGCCGGTCTTGACGCTGACGGGGCAGGCCCTACCTTCTTCCAGGTCCTGTGTGGATGTGCTTTGGAGCTCCTGCAGTGAGGTGGCAGCTCAGGAGGCTCACGCCACGTGAGGATTGGCTCCAGTTCTTAGGCCAGCAGCAGCTTCTGATCCAGGTTGTTCTTTCTCAGGACATGGAGGAACTGCAGCTGCTGCAGGGCTTTCTTCACCAGGGCCTTGGTGTTGACAGACCAGGAGAGGTCAGAGGAGATGTGGATGCCCAGAAATCTGAAGGTGGTGACAGTTTCCACATGCTCTGCATTTATGAGTAGGGGGTGTGGTCCTGTCTGTTCTTTCTGAAGTCAAGTATAAGTTCTTTGGTTTTTTGGTTCCACTGTGTCTGCTTTAATTGGTTGCAGGAGGAAAAACCTCCTAACCATGTACTCATTCCATTCATCAGGGACCTTGTAGCAGCGGTGTCCAGCAGCAGTGATAGACTGAAGCCATCCAACTCTACTGTGCATCACTTGAATGGCGTGTTGCTGGAGTCCACAGAATGAATGGCAGTCAGGCTGGGCTGACTGGCTGAGCAACACGGTGGGCTTGCAGGAACCGAGCAACATACTCTGGCGAAGTGGTTGAGCTTACGTAGCTTACGCACCTGCCTGCCCAACGTTGGCTGGGCAGGCAGGTGTGTATGTGCAGTGCAAGGAAGAGCCACAGTTACCACAGGGTCAGCGTGCTGTGGTGCCTTGTTGTCCCACGACGTTCACCTCGGGGCCGTCATGAAGAGACGTGGAGCCGTCATGAGGAGATGTGGGGTCAAAGGTCTGAGCAGCCAGGGTAATGGCTTGTGCCAGCAGAGCTGAATGTGGGGAGTGGGGGTCGGGAGCCACTAGCTGTGTTGCCAACTGGGCAGCCGCTTCTAGCTGGGGTGCCATATCCATCACTCTGGCTAACGGCAGCGCAATTCACAGCTTCTCCTGCGGTTTCAACTTTGTGGTGTGCTCCGCTAACTGGTCTCACACCATCTCATCTTCCAAGTGTCCAAACATACACATGCTAGCCAAACAGCGGAGGTTGGCGACGTACTGCTGTACCAACTCACCCGTTTGCTGTCGGCGCTGGAAAAACACAACTCTTTTGACCATTATGCTCTGTGGAACAGCGAAATGTCCAGCCAACAAAGCCACACAGTCATTGTATGTGTCCGTGGGTCTGAAACATGCGCTGTTCTTCGCTGCTAAGGTTGTGAATTAGCATTGCCCTTAGCCTCACCTTGCTAGCTTTGGATAGGTCGATAGCGGTTATGAACATTTCAAAAGATCAATACCAGTGGGCCCACGGTATTGGTGAGCCACCAGGCAGGGCGAGGAACAGCTGTACAGGTGCAAGTAAGGTCTCCATCCCCAATGCTGTGTGGGCCATCCTGTTATGTCTGAAGAATGGGCGGAGACGACCATGTGCTGAGGCTAGCTTTACTGGGCTTAAACAAGTGTACAGAGTACAGAACGGTGTGTAGAGGAGTGCAGGAAGAGGCAAGAGACTTTGTGTTGCAGCGCTGCCCATTATATACCCCTGACGTGCTGACGTCACCTGTGCATGCCTGCAGTGTGGCATATACTACAATTACTACTGATTAAAGTGATTATTATAGCAGTACCTATGGGTGCAGTGCCTTGATTTGGGGGTCTCCGAGTATTGAAGAGAATCTCTGACCTGAATATAAGGTTTGATTTTTCTGCCCCTTATGGTTTTTGCTACCCATGCACTTTTAGTGGAGAAAAATAAAATGATGATTTATAACACAAACAAGAGGTTTCTTGCATCTCTGTTGCTTGAAACCCTAAAAATACTAGAGCCTAAAGGAAAAATCAAGTTAATAAGTAAACATACAGTAAACTGGTCTGTCAACATTGGTAATATCTGTGTGTTTTCCTCTCGGATATAAAACTTTTCTATTAAAAATCTGTGACTTTTTTTTGTAAAGTAGTATTTTTTTTCTCATACATTTGATCCCCCCCACCACCAAAAGAAATACATATTTTTTCCTCATAATATTGCATCGTTTTCTTTTAAATTTGAACCTTATGATTTTGTGACTGTTTTCTTAAATATTTGCAACTTCTGTCTTGTAACATCGCAAGGGTTTAAATTTACATATTTTGTTAGTGTTTGTTTTGAATCATTAACTAACACAAAGTTTTACTTTGAAGTCTGATTAGGCCACCTTTGTATGTATTTTATAATTCAAGTTAATGTCTTTTCTATGATTTTAAAACTGTATTATTGTTAAACACTCCCTACTGATATAGCTAATTGATAGGCATACTGAAATACTTTTTCCCACCTTCTCCCTCTCATTTGATACACATCAGTGCTGTGATGATGTTTAATCCCTTTTTGGTAAATCTATCAAACACAGCCAAATTTCTACCTTGACACTGACTTTTCAACATTGTTAGCACAGAGTACACAAACCAAAACAAAAGTGTTGATTCCACAATTTTTACAGTTTTAAAGTTGTCCAGGTAGTTTGACAGTTCTGCAAAGTATGCACAAAAGAAGGCTACCAGTGAAAGTAAATGAAAAGAAACATCAACATGTACCATCAGTGTGTTGTTTTAAACCAGCATGCTCACTTAGGCTACTTTAGAGAAAACACTGTGAAAATAGACAAAAGTGTGTGCAGTATATACACTTATATACATACATAGAAAGTGGAAAAGACATGCTGTCCTGTTGGTGAACAGAAAACTATATAACAGACCTTGCCTTATGTGAAATGAACAGCTGCGGAAAGACTGTCCTGCTGCCTGGCAATCGAGTTACTGTCTACTGCTATAGTGTAGGAGTGAGCAACATTTAGTTCCAACATCTATGCATTGAAGGATTTCTCACTGCTTGCATAGTGCTATAGTTTTGAGAGAAACAGCTACAGCTAAAGGACAACAGGAACTTGGAGGTCAGAGATAGGATTTTATTAAAAAATGCAATGCCTTTAATTCTTCTGTTTCTGTACATTTGCACATCGACTTGAAACACACTGGCTACAAAAATTGAAATTGTATTGCTCTTTAATGTAAGGGTGTCAACAGGGTGCATAACCACTGTACAGAGGAGACAAGAGGATATACAGTATTTTTTATTGTGGACATAATGTATAAAAATGATACACACATGTTACACTATGAATATTTTTGATCCAGTCTGGGGTTGATGATATATTTATAAAATGTTTGGCCCTGAAAGATGAGGTTTAAGTGGTTCGTTCTGTCCTACCTCCAGCCCTGTTCCACAAACAGGCCAGCTGTCTAAATGTCGACACGTTTGTCTGTCTGATGCATGGTTATATATTTTTGATGTATGTTTATTTACTTAATAAAGATGTGTGTTTGGAAACACAATCCTGTCTTCAAGGGGTAAGGTGTTAGATATAGTTTTTAATTTCTTCAAACAGGGGTTGCAACCTCTATAACAGAGACCATCCATCCATTCCCACTTATCCAGGGGGTCTGGGTCACAAAGGCAGCAGTATAAGGACAGAAGCCCAGACACCCCACCACCACCACCTCTCTCAGCTCTTCAGGGAGGATACCAAGGCATTCCCAGGCCAGCTTGGAGACAGTCTCTCCAGGGTGTACTAAGTCTGCCCCAGGGTCTCCTCCCAGTAGGACATGCCCAAAACACCTCACGTGGGGGGCGTCAAGGAAGCATCCTGATAAGATGCCAAACCACCTCTACTGGCTTGTTTCAGCCGTTTGTATCCGTGATCTCATTCTTTTGATCATTACCTAAAGTTCATGATGATAGGTGAACGTAGGAACGTAAACTGACTGGTAAATTGACAGCTTTGCTTTGGAGCTCAGCTCCCTCTTCACCACGACAGGCCGATACAATGTCCGCATCACTGCAGATGCTGCCCCAATCCCGGTCCTGCTTCAGTAAGATTCAAGATTCAAAGATTTTTATTTGTCAATACTTCTATACGTACAGGACATACAGGAGAACTGAAATGCTGTTTCTCTCTCTCTTAGTGGTGTGCGCAATATACAAGAAAAGAAGGAATAAGGATGAAAAACAACAACAGCAGTCTATGTACAGTAATAAGATAAGTTAAGATAAGCCTTTATTAGTGCCACAATGGGGAAATTCCAGGATTGTAACAGCACAGGGATAGCAACACTCAGAGTAATAATTTAGAAGATAAGAAAATAAGAGCAGTGAATATATACAGTATATGTACACATAAATATACACACGTGGACAAAATTGTTGGTACCCCTCTGTTAATGAAAGAAAAACCCACAATGGTCACAGAAATAACTTGAATGTGACAAACGTGGTAATAAATAAAAATTCTATGAAAATTAACCAATGAAAATCAGACAGTGCTTTTGTATTGTGGTTCAACAGAATTATTTTAAAAAACAAACTCATGAAACAGGCCTGGACAAAAATGATGGTACCCCTAGAAAAGATTGAAAATAATGTGACCATAGGGACATGTTCAACCAAGATGTGTCCTCTAATTAACATCAAAGGTGTCTACAAACTTGTAATCAGTCAGTCGGCCTATTTAAAGGGTGACAAATAGTCATCGTGCTGTTTGTTGACATGGTGTGTACCACACTAAACATGGACCAGAGGAAGCAAAGGAGAGAGTTGTCTCAGGAGATTAGAAAGAAAATTATAGACAAGCATGTTAAAGGTAAAGGCTATAAGACCATCTCCAAGCAGCTTGATGTTCCTGTGACTACAGTTGCACATATTATTCAGAAATTTAAGATCCACGGGACTGTAGCCAACCTCCCTGGATGTGGCCGCAGGAGGAAAAATGGAAAGGACGGATAATACGAATGGTAACAAAAGAGCCCAGAACAACCTCTAAACACATTCATGGTGAACTCCAAGGTCAAGGTACATCAGTGTCAGATCGTACCATCCGTCGTTGTTTGAGCCAAAGTGGACTTCATGGGAGACGACCAAGGAGGACACCACTGTTGAAAACAAATCATAAAAAAGCCAGACTGGAATTTGCCAAACTGCATGCTGACAAGCCACAAAGCTTCTGGGAGAATGTCCTATGGACAGACAAGACAAAACTGGAACTTTTTGGCAAGGCACATCAGCGTTATGTTCACAGACGCAAAAATGAAGCATATCAAGAAAAGAACACTGTCCCTACTGTGAAACATGGAAGAGGTTCTGTTATGTTCTGGCGCTGCTTTGCTGCTTCTGGCACAGGGTGTCTTGAATCTGTGCAGGGTACAATGAAATCTCAAGACTATCAAGGTATTCTAGAGAGAAATGTGCTGCCCAGTGTCAGACAGCTTGGTCTCAGTTGCAGGTCACGGATCTTGCAACAGGATAATGACCCAAAACACACAGCTAAAAACACCCAAGAATGGCTAAGAGCAAAACACTGGACTATTCTAAAGTGGCCTTCTATGAGCCCTGATCTAAATCCTATTGAACATCTGTGGAAGTAGCTGAAACATGCCATCTGGAGAAGGCACCCTTCAAACCTGAGACAACTGGAGCAGTTTGCTCATGAGGAGTGGGCCAAAATACCTGCTGAGAGGTGCAGAAGTCTCACTGACAGTTACAGAAATTGTTTGATTGCAGTGATTGCCTCAAAAGGTTGTGCAACAAAATATAAGATAAGATAAGATAAGATAAGATAAGCCTTTATTAGTCCCACAATGGGGAAATTCCAGGATTGCAACAGCACAGGGACAGCAACACTCAGAGCAATAATTTAGAAGATAAGAAAATAAGAGCAGTGAATATACATATGTACATATAAATATATATATATATATATATATATATATATATATACACACACACACACACACACACACACACACACATATATATATATATATATATACAGTATATATACTGTATACAGTATATACATAGTGCAGAGCATTGTAGCTAGATGGAATAAACAGCATAACAAGTCTATTTAGTTACCCCACGTAGTATGAATATGTACCCATCCATATTGTCACCCTCCGTAGCAATTGATATTGTTCTAGTTGTATACTGGAGGGGGACCATTTTGTGTAAGTTTGTTGCGTCTTTTGCATTCAATACTATTAGGTTGTAACGTTTTTTTTTACAATCTCTGCAAGCAGCCCTGCTTAGGTTATAAAGTCTGACAACCGTAGGTAGGAAGGACCTGCGAAACCTCTCGGTCACGCACCTAGGATGATGTATCCTACTGCTAAATGAGCTCCTCAGTGTGTTCAGCATGTCCTGCATAGGGTGGAACTTGGACTCCAGCAGAGATGACAGCTTAGCCACCATCCTTCTCTCTGCTATCTCCTCCACTGGGTCAAGGCGTTGCCCCAGGACAGAGCTAGCTTTCTTAATCAGTTTGTTCAGTCTCTTCCTGTCGGCTGCTGTGATGCTGTGTGTAATAAGATAAGATGAGCCTTTATTAGTCCCACAATGGGGAAATTCCAGGATTGCAACAGCACAGGGATAGCAACACTCACAGCAATAATTTAAAAGATAAGAAAATAAGAGCAGTGAATATACATATGTACACATAAATATATAAATATATATATATACACAGTGCGTAGCATTATAGCTAGATGGAATAAACAGCATAGCAGTCTATTTAGTTACCCCACATAGTATGAATATGTACCCATACATATAGTCACCCTCCATAGTGATTGATATTGTCCTAGCTGTATACTGGAGGGTGCTCCATAATGCTACCCATAGTGCAAATGAAGACAAAAGATAAAACCCAGCAATCCCGTAGTACAAATAAAGATAAACAATAAAACCCAGCAATCCTATATACAGAAAAAGTGGAGCCGTAATACCCGTAATTGCAAGTTCAATGTGGTAGTGTAGGTGCAGACAGTGACAAATGGGACTGCACATGAACAATATTTCAATAACAGACAGACAGCAGCAGATATGGCGTTTGTGCACATGGTTGCAGTAAGGTGCAGACACATACAGCAACAGATGTATTACTGTTGGTGTACCAAGTCTTTCTGTGCAAACAGCTGAGGTAGTTATTGTGTGGGTGAGTGTGTTACGGTCCGGGGGGGGGGGGGCAGTAAGACCTGCAGGTTATTGCTCGATGAAGCTAACAGAACCACATTACCTGCAAACAGCTGAGACGAGCCCCTGTGACCACTGAACATGACACCGTCCGTTCCTCGGCTGCGCCTAGAAATCATGTCAATAAAAGTTACTGTATGACAAAGGGCAGCCCTGGCGGAGTCCAACTCTCACTTGGAACAAGTTTGACTGAATATTGGCAATAAAAACCAAACTCTTGCAACGATTGTATAGAGACCGGATAGCACATAGCAACAAGCCCGATATCCCAAACTTCTGAAGCCGCCCCCATAAGAAACCATGAGAGACGCAGTTGAATGCTTTCTCCAAGTCTATAAAACACATGTAGAATAGCTGTAAATTCCCACAAACCCTCAAGGATCCTTGAGAGGGTAAAGAGTTGGTCTAATGTGCCATAATCAGGACAAAAAACAAATTGTTCCTCCTGGATGTGAGGTTTGATCAACAGCTAGACACTCCTCTCTAGTACCTTGGCATAGTCTGATACTGCTGAAGTCGGAACACACACTCCGGTAACCCCTTCTTGAAGAGGGAAACCACCAACCCAGTTTGCCTTGCCAAAGGTACTGCCCCCAACTTCCACACGATGATGCAGAGGTGTGTCAAGGATCTAGAACAGCTTTACAACATCCAGAGCTTTGAGATACCCAAGGCAAATCTCATCCACCCCCAGGGCTCTGCTAACTTCAGCAACCTCGGCCACAGTGATGAGGGAGTCATCAACCTTGTCCTCACACTCTGCTTCCATTATGGAAGCCATATGAGGAGCTCATTTATCTGAGGAGCTCATTTAGCAGCAGACTACATCATCCCAGGTGCACAACCGAGAGGTTTCGTAGGTCCTTCCTACCAACGGCTGTCAGACTGTACAACCTAAGCAGGGCTGCTCGCAGAGATAGCAAAAAGACGTAACAAACTAATAGTTTTTTGAATGCAAAAGATGCAATAGACTTACACAATGGTCCCCTCCAGCATACAACTAGGAACATACCGGTCGCTATGGAGGGTGAGAATATGTATGGGCACATAATCATACCATGTAGGATAACTAAGTAGACGGTTATGCTGTTTCATTCCATCTAGCAACAATGCTCTGCACTGTGTGTGTTTATATATTTACATATTTATTCCATCTAGCTACAATGCTCAGCACTGGGTGTGTTTATATATTTATATATCTACATATTATTCCATCTAGCTACATTGCTCCGCACTGTGTGTGTTTATATACTTGCATATTTATTCCACCTAGCTGCAATGCTCCGTACTGTGGGTGTTTATATATTTACATATTTATTCCATCTAGCTACAATGCTCTGCACTGTGTGTTCATATATTCATATATTTATTCCATCCAGCTACAATGCTCTGCACTGTGTGTCTGTGTGTGTGTGTATATATATATATTTTATAGTAATACGTACATATGTATATTAGCTGCTCTTGCTTGCTTGTTTTTTTTTCTTGCCTTCTGGTTGTTGCTCTGGGTGTTGCTGTCCCTGTGCTGTTGCAGTCCTGGAATTTCCCCGTTGTGGGACTAATAAAGGCTTATCTTATCTTATCTTATCTTATCTTATATCACTGAGATCGAGGAGATCCTCAAAGTACTCCTTTCACTATCCAAAATTACCCCCAGTCAAAGTCAGCAGCTTTCCATCCACACCATACACAGTGTGGACTAGGAGCTGCTTTCCTTTTCTGAGTCGGCAGACAGTTTGCCAGAATCTCTTTGAGACCAACACAAAGTGTTGTTCCGTGGCCTCAGTGAACTCCTGCCACACCAGAGTTTTTGTCTCAGCAACTCCCCAAGCTTGGCCACTTTGCCCACTGCTACAACTCTGCTGCTACAAGAGTACCACAAGCCAGCCAAGCTCAGTAGGACTCCTCCTTCATCCTGATCCCCCCCCCCCCCACACACACACACCTCTGGCAGCCACCATTTGGTTTGAGAGTTGCTACTATGAGAGGCACCAACAACCTCATGGCCACAACTCTGAGCAGGTGTTTCAAAAATGGAGGTGGAAAACATGGCCAATTCAGATGTCTCCAGACTACCTAGGAATATGGTTGAAGTTCTTCCATAGGTGGGAGTAAAAGACCTCTCAGTGAGGGTGTGCTGGGGACCCTCACTGTACATTAAGGTCTTCTGGGTCTGAATGGCATCCGCCCCTGCCATCAGATCCAACCCACCACCAGGTGGTGATCAGTTGAAAGCTCTGCAACTGTCTTTACCAGAGCGTTCAAGACATATGGTCGCTTTGATGACACAATAACAAAATCGATCATCAACCTTCAAACTGGGGTGTCCTGGTGCCAAATGCACATACTAACACCCTTATGCCTGAACATGGTGTTCATTATGGACAAACTACAGTTAGCACAGAAGCCCAATAACTAAACATGACTCAGGTTCATATTGGGCAGGTCATTCCTCCCAATCACACCCCTCTAGGTTTCACTGTCATTGCCCAAGTGCAGACTGAAGTCCCCCAGCAGGACAATAGAGTCTCTAAGAAGAGTACTTTCTAGCACACCAGTCAGAGACTCCAAAAAGGGTGGGTACTCTGTAACATCATTTGACACATAGGTACAAATGACAGTGAAGCAACCCTTTTGGCCACCGGGGAGAACCTCAACATGGAGACGGCAAGGCAGGGGGATACAAGAATACCCACTCCTGCTCACTGTCTCTTGCCTGGGACAACTTGAGAAAAGGCCAAACACGAACGTGCAGCACAAAAAAAAACAAACAAACAAACAAAAAAAACTAGCACGGTACAAGCGCAGCTTCCAGCGGCACTTAGACGGCTTCTCCAGGGCTTTTCAGATCAAGCCAAAGCAATAACAAATGCCACTGGTGTTTTTATAGCAGCAGATCTAAGGTCATATTCAGTTGTTAATACCGGGTTTACACACATGCTGAAGGTAACTGAGCCCTGGTATGAAGTTCCTTGTTGTGCCCACTTCAGCCAGAAAATAATACCATCCTTTTAAGGAAAAGCTACATCTTTTAATGCTGCCCTTGAGGCCAGTGTTTTTCAGGGGTACCCTGGTATGTTCAGATTTTTGTGGGACATTATTTAATTTAACTTCCTAATTGTCCAAAAAATTGCAAATAATTTGCTGTTGTTGTGCATGGGTGCCTTCAGAACCTATATATAACAATGACAAATTATTGACCAGTTAACAAGTGAAATTAGATAATTAATTTCCCACAGAAACCTGAACATACCAGGGCACCCTGGTTAAAAACACTGCTTCAGGCAATAAGAAACTTTAATTTCCTAAAAACAAAAGAATAATTCAGACTATTCAAACTTCTATTATTGCACTTGTCTGCATCGTTCATTTGCTATAAAGAGAATTTGTTTGTTTTATCGTATGCATTTTATTTATTGGAGAATTTACTGTTGGCAGTTTGCAAGGGTTTTTTGCCAAAGCTGTTCCCGCTTATACAAAAGATAAGCAGTTTTATGTTTTGCATTTTGTTTCCTTACTGTACCGAAAATGAACCAAACCGTGACCTTAAAATCAAGGTACGTACCAAACCGTGATTTTAGCATACTGTTACATCCCTAATAGATAGATAGATAGGTAGATACAGTGCATCCGGAAAGTATTCACAGTGCTTCACCTTTTCCACATTTTGTTATGTTACAGCCTTATTCCAAAAGGGATTAAATGAATTTTTAGGCCATTCAGGCCTGTATGGTAGAGTGGCCAGATGTAAGCCACTCCTTAGTAAAAGACACATGGCAGCCCGCCTGGAGTGTATCAAAAGGCACCTGAAGGACTCTCAGACCATGAGAAACAAAATTCTCTGGTCTGATGAGACAAAGATTGAACTCTTCGGCGTGAATGCCAGGAGTCATGTTTGGAAGAAACCAGGCACCACTGATAACCATGCCAATGATGGTGACAGCATCATGCTGTGGGGATGGTTTTCAGCGGCAGGCACTGGGAGACTAGTCAGGAAAGAGGGAAAGATGAATGCAGCAATGTACAGAGACATCCTGGATGAAAACCTGCTCCGCAGCACTCTTGACCTCAGGCTGGGGTGATGGTTCATCTTTCAGCAGGACAATGACCCTAAGCACACAGCAAAGATATCAAAGGAGTGGCTTCAGGACAACTCTGTGAATGTCCTTGAGTGGCCCAGCCAGAGCCCAGACTTGAATTCAATTGAACATCTCTGGAGAGACCTGAAAATGGTTGTGCACCGATGCTTTCCATCCAACCTGATGGAGCTTGAGAGGTGCTGCAAAGAGAAACGGCCGAAACTGCCCAAAGATAGGTGTGCCAAGCTTGTGGTATCATATTAAAAAAAAAAAAACCTGAGGCAGTAATTGCTGCCAAAGGTGCATCAACAAAGTACTGAGCAAAGGCTGTGAATACTTTTGTACATGTGATTTCTTAGTTTTTTATTTTTAATAAGTTTGCAAAAATCTCAAAAAAAAACTTTTTTCACATTGTCATTATGGGGTATAGTGTGTAGAATTTTGAGGGAAAAAATGAATTTAATCCCTTTTAGAATAAGGCTGTAACATAACATGGAAAAAATGAAGCGCTGTGAATACTTTCCAGATGCACTGTAGATGTACTTTATTGATCCCAAACTGGGAAATTACAGTGTAACAGCACCATGACAGTAGATGACCAAAATAACAAAAACACACACAGCATAATAGACAAAAGAATTACCCAGGAAAGTAAACCTGCCAAGATAACTTCATATACATCGCTGATGATGAACCGTATAGACAGATACATCATACTCGCTGTACAAAACAGGACTATCAGGCACAGGGTGCAATGTGAGACACCAATTAGACTGCAAGGTGCAGTGTGGAAGCATTGTTATGACCAGAATTCAACACAAGAGTGAGTTATTGTACAGTGAAATGGCATGTGACAGTAAAGATTTCCTGTACTTGACTGCTCGGCAGCGAAACTGTAGCAGTCTGCTGGAGAAAGTGTTCCACTCTCTGTCCAGTGTGTGGTGGAGGGGGTGATCAGGGTTGTCCATAATGAATAACAGTTTATTCAGTGTCCTCCTCTCCACCACATTCTCAGAGGTCTCTGGCCTGAGACCAATTACAGAGCCAGTCTTCTTGATAATCTTGTCAAGTCTGTTGGTGTCGCTGGCTCTGATACTGCTACCCCAACAGACAGCAGCAAAGAAGATGGCGCTGGTGACAACAGCCTGGTAGAAAAGCTCCAGCATCTTGTTGCACACATTGAAGGATCTCAGCTTCCTCAGAAAGTAGAGTCTGCTCATCCACTTCTTGTATGGAGCATCAACGTTAGATTTCCAGTCCAGTCCGTTGCTGATCATGACACCCAGGTATTTGTAGTCCTCCACTACCTCCACATCCTCCCCCCTAATTGGCAGTGGCTGTGAAGACGTCCTTTTCTTACTTAAGTCAATCACCATCTCTCTGGTCTTGCCAGCATTCAGCCTCAGGTGATTCTGCTCAATCCACTCCACAAATCTGTCTACCAGTGCCCTGTACTCCCCCTCCTCTCCCCCTCTTATACACCCAACAACAGCCGAGTTGTCAGAGAATTTCTGCAGGTGGCATGACTCGGTGTTGTATTGAAACTCGGTGGTGTATAAGGTGAAGAGAAAAGGAGAAAGCACAGTCTCCTGTGGAGCTCCTGTATCACTAACCACCACATCAGACAAGACACTGCCCAGCCGGACAAACAGTGGCCTGCCTGTCAGGTAGTCAATAATCCAGGAGATCACAGAGCTGTCGACCCCCATCACCTGCAGCTTCTCACCCAGCAGCAGTGGCTGGATGCTGTTAAACGCACTGGAGAAATCAAAGAACGTGATTCTCACAGTGTCTCCTCCACCATCCAGGTGCAGATGGGCTCATCGTAGCAGGTAGATGACAGTGTCTTCAACTCCTAAATGAAGCTGATATGCAAACTGCAGACGGTCCAGCCATATCTTCACCTGCGGCCTCAGGTGGGCTAAGACCAGTCTCTCCAGGACCTTCATCACATGAGGTGTGAGGGCAACCCAGGGTTTCCTCTGGTAACATTTCTGTGTGGCGGCCCGCCGCACTAAGGAAGTTTGCCGCCGCGCCTAAAATATATTAAATTAAGAAAAATTAAATATGAAAGAAACGCTTCGCAAGCGCGCACACAAACAACGTGTGTGATTGTCATCCGCGCAGAAGTGACCCACCCGCCCAGTGCCAAACGACCGTTTCTGCAGGCAGAGCATGTCTCTGTAGCGTTGCTGTCCGAGAGAAACATGAGCTTATTAAAGTACTTTAAACGTGGAAAAAAGTACAAGAGAGTGGAGGCATTTATAGTGGTTTTAACCCGCTGGTAACTGGAACAACAATGAGGAGTCGCTTAGCTAAAAGGTCTGGTTAGACTTCATTGCAGGGAAAGGCAAGAGTGACTGATGAATCACTGAGGATTTACTTCACCAGCCACTACAATATTAACTAATAATTTATGTTCATTATTATGTACCTGGCAAGTTAAGATGACTGAAATTCACGAAGTCAATGACTTTAATCCGTAAGCAGCCTTTAGACAAACTAAACGTGCCAAGATTTGGATTTCAAAATAAGGGAGGTTTTTCCTGCTGTCGCGTTGGTGAGGAGATTTCTAAAAAAAAACTATAAATACATTGAAATATTATAACAGAAATAACTGCATATTTGGTCATTGAAGTTAATTTATTTCTTTAAATATAATTTTAATAATTATATTTCTTTGAATTCAACGTTATTATTCTGTTCTGGCTCTACAAAATTATAGTCAGGTAAAAAATTTGCCACATTCTGTTTCATATTTATTAAAAAAACAGCAATTTTATAATAATCTGCCTTTGTCCATCGGACAGGCCTCTTCACTGTCCAGTTTTAAAAATCCTCTTAAAACCCATTTTATTCTCTGGCGTTTGACCCAGTTTGAGACATTGATTTTATTTGTTCTTATTGTCTCTATTGTAAGACGATTGTTTTGTTTGTGCTGTTTTGTACTTTAGCTGTATTTTATTGTTTTTATATTTTATTTATCATTGATGTACAGCACTTTGTGTCAACTGTCATTTTTAAAGAGCTTTATAAATAAAGCTGGATTGGATTAAGAAAAGATAAACATTAACCATAAAATAATCCACAAATTTATAATAGTCTCAAATGTACAAGAGAAAATTACAAATTTGAGGAAAATGGTTGCAAATTTAGATAAATTTACAGAGAAAAGTAGAAAACTGTAAGAAAACTGTTATAAATTTTGGAGAAAAAACTCAAACCTTCAAGACTGAAGTCATAACTCAAGTTTTTAAGTAGGTACTCTACGTACCCTTAACTCAACTAGAAATTTTTGGTTGTCTACTTTTGATTATTAATTTCAAAGCACTGCTTTTACATGAGTAGAATTTCTGGCTGCTATACCCACCTCTGATCATATAATTTAAGTATGAATAAGTAAATTCCTATTATGAATGGGTTTTTTTCCTTCCCTTTCCTACTCTTTGTCAATGGGAAAAAAGAAACACTACAATAAAAATACCAAAAAAAAAAACAACAACAAAACACACACACATTTTGGTTATTTATGTAAACCATGAAAAAAAAAAAAATCCTGCGGGACACAACATGACACTTGGTATTTTCTAGCCTGTTTCTATACCACTATAGACAGAGAGAGAACCTGAATTAGACAGGGCTCAGAGAGGGAAAGATGAGACAGAAGAGAGGAGCCAAGGAGAAGAAAGTGTTCAAGCAGAGGGTCCAGGAGAGGTGAGAGCAGAGGGAGGAGAGAAGGATGACACCAGTAAAAAGTCCAAACACAGGACATCTGGGTGGGACCCCAACTGGCCCAACATTCCAACATTCAAGCCTTGGTAGTACAATACTTCAGATGGTAAGTTCCATTTTGCAATATTACTGTGCAAAATAAAAAAAATAAAATAAAAAGAAATAGTGTAAAATTAACACTTCCGATTACAATTGTGTTATTCCCCCCCCTCCCCCGGAAAAATATGTTGCCACCATGACAAGGTATTTAAGCCAGAGGAAACACTGGTAACCGGTCGATAGTCATTCAGGTCCGATGGAGATGACTTCTTGGAGACAGGAACCAGGCAGGACATCTTCCACAGCACCGATACTCTCTCCAGACTCAGGCTCAGGTTGTACAGGTGTTTCAGTACTGGAGCTAGCTGGTTGGCACAGGTCCTCAGGATCCTGGCGGAGATGTCATTTGGGCTCGCAGCCTTCCGCTGACGGAGTCTCTCCAGCTGTTTCTTGACCTGGTCTGTGGTCATGGGGATTGGTGCTGATGTCCTCAGAGGAGGGGGAGGTGCTGCATAGGAGGGGGAGGGGGAGGGGTGTGGGGGAGTCTGGCTGTGTTGTGGGGGTAGCCAGGCTGAAAGAGTCAGGACTTTGTCAAATCTAGCATTATTTGCAAAACTTTGGACCAATTAAGAAGTGAAATTAGAAAATTTCCCACAGAAACCTGAACGTTCCAGGAGCCCCAGGTTGGGCACCCCTGCCTTAGAGCTTACTAGTCAGGACTTCATGAACTTCATTCATTCATTCATCTTCTTCCACTTAATCCTTTTCGGGTCGCGGGGGGACTGGAGCCTATCCCAGCATCTTTGGCCGAGAGGCAGGGTACACCCTGGACAGATCGGCAGTCCATCACAGGGCCAACACAGAGAGACAGACAACCATTCACTCTCACAGTCATACCCTAAGGACAATTTAGAATCGCCAGTTTGATGCCAATTAACCTAACGTGCATGTTTTTGGCATGTGGGAGGAAACCGGAGAAATCCCGGAGTAAACCCACGCAGACACGGGGAGAACATGCAAACTCCACACAAATCCCTGTTGGTCGGGGGCTGGGATCAAACCCAGGATCCCCCGGCCAAGGGTGAGCTGCTGTGCTGCCGCAGTGCTAACCACTCCTTCAATAGTAAAATTTCATCTTTCAGAGATAAAATCTGTCAGATCCTTCCCACCATTAATTTAAACACAGTAGCAACTACAACTCCTTCAACTGACATTTATTTGGATGAGATTACTCCAACTGACCTTTTAGAGTTAGATAAAATAATTTCCTCAACCAAGCCTTCAACTTGTCTACTAGACCCTATTGCAGGGATCGATAACCCATGGAACCGGGGCCGCATGCAGCCCTTCAGCCCCCATGATGCAGCTCCCTGCAGTTATATCTCAAAACACATGGAAATTAATGAAGCTCATTTTAATTATTTTATTTTTTAAATTATTGTTTATTGCAATTGCATAATTTCTCAATGGAAATGCATACGTTTATGAACTTAAAATATATATTTTTTTAAATTATTTATTATCTGCGATGGACTGGCAATCTGTCCAGGGTGTACCCTGCCTCTTGCCCAAAGATGCTGGGATAGGCTCCAGCCCCCCCCCCCCCCCTGCGACCCGAAAAGGATTAAGTGGAAGAAGATGAATGAATGAATGAATTATTTATTATGTTGTCAACCATGCATGACTGTCACATTTGATGGTGGCTGCACAGAGAGCCACCCAGCCTCTCCTCAGTGCATGTGGAGAGAGCACGGATAGCAGCAGCTTCCTACCACTTTCGGTAAGAGATGAATATGGTGTAAGGAACCACAGAGTTGGTTGGCATTGGCGTGATGACGCAGCCGTTTGGTGACGTCATCACGCCGAGCTCATATAATGTGAGGGTCGGCCATCATAGGGCCTCTTGCCTCTCTCTTTTTCCCTTAGCTCTATAGCGCTCAGCCTTCCCACCAGAGTCTGTAGCTGCTAAAGTGCTTGTGTGTAATAAAATTCGTGTTCCAAATAAACGCTACTCTCCGTTGGTCATTCTGGGTTTCCACACAAAACAAATGGCGACGAGGAGAAAAATGGGTCTTCCGGAGGAAAACGCAGCATTTTTCCTGAAGACGGACATGCATCTGGAAACGTATTTATGGCCACTACAGCCGTTTCTGGAGACCCCAGGTGAGCTGCCCGTCCCACAGCACCGCTGGTTCGACATGTATAAAACTTAAGTCGACGTGGCTGGCCTGAGTGATGCTGACGACGAGATGCTGAAGAGCGTACTAGTTCTCAGTCTAGGTGAAGAAGGATGGCGTGTGCTCTGTACTCTGGGTCAAGCGGACTCATTCGGCGAATGTGTGACTCTGATGGAGAAATATTACGGCAACGTGAGAAAAGTTATAGCCTGAAGAATTGCCTTCCTCCTCCATGAACATGCGGGTGAGTCAACTCAATGTTATGCTATGGAGCTCTGAGTCTTAGCGAGCACTTGTGCCCTCGGGTCCTTAGAAGACGAGCTAATTTGTGACAAGCTAGCCGAAGAGCACAGCACAGAGAGTGAACACAGCGCGGAGAGAGAGCAGCGACTGGACTCGCCACAGATCCTCACCCAGCATAAGCCTCAGGGAGCCACTGCAGAGCTGCAGGAGAGGGAGCCCGTGTTTGTCGGGAACCCCAGGACACAACAGCCCGGTGCAGGTTCTACCAACGGCGACAGCACCATATTGCCACGACCAGACTTCCCAGGAGAGGGGAAGAACAAACCGGACAGGAGAACAAACCGGACTCACCTCCGATCCTCACCCGGCATGAGCTTCAGGCAGCCACTGTGGAGCTGCAGGAGAGGGAGTTCATGGAGAAAGGGGACCCCAGTGACTGAAGACGGCCGGGTGCATGTCCTGTCACCGACGACAGCGACATCACCCCGACCTCAACCAGCACCAGGTGAGGGAGAGAAGAAACTAGACTGCTTCCAAATCCACGCCTGGCACCAGCCTCCAGGAGCCGCCGCTGAGCTGTAGGACGAAGAGTCCATGACCGAACAGTATACAACAGAACCACCGGACGTCTTCCAAATCCACGACTGGCATCAGCCTCCAGGAGCTGCCACTGAGAAGCAGGGTGAAGAGTCTGTGACCCAACAGGACACAGCAGAAGCACCACAACCTGGTGGATGCCCCACAGCAGATGTGAGAGTCATAACATCACAACAACGATGCTGAAGGCAGCCGAACAGAGCGCCACTCACAGTGATGAACTAGGTTCAGGTCCATAGAACCAAGCGACCAGACCCGCAGCCGGCCTTAACATCGTCACCACCACCAACACCCATGAGGATCACCATGCAGCTGAGACCAGCCGCCGTTCAGATGGTGGACGGATTGAGATGGCAAACCAGCCATCTACGGAAGGTTAGAGCAGTTGCTGTGGATCAAGATGCAGCATTGGAGCCGACCCAGCTGGTGTGGGATCCTGGCTGGGACATTGTTGATGAGCATGCCGTGGCTACAGCGGGATGGTGCCCCAGCCTGCTGCAGCTGGCACCTCCAGGGGCGCATCCACCACAAGCTTGCCTCAGGGCCCCTCCAAGTGAACCAGGGGCGTAGCCGGGGGGGGGGGGTGAGGGGGCTGAGGGGGAAAATGGTAAGAAATCTGTAGTTGACAGGGGGCTGAAGCTAAAGCTTTGCCCTGGGCAAACACCCCTGGCGTTCAGAATGGTGGTGGTGGTTGGGGTTCAGCCCCCCTCCTGGCTACGCCACTGTGAACTGCCCTCCTCAATGAAGAAAAGAGGACTGTTTAGCTAGGGGTGTGGCTGCCAATGGCTAGTGGCAAAATAAACCACTCAGCCATGCTTGGCTGCACGGTAGTCTACCCGCTGGCCCAAGCTAGTTTGGGGGTTTTGCAACATCAAATTGGGGAGGGTCGATTTGGTCATGCATGCTGTTCTGTTTTTCCAGGGTGGTGGGGTGGTATTGAATGTGGTTTAACCCTTTAACTGCCCAGATTAAATGGATGGGCCACGGGCCCCCAGTGGCACAGCGCAGCAACTGCACGTGTCAACTTATTGACGTCCCCCGGCTATGTGAATATGAAAATATATGTTTTTTTTGACATTTTATTGATTTTCTGGTTCATATACTTTGAACATTAGATAAAAACATACCCCTGTAGACAAATCGGCGTAAAAAAAACGACCATTCTTTATGTAAATGTGTCCAAAGTCCACTTTTGACTGAGTTATGTAATTTATATAGCTGCCACAACATTATACAAATTAGATGGGTAAATTTATTCCTATCTGAAACTTTGGATCATATTCTACATCTTTCTAATTGACAGTAAGCCATTATCTTTTGTAACTTTCAAGTTATAGCCTTGGAAATCTGAACTATTATTTTTCATTCCTTTATTCATTCATTCATCTTCTTCCACTTAATCCTTTTCGGGTCGCGGGGGGGCTTTTACTGACAAATTTTTTTTTACCACTCTTGACCACTAGGGGGGGCCTTGACCACCCTTTAACCATCCCTGTCGTCATATGGCGCCTGGGGCAGTTAAAGGGTTAAGGAACCACAGGGTTGGTTGGCATTGGCGTGATGACACAGCTGTTTGGTGACATCATCATACCAAGCTCATATAACGTGAGGGTCGACCACTTTAGGGCCTCTTGCCTCTCTCTTTTCCCCTTAGTTCTATAGTGCTCAGCCTTCCCTCCAGAGTCTGTAGCTGCTCAAGTGCTCGTGTGTAATAAAGTTTGTGTTCCAAACAAACGCCACTCTCCATTGGTCATTCCGGGTTTCCAGACATAACGATGAACAAATCCAGAGAAAGTAAAATCACAGAGTAAAATAGCGAGTTTAATTCTGTGTGGACAGATTCATTTGTGTTCATGTAGGCAATTGTGGAGAGAATTTCTCCACGAGAATACAAACAACAAAAAACAGCCACCTCATTAGTGTCTACAGGTCCATAAAAAGCCTTAAATGTGATTATCTAAAATCCATCCATCCATCCATCCATTTTCTACCATTTTTCCGGGGGTCTGGGTGGCGGAGGCAGCAGCTCAAGCAGAGAAGCCCAGACTTCCCTCTCCCTGGCCACCTGCTCCAGCTCTTCAGAGAGGATACCAAGATGTTCCCAACACAGCTGGGAGACAGCTCCAGTGTATCCTAGGTCTGCCCTGGGGTCTCCTCCCAGTGGGACATGCCCAGAACACCTCAAGTGGGAGGCGTCCAGGAGGCATCCTGATGAGATGCCCAAACCACCTCAACTGACTCCTTTCAATGTGGAGGAGCAGCATTTCTACTCTGAGCCTCTCCCGGATGACTGAGCTTCTCCAGCAATCCTGCGGGAGAAAGCTAATTTCAGCCGTTTGTATCTGCAATCTCATTCTTTCGGTCATTACCCAAAACTCATGACCATAGATGAGGGTAGGAATGTAGATTGACCAGTAAATTGACAGCTTTGCTTGGTGGTGAGCCCACTGGAGGGCGGACCCATGTAAAGCCTGCTTCATGCTACACCTCTGCTGTCCGCAAATACGTAATCGGAAACCTTGTGTGACGAAATCTACGTCATCATCTCCACTTCACTAGTGTCTGCAGTGCTCGACCGCAGACGACTGCGTGCAGCCCAAATTTTGTGACCGCGCCGCCTACCCACGACCTGAACACGTTGATAAGCGCATGCGCAAGACTGAACGTCCCATTTGCGTGGTGGCGATATTGACACAGAATACATCAGCAGACAAAGAAGACAACGAGGAGGTGGAGAACAAGAATAAAAACATACATGAATCATACATACATACTTTCTTTCATAGAGGCAGCAGCATCTTCATGGAAAAGAAGTGAAAACCGGGAAGTCAAACAGCAGAAATGGACTCTATATTTGAAGAGAAACTTTATGAAGTCCGCCGTTTCTTCGTTGGTGAAAATCGTGGTGCGTCAGCACCTTGGCGCTACCTATCGGGTGGGAGTGAAACTACAAATGATGGTTGTGCGCATGCATCAACTGCTTGGCCTGGGTAGATGAAAAAAGTGAGCATGAGCAGTGCCACGTGGGTGCCGGGCTCGTCCAAAGCATACGCAGACCCACAGTGGACTAGAGGGGAAATGTAGCATAAAGCAGGCTTTAACTCCTTTGGGCTGAGCCCGGCCAAATTTCTGCCAAGGTTATCTAAAATCAACACCCTAATTATCCTTAAAAATAAGAAACAATCCTTGGATTCTTGCTCAATAACCTAGTGGCCCCTGCGGTATACATCCTGGATTCAGACATGACCGACGTATGAATTAATGTAATCAGGGCTGCAGCTAATGACTATTTTACAGCTCGACTAATCACCCACTCGAAGATTACACAAGTAATCTGATACTTTTTTTTTTAGAAACTTGCATTGACCAACATTTGCAGAAATTTCTTTCCTAAAGAGCAGTAGTAATTGTTCTAAACCGCTCAGTAACAAGGTACACATTTATTGCAATGTGTATTGCATAGAATGGTATGTTACGCCGTAGAGTTCTTTTCGCTAGCCGTTAGCATCTGTTAGCATCGCTAGCAGATGCATCTAGCATCGGATGCTAATGGTGGTGGCTATATGTTTTCTGGTCATATAAGCATAATTAGCATAGCTGACTACAAATCTACTCATCTTCATTTAAATCTCAATCACATACCTTGTCTTGGGTGCGTGGGACTCCCTGCATGATGTGGGAGGCTTTCTGCCGAGACACTAACATCGACGTTGTAGCATGCAAGCTCACCCCTCAGCTTTAGCATATACACACTGCGCAATGTTTTCCTTCAATTTGAGCTTGAAATGATTCCAGACTTGAGATACTGTTGTCATTTTAAAAAAATTCTTCTTTATCTTTGCCGGCCTGTCACTATGCGCTCTGACCTGGCGCCTTCTTCCTCTTCTTCTTCTTAGATTTGATTGGTGGTTGGCAACCAGCTTACAGGTGCATTACGCCACATACTTCACTCTATATCATCACTCTATCTGGTCAGGAGCTGTAGTCCTTCTATTATCATTGCTGTGTCCAATCAAACCTCAACTCTATCTTCAGACATCCACTCTTCTTCATCTCCTCGTCACTTCACTCTACTATCATCACTTCACTCTATATCATCACCTCTACACATCTTGGCGTGGTCTCTGTGTATCAACCAGCTCTCCCTGACATGGCGCCGTTTTAAACAAATCTGTGTTTTGTTTAGGTAGCGTGACCAGAAGAACGTCACACCGGAAGAAGGTTATATAGACCGAAAGTGCCATATTAAATGACACTGTAGAGGCTGGGTTAATCATCTCAGACTGGATGCAGAAGGTAAACAGAGAAAGACAATAGGTATGGAGATGAGAGATATTATGGTGAGGTAGCAGGAAGAAGGAGCTGGGGGAGAAGGGATGAATGTATTGTGATGCGAGATGTCATGCAGATGTGAGATGGGCGGTTGATATAAAAGGAGAGACCCTGGTGTATTGTGATATGCTTTTTCTGTGTATGACTGATGTGACAGTGAATAAAGTCGTCTGCTGCATAAATCTGCCTCCGTTATTTACACTCTCCACAACAAGTCAATGCATAAATTTTGAATCGAGAATTTTTTGTAACCGGAGTATTCAAATTGTTTGAGTAATCATTGCAGCCCTGGAGTAAATTTATTTTCACCACAGCTCAATACTTCCGGAGTTATGTAAAAATAAAAGCTCTCTACAGCAATTCAGTTTTCAGAATGGTTATTTTTATGTGCTTTAATTATGAAACACCATCAACCGGATATACAGTACTTGTATGAAATCAGCGGCATACACCCGCCAGCCCCCGGCAGAGGCTGCTGAGAACGGGCTTGCTTCATGGCGGGGGCCAGAGGCGGCAGCTTGCCTCTTTCCCTCCTACCCCAGAAAGATAGGGGGAGACCCTCGGTCAGCGAAAGAAACAGGAGAGGGCGCACTCCATCTCCCACAGCCGGGGAGCGACATCCACGCCATCGTTATGAAAGTTTATGAAAACTTGCACAGACATCATCCTCTTTTCTTCATGTCTGTGTTGTATCCATGTGCACATTAAACAATTCAGCTGATTTTTTTCAGCCCATTCTCATTCTTACCCGCTTGTTTTTTTTAACATAACTAACTGGGCATCAATTGTGATTGATCTCTTCCTTATTACCAAGCAGCATTACTATCATCACATGCATTTTGGCTCACACTCACGGGCATCGTTTTACGCTGCTGGGATAAGGAAATGAACTTGGAAATGCCCATAAACACGTTCTGCGTGAGACAACTGATCAACCGACCCCGTCATTGTAATATGGCCCCATGACTGTCTCAGACTCAGTGCATGCCGTTTCCTGAGCTCCAGAGCTGGCAAAGTCAGAACACACTACCGAAATATCATTGGACAATGTGCTTCTGACGATAGACCTCCTTTTTCCTGATCAAAAGTAGATTCTGATGAAATGCACTATAATAGTGTAATGCGCATTAGATTGCATGCTGTCACACCTCAATGAAATGAGGCACCTCCTCTGAGCGCATGGCGGGCGCACCGTCTTCTGGTAATTTGATGGCATGATGCAAGGCCTAAAAAACAGACAATGTGCTGATAGAAAATAAAAACACTGGCACATGGCGGAAAGTCTGTAAAACAGTGCGTGAATGACCATCAAAATAGGGCCCTTCAACTGATCCAAAATGCTGCAGCTAGAGTTTTTGCAGGTACTAGAAAGACAGATCACATCTCCCAGGTTCTGGCCTCCCTTCATTGGCTTCCCATAGAATTTAGAATTACGTTTAAAATCCTTCTCCTCACTTACAAAGCTCTAAATAACCAGGCCTCTTGTTATTTAAAAGATCTGATAGTACCTTATCATCCTAACAGTGCACTACACTCCCAAAATGCAGGATTACTTGTAATCCCTAGAATCTCCAAAAGTACAATGTGAGGCAGAGCCTTCAGTTATCAGGCTCCTCTCCTTTGGAACCAGCTGCCAATCTGGATTCGGGAGTCAGACTCGAGCTCTGTTTTTAAGAATAGGGTTAAAACCTTCCTTTTTGATATAGCCTACCAATTAGGGAGAGATCATGTGTTTCTGAACCCTCCATTAGTTATGCTGTTATTAGGTTTAGACAGCTGGGGGACCTCCAATAATTGCACTGGGCTTCACTCCTTTCTTCACTCTCAATGAAATATTTTTTTTTTTTTTGCTGGTCATTAACATCTGTTCTCTCCCATAGATTGAGTCCCCATTGTGCTGTTTGCTCTCTACATGTCTGTTCTTTTCATCTTCTCTATCCCTTCATCCCCCAGCCAGTCGCAGCAGATGACTGCCCCTCCCTGAGCCTGGTTCTGCTGGAGGTTTCTTCCTGTTAAAAGGGAGTTTTTCCTCTCCACCGTCGCCAAGCGCTTACTCACAGGGGTCACCTGATTGCTGGGGTTTTTCTGCAACTGTGGGGGTTTCCCCTACATTTGAAAGTGCTATGAGATGACTGTTGTTGTTAAATGGCGCTATATAAATAAAGTTGAATTGAATTGAATTTTTAAGAATAGGGTTAAAACCTTACTTTTTGACATAGCCTATAGTTAGGGTGAGATCAGGTGACCTTGAACCCTCTCTTAGTTATGCTGCTAATAGATTTAGACAGCCGGGAGACTTCCAATGATGCACTGGGCTTCACTCCTTTCTTCACTCTCAATGAAATATTTTTGCTGGTCTTTAACTGTTTGTTCTCTCCCATAGATTGAGTCCCCGTCGTGCTGTTTGCTCTCTACATGTCTGTTCTTTTCTTCTTCTTCTCTACCCCTTCACCCCCCCAGCCAGTCGCAGCAGATGACTGCCCTTCCCTGAGCCTGGTTGTGCTGGAGGTTTCTTCCTGTTAAAGGGGAGCTTTTCCTCTCCACCGTTGCCAAGTGCTTGCTCACAGGGGATCGCCTGATTGCTGAGGCCTTTCTGCAATTGTGGGGTTTTCCTCGACAGTTGAAAGTGCTATGAGATAACTGTTGTTGTGTTGCTATATAATTAAAGTTGCATTGAACTGAAAAAAATGAATTTTTTTACCAAATAAATACATTTGAATAAATAAATATGAATACAGCCATAAAACATATTTGAAAAAATGAATATAAAACTACATTTTAGTTATAACTCAGCTGAAGTTAGGGATATGGGGGTTAGGGATACGGGGCACTTGCGCACGCAGCAACCGGCAGCTGGTGGCTTGTCACCAGACTGCAGAACAACTCTACCTACGGGTACAAAATAAGCACCCAAAAAAAAAAAAAAAAAAAAAAAAGTTATATTTATACTCTAGTCAGTCAATAAATAGCAATTTTTTCTTATGTTTGTGACTTTTCTTCTACACAGCCTTTTTATTTTAAGGTTTACTCACTTTTTTCTCATAAATTTTAAACTTTTTACTTATGGATTTATGGGTCTTACCATTATAGCTATTTTATATTGCTACTATTTATAAATTATTTATGTGGCTTCTATTTATATTGCTACTATTGTGGGCACCCAGCACAATGCAGACTGATAATATTCATGCTCAGCAGGGACTGCATACGAACAGAGAGCCCCTAGGCGGACAACCAGAACAATGGCTATTGTTTTCCATCCCTGAATTAAGGAGAGGAAGTCTGGGCGCCAGTCAGCCACACGATTTATATGTATTGACTGATATGTATATCAATACATGGGCTGCACGGTGGCGCAGTGGTTTAGCACTGTGGCAGCACAGTTTTACCCTCGGCCGGGGGACCGCGGGGATCATGAGATCGTGGGTTTGATCCCAGCCCCCGACCAACAGTGAGCTGTGTGGAGTTTGCATGTTCTCCCCGTGTTGCGTGGGTTTACTCTGGGATTTCTCCGGTTTCCTCCCGCATACCAAAAACATGTAGGTTTAGGGCGCTCGCGCACGCAGCGACCAGCAGCCGGTGGCTTGTCACCAGACTGCAAACCAAATCTACCTACGGGTACAAATAAGTAACAAAAAAAAAAAAATGCAAATGTGCCATGCATTCTCTCTTGTCTGTATAAAAGAGCTGACTTTACATGCCTCACAGACAGCGCACACACAGGAACACACAGCCACAGCGCTACAGTGTGTCTCATGATGATGGAGGAATAAAATCTGAAACCTTCCAGCCTCATAGCGTCTCGCCTGAACTTATTTTTACCTCCACACTGTATTTATATTGCTACTTATTACTAAATATGAGTTTTTGTGGTGACTTCCCGGTTATGGCTGCCACGTAGGACGGACGTGTCTCGCTCTGCTCTGCTCCTGGAGAAAAAAAATCGGCAAATAACTCTCTCATTTGGGACAGAACGTATCCCAGCATTTGGCCGAGGATATGTCGGCGAAGCCTAAGGCTGGAAAACCAGGAAAGGAAAAAGCGAGCCGCCGAAACAGTCCAAATTAACGGACTTTCAGGTCTGTGACGCAGCAAACAAGGCTCCATATCTGGCGGAGGAGGCTGGCGGCGGTGCGATTTCTGCGGGGAATGGCGCAGATGCGCTGATGGCTGCCATGAGTTCAATGAGAGCGGACTTTTCCTCTAGATTTGATGGGATTATGACAGCGCTGGAAGGAATAAGAAAGGAATTGGGTGACTGTGTAGAACGAACGGCGCAGATGGAGCTCCGTCTCGCTAGTGCTGAAGATGACGTCACCCGTCTTCAATTAAAGGTGCGCACTTTGGAAAAAAAAAATAAATCTCTGGAAGATAATATTTTGGATTGGAATCTCGGTCGAGACAGAATAATTTGAGGCTGGTGGGTCTTCCAGAGGAATCAGAAGGTCGGGACGTATGTTCCTTTCTGGAAAAGTGGATTCCGGAGGTGCTGGGCAGCGAGGAGTTGCAATCAGCAGTGGTTCTGGAAAAAGCACATCGTATTGGCCCACGGAGAGATAAGGGACCGCCGAGGACCTTAATTATGAAGTTTCTTAGCAACAGAGACAGGATGAAGATCTTCAACGCTGCACGTGCTAAAGGAGAGATTAAACACCAGGACCAGCAGGTGCGGTTCTACCCAGATTTGGCCACAGGAATCCAGCAATTGAGGAAGCAGTTTGATCCCGTACGTAAGGAGCTGCGCAACCTTGGGATTCGTCATGGTGTAATCTATCCTGCGAGACTGCTGACCACGTATGAGGGCAGAACCCACATCTTCAAGACCCCAGAGGAGGCGCAGGAGTTCATCAAGAAGATCAAAGAAGAAGAAGAGACTGGTGGGAGCTAAGCATGAACAAAATATAAGGTAGAATAATTAAGCATTTGCACAGGCATCTGACTGACTTGAAGTAAATAGTAAGTTTACAAAATATAGATTGTATTATATATTAAAAAAAAAAAAACAAAAACAAAACAAACAAAAAAAAAAAAAAAAAACTATGATGTACAAAGTTGTTAAAAATTTTGGAGTTAAGTTGGAAAACTACAGAGGAGAGTTAATGTTACGTCATTAAAAGCAGTAGAGTTAGGGTGATTGGGAGGATGAAGAAGGAGTGGCTTAGGCTGTTCCCCGTGGGTGTGGAACAGTCGATGGCTATATCGGGAGACAGAATTTTTCTTTTGATTTTGGGGGGTTTGCCACAAGTGTGGGAAGGGGAAATTTGTTTGTGTGTAGTTTGTAGGATGAATGTTCAACCACTCATGTTTTTGCTTCTCTGTATGAGCATGTTTACACTGCAAGGTAATCCCAAACTCTCTATTGATCATGGACCAAAGTGTTAATCTTAATTTAACTTCATGGAATTGCAGAGGTCTACAAAATTTAAAAAAACTTAAACAAGTTATGAATAAAATAAAGGACATGGGTTCAAGAATTGTGTTTTTACAAGAAACTCATCTGATAGAGGAGGATGTTAAAAGAATTAGGAGTAGATGGCAGGGAAGTGTATTCACCTCTTCATTTTCATCCCGAGCCAGGGGAGTTATGACTCTCATACATAAATCAGTTCCTTTTCAAGTGAAAAATGTAATTGGAGACAAATTTGGAAGATATGTAATCATTCAAGGTTCTTTGCTATTAGAAAATATAAATCTTGTGAACTTATATGGTCCCAATATAGATGACCAGAAGTTCTTTGCTAATTTATTTCTCATCTTATCATCACTTACAGGGCAACATATAATAGCAGGGGATTTTAATTGTACATTGAATCCAGGTGTGGATAGATCAACAGGACTGGATTGTACGCACATTGGATGTAGGATGACTATTAATCATTTTATGAAAGAATTGAGATTGTTAGATATATGGAGAGAAATGAAACCACAAGTTAAAGCCTATTCTTGTTATTCCAGTACCTACAAGACATTCTCACGTATTGATTATTTTTTGATTTCCACAGAATTAAGGTCCAAGATTCAAAACTGCTTTTATGATAACATCGTGATCTCTGATCATGCACCCTGTTGTCTAATATATGTAGATAAAAAATTGATAAAGGAATCAGGTAGATGGCAATTTCAGCATAAATGGCTTCAGGATGAGGAATTTGTCAAGTATATAGAAAAACAGATAGACGAGTTCTTTGACATCAATACTACACAAACATCAGCATGTGTAAAGTGGGAGGCTTTCAAAGCTTTTATTAGGGGACATATTATTAGTTATACAGGATCAAAATCTAAGAAGACTCGAGAGGAGAGAGCTAAATTGGAACATAAAATAAAAAATCTTCAGGAAAAAGTGTATGCAGGAAGTGACCCAAGGTTGGAGAATGAATTACTGATTTTGAGAGCTGAATACGACAAAAAATCAGCGAATAGAGCTGCCTCGAGTCTTCTAAGATTGAAACAATCTTTTTATGAACAAGGTGAAAAATCAGGAAAATTATTAGCATGGCAGATTAAACAATTGGAAATTAAAACACCAATTACCAGTATTATAAGTAAGGGACAGGTAGTTATAGATCCTTTAGAAATTAATAGAGCCTTTAGAGATTACTATGAAAAATTATATGATACCAAAAATGAACCTGATTTAACAAAACTAAATGGGTTTTTGAACGAACTATCTATACCGTGTATTCCAAATGAAAACTGGGAGATATTGGAGTCTAAAATTAGTCAAGAAGAAGTTGGGCTAGCCATTGATAATATGAAATCAGGAAAAAGTGCAGGACCAGATGGTCTTCCAGTTGACCTTTATAAAAAATTTAAGAATAAATTAATAAAACCTTTTTTGGAAATGGTTTTAGAAGCATTTCAAAATAATAATTTACCATCATACATAAATAATGCCTTAATTATACTGCTGCCAAAACCAGGTAAGCCCTCTAATAAATGTGAAAATATGAGACCAATAAGCCTATTAAACGCCGACCTTAAGATAATCTGTAAAATTTTAGCAAGACGAATACAAGAAATTTTACCAAATATTATTAATCGAGATCAGAATGGCTTTATAAAGGGTAGACAAGGCTTCCATAATGTAAGAAGACTATTTAATATTATTTATTTTAATAAAGAAGCACCGGATACAGCTCTCCTATCATTGGACGCCGAAAAGGCCTTTGATAGAGTTGAATGGCCCTTTCTTTTTGAAGTCCTACAAAGGTTTGGACTTGGAAATAATTTCATAAAATGGGTTCAAATAATATACAATAATGCTACAGCAGAAATCCTAACAAATAACAATATTTCAAAACCAATAAAAATCAATAGAGGATGTCGACAAGGCTGTCCACTTTCACCTTTACTGTTTACTATGGCAATTGAACCTTTAGCGATAGCGATACGTTTACATTCACAAATATATGGAATTAAAGTTGGACCAACAGAACATAAAATCTCCCTGTACGCCGATGACATAATTTTGTTTATGTCGAATCTAAAAAAATCAATTCCAACCTTGTTGAATTTAATAAAGAATTTTGGGGAAATATCAGGATATAAAATAAATAAAACTAAATCTTCAATATTAATGCTAAATGAGACCCAGAGAAATTACCCAGCCCCTGAGGTAAATCAATTCAATGTTGTAAATCAGTTTAAATATTTAGGAATCCAAATTATGCCTAAGCTAGAATCAGTCGCCAGTGTCAACTATGAAGCCTTAATGTCAGATATCAATGAGTTAACTCAGAGATGGATGTCACTACCAATGTCGATGATCGGGAGAATCAATATACTTAAAAGTAATATTTTACCTAAAATACTTTATTTATTTCAATACATTCCCTTATCACCACCTTTAGATCTATTCTCAAGAATAAAAAAAAAGTTAGTGGAATTTATATGGAACAACAGGAGGGCTAGATTACGTTTGTCTTTATTATATTTACCATTTGATCGTGGAGGTCTGAAATGTCCAAATTTTATGTTGTATTATTGGTCGGCACAACTGAGGTCTATGACATATTATTTTTCATCAAATGATCTCCCTCACTGGACTGAAATGGAATCATACAATTTACCTTTACCTCTTCCCATATTCATATACTCAGATTCGGCAAAAAAATTACAAAAACAAGTTAAAAATCCATTTGTAAAGCATATGATCAAAATATGGTGTGAAGCTAAAAACTATTTAAAAGAACCACAGTTATTGTCACAATTTAGTCCAATATGGGGTAATCAATATTTTAAACCAGGGAGAGCGGACGCTGTATTTAAAGTATGGAATTTAAAAGGGATACAAAAGATTCAGGATTTATATTTGCCATGTGCAGACAACATAATGTCTTTTGAAGAGCTGAGGATCAAATTTAATCTCAATAGAACACATTTTTTTAAATATCTTCAACTTAGAAACTTTATTCGATCAAATCAAAATAAAGCTCTCACTCGACCTATTTATTCATCCTTGGAAAAAATGATGATGAAAGATAGTAAAAGAAAGGGTATTATTTCAGAGTTTTATAACTCACTGACACTATCTTCAAGTGAAAATTCACTGAAAAGATTAAACTACTGGAAAGAAGATCTGCAAATTGAAATTTCAGAGGAACAATGGGAATTGGCTTGTACAGAAGCTCAAACCAAATCAATAAATGCACGCCTTAAATTGATACATTTCAAATGGTTAATGCGGATGTATGTTACACCGGAGGAGTTAAATAGATATAACAAAAATATACCAGATACATGCACAAAATGCATGGAAAGTAAAGGAACCCTATTTCATTGTTTATGGGAATGTAGATTAATAAGAATGTTTTGGGAAGAGGTGAGGGTAACAATTGAAAAAATAATCTCAAAACAAATCATATTGAATCCTAAACTGTTTTTGTTGGGTCTGTACCCAGAAAAGCATAATTTTAATAAAAGTGAAAGAACATTCATAGACCTCAGTTTGCTTAATGCCAAAAAATGTATTGCACTATTATGGAAAAAGACTCATAGACCAGATGTGACTCAGTGGTTAAGACAGATGTTAACAAACCTTCCATTAGAAAGAATAACATATATACTAAAATCAAAGGAAATTGTGTTTGAGAATATATGGAGACCTTTTATTGATTATGTAAAAAATTTAAACATAACTCTTGAAGAAGAAGGTGAATGATGTGTGTGGACCTTGTAAATTCCAAACTGGTGAACATAATATGTATACTTATGTATTGGATTGTCTAGACTAAACAGAGGAGCATTGTTGAAGACTTGATTTTGTTGGTGGTTGTTGGTGTTTTTAGTGCATTTTTTTTTTTTTTTGTAGTACTTTAGTGTTAGTGTTTGATTGTTTGTATCATGTTTAAAAAAAAAAAAGGTTCAATAAAGATATTGTGGAAAAAAAAATATGAGTTTTTGTAGAAAATTTACCTTTTGCTGTACATTTGAATTTATTTTCTTTTAGATGTGTGACTTTTTTTGTCAGAGCAGACCCCCTACTTTTGCCCAATATGTTATTTTAATAATAATAATAATAATAATAATAATAAAAGACTTGAAAAATATTTTAATACCATCAGAACTTCTTTAAAAGTTTTAAAGGCGATTATTGTTACTCATTCATTGCATAGTATTTTGCTTTATTTTTCAAACCATAATTTTTAAAGACTGCTCCCAAACAAAAATTGTGAGCGGTAGAAGGAAGTTATCAGATTTTGCAGTAAACTCGAAGATTCGTCTTTTATCTATTTTGGTTAAATTTTTTTGCTTGATAGTACAAAATTCATCCCCGGTGGCAACCTGAAATATGCAGTACTTTTCACGATTATCATTCGTCTTCATCCATCATAGAGTGACATTTTCATTAATATTTTGTTCATCCTAAAAAATAAAAGCAAACAAAAAAATAGCAGAACACTAGCATTGAGATTTCAGCTTGCTGCCACACAGAAAAGTGTATTTTAAGGGTTTTTGTTCGGGATACTGAATAAAGATTACAAGCATCTGTACTTCAGGGCTCTGTGGTTGAGTGGCAGGGCTTTGGGAGAACCTGGCAACGCTTTGACAGATGTTGGCATATTTTCTCAGTTCATTGGTCGTCTCTCTGTGATGCTCTAAGCTGTCAGCGTGAAAAGAAAAGTCATACCGGAGCCACTAAGAACAAAAAAAGGCACAGAAAAAAGTAATGTGTATGCAGAAAACAATTCTGATTAAAGAAATACCCAGAGAGATTTTTTCCCTTTTGTTCTGATGAAAATCTTGAAGAAACTGATGACGATGAAGCCTTTTTAGTGCAAGCAGAGCGGAGGGCTGACTATAAAGGCATTAAGATGGTGTTTCTGTGAGTGTGTGCAGCTAGACTGCTTTACCCGCCGCCTATCGCGTTAGATAAAACTCATAATAGTTCGCTGTTTGAACTGTAAAGAAACTTCCTTTGATCCCAGGCAGTGTAGCTCCAGCTGATTTCATCTCCACCACAAAGATTAGAACATAACACGCTTACAGTGAGATTTACACAACAGAGGCTCAGAATGTGAGGGGATTTGTTTTAATATAATGTGAACGCTTTGCAAGATGCAGAGTCAATTTTTTTTCCCCAAAACATCAGTAGATGGTAGATTTACATACATGATTACATCCTCTTAGGTAGGAAAGGAGAAATGTTCTGTCTCGTGGCCAATGTGCTTTTGAAATCTACAGCTTTTTATATCATCAATTAGCTACTTTTTTCTTCTGAATATGATAGTTTTGTAAATTTGTGGAGTTTTCTCATACTTTTGCATTTTTATTTTCTCATAAATTTGCAAGTTTTTTCCTAGTAAATTTTGCAATTTATAAATTTCAGAACTTTGCTCTCATACATTTGCCTTTTTCTATTTGAAGCATTAACCTGAAGAAAAGCAAATATAAACTAACTTTTAATATAATCTAAAACACATTAAACTAGACTGTTAATGACAGAGTAGCTCGTTCCAGCCTATTGAAATCACCAAGTGAGTGCACAAATCTCCTGAACACTGACCTTGACCTTCAGAGGCCCGTTACACAGCACGGAGATTGTTGAGAGACTAGGCCCATTTTTGATCTTTGGGATCATTTGGGAGATCCTTGTGTCTTCACGACTGAGTCAAAACTTTAAGGAGACCATAGCGACTGTCAAGATCACTGAAGATCATTGATAGATCAGAAATTAGGCAGATCTCAGTACGGCTCTCTCAATGAACTCCACCCCAGTGTAAAGAGGGTATGAGCACAGCCTAGATACAGACCTATCTAGGCTGTGCATCTAGGTGTGTCCACCTCTTCGTCGATGACTCAGCACTTCACATTGTCATTAAAAACCCCAGTGCTAGAACCATCTGTGCTGAGAGCTTACAGTGGGACTTGAATAAAACTGAAAAATGGGCATCAGATTGGTGCATCTCATGCAATGCAACCAAAATGGAGATGATAATTAGCAGGAAACGGGACTAGAATCACCCTCTCCTCTCTACTTTATGAACAATGTTTTAAAACCAACAAAGAACATCACTCTCCTTGGTGTGATTATCACTAATACGTTGACCTGGGCTCCACACAAAAAGGCTACAAAGGGGCTTGACATCCTAAGCCGTTCAAGAGACCTTCTTCCATCCAAATCAAGGGTTACCATCTACAAGGTTTATATACGTAAGACGCTTAATGGAGTATGCTAGTCCAATGTGGTGTGGTGAAGGTACCACTGCACTTGGACAGCTGTACAGGCTTCAGAAGAAAGCTCTCTGCTTACTGAGAATAGAAGAACCTATTAAAACTGGAATCTACCCACTCGAGCCCTGAAGGAATGTCTCTTCTCTTTGCACCTTTTATCGACACTTCTTCTTAAAACCATCTATTCAGCTGTCAGCAATACACTGTTAACCTCGTTAAGTCTCACTCAAACCTTCACCAATCTTCTCTCCCCAAAAAAATTTTCACTTCTATTCCCGATATGGCCAAGTTTAAGCATTCTGTTAACGCATATTTAATCAGCAGATTGCAAGAGCTGGTTTTTGTGTATGTTCTTTTTATTTCTACTCTTGATGGAAATGTCACAATGAATATTTTGGGCCACTTTTCATCAGCACTGATGGCACAATCAGGTCCATTAATATTTAATTATATTTGAAAAAAGGTCAATGGCCTAAGAGAAGTAACATATGAATGATCCATTCTGCTTCACTTGGAATTACCTAAAAAGATAATAAATTAAAGTTTTCCTGATCCAAAATGAAAAAAAATAAGGATTTTTACACTTGAAAAACATGACTTACATTCAGACAAACTAGTAAAATCAAAAGTAACTCAAAGACTGCAAATATGGAGAATAAAAGTACATTTTTTTTCTTTAAAAATGTACACACAAGAATAAAAGGCATCCTGCAATAAAACTACTTGAGTGCATGTACTTGAGTAAATCTTTGGCCATCAGTGCCAGACCTTGATCTCGCCTGCCCAGTCGCACGTGGCTACAGTCGTAGGTAGGACGGGATGCTGAGACACACACAGACACGGCTGGTTATGGGCGTGTAGAGTGTGCAGAGGATGAGCTTTGTTGTAGTCATAGAAGTGGGCGGAGCCTGTGGAGCTTCCTGAGGCCAGTACAGTCCCATCCTGAGAAAAATTGCACCGAACCGCATATCCTTCCACCTAGAAAAAGAAGAGTGTCTCTTATAACAGGTGGATTTTTTACACAGGAGGGTAGCGTAAAAAGTTTTAATCAACTAAAAGTACTTTATGATATGAATTACTCAAGCGCAAATATGATCAATCATCAAGAGTAAAAAAGCAGCTACTAAAAAAAGTTACCTGAGTAGTAAGCGATGATGAAGGATTTTCTCTTGAATCTGTTAATCTTTCCCCTAAATTTGCCTTTTTTCCCCTCATAAATTTGCAACTTTTTCCTTGTAAATTTGTTTTTTCTTGTAGATTTGAGAATTTTTTCCTTATAAAATTGTATTTTTCCTCATAAATTTGTAACTTTCTATCATAAATATACTCTTATTACTATAAATGTATGACTTTTTATGATAAATGTTCATTTTTACATACATTTCCAACTTTTCCACAAAAATTTTAGAACTTTTTTTTTCTCCCCATAAATTTGTAGGGCTTTTTTCTTCCTTATGCCTTTGAAACTTTTTATGAAACTTTATCCTCACCAGTTTGTGAGGTTTCTCCCTTCAGTGTGTTAGTCTTATATTTCAGGAGAAAATTATAAACAATCCACATGTGCTCTTTGAAATAAAAGAATATGTGCACATTGTATCAGCTGAAGAAACCACACAGAAATCAATGAAATATTTTTCTGATCCAAAACAGGGGAACATTGATTTCAACATTTTTCAAATGAAAAAGAAAGATGCAATTTTCAATCAAAAGCAACTCAAATAATACAACTAATTGGACTTGAGTAAAAGGACATACAGCTCTGAAAAAATGAAGCCACTGCAAAATCTTTCCAAAAACTTAAATATTGCAGCGTTTAAGAATGAACATCAAGTTATTTTCTTTGCATTATATGATCAAAAAGCAACACATTTTTTGTTGTTTTGGCCAGTTTTCATTTTCTGCTCTAAATTACAATATTTTGACTTGGAATTTGGGTGAGTTGTTTTCAGCAGGTTAGAGAATAAAACAATTGTTAATTTTACTTAAACATATACATATAAACAGTAAAGACAGTAAAAACAGAAAAAGTGATAATTTTGCAGTGCTCTTTTTGGTCTCTTAATTTTTTCCAGAGCTGTATTTCTTTCTTCATAAATGTTCTTAAGTAAGAGTAAAAAAAAGCGTTGCAATAAGGTTCCTCACAAAAGTAAAACTGTAAAATTTGTGAAGAAGTTATTTGAGTAAATGTAAGTCCTTACAACCCACCTCTGAGCTCTTTTTAGTAATGCATTTCAGCAAAAACAAATATCAGCACATGGCGCTATAAAGGCATGCAGTCAGGACCAGTGTACTGGTTCAGCCTTCAGAGTAAAAAACAAAAACGAAACAAGAAAACTTAGACCTATACATCTACAGTAAAAACAACAGGGAAGATTCCCTAGAGAAATAGAGACTGACTGCGGCTCAACGCTGGCTGTGCTGGTTCCCCAGTAGCAACTACTGCTACTACTATTTCTTCCTCTACGTATGCACAGACTGCATCTCTCTGGGATTTTTCCTGAACATCCATGTCCCTGTGAAGCCTGGCAGGTGCCTCAAAGCCTCTGATTGTCAGATCAGAGCTGGTGTCTGAAGATGTGAGCCACGTCTCATCTGCCTGCAACAAATGACTTTTGTTTTTAGGCGATCAAACAGTGCACTGCCATTCTTAAGCTAAGCTCACTGCTAGATCTTTTTTTTTTCATATTTCTCCTTTTCTTTTTCAGAAAAAAAAGTGTGTCCTTTTTTTTAAGAATTTACGGTGTAGAGATCTTGTTTGAAGATATTGTTTAGAATATTTGGAAAGCCTGGATTTCAGTGATACTCTTTCCATCATAAAATCCCCTGCAGCTCCATATATGTAGAAGTTTCGATTAAATTGGCCTGTCAGCATTAATAAATAGCAAGGTTTTTTTTCCCTCTCAAACTTTTTTTTCATAAATTTGCCAATATTTTTCTCATAAATATAAATTTTTCATAATTTTTTTCTCTTGAGTTTTTAAACATTTTTTTTTAATGTTTTCAGATTTTTTTCTAGTGTATTTGTAATTTTTTCCCACTAATTTAATGCTTTTTCTAATGATGCTGATTTTTTTATTATTCAGAAAATCTCAAAACAGTTTTTTTGCATTTTTTTTACCCTTCTCTCATAAATTCCCACCTTCTTTAACTGTAGTGATTTTTTTTTCTCATAAACGTGCTTTATCCCCCCCATAAAATTGCAAGTGTTTCCTCATAATTTTACACATGAATTTGTACATTTTTTTTGTTTCTTGTAAGAGCCATAAGTAGGTACTGAATGCAGGCAATCGAGACACATGTGGCTCCACAGCTACACTTTGTAGACCCCACAGTACACAATGTTATAGTGACATTTTTAGTACCATTAACTGGCAACACAGTCCAGTATACAAAAAAGAAGAAATTACCCAAAAAAAAGATCACTCACGCACTTTTGTCTTAAAATGGTTTATAGTCCAATATTCAATTTAACTGGCTATCCTGTTAAAACCTTTTTTTTTTAATTAAAAGTGTCTTAACATAACTACAGTTGAGGTTATAATAGACTAGTTGGTCACATGGAGGTGTTAGCATGCTAGTTTGGTGAAAGCCGTCCTTGAAGAGTACTAAACAGCATTACTGGGAATATTGGTATTGGCTTTACAGTCATCTTTCAATTACAACTGGGGTGAAAAATTGTATTTTTTATATTCCTGTCCGAAAAAAAAAAAAAAAAAAAAAAGAATATGAGCCATGAACTTAAAACAGGTGATGCCATACTGCAGGCTGTTCAGAAAATAGCCACTTACTGAACAACAATTATGTGCAGTTTCTGATTAAATTTAAGAATAGATTTCGTTGGACTCAGAATCATAAGAGGTCTTTTCAGCAGCAGCATGGAGAAAACACAGGATTTCAGCAACAATGCACGGAGGAGCATGTGAGTATTTTCCTTCATTTTTGCTAGTTTTGTCCAAGTCTTTATTGCAGGTACATCTCAAAAAATTAGAATATCATGAAAAAGTTCAATATTTTTTGTCACTCATTTCAGAAAGTGAAACCAATATATTATATAGATTCATTACACAGAGAGTGAAATATTTCAAGTGTTTATTTAGTTTAATTTTGATGATTATGGCTTACAGTCCATGAAAACCCCAAATTCAGTTTCTTAAAAAATTAGAATATTGCATAAAATTATTTTTTTTAAAAATAGTTTTTTAATACAAATGTGGACCGACTGAAAAGTATGTCCATGTACACACTCAATACTTGGTCGGGGCTCCTTTTGGATTAATTACTGTATCAGTGTGGCGTGGCATGGAGGTGATCAATCAGCCTGTGTTACTGCTGAGGTGTTATGAAGGTCCAGGTTGCTTTGATAGTGACCTTCAGCTCGTCTGCATTGTTGGGTCTGGTGTCTCTCATCTTCCTCTTGACAATACTCCATAGATTCTCTATGGGGTTTAGGTCAGGAGAGTTTGCTGGCCAATCAAGCACAGTGATGCCATGGCCATTAAACCAGGTTTTGATACTTTTGGCAGTGCGTGTGTGTGTGGGGGGTGGGGGGGGTGCCAAGTCCTGCTGGAAAATGAAATCAGCTTCTCCATTAAGCTTGTCAGCAGAGGGAAGCCTGAAGTGTTCTTAAATTTCCTGGTAGACGACTGCGCTGACTTTGGTCTTGATAAAACACAGTGGACCAACACCAGCAGATGACCTCTGTTCAGATTAAAGTAACTTTTGCATTTCATTTGGAAATCAAAGTCCCAGAGTCTGGAGAAAGAGTGGAGAGGCACAGAATCTAAGTTGCTTGAGGTTTAATGTGAAGTTTCCGCAGTCAGTGATGATTTGAGGAACCATGTCATCAGCTGGTGTTGGTCCACTGTGTTTTGTCAAGACCAAAGTCAGTGCAGTTGTCTACCAGGAAATTTTAGAGCTCTTCATGCTTCCCTCTGCTGACAAGCTTTATGGAGAAGCTGATTTCATTTTCCAGCAGGACTTGGCACCCCCCACACTGCCAAAAGTATCAAAACCTGGTTTAATGACCATGACGTCACTGTGTTTGATTGGCCAGCAAACTCTGCTGACCTAAACCTCATAGAGAATCTACGGAGTATTGTCAAGAGGAAGATGAGAGACACCAGACCCAAGAATGCAGACGAGCTGAAGGTCACTATCAAAGCAACCTGGACCTTCATAACACCTCAGCAGGAACACAGGCTGATTGATCACCTCCATGCCACACCACACTGATACAGTAATTAATCCAAAAGGAGCCCCGGCCAAGTATTGAGTGTGTACATGGACAAACTTTTCAGTCGGTCCACATTTGTATTAAAAAACTACTTTTTTAATTAATTTTCTGTAATATTCTAATTTTATGAGAAACTGAATTTGGGGTTTTCATGGGCTGTAAGCCATAATCATCAAAATTAAACTAAATAAACACTTGAAATATATCAGTCTTTGTGTAATGAATCTATATAATATATGGGTTTCACTTTCTGAAATAAGTGACAAAAAATATTGAACTTTTTCATGATATTCTAATTTTTTGAGATGTACCTGTAGATAGTAGGCAATAAAGAGGACAAATCCCTGTTGCCGTTCATGGTCAAAGTCCCCAAATTACACATGTTTTTTTCTACGATGACCAGTATTCATTGTGCTAATTTCAAGGTTTGAACACATGCAGTTTTATCAGTGCTTGCCTCAAAATAACAGATTTGTTTCCATTTATTTCCTTTTGCCGATTTGCAGTTTTATTGTTCACACTCCACAAATGGATGGGAAAATAGAAAAGGTGACATGTCACTTTGTTGAAAGGTCCAGCCACTTCAGCAGTTCTGCGTGTTTTCTGTGGTATTTATAATCTACAGCCATATGCTGTGAGACAATGCCACAATGCTGCAACACTATATTTGTAATTAGTGTTTGTCTGAGGGGAGGATGAGATAAAGGAAACGGCTATAGTGTGTAGGACTGGATGTGTGTATACGTCTGAGCGCAATGCTTTTCTGTATGGATTAGGACTGCACACCATAACCTCCCACCCCCGCAGCCGTTACTGACCTTGTGTCCTTCAAATCTGCGCCTCTTGTTCATTCTGTAGGGCTGCTGAGAGGAGAACACCGCCATATAGTTTCCATTGGTCTGGGCAACAAAGGACTCCTCCAGTGGGTGGAGAGCCAGGCTCGGGCATGTGTACCGCTCCTGGTGGCCAAACGAGTGGAAGGGAAAAAGGGAAATGGATTCAATATTTGACCTTTTTCTGCTACAAGTAACTGTTAAATCATCTGCATGTTAAATAGTTGAAAATTTCTGAAACAGGTGGCAAAAATGAAAAGGATAAAACCAGCTGCACTGAGGATGTCACTGTATAATGCCATTATTTTTCTAACAGTTCCTAAATATTCAGTAGAGTAAACAGAGTCTCCAAGACTCTTGTGGTTAATTACACTGGACAGTAAATGTTAAATTCAACTGCTACAAGAGACAAAACAACTACGTACTATGAACTACATTCAGTCCCAGTTAAATATCAAAAAATTGCCAAACTTCATAAGCCACATACCAACTTGCTTCACTTTGAGAACTTCACACATTTTAGCCATATAAATCCAAGGTTTTACAAGAAGGAGAGTGCTCTCCTTTAAGCTATGTTTTCTGTGAGTATGAAAGCTTGACTCTTGCACCAAGCTGTGAATTAACCTGCTTTGCTTAGATCCTGCAGCAGCCCTGATAACCAGAACTGGTCTCCCCTAATCTTCAGCCTTGGTAAAGCCAAACCTCACTAGCTAAAACAGGAAAAAAGCAAAGTTCACACTGTCCAACACAAGGCAGTACCAACTAAACAAGCTAACTAATATAAAGATTTTCATTATTGTCACTTGTCAAACAGTTCCCTGCCGTAGAAAAGAAGGTGCAATACACACCATGGCATGTGTCTGCTCGCATTCTAATAGGTGAACACCAGTTATGTTAGTCGATAATAATTTGTGAGGATAGTGATGTGGGCCTAGTTGATGTTATGCACCATTATCAGCACTCTGAGAAAGTCAGATGTCCAATCAAATCGGTCAGTCAGAAAACTAACTGTTGTATAATAAAATATTAAAATGCTCACTTTTGATGAGCACAGAAATGGCTTTTGGTGTTTAAAACTTCCTGTACATGTAGGTGAAAATGTCAAAAATTAATCCCTGAAAAATGCACAGTGTGGGACATTTAACTGTTGTAGTTGACAATTTCAACACCCCAAATCCAGAACTGGTTTATTATCATTTACAATTTCATTCTTATTCATACAGAATTCTTACATGGTAGATCTGGTTGGAGACCTTCGCTGTGGTCTGGAAGTCCCAGGCGATGAGGGTGCGATCAGCTGAGTCTCTGCTCACACAGTCAGAGCTTGTTATAAAATCTGCACCATTTCTCAGAAAGAGGATGTCCAAGGTCTGCTGGATGCCCGCTTTGTACATTTTCACCACCTGGAAATGTATGCACACAGAGTGACATTTGAAAAGTGAAAACTCCCCAGCAATTTACTTTTAAAAAATTAGATGGTGACAGTTGGTTCAGTACATGTGCAACTGTGTGGTCTTGTCTTGTATAGTATTGTATTGGTTTTAAATGAAAAAGTATGTCCTGCAGTTGGTGGCTGTATGCTGCTACCAGCATAAAAATAACATACGGCTGTTCTGATATGTCTTAAGTGAAACATACCTAAAGTGTAGTGCTGTGACAACTATCTTGTTAACTAATTTTTGACATTTAAGGACTGCTAATACAGTATGTATGATGTAGCTATTACATCTTCACCTGTTTATTAAAGGAAAAACAAACTCCCCGTGCAAAACAAGCAGTAAGAATAAAATGCCAAAAAATCCTCACAATAAATGGAAGAAAGCACTGAATGCACAAATTTAGAAAGTACATTGAAATTGATATTTGTAAGATTATTTATTATTTATGTAATAAACCATAACAATAACCATGAAGTGTCACCAGAAATTAATTAAACATTTAAGCTAGACTACTTCCTAGAACCAGACCCCGCCACATTTCAACCCCCTGCTATGCCAGATATGAGACATGCAGTTATGGAGACAAGCACGAGAACAGGACCAGAGATCATTTCTTCTTCTTCTTCTACTGCTGCTTTCAGCGGGGCTGCCCCAGAGGATCATCTGCCTCCATCTCACCCTGTCCCTTGCATCTTCCTCTGTAACACCAAACCCTCTCCATGTCCTCCTTCACTACATCCATGAATCTTCTCTGTGGTCTTCCTCTTTCCCTCCTGCCCGGCGGCTCCATCTTCAACATCCTTTGTCCAATATCTCCACTGTCCCTCCTCTGCACATATCCAAACCATCTCAGCCTTGCCTCTCTTACTTTGTCTCCAAACCACTCAACCTGAGCTGTCCCTCTGATATACCATTTCTAATCCTGTCCCTCCTAGTCCCTCCCAATGAAAAGCATCTTCAACATCTTCTTCGCATCTTCAACTCCACCACTTCCAGCTCCACCTCCTGTCTTTTTGTCAGTGTCACCGTCTCCAAACCATACATGACAGCAGGTCTCACTACCATCTTGTAAATTTTCCCTTTCATTCTAGTTGCTATTCTTCTGACCCAAATCACCCAACATTCGTGTCCACCCACTCCACCCTGCCTGCACTCTCTTCTTCTCCTCTCTTGTGCATTTTCTATTGCATTGGATGGTTGACCCCAGGTATTTACACTCATCTACCTGCCTCCCTCTCATTCACACACATGTATTCTGTCTTGTTTCTACTGACTTTCATTCCTCGTCTCTCCAATGCATACCTCCACCTCTCCAGGTTCTCTTTCACCTGCTCCCTACTCTCACTACAGATCACAGTCATCTGCAAACATCATGGTCCATGGAGACTCCTGCCTGTCCTCGTCTGTCAGCCTGTCCATCACCATGGCAAACAAGATCAGGTTCAGAGCTGATCCTGATGTAATCCCACCCCCACCTTGAATCCATGTGTCACTCCTACAGCACACCTCACCACCTTCTCACTGTCTTCATACAGGTCCTGCACCACCCTCACATACTTCTCTGCCACTTCTGACTTTCTCATAGAGTACCACACTTGTAGCAACCAAGCACGTTCTCTGAACATGGAAAAGACAAAGAAGATTGTTGTGGACTTCAGAAAAGCGCACACCCAGCATGCTCCCCTGACCATCAATGGTACTGCTGTGGCGAGGGTGAGCAGCACCAAGTTCCTGGGTGTACACATTGCAGAGGACCTCTCCTGAACCACCAACACTGTATCACTGGCCAAGAAAGCACGGCAGTGTCTCTACTTCCTCCACAAACTGAGAAGAGCTTAAGCCCCGGCCCTCATCATGTGTACCTTCTACAGAGGCATCATTGAGAGCATCCTGACCAGCCGCATCGCCATGTGGTACGGCACCTGCACTGCATCCTGCCGCAAGACCCTCCAGCGCATAGTGAGAAAAGCTGAGAAGATTGTCTATGCCTCTCTCCCCTCCCTTGAGGCCATCTACAGCACCTGCCTCACCCGCAAAGCCCTCTGCATTGCAGGTGATCTCACCTACCCATCACACAGCTTCTTGAGTCTGCTGCCATCAGGGAGGAGACTGCGGAGTCTTTGGGGCCAGGACCAGCAGACTCAAGGACAGCTTCATCCACCAGGCTGTCAGGAAGCTCAACTCTCTCCCTGCTCTGCCCCCACACACAAATCCTAGACTCTGACTCCTCCCTTCCCAACAACTGAACTCTGCCATCCTCAGGTACTGTTCACTCCCACACATGCACACACTGATTTCAGGAGCTTCAAAAACTGAACTGTCATCCAGGAACTGTTCACTCCAACTGTGACTGGAGGAATTGCCAACTGGCAATTCAATTGTACCATTTCAGTTTAGTAAAAAAAGTTCAATAAATAACTTAAAACAATATTCCCTTTAGCTTTTGCAATTTTTAGACTATTAGTTGCATTAATTAGGCATCAAGATGAACTACTGTGAATTACTCCTTAAAGAACCATCATGCAATGCTGACAAGAGCTGCAGCTATTGGTTACTGATTAATCAGATAAGTTGTATTGTTTTCACAATACATATTGAAAACAATATGTACTGTAACTGTCTTGACTCTTTTGTACAATTACTACTGCTCTCTAGGGAAGAAGGTTCAGCAGACATTAGTCAATGCAAGTTTCCTTAGTACATAAACAACAAGTCTTTGGTCACAAGATCTTTAAGCTGAAAAAAACAAAAAAAAAAACAACTTTATCAGATTAATTGATAACTGTAGCCCAAATCCTGACAACTACCATTTGAAAAATGGTACTGCTCCTCCTCCTTTCCTGGCTGGAGTCATACAGCTTGTCAAGGTTAAAACAGGACACAGAAGTTATACCACACACTGACAAGCAATGATGACTAATACACAGTAAGTTGTTCACTTTAGGTTGGCTTGAAATGATCTCTGGTAATCCAGCTGGAGAAGTATAGCGAAGATCAGAAGGAGTTGTCTTTGTGGATCTGGAGAAAGCATTGTTTGTTTTTCCCACATTTGTTTATTTGTTGTATTTTGCATTTCTGGTTATTTAGTATTATCTGTATTTATCCTTCAGTTTTATTATTTGCCCTTATTTTAGTTCTGGCCCTTTATTTATATGTTTGCCTGTACCTTTTTGTTCCTATGCTCCTTAGCCTGCCAGTGTGGTCTCTCTCTCGTGTTAGCAGCTGTCAGTGTGGACTTCCGGGTTGTCACTTTGTTCATGGGCGGTCCACCTGTCAGCTGTCAGAACTAAGCACTTCCCCCACTCATGTGACTCACAGCTGATCTTGATCTGTAATCACTCCCACTGCCTATTTAAGCCTTGTTCCTCCATCTGCTAATAGCCGGGTCATTTGTTCATCTGTCCTCATCCTGAGACGGCGTTCCCATGGTTGTCTGTACACGTAAGTCCAGCTTTGCTGGGAATTCGTAGTTTCCTTGTTTTACTTCCTATGTCCAGCTTAGCTGGGAATTCGTAGTTTCCTTATCTTTCTTTCTATGTCCAGCTCTGCTCGGATATTGTAGTTACTCGTTTGTTCTGCTGTATGTGTTTTTGTACGTGTTCTTCATTAAATATACAAACTCACTGCTTGCATTTGGTGTCTTCTGTTTGCCCTGTGAAAGGAGCAATCTTGACAGAATGACCTGGCCAATACAGACGCCAGCAGCAGTGTAGTGTGCTTTTTTTTTCCTTTAAGTTCCCGCCCGTATTTTTTGTATTAGTCCAGGGCTTTTTGGAATGTCTGCCACCCTGGACTTCCGTGTTTTTGGACTGAGCGAGGAGGAATGTGGGGTGGCAGAACTGATTGTGGGTTTTGTCTCTGGGGCTCGCGCCTCCACACTCTGGAGGAAGCTCTGGGACATTTAGACGATGCAGCTCGGGTAGCTGATGCATATCCCAGCCTCTGGAGCTACCCGGGTCTCACAGTGCTCCTCACCACCGTATTGAGAGTCCCAACATAAACTCTGTAAGCGGGTAAGAAATTCCCCTTCTGCCTCACCTGTGCCAACGAAGAAGCGTCCCCGGGTGCGGAAGGCTCGCTCACCACGTCAGGTGCCTGTGTCCCTGCCCATCCGCCAGACGACCCTGTTGGTCCCGAAGAGGTTTCATTTGGTCCCGCCGCAGCTGCCACCATCACGCCCCGGGAAGTAAGGCAAGTTCATTTTCATTCTCTCATAACCCACAATGAAGTGTCTTGTCTAATTCCCGGTGGTGGGGCTCAGCAGCAGCTCCATTCTGCTGATTCTTTATTGCCAGCAGTTGGAATATTTCCCTCACCTGCTTCTCCTGTTTCCCTTGAGTGTCCGTCGGTCCTGGGAGGGAGCCGCCAGACGACGGAGGGGTCAACAAATCCAGAGGGTCCTGGTCTGGCCCTGCAGCCTCGCCCAGTTAGGGAGAAGAGTGCCCCCTGTATCCCTGTGTTGCGGGACCCGGTGCCATCAGTGAGGCGGGCTCTGGCTCCGGTACATGGGGCTAGGGGGCCACCCGCATCAAAGTCTACGCCAACGTATCAGCGTCCCCGGGCTCCGGAGTCCTGCCAGATGACCTCCGCCGTTCCAGGGAGATCTTCGGCTGGTCCAGCAGCAACTGACATCATCACACCTCGGGAATTCAGGCAAGTACTTCTCTGTTCTCCTTCACTCACTACTGAACAATCTTGCCTGATTCCCGTTGGTGAGACTCAGTCGTTGCAGCCCACTGAGCTCTCACCGCCTGCTGCTGACAGTATTTCTTCACCTGCCCGCTCTGTGTCTCCTCCTGTTCCCCCTGAGCATCTGCCGGCCCCAGGATTGAACCGCCGGACGATGGAGGAGCCTGCAACCCTGGAGGACCTAGCTCCAGCCCCGCAGCCACAGTCTGGACGGAGGGAGAGTGCTGGTACTGAGCTGACGTCCGTGTCGATGATGGAGCATCCCTGGGCCTCAGCTGAGCAGGATCCAGCGCCAGCAGGAAGCCGACCTCTTGTCGCCACGCAGGGCGAGCCACCTGCGTAGGTCACTTCGTTGGGGGGTCTCGGGACTGCATCCACCACCATGCCTGCTGCTGGGGCTGCCACAGCAGAGTCCGAGCTGGACCTCCAGAGGGCCGGGCCTGAGGCGTCATCTTCTGGATCAACAGAGTCCTGGACGGCAGTGGAGATCGAGCCCAGGCATGTGCTCTCTTTTGTTTCTGTTGTTTCTATTTCAGAGAGATCTTGTCTAGCTCTTAGTGGGGAGAGCCAGGTGCAGTTGTCAGCTGCACCTGAGCTCAGCTCGCTGGGCTCCACTGCCACTGGTGACCCTGACCCTGTTTCTCTGCCTCTCCAGTCTGAGCTTTTCCTCAGGACCACCGAGGATCATCCAGCTTAGCCAGAGGTCTCCATGGGTCCAGCCTCGCCGCCTGAGATCATGATGGGTCCAGCTCCTCCTGTCAAGGTCATCGCGGGTGCTCCGTCCCAGCCCGGGCCTCTGTGGGTGCAGCTTTGGCCCTGTCCGGGTTCTCCATGGGTGCTGCTTCCCTTCCTGCTGAGGTCGTCGCGGGTGCTCCGTCCCAGCCCAGACCTCCGGGGGTGCAGCTCTGGTCCAGTCCAGGCCCACCGGGGGTGCAGCTATGGCCCAGTCCGAGCCCACCGCAGGGGCAGCTCCGCTCCAGCCCGGAGCCACTGCGGGTGCAGCTCCGCTCCTGTCCGGAGCCACCATGGGTGCTGCAATGTCCCAGTCCAGGACCACTGAGGGTGCTACAGGCCAGCCTGAGGGTGTCGTAGTTCCCCCTCTTCTGCCTGATGCTGTCGTGGTCCCCCCTCCTCTGCCAGATGCCGTCGTGGTTCCCCCTCCTCTGCCAGACACCATCGTGGTTCACTCTCCTCTGCCTGGTGCCATCGTGGTCCCCCCCTCCTCTGCCCGACGCCTTCGAGGTTCCCCCTATTTTTCTATCCCCCTCACCTCTGGTCATCCTGGTTGGGCGGCCACCTCCAGGACCACCCTCTCTGTGCCGTGGCTAAAGAACTCTGGCTGACCACCTGACAGACTGTACCGTTGGGTTGGGTGGCTCTTATTCTCCGGCAGACCACCCGACTCCTACCATCTCGCCGTCTGCCAGGCCTGGGACTTCGGCCGACCACTGGAACAGCCTTACTCTTTGGTCTGGGGAGCCTAGGTGCCCGGCTCTGTGTGGGTCCTGAGCAGGGCCTTTGTTTTGGTTTTTTTTTTTTTTGGTTCCCTCTTAGTCTGGACTCTGCTGGGATGTTTATTCTCAAAGTTTTTTCTTATTTTCTCTGGTATGGTTCAGCTCCTCCGTGCTTGGGTCCCCCTCCTACCACCCGGAGTGGGGTTGTTTTCTTGTTGGGGTGGGTTTTTTGTGTGGGGGTGCAGCGGCATGAAAAAATAAGCAGCTATGCTGTGGTTTTAAGCAGGTTTTATTAATCATACCACCGTCACGGGAACTCGGCTCCCAGGCTCTCAGTGAAGAGGGGACACAAAGTCTGTGTCCTGCAGCAGAGGTTGAAGTCTGAGTGAGAGAGAGAGATTGCGTTACAGAGTTGCGCCTTAAATACTTGACCATAACAATACATGAAAGAGACATACCCCACAGTTAGAATGATCAAAGGTATAACCGAACAGGCAGGAGGTATTTGCATTTGTAAGACATACATCACAATGGGCAGATTAGCTAGACCTCGCTCCAAGTGTCAGACAAAGAGGCTAACAAGCACATCTACATATTGATCTGAGTCTCTAGGTCACAGTAAGGGCAAAATGCATGAACACTTTAACTTCAAGGCTGTAAACTCAGCATGCAGCGGAACAAACCCCAGGAGTGCGAGCTGACTGTCTCTGTGTTCTGTTTGTGTGTTGTGGGGGGTTTAATCAAACCGCTACACTGCTCCCCCCCAAGAGGGAAACGGTAGGGGACCGTGACCTCGATGTTGCAGTCTGGGCAGCGAGCAGGGAAAAGCTCTGTGCAGGAGGAGGGGGGGGGGGGTAGTCGCGCCAAAAGTGTTTGCTGCTCCGCGATGTCCCGTCTGAACATGCAGAGATCAGAAGAAGAAAAATTAGTCTCTGACTCCTCTCGTGGCCATGAAGAAAAGCAGGAGCGGCTGTAAGAAAAACATAAAAACAGAGGGACTGGCATGTTGGTTTAGGTGCAGAAGCAACCCCAAAACTCCCGGGAACAGCTGACGGCTGAAATCCCTTTGTGCCGTGGCTGAGACCGTTAAAAAAAAAAAAAAATCCAGTGGCGAGCTGCGTGCTTGCTTCAGGTGAACGAGCAGCCCTGAAGGTCCTGTAAGCAGCGGCGGAGGACAATGGCGGTCTCTGGAGCCGTTACTTGTCCCGTGCGTGATGCGCCGTCCTTGTAACTCCCCGATGCGTGAGCGGGGGTTCAGTGCGTGGGTGGGCCGCTGGAGTGGTGAGTCAGGGTGCAGAAACTTGGTGGAGATCAGCGCAGACGGCGCCGATAAAATCCAGGTTGAGCTGTGGCTGCATGATTGGCCACGGTGCGTTGGAGCGGTGAGAGGAAATAGACGATCTTTTGTCCCACAGGCTCGTGCAAATGCGTTGGAGCGGTGGGAGGGAATAGACGATCTTTGTTCCTCAGGCTCGGGTGGATGAGTAGGATCGCTGAGAGGGAGGCGTAGCGGTGAGAGGGAGAAAACGTTCTGTGTCCCTCGGCTGGTCCAGCGTGGACGTCCCGATCTCAGGCGAGGGTCGTGCCATGACGTTTTCTGCAGTTTACCCGGTCGTGGGTGATGTCCGGAGAACGGCTCGCCTGTGTTGGCTCCGCGTCGAGATCTCCCTGAAGCGCAGGGAGGGCGGACCAGTCAGGCCGCTTCGACGGAGCATTCATGCCCGGGTGTTGCGTTCGCTGGCCGCTCGTTTTTTTCAGCGTCGGTTCGCCAGCGTGGCCATCCAAATCAGAAGGCTGCGTCGCACAAAGCGTGTGCGTCTTCAAGGGGTCACCAACGCAGCTGTGCGGCTGTCCAGCTCGGAAGGTTGCATTCGCACAAAACGTGTGCGTGTTCATATCACGTCGGGGTCACCAGTGCAGCGGCATGAAAAAATAAGCAGCTATGCTGTGGTTTTAAGCAGGTTTTATTAATCATACCGCCGTCACGGGAACTCGGCTCCAGCCCATAGCGTGAGCAGGCTGAAGCCGAATTCCTCAGGCTCTCAGTGAAGAGGGGACACAAAGTCTGTGTCCTGCAGCAGAGGTTGAAGTCTGAGTGAGAGAGAGAGATTGCGTTACAGAGTTGCGCCTTAAATACTTGACCATAACAATACATGAAAGAGACATACCCCACAGTTAGAATGATCAAAGGTATAACCGAACAGGCAGGAGGTATTTGCATTTGTAAGACATACATCACAATGGGCAGATTAGCTAGACCTCACTCCAAGTGTCAGACAAAGAGGCTAACAAGCACATCTACATATTAATCTGAGTCTCTAGGTCACAGTAAGGGCAAAATGCATGAACACTTTAACTTCAAGGCTGTAAACTCAGCATGCAGCGGAACAAACCCCAGGAGTGCGAGCTGACTGTCTCTGTGTTCTGTTTGTGTGTTGTGGGGGGTTTAATCAAACCGCTACAGGGGGTTCTTTTCTTTTGATGTTACCCTGGGTGTCTGGTATCCACCCCTTGAGAGGGGGGCTCTGGCAAGAGCTGAGCAGGAGGGAACTACCATGCTCAGCTCCTTGTTTGTTTGTTTTTTCTCACATTTGTTTATTTGTTGTATTTTGCATTTCTGGTTATTTGGTATTGTCTGTATTTATACTTCAGTTTATTATTTGCCCTTATTTTAGTTCTGGTCCTTTATTTGTATGTTTGCCTGTACCTTTTTGTTCCTATGCTCCTTAGCCTGCCAGTGTGGTCTCTCTCTCGTGTTAGCAGCTGTCAGTGTGGACTTCTGGGTTGTCACTTTGTTCAAAGGCGGTCCATCTGTCAGCTGTCAGAACTAAGTACTTCACCCGCTTATGTGACTCACAGCTGATCTTGATCTGTAATCACTCTCACTGCCTATATAAGCCTTGTTCCTCCGTCTGCTAATAGCTGGGTCATTTTTTCTTCTGTCCTCGTCCTGAGACGGCGTTCCCATGGTTGTCTGTAAACGTAAGTCCAGCTTTGCTGGGAATTTGTAGTTTCCTTATTTTTCTTTGTATATCCAGCTTAGCTGGGAATTCGTAGTTTCTTTATCTGTCTTCGTATGTCCAGCTCTGCTGGGATATCGTAGTTACTCGTCTGTTCTGTAGTATGTGTTTTTGTACGCGTGTTCTTCATTAAATATGCAAACTCACTGCTTGCATTTGGTGTCTTCTGTTTGCCTTGTGAACAGGCCAGTCTTGACAGGGTTGGTTTGTTGCTTGCCTGTTAGCAACATTACTCAAAAGGTTATGAACAGATTTTGGTGAAATTTTCAGGAAAGGTGTGTAATGGCACAGGGAACATGGGATTAGATTTTGGTGATGGTGTGAGAGTGCATATCTCCACCAAGGGCTTTGTTTGTATTTGTGCAGCAGGATTACACAAAAACTACTGGATGGATTTGGATGAAATTTTTACCAGAGGTGCTTCTTGGACTAGAGACAGTCCCATTATATTGTGATGATCATCTGAAAATGCATACCTCCGCCAACGAGCTTATCTCCTCACACAGTGTTAGCAACAAGACTCCAAAACTACTGGATGGATCTGGATGAGGCTAAAGACAAACCCATTACATTTTGGTGATGACCTGAAAATGCATACCTCAGCCAAGGCTCTTATCTTCTCACAGTGTGTTAACAACAACAGACTTTGATGCAATTTACACCAGAAGTGCCACAAGGCCTACACACAAACCCATTACATTTTGGAGGTGATCCATCAGGGACGAAAGGAGTCTTGGTAGAGGTATGCGCTCTCTGAGTGATTTTCTAGTGTTTGAAAGTTTTTTGATGTGTTTTTTAAAGGTTAATGAGGAATCCAAAATTACGCCGAGGTACTTAAATTCCTTGACTAATTGCAGCTCCTCCCCTTTTAAGAAAATGTTTGTGTTTGCAATATTTGATGGTTGTTTGATGAACACCATGCAGTTTATTTAGTGTTTAGTAGGAGACATGAATTATTAAGCCAGTCCTGGATTTGAGTCATCACTGTTGTAAGAATACAGGCGGCTTCTTGTGTGTTTTTTGCAGGTGTGACTATTACCGTGACATTTGTATACATTTGTATATGAATGTTTCTGCATGCATTTGGTAAATTATTTATGTCTAAGGATAATAATATTGGTCCAAGTATGGAGCCTTGTGGGACTCTCATTTGACATTTCAAATATGGTGATTTGATACTGTTGACCATTACACATTGCTGTCTGTCAGTTAAATAGGATTTCATCCATTTGATAGCATGTTCTGAAAAATTAAACTGAGTAAGTTTGGTTAAAAGGATGTTGTGGTCAACGGTGTCAAATGCCTTCTTCAGATCTAAAAACACAGCACCTAGACAATTGCACTTATCTAAAAAAGATTTAGTTTTCTCTAAAAACAGGCTTATTGCAGACTCTGTTGAATGGTGGGCACAGAACCCAAACTGTTCATGATGCAGGGGGGTGTTCCCATTATTCAGATGTTCATATAATAATGTAGTCATCCATTTTTCAATTATTTTGGAGATAACCGGTAAAGTACTGATTGGTCTGCAGTTGTTTATGTCAGTTTTGATCCCTGTTTTGAAAATTGGTCTAACCACTCCCACTTTCCAAGCAACTGGGACAACAGAATGATTTGATTGACAGAATGATTAAATGAGTAATTGGACAGGTGAGAGATTCTTTATGTTCTTTTAAAAAATTGGTGTTAAGACCATGTTCATCCATTGCTTTTGAGCTATTTAATGAGCTGATGATATTTGCAACTTCATTTTCAGTTATTTCTAGTATATTAAAAACTGGTTGTGTGGGGTTAATAGGACTAAAATTGTGATCAGGTGGATAAATGAATGGGATATTTCTAGCACAGAGTTTATGAAAAAGTTGTTAAACTCTGTTGCGATGACCATGGTATTCTGTACCAATTTGTTATTAATGTTAAGTTCCATATCTCCGTCATCTTTTTTGTTCTGTTTATTTGTCAGTTTGTTAATATTATTCCAATTTTTTTGCCATCTCCTTTTGTATTTTCAATAATGGTTATAAAAAAGTTTGCCTTAGCCTTCCTCAGAGTCTGTTTTACCTTATTTCTAACAGACGTAAATTTTTGTCTGTCTGTTATTAAACCTGATTTTAGAGCTATTTTAAGAAGTTGATCTCTGGTCTTCATTAGTTGTAGACATTCAGAGTTGAGCCATGGTAAATTGATTCTTCTTCTGTTTCTTCCTTTTGTTGAAAATGCCGCAATAACCTCTTTAACTTTTGTTATAAAAAATTCATTGCTGTGATTTGTCATTTGAAGAGGTGATTTCCATCCATCCATCCATGGAGGCAGCAGTTCAAGCAAAGAAGCCCAGACTTCACTCTCCCCAGCCACCTGCTCCAGCTCTTCAGAGAGGATACCAAGGCGTTCCCAGACCATCTGGGAGGTATAGCCTCTCCAGCGAGTCCTGGGTCTGCCCCGGGGTCTCCTCCCAGAGGGATGTGCCCGAAACACCTCAAGTGGGAGGTGTCCAGGAGGCATCCTGATCAGATACCCATACCACCTCAACTGGCTCCTTTCAATGTGGAGGAGCAGCGGTTCGACTCTGAGCCTCTCCCGGATGACTGAGCTCCTGTAAGTCCAGCAATCCTACAAAGAAAGCTCATTTCAGCCGCTTGTATCCGCAATCTCATTCTTTCGATCATTACCCAAACCTCGTGACCATAGGTGAGGGCAGGAACGTAGATTGACTGGTAAATCGACAGCTTTGCCTTACAGCTCACCACAACGGACCGGTACAACGTCCACATCACTGCAGATGCTGCTCCAATCTGTCTGTCAATCTCTCGCTCCATTCTCCCCTCACTCGTGAATAAGACCCCAAGATACTTAAACTCCTCCACTTGGGGCAGGAGCCTGTCCCCAACCCAGAGAGAACAATCTACCTTTTTCCGGCTGAGGACCATGGACTTGGAGGTACTGATTCGCATCCCAGCCGCTTCACACTCAGAATCAGAATCAGAATGAGATTTATTGCCATTGTTCATGTAGTACACAAACTAGGAATTTGTCTCAGTGCAATGCTGCAACATAAAACATGGAGTAGCAATAAAGATAAAAATAAAAAAAACTATGCATGCAATAAAAGGTAGAATATGAATAAGTAATACTAATCTATGCAATTTTTAAATATATTAACAGGCAGCAGATATTGTGGAGTTCCACATAGTGCAGTCGGTAGTGCAAAAAGAAAACAGTGATAATTGTCATGAGTCCGGTTGAGCTGCTGTACGTAGTGCACGAGAGTCTAATAAGTCACTTAGTGTTCAGCAGTCTGATGGCAGAGGGGAAGAAGCTGTTCATGTAGCGGGAGGTCTTCTGCCTGAGGGGAGGGGGGCAAACAGTGCGTGTCCAGGGTGTGAAGGGTCGGCTATGATCCGACCTGCACGCCTCCGGGTCCTGGAGATGTACAGGTCCTGGAGGGATGGGAGCTTGCAGCCGATCACCTTCTCAGCAGCGTGCACAACGTGCTGCAGTCTTAGTCTGTCCCTGGCGGTGGCTCCTGCGTACCACACGGTGATGGAGGTGGTGAGGATGGACTCGATGATGGCCGTGTAGAACTGCACCAACATCTTGGTGGGTAGCTTGAGCTTCCTCAGCTGTCGCAGGAAGAACATCCTCTGCTGGGCCTTTTTGATGAGGGAGCTGATAGTCGGCTCCCACTTGAGGTCCCGGGTGATGGTGGTGCCCAGGAAGCGGAAGGAATCCGCAGTGGTGATGGGAGAGTCTGTGAGGGTGGGGGGGGGGGCAGAGGGGCTGTGACTTTTCTGAAGTCTACGATCATCTCCACTGTCTTCAAAGCGTTCAGCTGCAGGTTGTTGTGGCTGCACCGGGACGCCAGCGGCAAACCGTCCCAGTAAGAACTGTAGGTCATTGCTGGATGAAGCCAGCAGGACAACATCATCTGCAAACAACAGAGATGAGATCCTGTGGTCACCAAGCATGACACCCTCCGTTCCCTGGCTGTGCCTAGAAATCCTGTCCATAAAAATTATGAACAGGATCGGTGACAAAGGGTGGAGTCCAACTCTCACTGGGAATGAGTCCGATTGAGTGTTGGCAATATGAACCAAACTCTCACAACGATCGTACAGAGACCAAATAGCTCATAACAACAAGCCCGATACCCCATACTCCTGAAGCACTCCCCACAAAAAACCATGAGGGACGCGGTCGAATGCCTTCTCCAAGTCCACAAAACACATGTAAACTGGTTGGGCAAACTCCCACAAACCGTTGAGGATTCTTGAGAGGCTAAAAAGTTGGTCCGATGTGCCACGGCCAGGGCAAAAACCACATTGCTCCTCCTGAATCCGAGGTTTGACCAACGGCCGGACTCTCCTCCAGTACCTTGGCATAAACCTTCTCAGGGAAGATGAGGAGTGTGATCCCTCTAAAGTTGAAACACACCCTCCAGTCCCCTTCTTTGAAGAGAGGAACCACCACCCCGGTTTGCCATGCCAAAGGCACTGCCCCCTACCTCCACGCAATGTTGCAGAGGCGTGTCAACCATGACAGCCCTACAACATCCAGGGCCTTGAGGTACTCAAGGCGAATCTCGTCCAGCCTCGGCACCCGGTCAACAATGAAATTTTTAACCACCTTGGCGACCTCAGCCCCTGTAATAGGCGAGTCGTCCCCCTCGTCCACAAGCCCCGCTTCCTCTGTGGAAGGCATATCAGTGGGATTGAGGAGATCCTCGAAGTATTCCTTCCACCGCCCGACGATATCCCTAGTCGAAGTCAGTAGCGCCCCATCCGCACCACACACAGTGTGGACAGGGAGCTGCTTCCCTCTCCTGAGCTGCTGGACAGTTTGCCAGAATCTCCTCGAGGCCGACTGAAAGTCTTGCTCCATGGCCTCACCGAATTCCTCCCATACCCGAGTTTTAGCTTCAGCAACCACCTGAGCTGCACTCTGCTTGGCCTGCCGGTACACCTCAGCTGCTTCAGGAGTCCCACAAGCCAACCAAGCCTGATAGGACTCCTTCTTCAGCTTAATGGCCCCCTCACCGCTGGTGTCCACCACTTGGTTCGGGGGTTGCCACCATGAGATGCCTCGACAACCTTGTGGCTGCAGCTCTGGGCCGCTGCTTCAACAATGGAGGTGGAGAACATGGCCCATTCAGACTCCCTGTCTCCAGACTCCCTCGGAATGTGGTCGAAGTTCTTCCGGAGATGGGAGTTGAAGACCTCCCGGACAGGGGCCTCAGCCAGACGTTCCCAGCACACCCTCACTATACATTTGGGTCTACCAGGTCTGAATGGCATCCTCCTCTGCCATCAGATCCAACTCACCACCAGGTGGTGATCAATTGACAGCTCTGTACCTCTCTTTACCCGAGTGTCCAAGACATACGGTCACAGGTCTGATGACACGATAACAAAATCGATCATCGACCTGCGACCTAGGGTGTCCTGGTGCTAGGTGCACATATGGACACCCTTGTGCTTGAACATGGTGTTCGTTATGGACAAACTGTGGTTAGCACAGAAGTCCAATAACTGAACACCACTCGGGTTCAGATTGGGCAGGCCATTCCTCCCAATCACCCCCTTCCAGGTTTCACTGTCATTGCCCACGTGAGCATTGAAATCCCCCAGTAGGACAATGGAGTCTCCAAGAGGAGCACTCTCCAGCACCCCAGTCAGAGATTCCAAAAAGGGTGGGTACTCTGAACCATCATTTGGTGCATAGGCACAAATGATGGTCAGGACCCGTTTCCCAACCTGAAGGCGCAGGGAAACAACCCTTTCATCCACCAGGGAAAACTCCAATATAGAGGCAGCAAGGTGGGGGGATACAAGAATACCCACCCCTGCTCGTCACCTCTCGTCCGGGGCAACTCCAGAGTAGGCCAAGCTCCAGCCACTCTCCAGGAGACTGGTTCCGGAACCAGAGCTGTGTGTTGAGGTGAGGCCGACTATATCTAGCCGGTATCTCTCAACCTCATGCACCAGCTCAGGCTCCTTCTCCACCAGAGAGGTGGCATTCCACATCCCAAAAGCCAGTTTAGGAAGTTTGGGATCAGAGCGCCAAGGTCTCCGCCTTTGACTGCCACCTGATCCACATAGCGCCAGACTCCCATGATCCCTTCTGCAGGTGGTGAACACACTGGAGGGAGGACCCATAAAACTCCTTCGGGCTGAGGTGATTTCCTTCCATTCAATTTTGTTTATTGCCATTGTTACATTTTGTTGTTGTTTTTTTGGGATTATATAACTTACTGTGTTAACTGATGACTTTTTCAGTGGATCTGAGAGCTGTTTCCATGGGAGTATTCTTGTTGCCAATATTGTGGTCAGACAGTCCTGTTAAAAGGTTATAAGTCAGAGATTCTTTCAGGTCTATTTGTAAAAAGTAAATCAATTTTGGTTTTTGACTGGCTTGTGACTGGTTTATCTATTAATTGTGATGATCAGGCGAGCATGCTCCCCTTCCTCTTCTGTTCCTGTTTTCCCGGTCCGGAGTATCAACTACACCTGCGTGAATACACACCTGCTGCGTCCTAATTACCCAGCATATTTAAGAGCCAGCGTGTGGAGAACTCATCGCTGGATCGTTAGGTTTGCTGCCACCTTTGCGGTGTGTACTCTGGGGCTGATCACGCTCCCCTGGCCAAGAAGATGCCGGACTTTCACCCAGGTCACTGTCTTCCCCCGGTTTCCCTGGTCCACGCAGGAGTTCCCTGCCGGGCTCCTCTGCTCATTGAGCTACATGCGCTCCAGCAAGCATCGGTTTTTGTGTCTATTTAAGTGTGTGGTTTTGTGTTGTGATTTTCCTGAGTTGTGCACTTTTATTTAGAGTTGTGTGTTAGTTTTATTTTTACAATAAACTGGTGAATTTTTACATCTGAGTTTGAGTGTTCATTGTGGCAGCTCTGCGTTTGAGCCTCTCTTGCCCTGAATCATGATAGAACGATCCAGCCAGGATCGAGGCTCAGCGAGTACTCAGCCGGGTAAACAGTCAGCGCTCTCGTGCTTGGATGCCATGGAGCACAAGGTTGTGTTTCTTTCCGAGCAGTTACAAACTATCACCCAGCAATTGGCAACCGTAACTGAGCACTTTTGTCAGCTTCCTGGTGAGGCACCTCCTCCTGCACCTGCTGCCCTGGCAGCTACTGCCATCCGCAGGAACATTTCCATCCCTATGCCTGCCCCCTATGGGGGGGAGGTGGGGGGTGCAAAGGGTTCCTGCTTTACTGCCGGTTATATTTCCAGCAGGTGGAGGGGGAATATAGGGAGGATTCGCCTAAGATTTACTTCATGACCCTGTTGCTGCGGGACCAGGCACTCAAGTGGGCACACTCCATCTTGAGCAGCTCAGATGGGCCCCTTTATTCGTTTGAGCGATTTGTGTGTGAGTTCTCCGAGGCTTTTGACCATTCGGAGAGTGAGAGGAACATAGTCAGCCAGCTGATGGGACTTCGGCAGGGGGACCTGTCACGTTCCGGGTCAGTGCGACAGACTCTGGATGTAATGATGTTGCTCTTTGCAGCACATTTCTCTGGGGTCTGAATTCACATCTCTGCGACGAGTTGGCTAGCTATGCATCCCCCTCCTCTTTGGATGAGCTTATTGTGCAGGTGGTGGCCCTGGATAACCAGTTTAGGAAGCACACGAGGGAGCAGAAAGCCACTACTTCCCCGTTCGCTCCACGGCCGGCTACCCCTCCCTCTGGCGCAGCTCCGCCAGTGCCCTCCGAGCCGATGGCCCTTGGTAGGTCCCATCTGTGTCTGAAGGAGCGTCGGCGTCGAGAGAGTGAAGGGGCATGTATGTATTGCGGGGTCACAGGCCACGCAGTTTCGAAATGCCCCGTGAGACCAAAAAGATCTGGCCTGTCAGTAACCACGGGGGGGGGGGGTGTCTGGCGGGAGGATCCACGCAAAATCCTCCCAACCGTTTTGAACTCCTGGCCCTCATCCAGTTACCAGGGGCCGAGTTCAAAACCTCTGCCCCGGTTGATTCTGGAGTGGAGCAAAATTTTATTCAACAGGCCGTGGTCCGGAAATTCCAGATACCCACCAGGAATGTCCCGACACCCCTAAGTGTCTTGCGGCCTCAGGCAGCAGCACTGTGACAACTACCAAACAGATTGCGTCCATTTCAGTCATTCTGTCCGGTAATCACCACTAGACTATTCAGTTTTATGTTCTGCCTCAATCGACCACCACCATGATTCTGGGGTATCCTTGGCTCCGCTCTCACAACCCAATTATAAACTGGAGTCAGGGCTCCATTTCATCTTGGAGCCCTTTTTGCCTCTCATCGTGTCTCTGATTGGCTGCATGGTCGCCCTCTCTCCCTAGCTCCTCCCCTCCGGCTGAGCCGGCGGATCTCAGCTCCGTGCCCGAGGTCTATCATGACTTAGGGGAGGTCTTTAGCAAGTCCAGGGCCCTATCATTACCACCTCATCAGGCCTACGACTGCGCTATCGACCTCTTTCCAGGCACGCGGCTGCCATCCAGCCGGCTCTATAGTTTATCTTTGCCGGAGAGAGAGGCGATGGAGACCTACATTAAAGACTCCCTCAGTGCCGCCATTATTCGTTCGTCATCTTGGCGCTGGGTTCTTTTTTGTAGGGAAAAAGGATGGGACACTGCGGCTGCGCATTGATTACCATAAGCTTAACGCAATTACCCATAAGGATAAATATCTGCTGCCCCTCATCAACTCAGCATTTGAGCTACTTCAACGGGCACATTACTTCACCAAGCTCGACCTCCGTAATGTGCATCACTTGGTCCGCATTTGTGAGGGAGATGAGGGGAAGACAGCATTTAAAACACCACTGGGCCATTTTGAGTATTTGGTCATGCCATCTGGGCTGACCAACGCCCCTGCTGTCTCCCAACAGTTAATTAATGACATCTTACGGGACATGGTGAACCAGCTTGTTTTGTGGTATCTGGATGATATTTTGATTTTTTCCGGCACGCTGGAGGAGCACGTAGTCCACGTTCGGTCCGTCCTGCGGCGGCTGCTGGAGAATCAGCTTTTTGTGAAAGCAGAGACGTGCAAATTTTCCACTTGCTTAACTTCGTTCCTGGGGTTCATCATTGCTGAGGGCATGGTAAAGGCTGATCCGGTGAAAATCAAGGCTGTAGTAGACTAGCCAACCCCCCAGTCCAGAAAGGACTTTCAATGCTTCCTGGGCTTTGCCAACTTCTACCGCCGATTTATCCCTGATATATAGTAAAGTGGCGCAACCGCTTACACAGTTGACGTCAACCAAAAATCAGTTCAAGTGGTCTGAGGCCACTGAATGAGCTTTTGTGACTCTGACAGGCCTGTTCACCAGTGAATGCATCCTTCCCAGGTGGATCCTTTGGCACAATTCGTGGTAGAGGTGGATGCTTCGGACTCAGGGGTGGGCACTGTCCTCTCCCAACGTTCCCCCTCCAATCAGAAGCTCCATCCGTGCGCGTATTTCTCCTGGCAGCTAATGCCAGCAGAAGAGGAATTACAATGTTGGGGACTGCAAAATGTTGGCCATTAAGCTGGCATTGAAGGAGTGGAGACACTGGCTGGAGGGAGCTAGTCAACCAGTCAATGTCTGGACCGATCATAAAAATTTAGAATATCTTCGATTGGCCAGGCGGTTGAATTCTCGGCAGGCTTGGTGGGCCTTGTTCTTTAATAGGTTCAATCTGTCCATCTCGTACCGAACCCAGGGTCCCGCAATGCCAAGGCTGATGCTCCTCTCACGGCAGTTTTCTCCTGACTCCTCCTCCTCTTCCTCCGCAGCTACTGCGTCTCCCCCGGAGACGATTCTCCCCTCCTCCTGCTTTCTCGGGACACTCGTGGGAGATTAAGCAGAGGGTTCGGCAGGCTCAATCATTAGAACCCATCCCGGAGGGAGAGCCGCCTGACCGACTGTATGTCCCTCAATGTTACACGGCGAGATGATCAAGGGAGGGCATACTAGCTTCTTCACCTGTCATCCCGGCATCTCCCGCACAATCGAGCTGCTCAAGAGAGTGTTTTGGTGGCCCACACTTGGGAGAGATGTGCGGGAGTTCGTCAAGGCCTGCCACACCTGTGCCACTAATAAGTTGGACTTTTCCCCTCCAGCTGGCCTCCTCCATCCCCTCCCGGTGCCGAGTCGTCTGTGATCACACACTGCATTGGACTTTGTGATGGCCTCCCTCCATCCCAAGGCAACACTGTGATCCTCACTATCGTTGACCGGTTCTCCCAAAGCCATCCACCTGGTCCCTCTCCGCAAATTACCATCTGCCATGGAGATGGCTGATCTGGTGACGCAGCACGTTATCGGCTGCATGGGATACCCATGGACACTGTCTCGGACCAGAGTCCACAATTCACATCCCAGGTGTGGAAGGTGTTCTGCCGCTTTTTGGGTGCTACAGCCAGCCTGACATCTGGATTCCATCCGCAAAGCAACGGTCAGGCCGAGCGTTGCCAATTAGTCCTTGGAGGCAACCCTAAGGTGCATAGCATCCCACAACCCATCCACCTGGAGCTCCCACCTGACCTGGGTGGAATATTCTCACAACTTGGCTGTCTCCTCCTCTACTGGGCTTACACCATTTGAGGCCTCAATGGCTACACACCACCTCTGCGGCCCATGGTGGAGGAGGAGCCTCATCATCCCATCCGTGGAGGCCCACGCGCATCAATGCCACTGTCTGTGAGGGACACAAGAGCTGCCCTCCTCCGCTCTGCAGAGCACAATCAACAATATGCTAACCACAGACACGCGCCGGCACCAAAGTACATGGTGGGACAGAAGGTCTGGCTGTCCACCGAACAGCTCCCGCTCAAGACGGAGTCTCAGAATCTCTTCCCCTGCTAATCTGGGCCCGTTCACTATCAAGCTGATCATCAATGACGTCACTGTTCGGTTGGACTTGCCACTTCGATGCGATCCACCCGACATTCCACGGTCTCTCGCATTAAGCCCCTCTCCGCCAGCCCTCTCTGCCCTCCTCTGGATCCCCCACCTCCCCTCGGGTCGTCGATGGCCAGACCACGTATACAGTGGAGAAGACCCTAGACGTCCGTCTACAGGGTCGTGGGTGCCAGTACCTGGTCAAATGGAAAGGGTACGGTCTAAAGGAGGGGTCCTGGATTCCCAATTTCCAGGGTCCTACATCCTGGATAGCGGATGGTGCGGGCACTCCATTGAGCCCATCCACGCAAGCCCAGTGGGATGCCAGGATGCACCCTTTGAGGGGAGGCATTGTGATGATCAGGCGAGTGTATTCCCCCTCCCCTTCTGTTTCTGTTTTCTTGGCTCCGGAGTAGCAAGAATACCTGTCTGATTACACACCTGCTGCGTCCTAATTACACAGCATATTTAAGAGCCAGCGTGTGGAGAAACTCATCGCTGGATCTTTAGGTTTGCTGCCACCTTTGCGGTGAGTACTCCAGGGCTGATCACGCTTGCCTGACCAAGAAGGACTCCAGAGTCCACCCAGGTCACCGTCTGACCTGGGTGGTCATCTTTTTGGGCGCATGCGCATGCAGCAACCGGCAGCAGGTGGAAAAAGTTCAACATCTGTGTCTCTGTTTTTATGCACTTTAATGTGTTTTAACGTAATTTTCTGTGCCGTTTTTGTCCTTGAATGTTTGTGGACTATATAATGAAAAGCTCCCTGGTTCCATCAGTATGGATTTCCTTCTTGTTTTTGCACTGTCGTTTCTTTCTTACAGGCTCTTTGTCTTGGAGGTAAGCACGATCGCGATCATGCCGGGAAGAACGCAGTATTCCAGAGAAATGTTACTGCATTTAAACATGGATAATGCAGCATCTGTGTTTGAGTCTGTGCTGCAACTGTCGGACTTTATTTTAAGAGATTTTCATGGACACAGCGATGAAAAGAGAGACAAGAGAGGAAACGCGGAAAGCGTGGCGGCGTAAGATTAAACCTGAGGAGGCGTCAGCTTAACCGCATTCTCTCCCTTCCATTATTAATGGGAATGTACAATCCCTGAGAAATAAAGTGGATGAAATTCAAGGAAATGTACGATATCAGAAGGATTTCAAGAACTGCTGTGTCATGGCTTACACGGAGACGTGGCTTATGAAGTATGACCAGGATGCGGACCTGTGGATTGACGGCTTTGGAGCCCCACTTCGCTCGGATCGGAAGGAAGAGGTAACGGGGAACGTCAGGGGGGCAGCATATATTTGTATATTAATAAACAGTACTGTATATCTGTCATGGTCAGAGAGCGCATCTGTACACCAGATGTGGAGCTTGTCCGTGTCACTACGCCCCTTTTATCTGCCCCACAAGTTCCCCAACTTTTCATAATGACTGTGTACATTCACCCGAGGGCAGATGCTGCCTCCGCCTCCAGCACCATCTTTGATGTGGTACAGCGGTATGCAGTTGATTTCCCCAGAGGCTCCAAATTTTATCATTGGGGATTTTAACCATGTGTCTTTAAAGAAGACACTTAAAAACTTTTATCAGTATTGTCATGGCCTGCCAATCACGGCTCCTGTGTACGCACCTGCCGGTTATTGCCTGTGGGCCTATTTATTCCCATCAGGACCAGTGCTGGGCACGGAGTCGTCTGATTCCTTTGGTGAATCACGCCACTATCTGCCTCTGTGCTTCCCCTGCACTGAATTCTCCTGCCTCCGGCTTCCAACCCCAGCAGAATGACGTCCGGGTCTATTTCACCCGGACCAACTACCAAGTAAGCTCAATAGCTTCTAAACCTGTCGTTTCCCCTGTGCACAGGCGGAGCCCGCCACGGCAGACCTCCTCTCTCCCTCCAGCGGCGGACTTATCCCTTTCCTGCTAGTTAACCCGCAGACACCGTCTCCCTGGCTGCAGCTTCAGTGCGACCTGAAGAGCTCGGCTACATCTGTTGACAGTAAGCCCGAGTAACATCAAACGAGCTGCATAGGTGTACTGTTGCTAACGGCCCTTGTCTCTGTTTCAGGGTTGCCAGTCTGTACGGTGCCCTGCCGGCCCAGCGGGAACACACGGATTGCACAACACTACATTACACCTCATAAACCGCACTCACGCATCCACACACTCAGGTTAACAAATAAAGGACGTTAATTGTGTAATCCTGAGTTGTGTCTGTCTGTTGGTCACCTGAAACCATGTCAAGTATGTCTCCTGCCCTACCAGGCGAAAAAAGGACATTGGACCTGTGCTACGGATCCACAGAGAGGGCCTTTAAAATCTCTTCCCCTTCCTCCTTTAGGATCCTCAGATCACAACTGTGTACATTGCTGCCCACATATAAAACTGCTCTTAGAAGAGGCAAGGCGAAGACCAGAGACATAAACGTGTGGACAGAGGATTCAGTGCACTGCCTCAGGAATGCTTTAACTGTACAGACTGGGGAGGTGTTCATGCTCGCCTGCGGAGAAGATTTGGACTCTTTAGTGGACGTGACATGCTCATACATGGCTTTCTGCAGAGACATGATCGTTCCATGTAAACGTGTCAAAAATATATCCCAACAACAAGCCATGGGTTACAAATCAGTTAAATCCTGCTTACAGAGGAAAGCACTTGCCTTTAAACAGGGGGTTGTTTCTGAGCTACAGGTAGCCATAAAAGCGCTGAAGGCTGAAATTTTAAGAGCAAAACAGAATTATAAATCAGAGATGGAAAGCAAGATGGCAACAAAGAAGCTTGGTTCAGCCTGGGCCAGTATGAAAACTATTGCAGGCCTTCAGAGCACAGAGCGCAATAATCATGTGTTTTTAGATGGTTTTAGTTCAGACACAGAGCTGGCTAATGCTCTTAATTGTTTTTATGGCCGTTTTGATTCCTTTGATTTCAGCACAGAAACCCAAGATTTGAAACAGAAAACTCAAAGACAATCAGCACTTTAATATTGAGGTGCAGGATGTTAAAAGGGTGTTCTGTGCTGTAAAAGTGAACAAAAGTCAGGGCCCCCTGATAATATATGTGGGCGCTTGGTCCTGTGCTCACTATATTTTCAGTAAGTCCTTAAGACACAACATGTGCCTAAGATCTGGAAAGATGCCGTGGTTGTCCCCATTCCAAAATCCAGCTGTCCTAAAACGGTAAATGATTTTAGACCAGTTGCTTTGACCTCAATTTTAATGAAAATTTTTGAAAAAACTGGTCAGATTTGAGGTCCTAAAGCAGACTGAGCATGCATTGGATCCTTTGCAGTTTGCCTATAGCCTCACAGAGGAGTGGAGGATGCCACTGTCACTCTGTTTAACATGCTTTTTAAACATCTGGATTTTAATGGGACACATGCCAGGCTTTTATTTGTGGACTTTTCTTCCACCTTTAATACCAATCCAACCTCATATTTTAGTTGAAAGGCTCCTGCAACAATTTGATTTGAGTAATAATCTGTGGGTTGGATTCTGGATTTTTTAACCAACAGGACACAGAGAGAAAGGGTCAGTGGTATATTGTCTGACCAAAAGTGTTCTTCTACTGGCTCTCCTCAGGGGTGTGTGTTGTCACCACTACTCTTCATCCTGTACGCAAACATGTGCCGGAGCAGACATGACAACAGACACATTATAAAGTATGCTGATGATTCAGTTGTTGTCAGTCTCCTCCAGGATGGTGAGAGTGGCCACGGCCCAGTAGTTAATGATTTTGTTCACTGGTGTGAGGATTCCTACCTGCAGCTGAAAACGACAAAAACTAAAGATATGATTAATGACTTTAGGAGGAAAACTCCCAGGCATACAAAGTCACTGTACTAAAAGGCCAGACCACTGAATGTGTGGTAATCCTACAAATATCTTGGGACGATTACTGATAGTAATTTAAACTTTGAAGAGAACTGTGAAAGGGTGTGCAAAAAGGGTCAGCAACATTTGCATTGTTTAAGGAAACTTGCATGCTTCCAAATTGACCGAACCATAATGACAATTGCTTTATCGGGCTTTTATTGGATCTGTTTTATCCTTTTCTTTAGTGTCATGGTTTGGTCAGATAAAACTGAAACAGAGGAAATCCTTGGATCAGGTTGTTAGATGGTCCAGTCATTTGCTTGGTGAGTCACAGCTGAGCCTGACATCCCTGTACACCAGACAGGTACAGAAGATTGCTACCCTCCATTTTAAATGATGACTCCCACCCTTGCACTGCACTTTCATCTTCTTCCCTCCAGACAGAGGTTTGCTGTCCAAAAATATAAAACCCAGCGCTACAAAAACAGCTTTGTACCTGCTGCTGTTAAAGAGTTGAACAAGATGTACAATATATTGCACAAAATTTAGTTACCTATTTATTAATCTTATTTTATATTTACTTATTTTTGTAGGTTTTTTATTTGGATTCTAAATCTTTATTGGGTTTTAGACTTTTGAGTTTTAACCTCTTGACTATCTTTAACTTTTTAGTATGACCTTCTCTCTTATCTCTGTTTTTTCTCTTATCTCTTTGTCCTATGTCCTGATTGGTGGAGCCTTGAGTACTTTTGTCATATTTATAGTCAGCTGCATGGGTGTCTGTGTTTGTGTTCATGTTGAATGTAATTGTGGTTTGTAAATATGGATGTCACCTGACTGCAAAACAAATCTACCTACGGGTACAAATAAAGTAACCTGAACCGTGTCTTCCCCCTGTTCCCCTGGTCCACGCAGGAGTTCCCTGCCGGGCTCCTCTGCTCATTGAGCTACGTGCGCTCCAGCGGGCAATGGTTTTTGTGTCTATTTAAGTGTGTGGTTTTGTGTTGCGATTTTCCTCAGTTGTGCACTTTTATTTAGAGTTGGGTGTTGGTGGATTGTCCTCTCTGGGTTGGGGACAGGCTCCTGCCCCAAGTGGAGGAGTTTAAGTATCTTGGGGTCTTGTTCACGAGTGAGGGGAAAATGGAGCAAGAGATTGACAGACGGATTGGAGCAGCATCTGCAGTGATGCGGACGTTGTACCGTCTGTTATGGTGAAGAGGGAGCTTAGTTCTAAGGCAAAGCTGTTGATTTACCAGTCAATCTACGTTCCTACTCTCCACCTATGGTCACGAGCTTTGGGTAATGACCGAAAGAACAAGATCGCGGATACAAGTGGCTGAAATGAGCTTTCTCCGTAGGATTGCTGGACTCACCCTCAGAGATAGGGTGAGGAGCTCAGTCATCCGGGAGAGGCTCAGAGTAGAACAACTGCTCCTCCACATTGAAAGAGTCAGTTGAGGTGGTATGGGCATCTGATTAGGATGCCTCCTGGACGCCTCCCACTTGAGGTGTTTCGTGCATGTCCCACTGGGAGGAGACCCCGGGGCAGACCCAGGACTCGGTGGAGAGACTATGTCTCCCAGCTGGTCTGGGAACGCCTTGGTATCCTCTCTGAAGAGCTGGAGCAGGTGGCTGGGGGAGAGGGAAGTCTGGGCTTCTCTGCTTGAACTGCTGCCTCCGCGACCCGGACCTCCGGAAAAGCGGTACAAGATGGATGGATTGATGGATGTTGGTTTTATTTTTACAATAAACTGGTGAATTTTACATCTGAGTCTGACTGTTTGTTCTGGCAGCTCTGCGTTTGAGCCTCTCTTGCCCTGAATCATGACATTAATTAACCTCTTGCACTCCGTTGTACCGCGGGCGGGCAAGTCTCTGTGTCCCAGAGCGCACGAGGGCGCTCTCGTGCGCCCTCGTGTGCTCTAGGACACACGATGGAGCTGCGTAAGCTGCATTTCCGTTCTTCCACTGCAGACACAGCCGCGAACAGGTTAGATCATCTGATTGACCTCTCATTCGACTAATAAGAGCCTTGAATTGGGTTTCTGAAACCTTGAAGAACCAATGACTGAAAACCTAGCAAGAAGGACCCTGCCTACCAACGCTGTGAATACAGCCAGCCAATTGAAGTACAGAAGTTCGCAAGCTGTTTTTTGTAAGGCTGATGAAGACAGACTGCAGCAGCAGATGAAAAAAGGACACGCAGGAAGAACCGTCACAGACCCAGCAGCACGGAGACCACCCACAAGTGCAACCTGTGTGACAGCGACTGCCATTCGCACATCGGCATGTTCGGCCACAGGCAGTGCTTATTTTGTTTTTGTTCCAGCAGAGTAGACGTTATGATTTTCTTCCATGGTCATCATTGACCGACGGAGGCCGACGATGAAGGCTGAGTGACACACACACGTTCGCCAGTCTTTTTTTAATTACTACTGTTACTTGTTTTGAAAAATCGTTCGCCAAAAACCGCAATCATGGAAGCGCAAAACCGCAATAATGGAATTATGTTTTGATCGGGTCGCAAGACCAGAACCACGAGCGGACCAGCGTCGCGTTCGTCTAACAATGAGGAAGAGAAGTTCGTCAGGACACTGCTGTGAAGAGGTAAGGTGTTATAAGCTAAATTATTATTTATCCCTGAAAATTGTAATCAAAAATGACTTTTGACCGATCGGTAAATTACAACTGTGCGGTGCACGAAGTCTGAAGGTCGTGCGCCACGGTACACGGGTCGTGCGCCGTGTCCAGACCGTGAACGCAGCCCCCCCACCCGCTACTCTTCTGTAGCGAGGGGGGGGGGGAAGCCGCGGTGACTGCGCCGCTGTCGCCACATCGCCACATGAGTCTATTCCGTCATGTAGCGATGGTCGATGTCCGTCCTCTGTAGCGAGGGGGGGGGACAACCCCCCCCACACACACACGCACACAGACACAGCCCTGAGTGTCACCTTTCATTAGAGCCCAAAATGAAGCTTCTACATTAAATCATTCAAAAGTTAGACGTTTTTCCAAACTGTGCCATTTGGCACAATTTGGCACAGTTCCAAAATGCCTGGGAACTACCTGAGGAAAAAGCTGTGTAATATATTCATTTTTTGTGGTATTGTTACAAAATTTGGACCTCAGCTGGATAACACTTGGTTCTACATTTCTGTTGCATTTTCCAGCCTGGATCTGAAGCTGTGTGTTATTTGCAAGCATTTGTATCCAAAAAAACACCCAGGCCAAATTTATTTTCTTCAAGTTCAGTATGTTTAGATGACTGTAACTCAGTGGCCGGAGCACTTAGAGAGATTATGACTGTTTTGCCAAAAAATTCAAAGTGTTTTCTTTTAAATGAGACCAACCCCATGAAGATGCTGCAAAGGGTTGAAGAACAGCTTTTGATTTACTTTGGGCACGTCATTTTTTGGCGTTTTTAGGGAAATTGACCGGAGTGCAAGGGGTTAATTCATTTTTAATTGTTTAGTTGTGGCCAGTACGCTACAGGATTAACAAACTTGTTTTTGCATCTTATAAAGGAAGAATATCTCTACTGTACTGGATCTCACCCTACTGGGGAACTATTCAGCCCACCTAGAGGAAAAATAACACATGAGCATTCAGAATCTCGGGAGCAAAACCGGATTTTCATATAACAGCAATATCAGGTGCAGCTTCACCAAAAAAGATTTATGCAATCTGAAAAAAAAAAAAAATTAAATTTGCTTTGAATAATTAGCTATACAATCTGCAGTGTTTCCGTGCACACTGAGGTACTGTTTAGTGATCCATTGTGCTAGTGTGCAAGTGGAGAATGTGTAGGAAAAAGCAGCAAGTAAAAGCAGCAAAGGTAATCGTCTCCTGCTTTCCTGAGAGGTCAAACAGGAGTCAATGAATCACAGTCAATTAAGTCGATAAATCTATGGTAAGGGATTAATAGGTCTGACCTTGCAGCTGCGGGAATCCCAGGCCTTGACCACTGAACTGTAACCTCCGCACAGGAATATGTCTGGGTTGCTGGGATGCGGGACGACACACATCAACTTAAACTGGTTATCCACTTTCACCATCTGCTGTCCTAAAGACAAGAATTAACAGGAAAAAAATATTAGTAATTGGAAATGTTTTCATGTTTTGGAAGGAGAATTATGCCTCTTCATGTATTATTCACAGAACAGAAAAGTTACTTCCTCTCGGCGCCACACCAGTCGGCTGCCTTTTGCAACAGCGGCTCGATTCCGAGTTTTTTTTCCCTTCCTCTCTCTTTTGATCACTTTGATCACTTTTTTTTTTTCACCCCACTTATATCACGGACACACAGATCGTCCCAAATGTCTCCTGAGCCGGTGGACGGAGCCACTGTTTATAGCAGGATACGATACAATAGGGAAGAGCTGCTAGCATTTAACCGCCACCCCGGTCCCACTGGAAAAACTCGACATACCGAGAGAACTGAGGCGAAAACGCCGCGGCTGCCGGGCTGGAGTAAGGCGGAGGACAAAAAATATAAGGTACAGACCCTCCCTTCCATCTGTTGTCATGGGAAATGTACGGTCGATACTGGGAAAGTTAGATGAGCTAGCGGCTATCTCCCGTTATGATAGCACTTACCGGGAGTGCTCTCTCCTTTTGTTTACTGAGACGTGGCTAACTGAACTAGCAGCAGATGCTAACATTGAGCTGGAGGGTTTTCACATGATACGAGCTGACCGAACACCAGAGAGTGGCAAAACTAGGGGCGGTGGAGTGATAATGTATGTTAACAACAACTGGTGTAGACCGGGACATATCACTGTTAAACAACGACACTGCAGCAAAGACATTGAGTTGCTAGCTGTTAGCATGAGGCCTACATATCTCCCGAGAGAACACTCACACGTGATCTGCATTGTTGTTTATGCAAATCCGACGGCGAACGCTGGACAGTGCGTGACGTCATCCATTCAGTAACCAGCAGGCTGCAGACAGAACACCCAGATGCTCTTCTCCTCATCTCAGGCGACTTCAACCACGTTTCACTGTCTCCCATTCTGCCCACTTTCACCCAGTATGTCACATGCCACACTAGAGACAATAAAACACTGGATTTGTTCTACGCAAACACTAAGGAGGCGTACACCTCATCACAACTCCCCCACTTGGGAGATCGGATCACAACTTAGTTCATCTCCGACCGGTGTACAAACCCCTAGTGCACAGACAACCTCCGGCCATGCACACTGTGGAGTTATGGTCTGAGGAGACAATGGACACTCTAAAGGACTGTTTTGAAGCCACTGCCTGGAAGCAGCTCTGTGATCCACATGGTGAGGACATCGATGGCCTCATTCACACCTTCACGGGCTACCTCAGCTTCTGTGTGGACAAATCCGTTCCCACCAAGACCATACGGCGTCACTCAAACAACAAACCCTGGATCAACCCTGAGATAAAAACACTTCTGAGAGAGAAGAAGAGGATCTTCAGGTCGGGAAACAGGGAGATGCTGAAGTCCGTACAGAGGGAGCTGAGGAGAAAGATCAGAGAAGGCAAGGACAGCTTCAGGAAGAAGATGGAGGACAAGCTGCAACAGAGCGACATCAGCGGGGTCTGGAGAAACCTCAAAACCATCTCGGGGCTCCAGAATACCTCCCCCCAGGCCACGGGGGGCAGGGAGTGGGCGAACAACCTGAATCTGTTTTTCAATAGATTTGACCAACCGCCCTCCCCCCTGTCTGCACAACAACCACTGCTGCCTCTAAGAAATCAAGTCCTGCTACCCACTCCCCACTCCACCGACACCCCCCCCACTCCCAACACACAGCCCCCCATCCTGACCCTGACCAAGACCCAGGTGAGGACGGAGCTGAGGAAGATCAAGGCGAGGAAGGCGTCGGGACCGGACGGCATCAGCGCAAAGCTCCTCAAGTCCTGTGCAGACCAGCTGTGTGGGATTGTGACGTATATCTTCAACATGAGCCTGAAACTGGGGAGGGTACCACAGCTGTGGAAAACATCTTGTGTGGTACCTGTACCAAAAACTTCCCACCCCAAAGACCTGAACAGCTTCAGACCGGTGGCCTTGACATCCCACTTGATGAAGACCCTGGAGAGACTGCTCCTTGCTCATCTCCGCCCCCTGGTGGGACCAGCGATGGATCCACTCCAGTTCGCCTACCAGCATGGCATTGGGGTGGAGGATGCGGTGATCTTCCTCCTTCACCGTTCTCTGTCCCACCTGGAGAAGCCCGGGAATATGGTGAGGATCATGTTCTTTGACTTCTCCCAGTGCTTTCAACACCATCCAACCGATGATCCTGAAGGACAAGCTGCTGCGCGCAGGGGTGGACCAGCACCTGTCATCATGGATCCTGGACTACCTCACGAACCGGCCTCAGTTTGTGAGAACCCGGGACTGTGTTTCCGACACGATCATCAGTAGCACGGGGGCCCCCCCAGGGAACGGTGCTGGCTCCCTTCCTGTTCACTCTTTATACTGCGGACTTCTCACACAACACAACACATTGCCATCTACAGAAGTTCTCTGATGACTCTGCGATCGTCGGTCTCATCTCCAGCGGAGATGAAGCTGAGTACAGAGGGCTTATCCAGGACTTTGTGGACTGGTGCCATCGGAACTGCCTCCAGATCAACGCGAGGAAAACTAAGGAGCTGGTGGTGGACTGCCGCAGGCATGGGCAGCCCCTCACAGCACCAGTAAATATACAGGGAACAGACATCGAGATGGTGACATCCTACAAGTACCTGGGTATTCATCTGAACAATAAACTAGACTGGTCACACAATACTGACGCACTCTACAAGAAGGGACAGCGCAGGCTGTTCCTGCTGAGGAGACTCAGGTCTTTTGGTGTACAAGGGGCGCTGCTGAAGTCATTCTATGACACGGTGGTGGCATCAGCCATCACTTTTGGAGTGGCCTGCTGGGGCAGTGGCATTACTGCAGCCGATAGGAAGAGACTGAACAAACTGATTAAGAAAGCTAGCTCTGTCCTGGGGCAACGCCTTGATCCGATGGAGGAGATAGGAGAGAGAAGGACGGTGGCTAAACTGTCATCTCTGCTGGAGTCCGAGTTCCACCCTATGCAGGACATACTGGATGCACTGAGGAGCTCATTTAGCAGCAGACTACATCATCCCAGGTGCACAACCGAGAGGTTTCGTAGGTCCCTTCCTACCAACGGCTGTCAGACTGTACAACCTAAGCAGGGCTGCTCGCAGAGATAGCAAAAAGACGTAACAAACTAATAGTTTTTTTTTTTTTTTTGAATGCAAAAGATGCAATAGACTTACACAATGGTCCTCTCCGGCATACAACTAGGAACATACCGGTCGCTATGGAGGGTGAGAATATGTATGGGCACATAATCATACCATGTAGGATAACTAAATAGACGGTTATGCTGTTTCATCCCACCTAGCAACAATGCTCTGCACTGTGTGGGCTGCACGGTGGCGCAGTGGTTAGCACTGCGGCAGCACAGTTTCCCCTTGGCCGGGGGATTGTGGGGATCGTGGGATCGTGGGTTCGATCCCAGCCCCCGACCAACAGTGATCTGTGTGGAGTTTGCATGTTCTCCCCGGTGTTGCGTGGGTTTACTCCGGGATTTCTCCGGTTTCCTCCCACATGCCAAAGACATGCATGTTAGGTTAATTGCTGTTCTAAATTGTCCCTAGATATCTGTTTTCCTATAGGCCCTTAGAATAGAGGGTTAGTATTAATGAAAGCGCTTTGAGTGGTCTTTGTGACTAGAAAAGCGCTATATAAGTGCAGGTTAGTTAGTTAGTTAGTTAGTTAGTGTGTGTTTATATATTTACATATTTATTCCATCTAGCTACAATGCTCTGCACTGGGTGTGTTTATATTTATATTTATATATCTATATATTTATTCCATCTAGCTACAATGCTCAGCACTGGGTGTGTTTATATTTATATATCTATATATTTATTCCATCTAGCTACAATGCTCCGCACTGGTTTTTATATATCTACATATTATTCCATCTAGCTACATTGCTCCGCACTGTGTGGTGTTTATATACTTGCATATTTATTCCACCTAGCTGCAATGCTCCGTACTGTGGGTGTTTATATATTTACATATTTATTCCATCTAGCTACAATGCTCTGCACTGTGTGTTCATATATTCATATATTTATTCCATCCAGCTACAATGCTCTGCACTGTGTGTCTGTGTGTGTGTGTGTGTGTGTATATATACATTATATTTTATAGTAATATGTACATATGTATATTAGCTGCTCTTGCTTGCTTGTTTTTTTTTTTGTTTTTTTTTTCTTGCCTTCTGATTGTTGCTCTGAGTGTTGCTATCCCTGTGCTGTTGCAATCCTGGAATTTCCCCGTTGTGGGACTAATAAAGGCTTATCTTATCTTACATTAAATCCTGAGAGATTACAAGTGTACTTTTTAACTTCATAATGGGTTCATAATAATAAAACTATAATTTTGGGCATCTTTCAGTTCTCATCCCATTACAAATGGGTGAATATACATGACAATGATAAATCGCTTTGGGCTAATTTGGCAAAACACGACATTCAAAGAATCAAATTAAACTGTAGTGAATTACTTACAATTTGTAATTAAAATGGCACAGATCTGCAGACTAATTAAGAAAATGGCTAGCAGCTAGTTTCAAAATTAATTTTTTGATTCCACATGTGAAATTGAGTGCAAATAAGATTTTGTCTGGTTTTAAATCCATATGCATTTTAGAGCAGGTGTTAATGATTTTATATTATTTGATTACACTTTCATTTTGGGGGACACCTAGCAAGGTCTTCCTTTGCTGCTGCAGCCCACCAAAGATTTGACATGCGTCTTTGCATACCTTGATTATAAAAAGTGAATAATTTAATCACAATTTTGTTCATATTAGAGAGCCAGTCCTCAGAGGACAAGAAACCTGGTACCAGGTTAGTAGTTTTTAAACACAGAAATGATTCATGCCTTGGTTCTTTATTCTTGTTGTGAACTTGAGCAAGATCATCTGCATGGCTGATGCACTGAATGTATACCATGTGAATAAATGATTACATACTTGCTTCAAAAAGCAATAGAGCAAGTGTAGCTAAGACAGTGAGTGGAAAACAAAGGTGGATAAAATGGCCAAAAATGGTTCTCAAGTAGAGGCAGCATTACCATATGATATTGCTGCTGCTGCTGCTACCACTGCTATGGCTGTCTGTAGCTGTTGTCATTCGCCAAACAGGTCAATTACCAAGTCAGTTACCAGGGCTCACCACTAGAAGGTTGACAATCAGAGCCTCACTTTCTTTACTCTGGTGCCCTTGCTCTAGTTTACAGTGGCACAGAATATGCCGCCCCAGTGGTGCTGAAGTGTACACACAAATAAGCTGGACACATCACTCAATGAGGCCCTGAGACTTATTAGCAGGTGTCTCTGATCCCTCCAGTGGGCTCACCACCTGCAGGAGGGATCATAGGGGTTTTGTGCTATGTGGACTGGGCGGCAGTCGAAGGCACAGACCTTGGTGGTCCGATCCCCAGCTTACTAAATTGGCATTCACAATGTGGAACATCACCTTGAGAGACACTGGCTAGATATAGTCAAGCTCATGTTGACACACAGCTTGGGTTCTGGAACCAGTCTCCTGGAGAGTGGTTAGACCTTGGCTTTCTCTGGAGTTGCCCTGGGTGAGAGGAGGCAAGCAGGGTTGGGTATTCTTGTATCCCCCTGTCTGGCCTCCTCTATGTTGGGGTTCTTGTCAGTGCGCCTTTGGGTTGGGAAATGGATCTTGACCATCATTTGTGCCTATGCACCAAATGATGTTTCAGAGTCCCACCTCCAGAAGTGCTTCAATCACATTCCGAGGGAGACTGGAGACATGGCATTTGAATGGGCCATGTTCTCCACCTCCATTTCTGAAGCGGCTGATCAGAGCTGTGGCCGCAAGGTTGTCGGTGCCTCTCATGGTGGCAACCCCCGAACCAAATGGTGGATTGGTGGATGCCAGAGGTGAGGGTGGCCATCAAGCTGAAGAAGGAGTCCTACTGAGTTTGGTTGGCTTGTGGGACCCTAAGTTGTACCGGCAGTCCAAGCGGACTGCAGATCAGGCAGTTGCTGAGGCTAAAACTCGGGTGTTGGAGGAGTTCAATGAAGTCATAGAAAAACTATTTCTGTCAGCCTCAAAGAGAGGGCAAGCTGCCCGGCGACTCAGAAGGGGGAGGCAGTTCCCCGTCCACACTGTGTATAGTGCGGATGGAGACCTGCTGACTTCGACTGTGGATATTGTTGGACGGTGGAAGGAATACTTCGAAGATCTCTTCATTCCCACTGACGCGTACTCCACAGTGGAAGCAGAGTGAGGAGGATGGCTCGCCAATCACAGGGCTTAGGTCACCGAAGTGGTTAAAAAACTTTTCACTGGCACAGCCCCAGGGGTGGATGAGATTTGCCCTGAGTACCTCAAGGCTCTGGATGTTGTGGGGCTGTCCTGGTTGATACGCCTCCGCAATATCGTGTGGAAGTTTGGGACAGTACCTCTGGCATGGCAAACTGGGGTGGTGATTCCCTTTTTTAAGAAGGGAGACCAGAGGATGTATTCCAATTTTAGAGGGCTCACACTCCTCAGCATCCCTGGGAAGAGCTATGTCAAGGTACTGGAGAGGAAAGTCCAGCCGTTGGTCATTCAGGAGGAACAATTTTTTTTTTTTTTTTTTTTGTTACTTATTTGTACCCGTAGGTAGATTTGGTTTGCAGTCTGGTGACAAGCCACCGGCTGCTGGTCGCTGCGTGCGCGAGCGCCCTAAACCTACATGTTTTTGGTATGCGGGAGGAAACCGGAGAAATCCCGGAGTAAACCCACGCAACACGGGGAGAACATGCAAACTCCACACAGCTCACTGTTGGTCGGGGGCTGGAATCGAACCCACGATCTCATGATCCCCGCGATCCCCCGGCCGAGGGTAAAACTGTGCTGCCACAGTGCTAAACCACTGCGCCACCATGCAGCCAATGTGGTTTTCGTCTTGGTCATGGCACATTGAACCAACTCCTCACCCTCTCAAGGATTCTTGGGGGTTCGTGGAAGTTTGCACAAGCAGTCTAAATATATTTTGTGGACTTGGAGAAAGCAAGGCCCGAATAAGATTAACAACATTTTATATAAATTTGGGCCAGGGGGAGCCCCTATGGAGAGACCCATGGATTGGAATGCATGTGTCTGCATGATTCGACTGAGGATGTAGAAACATCTACCTGGTTTGGCTAGGATCACAGGATTTTCTGCTGATTGGCTCTGGAGTTTTTCCTGGTGTATCGAAAAATTAACTGGAAGAGCTAATTAAAAGCGGTCCCGGCATAGCTGCTTCTCAACAATTCGACTAGACGGGGGAGTGCACTAACTATCGGCAATGATAACATGGAAATTACCACCTGCATGCATTGTAGAGGGATGGACCCTACTGGACATGTTTACCCATGTTCTAGAAGGGAAACATCTGGAGTCGTCTTTGGTGCCTTCAAGGAATGGATTTAAAGCCTATGTATGGAAATTATGAACACAGGATTGCTGGAGGTGTAAAATTCTATGCTCTGAGTGATCTGTGTCTATCAGACCTTGAATTCGCCCTGTTGTCTATTTTCCTCCTGGTTTAAGACAAAACAGAAGATTGTGCTTCTCTTTCATAAACATACTGGGACCGCATCTGAACTCTCATTGACATGTGACTGACTCAGGAAATTTCCATCTGCCATGCCTCAAGGACATGCTTCCGAGTTTCAGACACTAAGACATAACATCTCGGCTGGGAGAGATTTTGCTGCCTCCAGTAACTGATAAACACCCACCTGCACTCAACATACACGAACACACTGATTCATAATACTGAATTACACCCATCCATTCACTGATTCTCTCTGACTTTTGGTCTTTTTGGTTTTTTGTGGTTGATTGTTGCTCTGTGCTATTGAGAGATTTTTTTTCATTGTAATCATAATCTGCTTAAAAATAAGCTGTATTCTGATAACGAAGTTTTTTTTCTCTCCTCCCCCCTTGTGTCGTTCCCTCCCCTCCCCTCCCTTTCTTATCTATCTCTGTTTGATGAGGCGCCTATTATGGCTGCTGTGTCGTTGTGTCGCGCGCATGCGCACCAATGTCAAGTTCCTCGTGTGTTTTTTTTACATGCTTGGCAATAAAGTTTATTCTGATTCTGATTCCGATTCATTCCAATGAATTTTTTTTTTTTTTTGCTGGTCATTAATCTGTTTGTTCTCTCCCATAGATTGAGTCCCCATCGTGCTGTTTGCTCTCTACATGTCTGTTCTTTTCATCTTCTCTATCCCTTCACCCCCCAGCCAGTCACAGCAGACTGCCCCTCCCTGAGCCTGGTTGTGCTGGAGGTTTCTTCCTGTTAAAAAGGAGTTTTTCCTCTCCACCGTCGCCAAGCGCTTGCTCACAGGGGATCGGCTGATTGCTGGGGTCTTTCTGCAATTGTTGGGGTTTCCCCTACAGTTGAAAGTGCTATGAGATGACTGTTGTTGTGAAATGGCACTATATAAATAAAGTTGAATTGAACTGAATTGAATTGAATTGAATTTGACCATGTCCCTCGTGGTTTCTTGTGGGGGGTGCTTCAGGAGTATGGGGTACCAGGCTTGTTGCTGCGAGTTGTCCGGTCTCTATACGACCATTGTAAGAGGTGGATTCATATTGCCAACACTCAGTTGAACTCGTTCCCAGTGACAATTGACTCTGCCAGGGCTGCCCTTTGTCACCAACCCTGTTCAAATATTTATGGGCAGGATTTCTAGGCACAGCCAACGAATGGAGGGTGTCATGTTTGGTGACCACAGGCACTCATCTTTGCTGTTTGCAGATGATGTTGTCCAGTTGGCTTCATCAAGCAATGAACTAAAGGTCTTGCTGGGACGGTTTGTTACTGAGTGTGAGGCGGTTGGGATGAGAATCAGTACTTCCAAGTCCGAGTCCACGGTGCTCAGCCTAAAAAGGATGGATTGTCCTCTCCGGGTTGAGGATGAGGTCCGGCCCCAAGTGAAGGAGTTCAAATATCTCAGGGTCTTATTCAGGAGTGAAGGGAAAATGGAGTGGGAGATTGACAAATAGATCGGCACAGAATCTGCAGTGATGCAAATATTGTACCGGTCTGTTGAGGTGAAGCGGGAACTGAGCTCTAAAGCAAAGCTGTCAATTTACTGGTAAATCTACAGTCCAACCCTCACCTATGGTCACGAACTTTGGGTAATGACTGAAAGAATGAGATCGTGGATATAAGCATGGCTGAAATGAGCTTTCTCCATCGGGTTGCTGGACTCACCCTTAGAGATAGGGTGAGGAGCTCAGTTATCCGGGAGAGACTCAGAGTAGAGTCGCTGGTCTTCCACATCGAAATGTGCCAGTTGAGGTGGTTTGGGCATCTACTTAGGATGCCTCCTAGTTGCCTCTCACTTTAGGTGTTTCAGGCATGTCCCAATGGGAGGAGACCTGAGGGCAGATCCAGGACACGCTGGAGAGACTACGTCTCCCAGCTGGCATGAGAACGCCTTGGTATCCTCTCTGAAGAGCTGGAGGAGGTGGCTGGGGAGAGGGAAGTCTGGGCTTCTCTGCTTGGATTGCTGTCTCTGTGACCCAGATCCCCGAAAAAAGGGTACAAGATGGATGGATGTCTCTGATCCACTCATCTGAGTTCCTGCCAATACTAGTTAGCACTGCATCTGCAGCCCTTCACAGGTAACATCATACTTACAGTTTGGTAAATAAACTCACAACTTGTTCATCAACATCTGTCTTCTTGTCACGTTTTCTTCCACCATGCATCAACCCTCCTTCTGTCTTTTTTGCATTATTTTTGCTGTTCCCTATTCCTTGTTGCAAACATTCTTCCTGTTTCTCCTACGTATGTTTTGTTTACATGATTTGCATGGTATTTCATAAATAATGCTGGATTTTTTGACTTGTTATATTCTGTCCTTGGGGTGAACCAAAAGCTGCTGTAGTTGTGTGTAAGGTTTTATTGCTGTGTTTATTCTGTGTGTGTGTGTGTTACAATTCTTTGTATGAGATCAGTTATATGTATGGTAGGGTCACTATATTTTTGTTTTCTGCTTTTTGTGTGTCTTTTCTGTCAGATCTGTCATGCCTATGGAAAGAATAAATCAGCTGATGTGACACATTGCAGAAACTCAGATTTTTGTGAAGCAGACTGCAGGTGACAGTCGACACATGTCAAAAAAGTTATGAAACATCTTTACACTTTAAACAAAAGAATCGGAAAGTTTGATCACTAAGAAGACAAAATGAACTTGTTTGAGATTTTATTTTCATACATTTTTGACATTTTCCTTATAAATTTGATGCTTTTTTCTTTTAAATGTATCACTGTTCTTATAACACTGTGTGTTCATATATTCATATATTTATTCCATCCAGCTACAATGCTCTGCACTGTGTGTCTGTGTGTGTGTGTGTGTGTGTGTATATATATATTTTATAGTAATATGTACATATGTATATTAGCTGCTCTTGCTTGCTTGTTTTTTCTTGCCTTCTGATTGTTGCTCTGAGTGTTGCTATCCCTGTGCTGTTGCACTCCTGGAATTTCCCCGTTGTGGGACTAATAAAGGCTTATCTTATCTTATCTTATCTTATAGATTTGCAACATTTTCTTTGTAAAAGTTTGTGACTTTCTCACTTGTTCCTTTCTGACCCCTGCCATCTCCCTCCCCAGCACACAGATCCTATTCGGTGTCTGCTCTCCCAAGAAACCTCAGGAGACTCTTGTTCAGTGAAAGGCAGCAGAAAAGTCTGGAGGGCATTTTCGAATGAGAAAATACATTACTAATGGGTAGCTAGTTGCTAATATGTCACAAAAGATTAGAAGCCACAAGATGGTTGGTGACGGCCAATGTTAGGAGGTGTGGCCAAGTTACAGCTGCAGAACATCCAGTGTTGGTGAAAATTCCTGACCGCTCCACACCACTTAACCCTGTAGCATTGCAGCCAATCTGTCTATAAATGCACAGAATCTCTGTCTGTGTGTGTCTGTTCCCCGCATATCTCTTGAAACGTTCATCAGACTGACCTATGATTTTATGTGTTTTGCTGAGGTTAAGAGGGTGTGCATCCCCGAGTGTGGAGTTGTTCAGTCAAAATATGTTGTTTTTATCAATAAAAGTTTGGTCATCGCTCTCTCCTCTTGGTCTGGCTTCTAGAAGCGTGGGCAAGGTTTTGCATTTACTCCATACTGATTGGATAATACCCAACATCACGGCATCAGTAACCACAGCACACCGAGAGCAAAACAAGGAAGCCAAAAGTGACAAATTTGACTAGAAAAAGATAATACTGAAGATTTAATGCTTAAAAAAAATTACACCATAAAGTTGCTATGATTGTGTAGGTCTAAAGGATGATTCAGGATAAGTGGAGAACATGAGGCGCGTGAGCAGACTGGGAAGAGCGTCAGCGGGGACCTGGGTCTGACAAAGAACACCGGTGTATCCAACACAGGACATGCCGGGAGAAGCAGCGGCCCGACCGGGCAGACCACGGTTCTTCGCGGGGAGGCACACCCAGCCTGCCCAGTCAGTGGTAGACGGGAGTCCCTGCTTCTGCTTCACCCGTGTGGTACCACTGTGCTTCGCAGGACTGCAAGTCCCCCCTCCCACGCCAGTATCAAAAAATTCAAAACTTAATAATAATACTGCCATGACTGTGGAGTGGAATGGCTGAAATGACTTAACGACCAAATGCAGGACACAGAAACACCCAAATAATGAAATGAATCATTTTTAGTTAAATATTTATAAATATTTGAAATGAGTTTATTGACGATACACAGAAGAAATTCAATATTACACTTAACTCCATCACTGAACAGTGATATAATCTAAAATAATTATAATGATGACTGAACAACTCCCATTCCCCAAAGTGCAAGATACACTAGTATCTTGAATATAAGTGATAAAAGATCAGACAAACGCTGTAAGTGATCTGACAAACAAGTAAACAAGGGGTCTGAAACAGTCGCTAATACTGGATGTCCCATTCATTTTCAATAATTAGGTATTCTGTAATTAATATTCACACAATCAAATAAATTTTAGTGCCATTTAGTCCTTTTTATATTTGTCAAAGTCTAACATGTGACTGCCTACAAACAGTCATGTGAAAAAATCTGGACACCCCATTAAATATTCAGTTCTTTAATAAGAAATGTTCACATATCGATGTCTAACCTTGTTTTTGTTTTATTTGTATTTTTTTTTCCCCCTCATGGATCGTCACCTTATCGTGGTGGGGGGGTTTGCGTGCCCCAGTGATCCCAGGAGCTATGTTGTCCGGGGCAATTTGCCTCTGATAGGGTCTCCCAAGACAAACTGGTCCTGGGTGAAGGACCAGACGAAGAACGATCCAACAGACTCTCATGATAAATTGTATATCAAGGATTCAGTGTACCCCGCCCGGTATGGGGTTACCGGGGCCCCACCCTGGAGCCAGGCCTGGGGGAGGGGCTCGAAGGCTAGCGTCTGGTGGCCGGGTTTCCACCCATGGGACCCGGCCGGGCTCAGCCCGAAGGAGTTACATGGGTCCGCCCTCCAGTAGGTTCACCACCTGCAGGAGGGATCATGGAAGTCCGGTGCTATGTGGATTAGGTGGCAGTCAAAGGCGGAGACCTTGGCGGACTGATCCCAAGCTTTCTAAACTGGCTTTTGGTACGTGGAATGTCACCTCTCTGGTGGGGAAGGAGCCTGAGCTGGTGTACGAGATTGAGCGATACCGGCTAGATATAGTCGGCCTCACCTCAACACACAGCTCCGGTTCCGGAACCAGTCTCCTGGAGAGGGGCTGGAGCTTGGCCTTTTCTGGAGTTGCCCCGGGCGAGAGGCGACGAGCAGGGGTAGGTATTCTTGTATCGCCCCACCTTGCTGCCTCTATATTGGAGTTTTCCCCGGTGGACGAAAGGGTTGCTTCCCTGCGCCTTCGGGTTGGGAAACGGGTCCTGACCATCATTTGTGCCTATGCACCAAATGATGTTTCAGAGTACCCACCCTTTTTGGAGTCTGTGACTGGGGTGCTGGAGGGTGCTCCTCCTGGAGACTCCATTGTCCTACTGGGGGACTTCAATGCGCACGTGGGCAACGACAGTGAAACCTGGAGGGGGGTGATTGGGAGGAACGGCCTGCCCGATCTGAACCCGAGTGGTGTTCAGTTATTGGACTTCTGTGCTAACCACAGTCTGTCTATAACGAACACCATGTTCAAGCATAAGGGTGTCCATATGTGCACCTGGCACCAGGACACCCTAGGCCGCAGGTCGATGATCGATTTTGTTATCGTATCATCAGACCTGCGACCGTATGTCTTGGACACCCGAGTAAAGAGAGGTGCAGAGCTGTCAACTGATCACCACCTGGTGGTGAGTTGGATCCGATGGCAGGGGAGGAAGCCATTCAGACCTGGTAGACCCAAACGTATAGTGAGGGTGTGCTGGGAGCGTCTGGCTGAGGCCCCTGTCCGGGAGGTCTTCAACTCCCACCTCCGGAAGAACTTCAACCACATTCCGAGGGAGTCTGGAGACATGGAGTCTGAATGGGCCATGTTCTCCACCTCTGTTGTTGAAGCGGCAGCCCAGAGCTGCGGCCGCAAGGTGGTCGGTGCATCTCGTGGTGGCAACCCCCGAACCAAGTGGTGGACACCAGTGGTGAGGGGGGCCATTAAGCTGAAGAAGGAGTCCTATCAAGCTTGGTTGGCTTGTGGGACTCCCGAAGCAGCTGAGGTGTACCGGCAGGCCAAGCGGAGTGCAGCTCGGGTGGTTGCTGAAGCAAAAACCCGGGTATGGGAGGAGTTCGGTGAGGCCATGGAACAAGACTTTCGGTCGGCTTCAAAGAGATTCTGGCAAACTGTTCGGCGGCTCAGGAGGGGAAAGCAGCTCCCCGTCCACACTGTGTATGGTGCGGATGGGACACTGTTGACTTCAACTGGGGATATCGTCGGGCGGTGGAAGGAATACTTCGAGGATCTCCTCAATCCCACTGATACGCCTTCCACAGAGGAAGCAGGGTTTGGGGACGAGGGGGATGACTCGCCTATCACAGGGGCTGAGGTCGCCAAGGTGGTTAAAAATCTCCTTGGTGGCCGGGCCCCGGGGGTGGACGAGATTCGCCCCGAGTACCTCAAGGCCCTGGATGTTGTTGGGTTGTCATGGTTGACACGCCTCTGCAACATTGCGTGGAGGTCGGGGGCAGTGCCTTTGGCATGGCAAACCGGGGTGGTGGTTCCTCTCTTCAAAAAAGGGGACCGGAGGGTGTGCTCCAACTTTAGAGGGATCACACTCCTCAGCCTCCCTGGGAAGGTCTATGCCAAGGTACTGGAGAGGAGAGTCCGGCCGTTGGTCGAACCTCGGATTCAGGAGGAGCAATGTGGTTTTCGTCCTGGCCGTGGCACATCGGACCAGCTCTTTACCCTCTCGAGAATTCTTGAGGGTTCGTGGGAGTTTGCCCAACCAGTTTACATGTGTTTTGTGGACTTGGAGAAGGCATTTGACCGCGTCCCTCGTGGATTTTTGTGGGGGGTGCTTCGGGAGTATGGGGTATCGGGCTTGTTGTTACGAGCTATTCGGTCTCTGTACGACCGTTGTGAGAGTTTAGTTCGCATTGCCAACACTCGGTCGGAGTCATTCCCAGTGAGAGTTGGACTCCGCCAGGGCTGCCCTTTGTCACCGGTCCTGTTCATAATTTTTATGGACAGGATTTCTAGGCGCAGCCAGGGAATGGAGGGTGTCATGCTTGGTGACCACAGGATCTCATCTCTGTTGTTTGCAGATGATGTTGTCCTGTTGGCTTCATCCAGCAATGACCTACAGCTCTTGCTGGGACGGTTTGCCGCTGAGTGTGAAGCGGCTGGGATGAGAATCAGCACCTCCAAGTCCGAGTCCATGGTCCTCAGCCGGAAAAAGGTGGATTGTCCTCTCCGGGTTGGGGACAGGCTCCTGCCCCAAGTGGAGGAGTTTAAGTATCTTGGGGTCTTGTTCACGAGTGAGGGGAAAATGGAGCGAGAGATCGACAGACGGATTGGAGCAGCATCTGCAGTGATGCGGACGTTGTACCGGTCTGTTGTGGTGAAGAGGGAGCTTAGTTCTAAGGCAAAGCTGTCGATTTACCAGTCAATCTACGTTCCTACTCTCACCTATGGTCACGAGCTTTGGGTAATGACCGAAAGAACGAGATCGCGGATACAAGCGGCTGAAATGAGCTTTCTCCGTAGGATTGCTGGACTCACCCTCAGAGATAGGGTGAGGAGCTCAGTCATCCGGGAGAGGCTCAGAGTAGAACCGCTGCTCCTCCACATTGAAAGGAGTCAGTTGAGGTGGTATGGGCATCTGATTAGGATGCCTCCTGGACGCCTCCCACTTGAGGTGTTTCAGGCACGTCCCACTGGGAGGAGACCCCGGGGCAGACCCAGGACTCGGTGGAGAGACTATGTCTCCCAGCTAGTCTGGGAACGCCTTGGTATCCCCTCTGAAGAGCTGGAGCAGGTGGCTGGGGAGAGGGAAGTCTGGGCTTCTCTGGCTTCTCTGCTTGAACTGCTGCCTCCGCGACCCGGACCTCCGGAAAAGCGGTAGAAGATGGATGGATGGATGGATGTATTTTTTTTAATTTATTTTAGCCATTTTAAGTGGGAATGAATGTGAGGGTGTCCTAATTTATTCCTCACTATTTGTTTAGAATTACATTTTACAGAAAATTTGAAAAAAAGTCTTTAATTCATTTTTAATTGTTTAGCTGTATTACATGAATCTCCCAGTATTTTTAACATTGATATGAAATATCCATATGTCCAAATATGTAAAAAAAAAAAACCACACAGACTTATACAGGGTGTCCTAATTTTTTCACATGATTGTATAGACTACACCTCTTTGTATTCCACTTTCAAACAGCCTACATTTGGGCCTGTAAAGCCTAATTGGGATTTCAGACAGGAATACTTGGTTCTACGGCCAATGCACTAGTTTCCCTAAATTTAGCATGCACAAAAAAAAAAAAATCACATTCTTTCTTCTCTGAGTGGCAGTAGAAGATTTGAAACGTCCCAACAGCAAAACACGGGAATTTTAAGAAGTTAAATTTGCAACTTTTTTCTCCTCAATTGGCTTTTCTTTTTGTTTTTTTGTTTTGTTTTTGTTTTTTTGTAAATTTTAACTTCTTTTTATTTTTAAATTTCAACTTTTTTCCAGTAAATTTGTAACTTTTTCTCAAAAATTTGCTGCATTTTTCCCCCTCAATTTTCTTTTTTTTTCTTGTAAATTCACAGCTTCTTTTGAAAAAAGACAACTTTTTTCTCCAAAATTTGCAACCTTCTTCTTGCAAATTTGCAACTTTTTCTCAAAAATTTGCAAAATTTTTCCTGTAAATTTGTAACTTTTTTCTTGTAGATTTCAAACTTTTCTTTCAACCCCTTAGCATTCCAGCAAATTTCCCTAAATTTAGCACACACAAAGTAAATTAAATTCTTTCTTCATTGAGTGGCAGTAGAAAATGTGAAATGCCGGCAGAACATGGGAATTTTAAGAGGTTAATTTACCCCCCCAGAAAGGAAAACTGACCTTTGAAGAGGCACATGCGGCTCAAGAGCTGCAAGTTGAGTAGCACTGATCTAAAGAATCACTTTTTCTGAGAAGGTCCAGTACACTTGTTTTTTGGGGTTTTTTTGTAAAAACATTTTAGAGGCAATAAAAAAGTTAAAAATTGTCTAAATGCACGATGTATGCACGCTGCTTATTTCATTTTTCACTCTTTGCTTATTATTCTGGCTGGCAGTTGCTCTTTTTTCACTTGGATATGTGTAATCTCTCATTCGTACTGACCAAGAACCTGCAAGACTCCATATCTTTCATGTATTAATAGTTTTCTGTCTGTTACCAGGCAGCAACAAATCATACAGCTGACAAAGATATTGTGATGTAGAGAAAAGCAGTACACAGAGGAAGAAATCATGTTTTGGCTTGAGGCTGCTTTATCTAAATCAATTTAAAAAATGTAATAGTTAAAGATAAACCAAAAACACTGACGGGCTAAAATATAATTAAGCCTGACAGGGTGCAACCAAAAATTAGTTTCCTGGGAAATGATGAAGCCAAACTTTGAGCTGAAAACTCTGTCAAAGTCTGTGCAAAGTGGAACACCTCGGGGTTCAGTGGCTTCTCATTAATTCTTCTCACAAACAACAACGGCCACATCCAAAACAGTCCAAGGAAGTAAGCCCACAACAAACACACACTTACACACTTTGTTAACAATACTCCCATCTAGACTGTTGAAAGAAGGGGAATCGGTCACAGCCATTAAACGGCACCAAAAAAACGGACCTCCTTTCACTTAATGGGGGGACCAGTTTCCGCTCACATTTCAGAGGGCCGATCTGATCCAAAATTTTAACAGGCGGCTTCATCAAGCTCACACTTCCTGCTTAATTGGCTTACCCATAGTGAAATGGAGAAGATCAGTCATCAAGATTTAAAACTCGTGTTTGGCAGAGAATGAGAAATCAACATTCCCCTCATAATAACTTTGGGCCTCTTCATGTTTTAATTAACCAAGTTTAATTGGCTTGGTTGAGAACGGAGATAAGAGAAAGTCTGCCATGATCTGTGCTTCTTTTGTAATAGTTTATTCTGTTGCCCTAAAAGAATTGTGATCAGGCTGTAGAACTGACAAATGGCTGAGAATATGGAGGATGATTGGAATTGTAGTGATGACCCCAAAAGAGAAACAGCAATTCTGCTTCATTTTGGGATTCACAAAGCAGGGTACCCTCCATGCACTCAAGCAAAGTACAAAAAAAACCCATTATGTGGTTTTAACAAGCACATCAAAAAAGTTAGTAAGTAATATTTGGATAACGTCAAGCATACCTTCAGTGTGAGAAAAAGAAGGTGGGAAATCTTAAAACAACTAAATTATGCTTTATCATTTCAGTCTTACGTAACAGGCCTATTTCACAAAAGTAATTTTGAATAAAACACTGTAGGAAGGAAACACAGGTGTCATTTGTTGAATCTATTAAATGTGGTACAGAGCTAATCTTAATGTCATTCGTGACACCTGTGTTCCTCTGCTACCTCTCTTTAATGCAGCTAATAGTGACCTCATACTGGAGATTTAAATCGGGAAAGGAAAAATGATTTAAAAAATATATAAAGCACTTGGAGAGGTCAAACGTCCACTAAAGCATCTAATTTTTTACCTTATGTTTTCTCCTAGCAACTTGTTTGCGTTTAGCAGGCAACGCCCTCTGCTGGTGCCCATCAAAATATCACACAAAGCACTGCATTCATTCCCCCATTAGGAATCTTTAAAATATTCCTGGATACTGAAAGTGATTTAGATCACCCATAAGCTAATCAACTGGTCTTTGGTCCATTTGCATCCTTTAAAAGAAAATTTAATTGAAATCTGTAAATAACTTTTTGAGTTATGCTGTAGCATTAGGGTGCTTTCACACCTAACCCATCCTGACTTTTCAGGTTGAGTCGGCCCAAAACTTTAGGTGTGAAGCATCCCCTGAACCACAGTCTGGACTAAAGAGACAAAATTTGGTCAGACAAAAAGAAGTGGTCTCGGTTTGGATCAGACTGAACCTTGATCCGGTTTACTTAGAGTGCGAAAGCAATTTTCAGAAAGGTTCGTCCAGACCTTGGTGCTGACTTTAAGGTGTGAAAATGCCCCTAGATTTAGTTAGTGCTGATTCCAACTTAAATGTGGGCACAGAGAAATTGCAAAGTAGTCCTAAAACCAGATTGTTTTTATCAAGCACAAACACAAACATTATGTTTCCACTTTCTGCATTATTATGTTACCTTTATATTAATCATTCAACTCTGAATGTATTTCAATGAGAGTTCAAAAGTTGCATAGATAGTGCTTTCTAAAATGGCAAAAAATTTTAGCTTAAAACTGGAATTTTATAATGGACAGTGAAGTAAGGGAATAGAAAAGTAGAATATATTAAGCATAACTGGAAGGTTTGTTTTTTTTAATCAAATGTACACATTTCTGCTACTGTCTTTACTGTTGCATAATCCATAATTAAAATGTGACAATGATTTTAAAATGATCTTGCTTTCGTCTTTCAAAGCAAGTGTCTATCACTTTATTTTCAATAAATAAATAAAAATTAAAATGGCCAGTGTCAATGTGGCCTGTGTCAGCATGGCAAGTTGCCATCAGAAATTGAAGCTTTCAAAGTAGGTCAAAATGCAGATGTGTGTGCTGACGGCATTTTGAGAAATAGACTGTTGTGTGTGCTACTGCATTCATTGTCTCCTGGTGTGCAATGCTCAAGGCTTCAGTGATTATACAAGAACATGGGGGTGTCTGCTTCTTGGAACAGTTAAATCAAGTGTTAAGTTGGAAAAACTAAACATGGTATACTGAAACAATCTCACAATGGAGATGCATAGAACGTCTTAGAAATATATGAAGACAGAGGAAGTCAACAGATTACAGATTAGGCAGAGGCAGCAGTAGATCAGGACATACAGCGGAGAAAATAAGTATTGAACATGTCAACATTTTTCTCAAACATATTTCTGATGGAGCCATTGACCTGAGATTTTCACAATATCAGTAACAACCCAAGTAATCCATACATACAAAGAAATCAAGGCAACTGTGTTCACAAAAGAAGTTATATTTAATAAAGTAGAATGACACAGAGAATAAGTATTGAACACATGAAGAAAAAGAGGTACAAAAAGGCATAGAAAGCCAAGAAACCATCTGAAATCCATCAGAATTTAGGAAGCCCCCCAATCCCCCATTAGTGCAAATTAATTTCAGCTGGTTAAGTCCTGACTGATAGCCTTTAAAAAGGTCTGTGAATATTTGATTGTCACACCACAAAGAACTCATGATGGGTAGAAGCAAAGAGCTCTCTCTAGGCCTTCGCAACCTTATTGTTGCAAAACATAATGATTGCATTGGTTACAGGTGCATTTCTAAACTAACTAACTACTAACTAACCTGCACTTATATAGCGCTTTTCTAGTCACAAAGACCACTCAAAGCGCTTTCACTAATACTAATCCTCTATTCTAAGGGCCTATAGGAAACAAGATATCTAGGGACAATTTAGAACAGCCAATTAACCTAACATGCATGTCTTTGGATAGTGGGAGGAAACCGGAGCCCCCGGAGTAAACCCACGCAGCACAGGGAGAACATGCAAACTCCACACAGAAAGTTTCCAACCCCTGCCAACCTGGGGATTTGAACCAGGAACCTTCTAGCTGTAAGGCAACAGTGCTAACCACTGCACCACCGTGCTGCCCACTGCCCACAAACTGCTGAATGTTCCAGTGAGCACTGTTGGAGCCATCATTCAGAAGTGGAAAGGATATCATTTTACTGTAAACCGGCCATGACCAGGAGCTCCTGAGCAATGCCTGCACTGAATTTCTCCATACAGGAGGTGTCTGGAAGCAGTTATTACCAACAAAGCCTTTTCTACTAAATATTACATGAATTTCACCAAGCGTGTTCAATGCTTATTCCCTGTGTAATTCCACTTTATCAAATATAATTTGTTTTGTGAACATAGTTGCCTTGATTTCTTTCTATGTATGGATTACTTGGGTTGTTACTGATATCTGGTGAAAATCTCAGGTCAATGGCTCCATCAGAAATACAGTATGTTTAATGAGTAAAATGTTGATGTGATCAATACTTATTTTCTCTGCTGTAGCTGCTGTAGAGATCCACATATGAGTATTTCAAGCCCCGTCTCTGTCCTAGGGCAACATAGTGAACACCAAATTAATCTCATTGCATCCAAGTTGCATGTGCATCCAATGAAGTAAAATGTGAAAAGCAATAAAAAAAAACAGTTAATGCGTGAATAAATAAGATGTTTTAGTGTAAAAAGTGCACTCTTCCCTAGGAACTGAATGTGTGTGCTGTTTGTGCTGGTAGGAGTGGGCTCATTTAAAGTGGGTGAGGCTCAGCACAATGTTCAGCACATTGATATTAAGACGTATTCTATGTGAATGCACTTTTGATTTCAAAAAGTGGTCTGAAGTCAGTAGCGCATTATTCACTACTATTTCGGCAACATGTTCAAAAGGCATGAACGCACACATGCCTGTTCAAACACCAGGGCTGGAATTTCTGTGTCTGTTATTTTGACAAACTGATTTTGTAAAAATCTGCCATAATCCCTTACCTGATCGATCATTCATTCATTCATTCATTGGCAATCTGTCCAGAGTGTGCCACACCGCTTGCCCAAAGATGCTGGGACTGGCTCCAGTCCCCAACGAAATGTAAAGGACTGTTAAGAAGACGAATGAATGAATGAATGAATGAATGAATGAATGAATGAATGAATGAATGAATGAATGAATGGTAAACTCGCAAGGCAAGTACACACATTAAGCACTCATTTATACCACCAGACTTTAAGTTGTGGGCCCGGTGTGTGACATAGACTGGGAAACAGCTGCCCCCCAGCCAGAGTCTGTCTGCTGAGATCTGCACACACCGAACACCTTTTATGCCCATCATTATCCAATTTTTGACCATTTCACTATTTCTAGTAATTCACACTGACAGTATTTTTTTGAGAGAGAGAAAGACTGGCATAACCTCTGAATTGCTCTCATCCTGCGTAATTATGATTACATTTCCCACTGCAAACAGAGCTGTGGAGAGGAAGATTAAAAAGCTCCTTTTAAGCTCCTTGCTGTCGCTGGCCCTTACTCGCATTTTCACTTTGTGAATGGGAACGCATTGTCCTCAGTGCAAAACAGATTTGTCCTGTAGGGGTGGGGAAAAAAGGTCGATTCATTGATGGGATCGTGATACTTGGCACTGGCGACAATGTATCGATCCATAAACGCACGGATTGATCTTATTTTTTTAAAAATGTGCATGCATACTTTTGGGTTATCAATTAATCAAAGGCGTTTTCAGTCCACTAGATGGCGCAAACACCCAGTCAAGTGAAGTCATAGCTTGTCTCGGTGATTTGCAGCCAGCTTTGAAAGTTAGGAAGCAGTTAGCTCAAAGTTAGCTCAAATGTCGGGTCTTTTTTGGATTTTACAACAAAGATGGAAGGAAAGACCTTGACATGACATACGACCTGCAAGAAGCGCTGCATGAAAAAAAGAAAAAAAACACTCGGAATACGGCGGGCCACACACACCTCGGAGCAGCATTAGCAACGGCTAAGTTAAAGAGACACCGGCATGGAGCTTTTTCTATGAGCATCAAGTAAGTAAAGTTTATTTATGAAGCACTTTTCAGACACATATAGTCACAGGGTGCTGCACAATAAAATGGAATAAAAGGAAGTTGATAGATAAAAATAATTTTAAAAATACAAAAACAAGTTAAAACACAAGATTAAAATAATTTAAATATATCAGACTTACCATTAAAAAGCAGTTGAAACTCAATGGAAATCATCATTAAACAAAAAGGTTTTCAGCTGCTTTTTAAGAGTCCACAGAGTCAGGTAGATGTATCTGGAGCGGGAGTCAATTCCAAACACTGTCTACCACCCTTCCTGTGTGCAAAGACGAAGCCACGAGAATACTTTATTATATGAAAGAGATGTCAACAGTTTTACTTTGGGACATGATTTGAGGTTGAATAAGGTGAAAAAATTTGAAATATATGGGATTGTGATACTCGAATATCGCAATAATTGTTGAATCATAATAGGATTGAATCAAGACCCAAGTATCGCAACCCGAATCGAATCGCGAGATCCCTCACGATTCCCACCCCTAATGTCCTGGCATTTAAACACTGTCATATTAATATTATGCCTTGAATCTCATGTCCTGTTTATTAAAGGGAATGAGAGCAAAGACAGCGATAGATTTATTTCACATTACACCCAAAACACTACTCTGAATAATTAAGAGCATTACGACAACTTCTTTGCACTTTGCATCTGGTGCAAAATTCATTTTTGCACTGCTGAAATATCAAAATGGACTTAAACACACCCATAAATATGCTCTATGCCATAGATAATAGACTGTTGACTGGATCATCATAATAGAGCCCGGAATTTGAAAAATCTCTAAAATATTGAATATTGTGCATTATTATCACTCTTGAATGTATTTGAACTTTTGTTTGATTTCCTCTGGAGAAAATCTCTCCGTGAACATCAGCCTGTGGCTAAATGTTGGTGTATCTTATTAAATGAACCAATCAGCTTTTGTGATGGAATGTTGTAAAAGGGCTAGACAACAGCTGTCAATTTACATCAATACAATGAAGCAGATATGATGTTATTGGGCTCTTCAGCACGACAGTCTTTTGCTTCCTCATTTTCTCTCTCAGTCTGCATTCCCCCCCTTTATTATGGCACTTAACCTACTCTCCTTCCCCATGTGCTTCTCTGCCTCTCCTATTGCTATTCAGCTGTAATAGTCTCCCAGCGGGAGCAAATATAAGATTCAACAAATTAAATTGGACAATATGAATGCAAACAAGGGCTTGGAAGAAGAATCTGTATACGATTCTGAATGCAGAATTAGGAACTTGAGTTTCTCTGTAAAAATAAGGAGTGCAGCACTTGTGGTTGAAATAAAGTCAATGTTTGAAAAGACTCACCTGTACACCTCTCCATTAAGAGTTCAACTGAACACATAATCCAGCAACCTTCCTTATTATAGCTAAGAGCCTCTGCATTAATGTGAAGAGCCAAAAGATCACATTCACCATGATTACAGTCCGACATGGAAAACACTCACCCTTCTGAGTGTTTCCATCAACCGATCAAGTGTATGCTGCACCCTGTTGGGAGCTTCATTCATTTCTCAAAGATGAATGCAAAATCTCTGCCATCATATATGCCATAAAAATAAACTCTCTGGAAGCATGGATTCTCCTCAGCTTTTCAGTAAAAAATTGGTCCAAACTACAATTCAGCCAGTCTCTATTTAAATTATTATGAGAGGAGTGATTCATGCTTATTCCCCCTGTTCTGCTAGAATATGACTGGCTTTTTAAGCATCAGTGCTGTGGTCTGAGCTACTAGATTAAACCACACTTCAGGAGTGCAAAAACTGGGATGGAATTCCCAACTCCCATATTAATATGCAACTAAATTGAATTTTCTTCATCTCACGCTGCCATAGGAATGCATCTTTATTGCTCCCTTTCTCATCCAGATCCTATTTCCCAAAAACAATATGTTTTATTCAGATTTCAGTGAATAAATAATAATAGGAGGAATGACAAGAATTCTAAAATATAATTTAAGAATCAGAGAACTGCTGCATGATTCATGCATGGGGGTGGGGTGGGGGAACTGCAGAAGTGTAGCTCATTTCAACAACCTTAGTTTGACCATCATGTGACAAAGCAAAACATGACACTGACAGTATATGACCAAATAATCACTTGTGCGTTTATGGCTGTGGTTAAGGATGTTAAGGTCATGGCAGCTGCTCCTGCAGTGATGTATCCATTATTGATCCACTTCCTAGAGCTGCCTGTGTGTTTAATGGGCTGGCCAAGCTATTATCCGTAGGCTTTATTGACAGTATTGACAGACAAGCTGAGAGGGGAAGTGAAAACGGCAGCATGTCATCATTGCAGCGTGCTGACCCAAGAGATGTAGATGCCATGGGGCTTCAAACAGATGTCTATTGTTTGTAGGCTCGTTCTGTTGAGACCCTGTCTGAGGTCTTTTTCCTCCATATGCAGGATTATTTGCACCTGCTCATTATTAAACAGCCTATAAGTTGCAAAAGCTTTTTAGTGCCAATGTGTCAACAAAAAATAAAGCCACCCTTGACTTAAGCCTTCAATATCCTGAGGACTGACTTATATCTAAAGAATGCATAAAAAAGATTTTCTGCCAAAATCAAAAAGGCTTATTTTACTCAATACCTCTCTTCCACTCCTCTTTAGCACCAACAGGGAGATATAAAAGCCAAAAACTGAGTCAACTAGCTACAGTATATAGTCGTTCTTATGTAAACCAGTTCTGAAATACACCATTACGAAATAGAAAAATCCATTCTGAAAAACAGCATAAGGAAGGGAATTATCATACATTCCCATTCTGTGGATTGCCACCTTATTGTGGTGGAGGGGTTTATGTGTCCTAATGATCCCAGGAGCTCAGTTTATTTATTTGTGTTTGTTTGTTTGTTTTGTGGCGTATTCAGCAATGGCGGCCTTGTGCCGAACAAGGAGCTGTAATTACAAACTGAACCAACTCATCAGCTATGTTGTCGGGGGCAATTTGGCCCTGGCAGTATCTCCCAAGGCAAAATGGTGAAGGGCCAGACCAAGAGTGGTCAGGTACATCCCCATGAAGAAGTTACAACAAGGAGCCAGTGCACCCCACCAACTTTGGGGTTAGCAGGGCTTGGCGGCAAGCGTCTGGCGACCATGTTTCTATCCATATGACTTAGCTGGGCTCAGTCTGAGTGAGACACATGGGTCTTCCCGCCAATCAGCTCACCACCTGCAGGAGGGATCATGGGGATCATGGTGCTATGTGAACTGTCGGCAGTCAGGGCTTCTCTGCTTAGACTGCTGCCCTTGTGACCCAGATCCCCAGTAAGAATTAAGTTACTGTTTTGCTCGATATGGACTTCTCCTCTGGCTTCATTTTTTTGATCTTTAGGTTCCTGCTTAGGTTTTTTTTTTTTTTTTAAGACTCATTTTTGGTTTTTTGGGCTTTGTTTAGACAGAAGGAAATGGGGGTGAAGAGGAGGGGGAGAGACAAACGGGAGCATCATTCCAGACAGGAGTCGAACCAGGGATTCCTGCAGAAGAGCATGCTCATATCCTCCTTAACAGTCCTTAACCACTGAGGTAATGGGTGCCCACCCTGCTCAGTTTTCTAACAGGTGCAGCTGAGAATAAATATAACAATATTCACATTTTTCTTCTGTTCAAATGATTTGCATAGATAATTAAAGTGCAATGAAAAAAAAAAGCATTAACACTGTTGTGAATTTCGGGTTTAATGTGCAACTCTATGAGCTTGAAATTATTCATTTAGACATGGATGGAAAAACAGCTAGACTGACATACCGCGGGTTTAAAAGGTAGTACTTACTGCTTTTCATTTACAATTTGAACTAAGAAGGCAGAATTTTCTTTCTCTTTAGGAGGGGATAGCTGGCCAGTTGTAATATTTTGTGTTTGGTCTAGGATTGCACATTTAAAGAATTCACATTAAATGAGTCACGACTACAAAGAAAGTGAGAGAGGAGCAGCTGCAAAATTTATACAAAGGGATTTATAGCAGGTTTGGGGGCCGAAGGCAATTTAATTTTTTCCCCGCCACACACATAAATTACTCTACTGACTTTAAATTTGAATTTGAGAAACAATACAAATGCATGAAGTCAAATCAAACCCGCACTGTACTGGGGGTGGGGGGGGGGGTGTTGAAGGAAAAAAAAACTGTTTCAAATGAATTCTAATTAATTAAATGTAAAATTGAGGCAAATATGCAGACAGATGACTGCTATTCTGGTTCAGTGTACCCAACTCCAGGAAACAAGGAGAAAACCGTGTGCAGTGCCAGGTTGAGTTCAGGCTAAACTGTACAGCGCACTACATTAAAAAAAAAAAAAGTAAATCCAGCAGTTTGCCACCTGACATTTTATTCCTTCAAATCTACAGAAAGAAGTGCTGGTACTGCTCACCCGTCTCCACATCAGTGATCACAGAAGTGTCGTCAAATGAGCCGGTGAGGAGGCGTCGCCCACAAGGCGTCCAACAGGCATCACGCACCGCTTCTGAATGGCAGGTGTAAGCCCTGAGGCATCGCCCGCTCTCCACTGCATCCCACACCTGCCAAACATGGGCACACCGCGTCACGGCCAAGTCACAAAAGAACCCAGAATGCAGCCAGAAAAATACTTCATGACTATGCACAAGCTTGAGAATGTTTACAAGAAGGCTTTCATTACCAACTGAATGGTACTAAATAACACGTTTGAAATAAGCCAGTAGATCTTGTGGGCCATTCTTGCTATAAATGAAAGAAAAAAAATAGTGAGCTCAACATGTGCAAGAAATGGATGTACAAGAGAGGAGCTGTTGAAAAAAAGGGACAGATGAGATACACCGTGCTTTCCCTCACAAGACAAGAAGAAAGGACTGGTTCTCAGTGGTTGAGGTTTCAAGGCAGTTTACTGAGAATCGAAGAAAGTAGGTCTGATTTTGAAGGCCACTGCTCTTCCCTCCAAAAGGAATTTTTTAAAGTTGAAATAGACTGCCATGTTTTACAGATAGGTTGCAGATTAAATATATATTTTTTTTTTTTCCTGTGCTAATGAGAACAAGAGGATCTTTCTTCTCTTTCGTAAAAGTGAGGGCGCTATAATATAAACCACTCTCACCTAAATTCTACTGCATTGAAAATAAATGAACAGCTGGACCAAGTCGGCATAACACTTATACCAATCAGGCCTGTTTGTGGGCTTGAAAAAAAAGAACAGAAAAGGTTTTCTAAATAATTAATCAAACTAATTGCCTTTGAGTGTGCCTATAAATCAACTCCCAGTGGGGTGTAATGGTTTTAATGCAACAGAAAGAGCACAAGAGAAAAGCTCCGGGCTGCTTTCCATTTGCTGTGACAGTCATGACTACAAAAGCTTGTTGATTTTTAAATATATCAAGACGAACAGTGTGTTAATAAAGAAGGTATTAATTAAGCAGCAGTGCTTCACTTATGATTCTGGTTTTGTCTTTTCCCCTTCTTGACAAGAACAGTATGATTTTCTTTTAGACGTGCCAAAAGATAAAAGCTTCTCCCTGGAGCCCAGTTTGAAGTACACTGGGTGGGCTGGTCTGGTGCCCACCGAGGTGAGGTATTACACTAATGATGAAGTATTTTTTTGGTTCTGTAGCATTGCTGGGACTGCAGAGGATCTTTGAAGATCTGCGGGGCCCTTCAGATCTCTCTGTGCCTCTGTCTGTTTCATTATTAAACAGGACTCTTCTACACAGCTTAGAAAAAGTTGGAGTGAGAAGTACAGAACAAGAGCTCCCGCAGGAGACTGGGGAGACAGATGGACAGAGAAGAGTGACATATGAATGTGGCAGGCAGAGGTTTAACAAACAGAATGCCACAGATGCCCTCGGGGTGGGAAAAAAGTAACAGAGATAGAAGCAGGGAGCCACAATTTTAATTGCAAAAAGCTACATATTAGACTGGATATCTGTTTTGAATATTTCTACTTTTCCTTGCAGCTGGATGTCTCTCTTCTATAATAACTTTGTCTTAGGGAAACACTGCCATCTCCAGGTAGCATAAAAAGCAATTATAAACAATCTATTTGCTTGAAAATATTAAACTAAACAGACTTCTTTAAAAAAAATGTCTGGCAAAGTGGTGAAGTTCAGCTCTTTCTCCAGGCTGCCTCGGAGTGGCAGATTTAATGACACACACCGTAACAAAGCCATTCGATGCACATAGTTGCATTAATCCACTACAAAGCAGGACTTGTGAAGCTTCTGTGAAAAAAGAAGTGCTTGTTTGTTTGCAGTCCCCTTTAATTTCACTGGCCACTTCACAGACATGCAGAGCGGATCCTTGCAAATGACTCATTGCTGTAATCTGCTTCCTGAATGAGTCTTGGTAATTAAAACTAAATTGGTATTCGTGTTATCAACTTAAAACTGCTGCTTTACACCTGCCGTAGCCATGGTGACATCAGCGGCAAACAGACTGGAATAATAATAGTAAGACAGATAGGATGGAAGAAGAGAAGTTGGAGATCTAAAGCAGAAACAAATGATTTCATTGACTGTGGACCTCGCTGTTTTAGCCAGACAGACTGGAAAACAATAATGACAGTCAAAGGACTGGATGATATAATAGATATAGCTGTGACTATGTCAGTAAGTTTAAGCAATAGTGTATAAGAAGCCACTCTAAACACACAAAGCAGTATGTGTATTTATCTGCACTGACAGACAGAATGACCCTACCTTTTATTATTCACCACCAAATAGCACATGGTCAACTGCAGAATAAAATGAACGATTAAATTGGGAAACTCAGATTAAATTTAAATAGCAAATAATGATTACAGTAGATTACGTGAAAATTGGTGTACATATGATGCATATGGTTATGGTAAAAACTAAAAATATATGATTCTACATTATATTGGCCTACAAATGCATAAAGTCAGACCTTGACCGGAACTAACCCACACAGAGAGCAAATGAGGGACAGGACTGTCCTCTGTGCAGCTGGACAGGAAATGGGGGAGGGGGGGTGTAGGTGTTCTTAGCAGCAAGCCAGGACGATTCCCCTGCTAATGATATATTTTTTTTTAAATCAGAGAAAAAGATCTACAGTAGGTAGGCACTTGAAGGTGTCCTTATCCTTATTTAGGTCATAGGTTGATGCCAGCTGTGAGGGGAACAGTCTAGATGTAATATGTAAAAGACCCCAGGGACACTAAAAAGTGTCTCACACCTGTGAAATGAAAAGACAGGAACCTAAGGCTTGGTGCACACAAAAAAAGATCTGATTGCACATGACACGTCACAGAAGAAACCATGTGTGTACACGGATCCATTGACGGTGTGAAAACTGCTGTTGTAACTAAGCTTTAGAGACAGGCTGATGTTGTTGCCTGCAAAGCATTTCTGCTTGAAGCGCCTCCGCCGGTGCCCAAATACCCAGCTACTGGGTCTTCAGCTGAGAGCTATCTTTCACTGATGTTTCGCCCCTTTAATCTCAGAACATCTCCAGATGGTGGAGCAGCATACAGGGACATCTCCCTGCTGCTCCCTGCAGCTGAGTATAGATACTCAGGTAACCTATGTGGCTTCTTTAGTCCCACAACTTTTGTCATTTCTTCATAGCCACAGCCAGAAGCTCCCTTTCTCTGCTTCTTCAGCAAGTTCTTGGAGAGCTTTATTGATCCTTGATGAACTATATCCAATGTCTCTCAGGAAACGCTTAACTGAGAGGCTGACAAAGCCACGGCAGCCAATCTCTACTGGGTAAGTTGTTGCTCTCCAGCCATTCTCATAGCAGTTTGCCACAAGGTGGACATATCACAGTTTCTTCCTCTCGTAGGCTTCCTCAATGCCATTTTCCCATGGTACTGTCAGCTCAACCATCACAAACTGTACAAAGAACAATGTCAGGTCAAAGTGATGTGGTGGTTATCTTGGTAGGGAACTTAAGCTGTCTGCAGAGGTCTGCTCTCATTTGCCATTTGTTTCTTGCTAGGACTGATGTTCTTCCTAGCAGTGGGCAGGACTGCCTCGTTTTTCCTGCTCATATGAACTGGACACGATTCTTCTGATGGCATTTGGGGTCCCTGTTGGTCAAGACTCTGATATTTTCTATAATGTCTGCCAGCTTCCTTAGCACCTGGTCATGTTGCCACCTGTAACGGCCTTGGGCCAGAGCAGTTTTACAGCCACTTAGGATGTGCTGTAGATTTGCCTGGGCCATTCCGCACAAGCCACAACTCTCCTTTGAGTTGAACCATCTAGTGAGGTTCGCTGAGCTTGGTCGAGTATCATACATGGCTCTGATCAAGAAAGTCAGATGAGCCTGAGGGATTCTCCATCAAGCTCTCCATCCCAGTGACCTTCGTAGAATTCCCTCCCATCTTGTTCATTGTCCTTGCTGGTACTGGTTGACTGCTTTTATCAATAGTCTGTCCTCCTCCATTTTAGTCACCTCTGTGACCACCAACTGCCTCCGCTCTTGTTTGGATGCCTTTGACCAGCCAACCACGGGGCTTTTTGTTGTTGGTTGCTAAAGTTGTGCCCTGTGATTTGCTGCTGGAACCGAGGACACAGACTGAGGCCACATATACTCTCTGCTCAGTAATCACACCAAAAAAGAGCTGTTGAAGGCAATGTGGACCCACTCAGACTATGGATGAAGTGACATTCACATGGTCAAATCTTGGTGTACAATCAAAATAATTTTCCGAACATTATCTTGAGGTCAAAATCTAATATACTGCTGCATTAAAATGTACAAAATGGCAATGATGTACTTCAGTTGTTGTTTAGAAGAACAAGACCTCCCTGGCAAGATTCAAACCCAGGACCTTCTGCTTTTCAAGCACTCACCATAACCACAACACTATACAACTGCTTTAGTTTCCACTCTTTCTCAAATGATAAAAGTTCATTTGAAAGGATTCCCAGCAGCAGTAGCACAGCATTTAAAACTTAATGTGCACTACATATTGTTTTCAAATGCAAAGAAGAGGTATGTTGCACTTTAGAGGAATGACACATTACCAGAAAGATTTGAACCCAGGGCTCCAGCATAACAGACAAGTATCTTAATCCCTACACTACACTACTGCTTTGCGTTACATGCTCAAAAAAAAAGCTCCACTGACAAGACAAGGAGACAAGACAAGGAGAACCAAGAAGATTGTGGTCGACTTCAGGAGAGGACATACACAGCATCCCCCTCTGATCATCAGTGGAGTAGCTGTGGAGAGGGTGCACAGCACCAAGTTCCTGGGGGTGCACATCTCCGAGGACCTCTCCTGGTCTAACAACACCACATCACTGGCCAAGAAGGCTCAAACTCACCTCTATTTCCTCCGCAAATGGAGGAGAGCAGGAGTCCCACCCCCCCCATCATGTCCTCATTCTACCAGGGCACCATTGACAGCATCTTCACCAGCTGCATCACGGTGTGGTATGGAAGCTGCACCGCCTCCTGCCGGAAGACTCTAAAACGCACAGTGACAGTAGCCAGCAAGATCACTGGTGCCCCTCTGCCCTCCCTCTCGAACATCTACCACACCCGCCTCACCCGCAGAGCCATCAACATCGCAGGCGACACCTCCCACCCCTCACACTCCCTCTTGAGCCCCCTGCCCTTGGTGAGAAGGTACCAGAGCCTCTGGGTCCGCTCCACAAGACTGCTAAACAGCTTTGCTCACCAAGCCATCAGGACCCTGAACTCTGCCCACTCCTCCCCCACCCCCACCCCTGGACTATAACACATTCACCCACACAATAACTACCTCAGCTGTTTGCACAGAAAGACTTGGTACACCAACAGTAATACATCTGCTGCTATATGTCTCTGCACCTTACACACAACCATTTGCACAAAGCCATACCTGTTGTTGTCTGTTACTGCGATATTGATCATGTGCGGTCCAATCCGTCACTGTCTGCACCTCCATTACCACACTGAACTTGTAATTATGGGTATTACGGCTCTACTTTTTTCTGTACATAGGATTGCTGGGTTTTATATTTATTTGCACTACGGGTAGCATTATTGTACATAGACTGCTGTTGTTGTTTTTCATCCTTATTCCTTCTTTTCTTATATATTGCGCACACCACTAAGAGAGAGATAAAACGGCATTTCAAGTCTCCTGTATGTCCTGTACATATAGAAGTATTGACAAATAAAAATCTTTGAATCTTGAATTTTTGAAAATGGCTGACAGACATTTCATAAACATGATTTATTTTAACATTAACAGAATTGCATGAAATTTGGTAGTTACCTGAAGAGTACTGTTCTAATTGTGCGTCTGAAGTTTCATCAAATTTGAATCAGTATATCTGCAGTTAAACCCAAAATGACACGTCAAAGAGAAACTGTACAACTTGATTGGCCTAGAAAATAAAAAGGGATTGACATTTTTGGATAATTTTAACAACTTTTCATTATCTATGTAGATGATCTCTACTTAATTTCAAGAAATTTGGACAAATGGCCTGGAGAAGTTCATTTTGAGTTCACTTGCACATTTTTAAAAGTATGGTGCAGAAAACTTCATTTTCAGAGTTTGCCACCATTGACAAAAAGAAGAAAGAATTTTTAGTCTAGGCCCAGCCGTTCTCAAGATATTTGCAAAAACATAAAACTGTTTATTATATTAGAAGATGAAGATTTTCATTTCGACGGCATTCCGGCTCATTCTGCCTCTAGTGTGACTAGGGTATAAGCAGCAATCTGCCATCACCAGAGTCTTCCTATGCTTAAGTGTTAGTCTGTTTATAGAGATTAGAAGCCCAGATAAACACTGTTTTTTATGTTCAATGGGAGTATCTTTTATATGAACTACAGTAAATTTGAGTTTACTAAATGTTACCTAGGTTAAAATTATAAATTTTCTGTGACTCATACTCAGAAATGTGCACAATTTGTATTATTCCAGCAAGCATAAAAAAGCAAGTCAGGTGACCCTGAGCATGCATTGCATATCTGCCATTCAGTCATTAACTGCAAAGACAAATAAAGCTAACATATAGAATATGGTTCTTTTCCATTATTCTCTGGCTGCTTGATCTTTAAAATGCTGCAGAATAATAAAAAAGTAGCATTAAGAATGAACGAAATGAAAATGGAATTAAAATTCCAAAAGTCAAAGCTGCAGTATTTAAAAAAGGAAAAATATCACCATGTAAAGACTAAATGATCAGCTCAAAACACATGACACGTTCCATTTTTTTCTCTACAGAAAAATTACCATGAATAACTAGTATTGCTGAAATACATGTGATGTTAAACCTCACTGAAAAAAAAAACAAAAAAAAAACGAGTCTTCTCCCCACCTCCCCAGGTAGTCTCCACCATCTGTTCCAAACAAGCCTTTCCAGGTGCCAGAAGAGGTGGCTGCACTTGTATGATGATGCAAATTAACTCATTCACATTTAAATTATTAATTATTCTGAGTCCTTGCAGGATATTGATGGGGCGTGCAATTTCATACTAGGATAGATATATCTGGTCACACTCCTGAGCAGATAGGTGCAATGGCTGACCTTTGCAACAGCGAAATGAGGAACTGTTTTCCCAGTGTGAAAAGGAAAAAGACCGGCGAGACAGAGCGAGAAAGAGATAGCGACATAAAGAGTCAGATATGAAGTCCCATGGGTGCTGACATACATTCAACAGGCAGTGACAGATCAAAAGAAAGAAGAGGAGTTCAAGAGAAAGAGGTTTGCACCACACTTATAAATCGAGGCAGCAGGGCAGATTTCCAGTCTCTGACCATATCGCTGTCAGTAACAATGGATGGCAGCAAAGTGATTATCCCCTTAGACCTCCCAGATACACTCGGCACCTCCATGAAACTGGACTGATAAATGTTCAAGCTGCACAACACACATTGATCATCCACTCTGTCAAAAAACTGTCAAATTTTGTAGGTCCCAATTACGTTGCTAGAGCAGCTAGATACTGTATATAAGGAACAGACACAAAACTTGTGGGAGTGCCTGTATCATATGGCATTGCAGTGGGTTGTGGGATTGGTCTTTCTTTTTGGAGGATTGTTGTTAGATTTTTTTTTTTTTTAAATTAGGTTTAAAAACTCAGGCTTTTCAAACTTCATCAGGAGTTTTTGAGATGTTCAGGGCCATAGTGTTCTCCAGTGTCACTACCATATGTATGTAAGTAGGTGTGGTGCTAGTTTTGTTGTATGTTAGTATTATGTACATATGACCTTGAGGATTTCTAAATTTTAAAAAAATTATTCCCTAGAAAATGCGAAATATGAAGACTTTCAAGAAATGGTGAATACTCTTTCACTTATTTCAAAGACTACGGTACCATTGTACACCATTCCTGAAGCAAAATAAAGTGCTACTGTTGGTGTCATTACCTTGAAAGTCTTGTCCATCGAGGCAGACAGCAGCAGATGGCTGAGATGAGGAACAGGGCACCACTGCATCATGTTGACTGGGCCCTGGTGGCCTCCTAAGCTCATCAGAAGTCTCCTAGGTAACCCCGCTGCGTTGAGTTTCGGACCGAGATACGGCTTCAGTCTCGCTGATACATCTGAAAGTATTTGGTGTTCCCTGCTCTGATTCTCCTGGACTTGCTCTACTGAGTTATTTAGGACTCCCATCTCTACTGAAGTGGCAAGTCTCTGTCTCTTAGGGACATATGGCCTAATACCAACTGGGCTAGGTTTTTGTCTTTTTGCAGGGTTTGGCTCATTGCCAGACCTTTGTGGCAAGCAAGGAAAAGCCTGCATGGGTCCAATATTCCCCTGAGCCACAGGTGAACTCAGTGAAGCTCTAGAATGTTCTACTAGGGGTCCACTGTACTGTTTTGGCTCACAGTCAGTGCTGCTCTTTGGTTGAATGTGAAGATTTAATGAAGAGTTATATCGTTCTGAGAAATCCTTGTAACTTCCCATCATTTTCCAGTCAAGGGCAACACATCCAGGGCTCGGTGTTGCCTGTAAGTTCTTAAATGCCTCATCTTTTTCATTTTGTCCACATATTACAGTTTTGTTATATTTCAAAGGACCCTCTTTGCTCTGATCCAAGGATTCGTCCTCTGAGTCAGAATCTTCATAGGCAACTAATGAAGACATTTGATCATGACAAACCTGGAAAAAAATGAGAGGCAACAGTTATTATGAGTAACTCATTAACTAAACGACACTGCCCTCTAGTGTTTACAAGAGTTCCTGCCCTATTACAGCAATATTTTGTACCATTGCATCATATATTTAACCCTTTAACTGCCCAGATTAAATGGACGGATTCTTTAAGCAAAGGGCAGCGAATTAAACAAGGAAACCCAAACATGAGAGACGCTGTTAGACATGCACATCACATCTTAACTAAGAAAATAGAGTTTTACCAAATGAAAATAGAGTTTTACCAAATCATTTAAAATACAAAACAGATGGAAATTAGTGAGAATGCTATAATCTGGTACAGAGCATCTTCACCCTGTGTTTTAATGTTTTTTCTGTACATGGTCCCTGACAGAACAATGAATGCAAACTGTTTTTTTACTCTACAAGTGCATCTCACTAAATTAGAACACAACTGAAAAGCTGATATGACAGATGCCTGCGATGTTTGGAAGTCATCCACTGCCCCGTCCTCTCACATCCTCCACCTGATTGTACAGGTAGCCACGAAGAAGCAATTCTTCTTATTCTTTAAGATTTGATTGGCGGTTGGCAACAAGCTTACAGGTGCATTACCGCCACTGACTTATCACTCTATATCTTCTTCTTTTAAATTTGATTGGCGATTGGCAACCACCCTTGTATAAGGAGTTCTTATAAGGAGTTCTGAACAACTCCTTATGTGTGAAAAAATTATCCGTCCTTGGACTGTGTCCTCGGCAGCGTCGACCAGCTTCCAGGTATCTCTCCTACTCGGCGGCTATCACTCTATAAGTAGCAATTCTGATTAGACCACCAGCAACACAACAAAGACAATCCCATTCTTATTTATCAAAAAAAGAACAAATGGGACTTCCGGTCTGGACGCCATGGCGACTGCAGCTTAACACTGAAGCTCTCAGACCCAATCCAAGATAACACCTTGAAAATCAAACTTAACGGATTTTTGGAGGAGTGAAAATCAAAAGACAAAATCATCATGTCTAAAGGAAAACAGAAGAAACTGAAATTCTCCAGGCCAGGACACGTATCGGCCGGAGAATCTGAACTGGAAGATCTCCGTTCAGAAGACGAGGAACTGGTGGTAGCTAACAAAAAGGTTAGCCTGAAATCACTATTTGAAGAGCTACGACGATTTCGCCGAGAGGTTACGGCCGAATTTCGGGAATTCAGAGAAGAATTGAAAAGGACAAACAGCAGAGTGGACCAGGCCGAGAACCGAATCTTGGAAACAGAGGAACGAATAAAAGTGCTCGAAGATTCTGTGCTGGACCTACGCAAAAGACAAGCATCTATAGAGGCTAAGCTAGCCAACCAAGAAGGAAGACAAAGAAGAGACAACATAAGAATTCATGGTCTGATAGAAGGAGCCGAAAACGGTTTTAACTCAATGGCAGAATGCGTGGAATCCTTACTAAGAGAGAAATTGGATATTCCACAAACCACCGACTTGAAGATAGAAAAGGCACATCGTTCATTAGCCGCTAGGCCGGCGGCGGAAGCGCCCCCACGTTCGGTGTTGGTAAGATTTTCCAATTTCAAAATAAAACAAGAGGTTGTAAGACTGGCCTGGCAGAAAAAAGGATTTATGCACCAGGAGAGAAAAGTCTTCGTGGAACACGATTACGCCCCGGAGGTCCTTAAAAAGCGCAGGGAATACAATGACGCGAAAAAGATGTTAAGAGAGAAGAAATTGTGCTTTCAGACTCCATTTCCTGCGAAGTTAAGGGTCTTCTATATAAATGTGTTTGCTCTCTACATGTCTGTTCTTTTCTTCTTCTCTGTCCCCTCACCCCCCAGCCAGTCGCAGCAGATGACTGCCCCTCCCTGAGCCTGGTTCTGCTGGAGGTTTCTTCCTGTTAAAAGGGAGTTTTTCCTCTCCACCGTCGCCAAGTGCTTGCCCACAGGGGATCGCCTGATTGCTGGGGTCTTTCTGCAACTGTGGGGGTCCTCCCTACAGTTGATAGTGCTATGAGATGACTGTTGTTGTGAAATGGCGCTATATAAATAAAGTTGAATTGAATTGAATTGAATTGAATTGAATTGAATTCTACGGCGAAGAAACATGTCTCTATAATTCGGCGGAAGAAGCAACAGCTGACATGGCGAGAAGAGGGCTCCCGGTAACGGTATTTAAACCCGCAGCAGACCCGAGTGAGAAGATCAAAGCGCAAACATGGACAACACAAAGACCTTCAAAATCCACGGGCCAGCAGCGGGAAACCCAGCGCCAGAGCGTCGCGGATAAACTGTCCGTTTTCAGGTTGGAATAGCGACCTTTTTTTTTTTTCTCTTGAATCAATCCACACATCCAACCCCCCTCATACAAGGTAACAAACATTAAAGGAGATGCGTATTCAGCATGTGGTAAATCATTTCATGGAACAGTCATAATATTTGAAACAAATAAGTCTTTTTAATAAAAAAAAAAATTAAAAAAAAAAACTTGTTAAAATATAAATGTGACAATAATCCACATGTTCTCCTCATACTAACAAATATTGTTTTTGCGTGAATGTTTGATGTGATGGGGGTGGGAGGGTGCACACAATTTCACAGGGTTTAGGCATAAAAGGAAAAAAAAAATCATTACAAGTTCGGATTGGGTTCTGAAACTCACGTTAAAAGCATGGGACAACTTACAGGGGTAAGAGAGGGCCCTCAACACGTAACAGAGTTTGAGGAATTTCCCTCAGGGCCTTCACTCCATCAAGGCTCTTCCAGGGTCTTTAAAAAGACCTCAGCTCAGGAAGTTCTTCTGACAGCTTTTTGTTTTAAAGTTTTATACACTATGTTCTTAATGTTTTTCTTGTTTTTAATGTTCTTTCAGTTTCTGAGTAGCACAAAAGACGGCCACCACACAGTTATACTAAACAAAACAACACAATGGAGAAACAGGGTGTAACCAAAATAATTTCATATAATGTAAAAGGAATCCTGAATCCAGTTAAAAGATCCAAGATTCTAGGCAAAATGAAAAAAGACAAAGCAGGAATAATATTTTTACAAGAAACCCACCTAACAGACGTGGAACACAATAAACTCAGTAGACAAGGGTTTAAAATGATCTCTTCATCTTCATATAAGTCAGGGAGGAGGAGGAGAGTAGCGACATTGATATCAACCAAAATTACATTTGAAAAAAAATCAGAACACAAAGATAAAGAAGGGAGATACAGTTTGGTAACTGGGCGGCTAGAGGGAGAAGATATCACCCTGCTGAATGTGTATGCTCCCCCAGGGGCTAACTGGAAATTTTATAAAAATGTATTTGACCTAATGATAACTAAAGCTCAAGGTTTAGTGATATGTGGTGGGGACTTCAATCTTAGACTGAATCCATACTGGGATGCTTCTGGTAATTCTCCACATCAAAATAACACCCAAAACAGGAAGACTCAGATGCTACTAAAAGAAATGGGAATCTGTGACGTGTGGAGGGAACTCAACCCCAGTGTAAAAGACTATACATTTTACTCAACTCCACATTCATCTTACTCAAGGATTGACTATTTTTTTATGTTTAATAGAGACATTGGAAGAGTAAAAACATGTAAAATAGGACTGATGGATCTCTCTGACCACAGTCCAATCTACATGGACTTAAATATCCAAAAATACACAAATAATACATTTTCTTGGAGGTTAAATTCAAATGTCCTGAAAGGACCATTGAAAGATGAAGTGGAATCAGATATTCTCAGATATTTGGAAGAAAACGATAATGGAGAAGTATCCCCTTTAATACTGTGGGATGCATGCAAAGCTGTAATAAGAGGAAAGATTATTGCAAAACTGGCAACCCAAAAGAAACTAAGACAAGAAAAACTATCCACATTAGAGTCAGAACTTAGGAACCTAGAAAAAGAACACAAAGGCAACACTCATTCTACTGACTCGCTCAAGATTAAGGAAATTAAAAACCAAATAAATGAGATCTACACAATAGAAATCCAGAAGAAACTTACATTTTTGAAACAAAAATACTATGAAGCAGGCAGTAAATCGGCAAAATTGCTAGCCTATAAATTGAGGAAACATCAAACAGAAAGAGCAATCTACAAAATCAGAGACCCAGTATCAAAGGAAATAAAATTCAGAATTCAAGATATTCTTAAAAGCTTCGAGAATTACTATAAGAACTTATACTCCCACAAAAAACATAAAAACGCATCCGAGGCATTCCTAAACACATTAAACCTTCCCCAACTTACGGAGTCACAAAATAAAACACTACTGTCAGAAATACATCCTAAAGAATTGGAAAAAGCAATTATGAAACTTAAAGCTAACAAATCCCCAGGAGCTGATGGCTATACAGCAGAGTGGTACAAAACCTTTAAACAGCAACTATCTCCTCTCCTTCTGAAAACATTTAATTATGTCCTCCACACAGGGGAAATCCCCCCCTCCTGGAGAGAAGGGGTCATTGCAGTTATACCTAAACCTGAAAAGGATAAACTAGAGTGCTCCAACTACAGACCAATCAGTGTACTAAATCAGGACTATAAGCTTTTTACCATTATCCTTGCCAAAAGGTTAGAAAATATACTGACAGACCTAATTCATTTAGACCAAACAGGTTTTATAAGACAAAGACAGACACAAGACAACATTCGACGCACTTTACACATAATTCATCATATAAAAAAATATAACTTAAATGCAGTCATATTGGGATTAGATGCTGAAAAAGCATTCGATTCGGTTGACTGGTCTTTTCTATATAGAATCTTATCCAGTTTCAATTTTCATAACAACTTCATTAGAACTATACAGGCATTATATAAAAAACCAACAGCTAAAATAAGGATTAACGGTAATTTATCATCATCTTTTGAACTGGAAAGAGGATGTCGTCAGGGCTGCCCCCTGTCTCCACTGCTCTTTGCAATCTTCATAGAACCTCTGAGCCAATGGATAAGACAAAATCAAAAAATTCAAGGTATTACACTTGGTCAGAAGGAACATAAAATAGCACTCTTTGCTGATGACATTTTAATATACCTAGGGCAGCCGGACACTTCTTTACCAGAACTAACCTCAATTTTTTCAAAGTATGGAGATTTATCGGGGTACAAATTAAATATGCATAAAACCCAAATTTTAACATTCAACTATGACCCAAATCATTATTCACTAAGCAAACTCAAAACTAACTGGGAGTCGGAATCTATGAAATATCTGGGGGTCAATATCCCGAAACAACTCAACAAAATTATATCACTAAACTATGATCCACTGGTGACAAAAATAAAATCTGACCTAACAAGATGGAATATGATACCCTTCTTGGGTACTGCACAAAGAACTGAAGCAGTCAAAATGAATATACTTCCACGTCTTCTATACCTTTTACAAACAATACCGGTAGAACCTCCCAAAAAAACATGGCAGGAACTGGACAGAAGGGTCTCAAGATTCATATGGCAGGGCAAGAGACCTAGAATCAGATATAGAACCCTACAGCTAAACAAAGACAAAGGTGGGCTCGCGCTGCCAAATATCAGGGACTACTTTAAAGCCGCACAAATTAAAACTTTAGTAGAGATATGTAACCCAGTCTACACTGCACAATGGAAGGAGATCGAATGCCAAATAACAAGTGACATCCCCCTACAGGCGATAATAGGGAACAATGCCTTACCTAAGCTTTTGAATAACACTAACCCGTGGATAGAGACCCCGCTAAAAATTTGGTTTAAGATAGTCAGAGAGAATCAAACTAAAGATCCCTATCGACTTCTGCAATGGATTGCCTATGATCAAGACTTTACTCCAAATAAAACAGACACCAGATTTAAAAAGTGGAAGGAGAAAGGGCTGATAAAATATTACGATTTTTTTAAAGGGCAAATCTTAAGAAGTTTTGAAGACTTGAAAAAACAAGGCCTAATAAATCAAGACCTTTACAGGTTCTTCCAGCTTAGACCCCACATAAACAATATACTTAAAAAGGAGGATTTGGAAAGGGCCCAGTCAGGTGTTCTGAAGGTCTTCTTAATGGCATATAAAGGGATCCCAGGGATCAGATACATTTCTAAAATATACCAAGGTCTTCAAGACTTAAAAGGAGACAACACATCTTATATAAAAGAGAGATGGGAAAAAGAGGGGAATTTCACTTTACAACTGGAAATATGGGAAAAGCTAAATAAACAGCAATGGAAAAGTACCTCATCCCTGCAGTGGAGAGAATTTGGATGGAAAAACTTGGTAAGATTTTTCAGAACACCTGCACAAAACAAATTTACCCATAAGGGGTTGAACTGTTGGCGCTTGTGTGGTGAAAAGACTGCAAATCATTTTCATGTGTTTTGGTCATGCCCAGTTATCCACCAATATTGGACCAATGTACAGACAATATTGGGGAAAATATTCAAAATAACAGTTCCCTTTTCTTTTGTAACTTTGTATTTGGGTTTACTACCGGACTCACTGGAAAGACGAGGAGAAAAATACTTATTCAATGTTTTAATATTGGCAAGCAAAAAAGCTCTAACTAAAAAATGGATGTTGAAGGATTGTCCTACACCTGAAGATTGGACTAACGTGATCCAAGACATTTACTCGATGGAAAAGTTGACATTCGCACTGAGACAGGACATGGATGGGTTCTTGAACTTTTGGCAACCCTGGATCGCATATGTGTCTTCCATTAGATCTAATCTTTGACAAATACCATTTCAATAATGGTTCCGCTCTTTGTTCCAACGCTACTCAGATGCTCTTTTACCTTTATTTACTTACTTTTTCTTTTTGTTTGTTTTTTGCTGGTTTGTTTGGGTTTTTTTGTTTTGTTTTTTTGTTTTTTTTTCTCTTTAATTTCACTTTTTCTTTCACTTTAAAAAAAAAAGGGGGTGTTGTAAGAATTAATCTTCCAATGTTGTCAGATATCAGAAAATAAGGGAACATGTGATGAAAATGTAAACAATGCACTGCTGTAACGACCTGTATACCCTTTACAAAAACTTAAATAAAAAAAAAAAAAAGAACAAATGGAGACACCATCGAGTGCTTTATGGAAACCATGATACTATCAGACAACTCCGGTTTTCTCCGGAGGAAACAAATCCGGTTTCCTCCCGCACACCAAAAACATGTAGGTTTAGGGCGCTCGCGCACGCAGCGACCAGCAGCCGGTGGCTTGTCACCAGACTGCAAACCAAGTCTACCTACGGGTACAAATAAGTAACAAAAAAAAAAAAAAAAAAACTCAACAATGGTGTAGCTGTTGCTAAAACACAGACACATTAACTGAATGCTCAGATCAGATAACAGACAGAGAGGGGGAAAAAATGGAAACATTTTCAGCTACAAGTCAAAAGATAGCTCTCGAAGAATGTGAAACTCAAAATAAGATTGCACAGTGAGTGAAACTGTGTTTTGAATTGTGATTGAAAGGTCAGGATAAGGCTGGATGAGGATAAGGCTGTCTGGCCATGATGCGGTAAAGCTATGATATGAAAAACAGGCAGTGGTGATGGTTTTATTAAGTTTGGGAAAGGCTAGAACCCTGCCGAGCAAAACACGATCTCCACTTCAGCAGCAAGGCTGGCCACAGAGAATGTAATCAGGGCTATCCCAAGCTGCACTGAACAGCCATTTTTCATCTCTCAAAATGATCTTTGCAATCGATCAACATCCGTTTGGTCTGTAAGTGTACCACTGGAGCAATCAAGGTAAAGCACATAAAGCCATTTAATTACACAGATGGATGACGTGACATGTTTTCAGCAGCCCGACCAACAGTGACCTGTGTAGAGTTTGCATGTTCTCCCCATGTCTGCGTGGGTTTACTCCGGGATTTCTCCGGTTTCCTCCCACATGCCAAAAACATGCAAGTTAGGATAATTGGCATCAAACTGGGGATTCTAAATTGTCCTTAGGTATGACTGTGAGAGTGAATGGTTGTCTGTCTCTCTGTGTTGGCCCTGCGATGGACTGGCGATCTGTCCAGGGTGTACCCTGCCTCTCGCCCATAGATGCTGGGATAGGCTCCAGCCCCCCCGCGACCCGAAAAGGATTAAGAGGAAGAAGATGGATGGATGGATGGATGGATGGATGGTTTGAAAAAGTTTTTGCCCCATTCCTGATTTCTCATTTTTTGTATGTTTGTCACATTTAAATGTTTCAGATCATCAAACAAATTTAATTAGACAAAGACAACACAAAATGCAGTTTTTAAATCAAGGTGTTTATTATTAAGGGTAAAAAAAATCCAAACCTACATGGCCCTGTGTGAAAAAGCGACCCTCACCCCCCGGTTAAAACATAAATTAACTGTGGTTTATCACATCTTTGGAAAGCTGAGTTCAATTTCTCGAGCCACACCCAGGCCTGATTACTGCTACACCTGTTCTCAATCAAGAAATCACTTAAATAGGACCTGCCTGACAATGTGAAGTAGACCAAAAGATCCTCAAAAGCTAGACATCATGCTGCAATCTAAAGAAATTCAGGAACAAATGAGAAACAAAGTAATTGAGAGCTATCAGTCTGGAAAAGGTTATAAAGCCATTTCTAAAGCTTTGGGACTACAGCAAACCACAGTGAGAGCCATCATCCACAAATGGGGAAAACATGGAACAGTGGTGAACCTTCCCAGGAGTGGCCGGCCAACCAAAATTACCCCAAGAGCGCAGCAATGACTCATCCAAGAGGTCACAAAAGACCCCACAACAACATCCAAAGAACTGCAGGCCTCACTTGCCTCAGTTAAGGTCAGTGTTCATGACTCCACCATAAGAAAGAGACTGGGCAAAAATGGCCTGCATGGCAGAGCTCCAAAATGAAAACCACTGCTGATCAAAAGGAACATAAAGGCTTGTCTCACTTTTGCCAGAAAACATCTTGATGATCCCCAAGACTTTGGGGAAAATACTCTGTGGACTGACGAGACAAAAGATGAACTTTTTGGAAGGTGTGTGTCCCATTACGTCTGGCGTAAAAGTAACACAGCATTTCAGAAAAAGAACATCATACCAACAGTAAAATATGGTGGTGGTAGTGTGATGGTCTGGGGCTGTTCTGCTGCTTCAGGACCTGGAAGACTTGCTATGGTAAATGAAATCATGAATTTGCAGTCTACCAAAAAATCCTGAAGGAGAATGTCCAGCCATCTGTTCATGACCTCAAGCTGAAGCGCACTTGAGTTCTGCAGCAGGACAATGAGCCAAAACACACCAGCAAGTCCACCTCTGAATGGCTTAAGAAAAACAAAATGAAGACTCTGGAGTGGCCTGGTCAAAGTCCTGACCTGAATCCGATTGAGATGCTGTGGCATGATCTTAAAAAGGCGGTTCATGCTCAAAAACCCTCCAATGTGGCTGAATTTCAACAATTCTGCAAAAACGAGTGGGTCAAAATTCCTCCACAGTGCTGTAAAAGACTAATTGCCAGTTATCGTAAATGCTTGATTGCAGTTGTTGCTGCTAAGGGTGGCCCAACCCTTTTGTTCTTATTAAAGACAAAAATAGAAAGGAGATGGCTTTACCTTCTTAACATGTTTCGACCGTGCACTGCAGCCTTCGTCAGAAGAGTCAGCTGATTGCTGCCAGGTGACATTTTATCAGCTGACTTTCATAGGCGGGGCCAGCTCAGCAGACCTGTCAGATCCACCGAGCCGGCCCCGTTTTCCGCCGTCAGATGGTCTCTGGAAAATGTGGTTCCAGGTGTGGGAAAGCACACCTGGGACCACATCTTGCAAGCACGCCCTCATCTTGGTTCATGGTATCTTTTCCCCGCTTCCTGATTTCTATGGCCTCCTTGATCCAGTGTTTGTGTCTGTTGCTCTCCGATCCAATAATTTCTGCGTTGTCCCATGATGTGATTATTTCTTTTGCAGTGATTTGATATTGCTGATTTTAAAGGGCCTATATCATGCAAAATCAACTTTTTTGAGCTTTTAAGCATGTTATAATGTTAATTCCTCACCAAAAACACCCCCAAAGTGGTATTTTGCTCCATTCACGCATCTCTGAGTATTCCTCCTCAACCCTGCTCTCTGACCTGCTGCTCCGCCCTGTCCCTGATAATGACTGGGTCCCCACGTTCATACGTATGAACATGGGTGAGCCGCCCACTCCAGGAAGTGCCTGTGCTGCCAGCACCGCCCCCAGGCTAACGCACACACCCACTTTCTCCGCGCAGCTAACGGAGCGGTGATCGACAAAACTCTTTCACTTTAGCATTGACGCTGTGAAGAAGTAGTTCCTCTCGCACCTAATCTGCTCAGTGACAACAACTGTTTGCTTTTTTACATAAGACAATGTCTTCTAAGTTTTCGTGGGCGGAACCCAGCGACACGCTGCAGCAGCCGGCTCAGGGGTTACGTCATGAAATGGGCGGCAGCCACAAGGAGAGGCTGAGCCTCAGAGATTGAGGCATCTTACTTCCGGGTTGGAAAAGTAGCTCGTGAAAATAACTCATATTTCATAAGAAATTCATTCTCCAGTGTACCAAAGGTAAGATACTATCACATACATGCATATAGTTTACTCTGAAAGGCTTAAAATAGCATGATATAGGTGCTTTAATGTTTCTTGTTCTACCTTTTCTTTTTGTGATCTTGTGAGTCATCCTTGTGTTTCTTTGGTCATTGTGACCAGTGACAGGTCTGCTGGGCTGGCCCCGCCTACGAAAGTCAGCTGATAAAATGTCACCTGGCAGCAATCAGCTGACTCTTCTGATGAAGGCTGCAGTGCACAGTCGAAACAAGTTAAGAACGTAAAGACATCTCCTTTCTATTTTTGTCTTTAATAAGAACAAAAGGTAAATGAATGAATGAATGAATTATTTATTTATTTATAATAAATAATTAAAAGAAGACAAAATGAACCTACTTGAACGGTGGCCCAACCCGTCATTAGGTTTGGGGTAATCACTTTTTCACACAGGGCCATGAAGGTTTGGATTTTTTTCCCTTGATAATAAACACCTTCATTTAAAAACTGCATTTTGTGTTTACTTGTGTTATCTTTGTCTAATATTTAAATTTGTTTGATGATCTGAAACATTTAAGTGTGACAAACATACAAAAAAATGAGAAATCAGGAAGGGGGCAAACACTTTTTCACCCCACTGTAGATTCATTACACACAGAGTGATATACTGTATTTCAAGTCTTTATTTCTTTTAAGACCAACACCAGCAGATGACATGGCTCCCCAAATCAATGCTTCTGACATTGTCTCTGGTTCAGGAGTAGCTTGACACAAGGAATGTGACAGTTGTAGTTCCTGTTCTGGATACGTCTGTGTGTGGTGGCTGTTGAAGGACTGACTCCAGCCACAGTTCACTCCATCTTGTGTGGTACCTGTACCAAAGACTTCCCACCCCAAAGACCTGAACAGCTACAGGCCAGCGGCCCTGACGTCTCACATGAAGAAGACCCTGGAGAGACTGCTCCTTGCTCACCTCTGCCCCCTGGTGGGACCAGCGATGGATCCACTCCAGTTTGCCTACCAGCATGGCATTGGGGTGGAGGATGCAGTGATCTTCCTCCTTCACCGTTCCCTGTCCCACCTGGAGAAGCCCGGGAACGTGGTAAGGATCATGTTCTTTGACTTCTCCAGTGCTTTCAACACCATCCAACCGATGATCCTGAAGGACAAGCTGCTGTGTGCAGGGGTGGACCAGCACCTGTCATCATGGATCCTGGACTACCTCACTAACCGGCCACAGTTTGTGAGAACCCGGGATTGTGTGTCCGACACGATCATCGGTATCACGGGGGCCCCCCAGGGGACGGTTTTGGCTCCCTTCCTGTTCACCCTTTATACTGCGGACTTCTCACACAACACAACACACTGCCACCTACAGAAGTTCTCTGACAACTCTGCGATCGTCGGCCTCTCCAACGGAGATGAAGCTGAGTACAGAGGACTTATCCAGGACTTTGTGGACTGGTGCCATTGGAACTGCCTCCAGATCAACGCGAGGAAAACTAAGGAGTTGGTGGTGGACTGCCGCAGGCAAGGACAACCCCTCACAGCACCAGTAAACATCCAGGGAATAGACATCGAGATGGTGACATCCTACAAGTACCTGGGTGTTCATCTGAACAATAAACTAGACTGGTCACACAATACCGATGCACTCTACAAGAAGGGACAGTGCAGGCTGTTCCTACTGAGGAGGCTCAGGTCTTTTGGTGTACAAGGGGCGCTGCTGAAGACATTCTACGACATGGTGGTGGCATCAGCCATCACTATTGGAGTGGTCTGCTGGGGCAACAGCATTACAGCAGCCGATAGGAAGAGACTGAACAAACTGATCAAGAAAGCTAGCTCTGTCCTGGGGCAACGCCTTGACCCAGTGGAGGAGATAGGAGAGAGAAGGACGGTGGCTAAACTGTCATCTCTGCTGGAGTCCGAGTTCCACCCTATGCAGGACATACTGAATGCACTGAGGAGCTCATTTAGCAGTAGACTACATCATCCTAGATGCGTGACCGAGAGGTTTCGCAGGTCCTTCCTACCTATGGCTGTCAGACTGTATAACTTAAATTAAATTAAATCACCCTTATTGTCATTCAACCATACAACCAATCATGTACAGCTGAACGAGATTGTGCTTTACCTATCTACAGTGCAAATCACACACACCCCAAGTGCAGAATCAGAGGGCCGCTGCCATGCAAGGCGCCGCCACAGAGTTCCCTCCTCCATTCCATTTATTGCTGAGCACCAAGCTGGACGGCAGGAAGTTCCACTTTTATATGGTCTTCGGCATGACCCGGCCGGGATTTGAACCCCTGCCTCCCTGGTGTGGGGTGGATGCTCTACCAACTGAGCCACCACTCCGGTAAACTACTAAGCCAGACTGAGAGACCATTCGAAGGCTCAGGAAACCTTTGCAAGTGTTTGAAGTTAGAATGTGACACCATGAGTCTACAATATTGAACTTTTTCCACAATATTCTAGTTTTCTGAGAAAATGAATTTGGGGTTTTCATGAGCTGTAAGTCATAACCATCAAAATTAAAAGAAATAAACACTTGAAATATATCACTCTGTGTGTAATGAATCTATATAAGAGTCTTCCTTTTTGAATTACTGAAATAAATCAACTTTTAAATTGCATTCTAATTTATTGGGATGCACCTGTATTAATTCAGTGCCTTACAATGCAGATTTGTGGTTGCTGCATTTCCTAAGAGAGGCATGTTGTTTTTGTTCTCACTGTTTTGTATATTTAACACATGATTAATAATTTCTGAGCTACAGGCCTTCAAGGCAAAAAGCCCCAACATGTCTGACGACAGTGTGTTGCCCAAACTATTGTATAAAAGATAAAGATCAATATGGGGCACTTACGTGTATCTGAGCTACATCCAAGAAGAGTCAAAACAGCCCTACATCTGAAAATTATTTGGACACAAAAAGGACATGAGTATGGTATCAAAATTTTAAGTAAAACTAGGTCTCAATGCAATACAAGTTGTTTTAAACACACTTCTGGGTAACAGATGTTTTTTCCCCCTGTTTCTCTGTCTGGTGCAGTTTTGTTACTGAAATCCAAATATGACTCAAGATACAATGTGGTTCATTTTTGGCTCAATGGTGCTGCATACATCAGAATTAACAGCGCATAACTAGGCAAACAAGTAAATAAATTAATTCAACTGGATTATAATATATAGTCGTGAAAAAAATAGGATACCCTGTATAAGCCTGTGTTGTTGTTTTGTTTTTTTGTTTTTTTACATATTTGGACATATGGATATTTAATATCAGTGTTTAAAATACTGGAAGATTCATGTAACACAACTAAACAATTACAAATGAATTAAAGACTTTTTTCAAATTTTCTGTAAAATGTAATTCTAAACAAATAGTGAGGAATAAATTAGGACACCCCCCCATCTTTTTAGGACACCCCCACGTTCATTCCCACTTAAAATGGCTAAAATAAATGTTAAAAAAAATGCAAATAAAAACAAAAACATGGTCAGACATAGATATGTGAATATTTCTTAATAAAGAACTGAATATTTAATGGGGTATCCTAATTTTTCCACATGACTGTAGTATGTATTTCACAACTAAAACTTCTTACAGGGCCATTTGATTTCAACATAATTTATAAAATGTTAATGGAATTGAGTAAAAATAGTGTTACAGTTACTTGAGCGCGTGTACACGAGTAAATACAAGTCGTTACTTCTATGAAACAAATACAACTGTACATTTAGCAAATGTAACAAGAAACGCGAGAAATAAGTGCGAACAACTTCTGTTAATGACAAAATAAATAGCTGAGATGCTTGGCAACGATTAATAAATTGTGCTGGTGATTAATTAATAGTAATTAAACATGAAGATGTTAAAGAAAGAAAGTCAACTTACTGGGTTTGGGCAATGCAAACGCTGCAATGCAACGCTGTGTTAGGTTAGCTAGTGTCAGTATTAGCAAAATAAGATAACAGTAGGGTCTGTGTCTGAAAGCAAGATGGAGACGGCAAACAATAAGCTGTCCCATAAATCTACCATTAGTTATCGCTCCTGTAGTCTTCTAAAATAACATATCCTCAAGATCTCTTGTCTGTTTCCAATTGAACTATGTGCTCTCGTGTTGAAAACAGCCGGTAGAAAACAAAGTGACGACACATGTCCTCTTCCTACCGGTATATATACAATATTTACAATTATTTAAACTCACGATATTCACATGAAATTACGCTGATAAACCATATAACGTTTGAAGTATATTAAGCGTTTATAATGGACTGCTCAGTCTTTTATTTTTGTGTCGATTGATTTTTTTGCGGAACTCTTAATTGAGCTCGTTTCAGTGGGAAAAATTTGACCCAAACACCACATCACACAGAAGCTGATGCAAGTTGAAGGAGCTGTGTGTAAAGAATTTTGAAGGTAGGCTGCCTGGTTGTTAAATCTTTACTGATATGATTTAGTCTAGCATCTAACGCAATGAGCCTTATTTTATCCCTATTAATAAATGTTAGTTCAGTTGAGATTTGTGTATTAGGCACTTTTAGCTGTCTAGTTAGCTGTCATCATATGTTGACATGGTTGTTTGCGTTGCTGCTGTATAAGCAAACATAGTAATGTTAGAGCAGATAATCCTGCGGCAACTTTTTAACACGTCGCTGGCTATCCTTTCTATACCATTATTACTAACCCATTATTACCTGTGAAGAAGATGACAGACTGTCAAGCAGATGGAGAAGGAGCCATGAGTCCAATGGAGCAGTACGAGAAGCTGAACGAACAGGGAGACAAAGTCAGGTCCCTGAAGTCAGCTAAAGCAGAAAAAGTGAGTGATATTGTCCTGCTGAAGAAGATTTTAGTCTACAGGTGCATCTCAAAAAATTAGAATATCGTGAAAAAGTTCAATATTTTTTGTCACTCAGTTCAGAAAGTGAAACCAATATATTATATAAGTTCATTACACAAAGAGTGATATAGTTCAAGTGTTTATTTATTTTAATTTTGATGATTATGGCTTACAGCTCATGAAAACCCCAAATTCAGTTTCTCAAAAAATTAGAATATTACATAAAAATTAATTTTAAAAAATAGTTTTTAAATAGAAATGTTGATCAACTGAAAAGTATGTCCATGTACACACTCAATACTTGGTCAGGGTTCCTTTTGGATTAATTACTGTATCAATGTGGCGTGGCATGGAGGTGATCAGCCTGTGGCACTGCTGAGGTGTTGTGAAGGTCCAGATTACTTTGATAGTGACCTTCAGCTCGTCTGCATTGTTGGATCTGGTGTGTCTCATCTTCCCCATGGCAATACTCCATAGATTCTCTATGGGGTTTAGGTCAGGAGAGTTTGCTGGCCAGTCAAACACAGTGATGCCATGGTCATTAAACCAGGTTTTGATACTTTTGGCAGTGTGTGTGTGTGTGTGTGTGTGTGTGTGTGTGTGTGTGTGTGTGTGTGTGTGTTGGGGGGGGGGGGGTGCCAAGTCCTGCTGGAAAATGAAATCAGCTTCTCCATAAAGCCTGTCAGCAGAGGGAAGCCTGAAGTGTTCTTAAATGTCCTGGTAGACAACTGTGCTGACTTTTGTCTTGATAAAAGACAGTGGACAAACACCAGCAGATGACCTCTGTTCAGATAAAAGGAAATTTTGCATTTCATTTGGAAATCAAAGTCCCAGAATCTGGAGAAAGAGTGGAGAGGCACATAATCTAAGTTGCTTGAGGTTTAATGTGAAGTTTCCGCAGTCAGTGATGATTTGAGGAACCATGTCATCAGCTGGTGTTGGTCCACTGTGTTTTGTCAAGACCAAAGTCAGTGCAGTTGTCTACCAGGAAATTTTAGAGCTCTTCATGCTTCCCTCTGCTGACAAGCTTTATGGAGAAGCTGATTTCATTTTCCAGCAGGACTTGGCACCCCCCACACTGCCAAAAGTATCAAAACCTGGTTTAATGACCATGACGTCACTGTGTTTGATTGGCCAGCAAACTCTGCTGACCTAAACCTCATAGAGAATCTATGGAGTATTGTCAAGAGGAAGATGAGAGACACCAGACCTAACAATGCAGATGAGCTGAAGGTCACCATCAAAGCAACCTGGACCTCCATAACACTTCAGCAGTGCCACAGGCTGATCACCTCCATGCCACGCCACATTGATACAGTAATTAATCCAAAAGGAACCCCGACCAAGTATTGAGTGTGTACATGGACATACTTTTAAGCCGGCCAACATTTCTATTTAAAAACTATTTTTTAAAATTAATTTTTATGTAATATTCTAATTTTTTGAGAAACTGAATTTGGGGTTTTCATGGGCTGTAAGCCATAATCATCAAAATTAAAATAAATAAACACTTGAAATATTTCACTCTCTGTGTAATGAATCTATGTAATATATTGGTTTCACTTTCTGAAATGAGTGACAAAAAAATATTGAACTTTTTCACGATATTCTAGTCTTTTGAGATGTACCTGTATAGTACTCACTGTGGGGTGGAAATCAGACAGGAAAAAAGAATAGTATATTTCCTAGATATGTGTGTGTTTTCTCAAGTTATTTTATAAAGTAAAAGAAATGTTTTATGATTGTTTTCTGGGGATCAATCTGTTGGTTATTAGTAACCAAAGAGACTCATTCCTGATATTTGGGGTGGCAGTGGCTCAGGAGGCAGAGCGGGTTGTCTAATAACCGGAGGGTTGGCGGTTCAAATCCTGCTGTCCCCAGACATCCTGCCGTTGTGTCCCTGGGCAAGACATTTTACCCACCTTGCCTCCAGTGTCCATGACACTGGGTATGAATGTGTGTAAGTGGTGGGAGAGGCCGTTGGCGTGGATTGGCAGCCACATTTCCGTCAGTCTGCCCCAGGGCAGCTGTGGCTTCAGTAGTAGCTTACTACTGCCATTGTCTGTGGAGTGAATGAGTAATGTATCCATTGTAAAGCAACTTTGAGTGTCTATGAAAAGTGCTATATAAATCTGATGCATTATTATTAGGACCCTCTCCATATCCAATATAAGTGTGTGTGTATATGTACACTGCCAAAAGTCACACACTCTGACATTTCATTGGACTTTTGCCACTTTGAATACAGCACACATTAAAAAGTCGAGTTGTTTTAGTGAGCTTATGCAATGTGACATTTTTTTTCCCACCTAGAGTTGTATTAAGTTTTTCAAAAGATCTTCTGTTCTTCTGGTACTTTTTTTTTAACTGTATTTCTTCCTCAAAGATGGTGGTTCAGCACAATCCCCTCAGGTTTTAGTCATTACTGAACAGTTGTTAACACAGTTTTAGTAGTTTTAGCAATCTCCGTAATAATGGCTGTTTGATTTTGGTGTGTTTATATAATAGCAGCATTTCTGCTTTGCAGTCTGAGATTGATGCTGCTGTCCACCTGCTGCTAAAGTTGAAAGTGGAATACAAACAGATGACAGGACAGGATTATGAAGCAGGATGTCCACCATCAGAAAATGTTGTTGTCTCAGACAATGGGCCTGCAGTAGATGGCACCGAAGAAGAGGACATCGTTAACCCATGGAGCGTTACTGCCTCCAGCACTAAAGGAGTAGATTATGACAAACTCATAGGTGGGATTTTTTCTTTCAATACAGCATGGGCATCAGTGGTACAGCCCTGTCTATCATGGTATTTATGATGAATAATGGCTGATACTGTCTTGTGCTCTGTAGTAAGGTTTGGCAGCAGTAAAATTGACCAGGCACTATTGGACAGAATAGAAAAAGTGTCTGGGGAAACTCCCCATCACTTTCTACGAAGAGGAATCTTTTTTTCGCACAGGTTAGTGCTCTGAGCAGTGAAAATGACTAAAACAGTGTGACATTTCATTGCTTCTGTTCAGCCACTTCATCTTCAGCTCTTAGTTTCTTGTGAATTTCTTCATTAAAGGCTGTCTTTGAATGTTTTTCCTCGGTATCAACAAAACGAGTGCATATGGAGAAATTACACAAGTGACTCCTTTTTCTTTTGTCACTATTTCTGGCAGAGATATGCACCAGGTCTTGGATGCATGTGAGAAACAAAAGTCCTTCTACCTTTATACTGGGAGAGGTCCGTCCTCGGAGGCCATGCACCTTGGCCACCTCATCCCCTTTATCTTCACCAAGTGAGTTTTCCCTTTGGAGTTTTGAGTTGTAAAAATAATTGTTATATCAGAAAAATATATTCTATACCCATCCCTCGCTTTTGTAGCAAATCTTATCCTAATACTGACTTTTAACTGACCACAACTTCCTTGTTTCAGGTGGCTGCAGGATGTGTTTGACATCCCACTGGTGATTCAGATGACTGATGATGAGAAGTACCTGTGGAAGGATCTAACACTAGAAGAATGCCACCAATTTGCTGTGGAAAATGCCAAGGACATCATCGCCTGTGGCTTCGACGTCAACAAAACCTTTATCTTCTCTGACCTGGACTACATGGGGTAAATAATATATGGCAGGAAACTATCTTTGTCCTGGTGTGGTAAACCTTAATGCTGAGGTGGACATACGAAGATTTAAATCCCCACCAGCCATGTTCAGAGATGTGCAGAAATATGGATTGAACTGTAGTTTGGGATTGCTCAAGTGTGTGTGGGTTTTTTTTCTCTTAAATTTTAATTTTGTTGTTCAGTGTGGCGTTTTGTTTTGTTTTTTCTCTTCTTCAGAGCATCCCCTGAATTCTACAGAAATGTGGTGAAGGTACAGAAGCATGTAACATTCAACCAGGTTAAAGGCATCTTTGGATTTACAGACAGTGACTGCATTGGTGAGGCAACAAAAAAAGGGACTACTTATGAATCATTGGAGAAAAAATGTTTTTCCTTATGTACGTTTCTTAATCTTTATTGGTCTTTATTATTTCTCGTCTATACAGGTAAGATCAGCTTCCCAGCTATTCAGGCAGCCCCATCCTTCAGCGATTCTTTCCCACACATCTTTGGAAGCAAAAAAGATGTACAGTGTCTGATCCCCTGTGCTATAGACCAGGTCAGAAGAGCATCTCACCAGTGCACATTCATACAGCATACAGCGGGGAAAATAAGTATTTAACACATCAACATTTTTCTCATTAAACATATTTCTGATGGAACCATTGACCTGAGGTTTTCATTAGGTATCAGTAACAACAAAGTAATCCATACATACAGAGAAATCAAGGCAACTGTGTTCACAAAACAAGTTATATTTAATAAAGTGGGATGGCACAGGGAATAAGTACTGAACAAGCTTGGTGAAATTCATTTAATATTTAGTAGAAAAGCCTTTGGTGGTAATGACAGCTTCCAGACGCCTCCTGTATGGAGAAACTAGGTGCAGGCATTGATCAGGAGTGATTTTAGCCCATTCTTCCACACAAACTGTCTTCAAATCTTGAAGGTTCTGTGGGTGTCTTCTATGAACTCTGATCTTCAATTCATTCCATAGATTTTCAATTGGATTCAGGTCAGGTGACTGACATTCACCATTCTAGCAGCTTTATTTTCCTTCTATGGAGCCAGTTGAGAGTTTCCTTGGCTGTGTGTTTGGGATCATTATCTTGCTGAAATGTCCACCCTTGTTTCATCTTCAGCATCTTGGCAGATGGTAACAGGTTCTCATCAAGGATGTCTCTGTACATTTGTCCATTCATCTTTCCTTCCATTATATGAAGTCTGCCTGTACCATGTGCTGAGAACGACCCCCACACCATGATGGGATGTACAGTGCCATTTCTCGTCCAAACATACTGTGTGTTGTGGCATTCAAAAAGTTCAATTTTGGTCTCATCTGACCAGATTATATTCTCCCAGTATTTTACTGGGTTTCCCAAATGTTGTGCAGCAAATGTTAAACAACCTTCAACATGCTTTTTTCTTCGGCAATGGGGTCTTGTGAGGTGAGCGGGCATAGAGCCTGTGTCAGCTGAGTGCATTTCTTATTGGGGTTTTTTTTAAACAGCAGGACCTGCTAACTCCAGGTGTTTTTGGAGCTCTCCACGAGTGATCTTTAGCTCTTGGATAACTCTTCTGATAATTCTTTTGATAATTCATTGTTATGCAGATGACACACAATTATACCTGTCAATGAAGCCAGATGAAAGTAATCAATTAGCCAAGTTGGAAGCCTGTCTTAAGGAAATCAAAACTTGGATGACTTGTAATTTCCTGCTATTAAATTCAGATAAGACTGAAGTCATTCTTGTTGATCCAGAAAACCTTAGAAATACCTTTCCAAATCAAACTTTCAGTTTGGATGTGGTTACTATTTCTCTTAATAGCTCTGTGAGGAACCTTGGAATTATTTTTGATCAAGATCTGTCTTTCAATTCACATATTAAATTTGTTTCTAAGACTGCCTTCTATCATTTGCGTAATATTGCCAAGATTAGGAGCATCTTGTCTCAGAGTGATGCTGAGAAACTGATCCACGCTTTTGTTAGCTCTAGATTAGATTATTGTAATTCTTTATTATCAGGTTGTCCTAAAACATCTTTAAAAAGTCTTCAGCTGATCCAAAATGCTGCAGCAAGAGTTTTAACAGGTACTAGAAAGAGAGATCATATCTCTCCGGTTCTGGCCTCCCTTCATTGGCTTCCCATAGAGTTTAGAATTAAGTTTAAAATCCTTCTTCTTACTTACAAAACTCTAAACAATCAGGCCCCTTTTTATTTAAAAGATCTGATACTACCATATTATCCTAACAGAGCACTACGCTCCCAAAATGCAGGATTACTTGTAATACCTAGAATCTCCAAAAGTACAATGGGAGGCAGAGCCTTCAGTTATCAAGCTCCTCTCCTGTGGAACCAGCTGCCAATCTGGATTCGGGAGTCAGACTCGATCTCTGTTTTTAAGAATAGGGTTAAAACCTTCCTTTTTGATATAGCCTACAATTAGGGAGGGATCATGTGTTTCTGAACCCTCCCTTACTTATGCTGCTAATAGGTTTAGTCAGCCGGGGGACCTCCAATAATGCACTGGGCCGCACTCCTTTCTTCACTCTCAATGAAATATTTTTTTTTTGCTGGTCATTAACATTTGTTTGTTCTCTCCCATAGATTGAGTCCCTATCGTGCTGTTTGCTCTCTACATGTCTGTTCTTTTCATCTTCTCTATCCCCTCACCCCCCAGCCAGTCGCAGCAGATGACTGCCCCTCCCTGAGCCTGGTTCTGCTGGAGGTTTCTTCCTGTTAAAAGGGAGTTTTTCCTCTCCACCATCGCCAAGTGCTTGCTCACAGGGGATCACCTGATTGCTGGGGTCTTTCTGCAACTGCGGGGGTTCTCCTACAGTTGAAAGTGCTATGAGATGACTGTTGTTGTGAAATGGCGCTATATAAATAAAGTTGAATTGAATTGAATTTTGACTCCTCTTTCAGAAATCTTGTGAGAAGCTCCTGGTCATGGCCAGTTTATGGTAAAATGATGTTCTTTCCTCTTCCGAATGATGGCTCCAACAGTGCTCACTGGAACATTCAGCAGTCTAGAAATGCACCTGTAACCAGTGCCATCATTATATTTTGTAACAATAAGGTTGCAAAGGTCTTTGCGTCTACCCATCATGAGTTCTTTGTGGTGTGACAATCTGATATTCGTAGACCTTTTTAAAGGCTATCAGTCAGGACTTAACCAGCTGAAATTAATTTGCACTAATGGGGGATGGGATGGCTTCCTAAATTCTGATGGATTTCAATTGGTTTCTTGGCTTTCTATGCCTTTTTGCACCTCTTTTTCTTCATGTGTTCAATACTTATTCACTGTGTCACTCCACTTTATTAAAAATAACTTGTTTTGTGAACACAGTTGCCTTGATTTCTTTGTATGTATGGATTACTTGGGTTGTTCCTGATAGCTGATGAAAGTCTCGGGTCAATGGCTCCATCAGAAATATGTTTAATGAGAAAAACGTTGACGTGTTCAATACTCTCTTTTTATTTCTCTTATCTCTTTTTTTTTGTCTTATGTCCTGATTGGTGGAACATTGAGTACTTTTATTGTGTTTATAGTCAGCTTCATATGTGCCTGTGTTTGTGTTCATGTTGAATGTAATTGTGTTTTGTAAATATGTGTCTAAAAGGATGTCACCTGTCTTCAAAACAAATCTACCTATGGGTACAAATAAAGGAACCTGAACTTATTTTCCCCGCTGCACTATATATAGTTGTGTTTATAGTATGAAATATTCAATGTTCTTATCTAATTGTCCAGGACCCTTACTTCAGGATGACCCGGGATGTTGCTCCAAGAATCGGCTTGCTCAAACCAGCCCTGCTGCACTCCACCTTCTTCCCCGCCCTGCAGGGGGCACAGACCAAGATGAGCGCCAGCGACCCCAACTCCTCCATCTTCCTCACTGACACGCCCAAGCAGATCAAAAACAAGGTGCTGCCGTAACTTTATGAGTGTGTCATTGTATTTTTTTATATGAACATCTAGAATAAGCATATTTAAAAAAAAATCACAACATGAAATACAGTACAGTTGGATCCATAAGTATTTTGAATGAAGACACAATTTTTGTAATCACCACAGCAGATTTTAAATTAAACAGTCAAGATGTATTTGAAGGCAGCGCGGTGGTGGAGTGGTTAGCACTGCGGCAGCACAGCAACTCACCCTTGGCTGGGGGATCCTGGGTTCGATCCCAGCCCCCGACCAACAGTGATCTGTGTGGAGTTTGCATGTTCTTCCCATGTCTGTGTGGGTTTACTCCGGGATTTCTCCGGTTTCCTCCCATATGCCAAAAACATGCAAGTTAGGTTACTTGGCATCAAACTGGGGATTCTAAATTGTCCTTAGGTATGACTGTGAGAGTGAATGGTTGTCTGTCTCTCTGTGTTGGCCCTGCGATGGTCTGGCAATCTGTCCAGGGTGTACCCTGCCTCTCGCCCAAAGATGCTGAGATAGGTTCCAGCCCCCCCCCCCCCGCGACCCGAAAAGGACTAAGTGGAAGAAGATGGATGGATGGATGGATGTATGGATGGAAGATGTATTTGAAGTGCAAACTTTAATTTTGAATTTAAAGGGTTTGACAAAATTTTGCATTAGCCGAGTCTCTGAAACAGGGGAAAATGCCTGTGGGCATCACCAGAGGTCCCATGTTATGATGATGTTGCAATACTTGAGCCATGATGGAATATTAACACAATATTACAATATGTTGAGTATTGCAATATCATGTACTCAAATTTACCATCCACCATCTTTATGCAGTCCAACTCCCAGCTAAATCTCATGAGTCACACCTTTGTTATTATTACTCTAGTGCCCAGTATGTTGAGTGTAAATTACTACATCGATACTACACTGTATTGACCCCCCCCCCCACACACACACACACACACACACCTCCACTAGTATTTGCTACTATGAAAAGTAGTCAGTGATTACTTTTTGGGTTTATCTTGCTATGGTAGCTGACTGGCTGTTCTGACCTGTCACGCCTCCTCACAGATTAACAAACACGCGTTTTCGGGCGGTAAGGACACCGTGGAAGAGCACAGGGAGTACGGTGGTAACCCAGATGTAGACGTCTCCTTTATGTACTTGACCTTCTTCCTCGAGGATGATGAGCAGCTGGAGAAGATCAGACAGGTGAGCAGTCACACAGAGAGTTTTCTCCTTTTTTGATTTCCTCTTTGCACACTTTCCCCATGTGCTCCCATTCTATTTAATCTTCCTCCTCCTATTTTCTGCAGGACTACACAAGCGGGGCTCTCCTAACAGGAGAGCTGAAGAAGATTCTGATCGAGACCCTCCAGCCCATGATTGCCAAACACCAAGAGCGACGCAAACAAATCACAGATGAAACTGTGCAGCAGTTCATGACTGTCAGACCTTTGAGTTTTAAACTCTAGAGTCGTTTGGGTATCAAAGATCAAGGTGATTCATCACAGCACAGGAAAGAATGCTGAAACCAGTAATCAGAAAAGGAAGCTTTCTCTCACCGATTGCCTCCCTATTGGAAAAACAATGTAAATATAGATTCCTATAGCGATGAGTAATTATTGCTAATGTGAATGGTGATTGCCTTCCATTGCGCCAGACACATTTATCTTCATGAAATGTTTATACTTGCAGCGCTTTCAAGGTAAAAAAAAAAAAATAGACTACATATAGCTTGCTTATCATATAAACTGTCAAATAACATCAACATGGCTCAACACAAACTTTGTGAGTCTTGATTTATTTACAGTCAGCTCTCTGTGCAATAACTGTGATTATCTGTGTCGGTTGTGTTGTAAATGGGGAGTACGCACCTGTGGGTAGTGTTGTGTCTTACAGAAGGGTCATGTTCTTGTCATCAGCCAAAGGGACTTAAATCAGTATAACTCTTTCTCTAAGCATGGGCTGATTAACAGAAGTCTCACTCAACCAAAAAATTAAAACAATAATTTAAAAAGCTTCTTTTCAGAGTATGTTTTATTTCACAGTTAATAAATCTCTGTGAACATTACTATTTGTTCACTAAAACAAGTAAGATGGTTTTATTCTAACAGAAGTAAAGTCCGGGAGTCCGTGGTTGGACCATCGGCAATAATAAGAATTGACAAGCTATACTAGATGATATTTTATGGAATATTTCACATTGTCATTAACTATTATAAGATGAAACAATATACCGTATGATCAGTCTTTAAGTGATGTTTCATAACTCATTGGATACCATGTTAATGAGCTGTAAATGTCTAGCAGAAGGGAATAAGATTGTTCCAAAGAAATGTTAAAGGTTAAGTTATTTTCTTTCCACTGAGGTTTGCGAAATGAAAGAAACCAGATGTCTGCGTCATGGTCTGTCTGACTCAGGGAGATTTCTCAAGAAAGGGAGTGCAATGCCAACATCACCAAATCAAAGCATTTAAAGGAGTCATGTGCTGCACTTTTCCCACATTTTAACAGGTGATACATGTCTTAATGAAATGTTTGCGACATATTTTGGTCGCATTTCTTTAATTCTTCTTTCAGTTACTCCCTTTACAGTCGTTACAGCGGATCATCTGCCTCCATCTCACCCCGTCCCTTGCATCTTCCTCTGTAACACCAACCCTCTCCATGTCCTCCTTCACTACATCCATGAATCTTCTCTGTGGTCTTCCTCTTCTCCTGCCTGGCAGTTCCTTCGGCAGCTGTGGCGCAGGTGTAGTGTGGCTGACTACTGATCGGAGGGTCAGGGGTTCAGTTCCCGCTCTGTCTGCAGTCGGCATGTCCAAATGTCCTTGAACAAGACACTGAACCTCCAGTTGTTCCTGGTGGGTCAGGCCAGTGCCTGTGTATGGCAGCTCTGCCGCCATCAGTGTGTGAGTGTGTGTGTGGATAGCAGGATCTGTAAAATGCTTTGGTCATCTACAGATGAGAAAAAGTGCTTTATAAGCGAACGCCATTTACCATTTCAACATCCTTTGTCCAGTATACTCACTATCCCTTCTCTGCACATGTCCAAGCCATCTCAGCCTTGCCTCTCTTAGTTTGTCTCCAACCCACTCAATCTGAGCTGTCCCTCTGATATACTCATTTCTCATCCTGTCCCTTCTAGTCACTCCCAGTGAGAATCTTAGGATTTTCAGCTCTGCCTCCTGTATTTTTGTCAGTGCCACTGTCTCCAAACCATACATGATAGCAGGTCTCACTACTGTCTTGTAAGTCTTCCTTTTCATTTTTGCTGCTGTCATTCTGTCACAAATCACCCCTGACACTCGTCTCCAACCACTCCACCCTGCTTGCACTCTTTTTTCACCTCTCTTGTGCATTTTCTGTTCTGTTGGAAGGGTGACGCCAGGTATTTTAACTCGTCTATCTTCACTACCTCTACTTCTTGCATCTTCATTGTTACACCTGCCTCTGTCTCATTCACACTCATGTATTCTATCTTGCTTCTACTGACTTCCATTCCTCTTCTCTCCACCTCTTCAGGTTCTCTTCCGCCTGTTTCCTACTGTTTCTACAGATCACAGTATTGTCTGCAAACATCATGGTCCATGGAGACTCCTGCCTGACCTCATCTGTCAGCCTGTCCTTCACCATGGCAAGCAAGAAGGGGGTCAGAGCCGATCCCTGATGTAATCCCACCCCGACCTTGAATCCATCTGTCACTCCTGCAACACACCTCACCACCGTCTCACTGTCCTCACGCATGTCCTGCACCACTGTCACATACTTCTCTGCCACTCCTGACTTTCTCATACAGTGCCACACTTCCTCTCTAGGCACCCTATCGTATGCTTTGTCTAGATCCACAAAGATACATTGCAACTCCTTCTGACCTTCTCTGTACTTCTCCATCAACACTCTTAAAGCAAACATTGCATCTGTAGTGCTCTTTCTTGGCATGAAACCCTACTGCTGCTCACTGATTGTCACCTCTCTTCTTAACCTGGCTTCAACAACTCTTTCCCGTATCTTCATAGAGTAGCTCATCAACTTTATCCCTCTGTAGTTACTACAGCTCTGAGCATCACCTTTGTTCTTGATAATTGGTACCACAACACCTCTCCTCCACTCCTCAGGCATCCTCTCACTCTCCAAGATTATGTTAAGCAGTCTGGTTAAAAAGTCCACTACCATCTCTCCTAAACAGTTCCATTGGTGAAATAATAAATTATTGCAGCATAATTTGTGAATCATCTTTTGCAGTCTTTCTTAGAACACCCGGTTTCAGTGCATGTCTCTTTAAATCTCAGACCACATTCAACTCTGCCCTCCATCTTACATCACTATTGCTAGTCTTAGCTCCTAGATGAGCCAATTAACATAAATTTGCCTCAAAGAATAAATGAAACAAGGCCTCACTGGTGGATAGGGATGTGTAATTTCGGCGGTCAATAGGATATGACTGGTCCCTGTTGTACAATAAGCACAGAAACATTTGTGAACAAGTGGCTGAACTGCAACTTCAGCTAGTCACCGTTGGTCCCAGTTATAGATAATACTACAATAAGCCAAAAATAACATCTAAGAACGATGTATATGGTCAAGTGTTGTAGATGAAAAAGGATTCCAAGGGAACCAGGTGGAAACAGGGATGTCTATTAGGGTGACTTAGATCTAAAAAATATAATGATATAAACCATGTTTGATAAAGAAACTTCTGCATGACAAGGGGCAAAGCTGGCCAATAATAGAGCAGTGGGTGGGTATCAAGGATGGCGCTGGACCGAGTTTACCATTTTATGATGTCCTGTGGCAAATCTGGAAGAGTCAAAATGGCTGATCAAGACACAGAAGTGATAAAAGCTGGGTGTTTTTTTTAAAAGACCGATTAGCATTTTGGTATTTTTTTCAATAATCAAGTGACCAAGTGTATTGCCTACAAAAACACAATTTTTCACTCAATGACTCTTTTAGTCAAAACAATAAAATAATGACATTGGCTTGTAACAGATTATTACTAATCCTTCAAGCGTGTGCTAAGAATATTTAAAGAAATTACAGGTGACTTTTGTACCGCTGGAATTATTCTGTAAAAAAAATCACTTCTTGTTTGGCTAAAGTTTAAGTGACTGCATTTTATTGTATGGTAAATTTGCCATGAAAGTCAGCACATGTTTATAAATACGCACAACTCCTATAATAACAGCTGCGTGCTGTCACAACTCCATGGGTGTAGGTTGCAAATACAGTAGTGTTCCATTGTTAAGTGTCAAAGTGTTGCTCATTGATATATAGTGAATGCAACTCAACTGTAACGTCATATGTCCCCACCATCACTTTCAGAAACAAATCTGATCATTTAACAGATTTTTTTTTTCTTTTTTTTTTTCTTGTGATGATGATTGTTGGTTAGGTTTCCATCTGATTACCCTTTCAAATCAGGCTGTTTGCTGATGCCCAGCGGAAAGAAACACCACGTCTCCTGTGTCAGCTTAAACTTGCTTGCGGCTTCTCCAGAGTCACATAAGGAGCTGTTAGTTGTTTGCCTTGCGCCCTTATCCTTCAAGAAGGCGTGTGCACAATGGGAGTAAATTATCTCTCTGGCCTTGCTGCCAACGAGCCATGCCGTTCATCCAGGAAACGCTGCTCCTTTCTTCTTCAAAGCTATGAAGCCTGTGATAACAGAGGAGCGTCACCTGTCCACAACACTTTGAAAACCAGCTGTCATGACGTTTCCTTCTAACAGCTCCATGTTGGAACATGCTCACTAGCCAGTGGGCCATTGCGTCACCACTCCTGTGTCAGCTTAGGGATTGTGCATCTGCTTGTTGTTCACAGTGGATTTAGATTTGTCATTTTTTTCTTGATCATCAAAATTGTTTGTAGGACTGCCCATTCTGAATAGATCCACACTTCAAAACTGATATACAGGTGCATCTCAATAAATTAGAATGTTATTGAGAAGTTGATTTATTTCAGTAATTCAATGCAAAAAATGAAACTCGTGTAGATTCATTACACACAGGGTGATATATTTCAAGTGTTTATTTCTTTTAATTTTGATGGTTCTGGCTTACAACTCATGAAAACCCTAAATTCTGTTTCTCAAAAAATTAGAATATTGTGAAACAGTTCACTGTTGTAGACTTGTTGTGTCATGTTCTTATCAGCTAATCAACTAAACATTTGCAGGCAGAGGTGGCTGGTAAATACTGTAGGTACATTTACTCAAGTAACTCTGGTATCTTTGAGCGACTTTTGAGTTCGCTGATTTGAACTCAGTGTGAGTCGTTTTCCTTCATCACTTTTTATCCCGGTCAGAATTAATATCACTGCTTTTCTGTTCTGACTTAAGAAATATTTGGTTTATTCCTGTTTCTTTTCAAACTAACTGGAGCGGTGGCCTAGTTGGTAGAGCATTTCCCCCCACAACCAGGAGGTCATAGGTTCAAATCCCAGCCGGGTCATACCAAAGACCATATAAAAAAAATGGTACTTTCTGCCTTCTAGCGTGATGCTCAGCATAACAGAATGGGGAAAGGAGAGTTAACACACAGAGCTACCAGAGGACTGACCCCCCCCCCCCCACACACACACACACACACTGTAGCTTTCACTACTCACAGTAGCTGTGTGGCCTAGTGACAGAGATACACCACATGCTGTGGAAGGGATTAACTAATGCATCTAAAAGAAACAAACACAAATTGGTTAAAGTTGCATATATACAGAAAAAGTCAAACATTTAAACACAAGGAAAAAAAATTATAAATTTATGAGAAAAGAATCAAATTAATGAGAGAAAATTGCAAATTTATTACAAAACTCTTTAATAAGAAAACTAGCGCATTCATGAAAAACATCACAAATTTAAAGGCCAAATGTCACGTAACAGGGTACTTTAAATATCTTGAAACTAGATATAAAAGGGAACCGATCCGTTCGGGTCTTGGTGCATATGCTTCAGTAACAACGGAATATTCGTTAATTTAAAACTGCCGCGCTTGACCTGACACGGCCCCTGGAATCGCCTGGGGAAGAAGGCGGAAGTGACGAAATCGATTGTACCCTAGTTTGATGCTTGGGGTATTTCAATTGATTGTTTATATGGAGACTGGAAGGTTGAAGTGAGCAACAAGAAAGAAAAAATTGGATATTTCACCCATACCTTAAAACGGGACTATCAGGGACAGCTGGGTAATAAGGGACACTTCTCTGGGAAATGTTTTCATACCTGTCAAGTGAGACGTTTTTGCCGTACTTCAACACCGTAAAAAGCAGCTATAAGGAACGGCAGAGCAACAAGGGACACCTCTCTGGGAAATGCCCCAAATGCAACTCGTGTTGTTATTGTCAAATATTTTAAGGATTCATGGATATTTGACAATAACAAAACAACTGAGCGTCCGGCGCAAAATAAAAAAAAAAAAAGCAGAATTCTGTATTTGTCAGGCGATCTCTGTCTGTTCCGCAACCGCTGCACAGCTCAACGTGTTAAACCATTGTCCTAATGACTTCTCATGGTAGTGAGAATAGCTCAAGCTGAGCGATCAGCCCGCCCAGACAATTAAACTAATGATTGACTCCACACTTCGAACAGTAGTGAGAATAGCTCAAGCTGAGCGATCAGCCCGCCCCAGCTGTGAGTGATCACACACAGGAGTGCTCCTCCAGACACTCAGTTTTTTTTCCAGTATATTTTTTCTTTTGGGCGTACAGAAATGGCAATACGCCCGTTTTTGCTAAAATTGCATTTTCCCCGTATTTTCCTTAAAATATTTGACAATAACAACACGAACTACATTTAAAACATTTCCCAGAAAAGTGTCCCAAACCACTCTGCCGTCTCCCACAGCCGCGCTTGGCACCAAAATACGGCGAAAACGTCTCACTTGACAGGTATGCGCCTCCATTTTCATATTGATCTGGTCAATTTCTTGACAGCAGCGGCTCTCCTCCACTGTAATAATAATGGCTTCCGAAAAATCAATATTTATGGGGCGCCCTCGACAGACCCCCTTCGGCTTCGCAATTCTGGAGGCAATTAATGTCCAGTTCAATGACATTTTCCACTGGTTCTGCTCTCTGGTCATCGTTGGAACTGTTGTCATCAGACAAAGCATCTGATTCCGTCTCGGACGGCTCGAACCTGTAAGGTTCTATGCCTCTGTCACTGTCTGAACCACTGACAAAAAAAAAGACAAAAAAAAAAAAGACAAAACTAAACTAATTTGTTCACAATCGCTGTCACTTTCCGTCATGATTGTCCAATGTTGATAAGTGTGAATGTGGATAGGCAGGGCAGCCAGGGTACAACTGGTGATGTCAAAAACATGGGCGTGGTCTGGACTGGCTGTCACAAGCCAGCAAGCAAGGTGGGGCCTTCACCTGGTGTATTTTGTGCAATTATGTAAATACAGGTGGGTGATATGGTCTCCGGTATGAATATTTGGTTTAAGCTATGTGTATTTTATCTAAATTCGTTGTCATTTAGAAAAAAAAATTACGTGACATTTGGCCTTTAAGAGAAAAACATCACAAATTGGCAAAAATAAACACATAACTCACTACTAAACTAACTTTATTCATTGTTACTTTCTTACTCAAAAGATTTATTTTGTTCTCGTATACTTGAGTAATTAGCATCATAAGGTAACATTACTTTCACCTGAGTACAAATTTTGGCTGCTCTACCCACCTCTGCACACAACACACTGCATCAGATGTTCTCCATTAGAAGAGTATTAATTACAACATATCAGATTTTTATTTTTTGGATATATAATTATGAGGGCTGCTCATTAAAGATTTTCCCTGGCCCACTTCAGGTCATTGCAGGATGCTGAAATTGCACACGTTAAATAATGAACATTGTCATGGATTGTCTTTATATTAACAAATAAATAAAGGTGCAGAGTTGAAGATGCCTTTTCTGGATATTTGTTCTTGATCAAGAGGATAATTTCATGCAGCAATTTAACAGAAATGTTCACAGCCAGAAGGGTGCAAACAAATTTTACACCTTGGAACAAAGATAATATAAGAACATATTGTGGGAGAGTGGAGCATAGCTCTCTACCGAGACTGACCTTGATAGGCTAGAGCAGGGGTGGGCAGTGAGGGCCATTCCAGTGCAGATTTTCTGTTCCACCCAGTGTCTTCAGCAGGTGTTTTCAATTATTAGCAATCCTTGAAGCTGATCAGAGCAAACACCTGCTGAAGACACTGGGTGGAACAGAAAATCTGCAGTGGAATGGCCCTCCATGGCACATGATTGCCCACCCCTGGGCTAGAGTCTCAGTGTCTAAGGAAGAAACATGATATGCTGCGTCTAGAAACATGATAATGGGAACACAATGTAATATTAATTGATGAAATAAGGAAATTTTCCACAACAGTATCTCTAGAGGTCATGTGGCAATTTGCAGCTCTGAACTCCTCAGAGTTTTTCTTTTACAGGTGCTAAAGTGGAGTAAGGTGTGACAATGGAGCCAGTTGAATACAGAGCAGTCATCAGGTTCCTGTAGCTGAGAGGCTGCACTCCATGGGAGACAGTGGATGAGATGAGAGAGACTTATGGGGAGGATGCCCCATCATAGGATGCAGTCGAGCACTGACGTTGACAGTTCAAGTATGAAAGAAAACCTGGAGGACTTCTTTGACAGACTTATCACATGGGGCAAAGCATGGGTCCATCACTATGATTCAGCGACTAAAGCCCAGTTGAAGCAATGGATGCATTACGACCCACCACCTCTGAAGAAGGCACGTGTCCATCCCTCAGCAGTAAAGGTCATGCACACAGTATTTTGGGACCAGCATGAAGTGTTCGCGATGGATTTCCTGGCAAACGGTACCACAATAACAGGGACTTACTACACTTCGCTGCTGCAGAAATTGCAGAAGGCCATCGCACCATCTGACTTCCACCACTTTCCAACTATAGCCATTTTTGAAGGGCAAGCACTTCCAAGACGATGAAACGCTGATTTTCAAGGTCAAGCCGTGGCTTCTGACGCAACCTGGATCTTCTACAGATGAAATCTCCACAGCTGCATAAAGTGATAGGAGAAATGTGTGACCCTTGGTAGTACTGTGGAGAATAGGGAAAGATGAGGCTGAGTTTATTTCTCAAGTCAGATTTATTCACATTCTCCAACATCATCCAAACACAGAAAGAGAAAAAGAGAATGAATCTTCCAACATCTGTCCCTTTTATACCCAGGACATCAAACATACAGTAACATGGTACTTAATCCCAGTCACAATGTAACTTCCCCCCGATCTTAACACACTCCACCTCTCAGTCTCTGGCCGCTGGGCGAAATCCCCCAAGGCTATCTCTTTGCATGCCAAAGACTAAACTTCACACCCTCATGTTATCTCCAGAGCGGCTCAGTCCTTTGTTCCGTCTCAGATGTGAAGCCTAAGGTGGTATACGTATGAATCATGCAGTCATATACATATGTGCATATATGTGCCCCACAGTACGCATTTAGCCAAAGCTTAATAACTGTGCCGTTGTGGAAAGACGAGGCTGAGTTTATTACTCAAAGTCAGTTTTATTCACCACCACATTCTCCAACATCCAAAAACAGACAAGAAGGGAGGCATGCCCCCACAGCTGTCCTTTTATACCCCAGGACATCAAAGCAAACAGTCGCATTGTCTTTACATCCCAAATCACAACGCACCCCCCTTCAGGTCTTCTGTCTCCACCTGAAGTCCTGGTGGTCAGGAAATCATTCATGGCCGTCTCTCTGCAAACAAAAGGCCAGATTTCGCATCCTCCTGCTACCCCTAGGAGGTTCAGACCTTTTGTTCCTCTGAGACGTGCAGTAAACAATAAGCATACAGTAACAAGCATGTGAAGCATATGGAAACCGCATATGTGCCCACATGACCCCCCCCCCCCAAACGTCTAAGATGGAACAACATCACCACAGATTGCATGTCATAATAAAATCACTATATATCAGTCCAAATGCCGCTTAGGTCTCAACCTTCTCCCATATTTGCTGAAAGCAGGCTGTACCACTTCCACGGCGTCTTCCTGCTGTGGATCTGCTGCCTGGGGATGAGAACTGTTAGTCAACCTCTGTGGGTGTTCTGGGGAATGCTCTCTAGGGGGTCTGCCACGCCGAGGAGCCTTCGCCAACTGCACAACTTCGTCAGCTAACACAAAAGCGGGTTTGAGCCTGTTAATGCCAATCCTTTCTTTTCTGCCCCCCAAATCTAGCAAAAAATGCTTATCCCCTGTTTCCAACACTCTATATGGTCCGTCATAAGGTGGGCGCAAGGGCGGACGATGGGCATCATGTCTGACAAAAACAAACTCTGCATTTTTTAAAGCCTTAGGCACAAAAACACGCGGAAAACTGTGATGAACGGGGCCAGGTAGCGTGCTCGGGCCCGTGCTATTCTGTAACCGCTGAACCGGGGAGCGCTCTGGCGCAGGATTATCTGGGAGAAATTCCCCGGGCAGCCGAAGTGGCTGTGCGAAAACTAGCTCAGCTGAGGAGGCTTCTAAATCCTCTTTAGGTGCAGAACGCAACCCCAATAAAACCCATGGTAGCTTGTCCACCCAATTTGTATCCGTAAGCGACGCTCTGAGGGCCGCCTTCAATGACCTGTGAAAACGATCGCACAACCCGTTAGCCTGCTGGTTGTACGCGGTCGTGCGGTGGATCGTTGCCTCCAGGCTGCGGGACATCGCTGACCAAAGTTCAGAAACAAATTGCGGGCCTCTGTCAGACGTAATGTCCGACAGGACTCCAAAATGCGCTACCCATGCCGTTAAAAACGCGCACGCCACCTCCTCAGCTGTGGTTGACGACAGCGGGACCACTTCTGGCCAGCGCGTGGTGTGGTCAACCATTGTCAGAAGATGTGTGCACCCTTGTGAGGGCGGGAGGGGGCCTACGAGGTCCACGTGGACATGATCAAACCTTTTAGCCGGGATGTGAAAGGGCTCCAAGGGAGCTCTCATGTGTCTATGAACCTTGGCCCGTTGGCAGGCTGTGCAAGCTGCCACCCACTCTCTAACTTGTTTGCGTAGGCTCGGCCACACAAATTTCTCTCCTACCATTTTGACCGAAGCGCGCGCTCCCGGGTGCGCCAGAGAATGGATCGAGTCAAAAACGCGGCGGCGCCACGCGGCTGGAACCACTGGACGCGGCCGCCCAGTGGAGACATCGCAGATTAGGGGGGGCATACCGTCTTGCAGCACCCTGCTCTCCAGCCTTAACCCTGTTGGTCCAGACTGGAGCACGCGCACATCCGCGTCGCTACCCTGCTCCGCGGCCATGGCTGCATAATCTATCCCCACGCGGACTGGGGCCACGCGCACTTCCGCGTCACTAACCTGCTCCACGGCCATGGCTGCAGGATCTACCTCCGTGTGGGCAGGAGCCCCCACGGCGCGCGAGAGGCAGTCTGCCACTACATTAAGTTTACCCGCCACATGCTGGATATCGGTAGTAAACTCCGAAATCGCGGCCAGCTGTCTCTGCTGCCGGCCCGACCAAGGTTCTGAAATCTTGGCCATCGCAAAAGTCAGCAGCTTGTGGTCAACGAACGCGGTGAAACGGCGTCCTTCCAGCCAGAACTGGAAGTGGCGAATGGCCAAGTGGAGAGCTAACAACTCCCTGTCGAATGCGCTGTATTTTCGTTCGCTGTCGCGCAGGGTCTTACTGAAAAAGGCGAGCGGTTGCCAAGCTCCAGCTACAAACTGTTCCACGACCGCCCCTATGGCCACATCTGACGCGTCAGTAGTGAGCGCCATGCGGGCCGCTGGGACTGGATGTACTAACAACGCAACGTTTGCCAGGGCTGTTTTGACTTCGGAAAATGCGCGCTCTCGCTCCGGAGACCATTCGACTTTATTTGTGGGTTTTTGTTTTTTTAGTGCAGCATACAATGGTTGCATGAGCTGCGCTGCGCGGGGGAGGAAACGGTTATAAAAATTTACCATTCCCAAAAACTCCTGTAACACTTTGACCGTTTGTGGCTGGGGAAAATTTGTTACTGCGCGCACTTTGTCAGGCAGAGGGACCGCTCCCTCTGGGGAGACGCGATGGCCCAAAAAATCAATCTGCGTCACCCCGAACTGACACTTCGCCGGGTTAATTATTAACCTGTGCTCTGCCAACCTCCGGAAAACTGCTGTGAGGTGGTTTTCATGTTCGTCTTCGGACGCGCTGGCTACCAATATGTCGTCCAGGTAGACGAACACGAAAGGGAGATCATGCAGAACCGCGTCCATCATGTGTTGGAACGTCTGCGCAGCGCCCTTAAGCCCAAACGGCATGCACAAAAACTCGAAAACCCCGAAGGGAGTTATTACCGCTGTTTTGGGTATGTCCTCAGCGTGCACTGGGACCTGGTGGTAACCGCATACCAAGTCTATTTTAGAGAAAACGCGCGCCCCGCAAGTGAACTGAAAAACCTTGGATGTGCGGCATCGGGTAGCGGTCGTGCGCTGTAGCGTTGTTCAGCCTGCGGAAATCACCACAAGGCCGCCACGAGCCATCAGCTTTCGGGACCATGTGAAGCGGTGAAGCCCATGGGCTCTTCGAACGCCTGATGATGCCCAACCTCTCCAGGTTGGCGAACTCCTCGCGCGCTATGGTCAGTTTAGCTGAATCCAAGCGCCGAGCTTTTGCGAAAACGGGCGGTCCGGTGGTAGTAATAAAATGTTCCACCCCGTGTTTAGCCACTGTCGCCGAAAATGTTGGGACCGTGAGTGCTGGGAACTGAGTGAGGAGTGTGTGGAACTTACCACCTGCAGCTGTGACGTTGGCTTGTGCTGTTGGCGGGGCCACTCAAGCTGTACAGGGAATAGAAGAAAAAGAATGCATTAACCAGGCGTCTGTTAGCAAGATCGACCAACAAACTATGTGAGCACAAAAAATCAGCCCCTAACATGTTGAAATTGACTGCCGCTATGACGAAAGTCCATTCGAAAGTGCGGCCGTGTAAAGACAGAAGCAGAGTCCTCTCACCGAAGGTCTTAATCGCCGAGCCGTTCGCTGCTGACACCCGGGGACCGCTGGAAGGTGCCAGTCGGTCAGCGTAGGAAGGTGTGATGAAACTCAGCTGGGAGCCCGTGTCCACGAGGAAGTGCCTCCCCGAGTGCGCATCCTTCAAGTAGAGCAGCTTGTTCTCCTCTCCGAGGGCCGCAGCCGCTACCGACCCCCGGTCTTGGCGTTTCCCGAGCGCTTGAAGTGGCAAGGTGGAATGCACTTGCATGCCCTCTCTGCGAAACGGCGATGGTAGAAGCAAAGGACGTCGTCTGCTTCGTGTTTCCCGGCCCTTGCCGCCGCTGCCGTCGGTGAGTCTGGTACTGCAGCCTCTGGCCCCCTGCCGTCTCCGGCCATTGCGCCTGGCTCCGCTGCCGCAGCCGCAGCTGCGCGTCGTTTACTGGCGTCGACGAGTTGCTGCGCCTCCTGGCCCAACTCGTGGTAGTCTCGTCGGGCCAGCAGTGGTGAACTGGCCAGGGTCACTCTCACCTCCGACGGTAGGGTTCTGAGGAAGAGGTGGGTGAAGATGAAGTTATCATCTTCGGAGTCTCTCAAACTCATCTTCCCCATCAGGTCTGCAGGTCTGTCCCCCTCAAATTCAGTCAGCGCCAGGAGCCTCTCTGCTCGCTCCTGCACCGAGGGGGTGAAGTAACGGACGAGTGCAGCCTTCAACGTGCTGTACTTGTCGCTGTCCGGCGGGTGGTTGATCAGGTTCGCCACCCGCTGGGCTGTGTGGTTGTCCAACTTTGGAACCACATGGTAGAACTTTGTGTCGTCCACCGAAATCCTCCGGAGGTGGAACTGTGCCTCGACTGCGCTAAACCAGGAGCGCGGATTGTTCGGCCAGAAGTCCGGTAGGTGGACTGTGGCTGCACTCGTTTGGCTGGCTCCTGGCGAGTCTAGCTCGGGAGATTCGTCTCCGCTCATGATACGTCGTAGGGTCACCAGTGTGGAGATTGTGTGGAAAGACGAGGCTGAGTTTATTACTCAAAGTCAGTTTTATTCACCACCACATTCTCCAACGTCCAAAAACAGACAAGAAGGGAGGCATGCCCCCACAGCTGTCCTTTTATACCCCAGGACATCAAAGCAAACAGTCGCATTGTCTTTACATCCCAAATCACAACGCACCCCCCTTCAGGTCTTCTGTGTCCACCTGAAGTCCTGGTGGTCAGGAAATCCTTCATGGCCGTCTCTCTGCATACAAGTAGTAGATTAGTTTATTTGACAGGGACAGTGCAATAAACATAGACAATTAATCAAAGACAATCAATCTGATGTGTTGCACATAGAGTGTATAGCTATTAGCTAATTTGCAACTCTTGTCCCTGGATGGGCTTTAGAAAAAAGAATCAAGATAAAAAAATATACACAATAACCACATACATCAATGCAGAAAAATTATAAATACACAATTATAAATATTATAAATATTATAAATACACAAATATAACAGCCTGACTCACATTTAACATAAATATTATAAATATTATAAATACACAAATATAACAGCCTGACTCACATTTAACACATATAACATAACTCACATTTGCCTATTTCAGGCCTTCCTCCCTCCGTCACTCACTATAAACAAACACATTTATTCCTTCCCTTCATTTACTCTCACTTTGCAGACAAATAATTCATACATGAGTACATTCTTGTTTATTTTTCAGCCAGTTTTTAACATTTTTAGTGAATGTTTTAAAGTCCGTTATTATTTTAATTTCATTTGGCATTGTGTTCCAGATGTGACTGCCCTTTATAGAGAAAGCTGTTTGTCCAAATGTGGTTCTGCGGTGGAATATTTTACAGTTATTGTTAACAGAACTCCTGGTGGCTCTGCTGCTGTCCTGTCTTTGGACGAAACCAGCAAGTGGCTCGGGTGCTGATTTATGGAAACATTTGAACGTTAATTTCAGAAGACAGAGGTCAATGAAGCTCTCAAAACTCAATAGGTTGTATTTTTTTAAAACATTACAGTGATGCCACCTAATGGGCTTTTTGTCCAAGATTTTTAGGGTTTGATTATATAATGAACCTATATGTCTTATTGTGGAAGGGGCTGCTTGAGCCCAGACTGTCAAACAGTATGATATATGAGAAAAAACCATAGAATGCATATACAGTGCAGCTGCTTCGTAAGGTATGTAATATCTAATTAATTTAAAGCAGTTCAGATTTTTTTTTACTGTTTTTGAAATTTTCTTTATATGAAGATTAAATTTGAGTTGAGGATCTAGTACAATGCCAAGGTATTTGAATTCTGTAGCTAAACTGATGTCATGATCATGTATATTAACTTTAAAATGTTGCAGGTTACATTTTTTGATTGAAAAGCACATTGAGACTGTTTTCTGAAGGTTCAGCAATAGATGGTTCTTGAGGAGCCACTCTTGGACATCAACCATACTTGTAGACAGTACATCTGCAGCCTGTGCTGGAGTCTTGGCAGCTGTGTAAATAACTGCATCATCTGCATAAAGTTGGCATGTTGCAGCTGAGCAGTGTAACGGCAAGTCATTAATAAAAATGCTGAAAAGTAAAGGACCAAGAATGGACCCTTGTGGGATACCCATGCGGTTGTATAAAAATGAGGATTTATCCTGGTGAACTTTTACACACTGTTCTCTATTCTGGAGATAAGATGCAAACCATTCTAATGTATTTGGGGAGAAGTTAAAAGATACCATTTTGGATAAAAGCAAACTGTGGTTTACAGTATCGAAAGCCTTTTTGAGATCTAGAAAAACAGCTCCTACCACATTACCCCTGTCCAAGGACTGTTTGACGTTTTCAATAAGGCAACAATTTGCTGTTTCTGTTGAGTATCCTGGTCTAAAACCAAATTGATGTGGATGAAGAAGTTGACTGTCTTGTAAGTAGTCTATCAGCTGTGTAGCTACAACTTTTTCAAGAACCTTAGATAGGACTGGTAAGATAGAGATTGGGCGGTAATTGCATATATCGTCTTTACTGCCTGATTTATGAACTGGTATGACGACAGCTTTTTTCCAGCCAGATGGAAATGTACTAGACCTAATGGAGAGATTAATGAGATGAGTCAGTGGTTTGATTAATATTTTGCTGTGCATTTTGAGAAAGGAGGTGCTCATATTGTAGATATCATTAGTTTTTGAGTTTGACAGTGTTTTAACAATACCAGCAATTAACTTCTCATTTACCTCATCGATGTGAAAAGTATCTGTTGGAAGTATGGAATTTGTGTTGTTGAGCACATTTGGCAGCACAAAAATTTTTGTTAAGTCTTCCACAGAGCCCACAAAGTGTGAATTAAATTCATTTGCCAAAGTAGCCTTGTCACTGACGGTCTTGCCATTGATTCTAAGTTCCTTTACCCCCTTCTGATCGTTTTTTTTATTAGTTAAGTTATTTAAATGCCTCCATAGGGAACTGTTGTTACCCTTTGCATGATCTATCAGTTTATTGTAATAAGATATTTTTGATTTTCGCAGCTCATGTACCACTTTATTTCTTAAACTTTTGTACACAAGGTGATCATTTTGTAGTTTGGAGGTTAGTGATGTTTTCAGTGCATAGTCTCGCCTCTTCATAAGTTTTCTTATTTCATTATTTAACCATGGTAGGCTAATCTTCTGTTGTCTACTTTTAATTTGCTTTGAAAATTTTTCTATAGACTTTGTGATTGTTGCAGTTATAAAATTACAACAATCATCTACTTCACATGTTGCCATGAGCTGCTCCCAATTTTGATTCTCTAAGTAATGTTCAAACTCCTCATTTTTTGATTTGGGGATAATAAAATTTGATTTGTCAATATCGACTCCCCCAAAATACTGTAGTCGCTTTTTAGTAAGTTTCCTGACAGCAAGAACCATGTTATGATCTGAGAGACCAGTTACAAGATTATAGGTTCTGGTTATTCGTTCTGGTTTATTAGTAAATACCATGTCAATAAGTGTTCTGGATTGTTTGGTTATCCTGGTGGGTCCTTTGATGATTTGCTGGTAATTAAATTTAGTCATGAGGCTTTTCAGTTTTTGTTTGTCTTTTTTATCAGACCAGTTGATATTAAAGTCACCATGAATTATTGTTTCTCTGTTCTTCTCAAGTTGTTTAACCAGATCACTTAATTCATTATAAAAGGAAGAGTTGTGTGAAGGTGGGTTGTACACTACTGCAATGTTGAAATTCATTACCGGAGAGAGACATACATTAACAGCTAAACATTCAAGTGAAGTATTCAAATCAACCAGTTGACATTTATATTTCTCTTTGATGTAAATTAAAACACCTCCTCCCCTCCCTACCTGCCTGTCTTTTCTAAAACACTGGTAGCCCACAATATCGATCATATTAGTGTCTATGTTCCTGTGTAGCCAGCTTTCTGAGAGACAAAGGTAGTCCAGATTTGAGTCCAACAGCAACACCGAAATCTCATCTCTTTTGGGGATTATGCTCCGTATGTTTAAATGACCGCCGAGGATCCCCTTTGGTTTAGCCTTGGTGTCCCAAAGAACTCGTGCATGATTAACAGTTTGGAAAAATAAATGTTGTTTTTGCTTTTGTACAGCTCGGTTTTGTGCTAACCCAGTGGTCTGCTGTTTAATAGTGGCAGGTCCAGGGTTAAGGTGAATATCTCCTGCCAGAAGTAGCAGAACTAACAAAAGGCCAGACTTCGCATCCTCCTGCTACCCCTAGGAGGTTCAGACCTTTTGTTCCTCTGAGACGTGCAGTAAACAATAAGCATACAGTAACAAGCATGTGAAGCATATGGAAACCGCATATGTGCCCACACCGTCATTCTTCTCAGTCCATGGGACATGAGTCTGGGGAAATCTTTAATGAACAGCCTCTTACTTGCTCAAAGGGGGCCTCATAAAGGGACTACAATAATTTTTCTCCATGTGAAGGGCACTTACTCTAATTTTAACCATCACAGAAGGTGCTCCTGTATTGATTTTTTTCCTTGTTGTAGGGGGTAGTTGCCCTCATTGCCCTCCTCTGTGTCCACCACTGCAGTTAGTACAACTTTATGAAAAAGATGCTTGAGTAAACTGTGGCTTTCTTCTCATATTTACTGAGCTACATGAAACGTAAAGGGAGGGTTAATATTTTACTGTAAAGGGACACGTAAGGACGACCCCATACACCGAGCTCTGCTCTGCGCTGCCCCCGCAGCAGCCAATGGGTGTGAGGGGTGGACGGTGGCCGCGAGGGGAGTTGTCCGCATCCGAATAATCCCATTGGGCTGCCTTAAAAAGGGCAAGACTGAGGCACGTGGACGCTCGCAGCACTGCGTCTTTCTCTTTCTTTCTTCTTTTTTTTTTTTCAGTTTTCAATCCACGCCTTCTGTTTGGCATAGAAATAGGTTTGACTGAAACGGAAGGAAACACCTCTAGTAGAAACGGGGGACACCTAAGAAGCGAAAGACCTCTAAAAGAAAAGAAAAATAAGCCCCCGTGATTAGCATAACTTCATCTCCGGCTTATACAGCATCGGCAGCAGGGCGCACTGACCGGCTACGCACACAGACTGAATTATTACACACTAATAACTCCTTAGTTGATCCACAAAGTAGCTCTACACCCTCGGATCGTTTCATTTTTGGGGGAATGGCACTGGACTTCGCTGCAGGATGTGCAGGAGGTGAGTAGCCACGTTAACAGGCTCGTGTTAGCATTAGCCACCTCTGTATTTTCCCATTATCGGGATCCAGCTGTATGTAGCCGCTTCAATTCAGCCAGTTATACCCAGCTGTTTTGTTTTCGTTTTCGTTTTCGTTTTTTTGTTTTGGTTTGGTTTTTTTGCGATAAATATCAGCACGTTTAAGACTCAAAATGTTATCAATGCCTTTGTTTCAGTATTTTTTATTTTTTTTTTGCACCTTCTTCGGCTTTCCGAAGAAGGTGCGGAATGGTTCGGAATGTGAAGTTGCATTCCAGACATGCATCAACCCATGCGGGGATGAGTGTTCATTTTAAACTGTCTTACACTAAAGTTCTTAACATTCCATGGTGTTTAGAAACCTGTGAATAGTCAAAGGGCTGTCGGGATATCCGTTTTTGAACCACACCATAATCGTCGATTTAGATATCGCAATACCGGTTAATGTAGAAAAAGTGAAAGCAACAGTAACCCCATCAACTTGATGTTGAACTTTGTTTATTCAGTTTTTTATACTGTATAAGTGCACAGATGTGCACAAAAAACAACTATTCTTCATGGGTTGTGATAAGGTAATCAGATAACCTGACACCATATATCAATAATATCAATTATTGTACTCTTTATTAATAAATGACATCCAAACTTCACAATATGTAAATTTGACCGACTCCCAGTGTCTGCATTGAATAAAACAAGTATGTTTTGAATGAATAAGGTGCCGACCTGACATCAACAATTGGGTGATCAGTGCTTATGTAGAAGATGTGCTCAAATGATGAGGCTGAGTTTAGTCGTAAACTAGCTTTATTGACAGAACACAGCTTCTAGCATTCTCAAAGCAGGAAAGAGAAAGAATCATATCTCATCACCCTTTTATATGTTTCCAGCATCAGAATTCAAGTCACATGGTGTTTTCAGTAAACATACAGTCACAAAGCATCCCTTTGAATCTTCACCATTGTCTCTCATTTCCTGATGAACCAGAAATCTCTCCCGGGCATCTTCTGTGGGACAAAGAGACAAATCTCACACCTCCTTGTTATCTTCTGCAGATTCGAGTCCTTAGTCCTTGCAGACGTGACACCCTCAATACACATGCAGTCCTGTCTCTGTGGAAACGTGAGCCCACAATGTGTGTCGCCCACACTTAATTAAAATTTCAAAGAGCAGATAGTGTTTTTTTTTATATTTAAAGCATGTGTTTTTGGAGAAAATTCTTTTGTTTTTATGCATTATTATAGCCTACTTATCTTAATATATGAAAACATAACCATAAATTATTAAAATGAAAATTGGATCAATATTTTGTGACCTTTCCGGTTTGTCACATAATCATTTATAGCATTGCAAACATCAAACATTACTCTCACTATCATAAAAAACAACATAAACCATCTAATTAAGCGAACTGTTAGTTACACATCTAGCAAGTCACATTGACAAAAAAAATAATTTAAAATGAGATAGTTATACTGAGTGTGAAGAAAACAACAATATACCAAAGTTAGAGTTTAACTCGGTGTTATTTTATTTTTTTTAAACCAGGAATGAATCAGTGATCTTTTACTAGAATGCAAAGATTTGTTGTGTTTAAATGTGTTAGATATAAACTTGACTTAATTCATGGTGTTCTTTAGCAAGATGGGCAGGAGCACAGTTGACAAGGCTTATGGTTACAGCCAAATGTGTAACCTTACACACAATCATTGATTTATTTCCGTAATACATAATCGTGAGGCATCAAAATGTAACATGTGGACTCACGTAAATTTAAACTCATTGACAACCCCGACAACGATTAGCTTAGGATTAGTCATTTGTTTCTGCGGCAGTCTTGGATGTGGTGGCCTGCTATTAAAAATTAGATACAAACAGATCATCATGAATTAAAATATGGACATTGGCTAAAAATTTCAGTGTAGCTTCTTGTGATTCAACAGTTGAATACAGCAAATCACAACATTTTTATGGTGTCAGGTTGTCCCTTAAGATTTTTTTTTTTATCTTTTTTGAGTCTTTTCTACCGCATACTCTGTTAAAATAAAATCCTTAGTGTTCCACACTGGGGAGGGGCCCTGCACAGAAGTGTCCACCAAAAGTCACGGAGTTCATTTCTTCATGGTTGACTTGAGATTTCCATCGTGCGGAGTTTTCCTGTAAAGCCACTGGGAAACATGCCAGGTGTTTTGTCTTTACACAAGGTCAGGTGTTCCCAAACTGTGGCATACCAGATTGATGAGCACAGTGTTATCCACAGTTTAGTTGTCTTTATTGTAGCGGATGGATTGATTTTAACTTTAATTCACAAGATGAAAACACTGAAAAAAAATGAGTATTTGAGGTCCAATAATTGGTGTAAGATGGTTTCAGCCTAGGAATGACAAGACTGTTTGCATTCCAGACTAGTCATTATCATGAATAAAGATTGGATCCCCCATTCCTTTGATTTACAATGGGGCAAAAAAGTATTTAGTCAGCCACCAATTGTGCAAGTTCTCCCACTTAAAAGATGAGAGAGGTCTCCACTTTTCATCATAGGTATACCTCAACTATGAGAGACAAAATGAGAAAAAAAAAATCCAGAAAATCACATTGAAGGATTTTTAATGAATTAATTGGTAAATTCCTCGGTAAAATAAGTATTTGGTCAATAACAAAAGTTCATCTCAATACTTTGTTATATACCCTTTGTTGGCAATGACAGAGGTCAAACGTTTTCTGTAAGTCTTCACAAGGTTTTCACACACTGTTGCTGGTATTTTGGCCCATTCCTCCATGCAGATCTCCTCTAGTGACATGATTGTTGAACCCAGGAGACAGACGCTGACACGAGTAGATTAATTTGACAATTAGAGTGGGGTAAAAAAGTATTTAGTCAGCCACCAATTGTGCAAGTTCTCCCACTGTAAAAGATGAGAGAGGTCTCCAATTTTCATCATAGGTATACCTCAACTATGAGAGACAAAATGAGAAAAAAAAATCCAGAAAATCACACTGAAAGATTTTTAATGAATTAATTGGTAAATTCCTCGGTAAAATAAGTATTTGGTCAATAACAAAAGTTCATCTCAATACTTTGTTATATACCCTTTGTTGGCAGTGACAGAGGTCAAACGTTTTCTGTAAGTCTTCACAAGGTTTTCACACACTGTTGCTGGTATTTTGGCCCATTCCTCCATGCAGATCTCCTCTAGAGCAGCGATGTTTTGGGGCTGTCGCTGGGCAACACGGACTTTCAACTCCCTCCAAAGATTTTCTATGGGGTTGAGATCTGGAGACTGGCCAGGCCACTCCAGGACCTTGAAATGCTTCTTACGAAGCCACTCCTTCGTTGCCCGGGCGGTGTGTTTGGGATCATTGTCATGCTGAAAGACCCAGCCACGTTTCATCTTCAATGCCCTTGCTGATGGAAGGAGGTTTTCACTCAAAATCTCACGATACATGGCCCCATTCATTCTTTCCTTTACATGGATCAGTCGTCCTGGTCCCTTTGCAGAAAAACAGCCCCAAAGCATGATGTTTCCACCCCCATGCTTCACAGTAGGTATGGTGTTCTTTGGATGCAATTCAGCATTCTTTCTCCTCCAAACACGACAAGTTGAGTTTTTACCAAAAAGTTCTATTTTGGTTTCATCTGACCATATGACATTCTCCCAGTCCTCTTCTGGATCATTCAGATGCTCTCTAGCAAACTTCAGACGGGCCTGGACATGTACTGGCTTAAGCAGGGGGACACGTCTGGCACTGCAGGATTTGAGTCCCTGGCGGTGTAGTGTGTTACTGATGGTAGCCTTTGTTACTTTGGTCCCAGCTCTCTGCAGGTCATTCACTAGGTCCCCCCGTGTGGTTCTGGGATTTTTGCTCACCGTTCTCGTGATCATTTTGACCCCACGGGGTGAGATCTTGCGTGGAGCCCCAGATCGAGGGAGATTATCAGTGGTCTTGTATGTCTTCCATTTTCTAATAATTGCTCCCACAGTTGATTTCTTCACACCAAGCTGCTTACCTATTGCAGATTCAGTCTTCCCAGCCTGGTGCAGGTCTACAATTTTGTTTCTGGTGTCCTTTGACAGCTCTTTGGTCTTGGCCATAGTGGAGTTTGGAGTTTGACTGTTTGAGGTTGTGGACAGGTGTCTTTTATACTGATAACAAGTTCAAACAGGTGCCATTAATACAGGTAACGAGTGGAGGACAGAGGAGCCTCTTAACCCCTTGCACTCCGGGCAATTTTCCTAAAAATGCCAGAAAATAACGTGCCAAAAGTAAATCGAAAGCTGTTATTCAACCCTTTACAGCATCTTCATGGGGTTGGTCTCATTTAAAAGAAAACACTTTGAATTTTTTGGCAAAAAAAACATAATCTCTCTACGTGCTCCGGCCACTGAGTTACAGTCATCTAAACATACTGAACTTGAAGAAAATAAATTTGGCCACGGTGTTTTTTTGGATACAAATGCTTGCAAATAACACACAGCTGTCCGATCCGGCTGGAAAATGCAACAGAAATGTAGAACCAAGTGTTATCAAGCTGAGATCCAAATTTGGTAACAATACCACAAAAAATGAATATTTTACACAGCTTTGTTCTCAGGTAGTTCCCAGGCGTTTTGGAACTGTGCCAAATTGTGCCAAATGGCACAGTTTGGAAAAACGTCTGTAACTTTTGAATAATTCAATGTAGAAGCTTCATTTTGGGCTCTAATGAAAGGTCACATTCAGGGCTGTGTGTGTGTGTGTGTGTGTGTGGGGGGGGGTTGTCCCCCCCCCCCCCCCGCAACAAAGGACGGAGTTCGGCCCTCGCTACTTGACGGATTACACTCGTTGCATGTTTCCACAGCAATGCTGTCACAGCGGCTTCCCCCCCCCTCGCTACTGTGTGTGTGTGTGTGTGTGGGATTGTCCCCCCCCTCGCTACAGAAGACGGCCATCGCTACATGACGGAATAGACTCATATGCTCCCCCCCGTGGACCGGGGGGCGTTCGGATTGTGAACGCCCCCCCCCCCCGCTCCTCTTCTGCAGCGGGGGGGGGGGGGGGGCGTTCACGGTCCGAACACGGCAAATGAACCGTTTATCGCGGCGCACGCACTTCGTACTTCGTGCGCCGTACAGTTGTAATTTACCGATCGGTCAAAAGTCATTTTTTGATTACAATTTTCAGGGATAAATAATAAATTTAGCTTATAACACCTTACCTCTTCACAGCAGCAGAGTCCTGGCGAACTTCTCTTCCCCATTGTCAGACGAACGCGACGCTGGTCTGCTCGTGGATCCCGGTCAAAACATAATTCCATTATTGTGGTTTTGGTGAATGATTTACGACTTTTGTCGTCGGCCTCCGTCGGTCTATGATGACGGAAGAGAATCCTAAACGTCTATTCTGCTGGAATGAGTGCAGGTCCCACTTGTGGGTGGTCTCCATGCTGCTGGGACTGTAGCAAGTTTGTCCAGCATCCTTTTTTTTCATCAGCTGCAACAGTAAATCTCTCTTCACCCAGCCTGAACTTCTGTGCTTCAATTGGCTCCTGCATTCACAGTAGGCGGGTCCTCCTTCCTAGGTTTTCATTCATTGGTTCTTCAAGGTTTCAGAAACCCAATTCAAGGCTCTTATTAGTCGAATGAGAGGTCAATCAGATGAACTAATCTGTTCGCGGCTGTGTCTGCAGCTTTTTTTTTCAGTGGCGCTTGGAGGCCACACCACCTACATCACCACCATCAATATCCTTATCATGCATCATGCATCCGAGGGCGCACGAGTGCGCTCTCGTGCGCCCTCGTGCGCCCTAGGACACAGAGACTTGCCCGCCCGCGGAACAACGGAGTGCAAGTGGTTAAAGAAGAAGTTACAGGTCTGTGAGAGCCAGAAATCTTGCTTGTTTGTAGGTGACCAAATACTTATTTTCCACCATAATTTGCAAATAAATTCTTTAAAAATCAGACAATGTGATTTTCTGGATTTTTTTTTTCTCATTTTGTCTCTCATAGTTGAGGTATACCTATGATGAAAATTGGAGACCTCTCTCATCTTTTAAGTGGGAGAACTTGCACAATTGGTGGCTGACTAAATACTTTTTTGCCCCACTGTATTTATTAACTCAGTGTAGAGTGATGAGAGTGTGAATGAGTGAGAGTGCGTAGTAGTCTGGCCACTAGAGCTGAGCAGGTCTTGCTGCGACTTGGCAACCCTGGAACACACAAGCACAGGATGTTACTACAGTTCGTGAGAACGGAAAGCTGAGACTTGTGCTGCTTACTTGTAGGTTCCGCTGCGAGAGTCCTGCTGGCTCCGTGCCTTGGTGTAGCGTGGTGCGCGTGGTGTTTGGTGCTGAGGAGGTGAGGAGGAGAACCAAGGAGGGGGAGATGACGTCCCGTTATCTGGGGAGGTGAGTCCGCCGCCAGGGACGTCCACCTGTGCACAGGGGAAAACACTTTGACAGGGTGAGTGTTGCTGTTGCTTACGTGGCGTGACTTGGCGAGAAGACTTGATTCCAACTCTGGCTTGAGGTCGTGTCCTTGACGCGATGCGTGGCAAAGACGACAGACGACTCCGTGCAGAGCAGTCAGAGACACTGGCTTTTAAAGCCTGCTGATTACCGCTGGCAGGTGTGTGCGCAGCTGAAGTTAATGACGGCCCAGCAGCCGCCATGACAGTACTCCCCCCTCTAGAGGTGCCTCCAAGCACCTGCCCTATCCTACCTGGATGCGCCCGATGGAAATCGCGGATGAGCTGCTTGTCAAGGATCAACGCTGGACAAATCCAGGAGCGATGCTCAGGGCCAAAACCCTCCAAGTCCACCAAATACTGCAGACCCCGGCCCCGCCGCCGGACATCCAAGATGGCAGTTACCCCCCAAGCCTGGTGGCCGACGATCATCGTCGGGGGGGGGGAGAGGAGCCGCGGGGGGCGGGAACAGAGGATTGGAGATGTAGGGCTTGACCTGGGAGACGTGAAAGGTAGGGCAAATGCGCATAGAAGGGGGAAGAACTAGGCGCACAGACACTGGGTTAATAATGCGAGAAATCACAAAGGGACCGATGAAGCGCTTCGTCAACTTGCGTTTCTCGGCCGGCACATTGATATTTTTGGTGGACAACCAAACCTTTTGACCCACCTTATAGTCCGGGGCGGGCCTCCTGTGACGGTTGGCCACCTGAATATTGCGTTCTGTGGTCCTGAGGAGGGCTCTGCGGGTGATGGTCCAGATCCGCCGACAACGCTTAGCATGAGCCTGAACCGAAGGGACAGCCACCTCCTTCTCCTCCTCCGGGAACAGTGGTGGATCATACCCCAGAGACGCTTTAAACGGGGACATCCCAGTCGCTGAGGACACCGTGGTATTGTGCGCGTACTCGATCCAGGGCAGGAATGTGCTCCAGGAAGAGGAGCAAGAGGAGATGACACAGCGGAGCGCAGCCTCCAGCTCCTGATTGGCCCGTTCACACTGGCTGTTGCTCTGCGGGTGGTACCCAGACGAGAGGCTTGCCGTGGCCCCCAACACCGTGCAGAACACCTTCCAAACCTGGGACACAAATTGTGGACCTCGATCCGAGACAATATCAGCCGGGATACCATGAAGACGGACCACATGCTGCACCAGAAGATCCGCCGTCTCCCGCGCTGAAGGCAACCCCTGGAGAGGCACAAAATGTGCTGCCTTGGAGAAGCGGTCCACTATCGTCAGAACCGAGGTAAAGTGGTCAGAGGGGGGCAGGCTGGTCACGAAGTCCAAAGCCACATGGGACCAGGGGCGGGAAGGAACCGGTAGAGGGTGAAGAGGACCCGCCGGGGGGGAAGATGACGATTTCCCAGTGGCGCACTGGGCGCAGGCCCGGACATAGCTAGTAACATCCTTCCTCAACCCTGGCCACCAAAAGGCTCTCTAAAGCAGGTCAATCGTGCGGGTAATTCCTGGATGACACGCCAACTTAGACACGTGCCCCCATTGGATGACCTCACTCCTGATAGAAGGGGGAACGAACAAACGGTCCGGGGGGCCCCCATCCGGATCGGACTCAGTCTCCTGCGCTCTCCTGACCTTGTCCTGGATCTCCCATGAGAGGGCGCCCACCACACAGGATGATGGCAGGATAGTCTCCTCCTGATCCCCGGTGGCCCTCGCCTCGAACTGTCTTGAGAGGGCGTCAGACTTGCCGTTCTTGCTCCCCGGCCGGTAGGTGATCGTAAAATTAAACCGGCCGAAAAAAAGAGACCAGCGGGCCTGGCGAGCGTTCAACCGTTTGGCCGTCCGGAGATACTCAAGGTTTTTATGATCCGTCCAGACGACGAACGGCTGGGCAGCCCCCTCCAGCCAGTGCCTCCATTCCTCCAGGGCGAGCTTCACGGCCAGCAGCTCCCTATCACCGATGCAGTAGTTCTTCTCCGCGGGCGTCAGGCAGTGGGAGAAGAAGGCGCACGGCCGGATCCTACCATCCACCGGAGAGCGTTGGGAGAGGACTGCCCCAACTCCAGAATCCGAGGTGTCCACCTCCACTAGGCACTGCAGAGCCGGATCCACCTGGGTCAGGACGCGGGCCGAAGCAAACTCCTCCTTCAACCTCCTGAACGCCGTAACAGCTTCCACGCTCCAACGAAAGGGGGTCTTGGGGGACGTGAGGTCGGTCAAGGGCCGGGCGATGATCCCAAAGTTCGGCACAAACCGGCGATAGAAGTTGGCAAAACCCAAGAAACCCTGCAACTGTTTCCTGGACGTGGGCCAATCCACCACCGCCTTGACCTTGGCTGGGTCGGGAAGCACCTGATTGTGAGCAATAATGAAGCCCAAAAAGGAAGTCTTGTTGGTGTGAAACTCACACATCTCGGCTTTGACAAACAGCTGGTTCTCCAGGAGGCGCTGCAGGACCTGTCTCACATGCACCTGGTGCTCCTCCAACGTGCGTGAAAAGATCAAGATGTCATCCAGGTAGACAAACACGAAGGAGTTCAGGAAATCCCGGAGGACGTCATTAATTCAATTCAATTCAATTCAACTTTATTTATATAGCGCCATTTCACAACAACAGTCATCTCATAGCACTATCAACTGTAGGGGGAACCCCTACTGTTGCAGAAAGACCCCAGCAATCAGGCGATCCCCTGTGAGCAAGCACTTGGCGACGGTGGAGAGGAAAAACTCCCTTTTAACAGGAAGAAACCTCCAGCAGAACCAGGCTCAGGGAGGGGCAGTCATCTGCTGCGACTGGCTGGGGGGTGAGGGGAGACATGTAGAGAGCAAACAGCACGATGGAGACTCAATCTATGGGAGAGAACAAACAAATGTTAATGACCAGCAAAAAAAATATTTCATTGAGAGTGAGAAAAGGAGTGAGGCCCAGTGCATTACTGGAGGTCCCCCGGCTGACTAAACCTATTAGCAGCATAACTAAGGGAGGGTTCAGAAACATATGATCCCTCCCTAATTGTAGGCTATATCAAAAAGGTAGGTTTTAGCCCTATTCTTAAAAACAGAGATCGAGTCTGACTCCCGAATCCAGATTGGCAGCTGATTCCACAGGAGAGGAGCTTGATAACTGAAAGCTCTGCCTCCCATTGTACTTTTGGAGATTCTAGGTATTACAAGTAATCCTGCATTTTGGGAACGTAGTGCTCTGTTAGGATAATACGGTAGTATCAGATCTTTTAAATAAAAAGGAGCCTGATTGTTTAGAGCTTTGTAAGTAAGAAGAAGGATTTTAAACTTAATTCTAAACTCTATGGGAAGCCAGTGAAGGGAGGCCAGAACCGGAGAGATATGATCTCTCTTTCTAGTACCTGTTAAAACTCTTGCTGCAGCATTTTGGATCAGCTGAAGACTTTTTAAAGATGTTTTAGGACAGCCTGATAATAAAGAATTACAATAATCTAATCTCGAGCTAACAAAAGCGTGGATCAGTTTCTCAGCATCACTCTGAGACAAGATGCTCCTAATCTTGGCAATATTACGCAAATGATAGAAGGCAGTCTTAGAAACAAATTTAATATGTGAATTGAAGGACAAATTCTGATCAAAAATAACTCCAAGGTTCCTCACAGAGCTATTAAGAGAAAGAGTAACCGCATCCAAACTGAAAGTTTGATTTGGAAAGGAATTTCTAAGGTTTTTTGGACCAACAAGAATGACTTCAGTCTTATCTGAATTTAATAGCAGGAAATTACAAGTCATCCAAGCTTTGATTTCCTTAAGACAGGCTTCTAACTTGGCTAATTGATTACTATCATCTGGCTTCATTGACAGGTATAATTGTGTGTCATCAGCATAACAATGAAAATGTATACAGTGCTTTCTAATAATGTTGCCTAACGGAAGCATATATAAACTTCCGTTAGGCAACAAGCATATATAATTGGGCGCTGGAAGACGGCCGGAGCGTTGGTTCACCCAAACGGCATCACCGGAAATTCAAAATGGCCGCTTGGGGTCTGGAACACCGTCTTCCACTCATCGCCCTCCTTAATGCGCACCAGGTGGTACGCGTTACACAGGTCCAGCTTCGTGAACCAAGATGCCCCCTGGAGGGAGTCAAAAGCCGAGTTCATCAGTGGCAGCGTGTACTTATCCTTGATGGTGATCTCATTAAGCCCCCGGAAGTCGATACAGGGACGCAGCGAGCCATCCTTCTTTCCAACAAAGAAGAAACCCGCCCCCACCGCCGAGGTAGACGGTTGAATAATCCCAGAGCTGAGGGACTCCTTAATATATGTGTCCATGGCCTCATGCTCCGGGGCCGACAGGCTATACAGATGACTTGCCGGGAGGGGGGCCCCTGCCCTGAGGTTGATCGCACAATCGTAGGGGCGGTGGGGGGGGGGGGCAGCGCCCGTGACTTGCTGAAAACCGCTCCCAGATCGTGGTAGACTTCCGGTACCATGGACAGGTCCGGGGGCGGTGTCAAAGGTGGGACCACCGATACTGAGGGGGCACATGCTGCAGACTGGAGGCAGGCACTGAGGCAAAAAGAGCTCCATGCGGTGATACTTCCGGCTTGCCAATCGAACGAGGGATTGTGGAGACGTAGCCCCGGGTACCCCAGGATCACAGGCGAAGAGGAGATGGGCAACACCAAGAACCGGATCTCCTCCCGATGGTTTCCAGAAACTATCACCGACACGGGGGCCGTCTGGTGGGAAACAGAGGTCAGTGACGCCTTTGACAGCGTGACGAGATTGACAGGTGGGCGAAGGGGTTGACAGCTGAGGCCCAGATGGGTTGCCAGGTCTCCGGAGATGAAGCTTTGCTCAGCTCCAGAATCAATGAGGGCATGTGTTGTGTGTTCCCTGTGTTTGTAAATTAGTCTAATGGGGACACGGCAGCTAGTGAAGGGCTTTTTCTGCTTAACGTCCATGAATCCCCCTACCGTGATCTACGGACCTCCCCTTTTAACTGATTGGGACACTCAGCTACCCCATGAGACTCATTGCCACAGTAAAAACACAGGCCCAGATCCCTCTGGCGCTGTCTCTCAGCCGCCGAAACCCCTGATTGCCCGATAACCATTTCCTCTTGCTCCGGAAGTTCCTCTGGCAGGGGCAGAGCCAGGAGAGGTGGCCTAGCGGAACGGGGGTGTGGTTTACTCAAACGGCTAGCAGCCCTCCGTTCGGCCGCCCGCTCCTTCAGCCTACTGTCCAAACTAATAGTAAGGGAAATTAGTTCACCTAACTTGTCTGGCTTATCCCGTGCCGCTAGCTCATCCCTGAGTTCCGAACTAAGGCTGCGGAGGAAAATGCTGCAAAGCGCTGACTCCCCCCACCCGACCTCTGCGGCTAGCACTCAGAAGTCTACAGCGTAATTGGCGGCAGATCTACTGCCCTGCCGAAGGCTAAGCAACCGGTCAGTTAGCACCGCGCCCCGGTCAGTATGGTCAAACACTTCTAAAAACTCTGCCACGAACTGCTGGTAAGTTAAGAGGGAATAGTTGGGTTTAGCCATAACAGTGTATGCCCAAGCTAACGCCCTACCTTCGAGCAGGTTAGAGATATACCCAATCTTGCTGTGGTCCGTGGGAAAATCTCCCGGGACGTGGTGAAACACTGTTTCGCATTGTAGCAGAAAACCCCGTGCTTCTCCGAGTTTTCCGCTAAAACGGGCGGGGGTAGGCACGGGAGTGAGGCGAAGTGAAGATGGCTGGTGTGTTAGACTAGCAGGTGTGGCTACAGGGGCTGATGAAGCCCCAGCGGCCGGGGGGAACGCCTGGCGTCCTTCCAGGTGATCCAGCCGGCTGTTAACCTGAGTTAGTTGGTTAAGTATAACTGTCTGCTGATGGGCAATTAAGTCTGCTCGAGCGCTAAGGGTGTTTTGACTCTTGACGGAGTCGTACTGACATGATTGTTGAACCCAGGAGACAGACGCTGACACGAGTAGATTAATTTGACAATTATTTATTAACTCAGTGTAGAGTGATGAGAGTGTGAATGAGTGAGTGAGTGAGTGCGTAGTAGTCTGGCCACTGGAGCTGAGCGGGTCTTGCTGCGACCTGGCAACCCTGGAACACACAAGCACAAGATGTTACTACAGTTCGTGAGAACGGAAAGCTGAGACTTGTGCTGCTTACTTGCAGGTGCCGCTGCGAGAGTCCTGCTGGCTCCGTGCCTTGGTGTAGCGTGGTGCGCGTGGTGTTTGGTGCTGAGGAGGTGAGGAGGAGAACCGAGGAGGGTGAGATGACGTCCGTTATCTGGGGAGGTGAGTCCGCCTACCAGGGAGGTCCACACTGTGCACAAGGGAAAACACTTTGACAGGGTGAGTGTTGCTGTTGCTTACGTGGCGTGACTTGGAGTAGAAGACTTGTATTCCAACTCTGGCTTGAGGGTCGTGTCCTTGACGCGATGCGTGGCGAAGACGACAGACGACTCCGTGCAGAGCAGTCAGAGACACTGGCTTTTAAAGCCTGCTGATTACCGCTGGCAGGTGTGTGCGCAGCTGAAGTTAATGACGGCCTAGTGGCTGCCATGACATCTAGAGCAGTGATGTTTTGGGGCTGTCGCTGGGCAACACGGACTTTCAACTCCCTCCAAAGATTTTCTATGGGGTTGAGATCTGGAGACTGGCTAGGCCACTCCAGGACCTTGAAATGCTTCTTACGAAGCCACTCCTTCGTTGCCCGGGCGGTGTGTTTGGGATCATTGTCATGCTGAAAGACCCAGCCATGTTTCATCTTCAATGCTCTTGCTGATGGAAGGAGGTTTTCACTCAAAAGCTTACGATACATGGCCTCATTCATTCTTTCCTTTACACAGATCAGTCATCCTGGTCCCTTTGCAGAAAAACAGCCCCAAAGCATGATGTTTCCACCCCCATTCTTCACAGTAGGTATGGTGTTCTTTCTCCTCCAAACACGACAAGTTGAGTTTTTACAATAAAGTTCTATTTTGGTTTCATCTGACCATATGACATTCTCCCAGTCCTCTTCTGGATCATCCAAATGCTCTCTAGCAAACTTCAGACGGGCCTGGACATGTACTGGCTTAAGCAGGGGGACACGTCTGGCACTGCAGGATTTGAGTCCCTGGTGGCGTAGCGTGTTACTGATGGTAGCCTTTGTTACTTTGGTCCCAGCTCTCTGCAGGTCATTCACTAGGTCCCCCCGTGTGGTTCTGGGATTTTTGCTCACCGTTCTCGTGATCATTTTGACCCCACGGGGTGAGATCTTGCGTGGAGCCCCAGATCGAGGGAGATTGGTCTTGGGAGGGAGTGGTCTTGTATGTCTTCCATTTTCTAATAATTGCTCCCACAGTTGATTTCTTCACACCAAGCTGCTTACCTATTGCAGATTCAGTCTTCCCAGCCTGGTGCAGGTCTACAATTTTGTTTCTGGTGTCCTTTGACAGCTCTTTGGTCTTGGCCATAGTGGAGTTTGGAGTCTGACTGTTTGAGGTTGTGGACAGGTGTCTTTTATACTGATAACGAGTTCAAACAGGTGTCATTAATACAGGTGACGAGTGGAGGACAGAGGAGCCTCTTAAAGAAGTTGTTACAGGTCTGTAAGAGCCAGAAATCTTGCTTGTTTGTAGGTGACCAAATACTTATTTTACTGAGGAATTTACGAATTAATTCATTAAAAATCCTTCAATGTGATTTTCTGGATTTTTTTTTTCTCATTTTGTCTCTCATAGTTGAGGTATACCTATGATGAATATTGGAGACCTCTCTCATCTTTTAAGTGGGAGAACTTGCACAATTGGTGGCTGACTAAATACTTTTTTTTCCCCACTGTATTTGAAATCTTATTAGCAATAACACATATGGCTATATCAAAAATCCCTACATCTACTTGTTAGTGAGATGCCCAGCTTTAGTAGTGTAGATTACCAGACGTGTGCATATTTTGTCAGTCAGAAAGCTGCTGATGACAAAATGTCTCTTGGTTAACATGTGCTTGGCTTGACACGAGTCAAGGACAGGGCACTGTCTAGCTTTCGTCATTGTGCAGTGACCACATGATGACCTTATTCAGTCTCACGGTGGGCATGCTGTTTAAACTTACACCATGCTCTTCTCAATCAATGTGTTTTTTTATTTATACAGCTTAATGCATGCATAGTTGATTTACAGTAGTATGCAAAAATTGGTCACCGCTTGACAAATAGTATTTTTTAAATGAAAAGATCTAAACAGTCTTTTTAGGCTATAGAATAATACAATATAACAAACATTAATGCAGAGTTACTTTTTATTTCATAAATTGAACAAAAATAAGTAAATAAATACACAGTTGTAGCATGTGCAAAGTCTGGGCACCCTACAATTAATTAAGCACCTCAGTTAAGAAAAAAAAAAAATCACCAAAATATGCTGTTTGGTAATGTTGATTTTGCAAACCACTGTACCTTTAAAAAGTGCAGAGAAATCCTAGATTATATGAATCTGTCACATTCTAGATCAATTTGGAATCTGGTTTTGAGTTTTGTTTTTTGCCCCAGGCATATTGAAATTGATCATCACTAAAATAAAACCCATTATTCTTGTTCACTCAAGACTGAACCTTTTTGTTAGACTAAGACGTAGCCAAGTATTGTGTAATCTGCATGACTCACTAGCATAAGCTACACAAGAATGTTGTTCAAACAGGTTCTGAGTTTTTACTTTAGATAGATAGATACAGACGTGGACAGAATTGTTGGTACCCCTCTGTTAATGAAAGAAAAACCCACAATGGTCACAGAAATAACTTGAATCTGACAAAAGTGGTAATAAATAAAAATTCTATGAAAATTAACCAGTGAAAATCAGACAGTGCTTTTGAATTGTGGTTCAGCAGAATTACTTTAAAAAACAAACTCATGAAACAGGCCTGGACAAAAATGATGGTACCCCTAGAAAAGATTGAAAATAATGTGACCATAGATAGATAGATAAACTTTATTGTCTGTCCCAGTCAGTGACACAAATTCTTCTTCGACACAGCTACAACAATATAACACATTCAACACTCTCAAAGACATGTTCAAACTGACAGGAGTCCTCCTTTCAGTTCATTCTGGTGAAGCCGAAAGGTAACCAATATGATGATGTAGCATCTGTCGTTCATCCACATTACACAGGACTCACTACTCCTCCTAGGCATTTTCCCTGATGGTCACCAAGCTCACTCACAGTGATCCTCATTTGGGCCTGCATCCAAGTTGTGCTCAAGGTCAAAGGTCAAGAGATGTACAGGTACATCTCAAGAAATTAGAATATCATGAAAAAGTTCAATATTTTTTGTCACTTATTTCAGAAAGTGAAACCTATATATTATATAGATTCATTACACTGAGAGTGATATATTTCAAGTGTTTATTTATTTTAATTTTGATGATTATGGCTTATAGCCCATGAAAACCCCAAATTCAGTTTCTCAAAAAATTAGAATATTACATAAAATTAATTTTTTTTAAAAAATAGTTTTTTAATACAAATGTGGACTGACTGAAAAGTATGTCCATGTACACACTCAATACTTGGTCGGGACTCCTTTTGGTTTAATTACTGTATCAATGTGGCGTGGCATGGAGGTGATCAGCCTGTGGCACTGCTGAGGTGTTATGAAGGTCCAGGTTGCTTTAATAGTGACCTTTAGCTCGTCTGCATTGTTTTGTCTGGTGTCTCTCATCTTCCTCTTGACAATACTCCATAGATTCTCTATGGGGTTTAGGTCAGGAGTGTTTTCTGGCCAGTCAAACACAGTGATGCCATGGTCATTAAACCAGGTTTTGATACTTTTGGCAGTGTGTGTGTGTGGGAGGGTGCCAATTCCTGCTGGAAAATGAAATCAGCTTCCCCATAAAGCTTGTCAGCAGATGGAAGCATGAAGCGCTCTAAAAATTTCCTGGTAGACGACTGCGCTGACTTTGGTCTTGATAAAACACAGTGGACCAACACCAGTAGATGACGTGGTTCCTCAAATCATCACTGACTGTGGAAACTTCACACTGAACCTCAACCACTAAATCACTGGAGGGCTGACCCATGTCCCTCCTTTGGGTACACTGGATCCTTGATGTAACTTTTTCATGGGAATCCACTGGACCACTCTTGGTCTGGCTCTTTACCCAGGACCAATTTGTTTTGGGAGACCCTACCAGGGAACGGTTGCCCCTGACAGCATAGGTCCTGGGATCACTAGGGCACTCAAACTCCTCTGCTGCGATAAGGTGACAATCCCTTGAGGAATGCTTTTCATCCCAGTACAGAAAATATGCTCTAAATAAGAAAAACTGGTTAAAAACTTTGGCTACCATACTAATAATGCCCCTACAGTTGGCCACAGTAATTAGATAAATGTAATTCATCTGGAATTGATGTCACATGATCTTTTTGGTTTACCCATGTTCATATTTATAAACTAATGCTGCATGCATTTAGAAGGACTCTTTGGAACTTTTGACATCTCAGGTTTGGGAAACAAAAACTAAATCTTGTTTTTGAAAGTTCCATCTAACATGTACTCCTTCTAGTGTTCTGGCCTCCTGGGCCAGAACACTAGAAGGTTGGGTAGGCTACATCTAAAGGCTGATTTAAGAGTGCTTAAATGAGACGGTCTACTCTTTGGATGACGTACTGTGTGTTTGCGTGACCATGCACTACTCCATCGCCTAGCAACCATGACAGCATCAGTTGGGAGATTTTTTTTGCCGACATTTTTGAGAGAGATGGAACTTTTTGTCTTTTTTAAATTATTGTATTTGAATTGTATTTAAATTATCAATATTGTATTCTTTTTTTCCCCATTATGATCACTGATATTTATTAAAGGACAGTACATTTACTGAAATGAAAAAATACATATCAAACCAATAATGTCCTTGTAAAAATCTGTATGTTGTGTACTTTTTGTCCAGTAGATGGCTTAGTAGAGCAAATGAAGTTTCATCCATATGAACCAATTTGATGAAAAGCTTCAATGCTTCAAGAAAGCCTCATCTGGCCATCACTACTTACCGGTGTGGTGTTTAGAAGTAACCCAACTTCAGTTGTTCATCCCCGTGTCAGATAGCAGCAGAGGTCTGCTGCCGGAGACGGGGAACGGAGTGGAGGAGGAGGTGGCATACTATGACAGTTACACTTTCTGTTCGTCACTCAATATAGTCTGTGTCTGTACCTCAGTACGCCTCTGTACCATATCGTGAGTGGCATAACGAAAAATCCAAATAGGAATACATGTACCGTTACACCCCTAATATAGGGATGAGAATCTTCCTCGGATCCGAGGAATTCCTCGGATTTGATCATGTCTAGGGTCATTCTCGTGAATCGTCTAAATTCGAGGAGAAAATTTTTTTGGGGGGGGGTCTGGCGGCGAGTCGTATTTTCGATCGGCTGTGAAAATCCAGCGCGCAAAACGCGCTACCCAGCGAGATCAGTAATGTAGTGTAACAAGGCCACTGATAGGCTGATACTTATTGAAGCAACCAATCGGCGATTTGGTTAGATTTCTTTTGTCATTTCCGGATAACACGCGGAGCGAAATGCAAGTGGTGGACAGTTCAATCAACTGCGTTTTCCCGATTTCGTCAAAATGGTGAACCTAAAACTCACGAAAGAGAACAAAGCAAGAATTTTAGAAATCGACAAAGGGATAAAGAACAAGTTTCGTTGGGAATGGCTTGAAAAAACCGTGTCAATGACGGTAAAGATCGGTAAAAATACTGAAGTTGTGGATGAAAAAATGGCCGACTTCATAGCGAAATGCGAAGTACCAGGGAAAGCCCAGTGTGTTTATTGCAACAATTTCTTGAGTTATGGATCTCGTGGTTATGTTGCCTTTGTTGAGCACTGTTCAAAACAGAAACATCTCAAAATTGTGGCTACAAGGAGATTGAACTACTCACTCGGTGCTGCGTTCAAAACGATCGATGGACACGGTTAAACTCAGATGCCAGTCAGTCAAAGTTCATCACAGCCGGCCCCGATTACAGCAATTAGTGATCGGAAGACACATTTCGAGGTAAGATTTTTTTTTTCTTGTTTAAGTAATGTACTTGAGAATTTTCGCGTAATGAATTTGTTATGAAATGGCATGTGTAAGTTGTGATGGCATGCCATCACAACTTACTGCATCACAGCATTACACAATGCTGTTCTTCAACCCTTTGCAGCATCTTCATGGGGTTGGTCTCATTTAAAAGAAAATACTCTGAATTTTTTGGCAAAACAGTCATAATCTCTCTAAGTGCTCCTGCCACTGAGTAACAGGAAAGTTCACCTGGGTGTTTTTTAGATACAGATACTTGCAAATAACATACAGCTGTCAGATACTGGCAGGAAAACAACAGAAATGTAGAACCAAGTGTTTTCAAGCTCAGGTCAAAATTTTGTAAAAATACCACAAAAAATGAATATATATTACACAGCTTTTTTCTGAGGTTGTAACAAGGCTGTGTCTGTACTGGAAGACCGGAAATACAGCTTTTTTTTTTTTTTCAGTGCGCACTGAGATGTAAAGACGTGACCGCCCGCTGAATTCACAAGAGTTCAAGGGGTTAAAATATACTGATATGCAACTTTTTTATATTCCTAGTAACACTAACAAATGCACACATTAATAAATCAAAATGTTTGCAGAATGTCAGTATATTTTAATAAATGGGTGATGGACTTGGTGATGGAATTTTGTTAATATTTATAATTTATTTTACTTGGTTAAATTATTTTGTCTGTTCTAGAACTATGCAAATGTAATTCTGTCAGTTCTAAACATATTAGATAGTAGTAAAATATAATTTAGTATTATTACATCAACATACTATTCAGATATCATAAATTTAATACATATGTACTGTGTTTCACTTTATTTTGTGGTTGAAAAAATGGCCGACTTCATAGCGAAATGCAAAGTACCAGGGAAAATGACACTGAATCAAAACAGTATTGAACATGATTACACGTGTGATGCAGCAGCAGATTAAAAAGATAAACTATAAATGCATTTGTACTTACTTCTAACTTTAAATATAAGACCACATTTGAGCATTCTAAAACACCAGATTTTGTTAGCTTCAAGGGTCCGCCTTGGATCCGATCTGAACCCGAGTGGTGTTCAGTTATTGGACTTCTGTGCTAACCACAGTCTGTCTATAACGAACACCATGTTCAAGCATAAGGGTGTCCATATGTGCACCTGGCACCAGGACACCCTAGGCCGCAGGTCGATGATCGATTTTGTTATCGTATCATCAGACCTGCGACCGTATGTCTTGGACACCCGAGTAAAGAGAGGTGCAGAACTGTCAACTGATCACCACCTGGTGGTGAGTTGGATCCGATGGCAGGGGAGGAAGCCATTCAGACCTGGTAGACCCAAACGTATAGTGAGGGTGTGCTGGGAGCGTCTGGCTGAGGCCCCTGTCCGGGAGGTCTTCAACTCCCACCTCCGGAAGAACTTCAACCACATTCCGAGGGAGTCTGGAGACATGGAGTCTGAATGGGCCATGTTCTCCACCTCTGTTGTTGAAGCGGCAGCCCAGAGCTGCGGCCGCAAGGTGGTCGGTGCATCTCGTGGTGGCAACCCCCGAACCAAGTGGTGGACACCAGTGGTGAGGGGGGCCATTAAGCTGAAGAAGGAGTCCTATCAAGCTTGGTTGGCTTGTGGGACTCCCGAAGCAGCTGAGGTGTACCGGCAGGCCAAGCGGAGTGCAGCTCGGGTGGTTGCTGAAGCAAAAACCCGGGTATGGGAGGAGTTCGGTGAGGCCATGGAACAAGACTTTCGGTCGGCTTCAAAGAGATTCTGGCAAACTGTTCGGCGGCTCAGGAGGGGAAAGCAGCTCCCCGTCCACACTGTGTATGGTGCGGATGGGACACTGTTGACTTCAACTGGGGATATCGTCGGGCGGTGGAAGGAATACTTCGAGGATCTCCTCAATCCCACTGATACGCCTTCCACAGAGGAAGCAGGGTTTGGGGACGAGGGGGATGACTCGCCTATCACAGGGGCTGAGGTCGCCAAGGTGGTTAAAAATCTCCTTGGTGGCCGGGCCCCGGGGGTGGACGAGATTCGCCCCGAGTACCTCAAGGCCCTGGATGTTGTTGGGTTGTCATGGTTGACACGCCTCTGCAACATTGCGTGGAGGTCGGGGGCAGTGCCTTTGGCATGGCAAACCGGGGTGGTGGTTCCTCTCTTCAAAAAAGGGGACCGGAGGGTGTGCTCCAACTTTAGAGGGATCACACTCCTCAGCCTCCCTGGGAAGGTCTATGCCAAGGTATTGGAGAGGAGAGTCCGGCCGTTGGTCGAACCTCGGATTCAGGAGGAGCAATGTGGTTTTCGTCCTGGCCGTGGCACATCGGACCAGCTCTTTACCCTCTCGAGAATTCTTGAGGGTTCGTGGGAGTTTGCCCAACCAGTTTACATGTGTTTTGTGGACTTGGAGAAGGCATTTGACCGCGTCCCTCGTGGATTTTTGTGGGGGGTGCTTCGGTGAGTAGGGGTATCGGCTTGTTGTTACGAGCTATTCGGTCTCTGTACGACCGTTGTGAGAGTTTAGTTCGCATTGCCAACACTCGGGTCGGAGTCATTCCCAGTGAGAGTTGGACTCCGCCAGGGCTGCCCTTTGTCACCGGTCCTGTTCATAATTTTTATGGACAGGATTTCTAGGCGCAGCCAGGGAATGGAGGGTGTCATGCTTGGTGACCACAGGATCTCATCTCTGTTGTTTGCAGATGATGTTGTCCTGTTGGCTTCATCCAGCAATGACCTACAGCTCTTGCTGGGACGGTTTGCCGCTGAGTGTGAAGCGGCTGGGATGAGAATCAGCACCTCCAAGTCCGAGTCCATGGTCCTCAGCCGGAAAAAGGTGGATTGTCCTCTCCGGGTTGGGGACAGGCTCCTGCCCCAAGTGGAGGAGTTTAAGTATCTTGGGGTCTTGTTCACGAGTGAGGGGAAAATGGAGCGAGAGATCGACAGACGGATTGGAGCAGCATCTGCAGTGATGCGGACGTTGTACCGGTCTGTTGTGGTGAAGAGGGAGCTTAGTTCTAAGGCAAAGCTGTCGATTTACCAGTCAATCTACGTTCCTACTCTCACCTATGGTCACGAGCTTTGGGTAATGACCGAAAGAACGAGATTGCGGATACAAGCGGCTGAAATGAGCTTTCTCCGTAGGATTGCTGGACTCACCCTCAGAGTTAGGGTGAGGAGCTCAGTCATCCGGGAGAGGCTCAGAGTAGAACCGCTGCTCCTCCACATTGAAAGGAGTCAGTTGAGGTGGTATGGGCATCTGATTAGGATGCCTCCTGGACGCCTCCCACTTGAGGTGTTTCAGGCACGTCCCACTGGGAGGAGACCCCGGGGCAGACCCAGGACTCGGTGGAGAGACTATGTCTCCCAGCTAGTCTGGGAACGCCTTGGTATCCCCTCTGAAGAGCTGGAGCAGGTGGCTGGGGAGAGGGAAGTCTGGGCTTCTCTGCTTGAACTGCTGCCTCCGCGACCCGGACCTCCGGAAAAGCGGTAGAAGATGGATGGATGGATGGATGGACATTTAAAAGTGTAGAAGTGTGGCCCATAGTCCAGCCCTTAACTTGTCAGCGCAGGTTCAAATCGGTCTTTGTTTTTCCAGGCGCTGCTGGTGTTCTGGTTGGCCATCCGTTTGACACAGTGAAGGTGGGTGTCAGTTCAATCTTCTCTCCTGTTTACTCATTAAGCAATGACATTAATCAGTGCTGTCTTTGTTAAATGTTGTAAGTCAGACCACTTCTCCCTGGCAGTGTAAATTTTAATTCTAGATAATAGAAGGTACACACTCAGCCTAATACAGGAATAAGGTAATGAGTGGATTGGATCTTCTAATTATTTTTTGACTTCAGAACAACACTGAAATTGTCAACAGTTATGATTGCATTTAGGGATATGTTAGCTGCAGTAGTTTCAAATTTAGTGTGAAGTTGTGTGAATTTTAAGCATCGGTTTCAGAGGCACACTGATGGTGAATGGTTTGGTTGTAGCTCTTTTACACCCTCTCTTTCAATGTGATTTCTCCCTGAGCCGGTGTCTGCTTGGGGCTCGGGGAGGCTGTCTTTAACAGCAACAGTGTCACTGTGTTGTAGATGAGAGAGAGAAATAAACAACCTCTCCACGGAAATGTAACCTAGTAAGTACGGTCAAGGTCTTTCTTTCCCTCACCCAATGTTCTGTCTTGAGCTATAGCAATATAAAGCACAGAAGACATTTTTGTTCTTTATACAACTTCATTTTCGATTAATGTGTCTCCCCCTCCTTTCCCATATTTTGCACCCCCTAAACATCCTACTTTTGTATTTTACCCTGAAAGAAACCATTTCTGAAACTGTTCATGTCCCGTCCCCCCCACAAAAGCCTGTATTGCACTGCTTGGTTTGTAATTACTGTGGCCTTCTTTGGCCTCAATACTTCTATATACACGTTTTAACATGAAGGCTTGTATCCACAGGTGCGGCTTCAAGTTCAAAATATGGAAAAACCTCTGTACCGTGGAACATATCACTGCTTCCAGTCAATCATACGCCAGGAGTCGGTAAGTTTGGGAGTTTGTCTTCCCCTCACTTTAAATCAAATGAATTTCTTTTGAATGTGGCACTATTTAGTTCACCTTTATTTATATAGCACCTAATCACAACAAAAAGTCGTTTCAAGGTGCTAGATACATAAGGCAGGAATCATAAGTTATTAACAGGAAACCCCAACAATCAAGCGATCCCCCATGAGCAAACACTAGGTGACAATGGGAAGGAAAAACTCCCTTATCGGAAGAAAAATATGGCAGAACCAGGTTCAGGGAGGGGCAGTCATCTTCCACAAGTGGTTGGGGGGTGAGGGGAAAGAAGAAGAAAAGAAAAAAAAGACACACTAGTCATACAGATAACAACAACAACAACAACATAGAGGTAGAACAACATTCAGACAGATACATGTACAATTTTGCGATAAAAGGCTGTGATCAGCCTAAAATTATAGCATTTTTAGGGCTTTTCAAGCTAACTAGCAAGTTTCAAAGCTAGCACTACAAGCGGATGCATGTGTGGCTTGGTCTTATTGATGCATTGCCTGAACACTACGCACACAAACCAGCAGTGTAGTAGTGGACATAGTAGTTAGTAAGATTCAAAACTATGATGTACTAAATCCAATCAAAACTTGTGAATAGTATTCATGTAAAACACCTTGTAGCTAGCCAGCTAAAAGTCACATAGTTCATACATACAAACAAGTGCATGCACAGCTGGCCCCATTGATGCAGACTTCAGACTATGCACACGACTAGTAGTATAACTGCAGGCATAGTTGATAATAATAAGGATAAGAATAATAAGGATTGTCATATCCAGTCTGTGTTGTGTTGTTGCTTAGTTTTTTTTGTCACATTTTGTCTTAGCTTTGTTCCGAATTGTAATTGCTCTTGTTTTTCTTTTGAATTCTTGGATGGAATATGGTTGGGCAATATAAGCTGCGGCTTCAGCCATCACCCATTTCTGATAACTTATGTTGAACTGTATAATCAGAGGAGTTATTGTTTAATTTGACCTTGTTGGATTTTTTCCCCTTTGTTATATTATTCTGTTTCCTTTTAATCTTTACTTTTAATCTATCTGAAATAAATAAATAAAAAAATAAAAATAATAATAGGAAACATTCATATGACTATAATATGTGGGAATTCCAATCAAAGGCATTGTCGAATAGGAAAGTTTTCAGCTTTTTTCTTGAAGGTAGAGAGTGTGTCTGCTTCACAGACTGAGGTCAGTAAGTGGTTCCATGAGAGGAGCCTGATAACAAAGCTTTACATCCCATGGTGCTTTTAGAGGCCCTAGGGATTACTAGAAGTTCTGTGTTCTGAGAATATAATATTCTGTTAGGATAATAAAGCAGAATCAAGTCTTTATTATTATGTATGGTTTTATATGTCAGGAGGAGGATTTTAAATTTGATTCTGGGTTTAATATGGAGCCAGTGGAGGCAGATTAATATAGGAGAAATATGATTTCTCTTTTGGTGCCTGTTAATACATTTGCTGCAGCATTTTGGATTAACTGGAAAAAATTTATAGAATTTTTAAGACAACCTGATAATGAATTACAATAATCTAATCTAGAAGTGACAAAGGCATGGATTAGTTTCTGTGTCATTTTGGGACAAGATGTTACTAATTTTAGCAATATTACATGGGTGGAAGTAAGCAGTTTTAGAGATTTGTTTGATGTGTGAATTAAAGGACAAATCCTGGTCAAAAATGATTGAATGATCCCTGACACTGGTGTTAGGAGCTAGGGTAAAACTATCTAAACTACTGTATACTCACTGCCAATGAAAATGCCACACTCTAGAAAAGTTTGATATTTTTACTAAGTTTTATGGAAATGGTCAATTCAAGGATGCAAATTATTTTTAGACATCTTCAAAACAATATCAGAGATCTCACATGAGAAAATCTGTTTCAGCAATTTTCAAAATTGAAAAAACAAAAACAAAAAACAGAAGCACCCTGACTTTCCAAAATCACAACAAAACATCTGTCTTAAAAACAAAAATTCAATATGGAATATGGCCTCCATTTGCAGGCAGTAATACTCCTCCGCATGGACCTCATGAACATTTAATGTTGTCCTGGGGGATATTTAGCCACTCCTGCAATGCCACGACCAATTCCTGTCTGTTCTACAGCGCTGGTACTCAAACATGTGTCGGAGCAGACATGACAACAGACACATTATAAAGTATGCTGATGATTCAGTTATTGTCAGTCTCCTTCAGGATGGTGAGAGTGGCCACAGCCCAGTAGTTGATCATTTTGTTCACTGGTGTGAGGATTCCTTCCTGCAGCTGAATACGACAAAAACTAAAGATATGATTATTGACTTTAGGAGGAAAACTCCCAGGCACAAAGCGACTTTACTAAAAGGCCAGACCATTGAATGTGTGCAATCTTACAAATATCTTGGGACGATCATTGATAGTAATTTAATTTTGAAGAGAACTGTGAAAGGGTGTGCAAAAAGGGTCATCAACATTTGCATTGTTTAAGTAAACTCGCATACTTTCATATTGACCGAATCATAATGACAATGTTTTATCGGGCTTTTATTGAATCTGTTTTATCTTTTCTTTCGTGTCATGGTTTGGTCAGATAAAACTGAAACAGAGGAAATCCTTAGACCAAGTAGTTAGATGGTCCAGTCGTCTGCTTGGTGAGTCACAGCTGAGCCTGACATCCCTGTACACCAGACAGGTACAGAGCATTGCTACCTCCATTTTAAATGATGACTCCCACCCTTTGCACTGCCACTTTCAGCTTCTTCCCTGCAGACGGAGGTTTGTTGTCCCAAAATGTAAAACCCAGCGCTATAAAAACAGCTTTGTTCCTGCTGCTGTCAAAGAGTTGAACAAGATGTAACAATATATTGCACATAATTTAGTTATCTATTTATTAATTTTATTTTACTATTTATTTTTGTAGGTTTTTTATTTGGGTTTTAAAATCTTTTATTGGGTTTTAGACTTTTGAGTTTTTAATCTCTCTGTTTTAGCTTTTAACTTTTTTTTACTATGACCCTTCTCTCTTATCTCTTTTTTTTCTCTTATCTCTTTGTCTGATGTCCTGATTGGTGGCACCTTGGAGTACTTTTATCGTGTTTTATAGTAAGCTTATGTGTGCCTGTGTTTGTGTTCATCCATCCATCCATCTTCTTCCATATGAATGTAATTGTGTTTTTGTAAATATGTGTATAAAAGGATGTCACCCTGACAGCAAAACAAATCTACCTCCGGGTACAAATAAAGTAACCTGAACCTAAACCTGAATCCGGAGAAGAAGAAGGCCAAGGAAGGCATCCAAGTTCTGTTGCTGCAGGTACTTTGCTGGTGACTTGGGCAGCATGTGGACGAATATTGTCCTTCTGGAACACTGCCACGTCGTGGGATCATGGAGATTTCACAACATAGTGCTATTACCCAAAACAAACAATGAGCTCAAAAAGACTATAGAGTCAGAGCTGAAAGGCAGTGAGTCATGACAGCAAGTTCTAATGTATTTTGAGTCATACAAACACTATTGCTCAAGCTCAGATAGGATGTACCCAAAAATATTTATACAAAAATTGTGTTGCGTTTTCATTGGCAGTGAGTATACATATGGGCTCAGAGATAGTCTTTAGGGCCAATTACAATAGCTTCATTTTTATTTATTTATTTATTTGTTTATTTGTCAGGGACAGTGCAATAAACATAGACAAAAAAAAATCTAATGTGTTGCACAAAGAGTGTATAGCATTAAGCTAATTTGCAACTCTTGTCCCTGGATGGGCTTTAGAGAAAAGAAACAGGTAAAAAGAGAGAAAGATGAGGAAAAAACAAAATGAAAACAGTATAAACAATATCCACATACATCAATGCAAACAAAATTATAAATACACAATATAAAAACCTGATTCACATTTGCCTGTTACAGGCCTCCCTCCCTCAGTCACTCACTATAATCAAACACATTCATTCCTTCCCTTCATTCACTCACACCCTGCAGACAATCATTTCATACATGGGTACATTCTTGTTTATTTTTCAGCCAGTTTTTAACCTTTGTAGTAAATGTTTTAAAATCTGTTATTATTTTGATTTCATTTGGCATTGTATTCCAAATATAACTACCCTTTATAGAGAAAGCTGTTTGTCCAAATGTGGTTCTGCGGTGGGATATTTTACAGTTGTTGTTAACAGAGCTCCTGGTGGCTCTGCTGCTGTCCTGTCTTTGGATGAATCCAACAAGTGGCTCTGGCGCTGATTTATGGAAACATTTGAAAATTAATTTCAGAAAACAGAGGTCAATGAAACTCTCATTGACCTCAAACTCTTTTGCATGATTTTAGTAGTAAAAAGTTGTTCATCCAGGGTCTAATGTCTTTAAGACATAAGAACCTGTAGTTTTATCAACTGGTTTATGTGAACAGCATCATGTGCACCCAGTGTCTAGTAAGTCTGTTCACTTTATACAAACTTACGCTTTTGTGTTTGTTGCTGGTAGTATCGGGTTTGACTGATGGAGGTGTGTCTGTGAGTCGGGGTTAGTGAGGCCTTTTTTTTTTTTTTTTTTTTTTGAAGGCTAAAAAAAGCTTTGGACATCATGCCATTTGAGCCAAGGGGGGGGGGGGGCATGAATGGCCATGTGGGGGAAATGGATTCTACTGTACTCCTTAAAATTGATATCCGTATTAATATATAAATATTTTAAAAAGTCTCAGGTTGTTGAAGTAAATATTATGACTGTCCATGTTTGGTGTTTCATTTTTGCAGAATTCCTGTGATGCCTCTCTTTGAGTCTGCAGGTGTTGAAGTGATGTGAAGTTTTGCTTTCGTTTATGTCGAAACATCGAACTTCCCTAAGGCTGTTTTCACAGTGACCTTACCCAGTGTTTCCTCTGGCTTAAAGACCTTGCCGCGGTGGTAACATATTTTTCCCGGTGGGTGGGTGGGGGGGGGGAGTAAACAAACCGGAATATGTTAATTTTATACTATTTATTTCTTTTTAAAATTTTACACAGTAACATTGCACGTTGCATATGGAACTTACCATTTGAAGTATTGTACAACCGAGGCTTGAATATTGGGCCAGTTGGGGTCCCACCAGACATCCTGTGTTTAGACTTTTTAGTGGTGTTATCCTTCTCTCTTCCTCTGCCTGAACACTTTCCTCTCTTTGGCTCCCTCTCTTCTGTCTCATCTTTGCCCTCTCTGAGCTCTGTGTAATTCAGGTTCTCTCTCTGTCTATGGTGGTATACAAACAGGTTAGAAAATATCAAGTGTCATGTTTTGTCCTGTAGGATTTTTTTGTCATGGTTTACATAAATGACAAAAATATGTGTATTTTTTGTATTTTTATTCTAGCGTTTCTTTTTTTCCATTGAGAGAGTAGGGAAGGGAAAGAAACATTCATTAAAGTAATGTACTCATGCATACTTAAATTATATGATCAGATGGGTATAGTAACCAGAAATTCTACACAAGTAGAAGGCAGTGCTTTGAATTAATAATTAAAAGTTAGACAACCAAAAATTTGTAGTTGAGTTAAGGGTACAAGAGCACCCACTTAAAAACTTGAGTAATGACTTCAGTCTTGAAGGTTTGAGGTTTTTCTCAAAAATTTATAACAATTTCTTATAGTTTTTCTACTTTTCTCTGTAAATCTAAAGTTGAAAACCATGTTCCTCAAATTTGTAATTTCCTCTTGTAAAATTGACTTTTCTTGTACATTTGAAACTTTCCTTATAAATTTGTGGATTATTTTATGACTAATTTTTGTCTGTTTTTTAAAATAAAATTACTGTTTTTAGATAAATTTGAAACAGACTGTGGTAATTTTTTTACTTTTTCCTTATAACAATTTACATTTTTTGACCACAATTTTGCAGTCAGAACAGAACAATAATTTAACTGTGATTACAAAGAAAAAATATTAATAAAATTGTATTTAATGAAATAAATTACTTAAACTGACCAAGGATGCTGTTATTTTCTCTTATAATATTTCTTTATATTTATAGTTTTTTTTTTAAAGAAATGTCATCACCACCCAGACAGCAGGAAAAACCTCCCTTATTTTGAAATCAAATGTTGACCCGTTTAGTTTGTCTGAAGGCTGCTGACAGATTAAAGTCATTGACTTGGTGAATTTTGGTCATCTTTACCTGCCAGGTACATAATAGGGAACTGTAGTGGACTCTAAAGACATAATTCACCACAATATGTGATTGTCTACAGAATGATCTGCTTAGGCAGTTAATAGTTGTGCTCTCAGGCTTTCTCATCAGGCACCTCTCTAGGCAGCCGCTGAAGGACCTCAGTTTAGCGTGAAAAGAAAGCTAGCGTTTTTCGCTGTTTCTTTTTGTCACTGCCGCTGGAGAATAAAAACGACATGCCTGCTCATGCGAGAAAAGAGAGAAATTGCCAGTCTCTTCATTCCTGCAATTCCTACAGAACGTAACTTAATATTGTAGTGGCTGGTGAAATATATCCTCAGCAATTCATCAGTCCCCCTTGTCTTTCCCTTCATATGAAGCTGGCTGCATATGAATTCTAACCACATCTCATAGCTAAACAACTCTTCCATTATTGCTTCCGTTTCCAGCAGGTTAAAACCATGATAAACGCCTCCAGTGCTTACATACTTCTTATGATTTTTTTCTGCATTTAAAGTACTTTAATAAACTCATGTCTCTGTCGGACAGTCGCACTTAGCGAGACACTGCCTGCTGACTGACTGGAAAACTCTTGTGAGCGGGGCGCTTCTAAACTCTGCGCAGATGATGGCCATGCACGTTGTTCATGTGCGCACTTGCGGAAAGTCATTGGTTCATATATTTTTCTTAATAAATTCATATCTCCTTGTCGAGGCGGTAAAATTTCTGGCGAGGCGGCCCACCACCGAGAAATGTTACCAGAGGAAACCCTGCCTTTACCAAATGGTTTTCATTCCACTTGCAGGTAAAGTACGTCAAAACGTCGGCTGACTGTGTTTCCCAAGAATTTAGTTTGCTATATTTAGTCTAAATAAATGTTTAGTCTAAACATGACAGCATCATGTGCACCCAGTGTCTAGTAAGTCTGTTCACTTTATACAGACTTATGCTTTTGTGTTTGGTGCTGGTAGTATCAGGTGTGACTGATGGAGGTGTGTCTGTGAGTCAGAGTTAGTGAGGCCTTTTTTTTTTTTTTTAGAAGGCTAAAAAAAGCTTTGGACATCATGCCATGTGAGCTAAGGGGGGCATGAATGGCCATGTGGGGGAAATGGATTCTACTGTACTCCTTAAAATTGATATCCGTATTAAATATATAAAGATTTAAGACATTTTAAGTTACAGAAAATTAGATTTATATGAGAAATAACTAAAGTCACAACTGCTGATTATTAAAAAAGGCTCAGGTTGTTGAAGTAAATATTATGACTGTTCATGTTTGGTGTTTCATTTTTGCAGAATTCTTGTGATGCATCTCTTTGAGTCAGCAGGTGTTAAAGTGATATGAATGTCGAAACATCTAACTTCCCTAAGGCTGTTTTCACAGTGACCTTACCCAGTGTTTACTCTGGCTTAAAGACCTTGCCGCGGTGGCAACATATTTTTCCCGGAGGGGGAGAGTAAACATACCGGAATACGTTAATTTTATACTATTTATTTCTTTTAAAAATTTTACACAGTAACGTTGCACGTTGCATATGGAACTTACCATTTGAAGTATTGTACAACCGAGGCTTGAATATTGGGCCAGTTGGGGTCCCACCCAGACATCCTGTGTGTAGACTTTTTAGTGGTGTTATCCTTCTCTCCTTCCTCTGCCTGAACACTTTCCTCTCCTTGGCTCCTCTTTTCTGTCTCATCTTGCCCTCTCTGAGCTCTGTGTAATTCAGGTTCTCTCTCTGTCTATGGTGGTATACAAACAGGTTAGAAAATATCAAGTGTCATGTTTTGTCCTGTAGGATTTTTTTTGTCATGGTTTACAATGACAAAAATATGTGTATTTTTTGTATTTTTATTCTAGTGTTTCTTTTTTTTCCATTGAGAGAGTAGGGAAGGGAAAGAAACATTCATAATAGTAATGTACTCATGCATACTTAAATTATATGATCAGGTGGGTATAGTAACCAGAAATTTTACTCAAGTAAAAGCAGTGCTTTGAAATTAATAATTAAAAGTAGACAACCAAAAATTTGTAGTTGAGTTAAGGGTACAAAGAGCACCCACTTAAAAACTTGAGTAATGACTTCAGTCTTGAAGGTTTGAGTTTTTTCTCAAAAATTTATAATAATTTTCTTATAGTTTTCTACTTTTCTCTGTAAATCTAAAGTTGAAACCATGTTCCTCAAATTTGTCATTTCCTCTTGTAAAATTGACTTTTATTGTAAATTTGAAACTTTCTTATAAATTTGTGGATTATTTTTTACGACTAATTTTTGTCTGTTTTATAAAATAAAATTTGTTTGTTTATTTGACAGGGACAGTGCAATAAACATAGACAATTAATCAATGACAATCAATCTGATGTGTTGCACAGAGTGTATAGCTATTAGCTAATTTGCAACTCTTGTCCCTGGATGGGCTTTAGAAAGGAGAAACAAGTAAAAAGAAAAAAAAAAAGGAAAGAAAAGGAATACACAATAACCACATACATCAATGCAAAAAACATAAATACATTATAAATACACAATTATAAATATTATAAATACACAAATATAACAACCTGACACACATTTGCCTATTTCAGGCCTCCCTCCCTTCGTCACTCACTATAAACAAACACATTCATTCCTTCCCTTCATTCACTCTCACCCTGCAGATAATCATTTCATACATGGGTACATTCTTGTTTATTTTTCAGCCAGTTTTTAACCTTTTTAGTGAATGTTTTAAAGTCCGTTATTATTTTAATTTCATTTGGCATTGTGTTCCAGATGTGACTGCCCTTTATAGAGAAAGCTGTTTGTCCAAATGTGGTTCTGTGGTGGAATATTTTACAGTTATTGTTAACAGAACTCCTGGTGGCTCTGCTGCTGTCCTGTCTTTGGATGAAACCAGCAAGTGGCTCGGGTGCTGATTTATGGAAACATTTGAACGTTAATTTCAGAAGACAGAGGTCAATGAAACTCTCAAAACTCAATAGGTTGTATTTTTTTAAAATATTACAGTGATGCCACCTAATGGGCTTTTTGTCCAAGATTTTTAGGGTTTGATTATATAATGAACCTATATGTCTTATTGTGGAAGGGGCTACTTGAGCCCAGACTGTCAAACAGTATGATATATGAGAAAAAACCATAGAATGCATATACAGTACAGCAGGTTCGTAAGGTATGTAATATCTAATTAATTTAAAGCAGTTCAGATTTTTTTTTACTGTTTTTGAAATTTTCTTTATATGAAGATTAAATTTGAGTTGAGGATCTAGTACAATGCCAAGGTATTTGAATTCTGTAACTAAACTGATGTCATGATCATGTATATTAACTTTAAAACATTGCAGGTTATATTTTTTGATTGAAAAGCACATTGAAACTGTTTTCTGAAGGTTCAGCAATAGATGGTTCTGGAGGAGCCACTCTTGGACATCAACCATACTTGTAGACAGTACATCTGCAGCCTGTGCTGGAGTCTTGGCAGCTGTGTAAATAACTGCATCATCTGCATAAAGTTGGCATGTTGCAGCAGAGCAGTGTAGCGGCAAGTCATTAATAAAAATGCTGAAAAGTAAAGGACCAAGAATGGACCCTTGTGGGATACCCATACGGTTGTTTAAAAATGAGGATTTATCCTGGTGAACTTTTACACACTGTTCTCTATTCTGGAGATAAGATGCAAACCAGTCTAATGTGTCTGGAGAGAAGTTAAAAGATACCATTTTGGATAAAAGCAAACTGGTTTACAGTATCGAAAGCCTTTTTGAGATCTAGAAAAACAGCTCCTACCACATTACCCCTGTCCAAGGACTGTTTGACATTTTCAATAAGGCAACAATTTGCTGTTTCTGTTGAGTATCCTGGTCTAAAACCAAATTGATGTGGATGAAGAAGTTGACTGTCTTGTAAATAGTCTATCAGCTGTGTAGCTACAACTTTTTCAAGAACCTTAGACAGGACTGGTAAAATAGAGATTGGGCGGTAATTGCATATATCGTCTTTACTGCCTGATTTATGAACTGGTATGACGACAGCTTTTTTCCAGCCAGATGGAAATGTACTAGACCTAATAGAGAGATTAATGAGATGAGTCAGTGGTTTGATTAATATTTTGCTGTGCGTTTTGAGAAAGGAGGTGCTCATGTTGTAGATATCATTAGTTTTTGAGTTTGACAGTGTTTTGACAATACCAGCAATTAACTCCTCATTTACCTCATCGATGTGAAAAGAATCTGTTGGAAGTATTGAATTTGTGTTGTTGAGCACATTTGGCGGCACAAAGTTTTTTGTTAAGTCTTCCACAGAGTCCACAAAATATGAGTTAAATTCATTTGCCAATGTAGCCTTGTCACTGATGGTCTTGCCATTGTTCTAAGTTCCTAAATTACTGTTTTTAGATAAATTTGAAACAGACTGTGGTAATTTTTTTTACTTTTTCCTTATAACAATTTACATTTTTGACCATAATTTTGCAGTCAGAACAGAACAATAATTTAACTGTGATTACAAAGAAAAAATATTAATAAAATTGTATTTAATGAAATAAATTAACTTAAATGACCAAGGATGCTGTTATTTCTCTTATAATATTTCTTTATATTTATAGTTTTGTTTTGTTTTTTTAAGAAATGTTATCACCACCCAGACAGCAGGAAAAACCTCCATTATTTTGAAATCAAATGTTGACACGTTTAGTTTGTCTGAAGGCTGCTGACAGATTAAAGTCATTGACTTGGTGAATTTTGGTCATCTTTACCTGCCAGGTACATAATAGGGAACTGTAGCGGACTCTAAAGACATAATTCACCACAATATGTGTTCGTGTACAGAATGATCTGCTTAGGCAGTTAATAGTTGTGCTCTCAGGCTTTCTCATCAGGCACCTCTCGAGGCAGCCGCTGAAGGACCTCAGTTTAGCGTGAAAAGAAAGCTAGCGTTTTTAGCTGTTGCTTTTTGTCACTGCCGCTGGAGAATAAAAACGGCACGCCTGCTCATGCGAGAAAAGGGAGAAATTGCCAGTCTCTTCATTCCTGCAATTCCTACAGAACATAACTTAATACTGTAGTGGCTGGTGAAATATATTCTCAGCAATTCATCAGTCCCCCTTGCCTTTCCCTTCGTACGAAGCTGGCTGCACATCTCTTAGCTAAGTGACTCTTCCATTATTGCTCCTGTTTCCAGCGGGTTAAAACCATGATAAACGCCTCCAGTGCTTACATACTTCTTATGATTTTTTTCCACGTTTAAAGTACTTTAATAAACTCATGTCTCTGTCGGACAGTCGCACTTAGCGAGACACTGCCTGCTGACTGACTGGAAAACTCGTGTGAGTGGGGCGCTTCTAAACTCTGCGCGGATGACAGCCATGCGCGTTGTTCATGTGCTCGCTTGCGGAAAGTCATTGCTTCATATATTTTTCTTAATAAATTCATATCTCCTTGGCAAGGCGGTAAAATTTCTGGCAAGGCGGCCCACCACCGAGAAATGTTACCAGAGGAAACCCTGCCTTTACCAAATGGTTTTCATTCCACTTGCACGTAAAGTACGTCAAAACATCTGCTGACTGTGTTTCCCAAGTATTTAGTTTGCTATGTTTATCCATCCATCCATCCATCTTCTTCCGCTTAATCCTTTTCGGGTCACGGGGGTGCTGGAGCCTATCCCAGCATTTTTGAGTGAGAGGCAGGGTACACCCAGGACAGATCGCCAGTCCATCGCAGGGCCAACACAGAGAGACAGACAACCATTCACTCTCACAGTCATGCCTAAGGACAATTTAGAATCTCCAGTTTGATGCCAATTAACCTAACTTGCATGTTTTTGGCATGTGGGAGGAAACCGGAGAAATCCCGGAGTAAACCCACGCAGACAAAATTAAAATGTCATACTCTATTTTTAAAATTTATACGAACACAACATAGCTAATGCAGTTTTTCCCCCCAATGTAAACACTTTTTTAGCTACACATATAGGCAATGAGGAGACCGTTGTAGCTTTAATAGCAGTAGGGCTGCAACTAACAATTATTTTGGTAGTCGACTAATCTAACGACTATTTTTTCGATTAAGCCTGCTTCATGCTACACCTCTGCTGTCCACATACGTGTAACCGGAAACCTCATATGACGAAATTTACATCATCGTCTCCACTCTGCTAGTGTCCGGAGTGCTCAACCGCGGATGACTGCGTGCAGCCCAAATTTTGTGATCACGCCGCCTGCCCATGACCTGAACGCGTTGAAAAGCGCATGTGCAAGACTGAACATCCCATTCACGAGGTGGCGATATCGACACAGCATACATCAGTAGACGAAGAAGACAACGAGGAGGCGGAAAACAAGAATAAAAATATACATGAATCATACATACATACTTTCTTTCACAGCGGCAGCAGCATCTTCCTGGAAAAGGAGTGAAAACTGGTTCAGTCAAACAGCAGAAATGGACTCTATATTTGAAGAGAAACTTTGTGAAGAAGTCCGCCGTTTCTTTGTTGGTGAAAATCCTGGCACGTCAGCGCCTTGGTGCTACCAGTCGGGCGGGAGTGAAACTACAAATGATGGTTGTGTGCATGCATCAACTGCTTGGCCTGGGTAGATGAAAAAAGTGAGCATGTACAGCGCCGCGTGCGTGCCGGGCTTGTCCAAAGCGTACACGGACCAAGGTGGACTAGAGGGGAAATGCAGCATGAAGCAGGCTTTAGTCGACTAATCGCAATTATTTCTGTCATGTCCGCCAGCTGAGCTTCCTGCTGGCACGGCTCCTGTTCGAGGCTCCAGGTCATGTTTTACCTCACCTGTTTAAACCTGCACACATGTGAAAATCACTTTGTTGTCAGTCTCTGCCTTAATATAATGTAGCCTATTATAAAATGTTCCCATAGTTAAATAAAATAATGACCCATCAAGCATGAGTTGGAAACTTGAACTTTACAGCTTAATCAGAAGTGTTTGTAGCAGCACAATTAAATAACACTGGTCAACACCAAATTTATTGTCTAAGTTTTTTTAGCTGATTTAGGACAATTTTGATGTGCTGAATCCAAAAACCACATTGGTTTTGCTCAATCAGGTCAACTTTTTGAACTATGGCCACATGTTTTCTTACGTTTTTGTTTACATGTATGGGTATTTTTGCTTTATATGATGCAAAATTCTTTTTTATTTCTTGAAATTCTCTTAATTTTGAACAATGACAGCGTAACATTCAATTTACATGTACTTACCTTTATCAGTTTCTACTATTCAATTTACAGTACAACTGTACAACTGCTGTACAACTGCTTATATCTTAACATAAAAACCTGACCTGATCGAGAGAAACTGATGTCATTTTCGGATTTAGCAGTGCAAAATTGTCTTAAATCAGTTGAAAAAACACAGACAACTTACAAAAAAATTATTTTTGTTATGTTGTGTAATAGATGTTAAAGTGTAAAAACTCAAATAGCAGCTCTGCTGCTCCATAAAGGCTGTTGTAACTGCCTGTTAAAACCAAACTAGAGTAATATTCAACTCCATTAAAGTAAAAAAAAAAAAAGAAAATAACAAGCTAGTCCATTCTGTTTGAAACTTTGCTGGGTCTAGAAGTTTAAAAGTTGAATTAGGCTTCAGATGAAAATTAAAGGAACTTCTTACAGTCCAAAATAAATTTACAAACACTTTAAATATCAGTGCAGGAATGTGAGCCTCCACTACACATACAGTGAAATATTTAAGTTGTTGTTTTTCTTTGTATTCCACTTTCAAACACAGCCTACATTTAGGCCTGTAAAACCTGATTGGGATACCTGTTTCATCGGGGCTAAGGAAGTTAAATTTAAGACTTTATCAACTTTTTTTAAGGCCACTTGGATCAATTTAAGACTTTACATTTGAGAAACGTATGTAATTACATTACAATTGGCCTTGTCCAGATATTCACTGGAAGTGAAATGAATGCAGATTTAAGGTCATCAGTCCAGCTTACATTAAATTTGAACTTCCCCAGGACCCATGTTGACACTAGATAATTAAATTATTCAAGAAAAATAGCATGAAAATAGCACATACCCCCACAACCAAAACAGACAGCTTTGTAGGAAAACTTAATGAAGAAAGGGTCACAAATTTGCAAGGAGAACAAACACAAATTTATCTGTGAAAAAAAAATTACTAGGAAAAAGTTGCAAATTTACAAGAAAAATGCTCAAACTTTCAAGGAAAAAGTCACAGTCATATTAAAAAATTCACATATTTATTAGAAAAAAAGTTGTAAATTTACAAGAAAAATAAAATTTACAAGAAAAAGTCACAGATTTATAAGAAACATGTTGCAAATTAATGATTAAAAAAGTCACAAATTTATGGCAAATAATTGCCGTTTGTTCCACTCATTCTACAGGTGCATCTCAGTAAATTAGAATGTCATCGAAAAGTTGATTACAGTAGTTCCATTCAAAAAAATGAAACTCATATAATATTGATTCATTGCACACAGAGTGACATATTTGTTTCTTTCTTTTAATTGTGATGGTTATGGCTTATAGCTCATGAAAACCCCAAATTCAGTTTCTCAAAAAATTAGAACATTACATACAATTTTAAAAAATGGATTTTAATAGAAATGTTGGCCGATTGAAAAGTCAATACTTGGTCGGGACTCCTTTTGCATGAATTACTGAATCAACATGGCGTGGCATGGAGGTGATCAGCCTGAGGTGTTATGGAGGCCCAGGTTGCTTTGATAGTGGCCCTCAGCTCATCTGCATTGTTGGGTCTGGTACCTTTCATCTTCCTCTTGACAATACCCTATAGATTCTCTACGGGCTTTAGGTCAGGGGAGTTTGCTGGTCAGTCAAGCACAGTGATGCCATGGTCATTAAACCAGGCTTTGGTACTTTTGTGGGCAGGTGCCAGGTCCTGCTGGAAAATGAAATCAGCATCTCCATAAAGCTTGTCAGCACAGGGAAGCATGAAGTGCTCTAAAATTGCCCATAGATGGCTGCGCTGACTTTAGACTTGATAACACACAGTGGACCAACATCTGCAGATTACATGGCTCCCCAAATCATCACTGACCGCAAACTGCACACTGGACCTCAAACAACTTGGATTCTGTGCCTCTCCACTCTTCCTCCAGACGCTGGGACCTTTATTTCCAAATGAAATACAAAATTTACTGTCATCTGAAAAGAGGACTTTGGACCACTGAGCAAGAGTTCAGTCTCTTTTCTCCTTAGCCCAGGTAAGACGCTTCTGACACTGTTTCTGGTTCAAGAGTGGCTTGACACAAGGAATGTGACAGTTGTAGTTCCTGTCCTGGATACGTCTGTGTGTGGTGGCTCTTGAAGGACTGACTCCAACCTCAGTCCACTCCTTGTGAATCTCCCCCAAATTCTTGAATGGGCTTTACTTTACAATCCTCTCAAGGCTGCAGTTATCCTGTTGCTTGTGCACCTTTTTCTGCCACACTTTTTCCTTCCACTCAGCGTTCCATTAATATGCTTGGATACAGCACCCTGTGAATGGCCAGCTTCTTTAGCAATGAGCTTTTGTGGCTTGTCCTCCTTATGGAGGGTGTCATTGACAGTCTTCTGGACAACTGTCAAGTCAGCAGTCTTTCCTGTGATTGTGTAGACCAGTGGTCCCCAACCTTTTTTGCGCCACGGACCGGTTTAATGTCAGACCATATTTTCAGGGACTGGCCTTTAAGGTGTAGCGGATAAACACAACAAAAGAACATGATACAACCGACATAAAAACTGTGGTATTTTCTAAATATAATAATAAACATGAACGTCCTCTTAACATCGCGACAACAACAACATGATTAACATCCTCTCTGCCCACAACACTCTCTGGTCGCTATGGTAATGTTTAAACATGCCTTCAAAATAAGATACACCACAAACACAAATATAAAGTGCATGAAAAATACAACTCACCACAACACTGAATCAGCGGGAGCCCTGAGCTTGTTTCTCTGCAACAAGACGGTCCCGTCTAGGGGTAATAGGAGACAATGACACCCGAAGTGTGTTACTTATGTTCAGTCTGCTTCGTAGTTTTGTTTTGGTTGCTGTCACTGCAGGATCAGTTCTTCACCAATACTGAATGGCTTTTTAGCCTTAGCAATACGATTAGCCACCAAGTATGATGCTCTCAGTGCACTCGCATTTGTTGATGTGGTGGCCCTCGTTAATTGCTTCTGTCCTTCTTGTTCACGCTTTTTTCTTTCAAAATACTCCAAAGGCTTGTGTTTTAATGCAGGGTACTTGGTCTCCAGGTGGTGAAGCAGTTTTGAAGGCTTCATTGCCTCATTAGAGAGCCGGTTGCCGCATATTATGCAGAGTGGGCTTGGTGTGTAGGAATCTCCTGTCGAGATATATCCGTATTTTAAGTAGGACTCCTGGTATTGTCTGTTAAATGCAGCTTTCTTTTTCTTGGAAGTCGTAGGCTCTTCTTCTGTCTCCTCACTGGGCCTTTTTCCCTTTGCAAAGAAACTTTCCAAAGACATTTGTTTTTTAATCATTTTGCTAGCTCGTGGTTTAGCAACGGCGATTTTCGAAGTGACATATGGCCTGGAGCCAGTCTCCTAGTATCACAATATGTGGGCGGGAAGTGCCTACAATTCGATTCTTTTTTTTTATTCAATAGTAGAAAATACACACACTACACACAAATTACAAATATGCTAATAATACAAGTAAATACCTCCTTGGTTTTTTTTCCTCTTTGGTTATTTGGTTAAAAAAAATGCACATATTTATTTATTTTCCATCAGGCGCGTCAGGGAGCCCTTTGGGTCCCTCGCTCTCTGACAGCTCGGCACTTGGGCACTCCACAGCTTGGGTGTTTCACACACATCCACACTTCATTCATTCCCATTAACATGTTTTGGGGTTTTGTTCAATAAAACGCACGAAACCACTCCTGCACGTGGGTTTCTCATTCACTAATTCCTGGCTGTGAATGTTAGCGGTAACGTATCACGTCACCGAGACAAGCGTCTTGACATGTGTCAAGAGTGAGCCATAGACGGATGTAACGGAGAGAATCTGGTAATTTTTCAAAATAAAACATCATTCAGACTCAGATAATAAATAAAACACAAGTAATGTAAGTTATTTATTCTTTCTGTGCAGCCCGGTATCAAATGACCCACGGACTGGTACCGGTCCGCGACCCGGGGATTGGGGACCTCTAGTGTAGACTAGTGAACCAGACTGAGAGACCGTTTAAAGACTCAGAAAAACTTTTGCAGGCATTTGGAGTTAATTAGCTGATTAGAATGTGACACCATGAGTCTACAGTGCTGAACCTTTTCACAATGTTCTAATTTTTTTAGAACTGAATTTGGGGTTTTCATGAGCTATAAGCCGTAACCATCAAAATTAAAAGAAATAAACAGCACGGTGGCGGAGTGGTTAGCGCTGCGGCAGCACAGCAACTCACCCTTGGCCGGGGGATCCTGGGTTCGATCCCAGCCCCCGACCAACAGTGATCTGTGTGGAGTTTGCATGTTCTCCCCGTGTCTGCGTGGGTTTACTCCGGGATTTCTCCGGTTTCCTCCCACATGCCAAAAACATGCAAGTTAGGTTAATTGGCATCAAAACTGGGGATTCTAAATTGTCCTTAGGTATGACTGTGAGAGTGAATGGTTGTCTGTCTCTCTGTGTTGGCCCTGCGATGGACTGGCGATCTGTCCAGGGTGTACCTTGCCTCTTGCCCAAAGATGTTGGGATAGGCTTCAGCCCCCCCACGACCCGAAAAGGATTAAGCGGAAGAAGATGGATGGATGGATAGATGGAAACACTAGAAATATATCACTCTGTGTGTAATGAATCTATAAAAGAGTCTTGTTTTTTGAATTGAATTACTGAAATCAACTTTTTGATGACATTCTATTTCATTAAGATTCACCTGTACTTTACATCAACAAGGAAAATCTTCTCCTCCCTGTTAGCCCTCCACGGCTCATAGTTGCCCATCCCTTAGCTACAATATGTGCCACTCTTTACTTTGGGAAATTTACTTTTCCTGTGCCTCACTCTGCAGTATTGACCTGACATACTAATTTTTTCACTCTTGTTTTTGTGTCTGTAGGCGCTCGGTCTGTACAAAGGCATCGGGTCTCCAATGATGGGGCTGACCTTCATCAATGCCATCGTTTTTGGTGTCCAGGGCAACGCCATGCGCAAACTAGGCCGGGACACACCTCTCAACCAATTTCTGGCTGGGGCCTCGGCCGGGGCCATCCAGTGTGTTATCTGCTGTCCAATGGAACTGGCCAAAACACGGATGCAGCTGCAAGGGACTGGAGAGAAGAAGTCTAAGAGGAAGGTTTACAAGAACTCCCTTGACTGTCTGGTGAGGATCTACAAGAAGGAGGGAATCCGGGGCATCAACCGGGGCATGGTGACAACCTTGATTCGCGAGACCCCTGCTTTTGGTGTGTACTTCCTCACGTATGACGTGCTGACACGGTCGCTGGGCTGTGAGCCGGAAGACTCGTACATGATCCTCAAGCTGTTGTTCGCTGGCGGAATGTCAGGCATCGCTTCTTGGCTCTCCACCTACCCAGTGGATGTGATCAAGTCACGTCTTCAAGCGGACGGGGTCGGCGGCATCAACAAGTATAACGGCATTCTGGACTGTGTGAGGAAGAGTTTACAGAAAGAGGGATGGAGGGTGTTCACGCGTGGCCTCACGTCCACTTTGCTTCGTGCATTTCCAGTGAACGCCGCCACGTTCGCCACTGTGACTCTGTTTTTAATGTACATGCGCGAGGGTCAAGAGTGTAGCATTCAAGACGCTGAGCCTCCGTCTGTGCAGCTGCAGCCCCTGCAGCCGCAGACTCAGGCCAACACCATGTAAGCATCATTGCTTCAGTCTTCAGCTAGACGCAGTTCAGGCAGAGCATTAAACGGTGCCTATGGTGACAAAGAGGAGCTCATTCTTATGCCCCCTTTACACAGCACGGAAATCATTGGGTGACCATTGACAGATCAAAAATTAGCCCGACATCTCAATGGTCTCCCAAAGCTTCGAAAAAGTTGTTTCTTTGTTAATGTTTGGAAGATCCTTGTGTGTTTTGGACCGAGTCAGAACATTGAGGAGACTGTGCTGATCACTGGAAGATCATTGAGAGGTCTTGACGAACTCTGGGCACTCATTGAAAGATCGTTGAGAGATTTGGCCATTTTTTCCATTGCTGTGTAAAGGGGGTATTAGCAAACAAGCGTCATTCACCGAGTGGTCACATGTTGTATTTAAATAATATATATTTTATGATAAAAGTTACACTTGTAAATATGGTCACTTTTCAACAGGTTTGTACATATTCCTGAGAAATTCATGATAAGAAAAAAGTTACAGTGATTGTTACAGATGAACTGTAGAAGACTGCCTTTTGGTCATAATGGAGTTTGTTAAAAAGTGCAACCGAAGACTTGTTGACTTACACAAAAAAGGGTCAGATTTTGTCATGACTGTGAATCTCTGTAATGCATTTATACTGTTGAATTTGAATTTTTAGTTGTCGTATCCTGCTCGCCTTCATGTCAACAGAGCACTTCAGAAACTTGCAGTGGTTTCCCACGGAGAGCCTTGTACATGCATGTAGATCGCCGATGTAGATGCATTTATCCTTTCTGCTTTTGCAGCACCAGCTACCTTTGATATGGAATGTTTCACATAAGGTTTACATTTCAGCTATGCGAACCATAATATTTGACAGCCTCCATGTTATTGCACAGGAAAGGCTGTTTGTCGAGTCCTTTATACCAATTTATGACAAAATCACAGCAGCTGCCATTTTTTGACACTGCAGGAGATTCATGAACTTTTGTAGCTTTAATTGTTAAATGGTTGATTTGTTACAAAGTGTACCTGGGTAAGGAAGCTACTGCGTCAAAGAAAAAGTTTCTCAGCAGTTTCAGTGGGAGAAATGTGACCTCCGTCCTTTTTCTAAGTTAACAGTTACAGACAACACGCAATCTGAAAGGTTAAAATGTTAAGCCCGAGCCTCTCAAAGGGTGAAAAATCATTCAAGTGCTAAAAAACAGAAAATTTAAAATGAATTTGCTGCACCCACGTTTGTTTTACTCTTATTAATATCACAAATGCAAATGTAATTACCTTCCCTGAATGCAGACGGTTGACCCCTGCAGCTACACCTGCAGGTTGAGACGGTTTGTGCGGGTGACCATGTGCTGACATGATGATGATGCCAATACTGTGAATAAGTTAGGCTGTAGCATTGCTACTTCCACACCTGTATTATTATGATTTTTTTTCCCCTTTTGAGGTTATTTGTTGAATAATTCATCTGCAATCAAAATAAATATCTGTAAACAAAAATATGCTGCTCTATATATTGGATGTAGCTTTTGGGTTCTGTATACTTTGCACCAATATATAACCCATACTGTTTTCATACTGTTTTCAAAATCTCAACAACCCCAAAGAATAAATAATTTAAAAAAAAAAGATGAATTGAGTTTTTCTAAAGGTCCCATTTAACTGAAAAATTGCATTTTTGTAGGTTTTAACCTTGTGAAATGCATCTATTGGCAATGTGGTTATCGAAGGAAAAAAAAAAAACGCTCACGCCTCTTAAAAAAAACACACAACCTTTATATCAATTCTGTCTGATGTAACTCTTCCAGGTGTTTTTCCTGTACATGACGAAATGGAAAACCCAGCTTTGATCCGACCCACTGCTCTCTTATTGGCCAGCCCAGCTGTCTGTCTGCACACAGAGCTCAAGCTGGATTCATGCTGCACCTCCACTGTCCGCGTCCGCTCGACCGCGAGTCTTGTTTGATGAAATTTACGTCATCGTCTCCAGTCCGCTAGTGTCCACAGAGCTCTTCTGTGGACAACCACGTGCAGCCCAAATTTTCTGACCACACGGTCTGCCCGTGTTGACTGCGCATGCACAAGATTGAACGTCCCATTCATGAGGTGGTGCTGTCGACACGGCATACAAAGTCAAAGTAGACGAAGAAGAAGAAATGGAAGCGGAAGATGAGAATAAACATACATGAATCGTTTTGCAGCAGCAGCAGCTTGAGCGAAAAAAAAAAAGCACTGAAAAAAGGTAATTCCTCCTTTTCCTTGAAACGATGCCATTGTTGTTGCTACAAAAAATGTGCGTCGCTCTTGCATTTATAGCTGGTGAATAAGCTGGTGTGTTAGTACATTTGCGCTACCTATAGGGCTGGGGTGAAACTACAAATAACTGTTGTGCGCAAGCATCAACCGCTTGGCTTGGTAGACAAAGTGAAGTATATACAGAGCCGGGTGCGCACCGGCCATGTCCAAAGCGGACCAGAGAGGAAATGCAGCATGAATCCAGGTTAACAGTACTACTTGGGAGGTAGCTTACATTTTTGTCATTCTTCGATGTTATTTTAGTTTAGCTGTATTCTCTCACTGAGACCCAAGGTAGCTAGCTGAAGCTGGCTACTTACAGGTGCATCTCAATAAAATAGAATGTCAACAAAAAATTGATTTATTTAGGTAATTCAATTTAAAAAATTAAACTTCTATATTATATAGAGTCATTACACAGAGTGATATATTTCAGGTGTTTATTTATCTTAATTCTGATGATTATGGCTTACAGCCGATGAAAACCCCAAATTCAGTTTCTCAAAAAATTAAAATATTACATAATTTTAAAAAAGTTTTTTAATAGAAATGTTGGCCGACTGAAAAGTATGTCCATGTACACTCTCAATACTTGGTCAGGGCTCCTTTTGGATTAATTACTGTATCAGTGTGGTGTGGCATGGAGGTGATCAGCCTGTGTTACTGCTGAGGTGTTACGAAGGTCCAGGTTGCTTTGATAGTGACCTTCAGCTCATCTGCATTGTTAGGTCTGGTGTCTCTCATCTTCCTCTTGACAATACTCCATAGATTCTCTATGGGGTTTAGGTCAGGAGAGTTTGCTGGCCAATCAAACACAGTGATGCCATGGTCATTAAACCAAGTTTTCATACTTTTGGCAGTGTGAGGGGGTGCCAAGTCCTGCTGAAAAATGAAATCAGCTTCTCCATAAAGCTTGTCAGCAGAGGGAAGCATGAAGTGCTCTAAAATTTCCTGGTAGACGACTGTGCCGACTTTGGTCTTGATCAAGCACAGTGGACAAACACCAGCAGATGACCTCTGTTCAAATAAAAGTAAATTTTGCATTTCATTTGTAAATCAAAGTCCCAGAGTCTGGAGAAAGAGTGGAGAGGCACAGAATCAAATTGCTTGAAGTTTAGTGTGAAGTTTCCACAGTCAGTGATGATTTGAGGAACCATGTCATCTGCTGGTGTTGGTCCACTGTGTTTTATCAAGACCAAAGTCGGCGCAGTCGTCTACCAGGAAATTTTAGAGCACTTCATGCTTCCCTCTGCTGACAAGCTTTATGGAGAAGCTGATTTCATTTTCCAGCAGGACTTGGTACCTCCATCACTGTGTCTGATTGTCCAGCAAACGCTCCTGACCTAAACTCCATAGAGAATCTATGGAGTATTGTCAAGAGGAAGATGAGACACCAGACCCAACAATGCAGACGAGCTGAAGGTCACTATCAAAGCAACCTGGGCCTCCATAACACCTCAGCAGTGCCACAGGCTGATCACCCCTATGCCACGCCACACTGATACAGCAATTAATCCAAAAGGAGCCCCGACCAAGTACCGAGTGTGTACACGGACATACTTTTCAGTCGGCCACCATTTCTATTAAAAAACTATTTTAAAATTAATTTTATGTAATATTCTAAGTTTTTGAGAAACTGAATTTGGGGTTTTCATGGGCTGTAAGCCATAATCATTAAAATTAAAATAAACACTTGAAATATATCACTCTCTGTGTAATGACTCTAAATAATATAGAAGTTTAATTTTTTAAATTGAATTACTTAAATAAATCAACTTTTTGTTGACATTCTAATTTATTGAGATGCACCTGTAGTCATGAATGTTTGTGCTTATTGTTCTCCAGGGAACGATATCCTGTTGACCACTGTGACCACACACCCCTGTCCATCACTGATGCATTCAGTCGGCTCAGGTTTGCTATGCCAGCCAGGAACTAGCCAGCTAAGATTAGCAATAGTGATGTAAGAGGGAGGGTGGAATTAAATGTGACTCTTGGGAATTTTAAAAGAGACAAGCCGCTCTGAGAAAGGCTGCAAAAGATGATTGACAATGGTACTGCAATAATTAAAGGCAATTATGCCAAAATATGTCAAACATTTCATTAAAACCTATGGGAGCTGTTAAAGTGTGGGACAAGTGCAGTGAATGGGACCTGAGACAATGCTGCCCTCTAGTGGATATAGACAGTATAACAGGTTTACCAAGCAATACCTTGTGGTGGACAAAAACATTTGTTTATTAAAGAAGTTATTACATATTTCAGACAGTGTTGAAAATAAATCTATCCATTATTAGAAAAATAAATTATTCAAGTTTTAACCAAGGTCATGGCCTGCGTTTCTTGATAATGTTGGACGGGTCCAGTGTGAGTCTGAAAGGAGACTCAGCATAAAAAAAATTGATGTTGAATAACATTCCGGTAAAGCTGAGCGTTGTGAAACTTTGACTTGTGCAAAAGAATGGAGTCTTCTTCCACAGAGCTTCAGTATCAGACGCCACTGTCAGGGTGAAGAAAAGACGTACAGGGTTTTACCTGTACGTCTGTATCCCCAAATGTATGTTGGAGATACATTTTTTTCTCCATCTTTGTGTGCTAGCTGTTCTTCCCTGTTTTTGATGTGTTCATAAGGAAGGAGTCGCAGGAGCAGCGCAGGAACCGATAGACCTCCTCAGCTCTGGTCTGACTCATGCAACCTCCCTTCTGTACGGCTTCAATCGGGCTGCAAGAGAAAAACAAAATTAAGAAGAGAAATTCAAATCTCGCTGCATGCTCTGTGCATGCACACCCATTACCTGTTTATCAGCTGGGCAACTGATGTGAAATTGTGGCTCATGTTGAGCGCCTGGATGTAGTTGACCGAAGGCAGGCTCAGGTACAGCTGCAGCGCCTGCTGCCTGTGCTGCCCTTTCACCGCCGGGGGTACAGAGATGCCATGACCCTTGCGCTGCTCTAGCCTCGCCAGTTCAGCCAGCAAGCCGGCACTTTCCTCTGTGCCGTCGCTCCACAGCAAACGAATCCCAGCGTGCACCAGCGCCGCCAAAGTGCTGTCGTAGTAACGTGTTCGCTGAAAGGGACGAGACGTCTCGCCTGGAACCGTGACAGTTCAGTTGTGGTTTTGCCTCATACATTCCACACCAGCCTGTATCATACTGTCTTTATTTAGCCTTGAGAAATTGATTGTTAGTCAAAATATGCACCACAACAGCCATATTTTAAAAACTTACCTGCTTTGGTGCGATCTTTCTCCACTATCAGGCACACACGCTCAAACAGCCCCTGCAAGGTGTTCACCCTTTCGCCCAGTCGCTTCCTGTTCTGTGTCGCGGCTAAATCCGACTGCTGGTGCCTCTCCACGGCCATACGGTTGCTGACGATGAAGTAGCTGCCGTCCAGCGAGCAGACGTGGATGGTGGCGGCGTGACGCTGACGCAGGCTGTTAATCAGATCCACTCCGCTTCTGATGCAGCGGCTGTCCGCCAGAATGCAAACGGACCCCGACGAAGTGGGGGCCTCGCTGACCGACGAATCCTGAGCAGAGGACTCCCGAGGCGCTGAAGAAGGGGCGGCAAGTTCCTGGATGAACGAAAACAGAATCTCCTTATAGTCACTTGAGTGCAGCCTCAAAAAAGTGACCCCAGTGGAAAGTACACAAGCGGTCCGCACTGAACTCCCGCCATCGTTGACCCTGAAATGAGCTCCTTCTTCGTCTTTCTCCTCATTTTATTTAATTGTGGGTGTTCAAATCAGGTTACTGGAGTATCGCTGTCATAATATGTGGACATGTGGACTGTACATTACATTCAACGCACGAGCGTGAAACACGGCTGTACGGCTGACACCTTCAGTGCCTGAAAACTACTGTGAACAGTGCTGTGTACACAAGCGCCATCCACAGACTGCACGTGCTTTCCCCTTGAGCTACCCTGATCGGGCCTTAAATTTGCAACATTTTGTCATAAATTTGCTGCTTTATCAAAATTGAAAATTTTCTACCTTTCTTGCAAATTTGTTAATTTTCTGTCTCATTTGCTAATTTTTTTGTAATGTTTTTCTTAAACATCTGTCTTTCTTATAGTTGGTGACTTTTTCAAACAAACGGGTCACTTCAACATAAATTTAGTCCTTTTTTTTTTCGTGCAAGGCATTAATTAAATCAGTTTTCTTTAATGTAAACTGTGTAACGTACCATCCCATCTGTCAGAGTGGTCAGTGAGAGTGACTGACCTACAGACCACAGCCAGATTTCACCAGCACTTGACTAACTCAAGCCCTGGTTCTGTGCATTTGAACTTTCATAAAGCCATAAAAACACTGTTTATCAACTCTCTCACAGGCCACTATAACAGGTCAGCATTCCCAGCTAACATCTCTGCTCAGGTTACAATCTGAATGCTTTCGAGTTTTCCAGATAATTTTCTTAACAACAACAACAACAAAAAGCTGACTAGCATATCTAACGTTTTTAATTCACATAAAATCTAACTATGGTTGGACTGTTAAAGTGAATCTGTTATGCTCATTTCCAGCTTCATGTTTAGATTATTGGACTCAACTGGGGGAATTCTTCATGATTTCTAAGAGTATATCCTGTTTTTTTTTACCCACTTTCTTTGGATTGGGTGCCTCTCACAAACAGCCAGTTACATGTCTAAAAAGATATCACATTTTATAAAGATCCAAGGGTAGAAAATAACATCCAAGTCCAATCATTTGTCCTATTTTTCAGTTAGCTGTGTTTAATGAGCATCAGTCACTGTACTTGTGTATCGTCTTGTTCATACCTCGGTTTGCTTCTTTGATGCAAAGTGCGACTCCACAAAGTCGAGCTCATCAGAGAGCAGATGCTGATTTTCTAACCTCTGGCGACACCTGCAGGAGAAAGAAAAGTGTGAGTGCTGAGTGTGTGCAGAAGTGCTCATCTGCAGAACGTGAGGTTTCAGCTACCTCTCACTTTTCTGCTCTTCACTCACTGAGCTCCTTTGTGCTTTATTTAATGAGACTCTTGAAGCTACGGTTGCAGCAGCAGCGGTGGCGGCGTTCTGCTGCTGAGGGAGCGTACAGGGCTTCCCTGGCTGTACAACCTTTGTATGCAAGGGTACAACATCCTTTTCTGCTATGAAATCCTTCTCTTTACTAGTTTGCCCTGTCTCCTCCTCACTGGAATCATTAATGGGTATGACTCTAGTCAGTTTGGATTTCACCCCAGTTCTCCGCGGAGGTGGAGATTTAGCTCCATCTTTAGTCCCAGCTCCGGCTCTTGCCCTGGCTTTGTGCAGAAAAACGCGGCGTCTGGTCGCATACTGCCTCCTGCCATCCACAAAAGAGGCCTCAGGGATAATTTCAACATCGTCAGCCTCTTCCTCGCTGCTCTCCTGTTCCTCCTCATCACTGCCCACCACGAAGCTGTCCTCTTCGTACGTCTCATCCAGCTCAGGGACCTGGTTTTGAAAGTAAAGAACACAGCAAGGAAGGACTTGGTGAATAAACATTAATTTCTTCATATTGTTGTTTCTTTGCATCAGGGGTAAAATATTTGTCTTACCTGGGAAAATATGTCCATTCTGTGGTGGTTTCTGTAGGACATTTTGAATTTGCCCCGAACAGCAGGGCTTCTCACTGACTTCAGGTACACACCGTGCATGTCAGAGTCTGACAGATTACAGCAGACATTAGCTCAGTATTACAACATGACTCCTCTGGCCTCCTATAACACTAAATAAACTCAGAGGCATTACCAAATGGATCTACAGCTATAATGAATTTCAATTTAAGACTTAAAACATTTTTAACGCCACTATTAGCCTTGTCCGATTATTTACCGAACATTTAAATACTGCAAATTTGGGGTGATCAATGCCCAACCATTACAGTGCTGTGAAAAACTATTTGCCCCGTTGCTGATTTTTTTAATAATTTTGCATATTTGTCACACCCAAATGTTTCAGATCATCAAACAAATTTTAATATTAGACAAAGATAGTGCGAGTAAATACAAACTGCAGTTTTTAAATGATGATTTAATTTATTAAGGGAAAAAAGCTAACCAAACCTACCTGGCCCTATGTGAAAAGTAACTGCCCCCTAAACCTAATAACTGGTTGTTCCACCCTTGGCGGCAACAACTGCAGTCAAGCGTTTGCGATAACCTGCAATTAATCTTTTACATTGCTTCTTTGCAGAATTGTTTTAATTCAGCCACATTGGAGGGCTTGAGCTTGAAGTCACGAACTGATCGCTGGACATTTTGCTTCAGGATTTTCTGGTAGAGAGCAGAATTCATGGCTCCATCAATTACGCCAAGTCGTCCAGGTCCTGCAGCAGTAAAGCAGCTCCAGACCATTACACTACCACCACCATGTTTGACTGTTGGTACAATGTTCTTTTTATGAAATGCTGTTAGTTTTACGCCAGATGTGACCAGATGCACACCTTCCAAAAAGTTCAACTTTTGTCTCGTCAGTCCACAGAATATTTTCCCAAAAGTCTTTGGGCTCATCAAGCTGTTTTATGCCAAATGTGAGACAAGACTTTGTGTTGTTTTTGCTCAGCAGTCGTTTTCGCCTTGCAACTCTCCCATGGATGTGATTTCCCCCCCAATCTCTTCCTTATTGTTGAATTGTGGACCGATTCAACCGTGTCCAAACTGAGGCAAGTGAGGCCTACAGTTTTTTAGATGTTGTTCTAGGGTTTTGTTTCTCAGCTGTTCTTGAATGTCTTTAGATCATGGCATGATGATTGCTTTCTGAGGTCTTTTATCCTACTTCACTTTGTCAGGCAGGTTCTATTTAAGTGATTTCTAGATTCAACAGGTCTGGCAGTAATCAGGCCTGGGTGTGGCTAGTGAAATTGAACTCGGTGTTCAAAAAAGTGTGGTTAATCACAGTTAAACCTTCCTAACACCAGATAGGTTTGGACTGCTTTTTTCTCTTAATAAATGAAATCATCATTTATCATCAAAATCATCATTTTGTATTTACTAGGGTTACCTTTGTCTGATCTTAAAATTTGTTTGATGATCTGAAACATTTAAATGTGACAAATATGCAAACATATAAGAAATCGGGAAGGGGGCAAATACTTTTTCACAGCACTGTATATTTCCACTTTTGTATTATTGTTGTTGCCAAAGTTATTCAAGTAAAGTACGTGAAGCTAGTCCCTAACCCTGCTATCAAAACTTGTAGCTAAATGGGGAAAAAAAAAGTTGCAATGTTGCAAGAAAAAGTCACAAATTTACAAGAGAAATTCACTAAAAGGAAAACATTTAACAGGAGAAAAAAACATAAATTACAAGAAAATGTGCAAATTTAACAACAAAAAAGTTAAAAATCTATGGAAAAAGTAAAATTTATGAGAAATGATTTATGTTCCTTCCACTCATTTCACTTTCAGTTATGTTAAAATAAAAAACAAACCAACAGAAACTAAAAATTCACAAAACTGAATAGCATAGCTGTCCTGTTTCTCATATAAGCCTTATATGAGAAACAGGACCTGGACCTACACAGCACTTTTTCTAGTCTCAAAGACCACTTAAAGCACTTCACTAGGACTAACCCTCCATTCTAACAGCCTATAGGAGACTGATACCTAGGGACAATTTAACCTTACATACATGCCTTTGGACTGTGGGAGGAAACCCACGCAGCACAGTGAGAACATGCAAACTACAGAAAGGTTCCTACATCTGCCAGCCTGGGGATTCAAACCTGGAACCTTCTAGCTGTTAGGTAACAGTGCTAACCACTGCACCACTGTGCTGTGCAGTTTTTTTTTTTTGCCCTTTATTGAACAGATACAGTTAAGAGACGCAGTGAAAAGGGGTGCAGATCAGGGGAAAGACAAGCAGGAAGGATCCACTATGGTGGGGGTTTAAACCAGTGATCACAGTATTTCAGGTACATGCTCTTAGGGTGCACACCATAATGACTAGGCCACCAGGTGCCCATATCGGTGCTATTTTTAAGACGTATGAACAGCAGATTTCAGGATTTAAGGATAATTAATGCCTTCATTTTGGACAAACAAAATATGGGACACCAGATTACCGTTCAGCCCCTGTGAGAAGTGGGTGTTATCGACCACAAAGCCATCCAGAGACTCATCCTGCTCTTGCCCATCCTCTTCATCAGACGAAATGTCTGCGCCCGCCTCGTCCTCTGACAGCGCTGCTTCTTCATCCAGGAACTGACGCCCTTTCGCACGCACGGTGTGCTGACAAAACAGGCAGAATGTCAGGAATGACGGATGGGGGCGATGCAGCCGACAGATATTTAATGGCCTGACATTTAGTGAACGGAAAAAAGGGGTCGTATTTTTGAGAAGTTTAACTAGAATGAAAACGTGGTGACTCATGTTAGTCATAACTGTTTGGTGCTGCTTTATAATTTGTTAAACAGGTTAAAAGAAACAAGGAACACTATATAGAGAAGTACTGCCTGTATTTAGTTACTCTCAGTTTTGCACAAATATGGCATGTTGTACCTCTTTAGTTTTACTCCTCTAATAATGTCAGTTTTAGTAACAGCAGGCACCCATTTTTTAGAAAAACTAAAAATCACTATGCACTACACACTCGCCGAAAACGGAGTATCTGCAAGTAAAACAAAGCTAAATATTGGGGTTTTTTAAGACAATTTTTAAGGCCATTTGATCAAATTTAAGAACTCATAACAAAATAATGAAAAGTCTGCAAACCACATCACAAAGTTTTGTCCAGATATTTACTGGAATTGAAATTGCAGCAGATTTTAGGTTATCATTCCAGCTGTCATGCAAAGTATATGATTAACCTTGCTTAAATATGAGTAATGTTGACTAAATTATATGCCAATATCTCATGAGCATATGAAATTATCCCCACAACCGAATCCCAGTGAATTATGCTAAAATACAAAATTGTAATTACAAATTTGGAAAATTGAATTCAAAGAATTTAATGCACAAATGCCAAGAAAACACAACATTTTTTCTCAAAAGTTGCAAGGCATTTCTGAGACCCCTAAAAGATTGATTTAAGGGTTAATTTAAAAATTTCAAGGATAATTAAGGCCTTAATTCTATGTTGTGATGTAATGTAGGTAATGACATGTATAGGATAATGACAAATGATGTATAGCTTGACTACAGACAAAACAAGAGTACATAAGGCATATAAAACTTCTATGTCACCCAAAAAAATATTTTGTCCTGTCAGTGGAAACACATGGATAAGAGCCATGTTTGTCTCCATGTTGTGCATTTGTATGACAACACGGAAGATAAACGATACAAGTGAGATTCGGATCGCAGCATCCGCCAGAGCCGTCTGTTCAGACCTTGGCTTTAGCTCGGCTCCTCTCCACTCCCCGTGCTGTGGCTCTGCGTTTGAACACAGACTCGCTCTGGAAGTCGTCATCAGAAATGGCTTGAGCCTCTGTTTCATCAGACTGTAACAAAGAGAACAAATTAGAAAAAAAAAATTATGAACCCCGTAAATTCTTCATAGTGTATTATTAACAATGGCAGCTTGTGCAAATAAAGGGGCTACAGTATATAAATCATGCTAATTGCACTGACTAGACTGATCCATGTGTGATATGTTGCCATTGGTGACAAAAATATCTTACAGTATTAAGTGCAGCCGTGCGTTTCCGTCTCACCACCACCGGGGAATCCACGTCACTGGCGATCTTGGACTGGCAGAGACAGAACCAGTGTTACATTTCAGATTCACTACATTATGTGCCTCCACAATGAGTGTTAACAGACTTTTTATGAACCCAAATTTGATCTGCTAAGACATATCAGTGCTTCCATGCCAGTTGCCATGGCAACTACAGGCAACCTTGCCAGCGATGGTCTGAATCAGGAATCGGGAGTCATTAAGTTTCTATGGAGACCTACTGCTGCCAAAAATGAAAAACAGATAAATGCAAATGTAGGTACTAATTATTTTATAAATGTGCATTTATTTAGTATTACTCTATTTATCCACTTTTTTTTTTTTTTTTTGTTTGTTACTTATTTGTACCCGTAGGTAGACTTGGTTTGCAGTCTGGTGACAAGCCACCGGCTGCTGGTCGCTGCGTGCGCGAGCGCCCTAAACCTACATGTTTTTGGTATGCGGGAGGAAACCGGAGAAATCCCGGAGTAAACCCACGCAACACGGGGAGAACATGCAAACTCCACACAGCTCACTGTTGGTCGGGGGCTGGAATCGAACCCACGATCTCATGATCCCCGCGATCCCCCGGCCAAGGGTAAAACTGTGCTGCCACAGTGCTAAACCACTGCGCCACCGTGCAGCCCACTTCTTTGTTGAATTTTCAAAGTTACTTGTATGTCTTCCCTTTACGTTTGCTAACCATGCTATTGCTTGATCACAATAATAAAAAAATCCTGGCGGCTGCCGATGGTAGCCCTCAGTCTGCTGGCATTAAGAGCACTGGCTGGCTGAATTTTTGTGCAAAGTCACCCAAAATCAAATTTTCCCCAGATTGTTCACAGATGCAACTATAGGATCAATATGAAAAGTCTACGCCATTTGATTCATAATTTGCAAGGTTTTTTTGAGAGTTGACCTCTGACCTTGGCATGAGGTCAAGGTCACCAAAATTTGAACTAATCCCAGATTTTTCAAAGCTAGAACTGTGGCATCAATGTGAAACATGTACATTATTTCCTTTCTGAGTTACCATGTTTACAATGTTTTTGGAAAAACTGACCTGTGACCTTGACCTTGAATTCAAAGTCACCCAAATTTGAACTCGTCTGAGATTTGTCATAGATGCAACAAGTTAATTTCCAATGGAAATTTTCAGAGTATACCAATGCAACTAGCCATTGATTTTGGCTTTAACCTGTGAGAACCTAATGAAAAATCATGAAACTGAATTTGCATGAAAATCAAAAACCTTTGACCTTTTGACCCCAGACCCATAGTTCTAGGTCAGGATCCCAAAGTGAACCTGTGTACCAAGTTTGGTGACCGCAGCTTTCTTTGTTGTTGAGATCTAGTTTATATGGCATTTTGGCTTGACCTTTAACCTTTTGACCCCAAACCCATAGTCAGAGGTCAGGGTGTCACGGTTAACCTGTGTACCAAGTTTGGTGACAATAGCTTTACTTATTCTATAGTAACAATATAAATCAAATGTTAACCATGACCTTTGACCTTTTGACCCCAATCCCAAAGGCAGAGGTCAGGGTCTAACCTGTCCAAGATTTTTCTTAGATACAATGGTGTCGATTTGACAAGCCTACATCATTTCCTTCTCTAGTTATCGCATTCACAAGGTAGGTGTTGACACCGTCGCTGCTGCCCATCCACCCGGCAAGGTGACAACAACACCCAAGCCGAGGGGTTAAAAGGGTGAAATACAGAAGGTAAAGCAGAATTATAATATCAATACAAATTTACTCATTAACACTTGTATTTGTAAGGCTAAAACATTTACTTACACTGGTTTGTGCTGACATTATTTATTTCTGTCTGTTTTTATTTGGGTAGTTAAATCCTCCCACAGATGTTTAATGTAAAAATGCCTAAATAGATAAATACTCCTGATTTTTTACTTTTTTCTCATGTTAGACTAAACATCATTGGGGTCAGATTTATTTCTTGACAATTAGACCTTTTTCATGAATGTGCATTGTGGCCAGTCAGCATTCTTAAAGTTGGGCCATTTTCAAGACAAAATAATTAGAATTGCTCACCACTTCTGGGGAACACAGGGGGTTGACCTTGTTCAGATGTCTTCTCTTCTGAAGCACAACCTCGTCTTCACTGTCACTGTTGGGCTCCACTAAGAAAGAAGATGACAAACATCCATTAATTTGAAAGAAGGGGAAAAAAGTATACAAATTCAATGAACGACCTGACACACCTGGATGAGGAGGGGAGTCAATCACAAGAAAAGCTCCTCTCTCCCTTTCAGTGGCGCCACCTTCTGGTCGCTTCCTTTTCAAGCTGCCGGATACAGACACAGGCATCCGCCTTGTGACTGGAGAGGGGAGTCCACCAGCTTTGGGTGTCATATGCTCTGACAGCACTGGTGGCACAGGCGGTATTCTGTGCTCAGTGAAGCTGCTGTTAGGAGTAGAAGACGTAGAAACAGCAGAGTCAACCTTCTTTTTGCCCTCTGGAGAAACACTTTGGGCAGGAGCGGCATCTGTCTCTGCTTCATCCTCAGAGTCTTCCAGGGAATAGCCCAGGTCAAAATTGACTGAGAAAAAATCACACGATCTATCCCCCTGGCCTGTGGACGAATTCTCTGTTACAGGTTCAGTTTGGGATGTTGTGTGTTTTGTTTCTGTAGTGTTATTATTTGAGTTTAAGTCCTTGGATATATGTGTTGTACCTGCTGATTTATTCGTTTTCACTAAGCTTAATCTATAAGTGCTATCAGCTAACTGCATAGTGCTATTTGGAGAAGGCTTGGACACATTTGCTGTCGGGGGTGTTGTGGGTATAACGCTATCCTCGGGAGTGGGCATATCTGGAATGGTCATCTGCATGAAGGCTTCACTGTCCCCAAACAAATCTATACTCTCATCCATGGAGGAGCCGCCCTCGGAGTCTCTGTCACCTTCCACGCCCCCATCACTCAAATTTGGTATTTCTTTCTCACAACTTCCTGTTTTCATTTTTTGTCCAGTTTCCACACAAGCCTGTTCATCCTCTAGGTCATTACACATTTCCTCATCTGCCACCTTGCTTTCATTGTTCTCGTCTTCATCTTCAAAAACTTCATCCCAGGTTGGACTGCGTGCTTGTATACGCATAGGCTGTTCTGTCCGAGGAGGCCGATCAGGTGAGATTTTAGCACCCACTGGCGCCTCGCCTGGCTCTTTCCTGCGAGCAAGACTGTCAACATCTGTCATCATCAGTTCATCATCGTCATCCACATCCAAGCTAAAGTTGACAAGGAATGGTTGATGAGGTGGCAGCGGAGAAGGAGGAAGTGTTGGAATGTCCTCTAAAATATCAATGGTTGATGGCGGCGATCTGGACAGGAGTTCAGCCACATTCATAAGGATGACCTTCAGAGTCTCCTCTCTTCCTGGGAGGAGCTTGTTGGAACAAATCAGAGATGCTGTGTCCCATTTAGGGAGGTAGAACATTGCCTGAAGTTCAACATCTTCACTGTTTTCAGTGTTCGACTCTGACAAACTCTCTAAATCTACAGGATCTTTGACTGTTTTTTCTACGTTGACGGCATCCTCATAGACAGTGGCACAGCTATCAATTATTATATCAGAAACCGAACTGTTTGATGGAAAAGAAGCATCATAAGGTATCTCATTATTACATCCAACAGGAACTCTTTGTTTTGTCACCACCGACGAGGCCTCTGTTTCCTCATCAACTGATTCCAGTTCAGACCAGAGTGAATGGGAAGGTTTAGGTTTCTTGATGGTGGTTTTAGTGCAGCGCTTCGTGGCCTTCTGTCTCCTCTTTCTACTTTTCACAGGGTCCTCTTGGTGGAGGTAAGGTAGAAGCTCCTGCTCATAACGACATTCTCCCTGAACACAAACAAAAACACAGGAAGAAGTTTAAAAGGTCACTGATTGTTCTTTTTCCTGGATTTTAACAGCTCACATACAGTATATCTTTTTTTTCCACAATATCTTTATTGAACCTTTTTTTTTTTTTTTTTAACAAACATGATACAAACAATCAAACACTAACACTAAAGTACTACAAAAAAAAAAAAATGCACTAAAAACACCAACAACCACCAACAAAATCAAGTCTTCCACAATGCTCCTCTGTTTAGTCTAGACAATCCAATACATAAGTATACATATTATGTTCACCAGTTTGGAATTTACAAGGTCCACACACATCATTCACCTTCTTCTTCAAGAGTTATGTTTAAATTTTTTACATAATCAATAAAAGGTCTCCATATATTCTCAAACACAATTTCCTTTGATTTTAGTATATATGTTATTCTTTCTAATGGAAGGTTTGTTAACATCTGTCTTAACCACTGAGTCACATCTGGTCTATGAGTCTTTTTCCATAATAGTGCAATACATTTTTTGGCATTAAGCAAACTGAGGTCTATGAATGTTCTTTCACTTTTATTAAAATTATGCTTTTCTGGGTACAGACCCAACAAAAACAGTTTAGGATTCAATATGATTTGTTTTGAGATTATTTTTTCAATTGTTACCCTCACCTCTTCCCAAAACATTCTTATTAATCTACATTCCCATAAACAATGAAATAGGGTTCCTTTACTTTCCATGCATTTTGTGCATGTATCTGGTATATTTTTGTTATATCTATTTAACTCCTCCGGTGTAACATACATCCGCATTAACCATTTGAAATGTATCAATTTAAGGCGTGCATTTATTGATTTGGTTTGAGCTTCTGTACAAGCCAATTCCCATTGTTCCTCTGAAATTTCAATTTGCAGATCTTCTTTCCAGTAGTTTAATCTTTTCAGTGAATTTTCACTTGAAGATAGTGTCAATGAGTTATAAAACTCTGAAATAATACCCTTTCTTTTACTATCTTTCATCATCATTTTTTCCAAGGATGAATAAATAGGTCGAGTGAGAGCTTTATTTTGATTTGATCGAATAAAGTTTCTAAGTTGAAGATATTTAAAAAAATGTGTTCTATTGAGATTAAATTTGATCCTCAGCTCTTCAAAAGACATTATGTTGTCTGCACCTGGCAAATATAAATCCTGAATCTTTTGTATCCCTTTTAAATTCCATACTTTAAATACAGCGTCCGCTCTCCCTGGTTTAAAATATTGATTACCCCATATTGGACTAAATTGTGACAATAACTGTGGTTCTTTTAAATAGTTTTTAGCTTCACACCATATTTTGATCATATGCTTTACAAATGGATTTTTAACTTGTTTTTGTAATTTTTTTGCCGAATCTGAGTATATGAATATGGGAAGAGGTAAAGGTAAATTGTATGATTCCATTTCAGTCCAGTGAGGGAGATCATTTGATGAAAAATAATATGTCATAGACCTCAGTTGTGCCGACCAATAATACAACATAAAATTTGGACATTTCAGACCTCCACGATCAAATGGTAAATATAATAAAGACAAACGTAATCTAGCCCTCCTGTTGTTCCATATAAATTCCACTAACTTTTTTTTTTATTCTTGAGAATAGATCTAAAGGTGGTGATAAGGGAATGTATTGAAATAAATAAAGTATTTTAGGTAAAATATTACTTTTAAGTATATTGATTCTCCCGATCATCGACATTGGTAGTGACATCCATCTCTGAGTTAACTCACTGATATCTGACATTAAGGCTTCATAGTTGACACTGGCGACTGATTCTAGCTTAGGCATAATTTGGATTCCTAAATATTTAAACTGATTTACAACATTGAATTGATTTACCTCAGGGGCTGAGTAATTTCTCTGGGTCTCATTTAGCATTAATATTGAAGATTTAGTTTTATTTATTTTATATCCTGATATTTCCCCAAAATTCTTTATTAAATTCAACAAGGTTGGAATTGATTTTTTTAGATTCGACATAAACAAAATTATATCATCGGCGTACAGGGAGATTTTATGTTCTGTTGGTCCAACTTTAATTCCATATATTTGTGAATGTAAACGTATCGCTATCGCTAAAGGTTCAATTGCCATAGTAAACAGTAAAGGTGAAAGTGGACAGCCTTGTCGACATCCTCTATTGATTTTTATTGGTTTTGAAATATTGTTATTTGTTAGGATTTCTGCTGTAGCATTATTGTATATTATTTGAACCCATTTTATGAAATTATTTCCAAGTCCAAACCTTTGTAGGACTTCAAAAAGAAAGGGCCATTCAACTCTATCAAAGGCCTTTTCGGCGTCCAATGATAGGAGAGCTGTATCCGGTGCTTCTTTATTAAAATAAATAATATTAAATAGTCTTCTTACATTATGGAAGCCTTGTCTACCCTTTATAAAGCCATTCTGATCTCGATTAATAATATTTGGTAAAATTTCTTGTATTCGTCTTGCTAAAATTTTACAGATTATCTTAAGGTCGGCGTTTAATAGGCTTATTGGTCTCATATTTTCACATTTATTAGAGGGCTTACCTGGTTTTGGCAGCAGTATAATTAAGGCATTATTTATGTATGATGGTAAATTATTATTTTGAAATGCTTCTAAAACCATTTCCAAAAAAGGTTTTATTAATTTATTCTTAAATTTTTTATAAAGGTCAACTGGAAGACCATCTGGTCCTGCACTTTTTCCTGATTTCATATTATCAATGGCTAGCCCAACTTCTTCTTGACTAATTTTAGACTCCAATATCTCCCTGTTTTCATTTGGAATACACGGTATAGATAGTTCGTTCAAAAACCCATTTAGTTTTGTTAAATCAGGTTCATTTTTGGTATCATATAATTTTTCATAGTAATCTCTAAAGGCTCTATTAATTTCTAAAGGATCTATAACTACCTGTCCATTACTTATAATACTGGTAATTGGTGTTTTAATTTCCAATTGTTTAATCTGCCATGCTAATAATTTTCCTGATTTTTCACCTTGTTCATAAAAAGATTGTTTCAATCTTAGAAGACTCGAGGCAGCTCTATTCGCTGATTTTTTGTCGTATTCAGCTCTCAAAATCAGTAATTCATTCTCCAACCTTGGGTCACTTCCTGCATACACTTTTTCCTGAAGATTTTTTATTTTATGTTCCAATTTAGCTCTCTCCTCTCGAGTCTTCTTAGATTTTGATCCTGTATAACTAATAATATGTCCCCTAATAAAAGCTTTGAAAGCCTCCCACTTTACACATGCTGATGTTTGTGTAGTATTGATGTCAAAGAACTCGTCTATCTGTTTTTCTATATGCTTGACAAATTCCTCATCCTGAAGCCATTTATGCTGAAATTGCCATCTACCTGATTCCTTTGTCAATTTTTTATCTACATATATTAGACAACAGGGTGCATGATCAGAGATCACGATGTTATCATAAAAGCAGTTTTGAATCTTGGACCTTAATTCTGTGGAAATCAAAAAATAATCAATACGTGAGAATGTCTTGTAGGTACTGGAATAACAAGAATAGGCTTTAACTTGTGGTTTCATTTCTCTCCATATATCTAACAATCTCAATTCTTTCATAAAATGATTAATAGTCATCCTACATCCAATGTGCGTACAATCCAGTCCTGTTGATCTATCCACACCTGGATTCAATGTACAATTAAAATCCCCTGCTATTATATGTTGCCCTGTAAGTGATGATAAGATGAGAAATAAATTAGCAAAGAACTTCTGATCATCTATATTGGGACCATATAAGTTCACAAGATTTATATTTTCTAATAGCAAAGAACCTTGAATGATTACATATCTTCCAAATTTGTCTCCAATTACATTTTTCACTTGAAAAGGAACTGATTTATGTATGAGAGTCATAACTCCCCTGGCTCGGGATGAAAATGAAGAGGTGAATACACTTCCCTGCCATCTACTCCTAATTCTTTTAACATCCTCCTCTATCAGATGAGTTTCTTGTAAAAACACAATTCTTGAACCCATGTCCTTTATTTTATTCATAACTTGTTTAAGTTTTTTTAAATTTTGTAGACCTCTGCAATTCCATGAAGTTAAATTAAGATTAACACTTTGGTCCATGATCAATAGAGAGTTTGGGATTACCTTGCAGTGTAAACATGCTCATACAGAGAAGCAAAAACATGAGTGGTTGAACATTCATCCTACAAACTACACACAAACAAATTTCCCCTTCCCACACTTGTGGCAAACCCCCCAAAATCAAAAGAAAAATTCTGTCTCCCGATATAGCCATCGACCGTTCCACACCCACGGGGAACAGCCTAAGCCACTCCTTCTTCATCCTCCCAATCACCCTAACTCTACTGCTTTTAATGACGTAACATTAACTCTCCTCTGTAGTTTTCCAACTTAACTCCAAAATTTTTAACAACTTTGTACATCATAGTTTTTTTTTTGTTTGTTTTGTTTTTTTAATATATAATACAATCTATATTTTGTAAACTTACTATTTACTTCAAGTCAGTCAGATGCCTGTGCAAATGCTTAATTATTCTACCTTATATTTTGTTCATGCTTAGCTCCCACCAGTCTCTTCTTCTTCTTTGATCTTCTTGATGAACTCCTGCGCCTCCTCTGGGGTCTTGAAGATGTGGGTTCTGCCCTCATACGTGGTCAGCAGTCTCGCAGGATAGATTACACCATGACGAATCCCAAGGTTGCGCAGCTCCTTACGTACGGGATCAAACTGCTTCCTCAATTGTTGGATTCCTGTGGCCAAATCTGGGTAGAACCGCACCTGCTGGTCCTGGTGTTTAATCTCTCCTTTAGCACGTGCAGCGTTGAAGATCTTCATCCTGTCTCTGTTGCTAAGAAACTTCATAATTAAGGTCCTCGGCGGTCCCTTATCTCTCCGTGGGCCAATACGATGTGCTTTTTCCAGAACCACTGCTGATTGCAACTCCTCGCTGCCCAGCACCTCCGGAATCCACTTTTCCAGAAAGGAACATACGTCCCGACCTTCTGATTCCTCTGGAAGACCCACCAGCCTCAAATTATTCTGTCTCGACCGAGATTCCAAATCCAAAATATTATCTTCCAGAGATTTATTTTTTTTTTCCAAAGTGCGCACCTTTAATTGAAGACGGGTGACGTCATCTTCAGCACTAGCGAGACGGAGCTCCATCTGCGCCGTTCGTTCTACACAGTCACCCAATTCCTTTCTTATTCCTTCCAGCGCTGTCATAATCCCATCAAATCTAGAGGAAAAGTCCGCTCTCATTGAACTCATGGCAGCCATCAGCGCATCTGCGCCATTCCCCGCAGAAATCGCACCGCCGCCAGCCTCCTCCGCCATATATGGAGCCTTGTTTGCTGCGTCACAGACCTGAAAGTCCGTTAATTTGGACTGTTTCGGCGGCTCGCTTTTTCCTTTTCCTGGTTTTCCAGCCTTAGGCTTCGCCGACATATCCTCGCTCAAATGCTGGGATACGTTCTGTCCCAAATGAGAGAGTTATTTGCCGATTTTTTTCTCCAGGAGCAGAGCAGAGCGAGACACGTCCGTCCTACGTGGCAGCCATAACCGGAAGTCCACATACAGTATATCTTAATGAAATAATTGTGATATATTTTGTTCAAATTTTCTTTATTATTTAATTACTGCAGCTATTTAAAAAAATCAGTCTTTATGAAAATGACCTGTTTAAGTGTACAGTGCTGTGAAAAAGTATTTGCCCCCTTCCTGATTTCTTATGTTTTTGCATATTTGTTGCACCAAAATGTTTCAGATCAAACAAATTTTAATATTAGACAAAGATAACCTGAGTAAATACAAAATACAGTCTTTAGATGATGATTTCATTTATTAAGGGAAAAAAGCTATCCAAACATACCTGGCTCTATGTGAAAAAGTCATTGCCCCCTAACTGCCCCCTAAACCTAATAACTGGTTGTGCCACCACTGATGCCAACAACTGGCAATGAGTCTTCTACATCACTGTTGAGGAACTTTGACCATTCTTCTGTGGAGAACTGTTTAAATTCAGCCACATTGGAGGGCTTCATGAACTGACGGCCGGACATTCTCCTTCAGGATTTTTTGGTAGAGAGCAGAATTCATGGTTCTGTCAATTAGGGCGTTATCCAGGCCCTGAAGCAGCAAAGCATCCCCAGACCATGACACTACCACCACCACGTTTGACTGTTGATACAATGTTCTTTTTATGAAATTCTGTGTTACTTTTATGCCAGATAAAACGGGACACACGTCTTCCAAAAAGTTCAACTTTTGTCTCGTCAGTCCCCAGAATATTTTGCCAAAAGTCTTGAGGATCATCTAGATGTTTTCTGGCAAATGTGAGACAAGTCTTTGTGCTCTTTTTGTCCAGCAGCGGTTTTTGTCTTGGAACTCTCCCATGGATGCCATTTTTGCCCAGTCTCTTTCTTATCGTTCCATCGTGGACCAGTGTCCAAATTGAGGCAAGTGAGGCCTGCAGTTCTATAGCTGTTGTTCTGGGTTTTTGTTTCTCATCTGATCTTGAATTTCTTTAGATCACAATGGGATGTGTTGCTTTTTGAGATCTTTTAGCTTACTTTGGGTTGTCAGACAGGTTCTATTTAAGTGACTTCTTGATTCAACAAATCTGGCAGTAATCTGGATTGGGTGTAGCTACTGAAACTGAACTCAGCTTTCTAAAAAAATGTGGTTAATCATAGTTAATTCATGATGTAACAAGAGGGGCAATTACTTTTTCACATAGGGCCAGGTAGGTTTGGATAGTTTTTTTCTTTAATAAATGAAATCATCATTTGAAAACTGCATTTTGTATACCATGAAGTTCACAATTTGTTAATTTTTGGGGAAGTTATTGAGGTAAAAGTGGCCGGCCAAGATCTTCACTTCTGTTGGCCAGTGATCCATCCAGTTTTTCTATAGAAATCAGTGGCCTGCCCGATTGGCTAATGGGTCGTGAGCTATCCAGGTTTTTTTTTTTTTATACAAATCAGTGCATATGGGACCTTACATCGAAAAAAAAATTCTCCATTGAAATGAATGGCAAGAACAAAATTATCCTTTGATCCTGATCAAATTTTACCATGAGTTACACATATGTTTGTCCATTTAAAAGATAATTTTCCACGCAATTAAAGATGTCGGCTGTCGTATAATACAGTAATATTTAGTTTTTGTTTAAACGACTAGCAGACAACAACTCCCATCATCCCACAGCACTAAACTGTAATCGTGTTTAGTGCTGTTACTTATGCAGGATGCACGTCTTTTCTTTTGATCGAAGTTTAAAAATTTAATTTATTCAAAGTTTTTATGTTGACTGTGTTTACTATAAATTTGCTGTTGCTTATGCAGAATGCATATGTATTTTCCTTTAATTAGAGTTTATAAAATTACATTATTCAATGCTGACTGTGTTTACAGTCAATTCACTGCAAACAAAAATACAGTATATCTATATATGTTATCAAGCAGCCTCTCTTTTACACAATGTGGTAGGTTGCCTGTTGGGCTTTTTTGGGGCTTGTTTCCACAGAGCTGGTTGCTTGTTTCTCTCGTGAAACCTGGCAACAATGGTTCCAAGCCTTTAGCTCAGATTGATCCTGAGCCGAATACAAGTCGAGTCGGTCCCAGGATCTTTCATGGCATGGGTAGAGAATTTCTGTAAAACTCCTTACATTTGTTAGTGACCGAGAAAAGGCTTCTTAACAGTTTTGTGAGGGTTCTCTGCTTGCACCATTGGGGATCCCGGGGGCTAACTGGGTCAGAGCTGACTTGACCTGTTAACCCTGAGCCAACAAACGTTTATCTTAAAGAATGAATGAAATAATGCATCAGTGATTGACAGTAGTGTGTTGTTTCAGTCAGTAGGATATGACTGGTCCTGGAGTACAATAAGCATAGAAACATCTGCGAATGAGTCGCTAAACAGCTTCAAGGTGACTAACTGATGCTGGGGGCTAGCTGACTTTAGCAGCTAGGCGGCATTAGCTAGCTGCTCAAAATAACACTTAAGAACGATGTATATGGTCAAGTGTTGGTAGAAAAAACAAGGATTTCAGTGGGGGTGAATAGAATTTATAGAAAATAGTGATCCAAACCAAGTGGATCCGTTAAGCTAATGCTAGGCGGCCTGTCGATCACATGACTAATACCAACCGACTGCCTAGCCAAGTTAATGCTAAGAGAATTCAATGTAGCATCACAAAGAATATATAACAAAATAAGCCACAATGGCATGAGATACATTATTGACTGTGGGTTAGTGAATCAGGTTGAAACAGTGATGTCTATTAGGGTGACGGAAATCTAAATAAAATAACATAAACCATGGTTGGTAAGCTAACTTACTGTTGTCCACATGATTGACAGCTAGGCCGGCCAATAACAGAGCAGCGGGTGGGTATGAAAGATGGCTTGGGGTGGTTTACTGTGGAAATGACATCCCCTGACAAATCCAGAACAGTCAATTTTGCTTTTTGGAGTGAAAAACTATGTAACGGTTGTGGGTTTTTTTTAAAGAGAAGCATTTGATATTTTTGGGATAATCACATGACCATTAGATGCCTTTCAGAAGGTTAAAACCTACAAAAACACAATTTTTCAGCCAAAGACCGCTTTAAATGAATAAAAATAATGTGCAAAAGCACTGAAGGCAGAAAAGTGTAATCAGAGCTGTCAGTTCAACAGCCTTATTGTTTATGTTCTATTAATTTAACTTGGAAATGATCCATTATGAATGGAACTGAATTCTAATGTGACACTTTCCAATTATGCAAATCAGAAGAAAAAAATTGTCAATTTTTCTTCTGAATAGTAATTTTAGGGGCAAAAATGATTGAAATAATCCCACTCTCCTCTTTTTTTGGCCATCATGACCATTAAAAACATGTCATCTTGGCAACCTGATGACCTGGAAGTGATGTGCCTAAATGTGGCATCCTGCTTGGGTCAACAGGGTGCCACTGAATCTCTGACCGGCAGGAGGGAGATTTGTAATGAGCCAAGACAAAAAGAAAAAATATAAAATAATAGAGAATGACAGTCAGAAAAGGCATGCAGACAGTCAGAAATGGCTGCACGGTGGCGCAGTGGTTTAGCACTGTGGCAGCACAGTTTTACCCTCGGCCGGGGGACCGCGGGGATCATGAGATCGTGGGTTCGATCCCAGCCCCCGACCAACAGTGAACTGTGTGGAGTTTGCATGTTCTCCCCGTGTTGCGCGGGTTTACTCCGGGATTTCTCCGGTTTCCTCCCGCACACCAAAAACATGTAGGTTTAGGGCGCTCGCGCACGCAGCGACCAGCAGCCGGTGGCTTGTCACCAGACTGCAAACCAAGTCTACCTACGGGTACAAATAAGTAACAAAAAAAAAAACAAAAAAAAAAAAAAAGAAAAGGCATGACTGCATACTGAGTTGAGTGGTGGCCCGAGTGGTGGTCTAGAGGCAGAGCATCTGCCCCACAACCAGGAGGTCGGGGTTCAAGTCCCGGCCGGGTCATGCCAAAGACAATATAAAAGTGGAACTTCCTGCCGTCCGGCTTGGTGCTCAGCAAAAATGGAACAGAGGAGGGAAATATGGGCAGGCAGTGGCTCAGGAGGTACAGCAGGTCGTCCAATAACCAGAGGGCTGGTGGTTTGAATCCCGCTCTCACCAGTCATTCTGCTGTTGTGTCCCTGGGCAAGACACTTTACCCACCTTGCCTCCAGTGTCCATGACACTGGGTATAAATGTTCAGTAGTGGTCAGAAAGGCCATTGGTGTGGATTGGCAGCCATGTTTCCTTCAGTCTGCCCCAGGGCAGCTGTGGCTACAGCAGTAGCTTACCACTACCATTGTCTGTCTGTCGCGTGAATGAATAATGGACTCACTGTAAAGTGCTTTGGGTATCTTGAAAGGCGCTATATAAATGCAATCCATTATTAATAATTCCTGACATTTTTTTACCATAAAGAAAACAGTGAAACTAAATGAGGAAAACAGATTTGTTGTGACTGTAGAGAAGTAAACAAATCAAGCAAGTAATTTAGATTCACCCTCTCATGTATTTTTTTTTTTTTTTGATTGATTTCAGACAGTTTAAACTTAGGATCAGTGCACTTCTTGGTTTTATTCACGAGTCTTGAACAACAGGTTTGATCAGGGTGACACCTGTACAGATGTTATGCAAGAGCAGCAGGTGTAACATTTATTCTGGTAAACACACACATGCTCCGACCCCCATACTTGCTCCTTCAGAGTGGTTCAGAAATGCATTATTCCCAGTTTTGATCATTTGCAAAGCAAAAACCTTTTTGTCTTCCAAACATGTCTTGCCTTCCACTTTGACACTGGAAAAAACATCATGAAAATGATTGACGGTCTCAAATACCTCTAGGACAAACAGTGGTTATTATGCTTTCAAACCATGAACTACATCAATTAATCATTCAACCAGACAGGTGCTCACAGTCGTCACTCTTCCATTAACATTTCAACACTTCATTCCTCATTTTTGCTTTTCTACCCCTGAGCTTTAGTGCACTTTTCTAGTTATTCTAAATCTGACAGAAGTGAAGGTAGCATCTCGTTAATAAGCTTTGTTTTGATAAAATAGAACTTCAAAACAGCTGCACTGTTTTTAGAACTGGCTTATTTTTTCGAAAAACTTCACAAATTTTAGAATTAAGTCCCAGCAAAATATAAAGCAATTAGGGGTGGCTCAAGACTTCTGCGCAGTACTCTAGGTCTTAAAAAAGTTAATCACGCCATAAATTATGCTGTGTGATGCTCACTTGCAATATGTGAATACGGCTTTTTAACCAATCATCTGTTAAGAGATGACTTTCTATTCCTAATCCATGGTTAAATAGCATCATATTTATAACTTTATCCATGTAGTTAATATACTATATGTATAACTGGGCATCAGCTGTACAGCCACAGAAGAAGCTATTTTGCATTTTAATCGCTGCTCTCTTTGTCCATTAGCATATTGACAAAAATACATAATACACCATCCTTGTATGTTTATTTGGCATTTTTCTTCTATACAGTGGTGTGAAAAAGTGTTTGCCCCTTCCTGATTTCTCATGTTTTTGTGTGTTTGTCACACTTAAATGTTTCAGATCATCAAAAAAATTGAAATATTAGATAAAAATAACACAAGTAAACACAAAATTCCGTTTTTAAATCAAGGTGTTTTATTATTAAGGGTAAAGAAAAATCCAAACCTACATTGCCCTGTGTGAAAAAGTGATTGCCCCCACCCTGTTAAAACATAAATTAACTGTGGTTTATCACATCTTTGGAAAGCTGAGTTCAATTTCTCTAGCTCCACCCAGGCCTGATTACTGCCACACCTCTTCTCAATCAAGAAATCACTTAAATGTGTATATATATTTATTCCATCTAGCAACAATGCTCCACACTGTGTGTATATATATTTATATATTTATATGTACATATGTATAAGATAAGATAAGCCTTTATTAGTCCCACAATGGGGAAATTCCAGGATTGCAACAGCACAGGGATAGCAACACTCAGAGCAACAATCAGAAGACAAGAAAAAACAAGAGCAGCGAATATACATATGTACATATAAATATATAATAATAATAATAATAATAAGTTTATTTATAGAGCACCTTTCACAGACAGAGTCACAAAGTGCTTAACATGGTACAAAACAAAATAAAAACACAGGCACATAAAACAGTAAAAAAAACAAAAAAAACAGTGCGGAGCATTGTAGCTAGATGGAATGAACAGCATAACCGTCTACTTAGTCATCCTACATGGTATGATTATGTACCCATACATATTGTCACCCTCCGTAGCGACCGGTATTTTCCTAGTTGTATACCGGAGGGGACCATTGTGTAAGTCTATTGCGTCTTTTGCATTCAATACTATTAGGTTGTCATGTTTTTTTGCTATCTCTGCGAGCAGCCCTGCTTAGGTTATACAGTCTGACAGCCGTAGGTAGGAAGGACCTGCGAAACCTCTCGGTTGCGCACCTAGGATGATGTAGTCTGCTGCTAAATGAGCTCCTCAGTGCGTTCAGTAGATCCTGCATAGGGTGGAACTCGGACTCCAGCAGAGATGACAGTTTAGCCACCATCCTTCTCTCTCCTATCTCCTCCACTGGGTCAAGGCGTTGACCCAGGACAGAGCTAGCTTTCTTGATCAATTTGTTCAGTCTCTTCCTATCGGCTGCTGTAACGCCACTGCCCCAGCAGACCATTCCAAAAGTGATGGCTGATGCCACCATCGTGTCGTAGAATATCTTCAGCAGCGCCCCTTGTACACCAAAAGACCTGAGTCTCCTCAGTAGGGACAGCCTGCGCTGTCCCTTCTTGTAGAGTGCGTCAGTATTCTGTGACCAGTCTAGTTTAAATTAAATTAAATTAAATTAAATCACCCTTTATTGTCATTCAACTGTACAACCAATCATGTACAGTAGAACGAGATTGTGCTTTACCTATCTACTGTGTTAATTACACACACTCCAAGTGTAGAATCAGAGGGCCGCTGCCATGCAAGGCGCCGCCACAAATTTCCCTCCTCTATTCCATTATTGCTGAGCACCAAGCTGGATGGCAGGAAGTTCCACTTTTATATGGTCTTCGGCATGTCCCGGCCGGGATTTGAACCCCTGCCTCCCGGGTGTGGGGCGGATGCTCTACCAACTAAGCCACCACTCCAGTGGTGGCTTTATTGTTCAGATGAACACCCAGGTACTTGTAGGATGTCACCATCTCGATGTCTGTTCCCTGTATGTTTACTGGTGCTGTGAGGGGTTGTCCTTGCCTGCAGCAGTCCACCACCAGCTCCTTAGATTTCCTCGCGTTGATCTGGAGGCAGTTCTGATGGCACCAGTCCACGAAGTCCTGGATAAGTCCTCTGTACTCAGCTTCATCTACGTTGGAGATGAGGCCAACGATCACAGAGTCGTCAGAGAACTTCTGTAGATGGCAGTGTGTTGTGTTGTGTGAGAAGTCCGCAGTATAAAGGGTGAACAGGAAGGAAGCCAAAACCGTTCCCTGGGGGGCCCCCGTGCTACCGATGATCGTGTCGGACACACAGTCCCGGGTTCTCACAAACTGTGGCCGGATAGTGAGGTAGTCCAGGATCCATGATGACAGGTGCTGGTCCACCCCTGCGCACAGCAGCTTGTCCTTCAGGATCATCGGTTGGATGGTGTTGAAAGCACTGGAGAAGTCAAAGAACATGATCCTCACCGCATTCCCGGGCTTCTCCAGGTGGGACAGAGAACGGTGAAGGAGGAAGATCACCGCATCCTCCACCCCAATGCCATGCTGGTAGGCGAACTGGAGTGGATCCATCGCTGGTCCCACCAGGGGGCGGAGGTGAGCAAGGAGCAGTCTCTCCAGGGTCTTCATCATGTGGGACGTCAGGGCCACTGGTCTGTAGCTGTTCAGATCTTTGGGGTGGGAAGTCTTTGGTACAGGTACCACACAAGATGTTTTCCACAACTGTGGTACCCTCCCCAGCTTCAGGCTAAGGTTGAAGATGTGCTCCACAATCCCACACAGCTGGTCTGCACAGGACTTGAGGAGCTTTGCGCTGATGCTGTCCAGTCCCGAGGCCTTCCTCGCCTTGATCTTCCTCAGCTCCGTCCTCACCTGGGTCTTAGTGAGGGTCAGGTTGGGGCGCTGTGTGTTGGGAGTGGGGGGGTGATGGTGGAGTGGGGTGTGGGCAGCAGGACTCGATGTCTTCAGAGGCAGCAGTGGTTGTTGTGCAGTCGGGGGGGAGGGCGGTTGGTCAAACCTATTAAAAAACAGGTTCAGATTGTTCGCCCACTCCCTGCCCCCTGTGGCCTGGGGGGAGGTATTCTGGAGCCCAGAGATGATTTTAAGGTTTCTCCAGACCCCACCGATATCGCTCTGTTGCAGCTTGTCCTCCATCTTCTTCCTGGAGCTGTCCTTGCCTTCTCTGATCTTCCTCCTCAGCTCCCTCTGTACGGACTTCAGCATCTCCCTGTTCCCCGACCTGAAGATCCTCTTCTTCTCTCTCAGAAGTGTTTTTATCTCAGGGTTGATCCAGGGTTTGTTGTTCGAGCAACACCGTATGCTCTTGGTGGGTATGGTGTTGTCCACACAGAAGCTGATGTAGTCCGTGATGGTGTGTATATTCGCTGCTCTTGTTTTTCTTGTCTTCTTGATTGTTGCTCTGAGTGTTGCTATCCCTGTGCTGTTGCAATCCTGGAATTTCCCCATTGTGGGACTAATAAAGGCTTATCTTATCTTATTTTATCTAAATAGGACCTGCCTGACAAAGTGAAGAAGATCAAAAATCCTCAAAAGCAAGACATCATGCTGTAATCCAAAGAAATTCAGGAACAAATGAGAAACAAAGTAACTGAGATCTACCAGTCTGGAAAAGGTTATAAAGCCATTTCTAAAGCTTTGGGACTCCAGCAAATCACAGTGAGAGCTATTATCCACAAATGGCAAAAACATGAAACAGTGGTGAACCTTCCCAGGAGTGGCCGGCTTACCAAAATTACCCCAAGAGTGCAGCAACGACTAATCCAAGAGATCACAGAAGACCCCACAACAACATCCAAAGAACTGCAGGCATCACTTGCCTCCGTTAAGGTCAGTGTTCATGACTCCACCATAAGAAAGACTGGGCAAAAATGGCCTGTGTGGCAGAGTTCCAAGATGAAAACCACTGCTGAGCAAAAAGAACATAAAGGCTTGTCTCACTTTTGCCAGAAAATATCTTGATGATCCCCAAGACTTCTGGGAAAATACTCTGTGGACTGACGAGACAAAAGTTGAACTTTCTGGAAGGTGTGTGTCCCATTACATCCGGCGTAAAAGTAACACAGCATTTCAGAAAAGGAACATCATACCAACAGTAAAATATGGTGGTGGTAGTGTGATGGTCTGGGGCTGTTTTGATGCTTCAGCACCTGGAAGACTTGCTGTGGTAAATGGAACCATGAGCTCTGCTGTCTACCAAAGACAGCTGTCAATGTTATGCAGGCGCACTTGTAACTATTATATTAATCATCGACAATGACTTTTGGGTTTACACAACATGCTAAAAAATGTCAAAATCATGTCATGAGTACTTTAAATAAATGCTTTGTGCCATTTATCTTTTGTTCATATAAAAGGCAAAAAATAAAATAAAAAGACATCTTTCTATTTTATTTTTTGTCTTTTATATGAACAAAAGATAAATAATTAAAAGAAGACAAAATGAACCTATCTGACGTGCTTTGTGCCAGTCAATAGTGGAGCAACAATCTCATACACGCTGATATTTAAAATATTTAATGAGGCTCTCAGTGCAAAGTGTAGCATCAGCAGCAGCCTGTTTAAATGACCTCTCTTCTTCCATTAATTTATCCTGCTTAAAAAAGTTATAAAAACTAAAACTGAAGTAAATTGCTCAATTAATAGTGATGTTGATTTAAGGTCACATCACCTAGCCTTATATACGCCTTACAGTATATACACACAGTATCTTGGAATATTTCTATCCTGTCCTATATGAACACTGAAAAGTTTCCCATTGTGTGTTGGGTAAAGGCATTCTTAATTCTTAACATTATATATAGAACTGTTATGTTTCTGTTCTCGATTCCTCATTAACTTTTAAAAAAACACATTCAATAAAAAAATCTCAAACATAATCAAATTCAAGTTAAGAAATTTTAAATAAATCAGACCATTGCTGGCTGTTAATGCGGCCAGAATGTTCCTGCATGCAATGATCATTTCACACATCGATTACTGCTTTACCAACTGGTAACTCACTGGCATAACCACAATTAAACCTGTTGAATCACTATACAAAAAAGCCATAAAAATTTTTGATAAGAAAGATTCTTCATATCACTGTTGTCACATTCTTAAGAAATACAACTTTTTGTCTTGAAAATTATAGAACACTGAAATTCACCTGATCAATATACAAAATATTACACCCCCCCCCCCCCCGAGAAGACACTGCATCCGCAAAGTATTCACAGCACTTCACTTGGTCTACTTTTTGTTATGTTACAGCCTTATTCCAAAATGGATTAAATTCATTTTTTTCCCCTCAAAATTCTACACACAATACCCCATAACAACAACATGAAAAAAATTATTTTTTTTTGAGATTTTTGCAAATTTATTAAAAATGAAATGCTAAGAAATCAGTCAGTCAGTCAGTCTTCCAGCAAGCCGGTGACTTGAAACGATAACTGTTTCCAAGCCTGCCAGTCTAGCATGTGTTGCGTGACCTTGAGTTCCAATTTATAAATTATTCTTTGCAAAAGAATTTTTTTTTCAACTCAAAAGTCTGGCTTTTGAGACTGCTTCTCTCACCCAAGAACTAGAGCTGTAGCCCTATCCATTGGCCATAAAGTGGAAGTTAATCCCTTTCTCCAAGACTCTTTGGCAAAGGAATGTTCTAATTGACAGTTTTATGATCGACATAGTCAAGACTTTGGAAGCCAAGATTCTCCAGTAAACAACCTGTTTCACTGTGCCATCTGGTGGACGAATCAGGAATATTTAACTTTTTCCTTTGCAGTGGAATTTATGCCTTATGGACAAATGAACTAATCCATATTCTTTCTTTTAAGACAGCAGCTGCTACAGAAGATATGATTGAACTCTGGGATGGGCAATATGGGTTTCAGATGCTTTTACTGATATGATTCGATTTGATATGACTGTGATATGTTCTGCCATTTTCAGGAAGAAATTAATGTTTGCATGCTTATTATCACAAGTTAATCACAGTAGATGTAGATGCATTTTATGCTCCTTTATTGAGTAGAATATCTTAGTCACTAAAGTTTAAGGAATTTATGCTTTATTCAGCAACATGTGTCTTAAAGGGGGATCTCACTCTCAGATCAAATGTCTCTCTCTCCCCCTCCTCTCTCTGTTCTGCAGGAGTCCATAGCTGCACTTTAACTGACCAATAGAGTTCAAAGCTTCATTGCATTTCCCTTTTTAGGTTGAGTTTACGATCCTTGTTGGAAGAAGCTCAAATACAATTGGGCCACCTCAGGTCTCATGAAGTTTTGGGACCACCCTGCAACACTAGAGAAAACTTAAGTTTAATTGCTCTTTGTTCAGAGTCTGTTTGGGTGTGGTTGGCCAAAGCTGTGAGCAGCTTTCTCTGCTCCTCCAATTTCTCCTATCTTTTTAAGAATGGTCCAGAGCCTGTCATGCTCTGTGTAAATCCCGTTTCTTTTCTTTAAAATTCATATTCTTCTTTTTCTTTAAATCATTGTGCAAGAAGGTTTTGTTTAATTTTTTTAAGCTTAAACCAACTCATTTAAACTAACATCGGAAGAAACAAGTTTGTGATGTAATTTGACTTTCTGATGAGACTTTGCACAATAAACCAATTCCTTCTTCAGTTGGTCCAGTGAAACAGAATTCAGTGGACCCGCCTGCTACCCATTGGGATGCAGAGTTTCTGCGGCTGACGGTCTGTTATGTAATTTACACTTGTCTTCAGAATATTCCTGGAATAAGTTCTTTGAACCTAATTTTATGCAAACACCTATCAGAATCTCAAAATGCATGTTGTCTTTCATTAATCTACATTCTTTTTCAGAGTAAAACAATTTTTTTTATTTTTTTTTAAAGTTAATTATCATTTTCTTCATAAAATCACATCCACATTTCTCAACCAATGCTATTTTATGGTTTACCAATTTCCAGTATACTGACAAATTAAACTATGCTTCATGTGGTTCCACAAATGCCTGATTCATAAGTAACTCAGTAACAGTCTATGATGCCCATGATACATGTAAATTCTCTGCTTTAAAGTTATGCAAATATGTTAACCTATTCTGACATTCCTTATTAAATCATTGAAAGACATATGGGAGTTATTGTTTGATTTCATGCCCATCTTCTTGATCATCAGAGACAAGAACTCACACAAGGGTTTATTATGAGACTGATCAAATATTTTCAATAGGATTATTAACTAAGGCTTAACTTACCAACTGCTAAATTCTTAAGCTTAAGTCTTAGTGCATAAGAGTTTCCACCTCTATAAAACGTGGATGGTGCCCTAACGAGGAATTGAGTGTGATGAAAGTAAATCTTCATTCCTACTCACATTCATATTTACACTAATACGTGTACCAACATTAAATTACCTATAAAACCCTTTAATTTCACTACACATGGCTGCCCTAAGGTTTCCGGCTGCTATCCCAGTGTCTCTCTCTATGATCATTTTTGGGTGGTACAGGGTCTCCCAACTTTACGTCTCACCTCAGGTTCCCAGAGTAATACTTGGGTAGCTGGTTGGTTGTGGCGGAGGGCATGACCGCACAGTGCCACCCGACGCCTGACTATGATGTTTGAGAACCTTGGGAGGGAGCCGTAATGTAGATCATTTGACCAATGGTCCTGCCAGCTGATGTTAAGAACCCTTCTTAGCATTCTGGTATACGTGCCGCTCAAGGACTGCACCTGCGTTTTGGTCAATGACCAAGACTCTGAGCCGTAGATAAGGATGGATTCAACAGATGATTAAACACCTTTATTTTTGTGTCTCTGGACAGGGGGCAGCCCAGATTTTGGAAAGGGCACTGAGAGCTCCCGAGGCCTTAGCCTTTCTGCATTCGATGTCATGTGGCGTATTCGTCCAGCTACCAAGATATGGGAAGTCGTCTACACTCTCGATAACAGAGCTGCCAAGTGTTTGTAGGTCCTGAACAGATGACGAGTGTACGTACATCCATTTCGTTTTGCTTGCGTTCAACTGAAGGCTGACAGATTTGGCTGCAAGCTCAATGTGATGTAGAAGGGCCTCAGCAGAGGTAACAGTGTCCTCAAGAAGAGCAACTGTTAGGATCTCTGCATTCATCTCAAGATGAAGACAGCAATGTACAGAGACATCCTGGATGAAAACCTGCTCCAGAGCGCTCTTGACCTCAGACTGGGGCGATGGTTCATCTTTCAACAGGACAACGACCCTAAGCACACAGCCAAGATATCAAAGGAATGGCTTCAGGACAACTCTGTGAATGTCCTTGAGTGGCCCAGACAGAGCCAAGACTTGAAGTCAATTGAACATCTCTGGAGAGATCTGAAAATGGCTGTGCACCGACGCTTCCCATCCAACCTGATGGAGCTTGAGAGGTGCTGCAAAGAGGAATGGGCCAAACTGCCCAAAGATAGGTGTGCCAAGCTTGTGGCATCATATTCAAAAAGACTTGAGTCTGTAATTGCTGCCAAAGGTGCATCAACAAAGTACAGTGATCCCTCACTTATCGCGGTTAATGGGTTCCAGAACCGACCGCGAAAAGTGAAAAACCGCGAAGTAGCGTCACCCCAATGACGTCATCCATAAACAATACGTACGTTCATTCTCTCACTCTCATATGATACGTATGTGTATGTGTGTACGTGTACATACATACGTAGATGTAAACAAAGTGTACATAAATATGTTTTTAGAACTCTTTTATTCTTATAACAAGATACGTAACTCAAGATGAAAATGATTTACTGCACAGGTTAATGAGAGCTTTACTGCTCCTCAGGTGACGCCTCATCGTGAGGTGCTGGAGGCGCAGGATCATCGAGGGCAGCTTCCGATAGAGCTGAAGCTGCAGGAGGCGGCGTAGTGGCTCGACGGGAAGACTATTTCGCACAAAATGGCACAAGAGAACAGCAAAAAGTTCCACGCGGCGAGACTAAGTAACACGAGCGATAAAAAGCAATGAATGCGGTCTTCCTTCCCTTCATGGGTGCTCGGCAGGGAGAGGAGGTGGGTGAGACGTCTCGGCCAATCAGCTTGCGGGGTGAAACGTCTCGGCCAATCAGCTTGCGAGATTTCCGAGCCCAGCCAACACGACAACAGCGAACAGAGAGTTGTGCGGCTCTCCGTGTTGATACCTGATGGTCTAATGTAGTCTCCCTGCCTTCTGCTAGCGCCCGCCCATTATTTCTCAATTTTGAATTTTTGATGAATATTTTTGAAAAATCCGCGATGCACTGAGGGCGCGAAAGGTGAAGCGCGAAGTAGCGAGGGATCACTGTACTGAGCAAAGGTTGTGAATACTTATGTACATGTCATTTCTTAGTTTTTTATTCTTAATAAATTTGCAAAAAATCTCAAAAAAAACTTTTTTCACATTGTCATTATGGGGTATCATTTGTAGAATTTTGAGAAAAAAAATAATTTAATCCATTTTGGAATAAGGCTGTAGCATAACAAAATGTGGAAAAAGTGAAGCGCTGTGAATACTTTCCAGATGCACTGTATGTCAAACTGAGGAATGCCACTGGTACAGCCACCAGAGCTATCACCAGAGGAGACTGTCAGGTCCCCTACAGATGCACCACTTTTGCTCAATGTGTGCTATCAAGCACACCAAGAGTTGGAATAACATACCATCTTGCAGTTAGAGAACATTCTACATTAAACATTTTTAAAACCCATCTTAAAAACTGGCTTTTAAACAATCAAAACTGTACACATAACTAGTGGATGCTCTGCGGCATGCAAACACCTATACGTATGTGCCCGTGTGCTGCACACGTCTGCCTTGCTCTTTGTTCTATTGCGCAGTGTTGTTGTTGTGCTGTGCGGTGCATGGCTACATATATGTACGAGAATGTACACATGCACTGCACTTTACTAGTGTAACAGATACCTGAATGTTTTGTTTTTAGGATGTTTGTAACATATGCACTTTATACATATATAATAACAGCACATTAACTTTTGCACTTTAAGATATGCACTAATATATACAATTTTTATTACAAATGTTCTTTTCATGTATAGATTGTCTGTGTATTTCTGTGACCTGCCAAGGGACTACAGATGTAATTTAGCAGTGTTGCTAAATTTGGCATATTTACATTTATGTAAACGTATTAATATGCAAAGTCCCTTTCAAATAAACATTAAACAAATAAATAATATTACTCTAAACTTAGGTTTGTTTGTATGGATAGTATCATACAGTCATGTTAAAACATTTGGACACCCCTTTAAATATTCAGTTCTTTATTAAGAAATGTTCACATATCTATGTCTAACCTTTTTTTTTGTTTTTATCTGCATTTTTAAAAATTCATTTTAGCCATTTTAAGTGGGAATTAATGTGGGGGTGTCCTAATTTATTCCTCAATCTTGTTTAGAATTACATTTTACAGAAAATTTGAAAAAGTCTTTAATTCATTTTTAATTGTTTAGTTGTATTACGTGAATCTCCCAGGATTTTTAACAGTGATATTAAATATCCATATGTACAAATACGTTAAAAAAACACACAAGCTTATACAGGGTGTCCTAATTTTTTTTCACATGACTGTATCTATAAATTAAAGCTGAAGATAACTTGTTTTTGGGGAGGAAATGTCTTTACAATATCACGATAAAAAAGATAAACAGATATCTGTATGTCTTTATTATTATTATTATTATTAATTTGGTACCTCATATCTATTGTAGCTGTTTGGATTCTTGAAGTTTTGAAGTGTAGTTTTATAGTAAGGTATAGTAAGGTATTATAGTGTGCAAGTGAGAGAGAAAGACAGCAATCGAATACAGGTACAGTACATCTCAAAAAATTAGAATATCATGAAAAAGTTAAATATTTTTGGTCACTCATTTCAGAAAGTGAAACCCATATATTATATAGATTCATTACACAGAGAGTGAAATATTTCAAGTGTTTATTTATTTTAATTTTGATGATTATGACTTACAGCCCATGAAAACCCCAAATTAGAATATTACATAAAATTAATTTAAAAAAAAATAGTTTTTTTAATACGAATGTGGACCGACTGAAAAGTATGTCCATGTACACACTCAATACTTGGTCGGGGCTCCTTTTGGATTTAATTACTGTATCAATGTGGCGTGGCATGGAGGTGATCAGCCTGTGGCACTGCTGAGGTGTTATGAAGGTCCAGGTTGCTTTAATAGTGACCTTCAGCTCGTCTGCATTGTTGGGTCTGGTGTCTCTCATCTTCCTCTTGACAATACTCCACAGATTCTCTATGGGGTTTAAGTCAGCAGAGTTTGCTGGACAATCAAACACAGTGACGCCATGGTCATTAAACCAGGTTTTGATATTTTTGGCAGTGTGAGGGGGTACCAAGTCCTGATGGAAAATGAAGTGGAAAATGAAGCTGGAAAATGAAGCACAGCAGACTTTGGTCTTGATAAAACACAGTGGACCAACAGCAGCAGATGACATGGTTCCTCAAATCATCACTGACTGTGGAAACCTCACACTAAACCTCAAGCAACTTAGATTCTGTTCCTCTCCACTCTTTCTCCAGACTCTGGGACTTTGATTTCCAAATGAAATGCAAAATTTACTTTTATCTGAACAGAGGTCATCTGCTGGTATTGGTCCACTGTGTTTTATCAAGACCAAAGTCAGCACAGTTGTCTACCAGGAAATTTAAGAACACTTCATGCTTCCCTCTGCTGACAAGCTTTATGGAGAAGCTGATTTCATTTTCCATCAGGACTTGGTACCCCACCCCCCCACACTGCCAAAAGTATCAAAACCTGGTTTAATGGTAAATGGCATTCACTTATATAGCGCTTTTATTCTCATCTCTTGATGACCAAAGCGCTTTACAGATCCTGGTATCCACCCATTCACACACACATCGCTGTGCCTGATTGGCCAGCAAACTCCCTCTGTAGTACCAGTGCTATGAACAAAAAAGTTAACGTACAGCCCTCTTTTTTGCTGCCCTTGTCAGATGATGCTTGCTGCAGAAAAATAATGAACTCAATTCACACAGGATTAAACGTTAACCTCTGGCATCCAATTAATTAATGAGCAGATTAAGTCTTTCAGCTAGAAACACCGTAGACCAAAATAACACTGATGTGGAGACCAGAAAGAGTGGCTGCAGAGGCTGTACAGTCAGAGGGTTCATAGGGTTTCAGACTGGATGATGAAGAAAGCAACTCCTCTCTGCCAATTATCTCAGTGCCTGACAACAGAATAAATTTGATTCATGAATACACACAAAGAATCCATTAACTATATTAGTCAGTCTGGCTACATTTATTTCCAAGCAAGCTACAGCTCAGGAGAAGAAGGTCTAAAGTGTCTTTGTTCTCCAGGAACAAGGATTCAAATTTTGCTTTACTGCAAACTGTGCTCATCAGATGCATTTTAGTAACTGCTGCAATACAGATGAAATATAACATTATTATATCCAAATACTGGCTGCAAGCTAAATTTGACACAATACTGTTTCGCCACTATAAAGCAGAGATGACCAAAAAAAAATCTGTATGAATTTTTTTAAGATAAAAGGATGTCAGATCTAAAAGCATTAGACTTTAAAGGCTTACTTCTTGTCTGTCAGAAATAGTAATAATGCAATATTTTACCAATAATATTGTAGCGAACTCAATATGAGCACCCTACTTGGCTTGCCAAGTGGGTTGACCCTATTGGCGACACAGGTAGGGTGCGGGACTCCGGAGCGGGAGGCGTGAGTTCGAATCTCCCGGTGGGACGTCGCCATGTCGAGCAGCACGTTACACTGGTGTCAGAAGTGGGATCTCCTGTCCAAAGCAGTAATGGGGCGCTGACATCGGGACGATGTCGAGAACCAGAGGGGAGTAGTGTAGCGAACTCAATATGAGCACCCTACTTGGCTTGCCAAGTGGGTTGACCCTATTGGCGACACAGGTAGGGTGCGGGACTCCGGAGCGGGAGGCGTGAGTTCGAATCTCCCGGTGGGACGTCGCCATGTCGAGCAGCACGTTACAATATGAAACCCTTAACAACGGTCAAATGTAAAAAACAAAAACAATAAAATGTGACACTAAACTAGAAGTTCACCAAAATGTCAAAGCCTGCAGTTTGCGTTTTAAAAACTGCAATACACTCTCATCTTATTCATATTAATTCAAAAATATTGTGTAAAACAGAATGTGTAAAGCATGAATTAAACATTTTGGGGAGCCATTACAAATGGAATGTTTAAGATGTTTTGAAATGATGTTGTGTTTATATTTATGTTGTAAAATTTTTTCCACGTACCAAAAGCCAGTTTAGAAAGCTTGAGAATCAGCACCTCCAAGTTCGAGTCCATGGTCCTCAGCTGGAAAAAGGTGGATTGTCCTCTCTGGGTTGGGGACAGGCTCCTGCCCCAGGTGGAGGAGTTTAAGTATTTTGGGGTCTTATTCACGAGTGAGGGGAAAATGGAGTGAGAGATTGACAGACGGATTGGAGCAGCATCTGCAGTGATGCAGACGTTGTACCGGTCTGTTGTGGTGAAGAGGGAGCTTAGTTCTAAGGCAAAGCTGTTGATTTACCAGTCAATCTACGTTCCTACTCTCACCTATGGTCACGAGCTTTGGGTAATGACCAAAAGAACATGATCACGGATACAAGCGGCTGAAATGAGCTTTCTCCGTAGGATTGCTGGACTCACCCTCAGAGATAGGGTGAGGAGCTCAGTCATCCGGGAGAGGCTCAGAGTAGAACCGCTGCTCCTCCACATTGAAAGGAGTCAGCTGAGGTGGTATGGGCATCTGATTAGGATGCCTCCTGGACGCCTCCCACTTCAGGTGTTTCAGGCACGTCCCACTGGGAGGAGACCCCGGGGCAGACCCAGGACTCGGTGGAGAGACTATAGCCTGTTGCTAGCCCAGCACACCTCGGTACGGCTCGATTCACTTCAGTACGGCTCGGAATGCTTCTGTCTCCATTAGCACGGTGTTGTGCTTGTGCTGTGATGGTTTGTGTTAGGAGGTTTTAGAAGCGGGGCGGCGGCAGATTCTCAGCGAGGCGGGGCCACACTCCCGTGACGTTACGCACCCGACTGAGTCCTTATTTACACGAGACAAAAAATGGAGGATCCAAGGATTATTGCCTTGCTCGCTCTGTGGTTTTATCTCACAATTAATTTTATCTCATAATTAAGCTGCAACAACACAAGTCACTTTTGTTTTGAATTAACTGCCAAATGACCTAGAAATAATGAGCTGAAACTTGTTTTTATTCGTATTAAATAATGAGACGGTGGCACACTGGCCAACACCAAATTGTATTATTTTTTACATCCTAGGGCATTTTGGATGTACTGAATTAAAAAAAAAATTCATGTTTTTCACCTTCAGGTAAACGTTTGGAACAACAGTATTATTATTTTCCGTTTAGATGATGCTACACTCCTTCTAAAGTATTATAATTCTCTGAATTTGGAATGCCGATAGAACATTCAATTTACATATACTTGTACCTACTTTGACTTGGTGCTAATTTTTTATGATATTTCAATAAAAAGAACAGAAAGCTTACAAAAAGATTTCTTTTTTGGCCTAGTTAAAAATTACATTACCTTTACAATGGTTGACCCCTGACAGGATGATCAGCATCATTTTGATCAGACTAGGCAATGGAATTTCTATGTAATTATACTGTTTTATAATTCAGTGTTATAACAGACAAACCACACTTTCCAAAACAATTCCATTTTATTATATACAAAATATTAAAAGAAAAAAAAAACTTTCCAACACAACATGAAGGTTAATCGACATTTTATACACGCCGACCACTGAGTGCCTCTACACCAGCTTCCCAAACTGGGTCACGAAGACTCGGTTGAATGAAGCCGTCTCTGCCAGCTGTGGGTCATGAAGGCTCGGTTGAATTAATCCGTGCGGGCTGTCGCGGCGGACGCGTGGGATGATTCTACAAGGAAAATGCACACAAGAAAATACAGCACGAAAGTGCAAGATATACAGAAAAGACAATAGTTTTTAACAAGAATACATAAGCTTATTTCAGCGTATTGTTCACATGAATAATTAAAATAAAAGCTTTAGTCCGCAGTGTGCTGCAATAAAGCAGCGATCATCATCCACAAATGAACAGCTTTTTTATTGCATAAATAAACTGAGCGTCTTACCGAATATATTTGCGAAAAAACGGACAATAAAAAAAAATTAAAACTCACCGTTAAAGGACTCCGATGTCGAGACCTCCCGGAATATTTTTTCATTCCGGGCGGCTCCGTCTAACGTTCGTCTGACAATGCAGTGAGCAGACACTGCACCTCCTTATTGGTCCATGGAACACCCTTATTACGCGAAGCCATTTTTGATAGAGAATAAATGAAAATAGCACAGCAATACACTGAAAAGAAACCGCCAACAGTGGTTGCGTGCTGAGTAAAGGCGGTCGTGAAGATTCTTTTTTTTTTTTTTTTTTCAAAAACTTTATTGAGAAGGTCGTGAAGATTCGGTAGAAGAGGAGGAGGAGAGGGGCGGTTACAACCTGACCAATCAGCACTGGTTACGACCTGACCAATCAGCGGCGACCAGTCTGTTAACGTCACAACACGGCACAGCTCAGCACTGCTGTACCCTGCCCTGGAGCGGGGCTGAGAATCGCGGCTGTTAAACCGTGTTGGGGCTTGTGGAAAAGCGTACAAAGCGTGCTGAGCCGTCCCGTGTCGCGCTAAAGCGTGCTAGTGGAAAAGGCCCTTTAGTCTCCCAGCTGGTCTGGGAACGCCTTGGTATCCTCTCTGAAGAGCTGGAGCAGGTGGCTGGGGAGAGGGAAGTCTGGGCTTCTCTGCTTGAACTGCTGCCTCTGCGACCCGGACCTCCGGAAAAGTGGTAGAAGATGGATGGATGGATGGATGGATGTTGTAAAATAAAGTGTTGCAAAATGGCTGTTGCAATATTGGTGATAACCTATAAAATGTATATATACTGTAATGTACAGTATACAAAATGCATATAAAAATGTGACAACTAATACTGTTTTAATAGTATGATATAATATCCTCTAATAGTAACTCTATAGTATCCCTAATATCTGGTATCCTCGCTGAAGAGCTGGAGCAGGTAGCTGGGGAGAGGGAAGTCTGGGCTTCTCTGCTTGAACTGCTGCCTCCGCGACCCGGACCTCCGGAAAAGCGGTAGAAGATGGATGGATGGATGGATGGATATAGTATGTGTGCCAGTTATCTGGCAGCCTTTTCACAATCCATTAAGGGCAATTGTTCTTTTATGTATACTTTGTACTGTTATACTGTACTTATATTTACAAAAAAAGTTAAAGATTGATTTGACAGACAAATAGATATTTCTATAGATATTTTACCAGAAGTCCCTTGAGATTAAATCTCTTTTGCAAGAGAGACCTGACCAAGGGGCTAAACTGGTGCAATGTTGATAAAATACAAAACAAAATATAGCCGCAAGCAGCGATCATCGAATTCCAAACAGCTGTGGACTTCAAGGTCTTTGGTTTGCTTAGCAACAGCAACCTAAGGTCTGCTACACATTACTTTTTAAAGCAGCACTATGTAACGTTCTTCTTCCTTGTAGGAACACTGAACAGGCCACAACCACAGCGACCACGACCCCAGTCCCAACAGCCAACCACAGGGTTTTGTGTTGTTGGTGACTAAAGTCGTGCCCTGTGATTCGCTGCTGGGACCGAGGCCACATCTACTGTCCGCCCAGTAATCACACCAAAAAATGAGCTGTTGAAGGCAATGTGGACCCACTCAGGCTACGGATGAAGTGACATTCGCACGGTCAAATCTTGGTGTAACATCAAAATAATTTTGCAAACATCATCTTGAGGTGAAAATCTAACACAGTGCTGCATTAAAATGTACAGAAGAGCCATGCTGTACTTCAGTTGTTGTTTAGAAGAACAAGACCTCCCTGGCAAGATTTGAACCCGGGATCTCCTGCTTTCCAAGCACTCACCATGACGACAACATCAATTGAAAGGATTCCCAGGAGCAGTAGTACAGTGTTTAAAACTTAATGTCCACTATACAAGGTGGGGCTGAAAAGTTCATAGTGGTCAAACTTGACTATTTTTGAACATAGTCTCCCCTTCAGTCCACACACTTTTTCCATCAGTGTTGCAGCACTTCGATCCCTGCAGTTGAAAAATAAACCACATTTGGTCAAATACGACCGCTATAAACTTTTCAGCCTCCCCCCACCCGTATATTGTTTTCAAACGCACAGAAGAGGTATGTTGCCCTTTAGAGGAAATGACACGTCACCAGAAGGATTTGAACCCAGAGCTCCTGCATGAAAGACAAGGGTCTTAATCCCTACGCCACACTACTGCTTTGGGTTACACATTCAAAAAAAAAAAAAAAGTTCCACAGACAAGTCAAAATGGCTGACAGACATTTCAGAAACATGATTTTTTTTTTACTTTAACAGAATTGCATGAAATTTAGTGGTTAGCTGAAGAATTTTTATTTATTTAACCTTTTATTTATACAGGGTAGTTCCATTGAGAGGTAACCTCTCTTTTTCAAGGATGCCCTGTTCACACTCACACACTTACACATTCACACCAGGAAGCTGCCCAGGACAACCACAGACTGACCTGTGGCCACTGAGCAGCTCCATTGGAGCAGTTGGGGTTAAGGGCCTTGTTCAAGGGCACCACACTGGGGTTAAAGAGGGTGGGGCAAACACTGCTATGTCATCTGTCCCACCCAGCTCTAATCCTGTCAGTCCAGGGATCGAAACCGTGACCCTCCGCTCACCAATCCACATCTCTAACCATTAGGTCACCACTGCCCCACCAGAATACTGTTGTAAGATAAGATAAGATAAGATAAGCCTTTATTAGTCCCACAATGGGGAAATTCCAGGATTGCAACAGCACAGGGATAGCAACACTCAGAAGAAAAAAAAAACAAGCAAGCAAGAGCAGCTAATATACATATGTACATATTACTATAAAATATATATATATACACACACACACAGACACACAGTGCAGAGCATTGTAGCTGGATGGAATAAATATATGAATATGTAAACACACAGTGCAGAGCATTGTAGCTAGATGGAATAAATATGTAAATATATAAACACCCACAGTACGGAGCAATGTAGCTAGATGAAATAATATGTAGATATATAAACACACAGTGCGGAGCATTGTAGCTAGATGGAATAAATATATAGATATATAAATATAAACACACCCAGTGCGGAGCATTGTAGCTAGATGGAATAAATATGTAAATATATAAACACACACAGTGCAGAGCATTGTTGCTAGATGGGATGAAACAGCACAACCGTCTACTTAGTTATCCTACATGGTATGATTATGTGCCCATACATATTCTCACTCTCCATAGCGACCGGTATTTTCCTAGTTGTATGCCGGAGGGGACCATTGTGTAAGTCTATTGCATCTTTGCATTCAAAAAACTATTAGTTTGTTACGTCTTTTTGCTATCTCTTTGTGATTGTGAGTCTGAAGTTTCATCAAATTTGAGTCGGTATATTTAGAGTTATGATCCTCCTCATGGATCGTCACCTTATCGTGGTGGGGGGGTTTGCGTGCCCCAGTGATCCCAGGAGCTATGTTGTCCGGGGGCAATTTGCCTCTGATAGGGTCTCCCAAGACAAACTGGTCCTGGGTGAAGGGCCAGACTAAGAACGATCCAACAGACTCTCATGATAAATTGTATATCAAGGATTCAGTGTACCCCGCCCGGTATGGGGTTACCGGGGCCCCACCCTGGAGCCAGGCCTGGGGGAGGGGCTCGAAGGCTAGCGTCTGGTGGCCGGGTTTCCACCCACGGGACCCGGCCGGGCTCAGCCCGAAGGAGTTACATGGGTCCGCCCTCCAGTGGGTTCACCACCTGCAGGAGGGATCATGGGGGTCCGGTGCTATGTAGATTAGGTGGCGGTCAAAGGCGGAGGCCTTGGCGGACCGATCCCAAGCTTTCTAAACTGGCTTTTGGTACGTGGAATGTCACCTCTCTGGCGGGGAAGGAGCCTGAGCTGGTGTACGAGGTTGAGCGATACCGGCTAGATATAGTCGGCCTCACCTCAACACACAGCTCCGGTTCCGGAACCAGTCTCCTGGAGAGGGGCTGGAGCTTGGCCTTTTCTGGAGTTGCCCCGGGTGAGAGGCGATGAGCAGGGGTGGGTATTCTTGTATCGCCCCACCTTGCTGCCTCTATATTGGAGTTTTCCCCGGTGGACGAAAGGGTTGCTTCCCTGCGCCTTCGGGTTGGGAAACGGGTCCTGACCATCATTTGTGCCTATGCACCAAATGATGTTTCAGAGTACCCACCCTTTTTGGAGTCTGTGACTGGGGTGCTGGAGGGTACTCCTCCTGGAGACTCCATTGTCCTACTGGGGGACTTCAATGCGCACGTGGGCAACGACAGTGAAACCTGGAGGGGGGTGATTGGGAGGAACGGCCTGCCCGATCTGAACCCGAGTGGTGTTCAGTTATTGGACTTCTGTGCTAACCACAGTCCGTCCATAACGAACACCATGTTCAAGCATAAGGGTGTCCATATGTGCACCTGGCACCAGGACACCCTAGGTCGCAGGTCGATGATTGATTTTGTTATCGTATCATCAGACCTGCGACCGTATGTCTTGGACACCCGAGTAAAGAGAGGTGCAGAGCTGTCAACTGATCACCACCTGGTGGTGAGTTGGATCCGATGGCAGGGGAGGAAGCCATTCAGACCTGGTAGACCCAAACGTATAGTGAGGGTGTGCTGGGAGCGTCTGGCTGAGGCCCCTGTCCGGGAGGTCTTCAACTCCCACCTCCAGAAGAATTTCAACCACATTCCGAGGGAGTCTGGAGACATGGAGTCTGAATGGGCCATGTTCTCCACCTCTGTTGTTGAAGCGGCGGCCCAGAGCTGCGGCCGCAAGGTGGTCGGTGCATCTCGTGGTGGCAACCCCCGAACCAAGTGGTGGACACCAGTGGTGAGGGGGGCCATTAAGCTGAAGAAGGAGTCCTATCAAGCTTGGTTGGCTTGTGGGACTCCCGAAGCAGCTGAGGTGTACTGGCAGGCCAAGCGGAGTGCAGCTCGGGTGGTTGCTGAAGCAAAAACCCGGGTATGGGAGGAGTTTGGTGAGGCCATGGAACAAGACTTTCGGTCGGCTTCAAAGAGATTCTGGCAAACTGTTCGGCGGCTCAGGAGGGGAAAGCAGCTCCCCGTCCACACTGTGTATGGTGCGGATGGGACACTGTTGACTTCAACTGGGGATATCGTCGGGCGGTGGAAGGAATACTTTGAGGATCTCCTCAATCCCACTGATACGCCTTCCACAGAGGAAGCAGGGTTTGTGGACGAGGGGGATGACTCGCCTATCACAGGGGCTGAGGTCGCCAAGGTGGTTAAAAATCTCCTTGGTGGCCGGGCCCCGGGGGTGGACGAGATTCGCCCTGAGTACCTCAAGGCCCTGGATGTTGTTGGGTTGTCATGGTTGACACGCCTCTGCAACATTGCGTGGAGGTCGGGGGCAGTGCCTTTGGCATGGCAAACCGGGGTGGTGGTTCCTCTCTTCAAAAAAGGGGACCGGAGGGTGTGCTCCAACTTTAGAGGGATCACACTTCTCAGCCTCCCTGGGAAGGTCTATGCCAAGGTACTGGAGAGGAGAGTCCGGCCGTTGGTCGAACCTCGGATTCAGGAGGAGCAATGTGGTTTTCGTCCTGGCCGTGGCACATCGGACCAGCTCTTTACCCTCTCGAGAATTCTTGAGGGTTCGTGGGAGTTTGCCCAACCAATTTACATGTGTTTCGTGGACTTGGAGAAGGCATTTGACCGCGTCCCTCGTGGATTTTTGTGGGGGGTGCTTCGGGAGTATGGGGTATCGGGCTTGTTGTTACGAGCTATTCGGTCTCTGTACGACCGTTGTGAGAGTTTGGTTCGTATTGCCAACACTCGGTCGGAGTCATTCCCAGTGAGAGTTGGACTCCGCCAGGGCTGCCCTTTGTCACCGATCCTGTTCATAATTTTTATGGACAGGATTTCTAGGCGCAGCCAGGGAATGGAGGGTGTCATGCTTGGTGACCACAGGATCTCATCTCTGTTGTTTGCAGATGATGTTGTCCTGTTGGCTTCATCCAGCAATGACCTACAGCTCTTGCTGGGACGGTTTGCCGCTGAGTGTGAAGCGGCTGGGATGAGAATCAGCACCTCCAAGTCCGAGTCCATGGTCCTCAGCCGGAAAAAGGTGGATTGTCCTCTCCGGGTTGGGGACAGGCTCCTGCCCCAAGTGGAGGAGTTTAAGTATCTTGGGGTCTTGTTCACGAGTGAGGGGAAAATGGAGCGAGAGATCGACAGACGGATTGGAGCAGCATCTGCAGTGATGCGGACGTTGTACCGGTCTGTTGTGGTGAAGAGGGAGCTTAGTTCTAAGGCAAAGCTGTCGATTTACCAGTCAATCTACGTTCCTACTCTCACCTATGGTCACGAGCTTTGGGTAATGACCGAAAGAACGAGATCACGGATACAAGCGGCTGAAATGAGCTTTCTCCGTAGGATTGCTGGACTCACCCTCAGAGATAGGGTGAGGAGCTCAGTCATCCGGGAGAGGCTCAGAGTAGAACCGCTGCTCCTCCACATTGAAAGGAGTCAGTTGAGGTGGTATGGGCATCTGATTAGGATGCCTCCTGGACGCCTCCCACTTCAGGTGTTTCAGGCACGTCCCACTGGGAGGAGACCCCGGGGCAGACCCAGGACTCGGTGGAGAGACTATGTCTCCCAGCTGGTCTGGGAATGCCTTGGTATCCCCTCTGAAGAGCTGGAGCAGGTGGCTGGGGAGAGGGAAGTCTGGGCTTCTCTGCTTGAACTGCTGCCTCCGCGACCCGGACCTCCGGAAAAGCGGTAGAAGATGGATGGATGGATGGATATTTAGAGTTAAACCCAAAACTACATGTCAAAGAGAAACTCTACAACTTGATTGGTCTAGAAAATCAAAACAGATTGACATTTTTGGATAATTTTAACAACTTTTCATTATCAGCGTCTGTAGATAATTGATCTATCGATCCATTCATCTTCAACTGCTTAATTCTTTTCGGGTCGTGGGGGGTGGGGGTGGGGGGGGTTGGCTGGCGTCTATCCCAGCTTCTTTGGGCGAGAGGCAGGATACACCCTGGACAGATCGCTAATCCACCGCAGGGCCAACACAGACAGACAGACAACCATTCACTCTCACATTCATGCCTAAGGACAATTTAGAATCCCCAGTTGCTGCCAATTAACCTAACCTGCATGTCTTTGGCCTGTGGGAGGAAACCGGAGTACCCGGAGGAAACCCATGCAGACATGGGGAGAACACGCAAACTCCACACAGAAGGGTCACCAGTGGTCAAGGGGTAGGATTAAACCCGTGACCTTCTTACTGTACTGCCACAGTGTTGAACCACTGCACCACCAAGCAGCCCCTATGTAGGTGATCTCTATTTAATTTTAAGCAATTTGGATAAATGGTCTAGGAGTTCACTTGCATATTTTTGAAAATATGGTGGGTGCAGAAAACTTCATTTTCAGAGTTTGCTACCATTGAAAAAAGTTGCGGAAGATTTCAGTGAATAGAATGATAAAAGAATTTTTAGTCTAGGCCCAGACATTCTCGAGATATTTGTGAAAACATAGAACTGTTTATTATAGAGCCACCTATGTACACAGTGCCTTGATTTTTGGTCTCTCAGTAGTGGGGAGAGTTTCTGATCAGACTGTAAAATTTCAAGTTTCCACATATCACCATTTTTGCTCCCCATGCTCTTTTAGCGGAGAAAAATAATAATGATAAGAATCACAACAAAAACAATAGGTTTCCCGCAGCACAGTTTCTTGGAACCCTAACAAGCAATATTTAAGCAATATTACACAAGAGGGAGTACGGTATCAATGAATATAGTAACTGGGTATGACACGTCTAGACTCTAGATGTATTACACAAAAATAGTCCCCAATGTACCCAGTTAACTGTTGCTAAGCACCTCAATGAGCATAATGTAGAAAAGAATAGGACTATTGTCATTTCACACATGTAAACGAATTAAATATTGTCCAGTGCAGAAGTCAGTGTTTCTGTTTTTAATACATACCAGTTATCTGTTGAGTAGGGTTTGCAGTCATTGTGACATTGTGCCAGTGGCTAGTGCTAGTGATTTGCTAGTGATTTAGCTTCAACACTTTTTCTTGGCCTTTTCAGATGAAACAGAGTCCTTCACCACAAATCTTTTGTGGTTTGCTAATCAAGACAAGAAATCCAACTCTAGCTTGCCTTTTTTGTTTTTAAACAGATGTCAAACATCTTGTAGATGTTTACAAGAGTAGAACTTCCGGGGCACGGAGATGATTTCTTTTCAAACAGTGCCTCGCTGGTGAGGATGAGGAGGGTGAGGCACTGTGAAGAACTCAGTCATCCGGGAGAGACTCAGAGTAGAACCGCTGCTCCTCCACATTGAAAGGAGTCAGTTGAGGTGGTATGAGCATCTGATTAGGATGTCTCCTGGACGCCTCCCACTTCAGGTGTTTTGGGCACGTCCCACTGGGAGGAGACCCCGGGGCAGACCCAGGACTCGGTGGAGAGACTATGTCTCTCAGCTGGTCTAGGAACGCCTTGGTATCCTCTTTGAAGAGCTGGAGCAGGTGGCGGGGGAGAGGGAAGTCTGGGCTTCTCTGCTTGAACTGCTGCCTCCGCGACCTGACCTCCGGAAAAGCGGTAGAAGATGGATGGATGGACAGTGCCTCACTGTGAAAATTAAGTTATCCAATGCAGTATTACAATTATCACATATAGTGGTGTGAAGAAGTGTTTGCCCCCTTCCTGATTTCTCATTTTTTTTGTATGTTTGTCACACTTAAATATTTCAGATCATCAAACAAATTTAAATATTAGACAAAGAAAACACAAGTAAACACACAATGCAGTTTTTAAATGAAGGTGTTTATTATTAAGGGTAAAAGAAATCCAAACCTACATGGACCTGTGTGAAAAAGTGATTGCCCCCTAAACCTAATAACTGGTTGGGTCACCCTTAGTAGCAACAACTGCAATCAAGTGTTTGCGATAACTGGCAATGAGTCTTTTATAGCGCTGTGGAGGAATTTTGGCCCACTCATCTTGGCAGAATTGTTGTAATTTAGCCACATTGGAGGGTTTTCCAGCATGAACTGCCTTTTTAAGATCATGCCACAACATCTCAATCAGATTCAGGTCAGGACTTTGACTAGGCCACTACAAAGTCTTCATTTTGTTTTTCTTAAGCCATTCAGAGGTGGACTTGCTGGTGTGTTTTGGATCATTGTCCTGCTGCAAAACCCAAGTGCGCTTCAGCTTGAGGTCACAAACAGATGGCCGGACATTCTCCTTCAGGATTTTTTGGTAGACAGCAGAATTCATGGTTCCATTTACCACAGCAAGTCTTCCAGGTGATGAAGCATCAAAACAGCCCCAGACCATCACACTACCACCACCATATTTTACTGCTGGTATGATGTTCCTTTTCTGAAATGCTGTGTTACTTTTACGCCAGATGTAATGGGACACACACCATCCAAAAAGTTCAACTTTTGTCTTGTCAGTCCACAGAGTATTTTCCTAAAGTCTTGGGGATCATCAAGATGTTTTCTGGCAAAACTAAGATGAGCCTTCATGTTCTTTTTGCTCAGCAATGGTTTTCGTCTTGGAACACTGCCATGCAGGCCATTTTTGCCCAGTCTCTTTCTTATGGTGGAGTCATGAACACTGACCTTAACTGAGGCAAGTGAGGCCTGCAGTTCTTTGGAAGGTGTAGTGTGGCCGACTACTGATCGGAGGGTCAGGGGTTTGATTCCTGCTCTGTCTGCAGTCTGCATGTCGAAGTGTCCTTGAGCAAGACACTAAACCCCCAGTTGCTCCTGGTGGGTCAGGCCAGCACCAGTGCATGGCAGCTCTGCCACCATCAGTGTGGAATGTGTGTGTGAATGGGTGGATAGCAGGCTCTGCAAAGCGCTTTGGTCATCTAGAGATGAGAAAAAACACTATATAAGTGAACGCCATCTTTGTGACCTCTTGGATGAGTTGTGGTTGTGCTCTTGGGTAATTTTGGTTGGCCGGCTACTCCTGGGAAGGTTCACCACTGTTCCATGTTTTCGCCATTTGTGGATAATGGCTCTCACAGTGATCTGCTGGAGTCCCAAAGCTTTAGAAATGACTTTATAACCTTTTCCAGACTGATAGATCTCAATTACTTTGTTTCTCATTTGTTCCTGAATTTCTTTGGATCACAGCATGATGTCTAGCTTTGGAGGATCTTTTGGTCTACTTCACTTTGTCAGGCAGGTCATATTTAAGTGATTTCTTGATTGAGAACAGGTGTGGCAGTAATCAGGCCTGGGTGTGGCTAGAGAAACTGAACTCAGCTTTCCAAAGATGCCATAAACCACAGCTAATTTATGTTTCAATGTGTGTGTGTGTGTGTGTGTGGGGGGGGGGGATCACTTTTTCACACAGGGCCATGTAGGTTTGGATTCTTTTTTTACCCTTAATAATAAACACCTTGCTTTAAAAACTGAATTTTGTGTTTACTTGTGTTATTGCTGTCTAATATTTAAATTTGTTTGATGATCTGAAACATTTAAGTGTGACAAACATACAAAAAAAATGAGAAATCAGGAAGGGAGCAAACACTTTTTCACACCACTGTATGTGGTATTTTTAGTGACATCGCCAACAAACCTATCTGATATTATAACAACCTATCGTCGAATACTGAGATGGTGGTAGTTTTATTTTAATTCATACTTTTTCCCTCAACATCTGTAAATGCGACCCGAAAAGGATTAAGCGGAAGAAGATGGATGGATGGATGAATCTGTAAATGCAGCAACAATTGTCCACTCACAGAACAAAGGCAGAATATTTTCTTTTTATTTAGTTTACACAATTTCAAAATTATAAAAAGACAAAATTACAAAAGAAACAAATTTGACATAATATAAAGTGTTGGGAGAGGCAAGAAAATCCCAAGAGGCTTAAATGAAGCCTCTACCTAAAACATCTATGAAAAAGAAGGACAAAAAAATACATGAAATAACTATAAAATGATAAGGTAATTAATCAACAAAATCCATCATAACTGCAGAGAATGAAAAATAATGGGATAACAACTGCTGTAAAAATGTTTTAACGAATTCTCATCTCTGTCTTATATCCTGATTGATGGAGCCTTGAGTGTTTTTATCTTGTCTATAGTCAGCTTCATGTGTGCCTGTGTTTGTGTTTATGTTGAATGTAATTGTGGTTTGTAAATATGGATGTCACCTGACTGCAAAACAAATCTACCTACGGGTACAAGTAAAGTAACCTGAACCTGAACCTGAATGCAGTGTGTATTATATTGGCTAATCTGAATTCTGAAATTTTATGCAGCATAAAATCATATTTTTATTTACATTGTTGTGTAATCACTCTGAAGTAGAATTTATTGTATTCTCTGTCTTGTAAGATTAGTTTTTGATAAACAGAAAGAGGGTCCTGCTCAATATAGGTAGCCATTTTGGACCATTACCAATCCCAACAATATACACAATCCACAGTGGGAGCAACACAACTCTGAATGCAACTATAAATGTTCACTCCTGTGCTACACAGTAATACACAGAATAAAAGCATAGACACATAATAATACATAATTTTAAAAAAGTTATAAAACAGCAATAAGAAAGAGTAATGGCTCTCTACTTAAACAAGACTCAGCCTTTTGATATGATCTGTCTCTCCAGTCAAGTTTATTATAAAAAAAAATCTGCCAAAATCTGAGGCTTTAATGTAAATCTATATACGACATTACTAAATACTGACACGCAGCATGCTATTATTGCCGTTCAGTATCTTTCAGAATCCATTTCTTAAAATTTCCCACTATACATCCAGGTCATTACAGCCTGGCCTACTTCAAACCTTCTGGCATTATGTAACAGTTCAGAGAACTCTTACATAATAGCTGGAGTGGAGGCCTGCTGCTTGCCATGGGTATCTTCATTGTATGAGACAGAGGCAGTGTGATCAAAAACAGAATGGCTTGGCAGATAATGGTCTCAAATGAGCAGAATGGCTTCTGGAGTGGAGGGTATTTAGTCCAGCAAAAAAAAAAAAAAAAGTAAGAAAAAGGTCTGGACTTTTAATTCGGTGATTTCTTTTTAATTCTGGCTCTCTTGACTAGAAAAAAAGTACAAAAAAGTGAAAGGTCAACAGGCCTCTCTTCATTGTCAAGCCAAACAAGTCAAGGCTAATGTTATCCCTTAAAGAGAGTAATGGTTCCACTTCATTAAGTCTTAATTTAGCATTAATCCTGGCTAATCTTGTTTAATATAAGTACGTTTAAAAAATATAAGGTAAACAACAAGACAAACTGGGTTACATCAACATCTTTCCAGAAACACATCTGAATTCTTGTAGTCACTTGGACTTCAGGGACCCGAGGCCTCATGTACAAAGGGTACTTACACACAAAAACATGGCGTACGTCCTTTTCCACAGAAAATTTCAGATGTATCAAGAATGAAATGACCGTGGAAACATGCACAGCCCCATGTGAACTTCATGGCTCATGTACGTACGTTTCTACTGACATTGGTCCGTTGGCGACACTTAGATGTGATGTTGGGAGATTGATAATGATGTGAAAATTACTGTACACACCAGAGACACATGATGAACAAACATCCAAGTGTGCACAATTAGATGAGTGGATATAAAAGCAAGCACAAAGGAGTGCAGAAAATGCCTCTAACAATAATGGCGTTAGCATTACTAGAGGATACTGCAAATTGCACACTGAAAAGAGAAAGGGTATTTAGAGACACTGAAGATTTTCTGGCTCAGGATGATGACTGGCTTGTCAGCCGGTTTTGGTTTTCAGGGGGAGTCCTTGTGGAACTGTGCTCTGAGCTATAAGATAAGATAAGATAAGATAAGCCTTTATTAGTCCCACAACGGGGAAATTCCAGGATTGCAACAGCACAGGGATAGCAACACTCAGAGCAACAATCAGAAGGCAAGAAAAAAAAAAAAAAACAAGCAAGCAAGAGCAGCTAATATACATATGTACGTATTACTATAAAATATATATATATACACACACACACAGACACACAGTGCAGAGCATTGTAGCTGGATGGAATAAATATATGAATATATGAACACACAGTGTTCATGTACGCTATGTACGCTCTTAGAGCGTGACACGGCGAGAAGCCGAGCGTTGCCCATCCCAGTGCAGGTGCTGACAACACTGGAGTTTCTGGAAACTGGGGCATTCCAGAGGGAGCTGGCAAAGCAATACGGAATTTCCCAGTGGAACCTGAACCGAGCTATGCCAGCTGTGTGGGATGGTATTATCTGGCTGTCACCCAGGTACATCATATTTCCAATGCAGTTGAACAGGCCAACATCAAAGCACAATATGCAGTGAGAGCTGGTTTTCCCAATGATTCTGATGAACATCTTTGTTGGGAACAAACTACAAGCTGGCACTGTGCAGATGGGTGGCTTCTTGGTGAGTAAATTCATGTAATTGTCCTAATAATAATCCACCTCATGCGCAACGCACCTGTGCACCCCCAAATATCACCCTGTCTTCAAGGCTTCATTACAAGTCAGTGGGTCAAGTGAGTGACTTTCTTTTTTTGCTGATTAAACTACAGTTTCACAGCATTCTACCAAGCCCCCAATTGCCTCTGTGTGTACAGTAGTTACGTATGTCAATAAACATATGCGCAAAGTTTGAAATGCAAGTCTCACCCTTTCCCCAGTGCATTTCATTCATTTACAATAGTAGTTTGTGTAATTTATGTTAGTTGTATACAACTATAAAGGATGAGATTTGCATTTTGGACATAAAATATGTACTTGTCAAGTCTAATATGATTTGCTTTCAACTGACAGGTGACCTTGGCTACCCACTAAATAGGTTCATATTGTCTTCTTTTTTGTGACTGTTTTCCTTTAATTCAACCAGCTGATCCACCCAGCTGGTCATAAATTGATTGATTGATTGATCAATCATCAATCAATCAATCAAACATCATTTAAAATAATATCATTTAAAATAACATTTTAAGGAAGATACAACATATATTTAAACATATATTTAAACATATATTTAAAAACAATGGGATGACACAAGAAACTGCACACACTTATTTCCATTGTGGAACCTTCTGCTTTGAAATCTGGCACTTAACCACTGAGCTATACACGCTACAAATCAAAGCGACCAGCTGACGCTTCTGAGGACAACTGCAGATGTCAGTCGAAACATGTCAGCGTTAAATATCTCCTTCTCATCCCTGTCTGAATAAAGGAAACAAACTGTTCTTATAGGGCTGTGAGCAGGCTACTGATTTACCTGTATCCAGCACTAATGCCGGAGGACAGCGTGCCAAACAAAATGTTTTTACGTGCCTCTACCTCATTCAGGAGTGCCTCCCACTCACAGTCTGAAATTCAATTAAATACATTATTTTTGATCGTGGATACAGGAGAATCAAAGGTGTAGCACTTGTACAGTGGTGTGAAAAAGTGTTTGCCCCTTCCTGATTTCTCATTTTTTTGTCTGTTTGTCACACTTAAATGTTTCAGATCGTCTAACAAATTTAAATACATTAGACAAAGATAACACAAGTAAACACAAAATGCAGTTTTTAAATGAAGTTGTCCATGACTAAGGATAAAAAAAAAATCCAAACCTACATGGCCCTGTGTGAAAAGTGAAACCCCCCCCCCCCCCCCGGTCAAAACAGAAATTAACTGTGGTTTATCACATCTTTGGAAAGCTGAGTTCAATTTCTCTAGCTCCATCCAGGCCTGATTACTGCCACACCTGTTCTCAATCAAGAAATCACTTAAATAAGATCTGCCTGACAAAGTGAAGTAGACCAAAAGATCATCAAAAGCTAGACATCATGCTGCAATTCAAAGAAATTCAGGAACAAATGAGAAACAAAGTAATTGAGATCCATCAGTCTGGAAGAGGTTATAAAGCCATTTCTAAAGCTTTGAGACTCTAGCGAACCACAGTGAGAACATTATCCACAAATGGAGAAAACATGGAACAGTGGGGAACCTTCCCAGGAGTGGCCGGCCAAGCAAAATTACCCCAAGAGTGCAGTGATAACTCATCCAAGAGGTCACAAAAGACCCCACAACAACATCCAAAGAACTGCAAGCCTCACTTGCTTCAGCTAAGGTCAGTGTTCATGACTCCACTATAAGAAAGAGACTGGGCAAAAATGGCCTGCATGGCAGAGTTCCAAGACAAAAACCACTGCTAAGGAAAAAGAACAAAGGCTCATCTCAGTTTTGCCAGAAAACATCTTGATGATCCCCATGACTTTTGGGAAAATACTCTGTGGAGTGACGGGACAAAAGTTGAACTTTTTGGAAGGTGTGTGTCCCATTACATCTGGCATAAAAGTAACAGCATTTCAGAAAAGGAACATTATACCAACAGTAAAATATGATGGTGGTAGTGTGATGGTCTGGGGCTGTTTTGCTGCTTCAGCACCTGGAAGACTTGCTGTGGTAAATGGAACCATGAATTCTGCTGTCTACCAAAAAATCCTAAAGGAGAATGTCCGGCCATCTGTTCGCGACCTCAAGCTGAAGCTCAGTTGGGTTATGAAGCAGGACAATGATCCAAAACACACCAGCAAGTCCACCTCTGAATGGCTTAAGAAAAACTAAATGAAGACTTTGGAGTGGCCTAGTCAAAGTCCTGACTTGAATCCGATTGAGATGCTGTGGCATGACCTTAAAAAGGCAGGTCATGCTCGAAAACTCTCCAATGTGGCTAAATTACAACAATTCTGCAAAGATGAGTGGGCCAGAATTCCTCCACAGCGCTGTAAAAGACTCATTGCCAGTTATCGCAAACACTTGATTGCAGTTTTTTTCATGCTAAGGGTGGCCCAACCAGTTATTAGGTTTAGGGGGCAATCACTTTTTCACACAGGGCCATGTAGGTTTGGATCTTTTTTTCCCTTAATAATAAACACCTTCATTTAAAAACTGCATTTTGTGTTTGTTTCTGTTATCCTTCTCTAATATTTAAATTTGTTTCATGATCTGAAACATTTAAGTGTGACAAACACAAAAAAATGAGAAATCAGGAAGTGGGCAAACACTTTTTTACACCACTGTATATATCTATTTGCATACCTATTTGCATCTAATTGCATACTCAAATGGAAGCGTGTCAAGGGAGGAGTCCTGTATTTTCTCAAGTGTGTTCAATTTCAAGCAGATTGGTATGTACAAAGGAAATGTGCTTGGATTCCTGCGTACGGACGGTTTCATACATCTGGATTTCATTTTTTTTTTTTTGCTTACGGCATTTTCTTGATTTAAAGGTACGTCATCTTTCAGTAGGAAATCCACACAAGTCTTTGTACATGAGGCTCCAGGACCCCAGGACTGGACAAGTCATCCACTTTGATCCCAGCCTCTACTTCCTCTACAGAAGGTCAGTGGGATTCAGGGAAGCATTCACTCCACTGCCTGGCTATGTCCCCATTTGAGGTCAGCAGCCCCCCATCCACATTGCTTTATCCCTACAGAATCCTCTGATGGCTTGTAAGATCTCTTCAAGCCCTACTTGAAGTCTTGCTCCATGGCCTCACTGTATGCCTCCCAAACCAGAGGTTTTGCTTCAGAAACCACTACAGCTGTACTCAGGCTTGGGCTCCCAATACCTGTCAGCTGCCGCTGGAGTCCCACATGGTAATCAAAGTTTGCTAGAACTTATCTTTTAATTTGATAACTCCCTGTTCCTTGACATCCACCATTTGATCCAGAATGACAGGCACCAATAACCTCAGGCACAGAGGCAAGGCAAGGCAAGTTTATTTGTATAGCACATTTTGTGTACAAGACAATTCAAAGTGCTTTACATAAAAACATTAAAGCATTACAGCAAGTTGCAAAAGGAATATATAAGAATTTAAAAGCAAACTAAAAAGTAAATTAAAGAGAAACAAAAACTGTCATGGTTCAAGCGCCGATCTCGTCCGCGCTCGAGCCATGCATCGTCTTCACCAGGTTTGACAGCAGTGTGTACCTTCTGGCTCCCCGAGCCTTTATTGTGACAGCACTCGGAGGGGCTTCCTGTTGTCAAGTCTGACAGCTGTGCTGCATTTCGGCTCATCAGCAGCTCTCCATTTAAGAGGGCTCTGGGAGTGGAATAATGCGGCAGTCTCATCAGAGATTCGTCAAAGATTTCTCCGTTGCCAGACGTTGAGCGAGCGTCCCTCGGCTCAGACGTCAACGTTTCCTTCATGGTCTGACGTATCGACCATCCCTGGGTTATGATCGTAAGTGAGCTTTGTTATTGCCTTATGATCGTCCGTGTGCAGTGTTGTATGTTTTAGCCCACCGTGGCTCATTGTTTTGTGTTTTCTTTTGTTAACAATAAACTGTGCAAACTTCACCGGTGTCTTTTGGCGTCTTATGGTGGCTCGCGAGGGCCACCGCATGACAGTAGACTGCTGCCAGACTGAGACGCCAGTCCCGGTGAGTTTTGCTTAAAGTGGACATTGGTTTTCCCTGTCTGGGTACCTGCACGTTGGGAGGTCATGTCATCTTTCAGGAGCCGCGTTCGGAGCTTTGGCTACGAGCTAGCGGAGGCCCTGGACTACGTAGATGGAACGCTCTTCTCCGCTACACTCTACGACACCCCCAACGATATACGCCGGCACCTGGGCTACGCTGAGAATATTCTTAATAACCTTCCTCGCTACTTCGACCACCCGGAAGTTACGACGAGGAGGGCAGACATCCCTGCCCAATGCAAGTTACTCCGTAGGCTGCAGGGAAACTCTGGCAGGAAGCCGAAGAGGAGGCATCGTCGCTCCTCGTTTCGGGATCCCATTCCTGTCCCCAATCCGGTCCAGGAGTTCGCACCACCCAGGGGTCATCCCCGAACGAGCATGACGTCAGTCGGGAATCCCCCAGAGAGGTTGCAGCTGACAGCAATCTCTATCTGGGACCGAGTGGCTGCAGCTCGCTCCGCCGGTCACCCCACACAAATCATTAAGCATGTGACGGCGGCTGTCAGGCTGGTTGAGAGGAACCCTGAGCTGAGTGACTATCCGGAGTATGCTGACTTGCTCGCCTCCGTTTCTGTTCAAGAGTGGCGTTTCCCGGACCTCACCTCCGCCTCGCAATCAGCCAGAAGACGTCGACGCCACGCCCAAAGTGAACCTCAGCAAGATCCCCGTCTGAATCCGCTTTTGGCAAAGTCCGTTAGTGGACCCTCGCGAGCGGCTCCTCCTCGTCCTTCCAGGGGGCCCTCTGTTACCATCCAGCGGGGAGAGGGAGGAACAACATCCCCTACAGCAGGCACCATCCATCCTCCAGGAAACAGGCAAGTGCAAGTTCATTCTTCTCTTCATAGTTGTGATTTGCCTTGTCTGACTCCTGGGGGCGGAGTTTGGGGTTCTCAGTCCCCCGAGCTCCCACCGCCTGCTGTAGCTCTTATCACTAAACCTGCTGCCTCTGTGTCTCCCTCCGCTGAGCGGTCCACAACGCCAGGCCTACGTCGCCGGACGAGGAGGGGGCCTGCGGTTCTGGAGAGCCTGGTTGCAGCCCCGCAGCCACGTCGTGAGCAGAGTAGAAGAGCGGACTGCAGCATGGAGCCTGCGCCGACGATGAAGCGTCCCTGGGTCTCCACGTTGGAGCAGTTCGAGCCAGCGGGTCAAGGGTCCCCTGCCACCACGCCGTGTGGGTTATTGGCGAGGACGTCAGCGCCAGAGGATCCTCAGATTGCAGAGACCATCATGCCGGCTGCGGAACCCACCGCGGCCGAGTGGGAGCCTGATGACGAACTTCTTCGTCCTGAGCCTGGATCGACGAAGTCCTGGACGGCGACAGAACCCGAGTGCAGGCAAGTGCTCTACTTTGTTTTTCTCCATTCTGTCTTGGAGCATTTCTGCCTGCCTCTCGGGGAGGCGAGTCAGGGGCAGCCGGCTGCTGCACCCGAGCTCGTCTCGCTGGGCTCTGTCGCTACCGGTGATTCTGATCCCGGTTCTTTCTTGTCTTCCGAGCCTTCTTCCAGAGTCACCGGAGCGGAGCCAGTCGCAGTCGCTGTGCTGGAGGTTCCAGGTTTGGGGTCGGAGGTAGTTACCGGTGCCGCGCCGACCCAGTCGGGGTCCGATGCGGGTGCAGCCGAGACCCAGTCAGGGTCCGACGCGGGTACAGCCGAGACCCAATCGGGGTCCAATGCGGGTGCAGCCGCGAGTGCAGCATCGGTATGGGTCAAGGTCGGTGGAGGAGCTGCAGACCCTTTGCCACCTGACATTGTGCGGGCTCGTTGTCACCATCATCTCCCTCGGCATAGTCACCAACCCAGCTCATCACCGCCGGGGGCCATTGGGGGGCCTCTACGTTCGGCCCGGCTCTCCCACATCTTCCCCCCGCCAGGGAGGCCGCTGCCGATTGTCTCTCCACGGTTCTGGTGGCTGAAGGATGCGGGTCGGCCACCAGAGGAACTGCTTCGCCGGTTCAGCGCCCTGGGTCGGCCACCCGACATACTGTGCTTGCAACTGGGTGATCTGGTTCAGCCGCCAGAGGTTCTGACTTTCCGGGCCTGGGACTGGGATAGGCCGCCCGATCATGTCCTGTTTCCCGTAATCACCCGTTGGCCATTGGACGCAGGGAGACCACCGGAACTGTCTCCGTTGTTTTTGGACTTTGCCTGTCGTCATCCTCTTGGGTTGTGTGGTCCCGTTGAGGGTCGTTCGGTGTGACAGCTTTGCTTTGTCTTTGTTAGCATGTTGGTTTTTTTTTAACTTGTGGGGTATAGATATATGGAGAGAAATGAAACCACAAGTTAAAGCATACTCTTGTTATTCCAATACCTACAAGACATTCTCACATATTGATTATTTTTTGATCTCCACAGAATTAAGGTCCAAGATTCAAAACTGTTTTTATGATAACATCGTGATCTCTGATCATGCACCCTGCTGTCTAATATATGTAGATAAGAAATTGACAAAGGAACCAGGTAGATGGCAATTTCAGCATAAATGGCTTCAGGATGAGGAATTTGTTAAATACATAGAAAAACAGATAGATGAGTTCTTTGACATCAATACTACACAAACATCAGCATGTGTAAAGTGGGAGGCTTTCAAAGCTTTTATTAGGGGACATATTATTAGTTATACAGGTTCAAAATCTAAGAAGACTCGAGAGGAGAGAGTCCAATTGGAACATAAAATAAAAATTCTTCAAGAAAGAGTATATGCAGGAAGAGATCCAAGGTTGGAGAACGAATTACTGATTTTGAGAGCTGAATATGACAAAAAATCAGCGAATAGAGCTGCCTCGAGTCTTCTAAGATTGAAACAATCTTTTTATGAACAAGGTGAAAAATCAGGAAAGTTATTGGCATGGCAGATTAAACAATTAGAATCTAAAACACCAATTACCAGTATTATAAGTAACGGACAGGTAGTTATAGATCCTTTAGAAATTAATAGAGCCTTTAGAGATTACTATGAAAAATTATATGATACCAAAAATGAATCTGACTTAACAAAACTACATGGGTTTTTGAACGAACTATTTATACCGTGTATTCCAAATGAAAATAGGGAGATACTGGAGTCTAAAATTAGTCAAGAAGAAGTTGGACTAGCCATTGATAATATGAAATCAGGAAAAAGTGCAGGACCAGATGGTCTTCCAGTTGACCTTTATAAAAAATTTAAGAATAAATTAACAAAACCTTTTTTGGAAATGGTTTTAGAAGCATTTCAAAATAGTAATTTACCATTATATATGAATAATGCCTTAATTATACTGTTGCCAAAACCAGGTAAGCCCTCTAATAAATGTGAAAATATGAGACCAATAAGCCTATTAAATGCCGACCTTAAGATAATCTGTAAAATTTTAGCAAGACGAATACAAGAAATTTTACCAAATATTATTAATCGAGATCAGAATGGCTTTATATAAAGGGAAGACAAGGCTTCCATAATGTAAGAAGACTATTTAATATTATTTATTCTAATAAAGAAGCACCGGATACAGCTCTCTTATCACTGGATGCCGAAAAAGCCTTTGATAGAGTTGAATGGCCCTTTCTTTTTGAAGTCTTACAAAGGTTTGGACTTGGAAATAATTTCATAAAATGGGTTCAGATAATATATAATAATGCTACAGCAGAAATCCTAACAAATAACAATATTTCAAAATCAATAAAAATCAATAGAGGATGTCGACAAGGCTGTCCACTTTCACCTTTACTGTTTACTATGGCAATTGAACCTCTAGCGATGGCGATACGTCTACAGTCACAAATATATGGAATTAAAGTTGGACCAACAGAACATAAAATCTCCCTGTATGCCGATGACATAATTTTGTTTATGTCGAATCTTAAAAAATCAATTCCGACCTTGTTGAATTTAATAAAGAATTTTGGGGAAATATCAGGATATAAAATAAATAAAACTAAATCTTCAATATTAATGCTAAATGAGACCCAGAGAAATTACCCAGCCCCTGAGGTAAATCAATTCAATGTTGTAAATCAGTTTAAATATTTAGGAATTCAAATTGTGCCTAAGCTAGAATCAATCGCCAGTGTCAATTATGAAGCCTTAATGACAGATATTGATGAGTTACTTCAGAGATGGATGTCACTACCAATGTCGATGATCGGGAGAATTAATATACTTAAAAGTAATATCTTACCTAAAATACTTTATTTATTTCAATACATTCCCTTACCACCACCTTTAGATTTATTCTCAAGAATTAAAAAAAGGTTAGTGGAATTTATATGGAACAACAGGAGGGCTAGATTACGTCTGTCTTTATTATATTTACCATTTGATCGTGGAGGTCTGAAATGTCCAAATTTTATGTTGTATTATTGGTCGGCACAACTGAGGTCTATGACATATTATTTTTCATCAAATGATCTCCCTCACTGGACTGAAATGGAATCATACAATTTACCTTTACCTCTTCCCATATTCATATACTCAGATTCGGCAAAAAAATTACAAAAACAAGTTAAAAATCCATTTGTAAAGCATATGATTAAAATATGGTGTGAAGCTAAAAACTATTTAAAAGAACCACAGTTATTGTCACAATTTAGTCCAATATGGGGTAATCAATATTTTAAACCAGGGAGAGCGGACGCTGTATTTAAAGTATGGAATTTAAAAGGGATACAAAAGATTCAGGATTTATATTTGCCATGTGCAGAAAACATAATGTCTTTTGAAGAGCTGAGGATCAAATTTAATCTCAATAGAACACATTTTTTTAAATATCTTCAACTTAGAAACTTTATTCGATCAAATCAAAATAAAGCTCTCACTCGACCTATCTATTCATCCTTGGAAAAAATGTTGATGAAAGATAGTAAAAGAAAGGGTATTATTTCAGAGTTTTATAACTCATTGACACTATCTTCAAGTGAAAATTCACTGAAAAGATTAAACTACTGGAAAGAAGATCTGCAAACTGAAATTTCAGAGGAACAATGGGAATTGGCTTGTACAGAAGCTCAAACCAAATCAATAAATGTACGCCTTAAATTGATACATTTCAAATGGTTAATGCGGATGTATGTTACACCGGAGGAGTTAAATAGATATAACAAAAATATACCAGATACATGCACAAAATGCATGGAAAGTAAAGGAACCCTATTTCATTGTGTATGGGAATGTAGATTAATAAGAATGTTTTGGGAAGAGGTGAGGGTAACAATTGAAAAAATAATCTCAAAACAAATCATATTGAATCCTAAACTGTTTTTGTTGGGTCTGTACCCAGAAAAGCATAATTTTAATAAAAGTGAAAGAACATTCATAGACTTCAGTTTGCTTAATGCCAAAAAATGTACTGCACTACTGTGGAAAAAGACTCATAGACCAGATGTGACTCAGTGGTTAAGACAGATGTTAACAAACCTTCCATTAGAAAGAATAACATATATACTGAAATCAAAGGAAATTGTGTTTGAGAATATATGGAGACCTTTTATTGATTATGTAAAAAATTTAAACATAACTCTTGAAGAAGAAGGTGAATGATGTGTGTGGACCTTGTAAATTCCAAACTGGTGAACATAATATGTATACTTATGTATTGGATTGTCTAGACTAAACAGAGGAGCATTGTTGAAGATTTGATTTTGTTGGTGGTTGTTGGTGTTTTTTAGTGCATTTTTTTTTTTTGTAGTACTTTAGTGTTAGTGTTTGATTGTTTGTATCATGTTTGTTAAAAAAAAAAAGGTTCAATGTCATAACCCGAGTGTCGGTTCTGGCCACACTCGGGTCTCATATCTTTTTGTTCCCTGGCTTTGGCAGCTGAGGGTTCCTTCCAGCTCCTCGGGCTCTTATTGTGAAGGCGCCCGGGGGAGCTCCCTGCTGTCAAAGTCAGCTGCTGCTCTGCTGTCATTAGCAGCAGCTGTGCCGCGTTGGGGTCATTAGCCGCCAGAGATATAAGCGGGTGCTAAATGTCCTCCAGCGCGGCAGTCTCTGTTATATCCTGTTATGATCACCTGCTATGCTCTTCTGTATGTTCAGCCACGTTCCGTCGTGCTCCTGTTATTCTCAGGTATGTTCCTTTGAGACCTTACTCTCACTGTTGTCCGTCTGGCGCATCGGGTGTCCCCCGGTTCAGACGTCACCCAGCCACTGTATGTGTTCTGTGAGTGTTCTGCCTTATCCTCAATAAATTACCACTGCAAACTCTCTGGTGACTGAGGCGTCTTGTGACGGTCCGTGAGGGCCGTTGTGACAGTAGACTGCCGCCTAACGCCCGGAGAGGAGGCGTTGTATCGAGACGCCATTCACCGTGTAGTTTGCAGTAGTGGACTGTTTGTTCCTACCTGTCTGGGTGCCGTGTTGAAGCATGCCATCGTGGAGGTCTCGTGCTCGGAGGCAGGACGCTGTTCTCGCTGACACCCTCGAGCGCGTGGACAGAGTCCTTGTCGCCGCCTCCCTCCTCGAATACAACAGCGAAGTGCCCTGGTACCTGGACCAAGCCGAGGAAATTCTGGATTCTCTTCCCCGCTTCACTAATCATCCAGAGGTAAGCGTGAGGAGAGATGACGTCGCCGCCTAGCGTGAGATACTCCGAGGGCTGGAGGGAAATCCTGGCAGGAAGCTGAAGCGGAGGAGACGTCGCCCCTCGCTTCGGGATCCCGCTCCTGCCTCCGTTCCGGCCCGGGAGTTCGCACCACCCGGAGGTCTTTTCCCATCGGGCATGTCGTCACTCGGGATTCCCCCAGAGAAGCTGCAGATGACAGCAGAAGAGATCTGGGACCGGGTGGCTGCTGCTTGCTCCGCTAAGAATCCTCCGGCGTGTATGAAGCATGTGGTGGCGGCGGTCAGACTGGTGGAGAGGAATCCAGCGCTGCGTGAGTTTCCTGAGTTTGCTGACTTGCTTGCCGCCGTTTCTGCTCAGGAACGGCGATTTCCGGACCTCACCTTCGCCTCACCCCCTACAAGGAACCGTCGTCACTCCGGCTTCCAACCTCGGCTAGAGCCCCGTCTGGATGCTGTCCCGGGTCGCCGCAAGGGCTCAACCCCCCACACAGCTGTCACTCCCGCGCCTCGTCAGAGGGGAATCCCCGCAGCCTCGTCTTCTCCCGGGCCCTCGCCTGCTGTCCCGTCAGCGCTCCATGCCCGACTGACCCCGGCTGTCGCCCCCTCCTCCTCGTCGCCTATCCTGGCTGCTGTGTGTCACGAGAGCTCCGTTTCGGCGAGCTTCATCCCGGATCCGCCTCGAGTGGCCTCATCTCGTCTTCCCAGAGGGCCCTCTGTCGCCATCCAGCGGGGAAAGGAAGGAATGACGTCCCCCACAGCGGAGACCATCTTACCCTTAGGGGAAAGGCGAGTGCATGATAATTCCTCTTCTTTTGACATTGTCTTGCCTTGTCTTACTCCTAGGGGTGGAGTTCGGGGTATGCAGCCCCCCGAGCTCCCTCCACCCGCTGTGGATGAAAGTAATAACCCTGCTTCCTCTGTGTCTCCCCCCGCTGAGCGGTCCTCGACGTCAGACCAACGTCGCTGGATGAGGAGGGGGCCTGCGGTTCTGGAGAGCCTGGTTCCGGTTCCGCAGCCACGCCATGGGCGGAGGAGGAGAGCGGACTGCAGCGTGGAGCCATCGCCGATGAAGAAGCGTCCCCGGGGTTCCACGGAGGAGCGGTCCGGTCCAGCAGGGCGAGATTCTCCTGCCACCACGCCGTGCGGGCCACCGGCGTGGACATCGGTGCCGGAGAACTCTCTAGCTGCACGCACCATCATGCCAGCTGCGGAGCCCGACGCAGCTGAGTGGGAGCCTGAGGACGACCTCCTGACTTCTGAGCCCGGATCATCGCAGTCCTGGACGGCGTCAGAACCCGAGCTCAGGCAAGTGCTCTGTTTTATCTTTCTTCTTCACCTTTTAGAGCACTTTTGCCTGTCTCAAGGGGAGATGAGCCGGGTGCAGCCGCCCGCTGCGTCCGAGCTTATCTCGCCGGGTTCTGGCGCTGCCGGTGATCCTGATCCCGGGTTTTCTCTCTTGTGTGAGTCTTCTCCCAGGGTCGCCGGCGAGGGGCTGCTCTCGCCTGCTGCGCCAGAGGTTCCGGTTTCGAGGTTGGAGGTCGAGTCTGGTGCCACGCCGACCGGGTCCACCGGGAGTGCTGTTCCAGTCCAGTTGGGGTCCACCGGGAGTGCTGTTCCGGAGGCCCAATCGGGGTCCACCGTGGGTTTGGTTCCGGAGGCCCAATTGGGGTCCACCGTGGGTTTGGTTCCGGAAGCCCAATCGGGGTCCACTGTGGGTGCTGCACCAGCAGGTCCTAGGTTCGGTGAGGGAGCTGCAGATCCCCGGCCACCGGATGCTGGACAGGCTCGTTTTCTTCATCACCCTCATCTCCACAGTCATCCTCCTCGTCTCCCTGAGGAGCACTACCCATCTCCACCTGGGGCCGTTGGGGTCCCGAACGCTCCGCCCGGTTTCCCCTCATCTCCCCCCTTTTCTGCGGGATCACCGGCTGCTTCCTCCCAACGGTTCTGGTGGGCTGGTGTTGCGGGGCGGCCGCCTGAAGGGCTGTCTCGTTGGTTTGGTTCTCTGGGCCGGCCCCCCGACCTGTTTATCTTCCTGTGCGGCGATCTACTCCGGCCGCCTGAAATTCTCTTCCCCCGAGCATGGGACTGGGGTAGGCCGCCCGAACTGTCCTCTTTTCCCCTCCCTGTTCTGTGGCCTCTTGTTGCCGGACGACCCCCCCGAACCTTTTGCCCCATCCCTCCGGGCCTGGACTGCGCCCTTTCCGGGTTCCTGATCTCGTCTGTGGGACTGTTGGGGTGTTTGTGGAGGGGGGGGGATTGTTTTGTGTTTTTGTGTCACTCTGTTTGCCCAAGGGTGTGTTGCCTATTTTGTACTTATTGTGGTTTTGTTCTTGTTACCCGGGATTATGGGTTTTTTTTTCTATAGCCTTGTTGGTTGTTTGTCTCTCTCCCTCCTGCCAGCACCCCATCCACCCACCCTAGGGGGGTGGGGGGGGGCTTGGGTGTTACTCTGGCCGCTCAGAGCTCGGCCTTGAGGGGGAGGTACTGTCATAACCCGAGTGTCGGTTCTGGCCACACTCGGGTCTCATATCTTTTTGTTCCCTGGCTTTGGCAGCTGAGGGTTCCTTCCAGCTCCTCGGGCTCTTATTGTGAAGGCGCCCGGGGGAGCTCCCTGCTGTCAAAGTCAGCTGCTGCTCTACTGTCATTAGCAGCAGCTGTGCCGCGTTGGGGTCATTAGCCGCCAGAGATATAAGCGGGTGCTAAATGTCCTCCAGCGCGGCAGTCTCCGTTATATCCTGTTATGATCACCTGCTATGCTCTTCTGTATGTTCAGCCACGTTCCGTCGTGCTCCTGTTTTTCTCAGGTATGTTCCTTTGAGACCTTACTCTCACTGTTGTCCGTCTGGCGCATCGGGTGTCCCCCGGTTCAGACGTCACCCAGCCACTGTATGTGTTCTGTGAGTGTTCTGCCTTATCCTCAATAAATTACCACTGCAAACTCTCTGGTGACTGAGGCGTCTTGTGACGGTCCGTGAGGGCCGTTGTGACATTCAATAAAGATATTGTGGGAAAAAAAAAACTTGTGGGTTTTTTTTTCTTTTCTTGCCCTGTGTGTTACTGTGCATTATGGAGTATTGCATTTTCTGTTGAACGTGCTCTGTAATTGCCTCATTTGTGCCTGTTTTAATTATGATTGGTGCATTAGGGAGTATTGTGTTTTCTGTTGCTGGTCCTTTCCCGCCAGGCCTGTTCCCCCATCTGCCCACCGTGGGGGGTGGGGGTGGGGGTGGGAGGCTTGGGTATCATTGGGCGTTCGGAGCTCGCCCTTGGGGGGGAGATACTGTCATGGTTCGAGCACCGATCTCGTCCGCGCTTGAGCCATGCATCATCTTCACCAGGTTTGACAGCAGTGTGTACCTTCTGGCTCCCCGAACCTTTATTGTGACAGCGCTCAGAGGGGCTTCCTGCTGTCAAGTCTGACAGCTGTGCTGCATTTCGGCTCATCAGCAGCTCTCCATTTAAGAGGGCTCTGGGAGTGGAATAATGTGGCAGTCTCGTCAAAGATTCGTCAAAGATTTCTCCTTTGCCAGACGTTGAGCGAGCGTCCCTCGGCTCAGAAGTCAATGTTTCCTTCATGGTCCGACGTATCGACCATCCCTGGGTTATGATCATAAGTGAGCTTCGTTATTGCCTCATGATCGTCCGTGTGTAGTGTTGTATGTTTTAGCCCACCGTGGCTCATTGTTTTGTGTTTTCTTTTGTTAACAATAAACTGTGCAAACTTCACCGGTGTCTTTTGGCGTCTTATGGTGACTCGTGAGGGCCCCCGCATGGCAAAAACAAGCTAAAATAGAATACGGCAGAAGTAAAATTTACAGTGCATTGTAGGAGATGAACAATTGTTCTACTGAAAAGCCACAGCAAATAGAGTTTTTAATCTGGATTTAAAGCAGCTGAGAGTTTCAGCAGCCCTGATGCTTTCTGGGAGTTTGTTCCATATGTGAGGGGCATAAAAAACTAAACGCTGCCTCACCATGTTTGGTTCTAACTCTGGGCACAGATAGTAGGCCTGAGCCTGATGACCTGAGGGCTCTGGGTGGTTCATAATGGACTAGTAGATCTGAAATGTATTTTGGCCTTAAACCATTCAGAGCTTTATAAACCAACAGCAGTATACTGAAATCTATTCTTTGACAGACAGGAAGCAAGTGTAAAGATATGAGAACTGGAATTATATGATCCACTTGTTTGGTCTTAGTGAGGACTCGAGCTGCAGCATTCTGAACCAACTGCAGCTGTCTGATAGACTTTTTAGGGAGACCTGTGAGGACAGCATTACAGTACTCCAGTTTACTGAAGATAAATGCATGGACAAGTTTTCTAGATCTTGCTGAGACACCAGACCTGGCAGTGTTTCCTCTGGTAACATTTCTTGGTGGCGTCCCGCCTTGCCAGAAATTTTACCGCCACGCCAAGGAGATATGAATTTATTAAGAAAAATATATGAAGCAATGACTTTCCGCAAGTGCGCACATGAACAACGCACGTGGCCGTCATCCACGCAGAGTTTAGAAGTGCCCCACCCAAGCGAATTTTCCAGTCAGTCAGTCAGCAGGCCGAGTGTCTTGCTAAGCGTGACTGTCCGACAGAAACATGAGTTTGTTAAAGTACTTTAAACGCGGAAAAAAATCAGAAGAGGTATGGAAGCACTGGAGGTGTTTATCATGGTTTTAACCTGCTGGAAATGGGAGCAATAACGGAAGAGTCGCTTAGCTAAGAGATGTGGTTAGAATTCATATGCAGCTGGCTTCATATGAAGGGAAAGGCAAGGGGGACTGATGAATTGCTGAGGATATATTTCACCAGCCACTACAATATTAAGTTATGTTCTGTAGGAACTGCAGGAATGAAGAGACTGGCAATTTCTCTCTTTTCTCGCACGAGCAGGCATGCCATTTTTATTCTCCAGCGGCAGTGACAAAAAGCAACAGCTAAAAACGCTAGCTCTCTGAGGTCTAAACTCACTCTAGACTGAGGTCCTTCAGCGGGTGCCTAGAGAGGTGCCTGATGAGAAAGCCTGAGAGCACAACTATAACTGCCTAAACACATCATTCTGTACATGAACACATATTGTGGTGAATTATGTCTTTAGAGTCCGCTACAGTTCCCTATTATGTACCTGGCAGGTTAAGATGACCGAAATTCACAAAGTCGACTTTAATCTGTCAGCAGCCTTCAGACAAACTAAATGTGCCAACATTTGATTTCAAAATAAGGGAGGTTTTTCCTGCTGTCTAGGTGGTGAGGAGATTTCTAAAAAAAACAAGACAACTATAAATATAAAGAAATATTATAACAGAAATAACGGCATCCTTGGTCATTTAAGTTAATTTATTTCATTAAATACAATATTAATATTTTTTCTTTGTAATCACAGTTAAATTATTGTTCTGTTCTGACTGCAAAATTATGGTCAAAAATGTAAACTGTTATAAGGAAAAAGTAAAAAAAAAAATTACCACAATCTGTTTCAAATTTATCTAAAAAACCAGTAATTTTATTTAAAAAAAAACAGACAAAAATTAGTCATAAAATAATCCACAAATTTATAATACAGTTTCAAATGTACAAGAAAAGTCAATTTTACAAGAGGAAATTACAAATTTGAGGGACATGGTTTCAACTTTAGATAGACTGACAGAGAAAAGTAGAAAACTATAAGAAAATTGTTATAAATTTTTGAGGAAAAACCTCAAACCTTCAAGACTGAAGTCATTACTCAAGTTTTTAAGTGGGTGCTCTTTGTACCCTTAACTCTACGAGAAAGTTTTGGTTGTCTACTTTTAATTATTCATTTCAAAGCACTGCTTTTACATGAGTAGAATTTCTGGTTACTATACCCACCTGATCATATAATTTAAGTATGCATGAGTACATTACTATTATGAATGTTTCAAATCAAATCAAACTTTATTGTCATATTGCTGTACATACAACTGTAGTGCAGGCAAGATGAAATTGCGTTTCTCTCGGCATCCATATAAGAGAGCAGCATGATTAAGACACACTCCCACATAGCTCCACCCCCCACCCCACCCCCACCCCCCCATCCATTCACACATCCCTGAGACATACTTGGGGAAAAAGAATAACTAACTATAATATACAAAATGTCCATAGGTGCAGTAGTGTGTATGTGAGAATCCGGGTCAGCTGTTCAGCATCCTGACAGCTTGTGGGAGGAAGCTGTTGATCAGTCTGGTGGTTCTGCCTCTGATGCTCCGGAATCGTTTACCAGATGGAAGAAGTTCAAAGTGTTTATGCAGAGGGTGAGAACGGTCCTTGACAATGTTCAGTGCCCTGCTCCTACAACGGTTCTGAAAAAGTTCTTGGACAGAGGGGAGGGAGACTCCAATTAACCTTTCCACCCCCTTGACTATCCTCTGCAGGGCTTTTTTGTCTGACATACTGCAGCTGGAGTACCATGTAGCAATGCAGTATGTCAGAACACTCTCCACCACACCTCTATAGAAGGTCCTGAGGATGCAGATGGGGAGAGAGGCCTGTTTGAGTTTCCTCAAGAAGTGTAGTCTCTGCTGAGCTCGCTTCCTGATCTCCAAGGAATTCTTGCTCCAGGTCAGGTCCTGCGAGATCTGCACTCCGAGGAACTTGATGTTCTCTACTCTCTCCACTAAACGGCCGCCGATGCTGAGGGGGGCGTGCTCAGGCTGTGACCGCCGGAAGTCGATAATCATCTCCTTCGTTTTGTCCACGTTGAGCACCAGATTGTTCTCCCTGCACCAGCCCTCCAGGTCTCTCACTTCTTCCCTGTACATTGATTCCTCATCCCTCTGAATAAGTCCCACCACCGTGGTGTCATCTGCAAACTTAAGAATCTGGTTCCCCTCGTGTTTGGATACACAGTCATGTGTTAGAAGTGTAAACAACAGTGGACTGAGTACATAGCCTTGAGGGGTTCCGGTACTCAGCGTGACAGAGTTGGAGATGTTGTTTCCAACCCGGACAGACTGAGGTCTCTCAGTCAGGAAATCCAGGATCCAGAGACATGTGGCAGTGTTCAGACCGAGAAGGAGTAATTTCTCTATCAGTCTCTGGGGAATAATGGTGTTGAATGCTGAACTGAAATCAATGTACAGGAGTCTGGCGTAGGTGTCTTTCTGGTCCAGGTGGGTGATGACAGAGTGTAGGGTGGTGACTATAGCATCCTCTGTGGAGCGGTTTGAACGATATGCAAACTGGAGCGGGTCGTGTGATGCAGGCAGGCAGGCTGTGATGTGTGGTTTGACAAGCCGTTCAAAACACTTCATCACAATTGGTGTCAGTGCAACAGGACGATAGTCCTTCAAACAGGACACCACTGGTTTCTTTGCCACCGGTACAATGATAGAGGTCTTGAAGCATCTGGGAACGATGGCCTGACTCAGGGAGATGTTATAAATGTCAGTCAGGACATCCGCCAACTCGCTCGCGCAGTCTCGGAGCACACGTCCCGGAATGTTGTCTGGACCTGCAGCTTTGCGTGGGTTGATTCTGGATAGGATCCTCCGTGTGTCCGCTGTGTTAATGGTAAAAGCTGGTCCGACTGATGGTGGGAGTGGGCCGGCCCTCCCTCTGATTGTCGAGTTTGATGCTTCAAAACGTGCAAAGAAGTCGTTAAGCCTGTCTGGAAGCAAAGCGTCGTCATCATCGACCCCCTGCCTAGACTTAAAGCCCGTCAGTGTCCGAACTCCCTGCCACATCTGCTTGGTGTTCCCAGTGTCACAGAGGTGTCCCTGGATTTTCTGCGCATAGGCGTGCTTTGCCGCCTTAATTCCCTTTGAAAGCGCAGACCTGGCTGAGCGGAGGGCAATCCTGTCCTTCGCTCTGAACGCTGCATCTCTGGCTTTAAGCAGCGAGCGCACCTCTGCAGTCATCCAGGGCTTATGATTACCCCGCATAGTGATGGTCTTCACTGTAGTGACATCCTCTGTGCACTTCGCGATGTAGCTGGTGACCAAATCAGCATACTCCTCCACATCTGTCCTGTCTTCCTGGGAGGCTGCTATTTTGAAGATCTTCCAGTCTGTGTGCTGAAAACAGTCTTGCAGTGCAGAGGTTGCACTCTCTGGCAAAATCCTGATTTGTTTCACTGCTGGCCTGCTGCGCTTCAATAAAGGTTTGTAGGCAGGAACCAGCATCACGGACATGTGATCAGAACGGCCGAGATGGGGGCGGGGTATCGCTTTATATGCATCTGTGTTTGTGTACACTAAGTCCAACATATTCTCTCCTCTGGTCTTAAAGTCTACACATTGTTTAAACTTGGGGAGCACAGTCTTTAAGCTGGTGTGGTTAAAATCCCCCGCAACCACCACAAAACTGTCCGTTTTGTTTCTTTCTTTCGTTTTGAAACTGTTTCTTTCCCTTCCCTGCTCTCTCAATGGAAAAAAAGAAACACTAGAATAAAAATATAAAAAATATACATATTTTTGTCATTTACAGTGGGGCAAAAAAGTATTTAGTCAGCCACCAACTGTGCAAGTTCTCCCACTTAAAAGATGAGAGAGGTCTCCAATTTTCATCATACGTACACCTCAACTATGAGAGACAAAATGAGAAAAAAAAAATCCAGAAAATCACACTGAAGGATTTTTGAAGAATTTATTTGCAAATTATTGTGGAAAATAAGTGTTTGGTCAATAACAAAAGTTCATCTCAATACTTTCTTATATACCCTTTGTTGGCAATGACAGAGGTCAAACGTTTTCTGTAAGTCTTCACAAGGTTTTCACACACTGTTGCTGGTATTTTGGCCCATTCCTCCATGCAGATCTCCTCTAGAGCAGTGATGTTTTGGGGCTGTCGCTGGGCAACACGGACTTTCAACTCCCTCCAAAGATTTTCTATGGGGTTGAGATCTGGAGACTGGCTAGGCCACTCCAGGACCTTGAAATGCTTCTTACAAAGCCACTCCTTCGTTGCCTGGGCGGTGTGTTTGGGATCATTGTCATGCTGAAAGACCCAGCCACGTTTCATCTTCAATGCCCTTGCTGATGGAAGGAAGTTTTCACTCAAAATCTCACGATACATGGCCCCATTCATTCTTTCCTTTACACGGATCAGTCGTCCTGGTCCCTTTGCAGAAAAACAGCCCCAAAGCATGATGTTTCCACCCCCATGCTTCACAGTAGGTATGGTGTTCTTTGGATGCAACTCAGCATTCTTTCTCCTCCAAACACAACAAGTTGAGTTTTTACCAAAAAGTTCTATTTTGGTTTCATTTGACCATATGACATTCTCCCAATCCTCTTCTGGATCATCCAAATGCTTTCTAGCAAACTTCAGACGGGTCTGGACATGTACTGGCTTAAGCAGGGGGACATGTCTGGCACTGCAGGATTTGAGTCCCTGGCGGCGTAGTGTGTTACTGATGGTAGCCTTTGTTACTTTGGTCCCAGCTACCTGCAGGTCATTCACTAGGTCCCCCTGTGTGGTTCTGGGATTTTTGCTCACCGTTCTCGTGATCATTTTGACCCCACGGGGTGAGATCTTGCGTGGAGCCCCAGATCGAGGGAGATTATCAGTGGTCTTGTATGTCTTCCATTTTCTAATAATTGCTCCCACAGTTGATTTCTTCACACCAAGCTGCTTACCTATTGCAGATTCAGTCTTCCCAGCCTGGTGCAGGTCTACAATTTTGTTTCTGGTGTCCTTTGACAGCTCTTTGGTCTTGGCCATAGTGGAGTTTGGAGTCTGACTGTTTGAGGTTATGGACAGGTGTCTTTTATACTGATAACGAGTTCAAACAGGTGCCATTAATACAGGTAACGAGTGGAGGACAGAGGAGCCTCTTAAAGAAGAAGTTACAGGTCTGTGAGAGCCAGAAATCTTGCTTGTTTGTAGGTGACCAAATACTTATTTTCCACCATAATTTGCAAATAAATTCTTTAAAAATCAGACAATGTGATTTTCTGGATTTTTTTTTCTCATTTTGTCTCTCATAGTTGAGGTATACCTATGATGAAAATTGGAGACCTCTTTCATCTTTTAAGTGGGAGAACTTGCACAATTGGTGGCTGACTAAATACTTTTTTGCCCCACTGTATGTAAGCCATGACAAAAAAAAATCCTGCAGGACAAAACATGACACTTGATATTTTCTAACCTGTTTGTATACCACCATAGACAGAGAGAACCTGAATTAGACAAGAGCTCAGAGAGGGCAAGATGAGACAGAAGAGAGAAGCCAAGGAGAGGAAAGTGTTCAGGCAGAGGAAGGAGAGAAGGATTACACCACTAAAAAGTCTAAACACAGGATGTCTGGATGGGACCCCAGCTGGCTGCATATTCAAGCCTCGGTTGTACAACACTTCAAATGGTAAGTTCTATATGCAATGTTACTGTGTAAAATTTTTAAAAGAAATGAATAGTATAAAATTAACATATTCCAGTATGTTTACTGCCCCCCCCCCCATATAAAATATGTTGCCACCGCACCAAGGTTTTTAAGCCAGAGGAAACACTGGTAATCCTCACTATGTTCTTTCAGTTATAATAGGCTGATTTCACTACTGTCTTAATGTGACTGGTAAAATTCAGGTCTGAGTCTAGAACCACACCCAAATTTCTGCCTTGGCTGCTGGTTTTTAGCATCATTGATTGAAGCTGAGTACTAACTTTGAGTCTTTCTTCTTTGGATCCAAAAACTATTATTTCGGTTTTGTCTTAGTTTAATTAAAGAAAATTCTGGCACATCCACTCTTTAATTTGACCTATGGAAATTCACTGAAAAGTTTGTCACTTGACTGGCCTGGAAAGGCCTCAGTACCCACCTGGAGGAGTTGGAAGTGGTGGCTGGGCAGAAGGAGGTCTGGATGTTTTTGTTTTTTTTAAAAAACCAGAATATAGATTAATAGCCAAATAAATATGCTCTATCTGCAATGATGGTCCATGTCAGCCCAGAAAAAGTTAATATTGGTTTTTGTGGGTGGCATGATTATCTTGGCCAAAGAGGTTATGGTCCATCCATCCATTTTCTACTACTTTTCCAGAGGTCCAGGTCATGGAAGCAGCAGTTCAAGCAGAGAAGCCCAGACCTCCCTCTCCCCAGCCACCTGCTCCAGCTCTTCAGAGGGGATACCAAGGCATTCCCAGACCAACTGGGAGACAGTCTCTCCAGCGTATTCTGGGTCTTCCCCCTGGTCTCCTTCTAGTGAGATGTGCCTGAAAAACCTCAAGTAGGAGGTCTTCCAGAAGACATTCTGATCAGATGCCCAAACCACCTCAGCTGGCTCCTTTCGATGTGGAGGAGCAGCGGTTCTACACTGACACTCTCCCAGATGACTGAGCTCCTCACCCTATCTCTAAGGATGAGTCCAGCAACCCTAAGGAGAAAGCTCATTTCAGCCGCTCATATCCATGATTTCATTCTTTTGGTCATAACCAAAGTTCATGACCATAGGTGAGGGTAGGAATGTAGATTGAACGGTAAATCGACAGCTTTGTCTCAGCTCCCTCTTCACCATAACAGACCAGTACAATGTCCACATCACTGCAGATGCTGCCTCAGTCCATCTGTCAATCTCCTGTTCCATTCTTCCCTCATTCTTGAATAAGACCCCGAGATATTTAAACTCCTCCATTTGGGGCAGGAAATCATCTCTGACCCGGAGAGGACAATCCACTTTTTTCCAGCTGAGGATCACGGACTCAGACTTGGAGGTGCTAATTCTCAACCCGGCAGCTATACAATCAGTAGCAAACTGCTCCAGTCAGACCTGTAGGTCATTGTTCGGTGAAGACAGTAGGACAACGTCATCTACAAACAGTAGAGACGAGATCATGTGGTCACCAAACATGAAACCCTCTGTTCCTTGGCTGCGCCTAGATATCCTATCCATAAATATTATGAATAGGATTGGTGACAAAGGGCAGCCCTGGCAGAGTCAAATTCTCACTAGTAATGAGTTTGACTGAGTGTTGGCACCATACACAGTGTGGACAGGGAGCCGTTTCCCACTCCTGAGTTGCCGGACAGTTTGCCAGAATCTCTTTGCGGCCGACCAAAGTCTTGTTTTCATTGGCATTTGTCTCTATCTCCATTTCACTTTTAGCAGGATTACGCAGAAACTACTAACTTGATTTCAATCAAATATGGTATAGGTGTAGACTATAGTGGGAATACAAATCAACATTCTGCATTAGTGGAGGTATTTTCTAGTTTTTCTTGTTACAGCATAATGTTCCAGTTACCAACACTGTGGTTTTAAACTGAAGAACAGAGATAGGAATGCATAAATTCAACCTTAATTTCATAAAATTCTAGTGGGGTTTTTTTCCACAAATTACTGATTTTTTAAGCAATTGGATAACTTTCAAATAATCAGTTGTATAATGGTTATAAAGGTTTGGGTTGTGCCTTCTCTTTATTGTATAAGAAAAAAAGGATTGAAAAGGTTGTCTAGTTTTGGAACTGGAGTCTATGAACACAGAGGATAACGTTAAGATGAACTTGCATAAGAGAAAAAAATAGGATGAAAAGAGCATTTAGAAGAAAGAAGAAAGGGCTTATGATGGGCATGATGGACTCATTTCACGGCACTGTTATGCATAGCTACAAATGGAACTGAGTCACTGTTTTTTATTGATCTGTTCATAGAAGAAGCAGAACACATTCTGCATTGTACAAACCAGCACCTTTGGCTTAGATTCAGTCAAATGCCCAGAGCTTCATTTGTTCCAGATCTTGTTCCTGTACCTCCCACATCCAGACAAGAACCTCTTTAGTAGGATCTGTTATCGCTTGTTTCATTAGGAAAATATGTAAATAGGTTTTGTCTATTATTTAATGTAATCTGTGGTATCAGTCTTTATCTACTGCACAAAAAAAATCCCTTGTTTACCAATTTTTTTCTGCATTTTGAATTGGATTTTAGTAAGAGGGTGGTAGTGGGCAGCGGAATCAGGCACTTAAAAGTAATACAGTGCCCACTTTGAATTAGCTCTCAGCATCCATCCATATTCTATTGCTTATAAGGGATAAGGACCTGTACTTATATACCTAGTGCTTTTTCTAATCTCAAAGACCACTCAAAGTGCTTCACTAGTACTAACCCTCTATTCTAAGGGCCTATAGGAGACAGATACCTAGGAACAATTGTGCCCTTCAGAGGTAAAGTGGGCTATCCCACAAAACCATTATTTTGAGAAAATGAGCTCTAAAGTTGAAATATTCTCAAAAAATCAGTGTGCCTATATCATTAAAAAGTTACCCCCTATAAATACCTTCAAGGTTTATGCAGAGCTAGGCAGTTTAAGAAAATGATAGACCCTTAACAATTAGTGTAGTACAATTAACTCATTTTTGACCTACATGTGGGATAGCCCACTTTACCTCTGAAGGGCACAATTTAGAATAGCCAGTTAACCTAACATGCATGGCTTTGGATTGTGGGAGGAAATCGGAGCTCATGGAGGAAACTCACGCAGCACAGGGAGAACATGTAAACTCCACACGGAAAGGTTCCTACCCCTGCCAGCCTGGGGATTCGAACCTGGTACCTTCTAGTTGTTAGGCAACAATGCTAATCAGGGGGTCTGGGTCACGGGGGCAGGAGTTAGGGCAGAGTACCCCAGACTGCTGTCCAGTTCACATAGCACCATGATCCCCATGATCCCTCCTGCAGGTGGTGAGCCCACTGGAGAGCAGACCCATGTGGCTCCTTTGGGTACACTGGTCTATGATGTAACTTTTTTCATAGGGATACTGGACTGCTCTACGTCTGGCCCTTCACCCAGGACCAGTTTGTCTTGGGATACCTATGGCAAAGTTGTCCCCAACAACATAACACCTGTGTGTTCATTAAGACACTCAAACCTAGGGCTGGGCAATATCTCGATGCGTTACACTGTATCGATACATTTTCACCCGCTACACATGTGCATCATTTGTATTTCATCTGCTTTCTCCTTTCCATCTGCCCCGCAACTTTTCTACTTCACTCTGAAAACATAACACCTCCCCCGCCCGCTCACTCCAGACCCGTATCCAGTGGATGGCTGCCAAAAAGTTCACTTTAGAATAGAGCAGCCATCCCCAACCTTTTTTGCTTCACAGACCGGTAACAAGTGGAAAAAAAAAAATGTGTGGGGTGTTGGCTAAAAATGATCCACATCGACCCTGGAGCTGTTCCATGCCTGGCCACTAGCCAGGGGAGGCCACAGCCGGGGAACCAACTCAAGCATGCCGCTCATGAAAGTAGCCTCCGATCTCCAGACCACCAGCTGTTTTCCCTAAGACCACACTGGGGAATACAGTTACAGTGCTGCATAGGCTGCGTGTGTGCCCATTCATTGTATTTTCCCCGCTCTGAGCATTTATTTACTGTTCATTTTATACGTTGTCCAGTGTATAATTGGCCCAGAGGAAAAAAAAAAAAACCTTTCTCAGCGGTGAGCGCATTTTGTTGCTGCACGACGGATGCAGATCACCACAGACTTCATCTGGCCATTGGTGAGAGAAGTGTAGTATTAAATTCATTTATATCAAATAGGAAAAGAAAGTACCAATGCTTAATACTGAGTAAAAACGTAGTTTATCGCAGGGGTGTCAAACACATGGCCCACGGGCCCAAACCTGCTCGTGGGAAAAGTAGCAAAAAACAGAGAGACTCAGAATAAAGAGCAGAGGACAGCAATATGCTCTACTACCCACATCTTTTATGGATTGTTATGTATAAAATTGATACATTTACAAGTCAGGAAGATAACTTAACTTTGAGGCAGTTCAGCATTGGATTCACTTTTTGTTTTTAACCAGAATATAGAATAATATCCAAATAAATATGTTGCCATCTATCCATTTTCTACCACTTTTCCAGAGGTTCAGATTGTGGAGGCAACAGTTCAAGCAGAGAAGCCCAGACTTCCCTCTCCCCAGCTACCTGCTCCTACTGAATAATTACATTGAGGTATGATTTTTGACCCATAATTGCCCAGCCCTACTCAAACCCCTCTGCCACGACAAGGTGGCAATCCATGGAGGCTCTCAGCGTTGAGCAGAAAAACTGAATTGCCAAAAGACAGGCGACACAAGTGAATTTCTTTAAACTGGTGGAACAGATGGGTTCTAAGAGGGTCTAACCTTTTGGATGTTGACAGCCACGTGGAGACAGGAGGACAGTTAGCAGTGCCAAGGTAGACATGAAGATGGTTAAACCAAGAAACGGGATAAATTAAGGGCTCTGTGGATAATTTCTTGGCTGATATGGAAGCATGAAGGCAAGAGGAAATTTTACTTTTTTCTCGACTTTGCCTTTGTTGATTATTTTAAGGCTGGCTATAATTATTGCTACATACACTGTTGTGTAGTGTGTGTGTGTGTGTGTGTGTGTACACATTTTAATGTACAGTTACAGTAAACCTGACAAACTTGTGGGTGTTTGTAGTGTGTGTGTGTGTGTGGGGGGGGGGGTGGTGATTGTCAGCAGTGGTGAATCATTTAGCCTGCTTGTTTTTCTTTGTTGTCAATAGAAAATTTGGCATTAGTTCCTCATTTTCCCCACTGTACAAATCCGGCTGAAGAAAAAAGACAGAAGTAATGAAATACTGCAAACTGTTAAATGCTGTTTATGCATCTCCTCCTGCTGATTTTGAGTGAACATAATGCTCTGATTAATGCATCTATAATACTCTGATATTGCTTAGGTTTATTGGAAATTTTAGGAATTGCATAAGTAAATTGTATAAGTATTCTCTTCATTTATTTATTTATTTATTTGGGGGACGGGAGGCTTCCGGTACCTATACCTTCCCCACTGAGCTGTAGGAACATTGTTCCTTTCTGTGTTCAGGATCTTTTCTGTGTTCCAGTTACCTGACTTCAACCCAATTAAGAAAAACTTTCCTTTCTTGAAGGCAAAAATTTGGGCCAAAAATACACAAACAAGTAAAAACAGAAAGCAACAAAAAAGGCCGAGCTGGATATCTGTGGCATCAACTGATTCGGCAAAATTTAAAATTGATCAAATCTGCATATGAACTTGACTAATCACTATCCAATTGTGTCAGGTTTATGAAACTATTAACTATTTTCGTAACGGCATTCGCGTTCAGGAACTCTTGAGGATGAGCGCTCACTTCAACTACTTGTAAATGGAGACGTAAACGGGACACTCGGGCTTTTGTTTCCCCATGTGCCAATGCACTTTGCAATGGCACACGTTTTACACGAAACAACTTCAACACTTCCAGTATTTTTCACGCATCAAAACTCATCAACAGCTACATTTTCATGACATATTAAGATGTGATAACGTGTATACATACCTTCAAATTCTCCCTGTTTGTTGGATAAGACATAAAATCACAAAAGGCGTAAATGCGGGACACGGAAGTTTGGACCTTCGATAACTTCAATATAAAGTGACCACGGTTAATCCTCTCCACATGGGTTGAGCACATCCGGGGTAGAGAAAATAAAAGTGCTTTCCCAGGGCGCTCACCTCGCCAGACGGGGCTGCGCGCGGCCGACCAAGACCAAAGACGTAAATTTTTTAAAGGACACCATATTCGATGTGTCATAAATGTTTGAGATTTTATTGAAATATTCTACATCTGAGCTTCACAAAGACTGATCTCCTTTTTACGTGTATGGTTTGGGATTTGAAAGGAGCAAAGTGAAAAGCATCAGCACTTCCTGTTTTCTGGTTACTTTACCAAATAACTTGCATGTTGCTGCGTAAATTTTGGGGACACGGAAATTTACGTTGTACGAGTAAATTTGCAGGGGTCGCCGTACAAAAACCATAGATCCGATCACATTGGGGAATGTTTTATTTTGAATTTGCATTACAACTCTGTTATCTCTTGCATTTTGAGTAGAAAGAGTTACTCAGAGATCACGTTACAGTACTTTGAAATTGATGCGATTTTCATGTCACACAAAAACTGGGGAAAATGAGGGGACACGACCAATAGTTTCGATTCTAACTGCATAATCAATGATTTTTTTTAAAAATTGCAATGCAAGTCTGAAACTCTTTTATGTTCCCTTGCATATTATAAAAACGAAACTGACATCTGCAAATTACAGAAAAAGAGAGAGCGCTTGAAAGTCGGATACCCCTGATATAGTGCACTGGACCCCCCCCCCCAAAAAAAAAACCACCCATATAAGATAAGATAAGATAAGCCTTTATTAGTCCCACAACGGGGAAATTCCAGGATTGCAACAGCACAGGGATAGCAACACTCAGAGCAACAATCAGAAGGCAAGAAAAAAAACAAGCAAGCAAGAGCAGCTAATAAACATATGTACGTATTACTATAAAATATATATATATACACACACACACAGACACACAGTGCAGAGCACTGCAGCTGGATGGAATAAATATATGAACATATGAACACACAGTGCAGAGCATTGTAGCTAGATGGAATAAATATGTAAATATATAAACACCCACAGTACGGAGCATTGCAGCTAGGTGGAATAAATATGCAAGTATATAAACACACACAGTGCGGAGCAATGTAGCTAGATGGAATAATATGTAGATATATAAATATATAAACACACCCAGTGCTGAGCATTGTAGCTAGATGGAATAAATATGCAAATATATAAACACACACAGTGCAGAGCATTGTTGCTAGATGGAATGAAACAGCATAACTGTCTACTTAGTTATCCTACATGGTATGATTATGTGCCCATACATATTCTCACCCTCCATAGCGACCGGTATGTTCCTAGTTGTATGCCGGAGGGGACCATTGTGTAAGTCTATTGCATCTTTTGCATTCAAAAAACTATTAGTTTGTTACGTCTTTTTGCTATCTCTGCGAGCAGCCCTGCTTAGGTTGTACAGTCTGACAGCCGTTGGTAGGAAGGACCTACGAAACCTCTCGGTTGTGCACCTGGGATGATGTAGTCTGCTGCTAAATGAGCTCCTCAGTGCATTCAGTATGTCCTGCATAGGGTGGAACTCGGACTCCAGCAGAGATGACAGTTTAGCCACCGTCCTTCTCTCTCCTATCTCCTCCATCGGATCAAGGCGCTGCCCCAGGACAGAGCTAGCTTTCTTAATCAGTTTGTTCAGTCTCTTCCTATCGGCTGCAGTAATGCCACTGCCCCAGCAGACCACTCCAAAAGTGATGGCTGATGCCACCACCGTGTCATAGAATGACTTCAGCAGCGCCCCTTGTACACCAAAAGACCTGAGTCTCCTCAGCAGGAACAGCCTGCGCTGTCCCTTCTTGTAGAGTGCATCAGTATTGTGTGACCAGTCTAGTTTATTGTTCAGATGAATACCCAGGTACTTATAGGATGTCACCATCTCGATGTCTGTTCCCTGTATATTTACTGGTACTGTGAGGGGCTGCCCATGCCTGCGGCAGTCCACCACCAGCTCCTTAGTTTTCCTCGCGTTGATCTGGAGGCAGTTCCGATGGCACCAGTCCACGAAGTCCTGGATAAGCCCTCTGTACTCAGCTTCATCTCCATTGGAGATGAGGCCAACGATCGCAGAGTCATCAGAGAACTTCTGTAGATGGCAGTGTGTTGTGTTGTGTGAGAAGTCCGCAGTATAAAGAGTGAACAGGAAGGGAGCCAGCACCGTTCCCTGGGGGGCCCCCGTGCTACTGATGATCGTGTCGGACACACAGTCCCGGGTTCTCACAAACTGAGGCCGGTTCGTGAGGTAGTCCAGGATCCATGATGACAGGTGCTGGTCCACCCCTGCGCGCAGCAGCTTGTCCTTCAGGATCATCGGTTGGATGGTGTTGAAAGCACTGGAGAAGTCAAAGAACATGATCCTCACCATATTCCCGGGCTTCTCCAGGTGGGACAGAGAACGGTGAAGGAGGAAGATCACCGCATCCTCCACCCCAATGCCATGCTGGTAGGCGAACTGGAGTGGATCCATCGCTGGTTCCACCAGGGGGCGGAGGTGAGCAAGGAGCAGTCTCTCCAGGGTCTTCATCAAGTGGGACGTCAAGGCCACCGGTCTGTAGCTGTTCAGGTCTTTGGGGTGGGAAGTTTTTGGTACAGGTACCACACAAGATGTTTTCCACAGCTGTGGTACCCTCCCCAGTTTCAGGCTCATGTTGAAGATATACGTCACATATACTTCTGATGTTAGTATAGTCATTCATCTTTACAACTGAAAGACTCACCTTCAAACACGTCTTTACTCCTATACTACTGTAGTATTGTACTGAAGAAAACATACTGCTGCACTCTTTTCATGACCTGATTCCATCCATGGTGTCCTGCTTCCAGCTCGCCTGGTAATCCTGTTTTGTTTTTATAGGTGCAGTGATTTTCTCCTTGCGGCTTATGATCAAGACCCACAGATGGGAAAGACTGTAATAAGAGCCCACTTGTTAACAAAGCCAATAGTCACTTTGACCATAATCTCCAACCCATTTTCGAGGATTTAGAAAAACTGGGGTCTTATCAATGCTGCAATCTTGTGAAAGAGCAGACGGTGAGGTCACGAGTGTGTAACAGATACTTGATGATAAAGTGAATAAAAGGAAGCTATTGCATGAATGTCAACAAGGCCAGTGAGGAAGAATCGTGGGGTTAAATAACTTGTCACCTGTATAGATTATTATTGTAAATTACATGAAAGCAATGACCAAGACTTTTTTTTTTAAAGGGAAACAAATAGTGAAAGGCAGATTCAGCTTTCCTGGAATTGTTATACAAGAAAATTTGTAAATTGAGTCTTTGTAAAATCAAATTTAAGATAAAGGAAATAAAAGGGGAAAAAACAGCCAGTTGCTATTGCCACAATTACGCCATAGAGCCTGTTTATCATGCAGGGAATTTGCCTTTCAGGTCAAAATGGCCAAATTAGCAACTCAAAACAAACCACAATTGTAAGTTCACATGCACCTCAGCTGACTCTTTGAGCCGAGTTGGTTTATAAAGCTCAGTTTCCCGTGGGTAAATCCACACTGAGGTCTTTTTATGAAACTAGGGGAAGATGCATGACATTTTGGAAACAGTTTTATATGACCTGTGTTTGGTTATTTTTTTCTCTACTCCTTATTCATATATTATCTTTATATTAAGCTTTTTCTATATAATCTTCTATTTTTACAAAATCTGTGGCTCAAATTTACCTATCTCTTACTCTGAAGATTAATTGCTCAAGTTCACTCATTTCATTCTCTCACTTTTTAATTTTCATAGTGTTTATTTGGTATTACATTCATGTTTGTTGTAGTCCTGCTTTTAACATGCACATGCTTCTCTGTGCAACCTTTTATTCTGTTAATTATACAACAGTTAGTTCCAACCAAGCAATTTGATTGGACAATAGGGATTCCAGGAGTTACTATATTCCGCAATAATCGCACGCCAACGTTTCACTGGATATGCGTCACCCCGCTTCAGAGGTGTTCTAACCATTAATTACCAGCCATTATTTACTGTCAACTCTATCAGTGGCCTCCTAGACATGTGAGACTTGTAATACTGTGTTGGACAACTTAATTTTTGCAGTGAGGCACTGTTTGAAAAGAAATCATCTCCGTGACCCGGAAGTCTTACCCTTGTAAACATTTACAAGATATTTGACATCTGTTTAAAAAAAAAAAAAAAAAAAAAAAGCAAGCTAGAGTTGGATTTATTGTCTTGATTAGCAAACCACAAACCACACCACCGGAGTGGTGGCCTAGTTGGTAGAGCATCTGCCCCACAGCCGGGAGGTCGTGGGTTCAAACCCCGGCCTTGTCATACCAAAGACCAGATAAAAATGGTACTTCCTGCTTTCTAGCTTGGTGCTCAGCATAATAGAATGGGGGAAGGAAAAGTTGTTTGTGGCGGCGCCTTGCAAGGCAGCAACCCCTCTGATTTTAGATGTGATTAACATTGTAGATAGGAGAAACGTAATTTTATTCTACTGTACATGATTGGCGGTATGGATTGAATGACAATAAAGTTGGCTTCTTTTTCTTCTTCAAATCTTTGTGGTGATGGACTCTTTATTTCATCTGAAAAGGCCAAGAAAAAGTGCTGAAGCCAACTCGCTAGCATACTAACTAGCCACCAGCGTGATGTCACGATGACTACAAACCCTACTCAACAGATGATATTATAAACACTGACTTCTGCACTGGACAATATTTAATTTGTTTACATGTGTGACATGACAATAGGCCTATTCTTTTCTACATTATGCTCATGGAGGTGCTTAGCAACACTTAAATGGGTACATTTAGAAGGGACTATTTTTCTCAGTGGAGCAAAATAACTGGCTAGACAAGCAAATCATATTTTGTCCTGTTTTACTGTCATTTAATAAACTGTGCCTATGGAATTGTTGTATAAAAGCATTACACTCGCAGTCGTGCGGTATCATGAATGTAATAACTACGGTGATTGTATTCATTGATATAGCCCTCCCTCTCATGTAATACTGCTTAATTATACAACAGTTAGTTCCAACCGAGCAATTTAATTGGACAATAGGGATTCCAAGAGTTACTATATTCCATAATAATTGCACTCCAACATTTCACTGGTTATGTATCACTCCACTTCAAAGGTGTTCTAGGAACCATTAATTACTAACCGTTAATTAGTGTCCAGTCTGTCATTTCTATCACTGCCTTCTTATTTATAAGAATTGCAATACTATATTGGATACCTTAATTTCCACAGTGAGGTGCTGTCTGAAAAGAAATAATCACGTGACCCAGAAGTCTGACCCCTTTTTTTTAAACACTTTATTCAGTCTACTCTTGTAAACATCCTTAAGCTATTGCAGGTATGTTTAAAAAAAAGGCAAGGCTAGAGTTGATTTATTGCCTCAATTAACAAACTACAATACCTTTGTAGTAATGGACTCTTTATTTCATCTGAAAATGCCAAGTAAAAGTGAGCAAAGTGTGCTGAAGCCAAATCACTAGCATGCTAACTAGCCACCTGCCACAATTTTGACCATAACCCAACCTGATTCAACAGGTGACCGGTATACAGTATATTACAACACTGACTCTTGCAGTGGCCAATATTTAATTTGTTTACATGTGTGTGTGAAATTACAGTAGTTATATTTTTCTACATGATGCTTAGCAACAGTTAACTGGGTATTATCTAGAAGGGACTATTTTTCCTCTGCAGAGCAAAATAACTGGTTAAACAAACAAATTGTAATATTTTTTCCTCTACTGCTGTCATTTAATAAATTGTGCTTGTAGAACTGTTGTATAAAAGCAATATTACACTCGAGGTCGTATGCTATCAATGAATATAGTAACTACGGGTGTGATACGTCTAATTATCCTGCAGCTGTACAAAAAGTGAATTAACAGCAAAACTAAGATTTTGAACAGGTAGTACCAGAGCTTTTTACCATAACCTTTAATAAGACTATTATTGCTATTGATCTAATGTCACATAAAAGAAGAATTACATCTTGCTCACCTCATTTTCCTCCCGCATTCCGTCTATGAGCTCCATCACCTTGATGAAATGGTTGCAGCGCAGAGAATGATCGATGACATTGGTAGGAAGCGTTCTGTGCTGCCAGTGTCTCCATTCCCACAAAGACAGCTCCCTGGATGGTGGCCTGCTTCTAGAAACGTCTTCCTAATAATGAAAAGGCATTAAAAATACAGTTTTATGAATATTAAGATATTGACGCTTATAATAAAAGACATACATTTTTTCACATTCACAATCTTATATACAGACCCATAATAATAACTACGAATAACTTTAAATGTAGAGTACATTTAAAAGCACAGTAGTCCACACCAAAGTGCTGTACAGTGAAGCAAAAATAAATAAAAAATAATAATAAACACATAAAAGCACAAAAGCAATCACTACGCATCAATCATGTTAAAAATATAAGCATCAGAGTTAAAAGCAAAAGAGTAGAACAGAGTCTTCATATGGGATTAAAAAACAGTTCATGTAGGGGCTATCCTGATGGAACCGGAAGCTGAAACAACTGTAAAAGCACGCTCACCCCCAGTCTTAAGCCTCGTCTATGGGGTGGTCAGTAATAACAGACCAGCAGATCTCAAAAATCTTGAAGGGTTGTAGCATTCCAGGAGATCAGATGCATACGAAAGTGTAAGCCCATTTAAGATTTAAAAACATAAACTAGAAACATAAAATGATGACTCCTCAACTGAACTTGGAGCCAGTGCAAGGAGGCCAAAACTGGAAAAACATGCTCAGAAACCAATCTAAAATACCTTTATTCTTTTGAGTTATGTTTTTCTTAACTATAGTCCTTTCATTCACCTACGCCGAAGGGCTCAAGGTGTGGGTAGGAAAGCCACCTCTGTCTGTCTGCTTTCTAATTCAAGAACCAATGAAGCCAAATTCACCAAACTTCATGCACAGGTTAGCCTTGGACTGGCATCTGTGGCTATGTTTTGGGGTCAAAAAGTCAGAGGTCGATATAACAAAGTCATAAAATGTTAAGACAAAGAAGCGATTGGGAAGTTACTCAGAGCGCTTACTAGCAAGAGCGCGCAGGAGAGGTGTGGGTCTGTGTCTATGGTGAGTGCAATTCAACTTATTTAAAAATTGCATCAGTAAATAAATGATATTACGTTTTAAACAAAGGTACTTTTCATATGCATTTACTGAAACAGATTTTACTGTAAATATTTTAGATGCCAACGCTAAAATGTTAACTGTTCCATCTCCTTTTGCATCCTTTTAAAACCTGCAAGATATGGAGAAATAAAAGCTAAGAAAACCTGAGGCTGTGGGTCACTGGGTATGGACACGAATTGTGACCGCTTCAGGGTTGGATGGACTTCGTTTTCCCTCAGCTTCATTGTTGAGGACCACAGGGAATATTCCGTGCTGCTCAGAAACCCATTGGATGCTGCACTGCCATGCTGAACTGCAACCAGACACACACGCATACCAGAAATTAGTCCTCAGATCACCCAAAACAGGGGAAAAAAAAAAGACTCATAATAACTGAAAGAAAGCTGTAACTATTACTCAGGTTTTGAGGGTGGATGAGGGAGGTACGCCCCTCAGAGTGGGACCGCCGACCCCTCACAGACCGCCTGCCGCTGTTCTCCTGGTGGTCAAACTGTCCGCAGCTAATATACATCTTATGGAGGGTGGGGTTCACTCCATCTGGCAACATGCGGGGACTGTTGGGGTACATGTGGAACCCACTTTTGTTACCAGTGACGGATTTGTACACACTGCGCTTGTTGCTCTGGCTCTGATTATAGGTCTGGGGGGGGGGGGGGGGGAGAGGGGGAAGTTAGCGACATTTAAGTGTAGGAGATTTGATGAGCTGTGAGATTTTGCTGAGTAAACACACGTAACTAGTAACTAAAGGACACTCACTCTCTCCTCCCGTCCCTCTGCCAAGATGACGACAATGCGTCCCTGCCGCTTACGTCCAGTACGACCCATTCGTTGCACCAGACGGGTGGGATTCTTCTGAGCATCGAAACAGACTATGAGGTCGACCTCTCCAATATCCAGCCCCTCTTCGCCCACACAGGTTGACACCAGTGTGTTAAAGCCTCCCTGTCTGAACTTTTGCACCACCTGCAATGAAGGGCAAAATCAGATACACCTAAAAGTGTTGGATATGTATGCAAACATTAAAAATATCTGTGGCATCTTTTGACAAAGCAACCAGATGCAAAATCAAGTTGCAATCTAAGCAATGTTTTCTTCTTTGGGGATTTCTTTTCTACAACCTATACCACATGTAAGGAACAACTGGTCAATGTTTATAGGAGAAAATGTAATAAGTTTTAATTAAAAAAAAAAAATATTAGACATTATTTGTGGTGAAAATTATTTAACCCTTCGAGACCCTTTAAATATTAGTCACACTCCTACCGCTAAGATAGCTATTAAAAAAAAATGTACATTAACTAGTGCATTGCCCATAGAAAACAAGTATTCCTGTCTGAAACAGGTAGCCCAATTAGGCTTTACAGACCCAAATGTAAGCTGTGTTTGAAAGTGGAATACAAAGACGTGTAGCTTATATGTAGACAATCACACGTTATTTATTATTATTAATTTTTTCTTAATCCTTGCCTGGCCACTTAACCACTTGCACTCCGGGCAATTTTCCTAAAAATGCCAAAAAATAACGTGCCCAAAGTAAATCGAAAGCTGTTCTTCAACCCTTTGCAGCATCTTCATGGGGTTGGTCTCATTTAAAAGAAAACACTTTGAATTTTTGGGCAAAAAAAACATAATCTCTCTACGTGCTCCGGCCACTGAGTTACAGTCATCTAAACATACTGAACTTGAAGAAAAAAAATTTGGACACAGTGTTTTTTTGGATACAAATGCTTGTAAATAACACACAGCTGTCCGATCCAGCTGGAAAATGCAACAGAAATGTAGAACCAAGTGTTATCCAGCTGAGATCCAAATTTGGTAACAATACCACAAAAAATGAATATTTTACACAGCTTTGTTCTCAGGCTGTTCCCAGGCGTTTTGGAACTGTGCCAAATTGTGCCAAATGGCACAGTTTGGAAAAACGTCTGTAACTTTTGAATGATTCAATGTAGAAGCTTCATTTTAGGCTCAAAGGAAAGGTTACACTCAGGGCTGTGTCTGTGTGTGTGTGGGGGGGGGGGGTCGTCCCCCCCCCCCCGCTATCAAGGACAGAGTTCGGCCCTCGCTACATGACAGATTACACTCGTTGCATGTTTCCACAGCAACGCTGTCACAGCGGCTCCCCCCCCCCCCTCGCTACTGTGTGTGTGGGGGGGGGTTGTCCCCCCCCCCCCGCTCGCTACAGAGGATGGACTTTAGCCATCGCTACACAACGGATTAGCCTTATGTGGTGATGTAGGACAGCAGTGCAGTCACCGCGGCTCCCCCCCCCCTCGCTGCAGAAGAATAGCGGGGGTGGGGGGCGTTCACAGCCTGTACACTGCGAGCAACCCCTTGTACCGCGGCGCACGAACTTCAGACTTCGTGAACCGCACAGCTGTAATTTACTGATCGGTCAAAAGTCATTTTGGATTACAATTTTCAGGGATAGAGAATAATTTAGCTTATAACACCTTACCTCTTCACAGCGGAGTCTTGGCAAACTTCTCTTCCTCATTGTCAGACGAACGCGACGCTGGTCCGCTCTGGTTCTGGTCTTGCGACTCGATCAAAACATAATTCCATTATTGCGGTTTTGTGCTTCCATGATTGCGGTTTTTGGCGAACGATTTTTCAAAACAAATAACAGTAGTAATTAAAAAAAGACTGGCGAAGGCGTGTGTTTCACTCAGCCTTCGTCGTCAGCCTCCGTCGGTCTATAATAACCATGGAAGAAATCATAACGTCTACTCTGCTGGAACCAATACAAAATAAGCACCGCCTGTGGCCGACATGCCGATCCACGAATGGCACTCCCTGTCACACAGGTTGCATTTGTGGATGGTCTCCATGCTGCTGGGTCTGTGGAGTTCTTCCTGTGTCCTTTTTTGATCCGCTGCAGCAGCCAGTCTTCACCCAGCCTTAAAAAAAAAACAGCTCACGAACTTCTCTGCTTCAATTGGCTCACTGCATTCAAAGCGTTGGGAGGCGGGTCCTCCTTCCTAGGTTTTCTTTCATTGGCTCTTCAAGGTTTCAGAAACCCAATTCAAGGCTCTTATTAGTCGAATGAGAGGTCAATCAGATGAACTAATCTGTTCGCGGCTGTGTTTGCAGATGTTTTTTTCAGTGGCGCTTGGAGGCCACACCACCTACACCACCACCATCAATATCCTTATCATGCGTCATGCGCACGAGGGCGCACGAGTGCGCTCTCGTGCGCCCTAGGACGCAGAGACTTGCCCGCCCGCGGAACAACGGAGTGCAAGTGGTTAAGTGACCATTGCGGCCAATCATCTGAAGGCAGGGCGATCTTGGGCTAGGGCGATAACGTCAGCCAGATGTCTTATCATTTCAACCTGGGTCGTCCAGGACAATCTGGGCCAGCCTCGGGGGCGATGCCAGCCCTGGTGGGACGGATGAGCGCTGGCGGAGAGGGCCTGCTTGGCCGGTGTCCCGTCTTCCAGCCTGGCCATGTGGCCGAGGAGCTGCAGCCTCCCTCTTCTGATGACGGTGGAGATGGGGATAGGACAGCCAGCCCTCCTATAGACCTCATCTTTTGTGGTGTGGTGGAACCATCGGATGCCGAGGATGAACAGAGGCAGGTCCCGTGGAATGTATCCAGATGGTGGGTTGTTGTGGTGGGGAGGGTCCATGTCTCGGACCCGTAAAGGAGGACAGGGACAGAGGTGTTAAAGATTCACATCTTAGTGGTCGTGTGGATCTTCCCGCTCCGCCAGACTCTCTGGAGGTGACCAAAAGCACTGCGAGACAGCTGCAGGCGGCGAATAATCTCTTGGGCTGATGAGCAGGAGCTGGTGATCTTAGATTCGAGATAGACAAAGTTGTTGACAGTCTCAACCAGCTTGTTTTTGACGGTGATGGCTTGTGGTGGTGGCAGCAAGAAGTCTGACAGTGACTGGATCTTTGTCCAGCTGATGGTGAGGCCCAGGGGTGAGCTTTCCTCTGCAAGCAGCTCCAGTGCCTCAGCGATTATGTCTATATGCATAGCGAAAAGCACCACATCGTCCGCATAGCACAGGTCTGTGAAGTGGGAGTGAAAGTCAACTCCGAGATTGGGGCAGCGATCCATTGCGTTCTTGACCCAAACCAAAGTCTAACATATGACCTGCAAGAATCGCACATTAGACTTTGGTAAATATAAAAGAGAGTGAATGGCACTAAGATTTATTTGATTGTGTGAATATTAATTACAGAATACCTTATTACTGAAAATGAATGGGACATGTAGCATTAGCAACTGTTTCGGAACCCTTGTTTATGTGTTTGTCAGATCACTTATTTGTGTGATCTTTTATCACTTATATTCAGAATATTGTATCTTGCACTTTGGGGAATGGGAGTTATTCAGTCATCATTATAATTATTTTAGTTTATATCACTGTTCAGTGATGAGTTCAGTGTAATATTGAATTTCTTCTGTGTATCGTCAATAAACTCATGCAGTACTATAACAGGACACGTTTACAAACATTTGAGACCCATTCTAGTGTATCCTTTTAAAATTTTGCAATTTTTGGTTATTAAAAGCTTTTTAAAACCATAATCAATCAAATTAACTACTAAACACCCTACATTATTAGACACAGCAGAAGGACCCAGTTGGCTGCAACCGGTGCATCAGTGTTGCCCATTTGTCGGTAAATAATTAAATAAAAATGATTTATTTCGTTATTTGGGTGTTTTTGTGTCCTTTTTGGTCCCAGTCGTCATTTAGTCAAACCATGCATGTGTGGCCGCATATGTTCTGCAATTGATCTGGCCATTCCACTCCACAAGCATGACGGTATTATTATTAACTTTTTAATTTTTAGATACTTGCGCGAGCACACCAGGAGAGCGCCATCGGGGACTCGCGGCCCTGTAAAGGACAGTGGTAGCACATGGGTGAAGCAGCAGCTGGGACTCCCGTCCCAACCTCCCAAGAGCTTCCTCTGGTGAAATTTTCACCAAAATCCATCCAGTAGTTTTTGCGTAACCCTGCTAACAAACAAACAGACAAACCACCCCGATTACATTTCCTCCTTGGCAGAGGTAATTATCGTTTAGACCCTACACAATCACAGCAACATTATATTGTAATTTTTTAAGCATTAAATCTTCACTGTCATCTTTTTGTTTTTTTTTTGTCAGATTTGCCCTTTTTCACTTCCTTGTTTTGTTCATGGAGTGCTGTGGTGACTGATCGTGATGCCGCGTATTATCCAATCAGCACTGAGTCAATCCGAAACCCCACCCACACTTCTAAAAGCCTGGGCATGAGGAGACCGAGTGGTGGCTAAACTTTTATTGATAATGATTACATAATTTATCTGAACAACTCCATACTGAGGGTTGCACACCCTTGTAACCTGAGCAAAACATGTGTAAAATCTGAGGTCAGTCTGACAAACGGTTTGAGAGATATGCGAGGAACACACAGAGAGATGTTCCTTGCATTTACAGATAAAAGATGGATAAAAGATATTATATTCTACTTTCACTGAGCTAATAATTTTCACCTACGTCTGACCTAATTATTAATATCAAATATCGATAGTTTTTTTTAAAAAGATTTTAACCCTTCAAATGCTAGGTTTTTGTTACGATGCCACCATGTTTTTAGATTAAAAAAATAGAAAAAAAAAATACATTATTTTCAATATACTACAAGCAAAGTAAATTTTTTGTGCTGAATTATTACAGCCTCGGATATGTAAATGATTAGCAGCAACATTGATTTTATACATCGGGGTCCTCAAATGTGCAGCAGCACGACAGAGGGTGTCATGCTTGGGGACCACAAGATCTCATCTCTGCTGTTTGTTGAGGATGTTGTCCTGCTGGCTTCATCCAGCGATGACCTACAGGTTTTACTGGGACGGTTTGCTGCCGAGTGTGAAGTGGCTGGGATGAGAATCAGCACCTCCAAGTCCGAGTCCATGGTCCACAGCTGGAAAAAGGTGGATTGTCCTCTCCGGGTTGGGGACAGGCTCCTCCCCCAAGTGGAGGCGTTTAAGTATCTTGGGGTCTTATTAACGAGTGAGGGGAGAATGGAGCGAGAGACTGACAGACGGATCGGAGCAGCATCTGCAGTGATGCGGACGTTGTACCGGTCTGTTGTCGTGAAGAGGGAGCTGAGCTCTAAGGCAAAGCTGTCGATTTACCAGTCAATCACGTTCCTACTCTCACCTATGGTCACGAGCTTTGGGTAATGACCGAAAGAATGAGATCGTGGATACATAGATAGATAGATTAGTTTATTTGACAGGGACAGTGCAATAAACATAGACAATTAATCAATGACAATCAATCTGATGTGTTGCACATAGAGTGTATAGCTATTAGCTAATTTGCAACTCTTGTCCCTGGATGGGCTTTAGAAAAGAGAATCAAGTAAAAAAAGAAAAAGAAAATACACAATAACCACATACATCAATGCAAAAAGATTATAAATATACAATTATAAATATTATAAATATTATAAATACACAAATATAACAACCTGATTCACATTTGCCTATTTCAGGCCTCCCTCCCTTCGTCACTCATTATAAACAAACACATTCATTCCTTCCCTTCATTCACTCTCACTTTGCAGACAATCAATTCATACATGAGTACATTCTTGTTTATTTTTCAGCCAGTTTTTAACCTTTTTAGTGAATGTTTTAAAGTCCGTTATTATTTTAATTACATTTGGCATTGTGTTCCAGATGTGACTGCCCTTTATAGAGAAAGCTGTTTGTCCAAATGTGGTTCTGCGGTGGAATATTTTACAGTTATTGTTAACAGAACTCCTGGTGGCTCTGCTGCTGTCCTGTCTTTGGACGAAAGCAGCAAGTGGCTCGGGTGCTGATTTATGGAAACATTTGAACGTTAATTTCAGAAAACAGAGGTCAATGAAACTCTCAAAACTCAATAGGTTGTATTTTTTTAAAACATTACAGTGATGCCACCTAATGGGCTTTTGGTCCAAGATTTTTAGGGTTTGATTATATAATGAACCTATATGTCTTATTGTGGAAGGGGCTGCTTGAGCCCAGACTGTCAAACAGTATGATATATGAAAAAAACCATAGAATGCATATACAGTACAGCTGCTTCGTAAGGTATGTAATATCTAATTAATTTAAAGTAGTTCAGATTTTTTTTTTACTGTTTTTGAAATTTTCTTTTTATGAAGATTACATTTGAGTTGAGGATCTAGTACAATGCCAAGGTATTTGAATTCTGTAGCTAAACTGATGTCATGATCATGTATATTAACTTTAAAACGTTGCAGGTTACATTTTTTGATTGAAAAAGCACATTGAGACTGTTTTCTGAAGGTTCAGCAATAGATGGTTCTGGAGGAGCCACTCTTGGACATCAACCATACTTGTAGACAGTACATCTGCAGCCTGTGCTGGAGTCTTGGCAGCTGTGTAAATAACTGCATCATCTGCATAAAGTTGGCATGTTGCAGCTGAGCAGTGTAACGGCAAGTCATTAATAAAAATGCTGAAAAGTAAAGGACCAAGAATGGACCCTTGTGGGATACCCATGCGGTTGTTTAAAAATGAGGATTTATCCTGGTGAACTTTTACACACTGTTCTCTATTCTGGAGATAAGATGCAAACCATTCTAATGTATCTGGGGAGAAGTTAAAAGATACCATTTTGGATAAAAGCAAACTGTGGTTTACAGTATCGAAAGCCTTTTTGAGATCTAGAAAAACAGCTCCTACCACATTACCGCTGTCCAAGGACTGTTTGACGTTTTCAATAAGGCAACAATTTGCTGTTTCTGTTGAGTATCCTGGTCTAAAACCAAATTGATGTGGATGAAGAAGTTGACTGTCTTGTAAGTAGTCTATCAGCTGTGTAGCTACAACTTTTTCAAGAACCTTAGACAGGACTGGTAAAATAGAGATTGGGCGGTAATTGCATATATCGTCTTTACTGCCTGATTTATGAACTGGTATGACGACAGCTTTTTTCCAGCCAGATGGAAATGTACTAGACCTAATGGAGAGATTAATGAGATGAGTTAGTGGTTTGATTAATATTTTGCTGTGCATTTTGAGAAAGGAGGTGCTCATATTGTAGATATCATTAGTTTTTGAGTTTGACAGTGTTTTAACAATACCAGCAATTAACTCCTCATTTACCTCATCGATGTAAAAAGAATCTGTTGGAAGTATGGAATTTGTGTTGTTGAGCACATTTGGCAGCACAAAAATTTTTGTTAAGTCTTCCACAGAGCCCACAAAGTATGAATTAAATTCATTTGCCAAAGTAGCCTTGTCACTGACGGTCTTGCCATTGATTCTAAGTTCCTTTACCCCCTTCTGATCGTTTTTTTTATTAGTTAAGTTATTTAAATGCCTCCATAGGGAACTGTTGTTACCCTTTGCATGATCTATCAGTTTATTGTAATAATATACTTTTGATTTTCGCAGCTCATGTACCACTTTATTTCTTAAACTTTTGTACACAAGGTGATCATTTTGTAGTTTAGAGGTTAATGATGTTTTCAATGCATAGTCTCGCCTCTTCATAAGTTTTTTTATTTCATTATTTAACCATGGTAGGCTAATCTTCTGTTGTCTACTTTTAATTTGCTTTGTAAATTTTTCTATAGACTTTGTGATTGTTGCAGTTATAAAATTACAACAATCATCTACTTCATATATTGACATGAGCTGCTCCCAATTTTGATTCTCTAAGTAATGTTCAAACTCCTCATTTTTTGATTTGGGAATAATAAAATTTGATTTGTCAATATCGACTCCCCCAAAATACTGTAGTCGCTTTTTAGTAAGTTTTCTGACAGCAAGAACCATGTTATGATCTGAGAGACCAGTTACAAGATTATAGGTTCTGGTTATTCGTTCTGGTTTATTAGTAAATACCATGTCAATAAGTGTTCTGGATTGTTTGGTTATCCTGGTGGGTCCTTTGATCATTTGTTGATAGTTAAATTTAGTCATGAGGCTTTTCAGTTTCTGTTTGTCCTTTTTATCAGACCAGTTAATATTAAAGTCACCATGAATTATTGTTTCTCTGTTCTTCTCAAGTTGTTTAACCAGATCACTTAATTCATTATAAAAGGAAGAATTGTGTCACGGTGGGTTGTACACTACTGCAATGTTGAAATTCATTACCGGAGAGAGACATACATTAACAGCTAGACATTCGAGTGAAGTATTCAAATCAACCAGTTGACATTTATATTTCTCTTTGATGTAAATTAAAACACCTCCTCCCCTCCCTACCTGCCTGTCTTTTCTAAAACACTGATAGCCTACAATATCGATCATATTAGTGTCTATGTTCCTGTGTAGCCAGCTTTCTGAGAGACAAAGGTAGTCCAGATTTGAGTCCAACAGCAACACCGAAATCAAGCAGCTGAAATGAGCTTTTGCCGTAGGATTGCTGGACTCACCCTTAGAGATAGGGTGAGGAGCTCAGTCATCCGGAAAAGTGGTAGAAACTGGATGGATGGATGGATGGACCCTCAAATGCTGTTGTCAGGTTAAATAAGTTAGTTAATTCCCTTCCGCAGCATGTGGGACACCATGCGGTGTATAGGGGCAGCGCCTATCTCAGTTTCTCTGACCCTAGGTCACACAGCTACTGTAAGTAGTGAAAGCTACAGTGGGAGGTCAATCCTCTGGTAGCTCTGTGCATTAACTTTCCTTTCCCCATTCTATTATGCTGAGCACCAAGCTAGAAGGCAGAAAGTATCTTTTTTTTTTTTTATTTTTTTTTTTTAATGGTCTTTGGTATGACTTGGCTGGGGCATGAACCCACAACCTCCCAGCTGGTGGGTGGATGCTCTCCTGCTAGGCCACCACTCTGGTTGTTGTTGCCAGGGGTCAGCATTTGTTTTTTCCAGAGGGCCGGGGGTCCGGAGCAGTGCCAACATGCTGAATGGGCGGATATTTCATTTTTATGTTGGGAGGGAATCTAAATTTACAAGACAAAAAAATTAATCTATTACAAAAAGGCTACAAATTTACAAGAAAAAATTGCAGATTTAAGATGCAAAAACAGCAGATTTATGAGGAAAAAATGGCAAATTTACAAGAAAAAAAGTTTTACATTTACAGATAAATCTAATAAATTAATGAGAAAAAGTTACAAATCTATGAGAAAAGCTGCAAATTTAAAAGAAAAAAGATTCAAGATTCAAAGATTTTATTTGTCAATACTACTACACGTACAGGACATACAGGAGAACTGAAATGGCGTTTCTCTCTCTCTTCAGTGGTGTGCACAATATAAAAAAAAAAAAAGGAAAAGGAATAAGGCTGGAAAAACTACAACAGCAGTCTATGTACAGTAATGTAACCCGTAGTGCAAATGGTGACAAAAGATAGACCCAGACCTCCCATAGTGCAAATAGAGATAAACGATTAATGATGATGAAACCCAGCAAGCCTCTCCACCTTATTCCTAGGCCCCATGATGCCTTGCGTGAATTATGGGTGCAACTTCCGGTACTAGTTTAGAATGTATGGTTGTCACTGAAACGGAACACTTTTCCTTTTTAAAAAACAATGACTTTGGCATCAGAAATGCGGGAACACGGCCTTTTGCGCCTCAAAAACAGTAATATAATCATACCACTTCCCACGACTATCTGGGGATAGGAAGATGACCTTAAAAAGTGGCCTGGCAGACAATACCTCCGTTTGTTAGTGCCGCTGCTAACATGCTAACGCTGTAAACAAATAAAAGCTCTGAGCTATATCAATGTCTCCACTGCAATAAAGTTGGCTGCATTTTGTTAAAATATGTTGGACATAATCAAATTTACCTCAGAGCAGACGTAGAGTCTAGTCAGAGCCACAAAGAACCACAACACTGTGCTTGGGCATTTTAAATTCGGGGTAAAACGTCAGATCTGTGACATCCATACAAGTGAAAACATACCTGGTGCTGCTGTGCCTGTACCACCGATCACACCAACAATCCTTTAGCTTTCAGTGCATGATCTACTCATTGCTGTTGAAGCCACAGATTTAGCTGTGCTTATCTGTGAGGAGCCTCACACCACGAACAGCAGCAAGTCCCAGAACTACGCAAAAACATTCAAAAATACAAAATCTACAAGTGCTGAAATTAGCTGCCACTTGAGTGCAAAACACATACTGTATGTGGACTATACATTAAAATGAATTTGAAAAACTTTTAAAAACACCATTTTAAATGCCTCTGCTACTCCACTCTTACTGACTGATTTAACACTACGTCAGCCGAAACTGGAAGCTCCGCCCATAATCGTTCCTACAGCAAATAAGGTGGATATACAAAAAAGTAGAGATGTAATACCCGTAGTTGCAAGTTCAATGTGGTAATGTAGGTGCAGACAGTGACAGAACCAGTGCTGCACGGTGGCGCAGTGGTTAGCACTGCGGCAGCACAGTTTTACCCTCGGCCGGGGGATCGCGGGGATCATGAGATCGTGGGTTCGATCCCTGCCCTCGGCCAACAGTGATCTGTGTGGAGTTTGCATGTTCTCCCCGTGTTGCGTGGGTTTACTCCGGGATTTCTCCGGTTTCCTCCCACATGCTAAAAACATGCAGGTTAGGGATACGGGGCGCTTGCACACGCAGCGACCGGCAGCTGGTGGCTTGTCACCAGACTGCAAAACAAATCTACCTACGGGTACAAAATAAGTACAAGATCAAATAGAAATACACAATTTGCCAAAATTCATTCCATATGCATGAACACGGCAAAAATTATAAAAAAAAATTAAGGATGAAAAGCATGTAAAATGTGCACAAACGTCCCTAAGGGTTAAACCTATCAACACTCAAAAAGCCAGGCTTCATAATGAATAATAAAACTACACCTATAACAGCTGAAAATAATAATAATAATAATAATAATGCATCAGATTTATATAGCGCTTTATCATAGACACTCAAAGATGCTTTTACAAATAGATACATTATTCATTCACTCCAGACAGACAATGGTAGTGGTAAGCTACTGCTGTAGCCACAGCTGCCCTGGGGCAGGCTGACGGAAACATGGCTGCCAATCCGCGCTAACAGCCTCTCTGGCCACCACCGAACATTTATACACATTCCTACCCAGTGTTATGGACACTGGAAGCAAGGCAGGTAAAGTGTTTTGCCCAGGGACACAACGGCAGGATATCTGGGGAGAGTGGGATTCGAACCCCAACCATCCGGTTATTGGACGACCTGCTCTGCCTCCTGCACCACTGCCGCCCTATATTATATTATAAACCATTATATACAGTATATATTTTTTGCAAATTTTAAGATGAACATTTTTGTGTTTAAGTTCTCAACATTTGGCCCTGATTTCACTTTTCTGAACTTCTGAGTTTAACATGTAATAATTTGAGTTTGGACACTAATCAGTTTACGTTCCCACAGTTTATCTTTATCTTTGTAGATAGGTTAGTTTCTGAGTCACATATACTTTGATACTTAAAAAGAAAAAAAAAGAAAAAGAAAAAAAGGAAATGGTCTGTACCTCGAGCTGTTCCTTCTGGGTGAAGCCTCTTACTCCCTTCCCTGCTGAGGCTTGGCCCATAAAGGTCATGACCTTGATCAGTGGAGCATGACGGTTCAACATGGCTGCGATCTCCTGTACACTCTCCCGAAATGAAGAAAAGATCATCACGCGTGTGCTTACGTCCTGTGGACCTGAAACAGAACACACGTGAGACAGAGGAAAAATAAAAGCAAAAAACTCCTTCATAAACCAGAAGCTTAATGCCGCGGTACTTACAGCACTGTTTACTCAAACAGAGGAATGCTTTGTTCTGTGATGCTTCACAAATTGAATATGCTCACCATAAACACACCCCTCAGAAATCTGTATTTTGGTTTTTGCTTCCAAGTTTTGGCTCAAGTGATTAGATCAACCAACACACTGGATTTCTGATATTATGAGCTGCTTTTGCTTGTTCAGGATATAAACTGGGGTTCTGCAACCTGTGGCTCTGGAGCCATATGTGGTTCTTTTGCCCATAGTCCGTGGCTCCTTAAGGCCTTGACAAAAAATTCAAAACTTCCAGTAAAAAGAGGACACCGATTTGTGAGGGAAAATGTACTAGAAAAATAACAAATTTGGAAGAGAAGCTGAATTTATGCAACAAATTTGCAAGAAAGGGTCACAAAGTTTCTGGGGGAAAACATGAATTTAATGGAAAAATTTAATTTTTTTGACAATAATGTTACAAATTTATGTGAAAAGTGCTGCAAATTTCCCTGAAAAGGACAACAAATTTACAAGGGAGAACAAATTTATTAGAAAAGCAAAAGATTTATGCCAGAAATATTAAAAATTTAGGGAACAAAAGTTGCAGTCTTATGAGAAAAATTCTCTTGGAATTTTGCAAGAAAAAAATCATAAAAACACAGCATTTTTTCAAGAAAAATGTCACAAATTTATGTGGAAAGAGTCTGCAATTTTACCTGAAATAGTAACAAATTTTCAAAAGAAAAATACGACAATTTTTTTTTAGGATACCAGAGAATTTATTCCAAAAATCTCAAATTTTGGAAAAAAATCTGTAATTTAATGAAGGAAAAACTTGTTAATATTGATGGTGTCAGGCCAGTTTGAATTGGTAACATTGCCGTTTTACCTTAGTTTTCAGGCTCAGATATTTTTGTGACTCCATGTGGATGTTGCTGGTCAGAAATCTCTCAAAATGGCTCTTTGCATAGCAGAGGTTGCCGAACCCAATATAAACCATTACATGATAATGTTGCTTGTAAATTGATGCAAATATAGTAACAACCTGAAACATAACATCAGATGCTTTCTCTTAAATATGCCATATTAACAGCAAAATATAAAAATTCATGTTGACATCACATACGTATGAGTCACAGCAGAATAATGCTATATTAGGTAAATCACCCTGAGTGTCTGCAGCGCTCCCTGCCCACAGTCTGAAATGCTGCAGCACCACCTCCTGCAGCTTCTCCAGTTTGGGGTGGCTGTATATGAATGGCTCATCTGGACCTACAAATGGTGTTAAAAATAGTGACGTTTTGAATTTCCAAGTGTATTAAGTAATTTATTTATTTCTGTATTAGAAAGAGATGAGCATAATAAATAAAATACACAATTCTTCAACAAAATGCTTCATCTGATTACATAACAAGCGCCAACAATCTGAACGAGACCTCACATACCTGCAGATGGCTTCACAAACATCGCTTCCATCTCGTGGTAGAGATCCATGAATGTGGGAGTCCTCTGAAGTTCATTCTTGGCCCTGGACATCTCTGGGTCAGCACAGATATTAATCATTTTAAAAACATAAACCCAAAACAGATGATTGACTTTTCACTGATGGATAATTCGGTGTATCCAGTGGCTTTAACCAAGCAATGCTAGGCAGGAATTCATTCCAACTACATATCTGGAGGGAGAGGCAAAGAAATAGACTTGACAGTAACTGACCTCTGGATCCATCCATGATTCCCTGAAAGTAAATGAAGAGTGATCGGAGGCCCATCTGCATTAGCAGCTCATAGCCATGGTACAGACTGATGCAAAGAGCAAAGTCACCCTCAAGCATACCCTGCTGTGGACCCTACAGGGAGGAGGAAGAGAATATGTATTATTAAGGTGAAAAACAAGGGAACAACATCCATAAAACTAAAGGGCACTGACAGCAAGGCCCTATCTCTCAGAGTGTAGGCTTGTTTGTCTGTCGGTCTGTCTTTTTGTTAGAAGGGTGATGCAAAAACTACTGGATGAATTTGATTATTTTTTTTTTTCAACTAGAGGTGGCCTTTGGTGTACAGATGAACCTAGGGCTGTGCGATATGACCAAAATTTCATATCACAATATAAATAATCTTATATCCCGATAACAATATACAGTGAGGAGAATAAGTATTGAACACGTCAACATTTTTCTCATTAAACATATTTCTGATGGAGCAATTGACCTGAGATTTTCACCAGATATCAGTAACAACCCAAGTAATGCATACATACAAAGAAATCAAGGCGTGTTCACAAAACAAGTTATATTTAATAAAGTGGAATGACACAGGGAATAAGTATTGAACATGCGTGGTAAAATTCACTTAACCACTTGCGCTCCGTTGTTCCGCGGGCGGGCAAGTCTGCACGGTGGCGCAGTGGTTTAGCACTGTGGCAGCACAGTTTTACCCTTGGCCGGGGGATCGCGGGGATCATGAGATCGTGGGTTCGATTCCAGCCCCCGACCAACAGTGAGCTGTGTGGAGTTTGCATGTTCTCCCCGTGTTGCGTGGGTTTACTCCGGGATTTCTCCGGTTTCCTCCCGCATACCAAAAACATGTAGGTTTAGGGCGCTCGCGCACGCAGCGACCAGCAGCCGGTGGCTTGTCACCAGACTGCAAACCAAGTCTACCTACGGGTACAAATAAGTAACAAAAAAAAAAAAAAAAAAAAAAAAAAAAAAAAAAAAAAGTCTCTGCGTCCTATGACGCACGAGGGCGCATGAGAGCGCGCTCGTGCGCCCTCGTGCGCATGACGCATGATAAGGATATTGATGGTGATGGTGTAGGTGGTGTGCCCTCCAAGCGCCACTGAAAAAAAAATCTGCAAACACAGCCGCGAACAGATTAGTTCATCTGATTGACCTCTCATTCGACTAATAAGAGCCTTGAATTGGGTTTCTGAAACCTTGAGGAGCCAATGAATGAAAATCTAGGAAGGAGGACCCGCCTACTGTGAACGCAGGAGCTAATTGAAGCACAGAAATTCAGGCTGGGTGAAGCGATATTTACTGCTGCAGAAGGACTCTGTACGAATCTACTACAGACCCAGGCTCACCCAGCAGCATGGAAAACACCCACAAGTGGGACCTGCACTCATTCCAGCAGAATAGACGGAGGCCGACGACAAAAGTCGTAAATCATTCGCCAAAACGGCAATAATGGAATTATGTTGATCGGGATCCACGAGCGGAGCAGCGTCGCGTTCGTCTGACGCGTGGGAAGAGCTGTTCGCCACGACTCTGCTGCTTTGAAGAGGTAAGGTGTTATAAGCTAAATTATTATTTATCCCTGAAAACTGTAATCCAAAAATGACTTTTGACCGATCGGTAAATTACAACTGTACTGCGCACGAAGTGCGTGCGCCGCGATAAACGGTTCATTTCCGTGAAGAGGAGCGGGGGGGGGGGGGGGGCACGGTCCAAACGCTCCCCGGTCCACGGGAGGAAGCATATCAGTCTATTCCATCATGTAGCGATGGCCCTCTTCTGTAGCGAGGGGGGGGGGGCGTTCACGGTCCGTTCACGGTTCCCCCCCACACACACAGTAGCGAGGGGGGGGGGGGGGCCGCTGTGAAAACATGCAAGGAAAAAAAAAAAAAAAAAAAAGAGTGTATTCCGTCATGTAGCGAGGGCCGAATTTGGTCCTTGGTAGCGGGGGGGGGGGGGGGGGGGAACGACCCCCCGCCCACACACACACACACAGACACAGCCCTGAGTGTGACCTTTCATTAGAGCCTAAAATGAAGATTCTACATTGAATTATTCAAAAGTTACAGACGTTTTTCCAAACTGTGCCATTTGGCACAATTTGGCACAGTTCCAAAACGCCTGGGAACAGCCTGAGAACAAAGCTGTGTAAAATATTCATTTTTTGTGGTATTGTTACCAAATTTGGATCTCAGCTGGATAACACTTGGTTCTACATTTCTGTTGCATTTTCCAGCCGGATCGGACAGCTGTGTGTTATTTACAAGCATTTGTATCCAAAAAAACACTGTGTCCAATTTTTTTTTCTTCAAGTTCAGTATGTTTAGATGACTGTAACTCAGTGGCCGGAGCACGTAGAGAGATTATGTTTTTTTTTGCCAAAAAATTCAAAGTGTTTTCTTTTAAATGAGACCAACCCCATGAAGATGCTGCAAAGGGTTGAATAACAGCTTTCGATTTACTTTGGGCACGTTATTTTTTGGCATTTTTAGGAAAATTTCCCGGAGTGCAAGTGGTTAATATTTAGTAGAAAAGCCTTTGTTGGTAATAACAGCTTCCAGACGCCTCCTGTATGGAGAAACAAGGCACAGGCATTGCTCAGGAGAGATTTTAGTCCATTCTTCCACATAGACTGTCAAATCTTGAAGGTTCTGTGGGTGTCTTCTATGAACTCTGATCTTCAGTATGTTCCATAGGCTTTCAATTGGATTCAGGTCAGGTGACTGACAGGACAATTCTTGCAGATTTATTTCCTCCTCTGGACCCAGTTGAGAGTTTCCTTGGCTGTGTGTTTGGGATCATTGTCTTGTTGAAATGTCCACCCTCGTTTCATCTTCAGCTTCTTGGCAGATGGCAAGACGTTCTTATCAAGGATGTCTCTGTACATTTGTCTATTCATATTGCCTTCAATTATATGAAGTCCGCCTGTACCGTGTGCTGAAGAACATCCCCACACCATGATGCTCCCACATATCAGATATGTTATGTGTTCAATACTTTTTTCCCCGCTGTATTTCTGATGGAGCCATTGACCTGAGATTTTCACCAGATATCAGTAGCAACCCAAGTAATCCATACACACAAAGAAATCAAGGCAACTGTGTTCACAAAACAAGTTATATTTAATGAAGTGGAATGACACAGGGAATAAGAATTAAACGCACTGAGAAAAAGGTGCAAAAAAGCATAGAAAGCCAAGAAACCAGCTGAAATCCATCAGAATTTAGGAAGCCATCCTATCCCCTATCAGTGCAAATTAATTTCAGCTGGTTAAGTCCTGACTGATGGCCTTTAAAAAGGTCTGTGAATATCAGACTGTCACTATAAAGAACTCATGATGGGAAACGTAAAGAGCTCTCTCTTGACTTTTGCAACCTGATTGTTGCAAAACATAATGATGGCATTGATTACAGGTGCATTTCTAAACTGCTGAATGTTCCAGTGAACACTACTGGAGCCATCATTTGGAAGTAGAAAGAAGATCATTTTACCATCAACCGCCCATGACCAGGAGCTCCTCGCAAGATTTCTGAAAGAGGAGTCAAAAGAATTATCAGAAGAGTTATCCAAGAGCCAAAGACAAAATAAAGAGCTCCAGAAAGACCTGGAGTTAGCAGGTACTGCTGTTTCAAAGAAAACAATAAGTAATGCACTCAACCGACATGGGCTCAATGCCCGTTCACCTCGCAAGCCTCCATTGCTGAAGAAAAAGCATGTTGAAGCCCATTTAAAGTTTGCTGCACAACATTTGGGCAAGTCAGTAAAATACTGGGAGAATATAGTCTGGTCAGAAGAGACTAAAATTGAACTTTGTGGATGCCACAACACAGCATGTTTACAGGAGAAATGGCACTGCACATCCCATCATGGTGTGGGGGTGTTTTTCAGCACACGGTACAGGCAGACTTCATATAATTGAAGGAAAAATGACCGGACAAATGTACAGAGACATCCTTGATAAGAACCTGTTGCCATCTGCCAAGATGCTGAAGATGAAACGAGGGTGGACATTTCAGCAAGACAATGATCCCAAACACACAGCCAAGGAAACTCTCAACTGGCTCAAGAGAAGGAAAATAAAGCTGCTAAAATGGCCCAGTCAGTCACCGGACCTGAATCCAACTGAAAATCTATGGCACGAATTGAAGATCAAAGTTAATGGAAGACACCCACGGAACCTTCAAGATTTGAAGACAGTCTGTGTGGAAGAATGGGCTAAAATAACTCCTGAGCAATGCCTGCACCTAGTTTCTCCATACAGGAGGCGTCTGGAGGCTGTTATTACCAACAAAGGCTTTTCCACTAAATATTAAGTAAATTTCATCAAGCATTTTCAATACTTATTCCCTGTGTCATTCCACTTTATTAAATATAATGTTATGAATCCTCGTGTGCCATTACGCAGCGCACTGAGGACAGAATGAAAAACCCACGTACAGGAGTAGTTTCGTGCGTTTTACTGAACATAAACCCCAAAATCATAAGTCCAGCAAACAGTCACGATAAACACAGAGCGTTGGAATGATTGGCTTAAGGCCACCAGACATACAGGGACGCCTCCTGGATGCTATACAGCCCGGGAAGGGAATGCCTAGTGCCGCAGAGCTACTGTCGGCACAGGGTGAAAGGCAAACATAGACTTACCGTGCTGGAGCAATCCAGGGAAGTCCATGTAGTCTGGCGGATGAGGATAAGGCAGGCTGACAGAGTAACGTAGGTAATGGTGATTAGCTTACACGGAGGTACATGCTGCCGTGTATGAAGCACATATAATGCTTCGGTGGTCTTTCTCTACTCTCACAGCGTTTAAGTAGTCGTAATGCTAATGAGGGAAGAGACCGCCGGTGTGAGGATGCGTGGGTTGGACATAATTGAAAACATGTGTGCATGAGTGAGTGTATGAGTGTGTGAATGAGAATGAATGAAACGTGTGCGTGTACGTGTGTGAAGCACCCGTGATGCGGATCAGCTGGCGATACTGACAGGAGAAGGGGACGTGCCCGAGCTGTCAGGGAGCGAGGATCCAAAGGACTCCCTGAAGCGCCTGATGGAAAATAAATAGGAAAGCGGGCCAAAAATAACCACGGGTCAGAACACACGCCGCCCCCCCCCCTCGAGGGGTGGATACTAGACACCCCCGTACCACCAGATGAAACTCAAAACACACCACTAGGGAACCCACCCACCCCCACCCCTCCCCCGAGACAAACAATTACCCAGGGTGGGAGGTGGAGGAAAACAGGTTAGGAGGGAAGCAACCAGTGAAAAATACAAAAAATTATATGCAAATATAGAACAGTTACCCTCCTAACAACCCCCACCTAGGACACTAACCCCCCTCCCCAGGAGTCCAAAGTTCAGGGGGTTGACCAGAGTCCCAGGCTCCTGGCATGGCGAGGGGTGACTGATTGGGTGGCCTGTCCGAGTCCCACGTCTAGCAGGCGGCCCGATGAACAGTGTCCAGCGGCCTGCCCGGGCCGATGGGCCACCTGACCCGAAGAGCAAGTCTTTTGGGTGGCCGACCAGCGTGGTGGGGCCACCAGGACCAGAGGGGAAGGCGGAGAGGCAGCCTATCTACCGGGGAACCTTGGTGGCCAAACCAAGGGGTAGGAGCCCCCGCAATGGTCCTGGTCTGGGACAGGGCTGCACCTACGATCGTCCCGGTCTGGGACGTGGCTGCACCGATGGTGGACTCTGGCTGGAGCTCTGCTGCACTGGCGGTGGACTCTGGCTGGAGCTCTGCTGCACCGGCGGTGGTCCCCATCGGGCACCTCATTGCTCCTGCAGTGGCCTCCCCAGTGGGGGAGGTAAGGTTCTCCATGAATCCCGGCACTGAACCCAGATCCTTGGCAGCCTCTGGGGGGATCGGATGTTCTCCGGTGACCCTGGCAGGGAGCTCCGAACCTGAAGGGAGAGAGAAAGAGACTGAGTCAGGGTCACCGGCAGTGGCAGAGCCCAGTGAGTTGGCGCCGAGGGCTACTGTGAGCTGCCCCGGACCCTCCTCACCATGAGTCAGGCAGTGTGACATCAACATGGACATATGAGACCCTATGGAGCACACTTGCCCGAACTCGGGCTCCACCGCTGTCCAGGACTCCGGCGATCTAGGGTGCGCTGGCTCCATCAGACCGTCGGGTGCTGTACCCACGTCGACCTCTCCCGGGGCGGCTGGGCTCACGTCACCGTCATCTGCGGACTCCCCAGGTTGCAGTGGCTCCTCTCCGGCGACCCTAGGAAGGAGCTCGAAGAAGACGGGACAGGAAGGATGGTTAGGGTCGCTGGCAGCGGCTGAGTACGGCAAGGGGAGTTCGGACGCAGCTGAGGGCTGCACCCAACTCTCCTCCCCAAGAGCCAGGCAAGATCTCTCCACAACTTCTTCTTCTTCTTCGTCGATCGCTAGATGGTCACACCAGCTGCCCTGACGAATGCTGCCGTCCTGCGGAGGTCCCCGAGGTCCCCGTGCAGCTTTTGGTTCAATGATGTGGGGTCAGGCCACGTAGCTCGTCTGAGTGCAGCGTGGTCTGGGCAGTCTTGGAGAAGGTGTCCGCTGGCCATTTGGGCAGTACTACATGGGCATCTGTCCGATTGTCCAACTTTAAGTTTCTGGTGCATGTGAGCATGCATTCTGTTATGTCCAGTTCGGAGTCTGAACAGAACGACTTGGTCAGCCCTGCTCAGACTGTAGTAGTTGTCATCCTTGCAGAAGTTTGGGTGTTGCTGCTGCCACTTCTTGTGAGACAGGGCCTTAATAATGGTTTTCTCCTCACTGTAAGAGACCTGCCTGTCTTCCTGGTCTTGCTGCCCACCCTCCTTAGCAAGTCTGTCAGCCGTCTCATTTCCATAGACTCCACAGTGGGCAGGAATCCACTGGAGTGATAGGTTCACCTGTGTTGCTAGTTGAGACAGAGTGAGGGCGAGTTCATTCAGTTCTTTGCGTTGGGGGTCCTGAAGTGCATCCAAAACAGAGAGGGCATCAGTGAAGATGACGACCCGCTTGTGTGCCTTGTCTTGATGTTCCCTGACATGGGCCGCTGCTGTTCTCAGGGCCTCTGCCTCAGCCCTGAAATTGGTGGAGTACTTTCCAGTCGCAATGGAAATGTGGGTCTCCTCGTCAGTGTACCTGATGTACACGCCGCCTCCTCCATTCCTGGTTGCTTCCATGGCAGAGCCGTCTGTGTAGACGTGAGTCCACTGCTCTTCAGGGTAGGCAGACCGAATGAACTCCAGGGCCAGCGACTTCCTCTCTTGGTCTGACTGTGTTCCTTTCTTCCCAATGCCCGATATGTCTTTGCGTATGGCTGGGAAGTTCTGTCGGTTCCAGGAGGGAACAGATGCTATGGGTGGTATTGGTGTGGGTATGTGGTCCATCAGTTCTGGGTCTCTCCTTTCAAGTGTCCTGCTCTGGTGGATGAAGCTCGATCTCTTAAGTCAGAATCAGAATCAGAATCAGAATCAGGTTTATTGCCATTGTTCATGTAGTACACAAACTAGGAATTTGTCTCGGTACAATGCTGCAACATTAAACATGATAAGATAAGAGAAATAAACTATACATGTAATAAAGTGTAGGATAAGATTAAGTGATACTGGTCAACAGTTAAAATATATATTAGCCAGCAGCAGATACTGTGGAGAACTATATAGTGCAGTCGGTAATGCAGGAAGAAAACAGTGATGATTGACATGAGTCTGGTTGAGCTGCTGTACATGGTGCACGAGAGTCACTTAGTGTTCAGCAGTCTAATGGCAGAGGGGAAGAAGCTGTTCATGTGACGGGAGGTTTTAGTCTGGATGGACCGAAGTCTTCTACCAGAGGGGAGGGGGGCAAACAGTACATGACCAGGGTGTGAGGGATCGGCTATGATCCGGCCAGCACGCCTCCGGGTCCTGGAGATGTACAGATCCTGGAGAGATGGGAGCTTGCAGCCGATCACCTTCTCAGCAGTGCGCACGACGCGCTGCAGCCTTAGTCTGTCCCTGGCAGTGGCTCCTGCGTACCACACGGTTATGGAGGTGGTGAGGATGGACTCGATGATGGCTGTGTAGAACTGCACTAACATCTTGGTGGGTAGCTTGAGCTTCCTCAGCTGCCGCAGGAAGAACATCCTCTGCTGGGCTTTTTTGATGAGTGAGCTGATGGTCAGCTCCCATTTGAGGTCCCTGGTGATGGTAGTGCCTAGGAAGCGGAAGGAATCAGCAGTGGTGATGGGAGAGCCTGAGAGGGTGAGGGGGGGCAGAGGAGTAGTGACTTTCCTGAAGTCTACAATCATCTCCACTGTCTTCAGAGCGTTCAGCTGCAGGTTGTTATTGCTGCACCAGGACGCCAGCTGGGCCACCTCTCTCCTGTAGGCGGACTCGTCGCCGTTGGAGATGAGCCCGATGAGGGTGGTGTCGTCCGCAAACTTGATCAACTTGACAGACTGGTGGCTGGAGGTGCAGGAGTTGGTGTAAAGGGAGAAGAGTAGGGGGGAAAGTACACAGCCCTGGGGTGATCCGGTGCTGATGCTAGTATAGTCTGAGACAGTCTTTCCCAGCCGCACATGCTGCCTCCGGTCCGTCAGGAAGTCGATGATCCACCTGCAGAGGGAGTCAGGCACATTGAGCAGGGACAGCTTGTCCCGGAGCAGAGCGGGGCGGATGGTGTTGAATGCGGAGCTGAAGTCCACAAACAGGATCCTGGCGTAGGTTCCCGGGGAGTCCAGGTGCTGCAGGATGGAGTGGAGGGCCAGGTTGACTGCATCGTCTACAGACCTGTTGGCTCGGTAGGCAAACTGCAGCGGGTCCAGGAGAGGGGTGGTGATGGACTTGAGGTGGGACAGGACCAGGCGCTCAAAGGACTTCATGACTACAGAGGTGAGCGCTACAGGTCTGTAGTCATTAAGTCCAGTGATCCGTGGCTTCTTGGGGACAGGGATGATGGTGGAGGATTTGAGGCAGGACGGCACGTGGCATAACTTAAGGGAGGTGTTAAAAATGTCTGTGAATACAGGAGCCAGCTGTTTCGCACAGAGTCTCAGGGTGGAGGGAGACACGCCGTCTGGGCCGGGGGCCTTGCGCGGGTTCAGTCTGGAGAACTGTTTGAGCACATCCTGCTCACTGATGATAAGGGGAGGGGGGGAGGTGGGGGGGGGGTGCCTTAAATGAAGTAGGGAATGTGGAGGCTGTGGAGCTGGAGGGAGGGGGGGAGTTGGACACAGATGACGAGGTGTCAAAACGGGCATAGTGTTGGGACAGTCTCTGACAAAGGGCTTTGTCATCCTGACCTTTAGGAGCCTGAGGCCGATAGTTGGTGATCTGCCTCAGTCCTCTCCACACGGAAGCCGAATCATTAGCAGTGAACTGCTGCTGGAGTCTCTCTGAGTACACAGATTTAGCCCTCTTCAGCTCTCTGTTAAACCGGTATTTAACCTCCCTGTAGCAGTCCCTGTCTCCACTTTTCAGCGCTGCTTCCTTCTCCTTCCTGATCTGTCTGAGCTTAGCTGTGAACCAGGGTTTGTCATTAGAGTAACTCACCCTGGTGCGTGATGGAAGAATGTTCTCTTCACAAAAGTGGATATATGAGTTCACAGTGTCCGTGTACTCATCCAGATCATGCGTGGCTCCTTTAAGCATGCCCCAGTCAGATATTTCCATGCACGTTTCCAGCTTCTCCTCAGCATCACTGGTCCGTAAGTCTGCCTTTTGTTGGCTTGCTCAGTCTGTCCTTCATGGGATGGTTTTCCAGTCTTTTGAATTTGGCTGCCTGGGTCAGTACCTTGACATTTCTTCTGTCTTCCAGTGGCACAAGGCCTGTTGTTGTCTCCAGCGTTTTGATACCCCTATCTCCACAACTGATAAGAGAATTACAGGAGAGGTTACTTGCCTGTACTCCAGCTCCACCGCCATCCAGGACTCCGACGATGCAGATGACGACGTCCTGGACCCAGTGGGCTGGGGGTCTGGTCCAGAGGGTGACTCTGCTGTGGCGGCCCCCGCAGCAGGCGTGATGGTGGTAGAAGTCTTGCCCCCTCCCCACCCCACCCCGTGCACCGTCTTCCACGCCACTGGCTCATCTGGCGTGGCAGCCAGGGATTGCCTTGTCGTTGGGCCTGGAGCCGGACTCTCCAGGAGCTCTGGTTCCTCCCCCCTCGAGCACCCTGGTTCTGAAGCCGACGAACTCATAGGCACACACACAGAGGGTTTGGGGAGGTCAAAAGGAGGGCTACTATATGCCGCTGGGGCGGAGCACTCAGGGGACTGTAACCCCTGAGTCTCCTGGCCAGGAGGCAGGCAACAATGTTCATCACAAGTGAGAGTAAAATGAGGAAAATCTTGCCTGTTCTCCTGGCTCTGGATGTCCCCAGCGGCCTCCGAGGCATCTCCTCTCCGCCCTGAACATTCCTCCTCAATCAGCTGGTCAATGAGGGTGAGCAAAGCCAGTCTCTCCTCCTCCGTCATTACATCCGCGGCCTGGGCGGCCCCCGGCCCAGAGGATGGAACAGTCACCGCCAGTGAAGCACGTTCTTGTTTCTCCCTCTCACAGCACTCCTCCTCGATCAGGCGGTCTATCTGGGCAATATCTCCTCTTCCGTCATCACATCAGGGGACGAAACGTGCCCAGGCTCTAGGGATGATGCAGAAGCGGGCGAGCCGCGGGAGGAGGATGTCTTCTTCCGCCAGGAGGAAGGCTCCAATGTCGGAGAGGTCCACTCCAGCTCCATGTCTGGCAGGGGAAGGAGGAAGGAGAGGATGTCATCCACCCCTGGAATTACCCGGACACCGGGATGGTGCCGCTCGATGTCCTCTGCGACGAGCCGCGCCCACTAAACGTCTTCGGGGAACTGCGGCCACTGAGCAGAGAACAGCGCCTCTTCCAGCAGGTCCTGTGCCCTCTGCTCCTCGTCTGTCCAGACCACCATAATATTACTTTGTAAAAAGGGAAAAGAGGGTGGAAAGAAAAAGAAAAAAACGCACGTCTACTCCGCTGTTTTTTTTTTTTTTCCTGCTGGCCAGAGCATTCTGTTATGAATCCTCATGCGCCTTTATGCGGCACACCGAGGACAGAATGAAAAACCCACCTGCAGGAGTAGTTTTGTGCATTTTATTGAACATAAACCCCAAAATCATAAGTCCAGCAAATAGTCATGATAAACACAAGAGCGTTGGAATGATTGGCTTAAGGCCACCAGACATACAGGGACGCCTCCTGGATGCTATACAGCCCGGGAAGGGAATGCCTAGTGCCGCAGAGCTTCTGTCGGCACAGAGTGAAAGGCAAACATAGACTTACGGTGCTGGAGCAATCCGGGGAAGTCCATGCAGTCCGGTGGATGAGGATAAGGCAGGCTGACAGAGTAACATAGGTAATGGTGATTAGCTTACACAGAGGTACACGCTGCCGTGTATGAAGCACATATAATGCTCCAGTGGTCTCTCTCTACTCTCACAGCATTTAAGTAGTCGTAATACTAATGAGGGAAGAGACCGCCGGTGTAAGGATGCGTGGGCTGGACATAATTGAAAACGTGTGCATGAGTGAGTGTGTGAATGAGAATGAATGAAGTGTGTGCGTGTACGTGTGTGAAGTACCCATAATGCGGATCAGCTGGCAATACTGACAGGAGGAGGGGGCGTGCCCGAGCTGTCAGGGAGTGAGAACCCAAAGGACTCCCTGAAGTGCATGATGGAAAATAAATAGGAAAGCGGGCCAAAATAACCACGGGTCAGAACTGGGTTTGGGACCACCAAACCCAGGTTCATGACATGTAACTTGTTTTGTGAACACAGTTGCCTTGGTTTCTTTGTGTGTATGGATTACTTGGGTTGTTACTCAGAAATATGTTTAATGAGAAAAATGTTGACGTGTTCTATACTTATTTTCCCCGCTATATATCATGATATACATTTTCTGTAAATTCTATAGTTTAGATATAATCACATAAAAAGGACCATCTCTTTTTTACATTTTAAATTACATACTGAAAAAAAACAGTTCTACAAATTCATCTGTCTTTAATTTTATGCATCTTTTTCCCTCTTAATTTTGCAGTGTTGCTATAAAATTGTTTTTTAATTAATGTGCATTTCAGACTTGATTCTCATACATTTGAGGTTTTTCTTCTAAATCATATATGAATAAAAAGTAAACATTAATAATTTAAATATTTCCTGAGCCAGAGGAGAATAGCAAAAAAAAAAAATAAGATCTGGCCTGATTTAACCTGTTTGCTTCCTTATAAAAAATATTTCACATTGGCCATGATCTGAAAATCAAAGGCACAAAAGTTAATGTAATAAAATACATGTGATGACTTCAACTTTATTCATTGTTGCTTAAAATTATTAGAAATGAAGTAAATTATATTAAAAGTTAACTTGCTCCTGACATGTTTTAATCTATTTATTATTTATTTTGTGTGCTGCTATCACACACTTTTGCAGCTTTAATAATATTTCTTTTCAGAAAAAATTAAGAAATTCAGCAGTAATTTAAACCAAAGAAACAATGATCTGAGACACTAATGTTTCCTATTAGTGATAACTTAGCATTGTCATTTAACATTTGCTGTTTTATAATTACAGTGAGATGGTGTTAACGTTACTTACCACCAATTAAAACAAGGTTAGAGGACTATCCTCTCTGACGCAACACGGTGGGAAAAAGTCCCACATCCCTGGCAAACAGAAGTAGTGGCTATTTGACCAAACCATTAGTTTGGAGTTCGCTGCTGTGCTAAACACCGGACTGACCCACCTACACCTGTTTCGCTGTGCGCATGTGGGGGAGAGGCGGGGCGCTGACAAGTAGTATGTGAGGAGCTTTGCTGAAGAAACAGGTATGTGTCTTTTAACTCCTGATATAAATGATAGAGTTTTATAAGAAACAATAGACATTTTTATCGCATCATCTGATATACTGTATATCGTCATATCGCACAGCCCTAGAAAAATCCATTAGATTTTGCAGGTGATCCAGGTCGGGATTCTGGACCACTTATTCACCTTTTTTTTTAACACTGCAGGCCTTGGTAGAAGTATGCACTCATGCACCACCTCCAAAATGTAATGAGTTCACCCATAGCCTATCGCTCACTTATGGTGAAAATTTCATCAAAATCAGTCCAGTAGTTTTTGCATAATCCTCCTAACAAACAGACAAACAAAGCGACATGATCACATGACCTCCTTAGAGGCGGTAAAAAATGGGAAATTTAGAGGCTAAAGAGTAAGATGCAATTACTGTAGGTGCAATTACTATTACTGTATTACAGGTACTGTACACCAGATGTCTGGACAAGGCGGTTAGAATTACATCCCTCCTGCATTAATTGTGTTCCCCCAAAATAAATCAGAAAACCAACTCTTTTGTTAGCTACTTGTTAGCAAAGCTCATCCAAACCAAGGCAGTAGGTGGTGATTTGGGTTAAAACAACACTCTAGCAATATGTTTAGAGAAAGAATAGACAGTACTGTGTGTACAACTAACTACAAGTGACAAAAAAAACAGTATTAAATAGAAAAGCACTCGGAGAGCACAGACCTCCGCCAAGCGCCACAGTTCCCCCCATACAGTGTTTGTGTGTACGTTTTCAGATTCCTTGACCATGAAAACATATGACTAGCAATTGGATTCACAATGATAGGATTAGTGGTTCAGTAGTTATTGACGAAAATGGCATTTTCCGTAATGGCGGTTTTCTTCTGGACGGTGATCCGGATCACCACCAAAATATAATCATCTGTAGGATACCCCATTTCTGACAATCTGTGAAAATTTCATGAAAATCCGTCCATAACTTTTTGAGTTATCTTGCTAACAAACAAACAAACAGACAGACAAACCAACGCCGATGATCACATAACCTCCTTGGCGGAGGTAATTATTAGTACATGGGTGCAGCCACCTTGAATCCTTAACTTGGGAATGGTGTGGGCTGCCTGACTTATACAGCTGGAAATGTCTGACTGTGGTTTCAAGTTTGTATCACTACTGTAATCCTCAAATACAGGCAAAAGGCTGTAAATTATTAGAAAAAAATGCATACTTATGTATATTAGGTATAGTAATATACCTAATATACATATTGTACATAAAAACCTGATTTTAAAATACAGTAGATTAATTGGCTACTTCTTTTACTTATTTAATCTTCTATTGCATCCAAATCCTTACACACTACAGCACAGAGTATACATGATAACGACATACAATAATTAAAAGTGCAGATCTCATGCCTTAATATGTTGTGGTGGGTTCTTGCGGAACTGATCCCTGGCGAGAATCAGCTGGTATTTGGTGAGAGTCCGCAGGTCCTTGTGGGCCATCATGCGGTTGTGAACCAGACGAGACATGAACTTCTCCAGCACCTGGCAAGGAACATAAACAGAGATCTAGGTTATTGATTGTAGGCAATTTGCTGTATCTAAACAGTAATGCATTAGAGTTGAATCGAGCCTCCCGCTGACACAAAGCTGCAAGCAACATCTACACATATGTGCCCACTTTGAGGAGCACTTGTTACTTCTTCTAATTAACAAATGTCCCCATACTGAAAGAAGGTCAGCCTTGTGAAGAAGACTAAAATGTGTTAAGGTCCTTATTGTTTCCCCTAACCTCATTTCTACACAATGGCAAGACAGCTGGAGGCAGTCTGGCCAAAAGGCAATTTTATGAAGATCTATTTGCCCTCACAGCCCCAGATAATGGAAGTTTCAGTCAGGTGGAACAGCTGTGATAGATAGCGCACAATAGCTTCCTTGGGAGATGTAGATGGTTATCATTTGAAATCAGCTGTAATATACTGTATGTGAAATTTATTTGTTTCCTTGGGCCTGAAGCTTTGCAATCAACAAAAAAAGTTTAAAAAAAAATAATTTTTTGTATAAGGTGTGACATTAACATAAAGAGTAGCATATTCTAAGGTTTTTTATTGGTGAGCTTAATCAATTGTGCAACATACAGATTTTTGCAAAGGGACTTTTTCAATTTATGAATAAAAACTAACTATCCATTGATGTTGCTCACAATATTGTAATTCATTCATTCATCTTCTTCCACTTAATCCTTTTCGGGTCGCGGGGGGGTTGCAGCCTATCCCAGCATCTTTGGGTGAGAGGCAGGATACACCCTGGACAGAACGCCAGTCCATCACAGGGCCAACACAGAGAAACAGACAACCATTCACTCTCACATTCATACCTAAGGACAATTTAGAATCCCCAGTTGATTCCAATTAACCTAACCCACATGTCTTTGGCCTGTGGGAGGAAACTGGAGTACCCAGAGTAAACCCACGCAGACACGGGGAGAACATGCAAACTCCACACAGAAGGGTCACCGATGGTCTGGGGGTGAGATCGAACCCACAATGGTCATGGGTGGAATCGATCCCGTGACCTTCTTGTTGTGCTGCCACAGTGCTAACCACTGCGCCACTGTGCATTTGTAACCATACTGTGCCATTTAATAGTTTGTCCAGTTAGTTTAGCATAGCACAGCTATCGTGTTGTTCACAGAAATATATCAGGCTAGAGTGGTCACGGCTAACATTTTGACAGCAAATTTAGGTACCATATTGGTGCTGGATATAGTCCTGTTGACAGCTCTTGCAGCATTGTGATAACGGATATCCAAATAATAGTTTGTTGTATATATTGTTATCATACTGTAGAAGGAAGCTAAAATGTTATAAGTTATAATAAATAATATGGAACATTATGAAGACAGATTTTAAGTGTATGCTTAGAATAAGTGTAATGTTAATAATAATACTGAAGTGTTAATTGCAGTTGTTTAAATTGGTACTTTCAGTGAAGACAATTCCTTTGCACAGCCACTCACTTTTTTGCATTAACCTTTACCATATCCCTTCTAATGTCTATTCAAGTTTAGCAATTTTCAATATTTGTTATCCTTTAAAACACTATGGGCCACATTACAATGACACAGTCGGTTAGTCAGCTGTCAGTGACGCAGAACATGTTTATGGGCGTTTCCAAGTTCATTTCCTTATCACAACAGCTCAAAAACGAACTTTCCAATGGTGCATGATGCAAAGAGGTTGATTTAATCATTCAGATTTGTGTTTTGTATAATCCAATCCAAAGCGCTCATGCCCATCCCTTTAATGCAAAGAGGCACATTATCTAAAGTGAATTCTGATCATGACAGTTTAAGACTGGTTTTGTGCTAACTAAAGCCCATGTGTGTGAGCCAAAATGCAAGTGATAGTAATGCTGCTTGGTAATAAGGAAGACATCAATCACAGTTGATGCCCAGTTAGTTATGTTAGAAAGAACAAACAGGGAAGATTGGGCTGAAAAATCAGCTGAATGGTTTAATGTAGGGTGCACGGATGCAACACACAGACAGACATTAATGGGTTTGACATTTCAGTGAAAGAGAATGATGCCTGTGCAAATTTTCATAAACTTTCATTAATGATAGCGTGGAAGTCGCCCACGGCCCATGGGGATGGAGGGTCTTCCCCATCTCGTGCAGGGGTCTCTGCCCAAGTCTCCCAGTGCCTCCCGGCTGGAAACTCAGGGCGCATGGCAGATGCAGATGTGGATGCATTTCCTGTCTCTTGAGGGAGTTACAGTGAAAAGTACAATGTTGCACACTCTTTGTTCATTCATTTATTCCCCTAAAAATAAACATATTAATCCCTAATAAGTCCATGATGAAAACAAAAATGTGAATGTAATACAACTCATCAGACTAACCCCCCCCACACACACACATCACACTGCCTGTTCATTCACTCATTCCCCTAAAAAAAAAATTCCTACATTAATGCCTAATCTATAGACTCCAATGGTAAGTCCACAATTAAAATAAGAGTGCCGATGGAATAAAAAAAAAAACAAAAAACCTAATGTGTGATCATCATATAATTAACATGACGTGCGATTATATAATGACTGTTACAACTCCTATAAAAATATGATCCCAGGGCATGCCATTTCCTCATGAGCTCTGGAGCTGCACAATTTCAAAACATGCCATTGAAATATCACGAAACAATGTGTTTCTGATGATAGACCTCCTTTTTCCTGATCAAAAGCAGATTATCATGGAATGCACAATAACAGTAATGCGCATTAGATTGCGCACCGCCACACTTCTTTGAAATGAGGTGCCTCCTCCCAGCACATAGCGGGCACACAGTCTACTGGTAATTTGATGGTGTGACGCAAAGCTTAAAAAACTGACAATGTGCTGACAGAAACAAACAAAAACACTGGCGTAAGGTGGGAAATCTGGTGGAAAAGTGCACAGATGATTGTCCTAATAGGGTCCTAAGTGTCAGTCATGTCATGTTCTTTGTCTTATTCTGTTGACAAGCAAGGAGAAAGAAAAACACTTTTTTTTTTTAAATCACTTGCATATACAGGAGACAATCTTTAAAAGTCCCTACTTATTTGGTGTTGTTATTAATATTACTTCTACTATTATTAGTACTAGTAGTATTAACTATTATTAGTGGTATTTGTATTATTAATTATTAACTATTATTACCATTATTAACTATTATTACTATTATTATTACAAATACGCTCTTTTCAAATTACCTACTCTGTGTGTTTAGACTTGGTATTCTCACAATTACAATTCTGTGAATGATAATCACTATAAAAAGAAGATGAATATTAAAAGAAAGAAAAACATTTTAGAAATCATTTGCTTATAGAGGAGACAATCTTGAAATGTTGGATACTTGGGTGCTGAAACCATTCACATCAGTGTTTAAATCAATAATGCTGTTAAAACCAAATAATTTTTATTTTCCTTAATTTTCTACCATAATCAGGCATCGTACCTGACGAGTGCTGTTTTTTCATATACACTAGTCACAAAAAGTTAGGGATATTTAGCTTTCGGGTGAAATCTATGGAAAATGCAAAAAGTTCATGGCACAGTGATATTACAGTGCATCTGGAAAGTATTCACAGCGCTTCACTTTTTCCACATGTTATGTTACAGCCTTATTCCAAAATTATTTAAATTCATTTTTTCCCCAAAATTCTACACACAATACCCCATAATGACAATGTGAAAAAAGTTTTTGGGGGGGATTTTTGCAAATTTATTAAAAATAAAAAACTAAGAAATCAAATGTACACAAGTATTCACAGCCTTTGCTCAGTACTTTGTTGATGCACCTTTGGCAGCAATTACAGCCTCAAGTCTTATTGAATATGATGCCATAAGCTTGGCACACCCATCTTTGGGCAGTTTGGCCCACTCCTCTTTGCAGCACCTTTCAAGCTCCATCGGGTTGGATGGGAAGCGTCGGTGCACAGCCATTTTCAGATCTCTCCAGAGATGTTCAATTGGATTAAAGTCTGGGCTCTGGCTGGGCCACTCAAGGACATTCACAGAGTTGTCCTGAAGCCACTCCTTTGATATCTTAGCTGTGTACTTAGGGTCGTTTTCCTGCTGACAGATAAACCGTCGCCCCAGTCTGAGGTCAAGAGCATTCTAGAGCAGGTTTTCATCCAGGATGTCTCTGTACATTGCTGTATTCATCGCTCCCTCTATCCTGACTAGTCTCCCAGTTCCTGCCGCTGAAAAACATCCCTACAGCATGATGCTGCCACCACCATTGGCATGGTTATGAGCAATGCCTGGTTTCCTCCAAACATGACGCCTGGCATTCACACCAAAGAGTTCAATCTTTGTCTCATCAGACCAGAGAATTTTGTTTCTCATGGTCTGAGAGTCCTTCAGGTGCCTTTTGGCAATATCCAGGCAGGCTGCCATGTGCCTTTTACTAAGGAGTGGCTTCTGTCTTGCCACTCTGCCATACAGGCCTGATTGATGGATTGCTGCAGAGATGGTTGTCCTTCTCGAAGGTTCTCCTCTCACTACAGAGGAACACTGGAGCTCTGGCAGAGTGACCATCGGGTTCTTGATCACTTCCCTAACTAAGTCCCTTCTACCTCGATCGTTCAGTTTAGATGGCCGGCCAGCTCTAGGGAGAGTCCTGGTGGTTGTGAACTTCTTCCATTTATGGATGATGGAGGCCACTGTGCTCATTGAGACCTTCAAAGCAGCAGAAATTTTTCTGTACCCTTCCCCAGATTTGTGCCTCAAGACAATCCTGTCTCGGAGGTCTACAGACAATCCCTTTGACTTTATGCTTGGTTTGTGCTCTGACATGCACTGTCAACTGTGGGACCTTATACAGTGGGGCAAAAAAGTCTTTAGTCAGCCACCAATTGTGCAAGTTCTCCCACTTAAAAAGATGAGAGAGGTCTCCAATTTTCATCATAGGTATACCTCAACTATGAGAGACAAAATGAGAAAAAAAAATCCAGAAAATCACATTGAAGGATTTTTAATGAATTAATTGGTAAATTCCTCAGTAAAATAAGTATTTGGCCACCTACAAACAAGCAAGATTTCTGGCTCTCACAGACCTGTAACTTCTTCTTTAACAGGCTCCTCTGTCCTCCACTCGTTACCTGTATTAATGGCACCTGTTTGAACTCGTTATCAGTATAAAAGACACCTGTCCACAACCTCAAACAGTCAGACTCCAAACTCCACTATGGCCAAGACCAAAGAGCTGTCAAAGGACACCAGAAACAAAATTGTATACCCGCACCAGGCTGGGAAGACTGAATCTGCAATAAGTAAGCAGCTTGGTGTGAAGAAATCAACTGTGGGAGCAATTATTAGAAAATGGAAGACACACAAGACCACTGATAATCTCCCTCCATCTGGGGCTCCACGCAAGATCTCACCACGTGGGGTCAAAATTATCACGAGAACGGTGAGCAAAAATCCCAGAACCACATGGGGGGACCTAGTGAATGACCTGCAGAGAGCTGGGACCAAAGTAACAAAGGCTACATCAGAAACACACTACGCCGCCAGGGACTCAAATCCTGCAGTGCCAGACGTGTCCCCCTGCTTAAGCCAGTACATGTCCAGGCCCGTCTGAAGTTTGCTAGAGAGCATTTGGATGATCCAGAAGAGGATTAGGAGAATGTCATATGGTCAGATGAAACCAAAATAGAACTTTTTGGTAAAAACTCAAATTGTCGTGTTTGGAGGAGAAAGAACACCATACCTACTGTGAAGCATGGGGGTGGAAACATCATACTTTGGGGCTGTTTTTCTGCAAAGGGACCAGGACGACTGATCCGTGTAAAGGAAAGAATGAATGGGGCCATGTATCGTGAGATTTTGAGTGAAAACCTCCTTCCACCAGCAAGGGCATTGAAGATGAAACGTGGCTGGGTCTTTCAGCATGACAATGATCCCAAACACACCACCCAGGCAACAAAGGAGTGGCTTCGTAAGAAGCATTTCAAGGTCCTGGAGTGGCCTAGCCAGTCTCCAGATCTCAACCCCATAGAAAATCTTTGGAGGGAGTTGAAAGTCTGTGTTGCCCAGCGACAGCCCCAAAACATCACTGCTCTAGAGGAGAACTGCATGGAGGAATGGGCCAAAATACCAGCAACAGTGTGTGAAAACCTTGTGAAAACTTACAGAAAACGTTTGACCTCTGTCATTGCCAACAAAGGGTATATAACAAAGTATTGAGATGAACTTTTGTTATTGACCAAATATTTATTTTACCAAGGAATTTACCAATTAATTCATTAAAAATCCTTCAGTGTGATTTTCTGCGTTTTTTTTTTCTTATTTTGTCTCTCATAGTTGAGGTATACCTATGATGAAAATTGGCGACCTCTCTCATCTTTTAAGTGGGAGAACTTGCACAATTGGTGGCTGACTAAATACTTTTTTACCCCACTGTATAGACAGGTGTGTGCCCTTCTAAATCATGTCCAATCAACTGAATTTACCACAGGTGGACTCCAATTAAGCTGCAGAAACATCTCAAGGATGATCAGTGGAAGCAGGATGCACCTGAGCTCAATTTTGAGCTTCATGGCAAAGGCTGTGAATACTTTATTTTATAAAGTATTTAACAAATTTAAAGTATTTAATAAATTTGCAAAAATTTCAAAAAAGCTTTTTTCACGTTGTCATCGTGGGGTATTGTGTGTAGAATTTTGAGGAAAAAAATTAATTTAATCCCTTCTGGGATGTACATGCTGAGTTTGAGGGAAATAATCAGTGGCTTTGTTTGATTAAAACATTGAGGGCCGTATTACAACAACGAAGTCCATAATTAGTTGTCAGTGACGCAAAACGTGTTTATGAGCATTTCCAAGTTAATTTCCTTATCACCGCTGTGCAAAAACAAATTTTCCACCAGACGCAAGGTGTAAAAGAGGCTGGTCTAATTATTCAGAGGTGTACTTGGGATAATCTTATCCAAAGCACTCCTGCCAATCCCTTTAATGCACAGAGGAGCATTATCTAAAGTAAACTCTGATCATGACGGCTTGTTTAAGGTGGGTTCTGCGCTGGCCAAAGGGCATGCGCATGAGCGAGAATGCACGTGATAGTAATCCTGCTTGGAAATAAGGAAAATATCAATCACAGCCAGTGCCCAGTTAGTTATTTTAGAGAGAAAAAACAAGTGATATATAACACTAGGCTGAAAAATCAACCTGAATGGTTTAATGTAGTACGCACAGGTGCAACACACAGGCATGAATGGGTTTGGAACTTCAGGAAAAGAAGATGATGCCTGTGCAAACTTTCATAAAACAGAAGGATCATTAATGGTGGCATGGAAGTGGCTCCCCCAGCCTGTGGGGAGATGGAGGGCTCCCTCTCCTGTTGCTTTCAACAACCAAGGGTCTCCCCTGTCTCGTGCGGGGGTCTGCTAAGGTTTGTGACTCTCTATCCCAGTTCCTCCTGGGCAGGAGAGACTGTGATAGAGAGATCCGGCACAGCATCCCGTCCACCGCTGACCCCCACCACGAAGCGAGCCCACTCTCGGTGGCCCCTTCCGGACACTGACAGGTGGCAGTCAGGGTGCCTGCAGCTCAAGAACCCCGACCGTAGGAGTGCAGTGCAGGCAACCTCAGTCCGGCTGGAAACCTGTGGACACACAGCCACAGGCAGATGTGGACGTATCTTCTGTGTCTCTGGGGAGTTACAGTGAAAAGTAAAACCACGTTCATTCAATCCTTCATTCTCCTAAAAATAAACACATTAATGCCTAATAAGTCCATGATGAAAATGAAAATGTGGATGGAATAAAAATCTTCAGACTGACATGCTTCCCCCTGTGCACCACATCCACACCGGAATGTACACATGAGGAATGTGCTAAGATTCCTCAGAATACTGCCAGAAGCTGGTGTCTCGCTATGCATCACATTTGCCATAGGCCACAACAGCAAAAGAGTGCTCTACTAAAGATGCTTGCCATGAAGAGGTTGAATAATTTTGAAACAGCAGTAGTCATTGAAAGTGGAATTTTGTGTTGAATTTGAAGAAACCCCTTGTAATATTAGTTGTGTTGAGCTATTTAAATTGTTCTTGTTAGATTTCTTTATTGCAAACAGCTACTAGTTTGTACATTTTGCCAATAAACCTAATTTGCAGTGGGGGTTGAGTAATTTCAACTGTAACTGTAGTTCAAATGTATTTTAAATAAAAAACTGCAATGCACCACACCACTCCCAGAAGCTTTTTACAGTAACAATGTAATAGCGAAAAAAACACAAATCCAGTGGACATGCACTGAAATTTGACAAAAATGCACTAAGAATAAATCACCAGCTGGGACTTTAAATGTGTAGTCAGCTCATTACCTCCGCCAAGCAGGTAATGTAATCCAGGAGGTTTGTCTGTTTGTTTGTTAGCAGGATTAGGCAAAAACTACCGTACAGATTTTGATGAATTTTTCACCAGAGGTAGCCCTTGGGCCAAGGATGAACCCATTTCAATTTTGGTGATGATCTGAGAGTGCATACCTCTACCAAGGGCTCTGTTTGTATGTGTGCAGCAGGATTACACAAAACCTACTAGATGAAGTTGGATGAAATTTTCACCAGAGGTGGTTCTTGTGCTAGAGACAATCCCATTACATTTTGGTGATGATCTGAGAACACATACCTCCACAATGTTCTTATCTTCTCACAGTGTGTTAGCAAGAATCCCCCAAAACTACTGGATAGACTTTGATGTAATTTTCACCACAATTGCCCCGTGGTCTACACACAAACCTATTACATTTTGGAGCTGATCCATGAGGGATGGAAGGAGCCTTGGTGGAGGTTTGCATTCTCTGAGTGCTTTTCTACTTAAATGTGTAGTCAGCTCATAGCAATGCTGTGTACTGTATGCAACAAAAAAAAAATGGAAAGGAGGATTTGTTCCAGGTCAAATGTGACACTCCTCTGCCTTTCAGCTTCACCCATATAATAACATTTCTGATAGTTAATAACAAGAATGTAACTAATTTATTTAGGATACTGTGTTATTATGTCTCATTTTCTGAAATCAGCTGGAACTTGAGCAGTGTTTATACTACTTTTTTGCAGGGGGATTTAGAGTGACCAGATCCACACCCAACTTAGTGGAGACTAATAAGCTAGCACGCCTCCTGCTTCTTTTAGGTGTCAGCACGTTAACATTCAACACACTGTGAATAGCAAAGTACAGCTTGAACTTCAGTGTAGAGGTGAGAACTCCCAACAGTGACTGCGGAGACAGAATTAATGCAGTAACGATGCTTTATCCTTCCAACAATCCACTGAATGTTCTTTAGTCCCGAGTCATGTCAATCTAATTCTGTCGCAAATAAAAGAGGCTGCTTTTATCCATTAAGAGAAAGGGCCACACACTCTTTGGAGTTGGTTGGTAGGTGGAGCTCAATGTGAAAATGGGCATGCAGCGGTCAGGTCCAGATTATGAGATTACAGAAAACCAGCTTAGTGAGGTCACTGTTTTAGGCTGGAGGGAATGTGGAGTGTGACAGCAGAATGTGCTGAAAGAAAAACCGTGCTACTGTAGCGCCCATAATGGTAACATTATGTAGCTCACATATTTCACTGCAGAGACTCAAGTATAGAAGGACTTTAAAGTAGAACTGAACTGAACGGCATTGAACGGCACTGGGTGATAGTACATACAATTATAAAGATAATTTATCATTGGCACCCCCTCCACAAATCCCGGAATCTTGGAGAAAATCGTGATTTTGAATTTCCCGCCCTGAAAAATCAGACAAATCCGCCGAAGTGCAGCCGGAGTTCCGCGTGACGTCACGAGTGTGACACAGTCCTCCATGTTTACCATTGCAAGCACGTCGACACTGGTTGTTTTTGGTGCATTTTGTCGTGATAGTCGACTACAAAACACTTCCAACACCTGGGAAGATCTGTTCAGTGGCCAAGGAAAGCTGTCATGGCGACGAAAGAAAAGAAAGGGGAAGGAAAAGCGACCGGGAAGCGATGCGTTTCTAGATATACAGTGATCACTCACTTATCGCGTTTAATGGGGACCAGAACCGACCGCAAAAAGTGAAAAACCGCGAAGTAGCGTCCCCCCCCCCCAAGGGCGTCACAAGCACTATTTTGCACAAAAAGGCACAAGAGAACAGCGAAAAGTGCCACTAAGCAACACGAGCGATAAAGAACAATGAATGCGGTCTTCCTTCGCTGGGTAAAACGTCTCGGCCAATCAGCTTGCGAGATTCCCAAGCGGTGAAGAGGTGGGCGGAGAGGTGGATTTTGAGTTGTGCGGGCTCTCCGTGTTGATACCTGATGTTCTAATGTAGTCTCCCTGCCTTCTCCCTGCCTTCTACATTAGAACATCAGGGACCTCTGATTGGCCCCCCGCTCATCACACTTTTCCGCGGGTTTTTGTTCCCAAGGCTTTACAAAACGCGGAATTTGTTTTTGTCAGGCACGACGCTCAGCGACACAGCCTCCGCCCACCATACGACGGTCCATTTTGAGTGCTGGAAACCCGGGAGAAATATTTTGTGCTAGATTTGGGGGGCAGGAAAGAAACAATCAGTATTGATAGATTAAAGCCTGCCTTTGTGTTGCATGACAAATCTGTACGACCGGCGAGGACGCCTCGACGCGGCAGACCACCCAGGGAACGGCCCCTGGAGCCCCCGCAGGGGACAAATAACCTTTCTCCCCCTCATTCCACAGATTCGCCGCAGGACGGCACAACACAGACTGTGAAACCTGCGTACAGCAGGTTTGGGAGGAGGTTGAAGCCTAGACTACAGGCAGAGTGATGTGTGTTTTGATCAAACTGTGTAGGCTGTGCTGTAGATTCCGCAGGTGGGGGGTGACATATGCTGTATTGCCATTGGGATACGGTTATTGGGTGTGTCCATTCTTTGGCGTTTGGGGGGGAGTGATGTAGCGCCCATAATGGTAACATTATGTAGCTCACATATTTCACTGCAGAGACTCAAGTATAGAAGGACTTTAAGCTTGCGGTGTGTATTGACATCACGCCTCAGATGGACAATGAGTCTGGACCACCTGCGGACTTGGAAGCAAGTCAGAGGATCTGGGGCGAGAGCCTGAAAGGGCTGTCTGACCTCCTGGGGTCAGACAGAAGAGCAAAGAGGACTTTGAAGTGATTAAGTGTAAATAGAAGGATTTGACTTGATTGTGTGATTCTGTATTTGATGTGTGAGTATAAAGGTATGTGAGTTTACCGCAGCTCCTTCTCCTTTTTCCTGACTGAGAGAGAGAGAGCTGGGGACTTGAGATGAATAAACCATACTGAGAAATAATCCAGTCTCATCATTTCATGATCCCCACACTACTTTAATTAGAGTTTTAGCATAGCATTTTGCTTCTTCCTAATCAGACTGACACCTGAGAATTATTTTTATCACATCACGAGCTGTGTTTACACTGACTCTCACACAGCCACCAGTCTCAATATTTATCTTTGTCCGTTTTCAGGGGTATTGTGATTCTATTTTGAAAAATGGATATGAAACACTTTTGACTGATATTTTTGTTGCTATTCAATGACATGCTAACAATAAATATTCTAAAAGTACAAGGAAATAATACAATTCATCTGTTGCTGAAATTACATATTTTTTTTTTTATTTAAGTTTTTGTAAAGGGTATACAGGTCGTTACAGCAGTGCATTGTTTACATTTTCATCACATGTTCCCTTATTTTCTGATATCTGACAACATTGGAAGATTAATTCTTACAACACCCCCTTTTTTTTTTTAAAGTGAAAGAAAAAGTGAAATTAAAGAGAGAAAAAAAGAAACAAAAAAACAAAAACAAAAACAAAAAACCCCAAAAACCAAACAAACCAGCAAAAAACAAACAAAAAGAAAAAGTAAGTAAATAAAGGTAAAAGAGCATCTGAGTAGTGTTGGAACAAAGAGCGGAACCATTATTGAAATGGTATTTGTCAAAGATTAGATCTAATGGAAGACACATATGCGATCCAGGGTTGCCAAAAGTTCAAGAACCCATCCATGTCCTGTCTCAGTGCGAATGTCAACTTTTCCATCGAGTAAATGTCTTGGATCACGTTAATCCAATCTTCAGGTGTAGGACAGTCCTTCAACATCCATTTTTTAGTTAGAGCTTTTTTGCTTGCCAATATTAAAACACTGAATAAGTATTTTTCTCCTCATCTTTCCAGTGAGTCCGGTAGTGAACCCAAATACAAAGTTACAAAAGAAAAGGGAACTGTTATTTTGAATATTTTCCCCAATATTGTCTGTACATTGGTCCAATATTGGTGGATAACTGGGCATGACCAAAACACATGAAAATGATTTGCAGTCTTTTCACCACACAAGCGCCAACAGTTCAACCCCTTATGGGTAAATTTGTTTTGTGCAGGTGTTCTGAAAAATCTTACCAAGTTTTTCCATCCAAATTCTCTCCACTGCAGGGATGAGGTACTTTTCCATTGCTGTTTATTTAGCTTTTCCCATATTTCCAGTTGTAAAGTGAAATTCCCCTCTTTTTCCCATCTCTCTTTTATATAAGATGTGCTGTCTCCGTTTAAGTCTTGAAGACCTTGGTATATTTTAGAAATGTATCTGATCCCTGGGATCCCTTTATATGCCATTAAGAAGACCTTCAGAACACCTGACTGGGCCCTTTCCAAATCCTCCTTTTTAAGTATATTGTTTATGTGGTGTCTAAGCTGGAAGAACCTGTAAAGGTCTTGATTTATTAGGCCTTGTTTTTTCAAATCTTCAAAACTTCTTAAGATTTGCCCTTTAAAAAAATCGTAATATTTTATCAGCCCTTTCTCCTTCCACTTTTTAAATCTGGAGTCTGTTTTATTAGGAGTAAAGTCTTGATCATAGGCAATCCATTGCAGAAGTCGATAGGGCTCTTTAGTTTGATTCTCTCTGACTATCTTAAACCAAATTTTTAGCGGGGTCTCTATCCACGGGTTAGTGTTATTCAAAAGCTTAGGTAAGGCATTGTTCCCTATTATCGCCTGTAGGGGGATGTCACTTGTTATTTGGCATTCGATCTCCTTCCATTGTGCAGTGTAGACTGGGTTACATATCTCTACTAAAGTTTTAATTTGTGCGGCTTTAAAGTAGTCCCTGATATTTGGCAGCGCGAGCCCACCTTTGTCTTTGTTTAGCTGTAGGGTTCTATATCTGATTCTAGGTCTCTTGCCCTGCCATATGAATCTTGAGATCCTTCTGTCCAGTTCCTGCCATGTTTTTTTGGGAGGTTCTACCGGTATTGTTTGTAAAAGGTATAGAAGACGTGGAAGTATATTCATTTTGACTGCTTCAATTCTTTGTGCAGTACCCAAGAATGGTATCATATTCCATCTTGTTAGGTCAGATTTTATTTTTGTCACCAGTGGATCATAGTTTAGTGATATAATTTTGTTGAGTTGTTTCGGGATATTGACCCCCAGATATTTCATAGATTCCGACTCCCAGTTAGTTTTGAGTTTGCTTAGTGAATAATGATTTGGGTCATAGTTGAATGTTAAAATTTGGGTTTTATGCATGTTTAATTTGTACCCCGATAAATCTCCATACTTTGAAAAAATTGAGGTTAGTTCTGGTAAAGAAGTGTCCGGCTGCCCTAGGTATATTAAAATGTCATCAGCAAAGAGTGCTATTTTATGTTCCTTCTGACCAAGTGTAATACCTTGAATTTTTTGATTTTGTCTTATCCATTGGCTCAGAGGTTCTATGAAGATTGCAAAGAGCAGTGGAGACAGGGGGCAGCCCTGACGACATCCTCTTTCCAGTTCAAAAGATGATGATAAATTACCATTAATCCTTATTTTAGCTGTTGGTTTTTTATATAATGCCTGTATAGTTCTAATGAAGTTGTTATGAAAATTGAAACTGGATAAGATTCTATATAGAAAAGACCAGTCAACCGAATCGAATGCTTTTTCAGCATCTAATCCCAATATGACTGCATTTAAGTTATATTTTTTTATATGATGAATTATGTGTAAAGTGCGTCGAATGTTGTCTTGTGTCTGTCTTTGTCTTATAAAACCTGTTTGGTCTAAATGAATTAGGTCTGTCAGTATATTTTCTAACCTTTTGGCAAGGATAATGGTAAAAAGCTTATAGTCCTGATTTAGTACACTGATTGGTCTGTAGTTGGAGCACTCTAGTTTATCCTTTTCAGGTTTAGGTATAACTGCAATGACCCCTTCTCTCCAGGAGGGGGGGATTTCCCCTGTGTGGAGGACATAATTAAATGTTTTCAGGAGGAGAGGAGATAGTTGCTGTTTAAAGGTTTTGTACCACTCTGCTGTATAGCCATCAGCTCCTGGGGATTTGTTAGCTTTAAGTTTCATAATTGCTTTTTCCAATTCTTTAGGATGTATTTCTGACAGTAGTGTTTTATTTTGTGACTCCGTAAGTTGGGGAAGGTTTAATGTGTTTAGGAATGCCTCGGATGCGTTTTTATGTTTTTTGTGGGAGTATAAGTTCTTATAGTAATTCTCAAAGCTTTTAAGAATATCCTGAATTCTGAATTTTATTTCCTTTGATACTGGGTCTCTGATTTTGTAGATTGCTCTTTCTGTTTGATGTTTCCTCAATTTATAGGCTAGCAATTTTGCCGATTTACTGCCTGCTTCATAGTATTTTTGTTTCAAAAATGTAAGTTTCTTCTGGATTTCTATTGTGTAGATCTCATTTATTTGGTTTTTAATTTCCTTAATCTTGAGCGAGTCAGTAGAATGAGTGTTGCCTTTGTGTTCTTTTTCTAGGTTCCTAAGTTCTGACTCTAATGTGGATAGTTTTTCTTGTCTTAGTTTCTTTTGGGTTGCCAGTTTTGCAATAATCTTTCCTCTTATTACAGCTTTGCATGCATCCCACAGTATTAAAGGGGATACTTCTCCATTATCGTTTTCTTCCAAATATCTGAGAATATCTGATTCCAATTCATCTTTCAATGGTCCTTTCAGGACATTTGAATTTAACCTCCAAGAAAATGTATTATTTGTGTATTTTTGGATATTTAAGTCCATGTAGATCGGACTGTGGTCAGAGAGATCCATCAGTCCTATTTTACATGTTTTTACTCTTCCAATGTCTCTATTAAACATAAAAAAATAGTCAATCCTTGAGTAAGATGAATGTGGAGTTGAGTAAAATGTATAGTCTTTTACACTGGGGTTGAGTTCCCTCCACACGTCACAGATTCCCATTTCTTTTAGTAGCATCCGAGTCTTCCTGTTTTGGGTGTTATTTTGATGTGGAGAATTACCAGAAGCATCCCAGTATGGATTCAGTCTAAGATTGAAGTCCCCACCACATATCACTAAACCTTGAGCTTTAGTTATCATTAGGTCAAATACATTTTTATAAAATTTCCAGTTAGCCCCTGGGGGAGCATACACATTCAGCAGGGTGATATCTTCTCCCTCTAGCCGCCCAGTTACCAAACTGTATCTCCCTTCTTTATCTTTGTGTTCTGATTTTTTTTCAAATGTAATTTTGGTTGATATCAATGTCACTACTCCCCTCCTCCTCCCTGACTTATATGAAGATGAAGAGATCATTTTAAACCCTTGTCTACTGAGTTTATTGTGTTCCACGTCTGTTAGGTGGGTTTCTTGTAAAAAATATTATTCCTGCTTTGTCTTTTTTCATTTTGCCTAGAATCTTGGATCTTTTAACTGGATTCAGGATTCCTTTTACATTATATGAAATTATTTTGGTTACACCCTGTTTCTCCATTGTGTTGTTTTGTTTAGTGTAACTGTGTGGTGGCCGTCTTTTGTGCTACTCAGAAACTGAAAGAACATTAAAAACAAGAAAAACATTAAGAACATAGTGTATAAAACTTTAAAACAAAAAGCTGTCAGAAGAACTTCCTGAGCTGAGGTCTTTTTAAAGACCCTGGAAGAGCCTTGATGGAGTGAAGGCCCTGAGGGAAATTCCTCAAACTCTGTTACGTGTTGAGGGCCCTCTCTTACCCCTGTAAGTTGTCCCATGCTTTTAACGTGAGTTTCAGAACCCAATCCAAACTTGTAATGAATTTTTTTTTCCTTTTATGCCTAAACCCTGTGAAATTGTGTGCACCCTCCCACCCCCATCACATCAAACATTCACGCAAAAACAGTATTTGTTAGTATGAGGAGAACATGTGGATTATTGTCACATTTCTATTTTAACAAGTTTTTTTTTTTTTTTTATTAAAAAGACTTATTTGTTTCAAATATTATGACTGTTCCATGAAATGTTTTACCACATGCTGAATACGCATCTCCTTTAATGTTTGTTACCTTGTATGAGGGGGGTTGGATGTGCGGATTGATTCAAGAGAAAAAAAAAAAGGTCGCTATTCCAACCTGAAAACGGACAGTTTATCCGCGACGCTCTGGCGCTGGGTTTCCCGCTGCTGGTCCGTGGATTTTGAAGGTCTTTGTGTTGTCCATGTTTGCGCTTTGATCTTCTCACTCGGGTCTGCTGCGGGTTTAAATACCGTTACCGGGAGCCCTCTTCTCGCCATGTCAGCTGTTGCTTCTTCCGCCGAATTAGAGAGACATGTTTCTTCGCCGTAGAAGACCCTTAACTTCGCAGGAAATGGAGTCTGAAAGCGCAATTTCTTCTCTCTTAACACCTTTTTCGTGTCATTGTATTCCCTGCGCTTTTTAAGGACCTCCGGGGCGTAATCGTGTTCCACGAAGACTTTTCTCTCCTGGTGCATAAATCCTTTTTTCTGCCAGGCCAGTCTTACAGCCTCTTGTTTTATTTTGAAATTGGAAAATCTTACCAACACCGAACGTGGGGGCGCTTCCGCCGCCGGCCTAGCGGCTAATGAACGATGTGCCTTTTCTATCTTCAAGTCGGTGGTTTGTGGAATATCCAATTTCTCTCTTAGTAAGGATTCCACGCATTCTGCCATTGAGTTAAAACCGTTTTCGGCTCCTTCTATCAGACCATGAATTCTTATGTTGTCTCTTCTTTGTCTTCCTTCTTGGTTGGCTAGCTTAGCCTCTATAGATGCTTGTCTTTTGCGTAGGTCCAGCACAGAATCTTCGAGCACTTTTATTCGTTCCTCTGTTTCCAAGGTTCGGTTCTCGGCCTGGTCCACTCTGCTGTTTGTCCTTTTCAATTCTTCTCTGAATTCCCGAAATTCGGCCGTAACCTCTCGGCGAAATCGTCGTAGCTCTTCAAATAGTGATTTCAGGCTAACCTTTTTGTTAGCTACCACCAGTTCCTCGTCTTCTGAACGGAGATCTTCCAGTTCAGATTCTCCGGCCGATACGTGTCCTGGCCTGGAGAATTTCAGTTTCTTCTGTTTTCCTTTAGACATGATGATTTTGTCTTTTGATTTTCACTCCTCCAAAAATCCGTTAAGTTTGATTTTCAAGGTGTTATCTTGGATTGGGTCTGAGAACTTCAGTGTTAAGCTGCAGTCGCCATGGCGTCCAGACCGGAAGTCGAAATTATATTTTTAATTTAAATTTCTGCTGATCTTTTACTGTGTACTACATTTAAACATGCCAGACATCACATGACATTCGGAGTTGTGAATGAATAAAAATCATATTTCAATTTTTTTCCTGAATACAGTACAACAAACACGGTACAGATTAAATGTGGATTTACCCAATGCCGCTAAGAATGTTAAAAAGAGAAGTCTTGGCCCAACTGACAACACTGTAGATGACAGCTTAATGGAGCATGCTCAACTAACTAACTAACTAACTAACTAACCTGCACTTATATAGCGCTTTTCTAGTCACAAAGACCACTCAAAGCGCTTTCATTAATACTAACCCTCTATTCTAAGGGCCTATAGGAAACAGATATCTAGGGACAATTTAGAACAGCCAATTAACCTAACATGCATGTTTTTGGCATGTGGGAGGAAACCGGAGAAATCCCGGAGTAAACCCACGCAACACGGGGAGAACATGCAAACTCCACACAGATCACTGTTGGTCGGGGGCTGGGATCGAACCCACGATCCCACGATCCCCACAATCCCCCGGCCAAGGGTAAACTGTGCTGCCGCAGTGCTAACCACTGCGCCACCGTGCAGCCTCAACGAGGGCAATCAGTTGATTGGCTAAGAGGCATGGCGCTAAGTGACGAGAGGAATGAGCGAAAAAGCCTGTCTGTAGGCAGCTATCAATAACATAACCTACAATAAGCTGAACTCTCAGTCCAGCGTGTAAACATTGGAGTGTGTGGTTGTGTCTGTGAGAGAAAGAAAGAAAGCTTTCTCAAGTGAACAGTAGTTAATCATATAATAAATGATCAGACTACTGCAGCTCCAGGTCAAAAGTGCTGACTGCAAATCCTTAGCTGTGAGGGTCTATCTTTTAAAGACTTGAAGGAAAAAAAAGACAAACCTGCTGATTCTTTAGGTGTAAAGCTACAGCTATTGGCCTCCCCCTCTGCCCCACCACCACCTTTCTTGGAGAGTATTGTAGGAGTGTCTTTCAGCATATGTGTGCATTTACACAGACCCTCCCACACAGACTACCATGGATTATATAATGTCCTCTGTACGTGCATGCTGAAGGGTGCAGCATGGTGGCTGGCTGCAGCGTTGCAGATCAGAGGAAATCCTGACTAGTCCAACCCCCACTGCACAACTTCAAGTCTGTTTACAATCCTGCATCATCAATGTAAAAAAGCCCTTTATTAAAATAACAATAAAATTATTTACAAAAGATGCTGTTTTCAAAAAGTAATGGCTACTGTCACATTTAATCCTTACACTGCACATACACACACACACACATTTAACTCTTTTCTTTCCTCTACAGCACAGCTTGTCCTGCAATTGTGAACTTCTAAACAATCATATGCATTAAGTCGTCATTATGATGACTAGAGCATTAGAAACCGTTCAGCTAAAGCTCTTACTGAACACTCGTATATGAACACATGCGCTCAAAAAAGAGCAATTGAGCACAAAACAAAAATTAAACTTTTAAAAATGTAACCTTGCTCATGTTGGTTTTTTTGGTTCTTCCCCCTCTGTTGTATGCATGTGTACATGAGAGCTTTCGCGTCCAGCCCCCTGTGTGCGGTCACAGGAACCCAGAAGCTTCTCAGTCGGTGCTGTTAAGAATCAGCAGAACACAGTGGAAAAATTATAATGGCTTGTGTTGAAAAGAAATGTGGTGATGACTGACTCTTTATTTCATCTGAAGAGTCATGAACTCGTTTACTCCTGAATCACCACAGTAATAATCAATTAATTGTATTTAATTAATTAATTATGATCCTTGTCAGTTAACTACAATGGAGAAATGAAAGTTTCAATTAACTGTGATGCTGATTTAAGGTCAGATTGTCCAGCCCTAGTACCTAATCTAACTAGATAAAGGGGTTTTTGAATGAGTAATTCACAATGCCCTTGGTGGCACGTGATGTCAGAAAACCCAGGAAGTGCAATCTATTCAGTTCTGTAAAAAAAAAAAAATTAATAAAGGTAGTTTGCATTTCTCAGTGAAGTGAGAGCTTTAATATTTCAATGACTCATGGCCATATTTTGTGAATTTGAAACGCATGGAAAAAAAACATTTTACACAATATGGGTTCTTTCAAATAAATTTAAATACGCACTAGCATGAGCACAATTAAACTGCTAAATAAGTTATATCTAAGAAAAAATCTATTTGTCTTTATCTTGTAAAGGAAAAATTTGACCATATCCTTAAGGGATTCTATGGTCTTTCAACAAGTTATTAATGTCATGGACACATGACTAGTCATACAGTAGTCAAACAACATGAAAGCAGCTTTTACACAGTCCACTGCAAATATATTCCCTCTAAAAACATGAACTACAACATGATACTGTGGTTTTACAACAGCCCTTGAATGTCAGAGGACCATTTTGTCTCAGTGACCGACTCTCAACTAGATTTTCTTACTCCAGTGAAATAAAAGGGAGGATATTTCAATATGGATTGTGAATTTCTTTGAGCAGTAAAACAAGGCTACATATTGACAAGGTGATTCGGAGATCTGAGCAGTGATGGAGCGGTTCAGTTTCTTTATTTCATTTATCTACTTATTTTATATCAATCATATATACTGTGCAGAAGTAGTACTAGTACACTAAAGGAAAACTTTGGGATTAAACCTTGCAGTTATAATTATCTCTTTGAGCTTTTCCTGTAAGAAATCATTATTATTATTGCTGTTATTATGATATAATAAAGTAACAATTTTTTGAGAATTAAGCCAAAATTTTGACAATACAAGACAAAATCTCACCACAAGTATTCTTGCATGTGTCCATTACAGTTTTCAGTTTGCACCAATGCATCCACCCTCCCTAATGTGATTGCTCTTTTCTTCTGCCTTCAAAGTACATGCTTATCTTACATGTATTACCACTATGCCATATTTTTCTGCTAAAACAGTTCTGAAGAAAAGGCATCTTGTATAGAGGTAGTGCTTACTAAATATAGTGATTTGAATTGTCAAGATTCTTCTCAAAATTCCAACTTTATTCTATACATTTTAAGTTATTTCTGAAAATAAACATTCAATTTAATCTCCAACTTTTTGATTTTTACTCTTTTTTTACATTATAACAATAAAGGTGAAAATACAAAAAAAAAATTGGCATCAAAATAATAACGCAAAAGTGTAACCCCGCAGTGTCACGTGATGCGGCGGTCTGTATAAATAGCGCGCCGTTCCCGGCAGCTTCAGTGCGGAAGCGCGGCGCTGCTTCGCTCGGGCAGCGAGTACGCCTGGTTAACGCAAATTTAAAGCGCGTCCCGCGACACAGTGTTCCGCACATAAATAAGATGTGACATGGCTGAAGCAAACATTGCAAACTGCGTCGGGTGAGAGCTTGAACAGAGGCCGGTTCGTCGACCAGAACTAAGTGTCCTAATGTGAACGAGCCGAGCACCGCGGTGAGAAGAAGGGGGGAAACGGGACTGGCGATCCAACAAAGCCTCGATTTAGCAGCAATTAAGTTTGTATCTTAAGATTTTCGCCTTAATTATTACAGACGTTTTATCGATTGGTACGAGCTAGTCTCGAGTGGTAAAATGGACCGGGGCGGGTGCCAGATGAGTGGCGGCGGCGGCGGGCCCGACCGACACGGGACGGTCACCCTGGAGGACCTGGAGTCTTTCTCGGAGGACCAGGTGTCAGACTCGGGCAATGCCAGCGTGGAAGAGGGCGAAGCCATGGGGGAAGACGAAAACTCCGACCGACTGCTACGGTACTGGCAGGAGGTGGCGAGAGGGCACCAAGTGGAAGTTTTCCAAGGTAAAGTGTATATGTTTGTTATAATTCAAGTTAACGGCGAAATAATAAACAAGATGACTAGCTAACTTTTTTTTTTGTTAGCTGACAAACAACCCGACTTGTAGGCCAGGCTCATTTCGGAATAAAACAAACCCGCAGTGATGTGCCAAACAAGAGCTGCTCAGAAAGACTGTTGACATATAGGTTGTGCGCCAGAGTTTACGGCCATGTACACTGACCTATTTTCCAGAGAGGCAGTCGCCTCACCTTGAGGCGTCCATGTGGTTAAGCTATAAACCTATGTACTATGTAGCCATTTGTGAAATGTAAATGAATGCAGAAAACTTTGAGACACAAACAGAAACTCGCAGCATGCTGATAAATTAGAACTACAAAGCACCAAATTGCGAAATTAGAGTTAAGTTGCACACACAGATATCTGAGATCAGAGTATTTAGTTTTCCGGGTGTTATTTTAATGACTACAGTCTACAGAATGAGGACATGGTGGTCTAGATGTTGGATAAATTAAACGGCTGTATGGTTTATAATTTTCCACATTTCCATATGTGACCCACTTTATTAAATATGCCATTGTCAGCTGCATATAATTTTAGAGGCTTTTTCAAAAGGGGAAAAAAAGCCTACATGTAGCATTTTTTAAGGGCTGCATCAATATCACTACTTTTTTTTTTTTTTAAGACTACAAGTTTGAAAACTAATCAGTACAGAGTACAGATGCCAATACTTTATAACAGTGTTTTTGCTCCTAGCCTTTGTGTACACCCCACTGCACTGTTGTATTGTTTGGTCAAAATATTCCTTCATACATTTCTCCTGCACTGCTCTACTCATTAGTCAAGGAGCAGCAAAAGGGTAGTAACTAATCAGCGTTTCCACATTAGACACAACTGTTGTATGCTGTGCCAGTGCATGATTGCCACCCTTCCCCCGCACATTTGCCCAAGCACACTTGTGTACGTACACAGTCCATAAACCAAGTGGCAGATTGCACATACTGTAGTTGGTTTGCAGTTCGCCAAGAAAAAGAAGGAAGCACTGGCATCATCGAAGGGTGACATTTGCATATAGTCCTGTAATGCTTGTATAAATGTGTTTTTGTGTCGAGCAGCTTTTGCCACCATGTTTGTAACAGTTAAAACTACAGATATCAAAAGGTGCACTTTACATGTGGTCCTTTTTTTCTGCAGTATTTGATACAGAATCTGAAACTCAGTCTGGGCTAAATGTTTATGATCTGGAGACTTTTTTTTTTTTTTTTTTTTAAATTGTTTCCCCGATACGTTGAAGGCATATAATGCTGGTTTGTGAAACTGTTCTTTAAATAAAGTATAAAGAAGAAAAAAAAGTATTTTATGATGTTTAGAATATCATTAGCATGAAAATTCACAGAAATATTGTGATAATTTTGGGCCATATCACCTACTCCTAATAGCGTCTCCTATGGACAGCGCTCAAGCACACATCAGTTAAGCCGGAGACCCCCTTATGTGGATTTGGCCACAGTGCTCAAATACTGTACACTTGTGTTCTCACTTATAAAATGAACTGGACTTTTGAGTGGGAGTGTACTCTGAACCAGGCCTTTAAGCGTGTTTACAGTAGGAGTCTTCTTGTTGTGTGTCAATGCAGTATTGGAACCTAGTTTCAGCATAAGTATGCATGTATGAGTACAGTAATGACATCCCTATTTTTACTTATAGCTAGACCTGGAATGATAACAGTTAAAACGATTAATCATACAACAAGAAATTGCAACTAAAAGACGTTTTCTGGCCTCAATATATCACCGTCTGCATGTGTGTTTGTTTATATATTCTGCCAACATTTCTGCCGGTTGCGCTGCCTGCTAAAGTCTCTCTCCTGTTGATCAGAATACTCGCCCTAGGAGGTGGGGCTTATGCTCACACAGCAGGAACAGACGGAAAAACTAAAGCGGCGAGCTGAAGGGTACACTCTCAATATAAAGTTTGTCTCAACCGAGCCTAAAAGACTTGCTTCTTTCTAACAGTCTGATCACTTTGCACAGTGAAGCACTTGGTTTTTGCTTGAATGGAGAGCTTGGCTTCAACTCTTGCCTGGTTACTCATGTGCGACAACATCTATGCTTATGCTACTTGGATGTGACATATGAATGGCGACCGTTCTTGCCATCAATCATTTTACCACATAGCGGCTATATAAGAGCGCATGGGTAAATACTCTTTAACTCCAATAATTTTCCATGGTGTATGAATTAAACGCAACACTCTGTTCTTTAGTTTCACAGAGAGGTTGCCAAACCAAGCTGTAATGCTGCATCTAATACAGCTCTCCAACACAGCCTGGTAAAATATTAACATAATCCTTTTATAAACGCCATGTATTATTAATCTACGCAAGAAATGCAGCTGCTGTTGTAGTCTACTACAGAGGTAATCAATATGTGTGCTCCAGGTTAATGAATTGTCAATAAATACTCCCAAATATTTATAGGAACTAACCTGTATTATAGTGTAGTTGTGGATGACCACAGGCCTGTGGTCACCAACTCCCCGAGGGTCAAACACCATCTCCTTTGTTTTATCAGTATTCAAAATGAGATGACTGTCATCACACCAATTGACAAAACTCTGAATTTCTATAAAATAGCTTGACAGATCATGAGTCTTTTGAAGCAGTGATAAAATAGCAGTGTCATCAGAAAATTTAATAATTTGATTGCCTGGATAGACACTTCTGCACTCATCAGTGTACAAGGTGAACGAAAATGGTGAACTAACACAGCCTTGGGGAGCCCCTGTGCTGAGGGTTCTAATTTTAGATAAAGTTCTATTTACACTAACTTGCTCTTTACAATAAGTTAAAAATGAGTGGCACCATTTAATAATGACAGGATGCACTTTAAAATCATTTAACTTCTTAATTAAAAGGTGTGGCTGCAGTGTGTTAAAAGCTGAACTAAAATCAACCAATAAAAGACGTGCATATGAGGTTGTCTCCTCCAAACGTTTAAACACAGAATGAGTTAAGGTTAAAATGGCATCCTCTGTACTTCTATTATTTTTATAAGCAAACTGCAGAGGATCCAAAAGTCCTCCAAAATCAGTTTTCAGAATGTCAATGACAGTCTTCTCGAGTCACTTCATTACCAGTGAGGTCAGTGCAACAGGACGATAGTCATTATTCTCTTTGCAGCTTGCTTTTTTGGTACAGGAATTATAATAGAGCTTTTCCAAATTACTGGGACAGAACACGTATCTAAAGACTTCTGGTAGATGGGACTCCAGGCTTCTGCTAGCTCCTCACTGCATGACTTCAGTAAGCGCCCAGAGATCCCGTCTAGTCCAGATGCCTTCCTGGGGCACATACGTGAGAAAAGTCTTTCCACAACATGCTGTCAACTATAATTTTTGCAGAGCCTGAAACCGATATAGCATCCAGAGCAGCTTTTTGTTCATGAGAAAAATCTCTAGTCTCAAATCTGCAAAAGAAATTATTCAACTCGTTTGCCTTTTTCTTCCTCATTCATTACATTAATGCAGCTTTTGGATGGAGTCATCTTTGTCACAACTTTAACTGAGTCCCACAATTTCCTAGAACTTTTTCCTAGGCATTCAGATTCAAATTTCGTCCTCGTCTCATCTCTAGCTGTTCTTAGTTTGTAATTAATTTCTTTCTGTATATTTTTCATACTTAACATGTCCCCATTCTTAAAAGCAATCTTTTTCTGTACTATGCACCGTTTTAATTCCTTGGAAATATAAGACTTATTATTGGGGTACATAGTGATTACTTTCTGAGGTAAAACATTTTCTTTACAGAATTTTATGTACTCAGTTATGGTATCTGTGGCCTCCTCCAACTCCAAGTTATGGAAGAGTCCCCAGTCGGTACAAGAAAAACAACCTCTCAAAGTTTCTATGCCTTCATTGTCCCATATGAAGATTGTCTTTGTCTGTGGTTTGCTGCTTTTAAGCAAGGACTTGTAAGTAGGAATCAGATGAACAGCATTATGGTCTGAGGACCCCAAGGGGGGCTTAACCCTTGCTATATAGGCATTTTTGATGTTCCCATAGCATTTGTCCAAAATATTTTTCCCCCTTGTACTGCAGTTCACATATTGGCTGAAGCCAGGCAGTGCCGCATCCAGTTTGCAGTGATTAAAATCAAACAAGGTGCTTCAGGTGTGCGTTCCAGTTGTCTGTGTACACAGTCCACGATAGCGTTCGCCGCATTGAAAGCGTTCCTGCTGGGCGGGATATAAACGGTGCTTAATAAAATGTTTCCAAATTTGCGGGGGAGATAAAAGGGTCTCAGGCTTAAGCACAGCAGTTCTATGTCCGGGGTACAAAGCGACTCTCTCATAGTGAACTGTGAACACCATTTGTTCTTAACGTACACACAAATACCTCCTCCTTTGATCTTACCCAAGAGCGCGTCCCTGTCCTGCCGCACTAGGGAGAAGCTGTCCATGGATAGGAGCGAGTCAGGTACGTCTTCCTGAAGCCACAATTTCGTGAAAACGAGCAGGCATGACTCCCGGTACTCGTATAGGAACCTGGCGTTGATTTTGAGTTCCTCCATTTTGCTCTTTAGTGAGCGGACATTACAGAGCAACATGGATGGCAGTGGCGGCCTGTTCTCTCTCCTCTGCAGTCTCTGTCGTACTCCGCCACGTTTCCCTCTCTTCCGCGACTGGCTTCTACGTCCTCCCGTCGGATTTCCTAAGAGCTCCCTAGGCAGGAGGGGTGCCGAGATGTGGCTGGAACGAAGAAGCAGGAGCTGGTCTCGAGTATAGCTCAGGAGCGTGGTCGGCCTCATGTCCCGATCCACTTGAGTACAGTGGCACATTATCCCGAGCAAGCAGATAACAAGCAGTCCCTTTAGCAAAAACATCATTATGATACATGAGTGTATCATTATACTATGCTGTAAGATGTGACTACAAAAATGTCAGGAAAAGCCTACTAGAACAGCTGAACTTTTTGGTGTTAATCAGCGGCACTTTAAATGGTGGCAGGTGTGTGCTGACTCCCATTTAACATGAGTTTGAATGTGATTGGTTAATTCTGAACACATCCACATCCCCAGTTATAACCGGGTGTGCATGTTTATGCAACCAGGTTATTGTTTTTTATTTTTCAGTACTATAACTGGAACAATCCGCTCAACACCACTCCCCTGGCTCTCTGTACTGTCAAACATAGCCCCTCCACACATCCGGCGAGCAGCATTAACTCAAAGGATGCTCCAAAAAGTTAAAGATTTTCCTCACTTACCAATCCATGCAGATATCTACACCCCACCCACTGCTCGACTTTCATCCAGACGGCCGATTTGGAAAAACCCTCCCCCAGCTGACTTTACCATCCAGACAGCTTGGCAAGAGGAATGGGAGACCAAGGAGGTCCCAAACAAACAGCTGGTGATAAACCCCAACCAACAGGTCCCGGGCACCAACCTCCCAAGGAGACAGTGGTCTACACTCAATCGCTTCAGGACTGGACATGGCCCCTGCTTGGCCAGCCTTCACAGATGGGGCAGTAGCCCTAGCCCACTGTGCGCATGTGGAGAGGAGCAAACTATGGAACACATCATAGAGGTTTGCCCACTCCAAAGACTGGAAGGAGGATTACACACCCTCCATACAGCAAACCAGGAGGCAACTGTTTGGCTTAAGGACTTTGCATTCGCTAAATAAATAAATAAATAATAAATTTTTCAGTGGGTTGAACTTTTTTTTTTTTTACATCACAAAAACCTGGCATTTGAACAGGGGTGTGTAGACTTTTTTATAACCACTGTACATAGTTCTGAATATTATGTGGCATTAATGAATTCATACAATTATTGCTACAATTTTCAATTAGCAGTACATTCATAAATTGTTTAAATCTGAAAAATATCATCCATCCCCTACTTTCAACAGTGATCACACAGCTTTAGTTCCTGATATTTTAATAAATTAGCATACCTGCCAACTACTCCGGTTTTGCCGTAATGGTTCCGGTTTTCAAGACCCCATTCCGGGTTACGGCTTTATTAATCAAAATTACGGTTTTTCACTAAAAATTCAGTCAAAAATTTTAAATCGTAAAAAAAAACATGAAAGCAATTCCAAACACGAGATCGCTAGGAATCGTATCTAAATTTAGAACATAGTAGCGTCAGTAGCGTTTCTTTTCGTGGTTCGCTGCTACACTTTACCTGAAGCGTTTGCTAAGCTAACGCTATCGCTATTGAGGGTATTGAGGTTTCTATTCTCGCGCGAAATTCCGGAGAGGCGTGCGTACATGGCGAGATGTAAACACGATGTAAACTGCTGCAGACGTTCACACAACTGCACTTCAGCCCTGGCAAATGGACCATGGATTCGAAATCTAAAGGGAGAATACATTTTATATAATGCCTAAGATTCTGAAGAACATGTGCTGTGTAACTGCAAGCCTTGTCATGCTTGGTGTATCATGTAAACACATAAAATATCAGAGCGATTTTGCCGTCTTTTACGCGCGTGTCTGTTAAACAGTGCTAGTATACCCTGCTGATATTTCTAGTCTTCTAGTTACCTCCGCCAAGGAGGTTATGTGATCATCAGCGTTGGTTTGTCTGTCTGTTTCTTTGTTAGCAAGATAACTCAAAAAGTTATGGACGAATTTTCATGAAGTTTTCACAGATTGTCAGAAATGGGGTATCCTACAGATGATTAGATTTTGGTGGTGATCCGGATCACTGTCTGGATCCAGGAATTTTTTTAAAGGATTTTTTTTTTTTTTTTTTTTTAATTTAACAATGCGAGATAGGGCCATTTTCAATATTTTATTTATGATGTTAAACACTGTATGGGGGGAACTGTGGCGCTTGGCGGAGGTCTGTGCTCTCCGAGTGCTTTTCTAGTATTCATAATACATCTGGCCTATTTGAAGTTCTATGCAGTGTTAAGATAGTCTTTTGAATGCAAATTTAATGAATGAATGAATCTTTATTTTGGATAGATTAAAAGTAAAGATTAAAAACAAAAATCCAACAAGGTCAAATTAAACAAGAACTCCTCTGATTATACAGTTCAACATAAGTTATCTGAAATGGGTGATGGCTGAAGCCGCAGCTTATATTGCCCACCCATATTCCATCCAAGAATTCAAAAGAAAAACAAAACAAGAGCAATTACAATTCAGAACAAAGCTAAGACAAAATGTGACAAAAAAAACTAAGTAACAACACAGACTGGATATGACAATCCTTATGTGATTTTACATGTCATCTTGTATATATGTTTGGAGTATTTCTTCCTTTAGTTTTTGTTTAAATTGTCCAAGCGTTGTACATGATTTTAATTCCGATCCAAAATCGTCCCATCATCTGACTCCTTGCACTGAAACACAGTGTTGCTTGGTGGTAGTTCTCACTGAAGGTTTTTGAAATATACATGTTCCTCTGAAATGATATCGTTTCTCCCTTATTTGGAACAACTTTTGGATATTTGCGGGCAGTGATAGATTCTTCACTTTAAACATTACTGCAGTTTTAAAGTCAACCACATCTTTCAACTTGAGAGCTTTTAATTTAAGAAAAAGTGGGTTTGTTGGTTCCCTGTAAGCTGCTTTGTTTATTATTCTAATAGCTCTCTTCTGAAGCATAAAGACTGGATATACGTTTGTTTTATATGTATTTCCCCATACTTCAGTACAATATGTCATGTATGGGAGTATTAATGAATGATACAAAGTATATAATGTGGGTTGTTGATTCAGCAAGTATTTCGCTCTGTGTAGTATTGCAATTGATTTAGATATTTTACCTTTAATATATTTAATATGTGACTTCTATGTCAAATGCTTATATTTGTTTGTCACTGTGGCCCCTGGACCCCGGCTAGCTACTAGGCTTTTCATGTTTGAAAGTTGAAGAAATATGAGGTTGTTAGCTACATTCTAACTTGATTTAATGCTAATATTTGTTTGGCGTCAGGGGGCTTCGCCCCCCTGACCCCCCCCCACCAGGACTTTGTCCTGGACCTACCGGGGCCTGCGGCCCCTGGACCCCGGCTAGCTACTAGGCTTTTCAGGTTTGAAAGTTGAAGAAATATGAGGTTGTTAGCTACATTTAACTAGATTTAATTAGTCCTTAATGGCTTAAGGACTTTGCATTCGCTAAATAAATAAATAAACTAGATTTAATGCTAATATTTGTTTGGCAAATATTAGCATTATTATTATTAGCATTATTAGCATTAGCATCGCCCCCTGGACCCCGGCTAGCTACTAGGCTTTTCAGGTTTGAAAAGTTGGCAGGTATGAATTAGAGACTAGAGTTTTATTTAGAAGCTACTTTTCATCCTTTTTTATGTTTCCTCATAATGCTCCTTATTCAAATGCATTAATAAAATATAAATCTGTATCCTTCACCTGTTCTCCAGACTCTCAATTTGACAGCTAGTGGATTGGTTGTCTGATATTCTTCATTTATTTTGGAATAAAACAAAAAATTCTAACCAACTTTCTAAATAATATAACTTTAAAAATCATTTGGTGCAAATTAAGTCAGTTGGAAATAATTACAGCAGGATGGAAAAAATGTTTAAAAAAAATACCTTCTTCTGCTGAGCTAAATATTGGTTATAATGAAAAAAAAAAATTAACATTGATAGAAAGTTTGCACATATAATTCAAGGTCCAAAACCCCACAGGTATCCGACAGACAAAAAGCTGAAAACCTCCTTAAAATAAAAGGCTCGCCCCTACATCACTGTCAGTTTTGTGTTCTTGGTAAACTGAATTTAGTTGAAGTATTTTTTTTAATTCATTTATTTGGATGGAAGTAAAATCCGAGTTCCTGTTAAAATGATAAACTTTTACCAGAGGGAGGAAAAGAGCTTTTTTTTCTAATCCTAAAGATTGCAGTGATATTGGGGGTCCTCATCAAAGGTAAGAAAGCTGTTTATTAATTGATGGCTTGTTGCACATAAATGAGCTAATTATTACATTTAAAAAGAATAGAAAACAGTAGTGATCTATTTTGTATAAATCGCCACTGAGGATGTACTTTCTGCTCAGCCTAAAGTTTGAGTTATGCACCCGTGTTGACCCGACGCAGATGTGACAGTGTCAATGCAGCGTCGACGCAGCAGTCACGTGCATTCCCATTGTGTCACCCAACGTGCACCTCTCCAGAGAAGGAGAGGTGCATGTCGGTGACGCAGGCCGTAAGAGCTGTGATTGGTCCACTTTGTCTCCTCCTTCACATTTCCTGGTTGTCGCCGCTGCTTCGCTCTGCCTGTTAATGGAAGGCACAGCTTCCAAGACAAGTTGGTTAAACAGCTGTCCAAATTTAAAAGAATATTGAGGGAGTAAGCACATGCAGAGCATTTTGTGGCTTGTCGTAACCCCAATAATTACAGATTGTCAAAACTGCAGCGGCGGTGGTCACATGCACAATTTTCTTTCTCCGACTTCTTGTTCCTCTGTGCAACAGTCGTGTTAAAAGTTGCTTTTTCTTAACATTTTTTAGCTCCAACTCCATTGCAATCTGCTCTTGTCCAGCACTATTTCATAAACAAAAGCACATACCGAACACAAATCACGCTACACATCGGCTTAAACCTGTTTTGGTAACGGAACAAGGCATTTCACCCAACACACAAGAAAAAATTGCTAATCACTGCATCTGTGAGGGACACTGGTAATGGCATTGACGTGATACGGGTGCATAAATCCAGCTTAAGAGTTTAGTTGAAGAGTTGCACTGACGTTAGCACACGTTACCCCTATGCTAACAGTCTGTGCAGTGATGTCTGGACACCAGACTTTAGCAGAGAAAAATATCGATCAGACTTGAGACCTTGTTATCCGATGAACCATCAGTCCCTCTGACTCAAAAAAAAAAAAGTCTTGTTAATATAAAAGATTGTTGCGCACGTTAGCATCATGGCAAATGGCAGCTCTGTCATTTTAATGCAGACATCAGTCAGCTGTTGAAGATGTCATACATTAAAGCGGGTGATCTCTTCTTGTTTTGACCACATAAAATATACCACTACAGTCAAGGTAATATAATAATGACTGCCCATATTACATCTGTTTTTAGTTGTGGTCTAATAATCATCCATTAAACTGGTGTCTGTAAAAAAAAAAAAAAAAAAAACAACTCTCCACAGCAGCTAATGCAGACCTCTGAGCACTAACCAACCTAGAGACGTCATGGAAAAATATGTCAATTTACAAATCTCAAACACCTAATTTCAATTAGATTTTATTCAAACACTGTTAAACTTATAGGGTCAAACTAGGCAAATATTAAGATTAAGTGTCCATGTTTTGAATTATAATTACATGGAGCGTTTCATGTCCTCTTTAAGGCATGGAAAGTGTAGCTAATATTTCAGGGCATACACGGATGGAAAATGGGCATTGTACGTGCTACCTCCTATCCACATTCACAAAATCCAGGCACCTTCTTTGCCTAAAACACAAGAATTCATACATTTTTTGCCATGTGAGGGGGGAAAAAACCCCCCATTAAATATCCCAAACCGCTTATTTCCAAAGTGAAAACAGCTTTGAACTTTGAAACCTTCATAATCACAGATTTTGGTTTATACACTCCTGAACAATGGACCTATTAAAGCATGCTAAATTTGTGAATTTGGACAAAACCAAAGCCATTTTATTATTTTAGCAGCAGGTTTACAGTAAATGTAGATCAGCAGCGCTTCCTGGTCTTGACTCCTGACGTCAGTCCAAAATGTTTTTGCAGGTGGACTACCAAAATGTTTTTCTCCTCAATGTTTGGATTAGTTTGTAGTCAGGTGAAGCTCAAAAGAATGATAAAGTTGTAAAATGGCTTGCATCCGTTGCCTCTTTGTGTCTTCAGTTTTGAGACCACAGAACTAAATGGACAAATCACTTGCTGGGGATTAACCACTGTCTGTACTAGTGCCGAGGTTATGGCCTCAACTGTACTGTAGCCAAGGACACGAACGCCCAGGCTACAGTAAACTTCTTTGCTCTAATTGCTCACCAGTTGCTCCAGGTGGGTCAGGCCAGCGCCGGTGTATGGCAGCTACGCTGCCATCAGGGTGTGAATGTGTGTGTGATGGGTGTCTAGCAGGATCTGTAAAGCACTTTGGTCATCTAGAGATGAGGAAAAAAGGTGCTATATAAGTGAATGCAATTTACCATTTTAATTGGGATAGTCAGATGCACTGGGTTAGGATCCGTCTTAATGCAACCTGTGGTACCTCCTGAATGTTACTGACTGCAGCAGCCTTTTTTTACCTAATGTATTTAAACTCCATTAACAAATGATGGACAGTAGTTTAGCAACTTTTCACACAACTTCTCCACCATTAACTTTAAATTACACCTCAAACTGCAGACATCTCTAAAAGTCACAAATTATACTTGCTGCACAAAATAAAAAAGGTTGTTAAATTGAATTACATTTAACACTGAGTCTGATATGTCTCACTATTTGTGTGGGAAAATTAGCATTTATTGGATGCAATCATTGGCACAGTGTGGAAAAATGTGTACTTGAAAAAAAACCTAAATAAATCATACCCATTTTGCACATTATGCCATCATAGAAATAAAGACAGTAAGTCTCCAAGGAGAAAGTGTCATTAATAGAATACTGCAAAATCAGGTGCCAGGTTGGGTTTTTTTCCCCAGAGATAAGAGACAGACTGAAAATGGGACATAACTGAGGTCTTGTATTGATTTAAAAGCTAGGGTACAAAAACAAGCATGTGTGCCGACTGCTCTGTGCCAACACAGAGTGACTTTGTAGATGCTGCCATAGAAACTGATGAGTTTGCTTGTGCAATACGTGCAGGTTGAGTTTTTTTTACCCCTCTGTCCCTCAAGTTGGTATGTAGGTAAATTTTGTTGTCAAATAGTCTCCACTGCATTTGCAACATCCTCACAAAGACGCAATTATATGCCACAAGGAAATGCTCTTCATATTTTGCAGACCAAAACTTTAAAGCACCTAAGTATTTTTACACTGAAAACCTGGTTAGTGATTGGTATGCTCCCGATATTAAATAAGAGAAACAAAACTAGGTAATTTAAGGAAAGTGAAAACCCAAGTACCATCTCATTTCAGTTTAATTTTCTATAAAGCTGCTTGAGCTGAACACGGATCTTGCAGCACCATTATTCTCTGAAAGCACCTATAACCCCGTAAAAGAATTGCATGTGAAAAGTGTTTGTTTCTTGACTGGCTAAATAAGTTTAACAGCACTTAGCAGTCCCTCTAGGATTTCGCGAGATGCTTTTATGATTGTTGCGGGCCGAAAAGCCTGAATTCACAAGAGCTTTTTTAAAAAGTTGCGATAAAAGTTGCAATGTTTTTAGAGTGTTTTTTGCACTACAAGTTGTGGAAAGAATTAAAAATTTTTAAAGCAGATGCCTTTTTTTTTCCAGTTTACTGCAGTGATATTCTATATAACAATACAAGAAAAGCACAGGATTGTCAAAAATTTCCAATTATAGTGATTTGTAAATTAAGCAGAAACTTCTGCTATACAGAAAAACTCTTCTGTGCAACAGCAAATACAAACATTAATACAATATCCATTACAACAGCTAAATTGCATTGAATGCATGTTAAAGAGTAGAGATTTGGAAATTATTGGTAGCAACCTTCATTTGAAAACTCCCTATGGTTCCCAACCACTCTGTACTGAGTGGAGAGGAAAAAATAATTTATTCTGTTGCACTGTATTGGCTATTGTAGTCTGTTTTTCCCCCAAAAAATACAGAAAATATTCTGTCTTTCCACGCCTACCTATCTGTCTGCTGCATGTCAGTCTTCACATACACACACATCTTTCATTTACGGCGGCAGCGGGGGAAGGGGGTGGGTGCGTTTGTCCGTCCACACCGGAGAGTCACAGTTTTAAAGCTCATTGACCAGATGCAGTGATGATTTTACCTCTAAAAATGTATAAATGTTCACTCGCTGTAGGGTAGTGTACTCAACTCACGCGCGCTCCCGCGACGGGGTGCTTTTGGGCAGGCGCATGTTTTTCAACACAAACCCAGCGCTTCGTACACGTGGTCAGGATAGAGACATGCCGAGGTATCCACGGGCAGGCTGGGGGAGACAGAGGAAGGGACGGTGTTGAAAACCTTGCGGGTGAGTGTTTTGGTTTTTTTTTTTGTTTTTTTTAAATCACACACTCTGTTTGCTGATGTATTCCGTTACTCGCTGTAAATTATAAACTCACTACTCAGTGTAAACACGGAAGTGAACACGGTGCAGCGATGCATTTGATTAGTTAGACTGACCGTTTCAGCGCCAGTTAGACAAATTTGATAGGTGAAACTGGTGGAAGTTGATGAGGGCTGGCCAAAATTGCGGGAAAGTTGTGGTGATTGGACAAAGTTGCAAGGTCGCGCAATAGTTGCGCTGATTGGCTGATTTCACGTGAATTGGTGCGATTGCAACATCGTGAAATCCTGGAGGGACTGACTTAGACACCTGCAGGTACACACCGGGCTACAGCCTTTCCTATCAAATGATTGATCTGAATAACGCAGATCCCTCTGACCTAGTTGTCCTCAATGATATTGACTGACAAAATGTGATTAAATTGAGTTTACCTTGAATGCCTGTTATTTAGTTCACTGCTTTAGTGAAAAATTGTAAAGAATGCTTTGAGGCTTTTGTGGAGTTACTTTCCTTTGAAACGTGGTCAAATTTTGTTTCTGTCATAGCGCAACAGGGGAGTTAACTACAGACAGACAACATAATGTGAAAAGTAATGAAAAATTGGGAAAAATCCAGTGGCTAGTGCTGCAGCCTCTCTGTTAAATAGCAGGCCATACCTGGCCTTGGGCAGCTTTAGTCAGCGTTCACCCTATCAGTTCTTATAAACATTACTCTCCAACATCCTGACACAGTGCTCTCTGCCCAACTGGCAGCCTTTTCTCACTCAAACTACCAACTGTCAGCCAGCAGATTACTGGAACAAAGGACGTTTCATGCAGAAGAGGGGATACTTCTGATGTAGATGCAGTGTGAGTGATTAGATTTGGCAAGGGGACAAGTAAGATGATTTTACCTCTCTACACACCCTACTGTTTATTCAGTGACACTGAATCTTGCATGTTTTTTTACAGATATGGCAGAACCCATACAACAGCTAAGCACCAACAACCAAGGGCGCAGTCACAGACAGCACATTCCTTTTACCGTGCTTGCACGCAAAGAAAAGGTAATGGTGCGACTTGACACTCACAGTTTATGTAACTCTGTGGTTGCATGCATTTGTTTTCAGCATAAAAGGGCTGAGGAAACAAATATTGTTTCCGCAAATGTGTTGACCCCTTGGATTGGACTTAGGGGGTCTTCCTGTAGCCGTGGACTTGGTGCTTTTCCCTGTTGGTGATGGCTCCCTAGTGATGGTGGTTCCACATTTGGATCCTCAGTGCCCAGTCATAAGCCACATGTCTTACACAGATGAAAGTTTTCTCTGTGTGTGTGTGTGGGGGGGGGGGTTTAATTGTTTTATTTCAATGTGTGAAGCACTTTGTTACAATGTTTTGTATGGAAGGTGCTATATAAATAAAGCTTTGATTGATATGGGTGCCTATTAACAGGAACTAGCTTCATTTGCATCCAAAACTAAAGCTGTAAATTGGGAGGGGGTGTGCATGACAACAACTGTTCTAAAAACAATCTTTACCCTGGAGAACTTTGAGAAAATTGCTTGGTTATTAAATTTTGTTTGAGGAACAACATTTTGCTGTAGGTTTTGACATTGCTTTTAAATTATCACAGACTGCAGATAACTTACATTTTGTTCCCATATTAAAACGCAGCACGTGTACTGAATAGTCAAAGAAAATGAACATCTGTCAAACGCATCTTCAGTGCGAGTCAGCTACGTATTCTAACAAGACTAATAGTGTCACCGAATACAATAGACTGTTTAAAATCCTTAGGGAGGCATATAAAGCTTATCTTAAATATAAAGGGCTAATGGGTTTAACTCCACTTAATTAGTTCATTAAAAATTGGTCGGCTACTCTGGCTGACAAAGCGCAAACATTCTTGGAGTTTGTAGTTCTTGGAAAAGCACCAGCATGAGGGCACCAAATAAATACCTGTACGTGTGACCTATATGAAAACAGAAAAATTCAATCTTGGCGTATGGCGTAAATCATAAACCTGTTATAGCTGTGTGTAACATCTTACTTAGACGTGAAATGGATCTTTTGGTAGGATATTGCAATATGAACATGACACTGGCCTCAGTCTCTTGCACCTTCACCATTTCATCCTCAATTTTTTAGTTCATGACAATTTTCAGCTAACCTTTTTTGTATCTGTATAAATTAACTTGATTTGAATATCACATATGCTTAAGCTTGAAATGGAAATCTTAGAATTTCCTTCTGCCAAAACACTTGGTAAATCTGTTTCTAAAAGGTGCAGCATAATTAGTTGTTGTGTGGCTTACAATAATGCATTTCTACAAACCTGTCACCTGAATTAGGTTTAAAAAAAATAGGGAAAAAATCTCAAACACTCTCCTGAGTATGCTTAAAAGGCCAAACATGGCACTTTATATTCATAAATTATTTAAAAGAGATTTTAAATGCGGTATTTTTCCACATCATTTGTAGAATATACAGCGGGGAAAAAACACGTCAAATGTCAAATGTTGAACACGTCAACATTTTTTCTCATTAAGCATATTTCTGATGGAGCCATTGACCTGGGATTTTCACCAGATATCAGTAACAACTCAAGTAATCCATACACACAAAGAAATCACTGTAACTGTTAACAAAACAAGTTATATTAAAGTGGAATGACACAGGGAATAAGTATTGAACAAGCTTGGTGAAATTTATTTAATATTTAGTAGAAAAGCCCTTGTTGGTAATAACCACTTCCAGACACCTCCTGTATGGAGAAACTAGGCACAGGCATTGCTCAGGAGTGAGTTTAGCCCATTCTTCCACACAAACTCTTAAAATCTTGAAGTTTCAGTGGGTCTCTTACATGAACTCTGATCTTCAGTTTGTTCCATAGATTTTCAATTGGATTCAGGTCAGATGACTGACAGGGGCATTCTAGCAGCTTTATTTTCCTTTTCTGGAGCCAGTTAAATTTCATGGGCTGTGTTTGGGATCACCGTCTTGCTGAAATGTCCACCCTTGTTTCATCTTCAGCATCTTGGCAGATGGCAACAGGTTCTTATCAAGGATATCTCTGTACATTTGTCCATTCATCTTTCCTTGAATTATATGAAGTCTGCCTGTACCATGTGCTGAAACACACCCCCACACCATGATGCTCCCACGTCCAAACTTCACTGTTATGGTGTTTTTGAGCTGATGTATAGTGCCATTTCTCCTCCAATCACGCTGTATGTTGTGGCATCCAAAAAGTTAAATTTTGGCCTCATCTGACCAGACTATACAGTATTTTCCCAGTATCTTACTGGCTTGCTCAAATGTTGTACAGCAAACTGTACGTGTGCTTCAACATGCTTTTTCTTCAGCAATGGAATCTTGCAAGGTGAGCGGGCATAGAGCCCACATCAGTTGAGTGAATTACTTTTTGTTTTCTTTGAAACAGCAGCACCTGTTAACACCAGGTCTTTCTGGAGCTCTCCACAAGTTATCTTTAACTCTTGGATAACTCTTCTGATAATTCTTTTGACTCTTCTGTCAGAAATCTTGCAAGGAGCGCCTGGTTGTGACCGGTTTATGATAAAGTGATGTTCTTTACATTTCCAAATGATGGCTCTAACAGTGCTCACTGGTTGTGAAGGTCTAGAGAGAGCTCTTTGATTCTAACCATCATGAGTTTTTTTGTGGTGTGGTGATCTGATATTCAGACCTTTTTAAAGGCTACCAGTCGGGACTTAACCAGCTGAAATTAATTTGCACTAATGAGGGATGGGATGGCTTCCTAAATTCTGAAGGATTTCAGCTGGTTTCTTGGCTTTCTATGCCTTTTTGCACTGCTTTTTCTTCATGTGTTCAATACTTATTCCCTGTGTCATTCCACTTTATTAAATATAACTTGTTTTGTGAACACAGTTGCCTTGATTTCTTTGTATGTATGGATTACATGGGTTGTTACTGATATCTGGTAAAAAAAAAAATCTCAGGTCAATGGCTCCATCAGAAATATGTTTGAGAAAAATGTCGATGCGGCCAGGTTAGCTGAAAATTGTCATAAACTAAAAAATTTTGAGGATGAAATGGTGAAGGTGCAAGACACTGAGGCCAGAGTCATGTTCATATTGATACTTATTTTCCCCGCTGTAATTACTTTGTGTTTTGTTTTTTCTTCTTCAGTGTGGGGAGCTGCTATATGAGAAACGCCACTATGAAAAGGGCCAGTGGGCTTGCATAACTATGCGTGAGAAAACATATGAGCAAAGCATTTGCTATGGTTTTATGAGGATAATGAAGTACATCTGTCAGCAGAACTCCTTAGGTGAGTCCACGAGTAAAGCAGTTTAACACAATTGGCTTCTTCCCTCAAGAATCCCACTCTTCATTTAATTTGCTGTAACTATTATCCAAAACGCAACCTGCCTGACAATCCCAGCAATGACTGCTGTAATGTTCTACTTGTAGGCGACTACCTGGGCATGACACTACCGATCGTGACAGTGGTGCACACAGACGAGAACCACTCTGTGATCTCCCATGATGTCATCGTGGCATACTACCTTCCTGCTGAGTATCAAGCCCAGCCCCCTCAACCTCACGACAATGAGATAGTCATAGAAGCCTGGCCTGCCACTGTTGTATACATACGGTTAGTAGAGAAAAGCGACACACAAACTACCACTTTCTAAATGATTCGTTTTGTTAATGTCTACAGCTGTCACTGAATGTTTAATCTCTTATGAGCAGCATTACAGTTCATACTTGGCCTGTTTTTCCAGCACTCAAATTCTTGTCATCTTATACATCACACTCTTCCTTCCACCTACCAGGCCCTTCAGCGGTCCCACCAATGAAGTAACCATCATTAATCAGATTGCTGCCATGGCCGAGCTGCTGGACTCTCCAGCCTTGTGTGTCAATGACTCATTCATCGTGGCCGGCTACACCAACCCTGCTCATAGCAACCGTCAAAACGAGATCTGGTTTTTGGAGCGCCGCTGAACCCTCCCTGTGACCTTTGAGCCTCATAAAGACTTCCCTTAACACTGCCTCAGCGACAACCTCAGGTGCAACCTCATCTTCAGTCTTCACCGCCTCCCACCCCCATCCAAAATGACCACCAGCCGAGCAACACTCCCAAGCTGTCAAGTTTTTAAATTAAAAAAAAAAAAAGAAAAAAAAAAGTTTGACTTTGTGCTAACGTCAGTAAGTTATCATTTTAGTTATATTCTCATTTTACATGAGAACTGATGCAACCACTGCCATAGTCATGTACACAACCCAGAGGCTACATTGAAGTCACTGCGTTCATCTCCTGCTCCGAGATGGCTGAGAATCTTTCCTAAGCACAGTGCCACTGAGTGGTGTCCTAATCATGCAACAAACAGCCTGTCCACCTGCAGACGAAAGGGGCTCCCAGTTGACATACAGCCTTATGGTGCTCCCTTTGTTTGTTCCACAGCCACAGTGTCTTGTTGTGGAGCGACTTTGTCCACTACTCTCAAGTCTAGCATATTAAGGCAGTTTTAACTCTGTTCACTGTTGATCCACTGTTTCTTTGTCTGTTCTACATAATTCACCACTACAGGTTATCAGTCTGTTATAAGTCACACTGCATATTTTTGCTTCAGCAATAAGTAAAATATTTATTACATAACCAATAATCAACAAATCAGTTCCTGGGCCGCTAACTTAACCCAATCCAAGAGTGTTCAGCTGCCAACATTGTGGGTTAGGAAGGGCGACCTGAAGCACAGCCCAGCAGACAACATCCAGACCAGAACTCGTGGCTTCAACCGTCAATAAGGTCAACACAAATGGAGACGCACAGCTAGAAGGCTAATGCACATAAACCTACAGGTACATCTCAAAAAAGTAGAATATCATGAAAAAGTTCAATATTTTTGGTCACTCATTTCAGAAAGTGAAACCCATATTATATAGATTCATTACACAGAGAGTGATATATTTCAAGTGTTTACTTTAATTTTGATGATTATGGCTTACAGCCCATGAAAACCCCAAATTCAATTTCTCAAAAAATTAGAATATTACATAAAATTAATTGTAAAAAATTGTTTAATAGAAATGGTAGCCGACTGAAAAGTATGTCCATGTACACACTCAATACTTGGTCGGGCTCCTTTTTGATTAATTACTGTAACAATGTGGCGTGGCATGGAGGTGATCAGCCTGTGTTACTGCTGAGGTGTTATGAAGGTCCAGGTTGCTTTGATAGTGACCTTCAGCTCGTCTGCATTGTTGGGTCTGGTGTCTTTCATCTTCCTCTTGACAATACTCCATAGATTGTCTATGGGGTTTAGGTCAGGAGAGTTTGCTGGCCAGTCAAACACAGTGACACCATGGTCATTAAACCAGGTTTTGATACTTTTGGCTCTGTGGGGGGTGCCAAGTCTTACTGGAAAATGAAATCAGCTTCTCCATAAAGCTTGTCAGCAGAGGGAAGCATGAAGTGCTCTAAAATTTCCTGGTAGACAACTGCGCTGACTTTGGTCTTGAAAAAACAGTGGACAAACATCAGCAGATGACCTCTGTTCAGATAAAAGGAAATTTTGCTTTCATTTGGAAATCAAAGTCCCAGAGTTTGGAAAAAGAGTGGAGAGGCACAAGAATCTAAGTTGCTTGAGGTTTAGTGTGCAGTTTCCACAGTCAGTGATGATTTGAGGAACCATGTCATCTGCTGCTGTTGGTCCACTGTGTTTTATCAAGACCAAAGTCAGCACAGTCATCTACCAGGAAATTTTAGAGCACTTCATGTTTTCCTGTGTTGACGAGCTTTATGGAGAAACTGATTTCATTTTCCAGCAGGACTTGGCACCCCCCCCCCCCCCCATACACACTGCCAAAAGTATCAAAACCTGGTTTAATGACCATGGCATCACTGTTTGATTGGCCAGCAAACTCTCCTGACCTAAACCCCATACAGAATCTATGGAGTATTGTCAAGAGGAAGATGAGACACCAGACCCAACAATGCAGACGAGCTGAAGGTCACTATCAAAGCAACCTGGACCTTCATAACACCTCAGCAGTAACACAGGCTTATCACCTCCATGCCACGCCACACTGATAGAGTAATCAATCCAGAAGGAGCCCTGACCAAGTATTGAGTGTGTACATGGACATACTTTTTAGTCGGTCCACATTTCTATTAAAAAACTTCTTTTTTTTAATTAATTTTATGTAATATTCTAATTTTTTGAGAAACTGAACTTGGGGTTTTCATGGGCTGTAAGCCATGATCATCAAAATTAAAATAAACACTTGAAATATATCACTCTCTGTGTAATGAATCTATATAATAGATGGGTTTCACTTTCTGAACTGAGTGACCAAAAATATTGAACTTTTTCATGATGTAATTTTTTGAGATGTACCTGTATACAGTGTGTGTTTGTGCATGAATGTAAGTCTACAGGACGGGGGTGGGGGGGATGACCGTCACACTTCTACAAACCAAATGCTGAAAAACTCAGATTTTACTGCTGGATGACAATCAGAGAACTTACAGAATCTACACATCTCTTGTATTTAGAAAACAATGCAACATAAATGCATTCCATACGTTTCCGTGTCATTCTCACGAGTACCTTTCTTTTTCAACTTGCTACTCAGTGTCAGTTATAGTAAACATTCACTAATGTATTGCAAACACTACTGCTGCTGAGTAGAGAATGCAACCAAGAAAAAAATACAGCACAGGGAATATATCTTGATAATAAATCGAGATAAGTGTAGTTTTGTTGCAGTTAAAACCTTTTTTTTCCGTGATCTGTCATCAATTCAGAATTTATATGACAGAGCCCATAAAAGTGACTATATTTTAAAACTATAACAGTGTAATAACACAATAGAGAATTAGAATACCAGTTAAACCTGGAGTTGCATCTACTATGGCGACGTAAACTTTCTGCTGCTGGTGCCAGTAAAAGTAAAACTGGAAGTTTATCATCACTGTGTGAGATTTTATTTTAAACCAGTCAAGTAGAATCAGTGAAACGCTCTAAAACTTCTTTTCTGAAGCCTGTTTCAACGCAAAAGTAGTCTAAAATTGGGGCAGTTCCACTATAATAAATGTACAAGAATGTTAGTATTGGGTTGGGGAGGTTGCCCAGTCTTAATTGCAGTGATGCACCAAGATATTAAAATCCAAAGAATTTATTTAGCATTAAATGATTGTAGCGCTGATATGATACTCCACAGATGTATGGCATACTCTCTTGCAAACCAAGCCATAACCCACCAAGGCTGGTTTTCCTTCTGCAAGCCTGGTTATATGGGAACTTGAAGTGTGCAGACTTAACTTGTTTTGCTTTGTGTGTGTGCGTGTGTTTTGCAAAAGTGTGGTGTACTGTGAAAACTCAAGTGCAACTAGAGGTTCTGTGGTTTTCTTTAATAAAAATGTGTTTGACCTGTCTTTGAAATCTACAGTGGTACTACCTTTCATTGGATTTACAGTGGTGTGAAAGTGTTTGCCGCCTAACTGATTTCTTACTTTTTTTTGTATGTTTGTCACACTTAAATGTTTCAGATCATCAAACAAATTTAAATATTAGACAAAGATAACACAAGTAAACACAAAATGTAGTTTTTAAATAAAGGTGTTTATTAAGTGCTAAAAAAAAAATAAAATCCAAACCTACATGGCCCTGTGTGAAAAAGTGATTCCCCCCCGTTAAAACATAAATTAACTGGTTTATCACATCTTTGGAAAGCTGAGTTCAATTTCTCTAGCCACACCCAAGCCTGATTACTGCCACACCTGTTCTCAATCAAAAAATCACTTAAATAGGACCTGCCTGACAGTGAAGTAGACCAAAAGATCCTCAAAAGCTAGACATCATGATGCAATCCAAAGAAATCAGGAACAAATGAGAAAGTAATTGAGATCTATCAGTCTGGAAAAGGTTGTAAAGCTTTGGGACTCCAGCGAACCACAGTGAGAGCCATTATCCAAAAAATGGCGAAAACATAGAACAGTGATGAACCTTCCCAGGAGTGGCCGGCCGGCCGACCAAAATTACCCCAAGAGCGCAGCGACAATTCATCCAAGAGGTCACAAAAGACCCCACAACATCCAAAGAACTGCAGGCCTCACTTGCCTCAATTGAGGTCAGAATTCATGACTCCATCATAAGAAAGAGACTGAGCAAAAATGGCCCGCATGGGAGAGTTCCAAGACGAAAACCACTGCTGAGCAAAAAGAACATAAAGGCTTGTCTCAGTTTTGCCAGAAAACATCTTGATGATACCCAAGACTTTTGGGAAAATACTCTGGCCTGACGAGACAAAAATTGAACTTTTTGGAAGATGTGTCCCATTACATTCACTGTAAAAGTAACACAGCATTTCAGTAAAGGAACATCATACCAACAGTAAAATATGGTGGTGGTAGTGTGATGGTCTGGGGCTGTTTTGCTGCTTCAGGACCTGGAAGACTTGCTGTGGTAAATGGAACCATGAATTCTGCTGTCTACCAAAAAATCCTGAAGGAAAATGTTCAGCCATCTGTTTGTGACCTCAAGCTGAAGCGCAATTGGGTTCTGCAGTAGGACAATGATCCAAAACACACCAACAAGTCCACCTCTGAATGGCTTAAGAAAAACTAAATGAAGACGTAGGAGTGACCTGGTCAAAGTCCTGACTTGAATCCGATTGAGATGCTGTGGCATGACCTTAAAAAGGTGGTTCATGTTCAAAAACCCTCCAATGTGGCTAAATTACAACAATTCTGCAAAGATGAGTGGGCCAAATTTCCTCCACAGTGCTGTAAAAGACTCATTGCCAGTTATCGCAAACGGTTGATTGCAGTTGTTGCTGCTAAGGGTGGCCCAACCAGTTATTAGGTTTGGGGGCAATCACTTTTTCACACAGGGCCAGGTCTGTTTGGATTGTTTTCCTCCCTGAATAATAAACTCCATTTTGTGTTTACTTGTTATCTTTGTCTAATATTTAAATTTGTTTGATGATCTGAAACATTTAAGTGTGACAAACATACAAAAAAAATGAGAAATCAGGAAGAGCCAAACACTTTTTCACACCACTGTATATACCACATACAATAATTACAAAAGTAATGACTGAATAATAACAGTCGAGATAAGCATAGGAGACTGTATAAACCACCAACTACAGAGAACGGAAACGCATTCTTGGTAGCCGGTGCGGACAATGACAAGTGGCGAGGAGGAAGACTCAAAGAAAAAAAGAGAGAAACAATGCCATACAGGGAGAAGCTTGTGCTGTAAAAGTGAAGTGTAAAAGTCACTTCATTGTCACAATGAAGTGACAATGGCAAGTGGCGAGGAGGAAGACTCAAAGAAAAAAAGAGAGAAACAATGCCATACAGGGAGAAGCTTCACAAGGGGGTGAGGGAGCATTATTTGGAGAAGGTACATCAAACTGAAGGTGTTTCTGTCTGAATTAAAATAATGGTCACTGGATTTTGATGCTAGTCTTATAATACTTTTGCACACCTTGAGTGAGTGCCCAAAAAGCTACACAGCTGAAACTATTTTAAATCCCTCTGAGGTTCACCATCAGTTCCTAAATGGATAGAGGATCTCTAAATTTTCAAGATTTCCAACACCCGAAGGACGACTGTGTGCACAAAAAATGTGACGCCACTCCTAGGTTTTCCAGTGGTCCACTAGTGTGTTCAGTTGTGGGATGATTGGTTGGTTCTGAAATGTAAAATGTAATTCATCTCACAACAGGAACTGCTGCTGTGTTACTGGAGCACAGGAACAAGATGAGTTTTCACAAAGGAGGGCAGGGTATCTCCCCTGTCCGGGAGGTCTTCAACTCCCACCTCCAGAAGAACTTCAACCACATTCCGAGGGAGTCTGGAGACATGGAGTCTGAATGGGCCATGTTCTCCACCTCCATTGTTGAAGCAGCGGCTCAGAGCTGCGGCCGCAAGGTCATCGGGGCATCTCGTGGTGGCAATGCCTGAACCAAGTGGTGGACACCAGTGGTGAGGGGGCCATTAAGCAGAAGAAGGAGTCCTTTCAAGCTTGGATGGCTTGTGGGACTCCCGAAGCAGCTGAGGTGTACCGGCAGGCCAAGCGGAGTGCAGCTCGGGTGGTTGCTGAAGCAAAAACTCAGGTATGGGAGGAGATCGGTAAGGCCATGGAACAAGACTTTCGGTTGGCCTTGAAGAGATTCTGACAAACTGTCCGGCAGCTCAGGAGGGGGAAGCAGCTCCCTGTCCACACTGTGTATGGTGCGGATGGGGCCCTGCTGACTTCGACTGGGGATATCGTCAGGCGGTGGAAGGAATACTTCAGGTTCAGGTTACTTTATTTGTACCCGTAGGTAGATTTGTTTTGCAGTCTGGTGACATCCATATTTACAAGCCACAAATTACATTCAACATAGACACAAACACAGGCACACATGAAATTGACTATAAACATGATAAAAATACTCAAGGCTCCATCAATCAGGGTATAAAAAGACAAAGAGATGGGAGAAAAACCAGAGGTAAGAGAGAAGGGTCATATTAAAAGTTAAAAACTAGTCAAAGAGGTTAAAAACTCAAAGGTCTAAAACCCAATAAAATATTTAGAACCCAAGTGACATCCTACAAAAATAAGTAAATATAAAATGGAGTTAATAAATAGGTTGTGGCACACATATGCACATATGTATATCACTTCATGCTCCATATGTATACCACTTTAGGCTTCACATCTTAGCTTGAACAAAGAACTGGGTCTCTTTGGAGATAACAGGAGGATGTGAAAGTTTTGTCTTTGGTATGCAGAGAGACGGCCTGGGGGGATTTTCCTGGCCGCCAGAAGCTTGGGGAGGAGGTGTTAAGATCTGAAAGAAGATGCATTGTGACTTGGGATTAAATACAATGTGACTGTGTGTTTTGACAATGTGACTGTGTGCTTTGAAGTCCTGAGGTATTTAAAGGACGAATGTTTGGGTTTCTTTCTCTTTCTGTTTTTGATGTTGGAAGATGTGAATAAACCTGACTCGTGAGATGAACTCTGCCTCGTCATTTTCACATTTTCCACACTGGTGACCCTAAGACGTATCATGAGCGAAAGAAATTCCCCCGAGCCAGCCGGGTCAGGAGCTCACAGCCAAGCGTATGCCGCTACCGTCCAGCTACCGGACTTTTGGCGAGACAACCTGCGCTCCTGGTTCCACTTGGTCGAAGCACAGTTCGCCCTCCGGGGGATAACGGTAGATGACACGAAGTTCTACCATGTGATTGCCAAGCTTGACAACCGCACGGCGCGGCATATGCAGAGCCTTGTGGAGCAGCCACCGGCCGACGACAAATACGGCAGGTTGAAGGCTGCGCTCATCCAGCGCTTCACTCTCTCAGTCCAGGAGAAAGCGGAGAGGCTCCTGGCTCTGAACGACTTGGGAGATGGCACGCCTGTTGACCTGATGGAGAACATGCTGAGCTTGAGGAGCTCAGACAACGACAACTTCATCTTCACCCACATTTTCCTGAGAACCCTACCTTCGGCCACGAGAGCGACCCTGGCCAGTTCGCCGTTGTTGGCCCAGGGGGACTTCCGCACGTTGGCCCAGGAGGCGCACCGGATTCTCAACGCCAGCAAATAGCGCGCAGCCACCGCAGCAGCGACGGAGTTTGGCGCGACGGCCGGAGATGGCGAGGGGCCAGAGACGGCGGTAGCAGACCCACCGACGGCGGCGGCGGAGGGAGCCAAGGATCGCGGAGGAGACACCCTCTGTTTCTACCATCGCCGCTTTGCAGAGAAGGCACGCAAATGTATACCACCGTGCCAGTTCAAGCGCTCGGGAAACGCCAAGCCCGGGGGTCGGTAGCAGCTGCAGCCCTCGGTGAAGAGAACAAGCTGCTCTACTTGACGGATGCGCGTTCGGGGAGGCAATTCCTCGTGGACACAGGATTCCAAGTGAGTTTCATCACGCCTACCTCCGCTGACCGGTTGGCGGATCCCGGAGGTCACGGGGCGTCAGCAGCGAACGGCTCGGAGATTAAGACCTTTGGTGAGAGGAACCTGCTTCTGTCCCTACATGGCCGTACATTTGAGTGGACTTTTGTTATAGCTGCAGTGAGTTTCAATATGTTGGGGGCTGATTTTCTGTGCTCACATGGTTTGTTGGTTGACCTTGCTAACAGGCGCCTGGTTAATGCACTTTCTTTTTATTCTATTCCCTGTGCAGCCCGAGTGACCCCGCCCACAGCACAAGCCAACGTCGCAACGGCAAGCGGTAAGTTCCACACACTGCTCACTCAGTTCCCAGCACTCACGGTTCCCACATTTTCAGCAGCCGTCGCTAAACACGGAGTGGAACATTTTATTACTACCACCGGACCGCCCGTTTTCGCAAAAGCTCGGCGCTTGGATTCAGCTAAACTGACCATAGCGCGCGAGGAGTTCGCCAACCTGGAAAAGTTGGGCATCATCAGACGTTCGAACAGCCCATGGGCTTCCCCGCTTCACATGGTCCCGAAAGCTGATGGCTCGTGGCGACCTTGCGGAGATTTCCGCAGGTTGAACAACGCCACGGCACACGACCGCTACCCAATCCCGCATATCCAAGATTTTTCCGTTCATTTGGCGGGGGCGCGCGTCTTTTCTAAGATAGACTTGGTCCGCGGTTACCATCAAGTCCCAGTGCGTGCTGAGGACATACCCAAAACAGCGGTAATAACTCCGTTTGGCCTATTCGAGTTTTTGCGCATGCCGTTTGGGCTTAAAGGCGCTGCGCAGACGTTCCAATGCATGATGGACGTGGTGTTGCGCGATCTCCCCTTCGTATTCGTCTACCTGGACGACATCTTAGTAGCCAGCGCGTCCGAAGACGAACACGAAAACCACCTCACGGCAGTTTTCCGGAGGTTGGGAGAGCACGGGTTAATAATCAACCCAGCGAAGTGTCAGTTCAGGGTGACGCAGATTGATTTTTTGGGGCATCGCGTCTCCCCAGAAGGAGCGGTTCCGCTGCCTGACAAAGTGCGCACGGTAACAAATTTTCCCCAGCCGCAAACAGTCAAGGCGTTCCAGGAGATTTTGGGAATGGTGAATTTTTATAACCGTTTCCTCCCCCACACAGCGCAGCTCATGCAACCATTGTATGCCGCACTAAAAAAACAAAAACCCCAAAATAAGATCGAATGGTCTCCGGAGTGAGAGCAAGCATTCTCTGAGGTCAAAACAGCCCTGGCAAACGCTGCGTTGTTGGCACATCCAGACCCAACGGCCCGCATAGCGCTCACTACTGACGCGTCAGATGTGGCCATAGGGGAGGTCGTGGAGCAGCATGTAGCTGAGGATTGGCAGCCGCTCGCCTTTTTCAGCAGGACTTTGCGCGATAGTGAATGAAAATACAGCGCATTTGACAGGGAGTTATTAGCTTTCCACTTGGCCATTCGCCACTTCCAGTTCTGGCTGGAGGGACGCCGTTTCACCGCGTTCGTTGACCACAAGCCGCTGAGATTCGCAATGGCCAAGGTTTCAGAGCTGTGGTCAGGCCGGCAGCAGAGGCAGCTGGCCGCCATCTCAGAGTTTATTACTGATATTCAGCATGTGGCGGGTAAACTGAATGTAGTGGCAGACTGCCTCTCGCGCGCCGTGGCGGCCCCAGTCCGCGTAGGGATAGATTATGCAGCCATGGCCGCGGATCAGGGTAGCGACGTGGATGTGTGCGCGCTCCAGTCTGGACCAACAGGGTTAAGGCTGGAGAACAGGGTGCTGCAACACGGTATGCCCCCCCCCCTAATCTGTGATGTCTCCACTGGGCGACTGCGTCCTGTGGTACCGGCCGCGTGGCGCTGCCGCGTTTTTGACTCGATTCATTCTCTGGCACACCCGGGAATGCGCGCGTCGGTCAAAATGGTGGGAGAGAAATTTGTTTGGCCGAGCCTGCGCAAACAAGTTAGTGAGTGGGCGGCAGCCTGCATGGCTTGTCAACGAGCCAAGGTACACAGACACACGAGAGCTCCCTTGGAGCCGTTTCACATCCCGGCTAAGAGGTTCGATCATGTTCACGTGGACCTCGTAGGCCCCATCCCGCCGTCACAGGGGTGCACACACCTTCTGACAATGGTAGACCGCACCACGCGCTGGCCGGAAGTGGTCCCACTGTCGTCAACCACAGCCGAGGAGGTGGCGCGCGCGTTTTTAACAGCATGGGTAGCGCGCTTTGGAGTCCCGTCGAACATTACGTCCGATAGAGGTCCTCAATTTGTTTCTGAACTTTGGTCAACAATGGCCCGCAGCCTGGGGGTAACGATCCACCGCACAACCGCGTACAATCTGCAGGCTAATGGGTTATGCGAACGTTTTCATAGGTCATTGAAAGTGGCTCTTAGAGCGTCGCTTACGGATGCAAATTGGGTGGACAGGCTACCGTGGGTTTTATTGGGGTTGTGTTCTGCACCTAAAGAGGATTTAGAAGCCTCCCCGGCTGAGCTAGTTTTTGCGCAGCCACTCCGGCTGCCCAGGGAATTTCTCCCAGATAATCCTGCGCCAGAATGCTTCCCGGCTCAGCGGTTGCAGAGTGGCACGGAATCGGGCATGCTGCCTGGCCCCGTTCACCACAGTTTTCTGTGTGTTTTTGTGCCTAAGGCCTTAAAAAACGGGGAGTTTGTTTTTGTCAGACACGATGCTCATCGCCCACTGTTGCGACCACCTTATGACGGACCATTTAGAGTGCTGGAAACGGGATAAGCATTTTTTGCTAGATTTGGGGGGCAGTAAAGAAAAGATTGGCATAAACAGGCTCAAACCCGCCTTTGTGGTGGCGGACGAGGATGTGCTGTCGGCCAGGGCTACTCGGCCCGGCAGACCCCCTAAGGGACATTCCCCAGAACACCCACAGAGATTGACTAACAGTTCTCACTCTCAGACAGCAGCTCCACAGCAGGACGGCGCCGCGGAAGTGGTAAAGCCCGCTTACAGCAGATACGGGAGGAGACTGAGGCCCAAGCAGCACGTGGACTGATGTGTAATGGTTTATCATGACATGCAGACTGTTATTCCGTTGTTCCATCTTAGACGTTTGGGGGGGGGGGGGGGGTCATGTGGCACACATATGCACATATGTATATCATTTCATGCTCCATATGTATACCACTTTAGGCTTCACATCTTAGATTGAACAAAGAACTGGGTCTCTTTGGAGATAACAGGAGGATGTGAAAGTTTTGTCTTTGGTATGCAGAGAGATGGCCTGGGGGGATTTTCCTGGCTGCCAGAAGCTTGGGGAGGAGGTGTTAAGATCTGAAAGAAGATGCATTGTGACTTGGGATTAAATACAATGTGACTGTGTGTTTTGACAATGAGACTGTGTGCTTTGAAGTCCTGAGGTATTTAAAGGACGAATGTCTGGGTTTCTTTCTCTTTCGGTTTTTGATATTGGAAGATGTGAATAAACCTGACTCGTGAGATGAACTCTGCCTCGTCATTTTCACATTTTCCACAAGGTACCTAAATTATGTGCAATATATTTTTACAGCTTGTTCAACTCTTTGACAGCAGCAGGGACAAAGCTGTTTTTGTAGCGCTGGGTTCTACATTTTGGGACAGCAAACCTCCGTCTTGAGAGAAGAAGCTGAAAGTGGCAGTGCAAAGGGTGGGAGTCATCATTTAAAATGGAGGTAGCCATCCTCTGTACCTGTCTGGTGTACAGGGATGTCAGGCTCAGCTGTGACTCACCAAGCAAACGACTGGACCATCTAACTACCTGATCCAAGGATTTCCTCTGTTTCAGTTTTATCTGACCAAACCATGACACTAAAGAAAAGGATAAAACAGATTCAATAAAAGCCCAATAAAACAGTGTCATTATGGTTCGGTCAATTTGGAAGCGTGCAAGTTTTCTCAAGCAATGCAAATGTTGCTGACCCTTTTTGCACACCCTTTCACAGTTCTCTTCAAAGTTTAAATTACTATCAATAATCGTCCCAAGATATTTGTAGGCTTGTACACATTCGGTGGTCTGGCCTTTTAGTACGGTGACTTTATGCCTGGGAGTTTTCCTCCTAAAGTCAGTAATCATGTCTTTAGTTTTTGTCGTATTCAGCTGCAGGTAGGAATCAGGGATGGCAACAGGAAATTCTGATTTCAGCTGAAATCTAATTTGGTCGATTGACTTATGGTGGGGCCGGGGGGGCGCAGCCCCCCTGAAGCTGGGAGGTTTTCAGTAAAACATAAGTAATTTAGACTGAAAAAAATGATAAAAAAAATGAAATACTAGACTTAGATAAATCATTAAATTTAATGAAAAGTTAACTTACTTTTTCTTCAGTGTTGTCTCACTGTCTTTAGTCCAACATATTTAACAGTTCTATAAGAGTTTATTACACTATTTACACTGGTCACCAAGTCACTTCTAATGTGAAACTTTCTTCCTTTTGGCAGCAAGCTGTGTCAGTCTCTGAACTTTGAACTTCATCTCCTTTTCTGGTTTCTTCAGAAACTGTCCAAGTGTTTCTGTTACCTCGTCAAACTTTGAGCCAATTTTCACCTTTACTGTCACTTCGCCCCTCGAAGCTCCTGGGTTTTTATGATTTTTAAGTACCAGAACTGTGCTTAAATGACATAAAACAAACAGCTGAATGCCACTTATTACTGTATAATATTGACTTATGTTCCAAGAAGATAGCATTCCTAAACTAGAAAAGCACTCATAGAGCGCATACCTCCGCCAAGGCTCCTTCCGTTTGTCATGGATCAACTCCAAAATGTAATGGGTTTGTGTGTAGGCCTATAGCCACTTGTGGTGAAAATTGCATCAAAGTCTGTCCATCAGTTTTGGAGTATTGTTGCTAACACACTGTGAGAAGATAAGCGCCTTGGCTGAGGTATGCATTCTCAGATCATCATCAAAATATAATGGGTTCCTCTCTAGCCCAAGAACCACCTCTGGTGAAAATTTCATCCAAATCCATCCAGTAGTTTTTGTGTAATCCTGCTGCACAAATACAAAAAAGCCCTTGGTGGAGGTATGCACTCTCAGATCATCACCAAAATCTAATCATCTGTTCCCCGTGCCATTACACACCTTTCCTGAAAATTTCATGAAAATCCATCCATAACTTTTCCTTGCTAACAAACAGACAGACAGACAAACCAACGCCGATGAAAACATAACCTCCTTGGCGGAGGTAAATATTCCAACAAGCATTATCCATCACATGCTTTAACACTTGATCAAATCAAAATCAGTTAATTTTAACTATTCCATAATAGAAATAAAATTCCAACATACCATTACGTTTTATAATTTCAGCATTCATTTCAGATCACCAGTTTCAATCTCCACTGAGTCTTGAGCAGCTCATTTTCCTCCCCCACGCAGCCCAGCTCATACAGCCGTTGTACGCTGCACTCAAACGGAAACCGGCGGACAGAGTCGACTGGACTCCTGAACGGGAGCAGGCGTTCTGAGGTTAAAACAGCGCTCACTACCGACGCCTCGGACATGGGCATAGCGGCCGTCGTGGAGCAATGCGTTGCCGGTTCTTGGCAGCCGCTCACCTTTTTTTTTGGCAGGTCTTTGCACGACAGTGAGCGTAAATACAGCATGTTCGTCAGAGAGTTAATGGCTCTCCACCTGGCCATACGCCACTTCCGGTTCTGGCTGAAAGGGCGCACCTTCACTGCGTTCGTGGACCACAAGCCGCTAACGTACTTAACGTACTTTATCTTCCTGGAAGATAAAATAAAGCGGAATTCGGCAAATTACCGGAAAAATCACATCCCTGAGAACAAGCCGCCATGAATTTTTGACAAAGCATACGAGCCATTTGATTGGTCCAATCGTTTGCAACTATCCAATCGCAGGGCTGTTTACAATACAGCAGTAGTTTGAGTACATCCGGGTTATTGCGAGACTTGACCCGGGGAAGCGCCGAGCGCTTATGTAATCGTGTTGATTTTCACTAAAATCGGTAACAATAAGGTACCTTACCCCCCCTAAAATTTTCTCAACGGATTTAGACGATTCACAGAAATGATCAATTTGAAAATAAATCGGCGGAAATCTGCGGATCGGCGGAAAATTGCCATCCCTGAGGAATCCTCACACCAGTGAACAAAATCATCAACTACTGGGCCGTGGTCACTCTCACCATCCTGGAGGAGACTGACAATAACTGAATCATCAGCATACTTTATGATGTGTCTGTTGTCATGTCTGCTCCGACACATGTTTGTGTACAGGATGAAGAGTAGTGGTGACAACACACACCCCTGAGGAGAGCCAGTAGAAGAGCACTTTAGGTCAGACAATGTACCATTGACCCTTACTCTGCGTCCTGTTGGTTAAGAAATCCAGAATCCAACCCACCAGATTACTGCTCAAATCAAATTGTTGCAGGAGCCTTTCAACTAAGATATGAGGTTGGATTGTATTAAAGGCGGAGGAAAAGTCCACAAATAAAAGCCTGGCGTGTGTCCCATTAAAATCCAGATGTTTAAAAAGCATGTTAAACAGAGTGACAGTGGCATCCTCCACTCCTCTGTGAGGCCTATAGGCAAACTGCAGAGGATCCAATGCATGCTCAGTCTGCTTTAGGACCTCACATCTGACCAGTTTTTCAAAAATTTTAACTAAAATTGAAGTCAAAGCAATTGGTCTAAAGTCGTTTACCATTTTAGGACAGCTGGATTTTGGAACGGGAACAACCACGGCTTCTTTCCAGATCTTAGGCACATGTTGTGTTTGTAAGGACTTATTGAAAATGTAATGAAATATAGGACTCAGTTCATGTGCACAGGACTTTACCAAGCGCCCACATATATTATCAGGGCCCTGACTTTTGTTCACTTTTACAGCACAGAACTCCCTTTTAACATCCTGCACCTCAATATTAAAGTGCTGATTGTCTTTGAGTTTCTGTTTCAAATCTTGGGTTTCAGTGCTAAAATCAAAGGAGTCAAAACGACCATAAAAACAATTAAGAGCATTAGCCAGCTCTGTGTCTGAATTAAAACCATCTAAAAACACACGATTACTGCGCTCTGTGCTCTGAAGGCCTGCAATAGTTTTCATACTGGCCCAGGCTGAACCAAGTTTCTTTGTTGCCATCTTGCTTTCCAATTCTGATTTATAATTCTGTTTTGCTCTTAAAATTTCGGATTTCAGCTCTTTTGTGGCAACCTGTAGCTTAGAAACAGACCCTTGTTTAAAGGCAAGTGCTTTCCTCTGTAAGCAGGATTTAAATGATTTTGTAACCCATGGCTTGTTGTTGGGATATATTTTGACATGTTTACGTGGAACAATCTTATTTTTACAGAAAGCCATGTATGAGCATGTGACGTCCACCAAAGAGTCCAAATCATCCCCGCAGGCCAGTGTGAACATCTCCCAGTCTGTACAGTCAAAGCATTCCTGGAGGCTGTGCACTGAATCCTTGGTCCACACATCAATGTCTCTCGTCTCTACCTTGCCTCTTCTGAGAGCAGTTTTATATGTGGGCAGCAAATGTACACAGTTGTGATCTGAGAATCCTACAGGAGGAAGGGGGAGTGATTTATAGGCCCTCTCTATGGATCCATAGCACAGGTCCAATGTCTTTTTTTGCCTGGTTGGGCAGGAGACATACTGATAAAAGTTTTTAAGTGTCTTCTTTAAAGAAACATGGTTAAAATCCCCAAGAATGAAGTTTGGCGCCTCTGGAGAAATTGATTGCAGCTGCTGGATCACATCAAAGATTGTGCTGCAGGCGGAGTCAGCGTCTGCCCTCGGGTGAATGTACACAGTTGTGATGAAAAGCTGGGGGAACTCGCGAGGCAAATAAAAGGGGCGTAGTGACACAGACAGCAGCTCCACATCGGGTGTACAGATGCGCTCTCTGACCGTGACAGATGTGCAGTACTGCTTATTAATGTATAAACATACGCCGCCCCCCTGACGTTTCCCCGTTACCTCTTCCTGCCGATCCGAGCGCAGCGGGGCTACAAAGCCGTCAATCCACAGGTCTGCGTCTCGGTCATGCGCATTAAGCCAAGATTCGGTGAAGGCCATGACGCAGCAGTTCTTAAAGTCCTTCTGGTAGCGTACATTCCCTTGAATTTCATCCACCTTGTTTCTCAGAGACTGTACATTCCCAAAAATCATAGAAGGAAGAGGAAGGTTACCAAACTGACGTCTTCTCAGGCGCAATTTCACTCCTCCACGTTTTCCGCGTTTTTTTCTTCCGTCTCTCCCGTCTCTCTTTTCACCGCTGTGTCCATGAACGTCTCTCAAAATAAAGTCCGGCAGTTGCGGCTTAGGCTCAATCACAGCCGCTGCATCAACCGTGTTTAAATGCAGCAACATGTCCCTGGAATAATGTATCCTGCCCGCCATGATGCCGAACGCGATACTTCAAGGATCTCCTCAATCCCACTGATACGCCTTCCACAGAGAAAGCGGGGCTTGTGGACGAAGGGGACGACTTGCCTATCACAGGGGCTGAGGTCGCCAAGGTGGTTAAAAATCTCCTTGGTGGGCGGGCCCCGGGGGTGGACGAGATTTGCCCTGAATACCTCAAGACCCTGGATGTTGTAGGGCTGTCATGGTTGACACGCCTCTGCAACATTGCGTGGAGGTTGGCGGCAGTGCCCTTGGCATGGCAAACTGGGGTGGTGGTTCCTTTCTTAAAAAAAAAGGGGACCGGAGGGTGTGCTCTAACTTTAGAGGGATCACACTCCTCAGCCTCCCTGGGAAGGTCTATGCCAAGGTACTGGAGAGGAGAGTCCGGCCGTTGGTCGAACCTTGGATTCAAGAGGAGCAATGTGGTTTTCGTCCTGGCTATGGCACATCGGACCAGCTCTTTACCCTCTCAAGAATCCTCGAGGGTTCGTGGGAGTTTGCCCAACTAGTTTACATGTGTTTTGTGGACTTGGAGAAGGCATTTGACCACGTCCCTCGTGGTTTTTTGTGGCGGGTACTTCGGAAGTATGGGGTATCGGGCTTGTTGTTACGAGCTATTCAATCTCTGTATGACCGTTGTGAGAGTTTGGTTCGTATTGCCAACACTCAATCGGACTCATTCCCAGTGAGAGTTGGAGTCCGCCAGGGCTGCCCTTTATCACCGATCCTGTTCATAATTTTTATGGACAAGATTTCTAGGCGCAGCTAGGGAACGGAGGGTGTCATGCTTGGTGACCACAGGATCTCATCTCTGTTGTTTGCAGATGATGTTGTCCTGCTGGCTTCATCCAGCAATGACCTACAGGTCTTACTGGGACGGTTTGCCACTGAGTGTGAACCAGCTGGGATGAGAATCAGCACCTCCAAGTCCGAGTCCATGGTTCTCAGCCGGAAAAAGGTGGATTGCCCACTCTGAGTTGGGGACAGGCTCCTGCCCCAAGTGGAGGAGTTTAAGTATCTCGGGGTCTTATTCATGAGTGAGGGGAGAACGGAGTGAGAGATTGATGGATCGGTGCAGCATCTGCAGTGATGCGGACGTTGTACCAGTCTGTTGTGGTGAAGAGGGAGCTGAGTTCTAAAGCAAAGCTGTCGATTTACCAGTCAATCTACGTTCTTACCCTCACCTATGGTCACGAGCTTTGGGTAATGACCGAAAGAACGAGATCACGGATACAAGCGGCTGAAATGAGCTTCCTTCGTAGGATTGCTGGACTCACCCTCAGAGAGAGGGTGAGGAGCTCAGTTATCCGGGAGAGGTTCAGAGTAGAACCGCTGCTCCTCCACATTGAAAGGAGCCAGTTGAGGTGGTATGGGCATCTGATCAGGATGCCTCCTGGACGCCTCCCTCTTGAGGTGTTTCGGGCACGTCCCTCTGGAAGGAGACCCCGGGGCAGACCCAGGACTCGCTGGAGAGACTACATCTCCCAGTTGGCCTGGGAACGCCTTGGTATCCTCTCTGAAGAGCTGGAACAGGTGGCTGGGGAGAGGGAAGTCTGGGCTTCTCTGCTTGAACTGCTGCCTCTGCGACCTGGACCTCCGGAAAAGCGGTAGAGGATGCATGGATGGATTTTGATGCTAGTCTTATAACATTTTTGCACACCTTGAGTGAGTGTCCAAAAAGCTACACAGCTGAAATGATTTTAAATCCCTCTGAGGTTCACCATCAGTTCCTAAATGGATACAGGATCTTTACAAGATTTCCAACACCCGAAGGACTACTGTGTGCACAAAAAATGTGACGCCACTCCTAGGTTTTCCAGTGGTCCACTAGTGTGTACAGCTGTGGCATGGTTGGTTGGTTCTGAAATGTATAATGTAATTCATCTCACAACAGGAACTGCTGCTGTGTTACTGGAGCACAGGAACAAGATGAGTTTTCACAAAGGAGGGCAGGGTATTTCTGTGTGAAGCCTGTTGCACAATATACAATTCGGTTTCAAGTCTCCAACAATTTAATTCAAATTAGTTAACAGTTTTTAGTTTAGTATAAAAAAACCAAACCTACAGTTGATTTAAGTTCATTTATAGTTACATAGTATGTTTTTTGATATTTAGTATTAGTACAAACCACTATTTGATGCTCTTATAAAGGCTACCGGCTGTTTAGGATGGCTTTCGGAGAAGGGATTTTATTGTTCTAGGTTTAATTTCTTGAAGGCAGTCTTTAGAAAAGCTGAAATACAGGATGTAACCAGTGTTGTTATTATTGGATGTATTGTAGTAGTCATCCACCTTCTTTTGTGTGTTCAAAATGTGGTGTCGTCCTTTCACTGACAGACCTTCACTACTTTCACTGCTTGCGGATCGTGGAGATCCTGAAGGGAACCGAGGCTTTGTCTAAAAGCATCTTTGGCAGATATTTGTCTCAGAGGATGAAGGTGAGAAGAAACATTAACCATGAGGCAGTGGCGGCCTAATGGTTAGTGATGTGGACCGGTGACCGGACAGTCACTGGTTCGATCCCTGGACCGGCAGGATCAGATATGGGTGGGGCAGATAGCATAGCAGTGTTTGCACCACCCCCCTTCAACCCACTGTGGTGCCCTTGAGTAAGGCCCTTAACCCTAACTGCTCCAGTGGAGCTGCTCAGTGGCTACAGGTCAGTCTGTGGTTGTACTGGGCTGCTTCCAGGTGTGAAAGTGTAAAACTGAATGTGAACAGGGTGTCCTTGAAAAAGAGAGGTTGCCTCTCAATGAATCTTTCCCCGCATAAATAAAGGTTTAAAAAAAAAACGACAAACACTTGCAGTCAGCACTGTTTAAACACATTCAATACAGTGTACAACAATGACAAAGTACTCGCAAATTAAAGAATATAAACAAACTGAAGTAAGGCTGGGCGATATAGTTTAAAACAATGTACTGCAATATAATTTCTCTATAGTGCTGTGAAAAAGTATTTTCCCCCTTCCCGATTTCTTATATTTTTGCACATTTGTCACACTGAAATGTTTCAGCTCAAAAAACAAATTTTATAATATTAGACAAAAGAAACCCAAATAAATGCACAATGCAATTTTTATTATACGCCTGCTGTCTCTAAAGATGGGACGTATGATGATGTTTGTCAAGCCGTCTGTTCGTACATGCGACTTGTCTGGCAAACTCCTCCCACAGTTTAAGCTAGGACTGTCATTTCACACAGATGTGCATATTTTAGGGGTTTAAATGATTTTCTGATATTTTGTCTAAATTTGTTCCACTTTGAATTGTAGATTGTTTAAACTCCTTGCAATTACATGGTTATGAGTTTTATAAAAGATCTACACTATACTGAATCCTGAATTTGGAATTGATTTTCTGGTTGTTGGCGTTCTAGCTATGCACTATTGATAATGGCTATGGATGGACGTATTATGTACCATCTGCGACACTCTTGTTAAATGATGATTTCATTTATTAAGGGAAAAAAACCTATCCAAACCTACCTGGGTCTATGTGAAAAAATAACATCCCCTAAACCTAATAACTGGTTGTGCCACCCTTGTCGGCAACTGTAAAGCCGGTGTGTGTGTTAGTTTCTATGGCATGGATAACATACACATCTGTGAAGGCATCACTTATACTGAATGGTACATACAGGTTTTGGAGCAACATATGCTGCCATCCAAGCAATGTCTTTTTCAGGGACATTCCTGCTTATTTCAGACAGCATCCAGCTAACACCCCAACTGTCTGCCCGGAATTATCCCATTACGAAAACATTGTGCGCCAAATTTAGAAATGATGAGTGTTAATAGCAGTGGGACAGCAGAGCTTTTTATTCACAAGGATCATTTGCAACTACACCGCATTCAAAATTATTATGCAAATGATAACTGTCTCTGATTTTCCTAAATAGTCGATGCAGATGACAGTCAGTATAATTTAAGTCATCAACCGTTACAGCATAATTCAAATTTTATTGAACAAACCTCCCAATGATAACAATTTTATTGCAAAAATAAAACTCAAAATGGCACTGTTTCAAATTATTACGCACAACAGAGTTTCAAAACTTTTTTTTTGGTTGTAAAGAACTGAAAATGGTCATTTGTTGAACTTGCAGCATTAGGAGGTCACATTTACTGAAATCAAAAGCTATTTCAATCAAAAACATCTTAACAGGCAACACTACATGTTAACATATAGATAGACAGACAGCCACAGGTCTGTGGTGGACCACTCCCAGTTACACGGGGTGAGACTGGTCATCCTGGCAGATAAGCACATCTGTCGCAAGGTCTGTGGTGGACTTTTGCCAGTCAGTGCATTGTGACATGCACTACACAAAGAGCAGTGATAAACAAACCTATCATCTGGTCAATAACTGCAACAGATACTGGAGTCAGTTTGTCTTGGCCTGTCCTTGCCACTGATAATACCTCTATCTGCCAAGAATGTGCCGCTAGCCCATTTCACTTTGCAAGCAGTTTCATGAAATGGTCAGTCAGAAAGCAACTCATACCGGCTCGACGGTCACCTGGGTTAACAAGGTCAGAAGTTCCTGGCAGTGGAAGGCAAAGGACAGAGCTGCGTGGAGGAATCTGATCAGATCTAAATGAAAGTCATTGTCACCCCCGACAGACTGCTATGATGATTAGATGGACGGACGGACGGACGGACTTTATTGATACCAAACTGGGAAACTGCAGTGTAACAGCAGCATGACAGTAGACAACCAAACGACAGAAACACACGCATGACAGACAAAGGCATTACCCATGGGAAGTAAAACTAACACGACTATAAAGCCTATATACATCATAGCTGAATAGATGGTGACCCATATAAACACATGAATCATACCCGCTGCACAATGCAGGACTATTGGAGCAGAGTGAAATGTGAGGTACCAGTTAGACTGTAAGGTACAGTATGGCAGCATAGTTATGATCACAATACAACATTATAGTGAATTATTGTACAGTGAAATGGCATGCGACAGGACAGATTTTCTGTACCTGGCCATTTGACAGCGAAGCTGGAGTAGTCTACTGGAGAAAGTGCTCCGCTGTCTGTCCAGTGTGTGGTGGAGGGGGTGATCAGGATTGTCCATGATGGATCACAGTTTATTTGGTGTTCTCCTCTCCACCACTGTCTCAAAGGCCTGAGACCAATTACAGAGCCAGCCCTCTTGATAATCTTGTCAAGTCTGTTGGTGTTGCTGGCCCTGATACTGCTACACTAACAGACAGCAGCAAAGAAGATGGCACTGGCAACAATGGTCTGGTAGAAAAGCTCCAGCATCCTGCTACACACGTTGAAGGATCTCAGCTTCCTCAGGAAGTAGAGTCTGCTCATCCCCTTCTTGTGCGCAGCATCGGTGTTGGATCTCCAGTCTAGCCCATTGCTGATCCTGACACCCAGATATTTGTAGTCCTCACCCAACCCCACATCCTCCCCCCAATCTGCAATGGCTGAGAAGGTGTCCTCTTCTTCCTGAAGTCAATCACCATCTCTCTGGTCTTGCTGACATTCAGCCTCAGGTGATTCTGCTCTGTCCACTCAACAAATCTGTCTACCAGTGCCCTGTACTCCCCCCTCCTCTCCCCCTCTTATACACCCCACAACAGCTGAGTCATCAGAGAATTTCTGCAGGTGGCACGACTCAGTGTTGTACTAAAAGTCAGTGGTGTATAAGGTGAAGAGAAAAGGAGAGAGCACTGTCCCCTGTGGAGCTCCCGTATCACTAACCACCACATCAGACAAGACACTGCCCAGCCGGACAAACTGTGGCCTGTCTGTCAGGTAGTCAGTAATCCAGGAGACCACAGAACTGCCGACCCCCATCACTTGCAGCTTCTCACCCAGCAGCAGTGGCTGGATGGTGTTAAAGGCACTGGAGAAATCAAAAAATGTGATTCTCACGGTGTCTCCTCCGCCATCCAGGTGCAGATGGGCTCGTTGCAGCAGATAGATGACAGCGTCTTCAACTCCTAAATGAGGCTGATATGCAAACTGCAGAGGGTCCAGCCAAGTCTTCACCTGCGGCCTTAGGTGGGCTTAGAGCAGTCTCTCCAGGACCTTCATCACATGAGACGTGAGGGCAACTGGTCGATAGTCATTCAGGTCCAATAGAAATGACTTCTTGGGGACAGGAACCAGGCAGGACGTCTTCCACAGCACCGGTACTCTCTCCAGACTCAGGCTCAGGTTGTACAGGTGTTTCAGTATCGGAGTTAGCTGGCTGGCACAGGTCCTCAGGATCCAAAGACATGCATGTTAGGTTAATTGGTTGTTCTAAATTGTCCCTAGATATGTCTCCTATAGGCCCTTAGAATACAGGGTTAGTATTAGTGAAGCGTTCTGAGTGGTCTTTGAGACTAGAAAAGCGCTATATAAGTACAGGTCCTTTTCCCTTATCCCCTTATCCTGGCAGACATGCCATCAGGGCCCACCGCCTTCTGTTGACGGAGTCTCTCCAGCTGTTTCTTAACCTGGTCTGTAGTCACAGTGATGTGAGGGAGGGGCCTGGTGTCCCCCGAGGAGGTGGAGGGGGGTGAGGGGGGAGATGGAGAGAGGTGCTGCACAGGAGGGTGGGGAGAGGGGTGTGTGAGGGTCTTGCTGTGTTGTGGAGGTGACAGACTGTGAGTTGAACCTATTAAAAAACAGATTCAGTTCATCAGCTCTCTCCTGGCTCCCAGACGTCTGCCTGACTCTCCCCTTGCACCCAGTTATTTGTTTCATTCCCATCCACACATCTTTTTTTTTTTTCCACAATATCTTTATTGAACCTTTTTTTTTTTTTTTTAACAAACATGATACAAACAATCAAACACTAACACTAAAGTACTACAAAAAAAAAAAAATGCACTAAAAACACCAACAACCACCAACAAAATCAAGTCTTCAACAATGCTCCTCTGTTTAGTCTAGACAATCCAATACATAAGTATACATATTATGTTCACCAGTTTGGAATTTACAAGGTCCACACACATCATTCACCTTCTTCTTCAAGAGTTATGTTTAAATTTTTTACATAATCAATAAAAGGTCTCCATATATTCTCAAACACAATTTCCTTTGATTTTAGTATATATGTTATTCTTTCTAATGGAAGGTTTGTTAACATCTGTCTTAACCACTGAGTCACATCTGGTCTATGAGTCTTTTTCCATAATAGTGCAATACATTTTTTGGCATTAAGCAAACTGAGGTCTACGAATGTTCTTTCACTTTTATTAAAATTATGCTTTTCTGGGTACAGACCCAACAAAAACAGTTTAGGATTCAATATGATTTGTTTTGAGATTATTTTTTCAATTGTTACCCTCACCTCTTCCCAAAACATTCTTATTAATCTACATTCCCATAAACAATGAAATAGGGTTCCTTTACTTTCCATGCATTTTGTGCATGTATCTGGTATATTTTTGTTATATCTATTTAACTCCTCCGGTGTAACATACATCCGCATTAACCATTTGAAATGTATCAATTTAAGGCGTGCATTTATTGATTTGGTTTGAGCTTCTGTACAAGCCAATTCCCATTGTTCCTCTGAAATTTCAATTTGCAGATCTTCTTTCCAGTAGTTTAATCTTTTCAGTGAATTTTCACTTGAAGATAGTGTCAGTGAGTTATAAAACTCTGAAATAATACCCTTTCTTTTACTATCTTTCATCATCATTTTTTCCAAGGATGAATAAATAGGTCGAGTGAGAGCTTTATTTTGATTTGATCGAATAAAGTTTCTAAGTTGAAGATATTTAAAGAAATGTGTTCTATTGAGATTAAATTTGATCCTCAGCTCTTCAAAAGACATTATGTTGTCTGCACATGGCAAATATAAATCCTGAATCTTTTGTATCCCTTTTAAATTCCATACTTTAAATACAGCGTCCGCTCTCCCTGGTTTAAAATATTGATTACCCCATATTGGACTAAATTGTGACAATAACTGTGGTTCTTTTAAATAGTTTTTAGCTTCACACCATATTTTGATCATATGCTTTACAAATGGATTTTTAACTTGTTTTTGTAATTTTTTTGCAGAATCTGAGTATATGAATATGGGAAGAGGTAAAGGTAAATTGTATGATTCCATTTCAGTCCAGTGAGGGAGATCATTTGATGAAAAATAATATGTCATAGACCTCAGTTGTGCCGACCAATAATACAACATAAAATTTGGACATTTCAGACCTCCACGATCAAATGGTAAATATAATAAAGACAAACGTAATCTAGCCCTCCTGTTGTTCCATATAAATTCCACTAACTTTTTTTTTATTCTTGAGAATAGATCTAAAGGTGGTGATAAGGGAATGTATTGAAATAAATAAAGTATTTTAGGTAAAATATTACTTTTAAGTATATTGATTCTCCCGATCATCGACATTGGTAGTGACATCCATCTCTGAGTTAACTCATTGATATCTGACATTAAGGCTTCATAGTTGACACTGGCGACTGATTCTAGCTTAGGCATAATTTGGATTCCTAAATATTTAAACTGATTTACAACATTGAATTGATTTACCTCAGGGGCTGGGTAATTTCTCTGGGTCTCATTTAGCATTAATATTGAAGATTTAGTTTTATTTATTTTATATCCTGATATTTCCCCAAAATTCTTTATTAAATTCAACAAGGTTGGAATTGATTTTTTTAGATTCGACATAAACAAAATTATGTCATCGGCGTACAGGGAGATTTTATGTTCTGTTGGTCCAACTTTAATTCCATATATTTGTGAATGTAAACGTATCGCTATCGCTAAAGGTTCAATTGCCATAGTAAACAGTAAAGGTGAAAGTGGACAGCCTTGTCGACATCCTCTATTGATTTTTATTGGTTTTGAAATATTGTTATTTGTTAGGATTTCTGCTGTAGCATTATTGTATATTATTTGAACCCATTTTATGAAATTATTTCCAAGTCCAAACCTTTGTAGGACTTCAAAAAGAAAGGGCCATTCAACTCTATCAAAGGCCTTTTCGGCGTCCAATGATAGGAGAGCTGTATCCGGTGCTTCTTTATTAAAATAAATAATATTAAATAGTCTTCTTACATTATGGAAGCCTTGTCTACCCTTTATAAAGCCATTCTGATCTCGATTAATAATATTTGGTAAAATTTCTTGTATTCGTCTTGCTAAAATTTTACAGATTATCTTAAGGTCGGCGTTTAATAGGCTTATTGGTCTCATATTTTCACATTTATTAGAGGGCTTACCTGGTTTTGGCAGCAGTATAATTAAGGCATTATTTATGTATGATGGTAAATTATTATTTTGAAATGCTTCCAAAACCATTTCCAAAAAAGGTTTTATTAATTTATTCTTAAATTTTTTATAAAGGTCAACTGGAAGACCATCTGGTCCTGCACTTTTTCCTGATTTCATATTATCAATGGCTAGCCCAACTTCTTCTTGACTAATTTTAGACTCCAATATCTCCCTGTTTTCATTTGGAATACACGGTATAGATAGTTCGTTCAAAAACCCATTTAGTTTTGTTAAATCAGGTTCATTTTTGGTATCATATAATTTTTCATAGTAATCTCTAAAGGCTCTATTAATTTCTAAAGGATTTATAACTACCTGTCCGTTACTTATAATACTAGTAATTGGTGTTTTAATTTCCAATTGTTTAATCTGCCATGCTAATAATTTTCCTGATTTTTCACCTTGTTCATAAAAAGATTGTTTCAATCTTAGAAGACTCGAGGCAGCTCTATTCGCTGATTTTTTGTCGTATTCAGCTCTCAAAATCAGTAATTCATTCTCCAACCTTGGGTCACTTCCTGCATACACTTTTTCCTGAAGATTTTTTATTTTATGTTCCAATTTAGCTCTCTCCTCTCGAGTCTTCTTAGATTTTGATCCTGTATAACTAATAATATGTCCCCTAATAAAAGCTTTGAAAGCCTCCCACTTTACACATGCTGATGTTTGTGTAGTATTGATGTCAAAGAACTCGTCTATCTGTTTTTCTATATACTTGACAAATTCCTCATCCTGAAGCCATTTATGCTGAAATTGCCATCTACCTGATTCCTTTGTCAATTTTTTATCTACATATATTAGACAACAGGGTGCATGATCAGAGATCACGATGTTATCATAAAAGCAGTTTTGAATCTTGGACCTTAATTCTGTGGAAATCAAAAAATAATCAATACGTGAGAATGTCTTGTAGGTACTGGAATAACAAGAATAGGCTTTAACTTGTGGTTTCATTTCTCTCCATATATCTAACAATCTCAATTCTTTCATAAAATGATTAATAGTCATCCTACATCCAATGTGCGTACAATCCAGTCCTGTTGATCTATCCACACCTGGATTCAATGTACAATTAAAATCCCCTGCTATTATATGTTGCCCTGTAAGTGATGATAAGATGAGAAATAAATTAGCAAAGAACTTCTGATCATCTATATTGGGACCATATAAGTTCACAAGATTTATATTTTCTAATAGCAAAGAACCTTGAATGATTACATATCTTCCAAATTTGTCTCCAATTACATTTTTCACTTGAAAAGGAACTGATTTATGTATGAGAGTCATAACTCCCCTGGCTCGGGATGAAAATGAAGAGGTGAATACACTTCCCTGCCATCTACTCCTAATTCTTTTAACATCCTCCTCTATCAGATGAGTTTCTTGTAAAAACACAATTCTTGAACCCATGTCCTTTATTTTATTCATAACTTGTTTAAGTTTTTTTAAATTTTGTAGACCTCTGCAATTCCATGAAGTTAAATTAAGATTAACACTTTGGTCCATGATCAATAGAGAGTTTGGGATTACCTTGCAGTGTAAACATGCTCATACAGAGAAGCAAAAACATGAGTGGTTGAACATTCATCCTACAAACTACACACAAACAAATTTCCCCTTCCCACACTTGTGGCAAACCCCCCAAAATCAAAAGAAAAATTCTGTCTCCCGATATAGCCATCGACCGTTCCACACCCACGGGGAACAGCCTAAGCCACTCCTTCTTCATCCTCCCAATCACCCTAACTCTACTGCTTTTAATGACGTAACATTAACTCTCCTCTGTAGTTTTCCAACTTAACTCCAAAATTTTTAACAACTTTGTACATCATAGTTTTTTTTTTTTTGTTTGTTTGTTTTGTTTTTGTTTTGTTTTTTTTAATATATAATACAATCTATATTTTGTAAACTTACTATTTACTTCAAGTCAGTCAGATGCCTGTGCAAATGCTTAATTATTCTACCTTATATTTTGTTCATGCTTAGCTCCCACCAGTCTCTTCTTCTTCTTTGATCTTCTTGATGAACTCCTGCGCCTCCTCTGGGGTCTTGAAGATGTGGGTTCTGCCCTCATACGTGGTCAGCAGTCTCGCAGGATAGATCACACCATGACGAATCCCAAGGTTGCGCAGCTCCTTACGTATGGGATCAAACTGCTTCCTCAATTGCTGGATTCCTGTGGCCAAATCTGGGTAGAACCGCACCTGCTGGTCCTGGTGTTTAATCTCTCCTTTAGCACGTGCAGCGTTGAAGATCTTCATCCTGTCTCTGTTGCTAAGAAACTTCATAATTAAGGTCCTCGGCGGTCCCTTATCTCTCCGTGGGCCAATACGATGTGCTTTTTCCAGAACCACTGCTGATTGCAACTCCTCGCTGCCCAGCACCTCCGGAATCCACTTTTCCAGAAAGGAACATACGTCCCGACCTTCTGATTCCTCTGGAAGACCCACCAGCCTCAAATTATTCTGTCTCGACCGAGATTCCAAATCCAAAATATTATCTTCCAGAGATTTATTTTTTTTTTCCAAAGTGCGCACCTTTAATTGAAGACGGGTGACGTCATCTTCAGCACTAGCGAGACGGAGCTCCATCTGCGCCGTTCGTTCTACACAGTCACCCAATTCCTTTCTTATTCCTTCCAGCGCTGTCATAATCCCATCAAATCTAGAGGAAAAGTCCGCTCTCATTGAACTCATGGCAGCCATCAGCGCATCTGCGCCATTCCCCGCAGAAATCGCACCGCCGCCAGCCTCCTCCGCCATATATGGAGCCTTGTTTGCTGCGTCACAGACCTGAAAGTCCGTTAATTTGGACTGTTTCGGCGGCTCGCTTTTTCCTTTTCCTGGTTTTCCAGCCTTAGGCTTCGCCGACATATCCTCGCCCAAATGCTGGGATACGTTCTGTCCCAAATGAGAGAGTTATTTGCCGATTTTTTTCTCCAGGAGCAGAGCAGAGCGAGACACGTCCGTCCTACGTGGCAGCCATAACCGGAAGCCATCCACACATCTTTAGCGTTGTTTTGCCTGAGTTTATTCTCCAACTTCCTCCTATAATTGTCCTTGCACCTCCTCAGCATCTCTCTCAGCTCATGCTGCACTCCCACAACATAGGACCCCTTCTTTGATATAACCTTCACAATTCTTGAATCCATTGAACTTCTGAGTTTTTGGAGAGTTTCTGATTGAATTTCTTTGCAAGATGTCAGAATAGCCTCCCACAGGTGCTGTTTTGATGTGAACTGCCTCCCACCCTTATAGATCTTTTGCTTCAGGATGCTCCGAAGGTTCTCAATAGGGTTGAGGTCAGGGGAGGCTGGGGGCCACACCATGAGTTTCTCTCCTTTTATGCCCATAGCAGCCAGTGACACAGAGGTATTTTTTGCAGTATGAGATGATGCATTGTCATGCATGAAGATAATTTTGCTATGGAAGGCACAGTTTGTCTTTTTGCACCATGGCCGAAAGTGGTCAGTCAGAAACTCTATATACTTTGCCGAGGTCATTTTCACACCTTCAGGGACCCTAAAGGGGCCTACCAGCTCTCTCCCCATGATTCCGGCCCAAAACATGACTCCGCCACCACCTTGCTGACGTTATAGCCTTGTTGGGACATGGTGGCCATCCACCAACCATCCACTACTCCATCCATCTGGACCATCCAGGGTTACACGGCACTCATCAGTGAACAAGACTGTTTGAAAATTAGTCTTCATGTATTTCTGGACCCACTGCAACCATTTCTGCTTGTGAGCATTGATTAGGGATGGCTGAATAGCAGGTTTATGCACAACTGCAAGCCTCCGGAGGATCCTACACCTTGAAGTTTGTGGAACTCCAGACGCACCAGCAGCTTCAAATACCCGTTTGCCTCTTTGTAATGGCATTTTAGCAACTGCTCTCTTAATCCAATGAATTTGCAGGGTTTCCTCTGGTAACATTTCCATGTGGCGGGCCGCCACCCTTGTAATTATACCGCCATGCCAAGGAAATATAAATTTAAGAAAAAATATGATGCTATTAATGACGCTCCGCAAAAATGCACAGGAACAACGCGTGTGACCGTCATCCGTGCGGAGTTCAGAAGCAACCTACCCGCGTGTTCCAGTCGACAGGCAGAGTATACGCACTTTAACCGTGGAAAAAAGGCAGAAGAGGTATGTAAGCAGTGGAGGCATGTATCATGACTTTAACCCACTAGTAACGGGAACATTAATGAAGAGTCGCTTATCAAACAGGTGTGGTTAGGCTTCATATGCAGGGAGGCAAGAGTGACTGATGAATTGCGGAGGACATACTTCACCAGCCACTACAATATTAACTAATTTATGTTCATTATTATGTACCTGGCAAGTTAAGATGACCGAAATTCACAAAGTCAGTGACTTTAATCCATCAACAGCCATCAGACAAACTAAACGTGCCAACATTTGGATTTCAAAATAAGGGTGCTTTTTCCTGCTGTCTGGCTGGTGAAGAGAGTTCTAAAAAAACTATATATAGAATAGAATCAGTTATCACTTTAAATTACACCCTCAGTTTGAAATGTAGAGTATGTGCACTAGAATTAATTTCATAGTCAATAAAACATCCACCCATTATCAATCACAATATAAAAGAAACATATGGTATTTCTATGGAGAAATAATGGCACCTCTCAAGTAAAAGAGGCCAAAAAATGAACATAACACTTGTCTGCATGACTGGTTCATTTTTCTGATTGGCTCAACACCTATTAAATTGTGCCTGCATGACTGCAGTAATGCTCATTTCACAACAGAATACAGCACAACTGGTATTTTGGCAGTGGGAAATGGATTTTCATCAGCAGGTTGCCGACATCATGTAGCGAGAGGGTAATGTGAAGAGAAGGTGGAAAATATTACAGCAACTAAACCAAACCAAAGGGGGGCGCAAAGCAGGACAACCTAACAGTAAGAATCCAACAGGTCTAAAATTTCAAATACAGGTGTCACATTCCAGCTGTTCGGCCAGCTAAAACAAATGGTGTAGCTGCTCATTTACAGAACGTTCCACACAAGCAGCAAGCTGAGGAGAGAGCGGCTCGTCTTTGTTTCTAATCCAGAAGCACTCAAGTCTACCAAGACTAAAAGATAGACCACTGGGTGTAACAGGATGTGGCTTTGGAGGTAAATCATCAATCTGTTCAATATTATCAACTGACCCAGAATGAACCACAAAGCTTAAAGAAATGAATGTGATGTCGAAAAAGGGATTACAGCTCATACTTTTTTCAACAAAAACAAGTCCAAGGGTGACCACAGGGTGGAGACAGAGCCACACAAAAGATTAGACCAACCATAAGTTATATACATCAATATAAAGCCAGCTCTGTTAAGTAATTAATACAATAAATATTAAAATATCATGGTCAGGAAAAATTTACTCAACATAATCGTTCAAGAATTATCCCTATTGGACCCACTTCTATCACTGATGTGCGTGAAAAGATAAGTGATGGTCGCAAAGCATACCAGCACTCATCTGGGTCTACAAAAACATGTACCTGGATCTTATTTTCCAACAGTGTCAATGACAACAATAATTCCAGGGTGAACTTATGTCTCAACCCAACTCAGCTAAAAACAAATGTGATAGGGAAGAAATCTCTGAATGCCCCTACCTGAAGGTAGCGTCCCTGCTGAGCTGAAAGGGCCTCGCCAAGAGGAACCACCACTTTCTCTACACTACGTTGGTGGGAGTGAGCCTGGATGTCCGGGCTCTCTTCTGAACGCAGCTCAATGTGAGAGATGAGCAAATTGGAGATCACCGACTGCACTGACTGCAGGGATTAAGACATAGAAAAGAGAGAGTTTTAGTTTTACATTAATTTAGAAAGATGAAAGAGATTCAGACACCTCACCTTTGTATTGCCTCCTGGGGTGGCACTAAGAGCCAAGACGCGAAACTGACGAGTCTGGCTACAAAGCAGTCTGATCACCTGAGAGAGAGAGAGAGAGAGAGAGAGAGAGAGAGAGAGAGAGAGAGTACACAGTGTTGTTAGCAATATATCTGGGGATTGATTACATTTGTAAATACTGTTGGAATGCAAATGTCAGCTAAAGAAAGATGAATGCCTTAGCATGGGGTGATGGGGTGATGGCAAAGTATTACGATCACCCTGGCCTTGTATCTGTCTATGTTTTCTCACATCCTAAAAACTATTCCAAACTGGATGAAGGCAGTTAGTCCAGTTGATATAATGAAATACATAAAATTATCTTCCCAAGTTTTCAACAAAGGAATTAATTTCCAGCAGGTCTTATGTACTATAATTTCATTTGTGTTTGACATGGTTTAATACCAACAAATTAAACCCCACTTAAAATGAAGGTGAGTTTATACTGCCAAACCCTAGTACACAGTATAGTACAATTTATGTAAAATTACAAAATTATCTAAAATAATAATCAGTGTTAAATTCAAGAATTAAGTACCTGAAAAACAAGGTACTTACATGGCTTTTTATACAGTATTACCCAAGCTGAAATTTTCTGTTTATCTTGTGCAAAAAAGAGCAACTGTTTTAGTAATGCATTTCATATAGTATTACAATAACTAAATCAATGAAGCCAAGCTGGTGTGTGTCACAGTACAGTTAATTAAATATGATAATACCGATGATTCATCTAAGTAGCCACGTGTGTTTAGTACAGCATCACAAATACTGCAACAATCCAAGTAATATCTGTACAGTCAACTTAGAAAACCTCCCACAATTGTTTGAACTGATTGATATTTGGCTTGATCAAAGACAATTACTTTTGGTTCAGAAAATGAATGCAAACTTTCTGCTTACAAAAAAACCCCAAATAATTTTGGAAATTATATAATATCTGCTGCGATGGACTGGTGATTTGTCCAGGGCGTACCTTGTCTCTCGCCCAAAGATATTGGGACAGGCTCCAGCCCCCCCCCCCCCCCCCCCCCCCCCCGCAACCCGAAGAGGATTAAGCGGAAGATGGATGGATGGATGGATGGATGGATATAACATCTGAAAGACTGCTTCAGCACTACAGACTGGGACACTTTCAAGCACGCAGCCACTCACAGTGGACACACAAACCTACAGGAGTACACTGAGGTTGTTGTAGCATACATAGCTAAATGCACTGATGATGCCACTCACTGGAAAACCATCACTGTTCGTGCCAACCAAAAACCATGGATGACAGCAGAGTTCCACAGGCTCCTGAGGGCTCGGGACGCAGCCTTCAGAGCCAGCAACACTGCAGGACTAACAACAGCTAGGGCCAACCTGTCCCATGGCATCAAGGAGGCAAAACAACAGTACAGCAAGAAAATATCCGGCCACTTTTTTTAAAAATTTTTATTTGTTTATTTGTCAGGGACAGTGCAATAAACATAGACAAAAAAGAAAATCTGATGTGTTGCACAGAGAGTGTATAGCATTAAGCTAATTTGCAACTCTAGTCCCTGGATGGGCTTTAGAGAAAAGAAACAGATAAAAAGAGAAAAAGATGAAGAAAAAACTAAATGAAAACAGTTTAAACATTATCCACATACATCAATGCAAACAAAATTATAAATACACAATATAAACACCTGATTCACATTTGCCTGTTACAGTAAAATGCCTGTTACACATTTGCCTTCCCTTCTTCACTCACACCCTGCAGACAATCATTTCATACATGGGTACATTCTTGTTTACTTTTCAGCCAGTTTTTAACCTTTGTAGTAAATGTTTTAAAATCCATTATTATTTTGATTTCATTTGGCATTGTGTTCCAGATATGACTGCCCTTTATAGAAAAAGCTGTTTGTCCAAATGTGGTTCTGCGGTGGGATATTTTACAGTTATTGCTAACAGAACTCCTGGTGGCTCTGCTGCTGTCCTGTCTTTGGATGAATCCAACAAGTGGCTCTGGCGCTGATTTATGGAAACATTTAAAAATTAATTTCAGAAAACAAAGGTCAATGAAACTCTCAAAACTCAGTAGATTATATTTTTTTAGAATATAACAATGATGCCACCTAATGGGCTTTTTATCCAGAATTTTTAGAGTTTGATTATATAATGAACCTACAGTATATGTTTTATTGTAGAAGGAGCTGCTTGAGCCCAAACTGTCAGACAGTATAATATATGCGAAAAAACCATAGAATGCATATACAGTACGGCTGCTTGGTGTGGTATGTAGTGTCTAATTAATTTAAAGCAATTCAATTTTTTTTTTACTGTTTTAGAAATCTTCTTTATGTGAAGATTAAATTTGAGTTGAGGATCTAGTACAATGCCAAGGTATTTGAATTCTGTAATTGAACTAATATCTTGATCATGTATATTAACTTTAAAATGTTGCAAATTACATTTTTTGATTGAAAAGCACATTGAAACTGTTTTCTAAAGGTTCAGCAGTAGATGGTTCTGAATGAGCTACTCTCGGACATCAACCATGCTTGAAGACAGGACGTCTGCAGCCTGAGCTGGAGTCTTAGCAGCTGTGTAAATAACTGCATCATCTGCATAAAGTTGACATGTTGCAGCTGAGCAGTGTAATGGCAGGTCATTAATAAAAATGCTGAAAAGTAAAGGACCAAGAATGGACCCTTGTGGGATACCCATACAATTATTTAAAAGGAAGGATTTATCTTGGTGAACTTTTACACACTGTTCTCTGTTCTGAAGATAAGATGCAAACCATTTCATTGTATTGGAAGAAAAGTTAAAAGATACCATTTTGAATAAAAGCAAGCTGTGGTTTACAGTGTCAAAAGCCTTTCTGAGATCCAGAAAAACAGCTCCCGCTACATTACCCCTGTCTAAGGACTGTTTGACATTTTCAATAAGGCAGCAGTTTGCTGTTTCTGTTGAGTATCCTGGTCTAAAACCAAATTGGTGTGGATGAAGAAGTTGACCATCTTGTAGATAGTCTATCAGCTGTGTAGCTACAACTTTTTGAAGAACCTTAGACAGGACTGGTAAAATAGAGATTGGGCGGTAATTACATATATCATCTTTACTACCCGATTTAAAAACTGGTATGACGACAGCATTTTTCCAGCCAGATGGAAATGTACAGGACCTAATGGAGAGATTAATGAGATGAGTCAGTGGTTTGATTAATATTTTGCTGTGCGTTTTGAGAAAGGAAGTGCTCATATTGTAGATATCATTAGTTTTTGAGTTTGACAGTGTTTTAACAATGCCAGCAATTAAATCTTCATTTACCTCATTAATGTGAAAAGAAACTGTTGTGAGTATTGGTTTAGTATTGTTGAGCACATTTGGCAGCACAAAGTTTTTTGTTAATTCTTCCACTGACTCCACAAAATATGAATTAAATTTATTTGCCAATGTAGCATTATCACTGATGGTTTTGCCATTAATTCTAAGTTCCTTTACCCCCTTCTGATCATTTTTTTGGTTGGTTAAGTTATTTAAATGCCTCCATAGGGAACTGTTGTTACCCTTTGCATGTTCTATCAATTTATTGTAATAAGATGCTTTTGATTTACGCAGCTCTTGTACCACTTTATTTCTTAAACTTTTGTAAACAAGGTGATCATTTTGTAGTTTAGAGGTTAATGATGTTTTCAATGCAGAGTCTCGCCTCTTCATAAGTTTTCTTATTTCATTATTTAACCATGGTAGGTTAATCTTCTGTTGTCTACTTTTAATTTGCTTTGTAAATTTATCTATAGACTTTGTGATTGTTGCAGTTATAAAATTACAACAATCATCTACTTCATATATTGACATGAGCTGCTCCCAATTTTGATTCTCTAAGTGATGTTCAAACTCCGCAGTTTTTGATTTGGGAATAATAAAATTTACTTTGTCAATATCAACTCCCGCAAAATACTGTAGTCGCTTTTTAGTAAGTTTTCTGACAGCAAGAACCATGTTATGATCTGAGAGACCAGTTACAAGATTATAGGTTCTGGTTATTCATTCTGGTTTATTAGCAAATGCCATGTCAATAAGTGTACTAGATTGTTTGGTTATCCTGGTGGGTCCTTTGATCATTTGTTGGTAATTAAATTTAGTCATGACACTTTTCAGTTTCTGTTTGTTCTTTTTATCAGACCAGTTAATATTAAAGTCACCATAAAATATTGTTTCTCTGCACCTCTCAAGTTGTTTAACCAGATCACTTAATTCATTATAAAAAGAAGAATTGTATGACGGTGGGTTGTACAATACTGCAATGTTGAAATTCATTACCGGTGAGAGACATACATTAACAGCTAAACATTCAAATGGTAAATGGTAAATGGCATTCACTTATATAGCGCTTTTATTCTCATCTCTTGATGACCAAAGCGCTTTACAGATCCTGCAATCCACCCATTCACACACACATTCACACACTGATGGTGGCATGCTGCCTAACATGGCGCTTCCAGACCCACCAGGAGCAATTGGGGTAAAGTGTCTTGCCCAGGGACACAACGGCAGGATATCTGGGGAGAGTGGGATTTGAACCGCCAACCATATGGTTATTGGACAACCTGCTCTACCTCCTGAGCCACTGCCGCCCCAAGTGAAGTATTCAAATCAACCAGTTGACATTTAAATTTCTCCTTGATGTAAATTAAAACACCTCCTCCCCTCCCTACCTGCCTGTCTTTTCTAAAACACTGATAACCCACAATATCGATCATATTAGTGTCTATGTTCCTGTGTAGCCAGCTTTCTGAAAGACAAAGATAGTCCAGATTTGAGTCCAACAACAACGCCGAAATCTCATCTCTTTTGGGGATTATGCTCCGTATGTTTAAATGTCCGCCGAGGATCCCCTTTGGTTTAGCCTTTGTGTCCCAAAGAACTCGTGCATGATTAACAGTTTGGAAGAACAGATGTTATTTTTGCTTTTGTACAGCTCGGTTTTCGGGTCTCACCTCATTTGCATTTTGTTTGACTGCTCCTGCTTTCAAAAGTTTGGACGTAGCACAGCTGTTTACAGCAGGATCACATATGTGAGTCTGTCCAGTGCAATTCGACTCACCCGACTCACTATGTTCAGCTGTACCGAGGCGAAGACCAGCATTATGCTGCTCCACCAGTTCAGATGTTAGCAGGGCCGTTGACAGCAGCAACCGATCAGCCGGTTCAGATGTTAGCGGGGCCGTTGACAGCAGCAACCGATCAGCCGGCTCAGGTGTTAGCGGGGCCGTTGACAGCAGCGGGCGATCAGCTGGTTCAGGTGGTTCAGGTGTTAGCGGGGCCGTTGACAGCAGCAACCGATCAGCTGGCTCAGGTGTTAGCGGGGCCGTTGACAGCAGCGGGCGATCAGCTGGTTCAGGTGTTAGCGGGGCCGTTGACAGCAGCAACCGATCAGCCGGCTCAGGTGTTAGCGGGGCCATTAACAGCAGCAGGCGATCAGCTGGTTCAGGTGGTTCAGGTGTTAGCAGGGCCGCTGACAGCAGCAACCGATCAGCCGGCTCAGGTGTTAGCGGGGCCGTTGACAGCAGCAGGCGATCAGCTGGTTCAGGTGGTTCAGGTGTTAGCGGGGCCGTTGACAGCAGCAACCGATCAGCCGGTTCAGATGTTAGCGGGGCCGTTGACAGCAGCAACCGATCAGCCGGCTCAGGTGTTAGCGGGGCCGTTAACAGCAGCGGGCGATCAGCTGGTTCAGGTGGTTCAGGTGTTAGCGGGGCCGTTGACAGCTGCAGCCGATCAGCTGGTTCAGGTGTTAGTCAGGCCGCTGACAGCAACAACCAATCCGCCGGCTCAGATGTTTGTGCTAACCCAGTGGCCTGCTGTTTGATAGTGGCAGGTCCAGGGTTAAGGTGAATATCCTCTGCCAGAAGTAGCAGTACTAACAGTACAGTGGTACCTCTACTTACGAAATTAATTCGTTCCGGAAGTATTCTCGTAACGTGAAAATTCCGTAAGTAGAGGCGCGTTTTACATGTAAATGCTGTAATCCGTTCCAAGCTCCCCAAAATTCGGGCATAAATTTTTTATAAATCATAAAAACGCATCAAAACATGTAACAAATACATGTTACAATTAGATTACTGCACAATAAACATAAAATGAGAGTTTAAAATGAGAGAAAGAATAATAAAAGAGAATAATAAAAGAGAAAGAATAATAAAAATTATGTTCATTTACCTTTTAACTGCTATCGTCGTCGACATCGTCACCTTTTGCCTTCTTTGGTTCATGTTCTGATCCAAGGACGTTTGCTTTTGTCGGCTTGTAAGTGCTTCCTTTTGTTTTAATACCGTGCTGATCGTTGATGTATTACGGCCATATTCTTTGGCGAGATCAACCAAATGCATCCCTTTTTCATACCTTTCGATTATCTCCTTCTTTGTTTGTATGGACAAAAAAACTCTCTTCTTCTTTTCTCCTTTTCCACTTATCTCCGTCACTTTCTTGGGGCCCATAGCGAATAAATGTTAATTCTGTACTGTACACACACGTAAAACTTTCACCTTGTTCTTAATAAAGTTTTGGAAAAAAAAAAAAACTTTGTGGCCAATGGGATACCAGGAAGATGCTAGGCGATAGCCAATGGCAGAGCAGCTACAGGTATGTTTACGTTCGGTAAACTACGGGAGCTGCGAGGAGCGCGTACTTTTTTGCCTTTCGTATCCTGAAATTTCGTTCGTAACAAGAGGCAATATTTTCCCGTTGAGGCGTGTCGTAACCTGAAAATTCCGTATGTAGAGACGTTCGTAAGTACAGGTACCACTGTACTTTAACTGTACAGCCTCTGCCATATTGTGTTATTTGCTTAGCAGCCATGTTTGCCTTATTTTTGATGCTTATCCTCAGGCCTTTTGAGGACCAGATAGAGTACAGGGTGAAATAACCATGTCCGTATCCATATAAATAAAGCTTTGTAGATTCACCTTTAGTTGAATTGACCGGAAAACCCTTCTTGTTGTAAGTCCAGACACACGATAACAGTAAGAAGTAGATAAGCAAGAAAATATAGAGGCTAAAAGTGGAGCCCATCTAACCACTCCTCATTCCAGTGTCAGCCATCTTCTTCATCCATATTGTGGATGAAGAAGATGCAACTTCAGCAACACCACAGATACACGTTCTCTCTGGCGTGGCATAGAGACCCTCACCAACTACAAACCTCCACCTCAGACCTGTGCGAGTGACATCACACTGCTTAACAACCTAAATGACTTCTTCAGCCGCTTTGAAGCACAAAACAGCACATCAGCAAAGCACGATGGCAGCATAACTTGGAGGCTCTGCCAAACCATACGTTAATTTGAGATTAAAGCCCTCAGTAGATGTCGTTAAATGAAAAAGTTATGTCTAAACTGACCACTATTAAGGACTGCGACATTTTTACACGGAAGCATGCTTCCCAAAAGCCAAAATCTGACACTCTGGCAGCAGACCAGGCCAAGGCGGCTGATAATATGGCAGACCTGAAACCAGTGCTAACGGAAATAAAGGCCCTTCACTCTGAATTTGGACTAAAGCTGGATAACATTAATGACCGCCTGGGTGAGATGACCAACTTGATCGCCGCACTAGAAAACAACGTGATGGAGGTGAAACAAAAGGTAGACGGACACACGACACAAATAGAAGAAGCCGAGAACCGGATAATGCTAGCAGAGGAGCAACTGGATACCAACAATGCTACATTGGCTAATGTGACGAAATGTATTGCCTTCTTGGAAAGCAAAACTGAAGACCTTGAGAACTGGAGCAGAAGGAATAATATCCGGCTCTTCGGACTGAGAGAGGGCACTGAAAATGGTAGGTCCCTGTCAAATTTTGTACAAGAGATGATACCACGCTGGCTGGGCACTGATAGATCCTTCATCTTAGAGGGGGCTCAATGAACCCTAGGCCCACCAAAACCCAATCAAAAGAGAGCTGTGGTTATCCAATTAATGAAGTTTCAAGATCGAGAATACATTTTTCAGGCCCTGAAACAATGTACCATCACACATGAGGAAAACAGACTTTTCTTCACTCAAGACCTCACAGCCGAGACCATGCGACAGCGCAGCGAGTTCAATACCGTTAAGAAGAAATTCACTGAAAAGGGATCTTTTCGTGGATTCCAACTGAACCCCTGCAAGATGAGAGTGCTCCACAACAGTAAGATACATCTGTTTTCCGCACCAAAGGAGGCAGAGGAGTTCCTCCAGAAAATAGCTGATTAGACTTTATACCATCTGTTTAAGATAATGAGTTGCTGTCGACAACCATTAACAGGTACACTTATTTTGTAAAATCTGTTTGATACAAAGACCCTTTTCTACTGAAGTTACAGAGTGTTGGAGACACTTGTATTTTTATTTCTATTTTACTTAGGAGTATGTTTGTACATATTTAAGTTGGGTCTAAAAATGGACAATTCAGACGATATCCAGAGCAAATCATATAGTCAGTGTTGTTTATGTTTAATGGTAATGTTCGTGGTTTATAAAGGGTTAAAACTGTTTAAAAAGGAAAAAATAATTTTTTTTTAAGACGTGGTTGGAGAGCGCGGTTTGTTTATATAAGACACTCCTCCACAGTTAGCTGCCCCTCTCTGGAGTGGATCAGCTCCTGCCCTGTTGTTTTAGTTCTGAGTAGGGGCAGGGATAGTCAACTGAGTTGACTTAATGCAAATTTGTGTTCTCAAGTACAGCTAGATGTATACTTTGTGGCCTTGATTATATCCACACATTTTATTGCTAAATTAGATGGAAGGAATAAATAATCAGAATACTCTGGATATAAAAGTTACAGGCTGGAATGTCAGGGGACTCAGAAAATTAACAAAATTAAGACAGGTCTTCAACAGGATTAAGATGTTCAAGTCTAAAATAACACAACATAACAAAAATAATTTTTTTGTAAGTTGTCTGTGTTTTTTCAACTGATTTAAGACAATTTTGCATCGCTGAATCTGAAAATGACATCCGTTTCTCTCGATCGGGTCAGGTTTTTATGCTAAGTTGTAAACAGTTGTACAGTTGTACTATAAATTGAATAGTAGACACTGATAAAAGTAAGTACATGTACAGTAAATTGAATGTTACATCACCATTGTTCAAAATTCGGAGAATTTCAAGAAATAAAAAAGAATTTTGCATCATATAAAGCGAAAATACCCATACATGTAAACAAAAATGTAAAAAAACATGTGGCCATGGTTCAAAAAGTTGACCTGATTGAGCAAAACCAATGTGATTTTTTTGGATTCAGCACATCAAAATTGTCCTAAATCAGCTAAAAAAAAACTTAAACAATAAATTTGGTGTTGATCAGTGTAATTTTTCTCCAGGAAACAACATCTGGCGGCTTCTGATATTAAATTGGTGAGGAGAAGATGGCCCTGTCAAGTGATACTGTATATGCAGCTTATAATAGTTATTGTAGAGGAGTGCTTATACTCATTCATAAAACAATACCATTTCAATTAATACGATTCAACATCCAAATGGAAAATATGTAATAGCTCAAGATCTGCTCCTCAAGATTCGAGATTTTACTGTCAATACTACTATACCTGCAGGACATATAGGAGAATTGAAATGTCGTTTCTCTCTCTCTTCATTGGCGTGCATTTTATAAAAAGAAAAGGAATAAGTGTGGATTAAAAGAGAAGAAAAACAAGAACAAACAGCGACAGCAGCAGTCTATGTACAGTCTATATACAGTGATGCAACCAATGGAAACCAGAAGGACTCTGCCCTCCATAGAGGTAAACGATTAGTTTAGGTAAACTATTAGTGATAATAAACCCAGCAATCCTATATTCAGTCAGCTACAGATGAATACCCGTAGTTGTATTTCAATGTGGTAGCGTAGGTGCAGGTAGTGACAGATATTACACATGATCAGTATTGCAGTGACATACAGACAGCAGCAGATATGGCATTTGTGCAAATGGTTGCGGTTAAAGTGCAGAGACATATAGCAGCAAAAATACAACAGAACAATAGAACTCCTCTGTCTTGAATTGAATCTAATTAGCTTATATGGTTCAAATGAGGACAACCCTAAATTTTTTGAAAAATTTTTCTTAACAGTATCCACTTTGAAGGGTTTGTGTGTTATTGGGGGAAACTTTAATTGCACATTAGACCCAGAAATGGATTGCTCCACAGGTAAAGATGTACATAAGGTACTAACAAGAAAATTACTAAAACAATATATCACTGACCTAAATCTTACTGAAGTGTGGCAAGACCAAAACCCTCAAAAAATAGAATATTCTTGTTATTCCAGTCAATATAAATCTCGTTCTCGTATAGATTATTTCCTGGTTTCAAATGAATTATCATCAAAAATCAGTAAGTGTTGGTATGATAGCATAGTTATAAGTGATCATGCGCCAATTTTGATTAATATCCAAATTAGCAAATTTGCAAAAAAAACACCTATACACCTGTAACCGTTTTCAAACTAAATGGTTACAGGACCCAGAATTCGTAAAATTTGTGCAAGCTAAAACTGATACTTATTTTGAACTAAACACTAATCAAACAGATGCCTGCATGAGATGGGAAGCTTTTAAAGCCTACATTCGAGGAGAGATAATTAGTTACACGAGTGCCAAACATAAAAGCGAAAAAATTAGAAATGCAAGACACAGAAAAACAAATTAAATCTTTAGAGCTTGGATTGAACAAATTTGGTGACCCAGCAAAACAAAAAGAGCTGCTACTTTTGAGAAAAAATACAATAAATTGTCAGTAGATAAAGCAGTAAACAGTTTAATGTGGCTAAAACAGTCTTATTATTATCAAGGAGAAAAGGCTGGGAAACTCTTGGCCTGGAGAATCAAGAAAACAATCTGAAAGAGCAATAAATAAAATAAGAAATTCATCAGGAAATACAACAACAGACTTCCTAGAAATCAACGATAGCTTTAGGGAATATTATGAATGTTTATATCAATCTGAATGTCCTAAAACTTTTAAAGAACAAGATGCTTATCTTGATCAATTACGTTTTCAAACTAACTGATGAGGCCAAACAAAGGTTAGATGGGAATTTAACAACTGAAGAAATCTCGCAGGCCATACAAAATTTGAATAGTGGGAAAACCCCAGGGCCTGACGGCCTACCGATTGAATTATATAAAACATTCAAAGAAAAGCTTTTAAACCCCCTCCTGAATGTGTATGAGGAATCTTATGAGAAAGGAACCCTTCCTCCATCTTTAAGACCAACGATGATAACTATGATTTCGAAACTAGGAAAACCAGCATTGGAGCGTTCCTCATATAGATCAATAAGTCTAATCTGTTCAGACACGAAAATACTTTGTAAAGCACTTGCAAGAAGACTAAACCCATACATATCCCATTTAGTTCATAATGATCAAAATGGCTTTATACCAAATCGTCAAGCTTTTTTTAATATTAGAAGAGTACTTAACAGTTCATGGGACATTTGATGCTAATAATACAGCAATATTGTCATTAGAAGTGAAACAAGCCTTTGATAGAATAGAATGGCAACACTTATTTAACGTTTTACCTAGATTTGGATTTGGTGGAAACTTCCTTAGATGGGTACAGATCTTGTACACAAAACCTTTACCAAGCGTCTTGACAAATGGTATACAGCTGTGGACAAAATTGTTGGTACCCCACTGTTAATGAAAGAAAAACCCACAATGGTCACAGAAATAACTTGAATCTGACAAAAGTGGTAATAAATAAAAATTCTATGAAAATTAACCAATGAAAATCAGACAATACTTTTGAATTGAATCATGAGTTTGTTAAAAAACAAACTCATGAAACAGGCCTGGACAAAAATGATGGTACCCCTAGAAAAGATTGAAAATAATGTGACTATAGGGACATGTTCAACCAAGATGTGTCCTCTAATTAACATCACAGGTGTCTACAAACTTGTAATCAGTCAGTCGGCCTATTTAAAGGGTGACAAGTAGTCATTGTGCTGTTTGTTGACATGGTGTGTACCACACTAAACATGGACCAGAGGAAGCAAAGGAGAGAGTTGTCTCAGGAGATTAGGAAGAAAATTATAGACAAGCATGTTAACCTGTTGCACTCCTGTGTACCGTGGACGGGCACGTCTCTGCGTCCTAGAGCACACGAGAGTGCCCTCGTGCGCTCTAGGACGCACGAGGGCGCTACGCCAAGAGCGCACTGAAAAAAAAAAGCTGCATTTCCGTTCTTCCACTACAGACACAGCCGCGAACAGATCAGATATGATTGACCTCTCATTCGACTAATAAGAGCCTTGAATTGGGTTTCTGAAACCTTGAAGAACCAATGACTGAAAACCTAGCAAGAAGGACCCACCTACCAACGCTGCGAATGCAGCGAGCCAATTGAAGCACAGAAGTTCGAAAGCTGTTTTGTGTAAAGCTGGGTGAAGAGAGACTGACTGCTGCAGATGAAAAAAGGACCCGCAGGAAGAACCGTCACAGACCCAGCAGCAGGGAGACCACCCACAAGTGCGACCTGTGTGACAGGGACTGCCATTCGCGCATCGGCCTGTTCAGCCACAGGCGGTGCTTTTTTTTTTTTTTTTTATTCCAGCAGAATAGACGTTTAGGATTCTCTTCCATGATCATCATAGACCGACGGAGGCCGACGACGAAGGTCGTAAATCATTCGCCAAAACCGCAATCATGGAAGCGCAAAACCGCAATAATGGAATTATGTTTTGACCGGGTCGCGAGACCAGAACCACGAGTCCGTAACAAGGGACCAGCCTCGCGTTCGTCTGACAATGAGGAAGAGAAGTTCGCCAGGACACTGCTGCTGTGAAGAGGTAAGTGTTATAAGCTAAATTATTCTTTATCCCTGAAAATTGTAATCAAAAATGACTTTTGACCGATTGGTAAATTACAACTGTGCGGCGCACGAAGTCCGAAGTCCGTGCGCCGCGGTACACGGTTCATGCGCCACGTCGGGACCACGGGGAAGCCGCGGTGACTGCGCCGCGGTCGCCACATCGCATGACTATTCCGTCATGTAGCGATGGCCGATGTCCGTCCTCTGTAGCGAGGGGGGGGGGGCAACCCCCCCCCCCCCCACACACACACACAGCCCTGAGTGTCACCTTTCATTAGAGCCCAAGATGAAGCTTCTATATTGAATCATTCAAAAGTTAGATGTTTTTCCAAACTGTGCCATTTGGCACAATTTGGCACAGTTCAAAAACGCCTGGGAACTACCTGAGGAAAAAGCTGTGTAATATATTCATTTTTTGTGGTATTGTTACAAAATTTTGACCTCAGCGGGATAACACTTGGTTCTACATTTCTGTTGCATTTTCCAGCCCGGATCTGAAGCTGTGTGTTATTTGCAAGCATTTGTATCCAAAAAAACACCCAGGCCAAATTTATTTCCTTCAAGTTCACTATGTTTAGATGACTGTAACTCAGTGGCCGGAGCACTTAGAGAGATTATGACTGTTTTGCCAAAAAATTCAAAGTGTTTTCTTTTAAATGAGACCAACCCCATGAATATGCTGCAAAGGGTTGAAGAACAGCTTTCGATTTACTTTGGGCACGTTACTTTTTGGCGTTTTTAGGGAAATTGACCGGAGTGCAAGGGGTTAAAGGTAAAGGCTATAAGACCATCTCCAAGCAGCTTGATGTTCCTGTGACTACAGTTGCACATATTATTCAGAAATTTAAGATCCATGGGACTGTAGCCAACCTCCCTGGATGTGGCTGCAGGAGGAGACAAATAATACGAATGGTAACAAAAGAGCCCAGAACAACCTCTAAACACATTCATGGTGAACTCCAAGGTCAAGATACATCAGTGTCAGATCGCACCATCCGTCATTGTTTGAGCCAAAGTGGACTTCATGGGAGACGACCAAGGAGGACACCACTGTTGAAAACAAATCATAAAAAAGCCAGACTGCAATTTGCCAAACTGCATGTTGACAAGCCACAAAGCTTCTGGGAGAATGTCCTATGGACAGACGAGACAAAACTGGAACTTTTTGGCAAGGCACATCAGCTCTATGTTCACAGACGCAAAAATGAACTATACCAAGAAAAGAACACTGTCCCTACTGTGAAACATGGAGGAGGTTCTGTTATGTTCTGGGGCTGCTTTGCTGCATCTGGCACAGGGTGTCTTGAATCTGTGCAGGGTACAATAAAATCTCAAGACTATCAAGGTATTCTAGAGAGAAATGTGCTGCTCAGCGTCAGACAGCTTGGTCTCAGTCACAGGTCATGGGTCTTACAACAGGATAATGACCCAAAACACACAGCTAAAAACACCCAAGAATGGCTAAGAGCGAAACATTGGACTATTCTAAAGTGGCCTTCTATGAGCCCTGATCTAAATCCTATTAAACATCTGTGGAAGGAGCTGAAACATGCCATCTGGAGAAGGCACCCTTCAAACCTGAGACAACTGGAGCAGTTTGCTCATGAGGAGTGGGCCAAAATACCTGCTGAGAGGTGCAGAAGTCTCACTGACAGTTACAGAAATCGTTTGATTGCAGTGATTGCCTCAAAAGGTTGTGCAACAAAATATTAAGTTAAGGGTACCATCGTTTTTGTCCAGGCCTGTTTCATGAGTTTGGTTTTTTTTTTTAAATAATTCTGTTGGACCACAATTCAAAAGCATTGTCTGATTTGCACTAGTTAATTTTCAGACTTTTTATTTATTACCACTTTTGTCAGATTCAAGTTATTTCTGTGACCATTGTGGGTTTTTCTTTCATTAACAGAGGGGTACCAACAATTTTGTCCACGTGTGTAGTTTCGAAACCAGTTATCCTACAGCGATCTACACATCAAGGCTGCCCGTTGTCACCTATGTTCTTCATATTAGCCATGGAACCTTTAGCGATGGCAATAAGGGCAAACCCAAACCTCTCAGGCATACAAATTGGAGGACAAGAACATCGTATATCTTTATATGCCGTCTTTTTTTATCAGATTTGCAGGTCAGTATTCCAAACTTTATACAACAAGTAGAAATGTTTGGATGTTTCTCTGGTTATAAAATAAACTATGCTAAATCATCTATAATATTCTTAAAGAAAGAAGAGAGGCAATCTCCGGCGATAAAGACCCCATTCTCCAATGCAAAGGAAGGATTTACTTATCTCAGGATTAAAATTACCCCTGACATTAAAACAATCACTGCTAAAAATTATGATCCTCTTGTACAGGATCCCTTGATCATTGGACAGCTATGTCCATATCAATAATTGGCCGTATTAACATAATAAAAGTGGTTATACTGCCGAAATTTGTATATATTTTTCAATCATTGCCTTTGCCACGACCAAAATCATTTGTCGATATGCTTAATAGCATTTTTATTAATTTCATTTGGAATAAGAAAAAATCTAGACTGAGGCATAAGCTATTGTATCTACCCTATGAAAGAGGGGGACTTCAATTTCCAAATTTAAAATGGTATTACTAGTCTGCGCAGATGCGTGCTGCTACATATTACTTTATAACAGACAATTCACCAGCCTGGGTAGAGGCAGGGCAAGCTACGGTACCAAATCTACCATTGAAATTGTATTTATACTCCACAGAACCAAAAAAAAATAATAACACAAAACCCATTTTTAAAAAACACTACTGACATTTGGTTTAAGGTGCACCAGCATATGAGGGACACCCCCCCCCCCCCGCCTCTTGCTTTTCCCCCATATGGGGAAATACATATTTTAAACCAGGGAGAGCAGATGGTGGCTTCAAAATATGGGCATATAAAGGTGTAGAGAAAATAGGAGACTTACTGTATATACAGATGGCAACTTCATCACCTGTGAGGAGCTATGCCAGAAATTTGAGATTCCCAAAAAACTTTTTTTTTTAAAAAAAATATGTGCAGTCGAGACATTTTATCCAATCGAAACACAAATCCTTCATGTTTGAGCCCCCACTTTCTCATCTGGAAAATCTTATACTGACAAACCTCAAAAAGAAAAGACAAATCTCTTCATTTTATATGGCATTACTTACTTTTGATACAGAGTCCTGGATTGATAAATTAGATGCATGGAGAAGGGATTTACAAGATGATATCAAAGAGGAGGATTGAGAAAAGGCATGTTTAAAAGCTCAGAAACAGTTGATCAGTACAAGAATGAAACTGTTACAATATAAGTGGTTACTGAGAATTTATATTACCTCAGAGAAACTGAACTGTTGGTTCTCTGACATTCCAGATATCTGTTTTAAATGTTCAGAACATAAAGGAACTTTGCTCCATTGCATATGGGAACATCTGAAACTTCAAAGATATTGGGAGATCGTTGTCCATACTGTTTCAGATATTGTTGGTATACAGGTACCATGTGAACCAAAGATATGTCTGTTGGGCATATACAGTGGGGTAAAAAAGTATTTAGTCAGCCACCAATTGTGCAAGTTCTCCCACTTAAAAGATGAGAGAGGTCTCCAATTTTCATCATAGGTATACCTCAACTATGAGAGACAAAACGAGAAAAAAAAAATCCAGAAAATCACATTGTCTGATTTTTTAAAAATTTATTTGCAAATTATGGTGGAAAATAAGTACTTGGTCAATAACAAAAGTTCATCTCAGTACTTTGTTATATACCCTTTGTTGGCAATGACACAGGTCAAATGTTTTCTGTAAGTCTTCACAAGGTTTTCTACACACTGTTGCTGGTATTTTGGCCCATTCCTCCATGCAGATCTCCTCTAGAGCAGTGATGTTTTGGGGCTGTCGCTGGGCAGCACGGACTTTCAACTCCCTCCAAAGATTTTCTATGGGGTTGAGATCTGGACACTGGCTAGGCCACTTCAGGACCTTGAAATGCTTCTTACGAAGCCACTCCTTCGTTGCCCGGCCGGTGTGTTTGGGATCATTGTCATGCTGAAAGACCCAGCCACGTTTCATCTTCAATGCTCTTGCTGATGGAAGGAGGTTTTCACTCAAAATCTCACGACACATGGCCCCATTCATTCTTTCTTTTACACGGATCAGTCGTCCTGGTCCCTTTGCAGAAAAACAGCCCCAAAGCATGATGTTTCCACCCCCATGCTTCACAGTAGGTATGGTGTTCTTTGGATGCAACTCAGCATTCTTTCTCCTCCAAACACGACAAGTTGAGCTTTTACCAAAAAGTTCTATTTTGGTTTCATCTGACCATATGACATTTTTCCAATCCTCTTCTGGATCATCCAAATGCTCTCTAGCAAACTTCAGACGGGCCTGGACATGTACTGGCTTAAGCAGGGGGACACGTCTGGTACTGCAGGATTTGAGTCCCTGGCGGCGTAGTGTGTTACTGATGGTAGCCTATGTTACTTTGGTCCCAGCTCTCTGCAGGTCATTCACTAGGTCCCCCTGTGTGGTTCTGGGATTTTTGCTCACCGTTCTCGTGATAATTTGGACCCCACGGGGTGAGATCTTGCGTGGAGCCCCAGATGGAGGGAGATTATCAGTGGTCTTGTATGTTTTCCATTTTCTGATAATTGCTCCCACAGTTGATTTCTTCACACCAAACTGCTTACCTATTGCAGATTCAGTCTTCCCAGCCTGGTGCAGGTCTACAATTTTGTTTCTGGTGTCCTTTGACAGCTCTTTGGTCTTGGCCATAGTGGAGTTTGGAGTCTGACTGTTTGAGGTTGTGGACATGTGTCTTTTATACTGATAACGAGTTCAAACAGGTGCCATTAATACAGGTAACGAGTGGAGGACAGAGTCTTGTAACTTCAGACCTGTAACTTCTTCTCTTAAAGAAGAAGTTACAGGTCTGTGAGAGCCAGAAATCTTGCTTGTTTGTAAGATAAGATAAGATAAGCCTTTATTAGTCCCACAATGGGGAAATTCCAGGATTGCAACAGCACAGGGATAGCAACACTCAGAGCAACAATCAGAAGGCAAGAAAAAAAAAAAAAAAAGCAAGAGCAGCTAATATACATATGTACATATTACTATAAATATATATATATACAGACACACAGTGCAGAGCATTGTAGCTGGATGGAATAAATATATGAGTATATAAACACACAGTGCGGAGCATTGTAGCTAGATGGAATAAATATGTAGATATATAAACACCCACAGTATGGAGCATTGCAGCTAGGTGGAATAAATATGTAAATATATAAACACACACAGTGCGGAGCATTGTAGCTAGATGGAATAATATGTAGATATATAAACACACAGTTCGGAGCATTGTAGCTAGATGGAATAAATATATAGATATATAAATATAAACACACCCAGTGCGGAGCATTGTAGCTAGATGGAATAAATATGTAAATATATAAACACACACAGTGCAGAGCATTGTTGCTAGATGGGATGAAACAGCACAACCGTCTACTTAGTTATCCTACATGGTATGATTATGTGCCCATACATATTCTCACCCTCCATAGCGACCGGTATGTTCCTAGTTGTATGCCGGAGGGGACCATTGTGTAAGTCTATTGCATCTTTTGCATTCAAAACTATTAGGTTGCTACGTCTTTTTGTTATCTCTGCGAGCAGCCCTGCTTAGGTTGTACAGTCTGACAGCCGTTGGTAGGAAGGACCTGCGAAACCTCTCGGTTGTGCACCTGGGATGATGTAGTCTGCTGCTAAATGAGCTCCTCAGTGCATTCAGTATGTCCTGCATAGGGTGGAACTCGGACTCCAGTAGAGATGACAGTTTAGCCACCGTCCTTCTCTCTCCCATCTCCTCCACCGGGTCAAGGCGCTGCCCCAGGACAGAGCTAGCTTTCTTGATCAGTTTGTTCAGTCTCTTCCTATCGGCTGCGGTAATGCCACTGCCCCAGCAGACCACTCCCTCACTGTAGGTGAGACCACTCACTGTAGGTGACCAAATACTTATTTTCCACCATAATTTGCAAATAAATTCTTTAAAAATCAGACAATGTGATCTTCTGGATTTTTTTTTCTCATTTTGTCTCATAGTTGAGGTATACCTATGATGAAAATTGGAGACCTCTCTCATCTTTTAAGTGGGAGAACTTGCACAATTGGTGGCTGACTAAATACTTTTTTGCCCCACTGTATCCAAAAGAACTTATAACCCGCTCAATTTTAATAGACTTTGGACTCTTGCAGGCCAGGAGGATGATAGCCCTATCGTGGAAAAAATGGACTTATTACCAATAACTGAATGGATAAAAGAAATGTCTTCACACACTGCAATGGAGAGACTCATATAATCAAATGGAAAACAGAAAAATTTGAGAATATAGAGGGGTTGCATCAACTTCACACGGGTCACTTGTCTTTTGTTTACTGCGCCATTTTGGACAGCAACGAACAGTCAAATCACCAATGGCAAGCGTTAGTGAGTGTAATCAACAAGATAAATGGCTACACACAAATCAACACCGTGGTTCACTGACGAGGTGCAGACTTTTCTGTGCTTGGTACCTGATTGAAGAAATCCAGAGGGAGCTGGATGGAGCGACCGGAAATGAATTCATGACCACAGCGGAGGCAGACGGGAGGCAGAGTGGCGTGGACCCGACCACGGCATCATCATTGTTGAAAACAGTGAGAGAGGATGCTGAGTGATGTGATATTATGCATCTTTGCCGTTATTTATCCCAGTGGTGGAAAGCTCACTGTGAACAAACACCGTTGTCTCCTGTATGCAGACAATGAGCTAGCTAGTTAGCCATCAATGCTAACTCTGTGCTCTGCTTGTATTTTGTGTATGTGTCAGCAACATCTGACAAAATAAGCTAGTGTTAATCCTGGTTAAAAAGTAGTTTTGTTGCAATTTCGTGCTGTGCATGTACTTAAGTTGTGCATGTATTTTCATTCTAGAGTCCCACTGCAGGCTGAAGATGTGCTGAACCAAGACCAGCAGCACATCCAGTTGCTTCTCAGTGAGGCAAGAGAGCATGAAACGGGAGCAGGTCAAGTGGACCCCTGACCATGTGAGCACCCCAAGTGAACCCCGGGGTCCAATCTGTACACGTACAAGTACATTTTCAATCCAGTGATTTACAAACTGATTCAGAGCTTTCTAAAGCCTCATTCAGAACATTATAGTCCCACACACCTATTCTGTGGATTTTCATCTGGGGGCAGCCAGCGGTGACGAGCAGCAGCGGTGGAGAAGAAAAGTCTTTTGAAAGCAGAAACAGAGCCAAAACCTTCTCCGGGTCAGCTTAGTTGTCATTTTACATACAGTGGGGTAAAAAAGTATTTAGTCAGCCACCAATTGTGCAAGTTCTCCCACTTAAAAGATGAGCGAGGTCTCCAATTTTCATCATAGGTATACCTCAACTATGAGGGACAAAATAAGAAAAAAAAAAATTCAGAAAATCACATTGAAGGATTTTTAATGAATTAATTCGTAAATTCCTCGGTAAAATAAGTATTTGGTCAATAACAAAAGTTCATCTCAGTACTTTGATATATACCCTTTGTTGGCAATGACAGAGGTCAAACGTTTTCTGTAAGTTTTCACAAGGTTTTTACATACTGTTGCTGGTATTTTGGCCCATTCCTCCATGCAGATCTCCTCTAGAGCAGTGATGTTTTGGGGCTGTCGCTGGGCAACACAGACTTTCAACTCCCTCCAAAGATTTTCTATGGGGTTGAGATCTGGAGACTGGCTAGGCCACTCCAGGACCTTGAAATGCTTCTTACGAAGCCACTCCTTCGTTGCCCGGCCGGTGTGTTTGAGATCATTGTCATGCTGAAAGACCCAGCCACGTTTCATCCTCAATGCCCTTGCTAATGGAAGGAGGTTTTCACTCAAAATCTCACGATACATGGCCCCATTCATTCTTTCCTTTACACGGATCAGTCGTCCTGGTCCCATTGCAGAAAAACAGCCCCAAAGTATGATGTTTCCACCCCCATGCTTCACAGTAGGTATGATGTTCTTTCTCCTCCAAACACGACAAGTTGAGTTTTTACATTAAAGTTCTATTTTGGTTTCATCTGACCATATGACATTCTCCCAATCCTCTTCTGGATCATCCAAATGCTCTCTAGCAAACTTCAGACGGGCCTGGACATGTACTGGCTTAAGCAGGGGGACACGTCTGGCACTGCAGGATTTGAGTCCCTGGTGGCGTAGTGTGTTTCTGATGTAGCCTTTGTTACTTTGGTCCCAGCTCTCTGCAGGTCATTCACTAGGTCCCCCCATGTGGTTCTGGGATTTTTGCTCACCGTTCTCATGATAATTTTGACCTCACAGGGTGAGATCTTGCGTGGAGCCCCAGATCAAGGGAGATTATCAGTGGTCTTGTATGTCTTCCATCTTCTAATAATTGCTCCCACAGTTGATTTCTTCACACCAAGCTGCTTACCTATTGCAGATTCAGTCTTCCCAGCCTGGTGCAGGTCTACAATTTTGTTTCTGGTGTCCTTTGACAGCTCTTTGGTCTTGGCCATAGTGGAGTTTGGAGTCTGACTGTTTGAGGTTGTGGACAGGTGTCTTTTATACTGATAACGAGTTCAAACAGGTGTCATTAATACAGGTAACGAGTGGAGGACAGAGGAGCCTCTTAAAGAAGTTGTTACAGGTCTGTAAGAGCCAGAAATCTTGCTTGTTTGTAGGTGACCAAATACTTATTTTACTGAGGAATTTACGAATTAATTCATTAAAAATCCTTCAATGTGATTTTCTGGATTTTTTTTTTCTCATTTTGTCTCTCATAGTTGAGGTATACCTATGATGAAAATTGGAGACCTCTCTCATCATTTAAGTGGGAGAACTTGCACAATTGGTGGCTGACTAAATACTTTTTTTGCCCCACTGTGTATGTATATATATATATATATATATATATATATATATATATATATATATATATATATACACACACACATTTATTATTATTTTTTTTATTTTTTTTTTTTACACTTCTTGGTGACCGGGAAAAGTCTTTCCAACAGCTTTACACAAATTCTTGGTGTTGTTCTCCTTCTTCGTGTTGACAAATCATTGGGTTCAGAATGTACAGATTGGATCCTGGAGTCCACTTGGGGTGCTCACTTGGGAGTGCTCACTTAGTCAGGGGTCCACTTGACCTGTATTGAAACTACCTTGCAAAGGGAGGAGATGGCTCAGAATGCTGCCTTCAAGTGTTCCTTGGTATGCTGGGCCACTTTGTGAAGGTGAGAAGTCAGTGTGTGTGGCCCATTCTAAGTTTTTTTTACAGTTTAAAGTTTGAATTTTGCACATTCTAAATAATCTGAATTTTGCTGGTGATTATAATAAACAATTTAGTGACTTATGTGTTTGCATCATGATTTTCTATTTTTCTGTTAAGACACCGGTGGGAAGAGTCAACAGTACAAACCAAACATTTATCAATGATGCTGAAAATAATGGCTCATTTTTAAGAAATTAACCAAAAACAATTATTTTATTTACTGAAGACTGTCTGTCTCTCTGTGTTGGCCCTGCGATGGACTGGCGATCTGTCCAGGGTGTACCCTGCCTCTCGCCCAAAGATGCTGGGATAGGCTCCAGCCCCCCCGCGACCCGAAAAGGATTAAGCGGAAGAAGATGGATGGATGGATGGAAGACTGTATTGTTGGATGTGCCAGTCCAGAAGACACTGCACACTTTAGTGACAGTACCAGGATATGGAGGAATTCTGTGCCACATTGGCATCTGTATTTCCTAATAATGAGTTAGGGTTTAGTGGGATTTAACATGTTTTAACACAAACTACTTTACGGTTCATAATTCTGTTGAAGGACTTACACCAAACCAAAAGTGATTTCTCAAACTGCTGGATTATGTAGATAGCGTTTCCAATCTTTAAGCATTTAATTTATGTCACTAAATCTTGGTAACCTTCACAAATAAAACATAAACAAAAGTGAAGACATATCTGCATAAGGCACAAAAGTTTATTGTAAAAATTCCTAATGCTATACAAAAGGAGTACATAGTACATTATTCACACATAGAATATATATTTATACAGTGTCTACATGTATATATCCAGTAAATCCATGTATTTTCCATGTAACCTTGTGACTATTATTTTAATTGCTTTCAATCCTTGATGAAGTTTGTTTTGGGTTAAAAATGCATCATAAATGTTAAATATATTTTACTATACCTAACTCAGTACTGTTTACCTGTTAAAATATATATTTTATGGCTAATATAACCCCATAACTATAATATGGCACCTGGCGATCAATTTTTGGCAGCTGATCATTTTTTGCCATGACACCACCGACTGGAGCAGGTACATCCCATGATGTCTCCAAAGTCTCTCCATGATTTTCACACAGATCACAGCAATCTGTAGCACAGGAAGCTAAACGTTTCTACAGACACTCTGAAGCTCTGCAATCGCTGTGGTTCATGAAGCTGGGGTAACACCCTACCACCGGAGATTGGTTGAACACCCAGACCGACAGTTTGAAGCAATAATATTGCCACAAGAGAGCCATCTGAAACACACACACACACACACACACACGCACACGCAGAGCGCATACATACTTTAGTACTTAATAGCGATAACTTGCCATGATTACAATGTAGTATGGAGGACTTATTAGTGCTAATTAGCATTAGCAATCACTAGCTTACCTTCATATGTGATCTACTTCATATTCTCACGGCTTCCGCTGCTCCATGGCTTCCTAAACTCTCCAGTACTTTTCCAGAGTTTTGTCTTGCCACCTGTAGCCTTCTCTGGCTCTCCTTTTTTTGCCTTTACTCTGACAAAAAGCCAGCAAGCAGCATGTTCACCTCCATATCCATCTTGTGTTTTTCTTGTCACATACAAACGATGTCATGGAAGTGTCGGGCCGCCTTGCTGTTAAGATCTCTCTCACTTAAGGTGGTATTCAGTCGTAATGAAAAACAAACAACACCGTGGCAAGTCGAACTGAGTATGTGCTAGTGGAATTATTATTATTCTCAACACAGGGTCGAGGCTATTTGCAGTCCAAAATGGCAGAAAAACAATGTGGCACATGACCACTGACGTCACGTGCAACCCCTCTATATGGAAACCCTTGACAAGAGTTCCTTAACAGACCCAGCTCATAGTTGGATGAGAAATGCAACATGCTGTACCTTTTATTTCTTTTCTTTTTTTATTTGTTTTTCTTCTGATTTGTTGTCTTTGTTGTGATAATTAATGTATATTAATGTTACAGTTAATAAAAATATTGTTTAAAAAAAAAACAGCGCATCAGCACAGAAGACCACTCCTCCTCCAGATGAGCAGGGCATGAGACTGGATCTGGCTAGCCTGAAGAGGACCCTCTGCGGGATCAACCCACGCAAGGCAGCTGGACCAGACAACATACCAGGTCACGTCCTGAAGGACTGTGCAGAAGAGCTCAAGAATGTCCTGGTCAACATCTTCAACATCTCCCCGACTCAAGCTGTTACCCCCACATGTTTCAAAACTGCCACCATAATACCAGTCCCAAAGAAGCATGTCCCATACAGCTACAATGATTACTGGCCCGTACCACTGACCCCCATCATAATGAAGTGCTTCAAGCAGCTAGTCATGCAGAACCTCAAGTCCATCCTGCCTCCCTCCCACAATCCATCTCAGTTTGCATACAGGTCAAACAGATCCGCAGAAGATGCCATCACTGCTGCTCTCCATTCAACCCTCACCCACCTGGACTCAAAGAACTCCTACGTGCAAATGCTGTTCTTGGACTTCAGTTCAGCATTCAACATAATCATCCCCCAGCACCTAATGCAAAAACTCAGACACTTGGGACTCAAAACCTCTCTCTGTAACTGGGTGCTGGACTTTCTAACATGGAGGCCACAGAATGTGCAAGTTGGCAGCAACACCTCCAAGACCATCAAGCTGAGCACAGGGGCTCCACAAGGGTGTGTGCTCAGCCCGCTGCTCTTCACCCTGCTGACCCATGACTGTGTACCAGCCTAAAACACCAACCACATCATCAAGTTTGCAGATGGCTCGATGATGGTGGGCCTCATCACCAACAATGAGGAGGCCAACTACAGAAATTAGGTGAGCCAACTGGTCCAGTAGCATAAAGACAATAACCTCTTCCTGAACATGGGAAAAACCAAGGAGACTGTGGTCGACTTCAGGAGGGGACACACACAGCATCCCCCTCTGATCATCGATGCAGCAGCTGTGGAGAGGGTGAGCAGCACCAAGTTCCTGGGAGTGCACATCTCTGAGGACCTCTCTTGCTCCAACATCACCACATCACTGGCCACAAACACTCAAACTTGCCTCCACTTCCTCCACAAACTAAGGAGAGCATGAGTCCCACCCCCCCATCATGTGCTCATTCTACCGGGGCACCGTTGAGAGCACCCTTACCAGCTGCATCACGGTGTGGTATGGAAGCTGCACCACCTGTCGGAAGACACTACAACGCACAGTGAAAGTAGCTAGCAAGATCATCAGTGTCCCTCTGCCCCCCTCTCGGACATCTACCTCAGCCACCTCACGCACAGAGCCATCAACATTGCAGGCGACACCTCCCACCCCTCACACTCCCTCTTGAGGCCCCTGCCCTTGGGGGAAAGGTACCGGAGCCTCTGGGCCCACTCCACAGGACTGCTAAACAGCTCTGCTCATCAGGCCATCAGGACCCTGAACTCTGTCCACTTCCTCCCCTCCCGGACCGAAATACACTCAACCGCACAATAACTATCTCAGCTGTTGGCACAGAAAGACTGGCACACCAACAGTTAATACATTTGAGGCTGTATGTCTCTGCACTTCACTGCAACCATTTGTGCAAATGCCATATCTGCTGCTGTCCATCATTGCAATACTGATCATGTGCTCTCCTATCTGTCACTGTCTGCACCAACACTACTGCGCTGAATTTGCAACTGTGAGTATTACAGCTCCACTTTTCTGTATATAGGATTATTGGGTTTCATCATCTATCGTTTATCTTTATTTGCACTATGGGAGGTCTGGGTCTATCTTTTGTTGGCAATTGCACTACGGGTATCATTACTGTTCATAGACTGCTGTTGTTGTTTTTCCAGCCTTATTTCTTTTTTTATATTGTGCACACCACTGAAGAGAGAGAGAAACGCCATTTCAATTCTCCTGTATGTCTTGTACGTATAGTAGTATTGACAAAAAAAATCTTTGAATAAATGTAAGTTAAATAAAATTTTGAGCTAACTGTCAAGCCATAAGAATTAGGGAAAGGCATGTGTACCTGACAGTAGGCATGGTTGCCCAGTGCCTTGTGAGCTTCATCGATCACCACACACTTGACCTGCTGGGCCGGGCAAGTGTCTCTGGACAGATCGTTCACCATGACCTGAGGGGTGAGGAAGAAAACACGCTTGGACTGCCACACTTCTTGCCTCTGCTTTGCTGCTGTGCTGCCTACAAAAGGGTAAATGCAGTTTTGTTAATAATGGCTAAAAGAAGAAGGGTGGGGGTGTTTAAAATGCTGATGGATTGGAATAACTATGTTACCTGTTAGCTCAGCCATGTGTGCTTGAGGGATCCCCATCACTTTATAACAGGCCTCAATCTGCTGGGCCACGAGGGGCTTGGTGGGAGCCATGAACACAATCTTCCCTGACGGATACCAGCGGTAGAAGTTGTACATAACCACAGAAGCAATGAAAGTTTTCCCCAGGCCAGTGGGAAGACACACCAGTGTGTTCTGAAACAGGGCTGCCTCTGATATCTTCAGCTGGTACTCCCTGATGGGATAGTTAGTGGGGTAGATCCATACCTTAGCTGAGGAGATGTCAAAGCCTGGGAAGTCTGGATATGTCAGTCCAGCTGACGGGGATGGAGAAAGAATGTTTACTGGGATGTTATTCTGGAAGAGGTTTTCATTATTATGAAGCTGCAGGCTCCTTTCAGCTTCAAAAACTGCAACCACCATCAGATCATCATCTTCTTCACCATATTCGGCCCTGTCTTGCTCCACTGCTGAGTTTGTTGACCCCAGACCAATTTCAGTCCAAAGAGGATGACTTGAAAGGTGTTTTGTGAGTGTCTGACCTGTGCTACCGGGGTTAGCTCTGTGCCGTCCATCGGCTTTCTTTTCACGTTTCTTCGGTTGAACCACTTTGTTTAGGGGAGCGGAGGAGCCCCATGTCTGGAACAAAGTCCTCTGGTTTAGACCGCTACTCATTTTTAGAAGCTATAGCAAAAAAAATCCCAAAACCTTTGATAAAAGTGCCATGTGACAATTAGCATCATTACAAAACTCCTGAACCCAAACACAAGACAACTTCCGCATACCAGTCTTCCAAAATATAAGATTTAAGTTGGTATTGACTGTTTTACGTGACTAACGACGCATTTTTGTAAATATTTTTGTGTATGGTATTACATTTCAAATAATTTCTTAACTAAAATACGAACATAAACGTCTATTTTTTAATTTTTTTACACGAACATGCTTTTAATTTTTGAGTTTGACACAGGAAGTAAACAAAAAGTTTGAGTTCATCTCCCGCTCTCGATGTAACGTTACCATAGCAATGGACAGAGGAAAATGGGAAGAAATATTCACACATTTTCAGGTAGAAACTTTGTCTCAATATGTTTTCAGTTCATGAAAAAACAGGTTGTTTATGTCCCCGTAATCTCCATTTTTTTTTATTTGCTTGTTTCGTTTGTTCCTCGATCTGTGCTCACTCTTGATAACAGATGCTAACCTCCGCTACTAATTAACAGTAATCTTTTACAGTTTATGGTATGACACCAACTACTGTCCTTTGTTGTTGTTGTTGTTGTTGTTGTTTTTTAGGGACGTGCACGTGGATATTTAGTGAGGCGCGAGGTTCAGCGTGCACGAGAAGATTTTGAAGATGTGGTGAGAGAAATTGAAGGAACTGTGGCCCACTTAGAATGGGTGGGGAGGCTCATACCTGTTCCCCACTTCACAGACACCGTAAGGAGCCTTATGGCATTATAATCTCGGCGTCAAAATTCACTGTAAAATTCAAAATCAAAATCTGGACAAGTGCCTGTGTAGTCAAGTATGCTTTAAAAGCTTAGTTTAAGTTGTTTGCACTTTATTTTTTTAGGGTACTAAAACAAGAATCCAGAGCGTCTTTCTTCCTTTTCAGAATCTGTTGCGTAAGGCTTTCTGCAAGGAATGAAAACCACTTGCAGTGACTGAAAAAATAAACTGAATGAAAGAGATGCTGCTATCCCAACAATTCAAACTACTACCTATTGTTTCAAACAAAAAAATTAAAGTGAGCATGCAAATAGAAGGGAAACAAATAGTCAAAATCAGGAAATTGTCAGTGATGAAGAGAACTTTGCTGCTGTGTTGTTCTTAGGACATATTATGGTGTGACACAGGTGGTGGCTTCACCTTTTCGGTTCCGCTGCCACCCGGAGTATAAGAGTATAAGAGGGCTGTGCGGAAGAGGGACAGTCTCTTTGACCTCACCTCTGCCTGACGGGAGTGTCTGTACTGTACAGTGAGTCCATAATAAAGTCGTGTTCAGTTCCACCTTCAGTCTCGTCATTGACCCCTCATTTACTGACATAACATTTGGCGATGAAGATAAAAGTATGGATGTGGGCGTTGCTACCATTGGGCCGTTTCTGGAGCTTCCCAGCGAGCCGCCGGTCCCTTGGGCAAGATGGTTTGCCGCATTCCAGAATTACTTGATGGCTCTAAACCTTGGTGAACTGAAGAAGATACGGGCTCAGGCAATATTGGTTCATAATTTAGTTATGGAAGGACAGCGTATCCTTGCTACCTTGGTTGTTAGCGATAGCTTCGAGGATGTTGTTGCGCTAATGGCGCGACATTTTCGCACTCCTGAAAACGTCATCGTCTGGAGGATTCAGTTTCGGCAGCGCCACCAGCGGACCGGCGAGTCAGTGGGCAGCACGGTGGTGCAGTGGTTAGCACTGTTGCCTTACAGCTAGAAGGTTCCTGGTTCGAATCCCCAGGCTGGCAGGGGTTGGAACCTTTCTGTGTGGAGTTTGCATGTTCTCCCTGTGCTGCGTGGGTTTACTCCGGGGGCTCTGGTTTCCTCCCACAATCCAAAGACATGCATGTTAGGTTAATTGGCTGTTCTAAATTGTCCCTAGATATCTATCTCCTATAGGCCCTTAGAATAGAGGGTTAGTACTAGTGAAAGCGCTTTGAGTGGTCTTTGTGACTAGAAAAGCGCTATATAAGTGTAGGTTAGTTAGTTACAACATTGTGTTGTGGACCTGTGTCAGCTGGCCAGGCACTGCCAGTTTGGAGCTTTGAAGGAAGAGATGGTCCGCGACCAGTTGGCGGAGCACACGCTTTGCTCGATGGCACGGTCAAGGCTCCTCAACGAGGCGAGAATGTTATGGGCTGTGACCTTTTTTATGGACTGGGCTTCACCATCACCAGCGGTGTAGGAGAGGAGTGGTCAGGCTGTGGTTTGTGGGACCAGCCGATTCTGCGAGTGGTGGATGATGCTGTATGGGACGAACCTTGGTCTAGTATTCTGGAAGATGAGCAGAACCAACCCCACCCAGGGCCATCGCAGGATGGTTCCGGTGCCAGAGCCCAAGTAACCCTAGCTGAGGGAACTGGGTGGCACGGTGGGATGCCCGTGACGGCGGGTGGAGTCGAGGGGATGGCCCATTCTGCTTCTGGAGTTCGGCTGGGAGGTACAGAGGAGCAAGGGGTCACAACGGCTTTGCCGGCGAAGAAAATAAAAGTGACCGGGGCAGGACCAGCTGGCACAGTAAAACAACGTGCCACACAGGGACACTGAAAGCCGAGTTGGGCGCCTCTGGGGGTCGCTGATGTGGTCTGACCCAGAGAGGAGGCCCGGTTGAGGGGAGTTTTGGGCAAACATAAGCGGCAAGACGACCAGGGACAGCTGCAGGTGGTGGCTGTTTGGGAGAATGGCTATCTTCAACTATCTGATGGCTCATGGCGGCGTCCCAACGGGCTGCAGTGTAAGCCATCCTTGGGCGTGAAGAGAAGAAGGTGTGCAGGAGGGGAACTGTCGGATGGTTTTCCAGGGGGTGGTTCCTTTACTGGGGCAGACTAATGTTTGGGGGTAATGTGTTTATTGCATGGTGTTGATATGAGTGATGATTAAGTTGAATGTTGGGGTTGTTAATGTATTTTGGTGTTTTATGCTTTATTCTAGGAACACGGCAGGTTTTTTTTTTGTTTATTTAATGGACTATATTATAGCAGAGACAGCAGAATAATCCGTCTGGCCGTGTGAGGGTGGAATGGTAGTCCACTTGTTCACCCCCTAGCCATAGTTGTTTTGTGTGACTGTTTTAGGCCCTGATATATTTCTGTTTAATTTAGTGCGTGATTCGGGTTCCAAATTGGGGAGGATCTTGATTGTATGTGTTTTGGACCATTTTGAAGGGGGGGGGGGGTGTTGTGTTGTTCTTAGGACATATTATGGTGTGACACGGGTGGTGGCTCCGTCTTTCTGGTTCCGCCGCCACCCGGAGTATAAGAGGGCTCTGCGGAAGAGGGACGGTCTCTTTGACCTCACCTCTGCCTGACAGGAGTGTCTGTACTGTACAGTGAGTCCATAATAAAGTCGTGTTCAGTTCCACGTTCAGTCTCATCATTGACTCCTCATTTACCGACATAACATTTGCATCAGTCTAACATTTGATTTGAACCCTGGAGTTATTCTCCTGGACACCTTAACTGCTGTAGTGGTATAACTAGCCCACATGTTGACCAAGAAAACAGCAGGAAGTAAAGGCAGTGTGATACATATGGGAGTGTCTACAGATACAGAAGACATACTGTATGTCAATACAAAGTGTCTACAGGTACAGAAGAGTTGACCAATCTGACAAAACCTTTTCGGATCAACTCAAGTTCGCTGTAGCTGTGGTGCCGGTGAAGAGTGTGGTCAACCTCTGAATGGAGGGCCAGTGAGGGCCAGTGGTTTGCTTCCTGCTCTCAAAACAATGCCCTCGCCTTTTTATTACTTGACATGAGATGGAATTTTGAAGACTAACTTATAATTAAGAGGTTAACCTTAGGATTTGGGAAAGGGTAAGGTTAAAAAGGTAATAAATAGATATTGATTAAAAAACTGAAACAAATTATGGGTGAATATGAGAAATATCCTTTCTTCAATTGTTGATAAATGCCTCAGATTTCTGTACATGTAGCCACTGCCTTTAATTGATAGAACATACTGGCCATTGAACTTTGAGCCGTATCTGTAGCAAGCATTTAAGTCAGTTAGGATTACCAAAATGATTTATATGTGCAACATAATTTTTTAGAATTTTTTTTGTTACTTTCTTCAAAGTAGGAAGTTTACATACACTAACAATGTGGGAAAGCCCAGTTGATGATGATGATGTCATGGCTTCGGAAGATTCTGATTGACAATATTTGAGTCAACTGGAGGCACACTGCTTCCTTGTGTAACATCATGGGAAAATCAGAAGAAATCAGCAAAGACATCAAGAAGAGAATTGTGGACCTCCACAAGTCTAGTTCATCCTTGAGTACAATTTCCAGATTCCTGAAGGTGCCACGCTCATCTGTTCAAACAACATTCCCGTGGTGTTTATGCACAAGTATAAACAACATGGGAATGTCTAGCCACCATACCGCTCTGGAAGGAGACTGGTTCTGTGTCCCCAAGATGAATGTGTTTTGGTGTGAAATGTGTGCATCAACCCCATCCCACTGACACACCTTCCACAGAGGAAGCAGGGCTTGTGGACGAGGGGGACGACTCGCCCATCACAGGGGCTAAGGTTGCCAAGGTGGTTAAAAAGCTCCTTAGTGGCCGGGCCCCGGGGGTGGACAAGATTCGCCCTGAGTACCTCAAGGTTCTGGATGTTGTAGGGCTGTCATGGTTGACACGCCTCTGCAACATTGCGTGGAGGTCCGGGACATTGCCTTTGGCATGGCAAACCGGGGTGGTGGTTCCTCTTTTCAAGAAAGGGGACCGGAGGGTGTGCTCCAACTTTAGAGGGATCACACTCTTCAGCCTTCTTGGGAAGGTCTGGAGAAGAGTCTGGCCATTGGTCAAACCTCGGATTCAGGAGGAGCAATGTGGTTTTTGTCCTGGCTGTGGCACATCATACCAACTCTTTACCCTCTTGAGAATCCTCAAGGGTTTGTGGGAGTTTGCCCAACCAGTTTACATGTGTTTTGTGGACTTGGAGAAGGGATTTGACTGCATCCATCTTGTTTTTTTGTGGGGGGGGGGGGGGTGCTTCGGGAGTATGGGGTATCGGGCCTGTTGTTACAAGCTATCCAGTCTATACGACCGTTGTGAGAGTTTGGTTTGTATTGCCAACACTCGGTCAGACTCATTCCCAGTGAGAGTTGGACTCCATCAGGGCTGCCCTTTGTCACCGATCCTGTTCATAATTTTTATGAACAGGATTTCTAGGCGCAGCCAGGGAACAGAGGGTGTCATGCTTGGTGACCACAGGATTTCATCTCTGTTGTTTGCAGATGATGTTTTCCTGCTGGCTTCATCCAGCAATGGCCTACAGGTCTTACTGGGAAGGTTTGACGCTGAGTGTGAAGCAGTTGGGATGAGAATCAGCACCTCCAAGTCCGAGTCCATGGTCCTCAGCTGGAAAAAGGTGGATTGTCCTCTCCAGGTTGGGGACAAGCTCCTGTCCCAAGTGGAGGAGTTTAAGTATCTTGGGGTCTTATTCACGAGTTAGGGGAGACTGGAGCGAGAGATTGACAGATGGTTCGGAGCAGCATTTGCAGTGATGTGGACGTTGTACCGATCCATTGTGGTGAAGAGGGAGCTAAGCTCTAAGGCAAAGCTGTTGATTTACCGGTCAATCTATGTTTCTACCCTCACCTATGGTCACGAGCTTTGGGTAATGACCGAAAGAATGAGATCGCGTATACAAGGGGCTGAAATGAGCTTTCTTCGTAGGATAGCTGGACTCTCCCTTAGAGATAGGGTGAGAAGCTCAGTTATCCGGGAGAGGCTCAGAGAACCGCTGCTCCTCCACATTGAAAGGAGCCAGTTGAGGTGGTTTGGGCATCTGATCAGAATGACTCCTGGACGCCTCCCACTTGAGGTGTTTCGTGCAAGTCCCACTGGGAGGAGACCCCAGGGCAGACCCAGGACTCGCTGGAGAGACTACATCTCCCAGTTGGTCTGGGAACACCTTGGTATCCTCTCTGAAGAGCTGGAGCAGGTGGCTGGGTAGAGGGAAGTTGGCTTCTCTGCTTGAACTGCTGCCTCCGCAACCCAGACCTCTGGAAAAACGGTAGAAGATGGATGGATGGATGTGTGCATCAACCCCAGAACAAAAGCAAAAGACCTTGCGTGTCATTATCCACAGTGAAACAAGTCCTGTACTGACATGGGCTGAAAGGCCACTTAATGATGAAGAAGCCATTACTCCAAAAGCAAAATAAAAAAGCTAGATTACAGTTTGCAAATGCACATGAGGACAAAGACCTTAAATTTTGGAGACATGTCCTGTGGTCTGATGAAAATAAAATCGAACTGTTTGGCCATAATGACCAGCATTACATGTGGAGGAACAAAGGGAGAAGCTTGCAAGCCTGAGAACACTATGCTAACTGTCAAGTATGGGGGTGGCAGCAGCATGTTGTGGGGGTGTTTTGCTGCAGGAGGGATTGGTGCACTTCACAAAATAGATGACATCATGAGGAAAGAACATTATGTGGAAATATTGAAGCAACATCTCATGACATCAGCCAGGAAGTTGAAGCTTGGGTGCAAATGAGTCTTCCAAATGAACAATGACCCTAAGCATACCACCAAATTGGTTACAAAGTGGCTTAAGGACAACAAAGTCAGTGTTCACAAAACCCTGATCTCAATGCCATAGAAAATTTGTGGGCAGAGCTGAAAAGATGTGTGCGAGCAAGGTGGCCTACAAACCTGACTGTTACACCAGTTCTGTCAGCAGGAATGGGCCAAAATTCCAGCAAACTATTGTGAGAAGCTTGTGGACGGATACCCAAAATGTTTGACCTAAGTCATACAGTTTAAAGGCAATGCTACCAAATACTACGGAAATGTATGTAAACTTGTGATTTTTAAGTAATAAAAAAAAAAACTCTCAAAATATTACACAACATAACAAAAATAATTTTTTTTGTAAGTTGTCTGTATTTTTTTCAACTGATTTAAGACAATTTTGCACCATTGAATCCGAAAATGACATCCGTTTCTCTCGATCAGGTCAGGTTTTTATGCTAAGTTGTAAGCAGTTGTACAGCAGTTATAAAGTTGTACTGTAAATTGAATAGTAGACATTGGTAAAGGTAAGTACATGTAAATTGAATGTTACGTCATCATTGTTCAAAATTCAGAGAATTTCAAGAAATAAAAAAGAATTTTGCATCATATAAAGTGAAAATACCCATACAGGTAAACAAAAACGTAAAAAATGTGGCTATAGTTCAAAAAGTTGACCTGATTGAGCAAAACCAATGTGATTTTTGGATTCAGCACATCAAAATTGTCCTAAATCAGCTAAAAAACTTAGACAATAAATTTGGCATTGACCAGTGTTATTTAGCAAATATAAAAATTATTGAATACATATACTGTAAATTATTGAGGAAATACAAATCATTTTGGTAATCCTAATTGAAGTAGAACAGGAAAAGTGTGATGTAATGTCGCACAGTGAGAAAAAAAGGTTATGTGGTTTTTCATTAGTATTAGTACTTAGTATCAAGGTGTGTTTAAGGTGTCCTAATTGCCTAATGTGTGTTATTAGTATTCATTAGTATTGGGTGTGTTATTACCTTATTAGTATTGATGTATATCTACTACCTTGGCATTTGTTCAGAGAGCAGAGTTAGAATTTCATTGCTTAGGAAATGTTGCATTTCTTAACTGTGCACATGATAATAAAGCCTTTGAAGTGGACTGACAAGACAAAAGTTGAACTTTCTGGAAGGTGTGTGTCCCATTACATCCGCTGTAAAAGTAACACAGCATTTCAGGAAAGGAACATCATACCAACAGTAAAATATGGTGGTGGTAGTGTGATGGTCTGGGGCTGTTATGCTGCTTCAGGACCTAGAAGACTTGCTGTGGTAAATGGAACCATGAATTCTGCTGTCTACCAAAAAATCCTGAAGGAGAATGTCCGGCCATCTGTTCGTGACCTCAAGCTGAAGTGCACTTGGGTTCTGCAGCAGGACAATGATCCAAAACACACCAGCAAGTTCACCTCTGAATGGCTTAAGAAAAACAAAATGAAGACTTTGGAGTGGCCTAGTCAAAGTCCTGACCTGAATCTGATTGAGATGCTGTGGCATGACCTTAAAAAGGCAGTTCATGCTCGAAAACCCTCCTATGTGGCTGAATTACAACAATTCTGCAAAGATGAGTGGGCCAAAATTCCTCCCCAGCGCTGTAAAAGACTCATTGCCAGTTATTGCAAATGCTTGATTGCGGTTGTTGCTGCTAAGGGTGGCCCAACCAGTTATTAGGTTTAGGGAGCAATCACTTTTTCACACAGGGCCATGTAGGTTTGGATTTTTTTCCCCTTAATAATAAACACCTTAATTTAAAAACTACATTTTGTGATTACTTGTGTTGTCATTGTCTAATGTTTAAATTTGATGATCTGAAATATTTAAGTGTGACAAACATACAAAAGAGAAATCAGGAAGGGGGCAAACACTTTTTCACACCACTGTATATCACTTTATTATGGTTTTTCTGCATGCCTTTTCAGGGTGGTCCTTATCCAAGACCCTGCACCTCTGCCCAGGAGATTTCTAGTCCAGACGTAGATGTCAGCGGCAGGTCCCTGAGCTCAGCAGGCCTATCAGAAAACCGAGGAGATTGTTGCTGTGACCCTGTGGAGAAAACAGAGGCAGAGAGAGATGATTCACAAGGCTGTGCTCCCAGCAGAGAGGATGGGGAGCAGCAGAGCATTGTGGGGAATACAGATGCAGACGTGGGTGAGAGCACACCTGGGACGTCCATCTGGAGCAGTTTGGAGTTGGACATGAACTGTGATCACTCTCACAAAGGTACTAAAGGGCTGAACAGCATTCGTGGATTACTTTTGACCTTGTATACGAGCTTGTGCTTTCTTCAAGGCTTTAGCTTACAATAATTTTCACAGTCACTTAGTACACATCATAAAACTTGTAAATGAAATTTTCCAAAAAGGGATCAATTGACGTTTCTTGTAAAGTATTAGAAGTCAAATATTACGTGTGCGTTTTGTGGGTGCGTTTGTTCTTGTTGTCAGAGCAAGGTGAGTCATCATGTGCTGTAATTACATAAAAAAAATAGCTGCTGCCGTGTTACAGCTGCACCCTTTGATGCCACATACTAACGCAATGGTGGGTGTTACAAGCATTTTAGTTACTAAAATTCAATTTGGGGACTAATCTGCCAGGTGAATTATACCAGAGTACACATAGAACAGCCTGTGCAGCTACACTGTGCCAGTATTTTTTGCTAATACTGTAAACTGCTGTGCACTGCTAACAAACCATCAGGGGGATGTTCTTCAAAATTAGAAGCACTTTTACGGTCCCATATATCTTGTTGGCTTGCAAATAAAAGTATATTTAAAGCAACTCCAGCTGTTTTGTTATTTTCAGCAGGTTCATATTACGCATGTGGGTGCTTGCTGATGGCCTATTTGCAAATATGTGAGTTTTTACAATCGTAGTGGTGTTGCAGTTGTCTCTATTTTCCTTTTTTTTTAGCAATAATTAATTTGCAAGGACCAAATGTTCACCAGTTGTTGGATCTTTAAAAGAAACTCCAACAATTTTCTCAAGAAAGAAAGGCGAAGCATGTTGAGCTGAACTGAAATGAAGGAAATAAGGCCTCATGAGTGATTTCGTACTTGTAGGCCCTCAACGGCACCGCTTGGCTCAGGAGGTTCCCCATACCCCAGAGGCTCTTCGTCTCCACAGGAACACCCTGACCATGGAGCTGCTCTGGCTCCAGCAGGCCATCGACAGCAGGAAAAAGGTAAGGCGACGAAAACAAGACATACTGCTTCCCTACATTTATTCAGACGTGTCGGTCTCCTGCTGCAATAGAACCGGCCCCCGCTGCAAGACGGAATTTATTTAGCATTTCCCAAAATAAGCAGGAACAGTAGGATCGAGAACCGGCACTCCCTTCAGCATGGCTATCGGAATATTTACAGTGTCGGAAGTTAGCTCTTGAGAAAGGAGCAGCGTGTTCTGTTGGTTGTAAAGCAGCCAGCTGAATGGTTCAGCCTGTTTTCTTCTTCACCCTGGCTGTGTATTAAGTTTGTAAATCAAGATTAAGGCATGTTCTGCTGCCCGGGCCTTCTGCCTCCACACTGTGCGTTGATTAAAACCCTTTAAATTATCTCTTACACCCTCACTTGTGTTGGACTCCATCGCGTATAAATTTGCCAAGATGTGACTGTTTGAGAACACTTTTTTATTATAGATGTGTTGTCATGCATGGAGAATGTGCTCACACAAACATTCGATTAAAGGAGATGGCTTCATAATGCACCTTCAGTACTGTTTTCCTGTCTTTCTCCCCTACAGTACCTGTCACTGAGGGATAAGCTGAGTGTGTCCTGACGGCATCATCATTATTATTTTATTGAAAGGGATTTAATACTGTCGGACTGTAGATTTCAAGCTGTTGCTATTGGCTAATACATAATGTAAATAAATCTGTAAACTGTGTATTTTTATGTGGAGAAAAATAATAAATTATATTTTTCTATAATGCTTTCTTTGTGTTTGTTTGTTTTTACCTTTATAACAAATAGTGCATGATTAATGTAGTTCAAATGTGTTTAGTAAAAATCAACAGAAACATGCTGTATTTGTGGGGTTCCAGAAGTTGAAATTTTCTTTGCTGGATCTTCTACCCCCTTTACGCAGGGGTGGAGATCGTTGAGAAATCGTTGAGTGATGGGAAAAAATGGCCAGATCTCTTAACGATCTTTCAGTGATCGCTAAGATCTCTCAGTGATTTCCGCAGTTGCCAAGTTTTTGACTTAGTCCAAAGTGATCTCTCAAGTAGCACTCATTAAGATCACTGAGAGATCTGACCACCCCTGTGCAAAGGTGGTAGAAGAGGACTAGAAACCGCCCAAATGCCCAGCAATCTCCTGGGTTGCCCAAGAAACTCTCAATGATCTCTCAAGGATCTTTCAAACATCTCCCAAACATTTACACAGAAACTGCTTTTTCTAGGCTTTAGGAGATCGTTGAGAGATCGGGCCAGTTTTTGATTGATCAGTGGTCACCCAACAATCTCCGTCTGTGTAAAGGAGCCCTTAGCAAATAAGAAGTCAGTCATTCCGTTACAACAGGGGTCAGCAGCCACTGCTACTGAAGGAGCCGTTTAGAGCAATTTTTGGCCTAAAATATCTGCATGGACAAACGCATTTAAGCCTTAAAAATGAAGGCAAAACAGCAGAATTGTAAGTAAACAAGTAAATGTGCTATTTTATTCTACTGTGTTGTAAAAATTTGAGGGGTTTTTTGCCTTTATTTCTTTCTAAGTTTGAGACTTTTTTCCTCTAGAATTTTAAAGTTCTTTTCCACATAAAGTTGTATATTTGTAGGCTTATAGGTTGCCATTTGTTTTGGGTGGAAGAGCTGCAGGTTGCCCAAACTCCTGCCGTAGAAGTTCGTCTTCTACGACTCACAGCAGTCACCATTACCTTCTTTGTTTGTGTGTAAATATTCTTCCAGAGTAATTAGAATATTAAGAGTCTTTAAAAAAAAAAAGGGAAAACTATTGGTGTGACTAATGTGCATGATATATTTGGTAATTCTTTGACAATTATAATCCACTGATTGTCGGTGTTATCTTACTGATTCAGCTTACAATGATCTCCCTTTCTCTATGTGCCTCTTTTTGTTGTGGTTTCTGCCGATGGTTTGGCCCACAATAAGCCAGTCATTGCTGGTCATGCTGCCATGGCAACCAGGAAATACTCACAGCCGTCGGTGGACTAGTGTCCGTGTGTGGAGGGGATAGAACGAGGAGCAGAACGTGGTGAGGGGGAAGCCAAGACGCACCACCACCACCACCACAGAAGGGACTGACTTTCACCTTCAGGTTTTACTTGCAGACTTCATCTTGTTCTGGGCTTGTGAGTGGAAGAACTCTGTGTGTGTGTGTGTGTGTGTGTGTGTGTGTGTGTGTGTGTGTGTGTGTGTGTGTGTGTGCTGGAGGTGATTATCTGATTGGGAGAATGTCGAGGAAGAGTGGCCCACGAGTCTGGCATTGTGTTTGAAAATGTTTTCTAAATGTCACCCTGAGTACAATGAGCCAGATTTTATGTATGACGCCTGAGGCGCTTTGTAACCTCTCTGTGTGCATCAGCTGACTCGGAGATGGCCACTGGCACCGTGGCGACTGCCCTCCTGCCTCCGGTGAAGAGTGTGGTGGTGTATCGGAATGGAGACCCCTTCTACGGTGGACGGAGGTTTGTGGTGAACCAGCGACAGGTGGCCACCATGGAGGCCTTTCTGAACGAGGTGACCCAGGGCATCGGCGCGCCCCTCGCGGTCAGGAGCCTGTACACGCCCAGGCAGGGCCACAGAGTCGCAGACCTCCGGGATCTTCGGACGGGGGCTCAGTATGTCGCCGGAGGCTTTGAGAAGTTCAAGAAACTGGAGTGAGTATGAAAGTCGGTTACCGTGCCGACAGTGTGTGTGTGTGTGGGGGGTCATTTTAATGCGATGTTTTTAAACAGTGCTGTGCTTTATCGTGCGCAGTTACCTGAACGTGGGGACAAAAAAGCAGCCTGCTACTCGTGAAGAAACACAGGTAGGCTTTCCTTTTTTAATTTTTTTCCCCCTTGGGTGGCCTGCACCCTCCATCACTCATTAATCCCAGTCTGACCAGGAGGAATTTGGCACCACACTGCGCTCATCTGACCATCTGAACTCCTGCCAAGTCAAATATGAAAATAAGTGCATGATTTTCCATTACCAGGACAAGCTCCTAGTCGCGCCGCTGGCTGTGATGACACACTGTTATGTTTGCATCAGCTGTACCCTTTTGGAATTACCTTCCTCTTGATGCCACTGGCTGTCATGTGAATTAGCGGATATAATGGAATAATGATTGTTCTGTCCATCAGCGACTTGCATAGTTTCTGATACAGTGTGCCATCAATGTCATTTTTCTGAAAACATACAGAGTGACTGTGTGTCCCTTGGGTGTCCGCCATTGGATTTAAAGTCTTACATGCCTGTGTTGTGGTTGCTGTGGAGCATTGTAGCAAGTGTGTTTGAAAAGTTATTCTCCTGCACACTGTTATTGGGGGCTGCTGTGTGCATGTCCAGGCAGGCCTAATGCCCATAATCTAAGCCCTCATGCTGCCAGACACATTGTAAATGAATTTTATGTCTGCCACTTCAAAGGGGGGAAAAAATGAGGGCAGATTGTCAAACTCTGCTTTGTTCAGACTTGATTATGTCCAGCCACGTTATCAGAGGCAGACGTGGATATCGGCTCCAAATTAGTCTGATACAGGCTGACATGGATAAGAGCCCGCAGATCAGACGGGGTGTGTAAATGTGCCATCGTCACACTCTCAAAGTGATTTAATTTCCATGGTTGCGGCACTTGGGCTGACATGATCGGAATAGTCAGTCAGTCATTATACTTGTGGGATAAGTGGATTTTGCTGTGGTGTCCGTGCAGTGGGACTGATGCTCGTGACAGCGGCGATGTAAAATAGATGAGGTAATGACAGCATTGTGGTGTTGTGCAGTGCCATGCATCTGATTTTCTGAATATCCCCTACAGGCCAAAGTTATGCAGAGGCCGAATGTTTCAGCCAAATGGAGGAAGTTTATACCTTTGCCTTGCATTATACAGTGAGTTGGACAAACTACTCAAAGTGCAAACACACATAAATATTAGGTGCATGTTAAGATATAAGAGATGACTTTGTTTATATTATGCTTTAATACTTATTTCGTATCAGGGGGTTTTAGTTCTTTGTCAGCTTAAAATAATCCTTTTTTTAAGTGACTATGGCATTTTTTAGAAAATCTTCTTTTAGCGACACCCTGTGGTTGCTCAAGGAACTACACCCCCTTTCACTGAATTTGAACCAGGTCCCCTCGTGTGTTGGCTGGAATCTGACAGTCTTTCTTTGAAATTAATGGAGCAAATGGGACTATAATTCACTCAGTGACCTCAAGGTGTCACTAAAACACAAGTTTCCTAAAGCTCCAACTAGTCCTTTTAACCTATTCAAGGCCAGAGTGTTTTCGATCCAACCCAAAACTGTATTCTGACTAGCTGCAATTACTAAATTTCAGCCACAAGTGGATGGGAGAATTGATCACAACAAAGAGATGTGCACCTGAAATGAACATATCATCACCCTCATTTTCAGTGAGAACCCAAAACAAGGATTTCTGTTCATCATTATTTGAGATATTGACCAGGTTAGGTATAAGTATTCACCACTTTAACAGTATATACGGTGTAATAAAAGAAAATAAGAAGAAAGCATAATAGGCTCTCCTTAAAACAAAACTGTGGAAGAATTGCTCTCGGGTAAGCAAAAAAAAGTCTGGTTTACTAGTCCAATAGCAACAAGACCGGGTCTGCTATCAGTCTCCCATTCCTTTATCTCCTTTATCCCATTCCTTTAGCTCTCGCCAAAGAGTGTAGGCAAGTCTAATATTCTGTCTTTTCTGGGCTGTTACTCTGTCACTTTTTTTTTTTAGGTTCCTTCAACAAGATCCTCTTTAGTTTCTTCACTGCCTTTGACATGATGTCCATTCTGAAGATGCTAAGCTAGATGACTTCATCTTAGGTGCGTTCAGACCAAACGCGAAGGGAATTTTTCGCCCAGCGCGAATACATAGTCATGTGAAAAGGACACCCTGTATAAGTGCTGTGTGGGTTTTTTTTTAACATATTTGGACATATGGATATTTAATATCAGTGTTTAAAATACTGGGAGATTCATGTAATACAACTAAACAATTACAAATGAATTAAAGACTTTTTTCACATTTTCTGTAAAATATATTTAAACAAATAGTGAGGAATAAATTAGGACACCCCCCCCCCCATCTTTTTTAGGACACCCCCACATTCATTCCCACTTAAAATGGCTAAAATAAATGTTAAAAAATGCAGATAAAACAAAAACAAGGTTAGACATAGATATGTGAACATTTCTTAATAAAGAACTGAATATTTAATGGGGGTATCCTAATTTTTTTCACATGACTGTACAAAGTCAGTGGAGAGGGGCGAGCACACACGAGTCTCATGCATTCGCGTCTGAGGGATTGCGCTAGCTAGTAATGCGATTGAGATTTTGCCGTCACCGGAGTAAAAGTATCAACATTGGAGAGTAAACTAGTTTGAAAATGAGACTGCCACTCACCTGGAGACAGATGGGCCGGGAGCTCTGCAGCTGAATCGGAGTGTTGGGGTTTTTTAACCATGGACTCCTGCCACCGATGTGCCAACAAGGCTAGCAGGTCGGCAATGTAAACAACCCATCATCCAGGTGACTTTTTGGTGGCAGGGACAGTTTTTCCAGGTGGAACCCTGTCGGATAATGTAAACCTAAGCATGACGGTGTTTTGGGAATTTCCACAGCAGGTTGAACACAGCTGCAGAAGTTATAAAAGCAGCCTCACCTGTCTGCAACTCACTCAGACACTGAATTCATGTCTATTCGTGTGCTTACGAGGGGGGGGGGGGTTGAAAAGTTCATTGGTTGACTAAGAAGGAGTTGTGCTCGTAGGTGCTGAGCCAGTAGTATTTGTGCTTCAGTGGCCGAGGAACAAGGGGGCAGAGCAGAGCTGAGAGTAAATAATTTGCGAAAATTTCACCTTTTCACATTTGGTCTGAGCACACCTACAGGCTGTAAAATGTACTAGTCATAGTGCTATCAGTGTTCTTACCTGAACAGCAAAGTTACTGAGTGCTGTTGCAGGCTATGGTGGAAGTGGCATTTACCTAAAGTCTGATATGCTGTCAAAATTATTTAAGAATCATTGTTTAATGGTGAAAATCCTACGTTGTGTTGCTTTAAGACGTGCTCTTCAGCTTTAGTGAATGAATGCTACTGACATGACTCTACAGTTCATGCCCTCACAACTACAGTTTATAGGAAAATGTAAAAAAAACTGGACATTTATAGAGAAAACATTTTAGCAAAATCCATTATCCCAGTCAATCCTCTGGCATCTGGCACTTTTGGTAACTTCCACCCCTTGAAAGAAAATGTATTTTGTATTTCCCCCAAAGTAAAGGGTTACATAGGCAGCAACCTTGACCTATTTCACCTCACTAAAATTAGTTTTTAAAAAGCAAATGTCTCCTTTATTGTTTCTGAGCAGTGTTTTCCGTAATGGCGATCTCTTGTGTCCGCCATTCCGCTTCATCATTCCTCGGAGCATGCAGCAGGATCTGGAGCAGATCCTGAGTCTGATCACAGAGAAGGTCAACTTACGGACTGGAGCCGTGCGCAGGTCAGTCACACACATACACACACTCGCTGTGAGGTTGGCAAATATGAGTCTAAAACCCCTGCATCTTTTCAGGCTGTGCTCTTTGGAAGGTGTCACTGTGTCCTCAGCTGGGGAGCTGGAGACTGGCCACTGCTACGTTGCCATGGGAACCGAGAGGTTCAAGAAACTTCCATATGTGGAGCTGTGGGTTTCAAAAGCTGCGGAGAGGTATTGTCATTCAAGGACCTCTTTAAGAGATCCACATTTGTGCTTCAGCTGGTCTTTGTAAGCTAATGACTGATCACTGGGTGCAAAAACAAAACGATAATAAATATATTTATCACCTTTTTTACTCTAAAATGTTGCTTATTTTGCAGATATTACCCTGGAAAGAGAAGGAGGAGGAGAGCTGAGGTAAATACACACCCGAATTACTCCCTTGTGTTCAGCTCTGAATGACAACTGTCAAAAATAAACAATAGGCAAAAGATACATATGTATTTTTCCATTAGAACAGGAAAGTAGGAAGTGGCCCAGAAGATCAATGCAGTGATTCGGCTCTCCTCAACTCCCCAGAGGTGAAAAAAACAACCCTCCACTGTTGTTTATTCATGTCACATGACTCTGGATTGTTTGCATTTGAAACTTGTGAAAAAAGTAATGTTTTTCTTTATGAAACTGCAGTATTCATTCAGTTATGATCTGTGACTTTCAGTCAGATGGTCGGAGGGTGAAGTCAACAGGAGATGAAGCTGCAGCTTCACAGGCACCCCAGCAGAGGAACAGGAGAGATGGAGCAGATGAAGCCTCAGTGTTCTTTGCCAGGCCGGTCAAGGTCCGCAAGAACCGAACAAGACCTCCGCTCAGCAATGGATCTGGTCGGGATTCCACCAAGCATTCAATATTAAAACAATTAAAATAAGGACCATTATATTTGTGTTGGATTTGACAACATCTTCCTGATTCTATTCATGACAGTTCAACCAAGCATTTTTAAAAGAGAAGGGAGGAAAAGGAGAGAGGAGGTACAGGGAGCTGAGGAGGTGCAGGAGGATGAAAATACAGTGACAGAGCTTCCTGTCGATCAGGTTTGCCTCAGTATAACTTGTAACTGAAAATAAAAGCCTAATTCTCTCTGGGGGTGGGTTTAATCAATATACTGTGAGGGTGAATGAATGTATTCCTGTGTCTAAAGAGAGCAGCAGAAATGGTGGAGGACGAGGAGCTCAACGACACAGACAATGTTCTGCCCAACTCACAGCAGGTAACCTTGTTTTATACTCATGTTATTCTATGAGCTGTTAATCTGTCTGACATGACTTCTCACCCAAATGCAGTTTAGAGAAATTTTCATCAAGAATCACCTAAACATTATTCCATATATGGTCCCTTTATAACAAAACACGATCCATTTTCACTGTTATGCTGATGATACAAAGTTATCAGTGAAACCAAAATACACAAACCAACTGATAAAACTACAGGTATGTCTTAAAGACCCAAGAACCTGGATGAGCTACAACTTTTTACTACTAAACTCAGAAAAAACTGAAATTGTCATAATTGGCCCCAAAAACCTCAGAAACTGTCTCTGATCAGATACAGCCATGGACAAAATTGTTGGTACCCCTCTGTTAATGAAAGAAAAACCCACAATGGTCACAGAAATAACTTAAATCTGACAAAAGTGGTAATAAATAAAAATTCTATGAAAATTAACCAATGAAAATCAGACAATGTTTTTGAATTGTGGTTCAACAGAATTACTTTAAAAAACAAACTCATGAAACAGGCCTGGACAAAAATGATGGCACCCCTAGAAAAGATTGAATGTGACCATAGGGACATGTTCAACCAAGATGTGTCCTCTAATTAACATCACAGGTGTCTACAAACTTGTAATCAGTCAGTCGGCCTATTTAAAGGGTGACAAGTAGTCATTGTGCTGTTTGTTGACATGGTGTGTACCACACTAAACATGGACCAGAGGAAGCAAAGGAGAGAGTTGTCTCAGGAGATTAGAAAGAAAATTATAGACAAGCATGTTAAAGGTAAAGGCTATAAGACCATCTCCAAGCAGCTTGATGTTCCTGTGACCACAGTTGCACATATTATTCAGAAATTTAAGATCCACGGGACTATAGCCAACCTCCCTGGATGTGGCTGCAGGAGGAGATGGATAATACGAATTGTAACAAAAGAGCCCAGAACAACTTCTAAACACATTCATGGTGAACTCCAAGGTCAAGGTACATCAGTGTCAGATCGCACCATCCGTCGTTGTTTGAGCCAAAGTGGACTTCATGGGAGACGACCAAGGAGGACATCACTGTTGAAAACAAATCATAAAAAAGCCAGACTGGAATTTGCCAAACTGCATGTTGACAAGCCACAAAGCTTCTGGGAGAATGTCCTATGGACAGACGAGACAAAACTGGAACTTTTTGGCAAGGCACATCAGCTCTATGTTCACAGATGCAAAAATGAAGCATACCTAGAAAAGAGCACTGTCCCTGCTGTGACGCACGGAGGAGGTTCTGTTATGTTCTGGGGCTGCTTTGCTGCATCTGGCACAGGGTGTCTTGAATCTGTGCAGGGTACAATGAAATCTCAAGACTATCAAGGTATTCTAGAGAGAAATGTGCTGCTCAGTGTCAGACAGCTTGGTCTCAGTCACAGGTCATGGGTCTTGCAACAGGAAAATGACCCAAAACACACAGCTAAAAACACCCAAGAATGGCGAAGAGCGAAACATTGCACTATTCTAAAGTGGCCTTCTATGAGCCCTGATCTAAATCCTATTGAACATCTGTGGAAGGAGCTGAAACATGCCGTCTGGAGAAGGCACCCTTCAAACCTGAGACAACTGGAGCAGTTTGCTCATGAGGAGTGGGCCAATATACCTGCTGAGAGGTACAGAAGTCTCATTGACAGTTACAGAAATCGTTTGATTGCAGTGATTGCCTCAAAAGGCAACAAAATATCAAGGGTACCATCATTTTTGTCCAGGCCTGTTTCATGAGTTTGTTTTTTTAAAATAATTCTGTTGAACCACAATTCAAAAGCATTGTCTGATTTTCACTGGTTAATTTTCATAGAATTTTTATTTATTACCACTTTTGTCAGATTCAAGTTATTTCTGTGACCATTGTGGGTTTTTCTTTCATTAACAGAGGGGTACCAACAATTTTGTCCACGTGTGTATGTAGTTTACATAGTTTTACCTTAGCTCTTAACACACTGTCAGGAATGTTGGAGTAATTTTTGATCAGTATTCGTCCTTTAATTCACACAACAAATTCTAAAACCGCTCATTTCTACCTATTATTGCCAAAATTAGAAATATCTTGTCCCAAACTGATCCTGAGAAACTAATCCATGCCTTTATCACTACTAGATTATTGTATTTGTTACTATCAGATGGTCCTAAAAATCCCCAGTTAATCCAAAATGCTGCAGCAAGGGTATTAATGGGCACTAAAAGATCATATTTCTCCCATGCTAACCTCCCTCCACTGGCTCCCTATTAAATCCAGAATCAAATTTAAAATCCTCCTCCTGACATATAAAGTCATACATAATCTATCTCCATGTTATCGTAGACTTGATTGCACCTTATTATTATGACAGAGCGTTACATTCTCAGAATGCAGGACTTCTAGTAATCCCGAGGGTCTCTAAAAGTACTATGGGAGTTAGAGCTCTCAGTTATTAGGCTCCTCTCTTGTGGAACCAGTTACCGACCTGGTTCTGAGAAGCGGACACTCTACCTTTAAGAAAAAGCTGAAAACTTTCCTATTCAGCAATGCCTTTGATTGGACTTCCCACATATCATAGTCATAGGAATGTTTCCTATTATTATCTACTATGCCTACTGTAAAACTACTAGTCATGTGCATAGTGTGACGGGACTGCCTAAACAGGGCCTGGCTACACATGTGCTTTATTGTGTGTATGAGCTATGTGCCAAGCTGGCTAGCTAGAAGGTGATAGCATGTTTTACTTTAACACTATTCACTTCAATTTCGATTTTGCATAACATAATTATTAATCTTACTATTATTAACTACTTGTCTACTGGTTCGTGTGCGTAGTGTTCGGGAAATGCATCACTAGGACTCAGCTATGCATGCGTCTGTTTGTAGTGCTATCTGTGAGACCTAGTGTTATGTACACTACCGTTCAAAAGTTTGGGGTCACCCAGACAATTATTTTGTGTTTTCCATGAAAAGTCACACTTATTTACCACCATGAGTTGTAAAATGAATAGAAAATATAGTCAAGACATTGACAAGGTTAGAAATAATGATTTGTATTTGAAATAATAATTTTTTCCAGATACTCAACCTGCTCAAAGGAAGGTCAGTTTTATAGCTTCTCTAACCAGCTAAACTGTTTTCAGCTGTGCTAACATGATTGCACGAGGGTTTTCTAATCATCCATTAGCCTTCTGACGCAATGAGCAAACACATTGTACCATTAGAACGCTGGAGTGATAGTTGCTGGAAATGGGCCTCTATACACCTATGTAGATATTGCACCAAAAACCAGACATTTGCAGCTAGAATAGTCATTTACCACATTAGCAATGTATATTAGATATTAGAGTGTATTTCTGATTAGTTTAAAGTTATCTTCATTGAAAAAAACAGTGCTTTTCTTTCAAAAATAAGGAAATTTCTAAGTGACCCCAAACTTTTGAACGGTAGTGTATGTAATAACTGAGACGTAAGTCGTCTTATGCCAAGCAACGAACTAAACTTTAAGATTCACCCCAACTATATACAGTGGCCGCAGCCCGCCTGACGTCATCCCGTCTGACGGCTACATCAAGCCCCAGCAGCTAAAACTCACATGCTACATTCCCCCCCCCTTTAGAAAAGTCTGAAACCATACACACAGTTGACCCCCCCCCCCCCAAAAAAAAAAAAATTTAAAAAAAATTTGGGACTTGAATCACACACTAAAATAATGGAAACTCATGTACTAAAATGGCTTAACACATTCACACAAAATAACTAAAATAGGGCTGACGAGTGGACTATCGTGCAGCCCACCTGGCGGGGTGGATTATTTTGCCCCCCCAACTAAAAAAGGTCCATTGTTAAACTAAAATTGTACGCCGTGCTCCTAAACTAAAGAAAATGCACAAAATAATCCCATTTTATAACATACACATACACAAGAACCTTAGAACTATTAACAAACACAGTCATTCTGGTGAAAAACACGGTAATTTGCATGGGGGTCCAGGGCAGCGCCTCAGGAGGCACGCCCCTGGAGACCGCAGAGCCCCGGAGCGATGGCCGATCCTCTGGATGGCGGGACCCGGATCCCACACCGCCATCACTGACTGCCACTCTTGTCCAGCTCCGCCACCAGAAGCCTCTTCCCGGACATGCCACCGCTCGTTGGCATGCCTCGCCAACCCGTGTGACAGCTGGAGATAAGCTGCGTCCAGCTTAGCCACGATGCGCAGGTGTCCTGCTGGCTGCTGTCTGGCCTGTATTCGCCATGGACATTCCTCTCCCAAGGCCGCTGCAGTGGTCGCTATCGTAGCTGCAGGTCCTCCGTCCCTCTGCGGCCAAGTACCAGGGGCATCTGGGTCTAGCACATTGGTGCCACTCGCCGGTGCAGGTGCTTCACCGTCACACTCAGTAGCTCCCTCTGCCGTTTCCTGAGCGCCAGGACTGAGACCCTGCTGCGTCGAACCTGAGCAAAACTGGTCCTGCTTGACCACCGTGGTGCCCGTTAGCCCTTCGTACCATTCACTCCCAGTGTCCGTCTTGGACAGCGGCTCATCTCAGGTGGAGAAGCAGTTTGGTACCTCCTCTCTGTCGTCTGAGGTGCTCCACTGCTCCGCGCCGCGCGCTGTGTTTGTGCCCGGTCGCCACTGCTGCTTTTCGGGGCTCTCGGTATGCTTGCACTCCCCCTCCCGCTGCTCCCACTCTGGCTGCGGGGAAAACTGAGCCGAGTTTGTTCACTGCTCTCCTTCCGTGCTGCGGTCACTCTTAGCGCTGTGCTCTTCAGCTGGATTGTCATTCCCGATGGACCCGGGCTCCCTCTCTTGTGGCTCAGATTCCACCGTGTTATCTCGCTTGTAGCTTCTAGCTTCTGTGTTTGGTGCCCACCTAGCTCCATGGCTAATTTCTCCATTGCTACTAGCTGGGCTGTTAGCTCCCTCAAGCTAGCTAGCTTAGCGTCTTTTGGCGCCAACAGCCTTTCAACTTACAGCTTTGTGCTCCGTGTGTGTCCGGCAAAGTAGTCAGCAAGCAGTCTGACAGCATCTGCATAAGACTCCATCTCCCCTAGCGTGTGGAAAATTTTCTGACCTTCTACGCCGAGGTTGAGAACCAGAAGCGCTCGCTTCCACACTCCGTTGATTTTACCCAGGCCAATCACCGCAGTGTACCCCTCAAACGCGGCCAACCAGCAAGGCCACACAATTGCTGGTTCTCCTGGATACTGCAGAAATGGCCGTAGAGGTGCCCCGCACACCTCCATGAGTTAATCCTCAGTCACCAAATGTTATGTATGTAATAACAGACGTAAGTCGTCTTATGCCAAGCAACAAACTGAACTTTATTAAAGCTGTGTTCGGAATGTTCACTCACTTCCTCCCTACTCGCTATATAGTGACTTTAGATATAGTAGACTATATAGTAAACTCAATATAACAATAAAATTAACAGCTTTCAGACACTACTGGCTTGTTTTCACGGCACGGTTAATGACGTCATCATGTAAGACAGTAAAACCTAACAGACTAACGGTGGAAAAAAAAAATTAATACCTGCATGTAATTTGTAGTAAATATGTATTAAATCAAATAGTTTTTGCTGAACTAATAAATAAAAATACCTTAAGGTAGTTTTTGTTGTGATGTGAAGCTCTCCTCTCACTGCTCCGTTGGCTGCGCATTGCATTATGGGATATATTGGCTAATGTAGTGACCATCTGTTGTACACTACTTTTCAAAATGCATTGTGGGATATTTTGAGTGTACTATATAGTGAATGAAATTTTTAGTTAAGATTTCAAATAGTACTACAAGATGGCTGATTCACTATATAGTACACTATATGGGGAAGGAGTGAGCATTTCGAACACAGCATAAGATTCAAACCAACTATATACAGTGGTCGCAGCCCGCCTGATGTCATGACGGCTACGGCAAGCCCCAGCAGCCAAAACTCACATGCTACACCTAGCTTGCTTGAAAAGCTTGAATAGACTTTTTTTTTTAAAAAAAAAATGCTGTAATCCTAGCCTAGGCAAAGCTTTTGGCTCACCATTGCATTTGTTGTATCTGTGTGAATGTTGTTCTGTCTGTATGTTATCTGTATGAATAGTATGTCTGTTCTTTCTATTCTTCGCTCCCCTTACCCCCCAACCAGTTGTCATAAACTGGCCCCTCTGGGGCAGAAAGACAGACCCAAGCCCTGAACTGTAGTGTGACATTTATTAACAAAATACAAAAACAGTCCCGACAACACAAAAATACCAACTAAGATTACTTACAGAAGATGCACTCCAGAGCAGGAAAGGCTCTGGAGATGAGGAAAAAACACGGAAGGAAAGAAGTCCAAACCAGTCCAAGTTAAGCAATGCTGCCACAGTGAAACAATGAGCGGAGAGTGCTTAAGTACTGGGCAGACAGATGAGCCACATGTGTGGGCTGAGCAGGCAGGTGAGCTAATTACCTAACTGTCCACAGCTGAGGTGGCAGGAGAGCAGAGTGTGAACAGTTAGTGGGAGTGTCTGAGAGAGGAGGGCACATGAGAGATAACAAACCCAAAATATACACAGAAAACTGACAACAAAATAATAACAGACATGCAAAAGACAGAAATAAATTGAGTCTGAGCTCAAAGGGAATAATTGAGCTCAGATTCATCACAGAGCCCCCCCCAGGAGAAGGGAATGACAAAAAACTACCCCAGGTGGGAGGTGGGGGAAACAGGTTAGGAGGGAACTAAAGTCTGGAGCCCGTTCAGGACCCACACCCATGCTACCCCCGGCCCCTGGGCCCCCTAGGCCAAAGAACTACGCTGTTCAGGGAGGCCGGCCGAAGTCCCAGGCCAGACAGACGGCAAGGTGGAATGAGTCGGGTGGTCTGCCGGAGAATATGGGCCATCCAACCCAGCGGCTCAGTCTGTCGGGCAGCAGGCCAGAGCTCTTAAGCCACCAGGACCGGAGGGGTGACCCAAGAGGCAGCTCCCCCATGGGAAGGCCCAAAGGACGGAAAGCAGGGCCGGAGGGTGGGAACCATGACGGTGTCTGGTGGTGGAGGAGGATGGGGACAACAACGATGTCTGGCAGAGGAGGAAGGGGGACCATGACGTCCTCGGGCTGGCCAGTTGCACCCTCGGTGGTCCCGGGTTGAGACATTGTTGCACCTGCGGTGGCTCCGGGCTGGAGCACTGCAGCACCCATGGTGGACCCGGGCTGGGCCAATGCTGCACCCTCGGTGGACCCGGGCTGGGCCAATGCTGCACACTCGGTGGACCCGGACTGGGCCAACGCTGCACTCATGGTGGGCCCGGATTGGGCCATAGCTACACCCACAGTGAACAGGCCAACCCGCGAGAGCACCAGGCCAAGGAGGTGGTCAATCAATGGAACTCCGGACGAGGTTGAAGGAGGAAAGTTGACAGTGACCTCAGCGGGGAGAGCTGGACCCACAACGACCTCAGGCAGCAACCCTGGACCCATGGAGACCTCTGGCTGTGCTGGAACATCTCCGGTGACCCTGGGAGAGAGCTCAGAGAAAACAAACAGAGGAACAGGGTCATGGTCACTGGCAGCGGCGGAGCCCAGCAAGGTGAGCTCAGGTGCAGCTAGTGTCTACGCCCGGTTTCCTTACCAAGAGCCAGGCAAGATCTCTCCAGAACAGATAAGAGGAAAACAAGAGAGAGCACTTGCCTGAGCTCGAGCATCACTGCTGTCCAGGACTCTGTTGATCCAGACAACAACGTCTCGGGCCAGGTGTCTTGGAGGTCCAGCTCCGGTTCCAACTCTGCTGCGGCGGCCTCTGCAGCAGGCATGATGGTGGTTGCAGTCCTCGTCTCCCCAGATGAAGTGGACCACGCTGGTGGCTCTTCCGCCGTGGCAGCTGGAGGTTGGCTCACCGCTGATGCTGGAACAGAGTCTTCCAGGGTCACAGGCTCCTCCATCATCTGGCGGGCCGACGGACACTCAAGGGCCACAGGAGAGAACACAGAGAGGGTTGGTGAGCAATTTGTAACAGCAGCAGGTGAGGAGAGCTCAGGAGACTGCTTTTCCTGAGCCTCCCTACCGGGAATCAGGTAAGGCATATTATCATAAATAGAAGTACAATGAAATAAAACTTGCCTGTTTTCGCGGATCTGGATGTTGCCTGCTGTGTATATGGACCGTCGTCCCTCTCTGTGGCTAAGGTGAGCTTGGGCCCCTCTGTGGATTGTAGAGGAGCCGCCCGGGATGGACATAACCGGGGAAAACATGGAGGACCTCTCGGCAGCGGGAGGACACGTTGAGTGGATGGAAGATGCAACAGCAGCGGAGAGAGCAAAGGCTGACGGGACAGAAGGAGAAGGAGAGAGAGGAACTGCTGCGAGAATTGTCGAGCTCAGCGTAAGGGAAATGACTGCCAAAGAGGCGGGGGTATTTCTCCGGCGGTCCGGAGCGGGACAACGTTGTTGTAGTGGAGCTGGAGTTGACAAACTGGGAGAAGGGGTGGACTTCTGCCATGGAGAACGTCTCTGCTGGAAACGCCCCCACCAACAGTCCCGAAAACGATTACCGGAGCGCAGACCGTGGACAGCAGATCTGTGTATTGCGGATAACTCCACAGGCCGGGGTGTGCCTCTGGAATTCCCACCGCTCCATTCAAACTTTCCCAGATTTTCTTGGGTCCACAGGCAGCGAGCGCTTCATCCACAAAGCGTTAGATGAAATCCACCGCTCAGTCCTCCTCCACGGTTGGAGACCCTGCTGCCAATCTTCCCGTGTTTGTGTGAGGACGGCGAGCCGGGGACATGATGAGCTCCACTTCACAGGTGAGTAAAAAAAAAAAAAAGGAAAAAACACAAAAAGACAAAAAAAAAAAAAGCACACTACAGCAGCTGGGGCCTCACTTGGCAGCAGCATTCTGTCATAAACCAGCCCCTCTGGCGCAGAAAGACAGGCCCAAGCCCTGAACTGTAGTGTGACATTTATTAACAAAATACAAAAACAGTGCAGACAACACAAAAATTCCAACTAAGATTACTTACAGAAGATACACTCCAGAGCAGGAAAGGCTCTGGAGGAGATGAGGAGAAAACACGGAGGGAAAGAAGTCCAAACCAGTCCAAGTTGAGCAATGCTGCCACAGTGAAACAATGGGTGGAGAGTGCTTAAGTGCTGGGCAGACAGATGAGCCACAGGTGTGGGCTGAGCAGACAGGTGAGCTAATTACCTAACTGTCCACAGCTGAGGTGGCAGGAGAGCAGACTGTGAACAGTTAGTGGGAGTGTCTGAGAGAGGAGGGCACATGAGAGACAACAAACCCAAAATATACACAGAAAACTGATAACAAAATAATAACAGACATGCAAAACACAGAAGTAAATTGAGTCTGAGCTCACAGGGAATAATTGAGCTCAGACTCATGACACCAGTTGTGGCAGAAGACTGCCCATCCCTGAGCCTGGTTCTGCCAGAGATTTTATCCTAAAAGGGAGTTTTTCCTTCCCACTGTAACTAGTGCTAGCTCATAGGAATCGGTTGATTGTTGATTTCCTCTGGATTACTTATAATTGATGGCTTGTGTATCTAGCACCTTGAGTTGACTTTTTGTTGTGACTAGGCACTATATAAATAAAGTTGAACTGGACTGAACAAACAATACTAAAGCATGAAGCTATTCACTGCCACTTTTTTTAGAAATAAAACCCCATTTTTTTTTCTTCCTCAAGAGACACACACAGATCCTGAGTGAGGAGTGTAACGACAAAGAACGCCCCCTCGATAACAATAAAAAGCAGGTGCGGTGTGTGTTTGTGTGTGTGATGGAGGGTGTTTACATTAAATCCATGTGTCCAAATGAAGAGGTTAAGCTGTTTTTGCTTGTTTGTCACCGTTCTCTAAAAGGTAGTTGTCTCTGAACAGGTCCCAAAGTTGACAGCTGAAATATTGGTACATAAACCCACACGTAAACATTTCTGTTGTAATAAATGCTTTAATTGTGTGGGTTAATTGGTTGCAGGGTCATTAAAAAAAAAAAAAAACTCAAGATCATGTGTCTCTTCTTTCAAAAGGAGCCAGAGCTGATGCAGGATTCTTCAACGTCAACCTCTCAGGGAACGACCAGCACAGAAAAGGCATGTTTTAACCACATCACATCTTTAAAAAAAACAACATGCTGTATCAGTTTTATTGGCATCACTATAACAAAGTGAAATAATATTCTCTTGACACGTTTTGCTGTCACACTAATATAGCATTTTGTTGTGACAGGAGAGCACACACGAGGCTCCATCAGCTACACCAGAACAAAACCACAAACAGGAGCAGGTCACAGTGTCGCAGCAGTGCCCCCGCAGCCGATAACAAAGCAATTGTTGCTTCTTCACTGCGCTAAATGAATGTCTAACGGAATTACTCTCTGTATTGAGTTAGCATGTGTCACTTTTCACCCACTAAATCATATATGCTAATTCAACTAAACTAGTGTTTTTCAACCAGGGTGCCCTGGTACATTCATGTTTCTCTGGGAAATTATCGAATTTCACTTCTTAATTGGTCCAAGTGTACACCACCAGTGCAGAACTGCAAATTATTTACCACATAACCCTGAACATAACAGGGCACCCTGAATGAAAAACACTGAACTAAACTGTAGTTGTGTGTGTGAGTATGTGTAGTTATCTGCCCACGTGTGGACTGACGATCTGTTTAGGAGGTACTCAGCCTCTCTTACCTTAAGACAGCTGGGGCGGAGACAATAACCAATGATTGTTGTGCCAACAGTGTAGTGATAAAATTCATCTGTACAGTCTTGTATCCATTAAATCTGACAATAAAAATATATATTACTATAAGCACGACTCATTTCTGCAGTCATATTTACAGAATAGATAGATAATGTACTTTATTGATCCCAAACTGGGAAATTATGGGAATACAGTGGGGTAAAAAGTATTTAGTCAGCCACCAATTGTGCAAGTTCTCCCACTTAAAAGATGAGAGAGGTCTCCAATTTTCATCATAGATATACCTCAACTATGAGAGACAAAATGAGGGGAAAAAAAAAATCCAGAAAATCACATTGTCTGATTTTTAAAGAATTTATTTGCAAATTATGGTGGAAAATAAGTACTTGGTCAATAATAAAAGTTCATCTCAATACTTTGTTATATACCCTTTGTTGGCAATGACAGAGGTCAAACGTTTTCTGTAAGTCTTCACAAGGTTTTCACACCCTGTTGCTGGTATTTTGGCCCATTCCTCCATGCAGATCTCCTCTAGAGCAGTGATGTTTTGGGGCTGTCGCTGGGCAACATGGACTTTCAACTCCCTCCAAAGATTTTCTATGGGGTTGAGATCTGGACACTGGCTAGGCCACTTCAGGACCTTGAAATGCTTCTTACGAAGCCACTCCTTCGTTGCCTGGGTGGTGTGTTTGGGATCATTGTCATGCTGAAAGACCCAGCCACGTTTCATCTTCAATGCCCTTGCTGATGGAAGGAGGTTTTCACTCAAAATCTCACAACACATGGCCCCATTCATTCTTTCTTTTACACGGATCAGTCGTCCTGGTCCCTTTGCAGAAAAACAGCCCCAAAGCATGATGTTTCCACCCCCATGCTTCACAGTAGGTATGGTGTTCTTTGGATGCAACTCAGCATTCTTTCTCCTCCAAACACGACAAGTTGAGTTTTTACCAAAAAGTTCTATTTTAGTTTCATCTGACCATATGACATTCTTCCAATCCTCTTCTGGATCATCCAAATGCTCTCTAGCAAACTTCAGACGGGCCTGGACATGTACTGGCTTAAGCAGGGGGACACGTCTGGCACTGCAGGATTTGAGTCCCTGGCGGCGTAGTGTGTTACTGATGGTAGCCTTTGTTACTTTGGTCCCAGCTCTCTGCAGGTCATTCACTAGGTCCCCCCGTGTGGTTCTGGGATTTTTGCTCACCGTTCTCGTGATAATTTTGACCCCACGGGGTGAGATCTTGCGTGGAGCCCCAGATGGAGGGAGATTATCAGTGGTCTTGTATGTCTTCCATTTTCTAATAATTGCTCCCACAGTTGATTTCTTCACACCAAACTGCTTATCTATTGCAGATTCAGTCTTCCCAGCCTGGTGCAGGTCTACAATTTTGTTTCTGGTGTCCTTTGACAGCTCTTTGGTCTTGGCCATAGTGGAGTTTGGAGTCTGACTGTTTGAGGTTGTGGACAGGTGTCTTTTATACTGATAACGTGTTCAAACAGGTGCCATTAATACAGGTAACGAGTGGAGGACAGAGGAGCCTCTTAAAGAAGAAGTTACAGGTCTGTGAGAGCCAGAAATCTTGCTTGTTTGTAGGCGACCAAATACTTATTTTCCACCATAATTTGCAAATAAATTCTTTAAAAATCAGACAATGTGATTTTCTGGATTTTTTTTTGTCTCATTTTGTCTCTCATAGTTGAGGTATACCTATAATGAAAATTGGAGACCTCTCTCATCTTTTAAGTGGGAGAACTTGCACAATTGGTGGCTGACTAAATACTTTTTTGCCCCACTGTATACAATAAGGTGTTTCCCTTCACAAATAATTTTTTACTAAATCACAGTGGAATATCCAGCTCAAGAACATTTAGGCATTAGGGAGAAGGTGTGACAAAATGTGTTTATGCATTACCCTCATTTACCCTTAACAGCACAGTAATTTGTTTGCCCCAACATACGCTACAGAGTACACAGAAGAGAGACACCCTGAAACACCAACAATAAACCAGAAAGTGTCATCTAATTAGTCAAACCCCTGCCTTAATTGTATGTGGTCTCTATAGCATCTATGTAGATGCCAGTCACATGGAGAGGCAGCAGAGCATTTAAAAGTAAGTTAACAACCGCTGACTTCAATGCAGGTGTCATAAATATTGTCAAGACTCAGGGTGAACTCTGGATGAACTCCCCTTCCCTTCAAGTTGGTGTGAGAGTTTCAGCGCAGCTCTTTTGAAACTAAGGCTGAGTTAATTTAGACAGAATTCTCCCACCAGAACAGTTGCCCTTCGGGCTCTGCTGCCTGAATCTAAACAACCCCTTCAGTCCTGTACCATCTCAGCTTCAGCCTTCATTCCTTCCCTGATAAGGAGTCACTTGAAGGTATAGGAGAATCTGTTTTAATCTTTGGTCTCCATTATTGGCCAGGCTGGGTCACATTCTGCTTCACAGTGTCTTTGTCATCCATGGAGCTTATAATGCACAGAGTGATACCAGCCATGGTGAGGAACATTCCCAGAACAGCCTCTGCAGAGACAGCCACATGGGAGGATGTGAGACAAAATGACAGCTAAAAAAGGCACTTCTTAAAATACACAAAAACAATCACTGCAGCATTTTTGAAGAAGAGAAGAAAGACTTGATGTATGCATGCTGAACTACCTAAATTTGTCCCAAAATAAAAGTAAGTCTTCCAATAGGCTTATGTTTAACCACTGGGAATCATTACCACTTTGTGTGTGTGGATGGACAACAGCTGAAGTAATCACTGATGAGTGACAACTTACTTTTGCCTCCAAACTCTTCACCAAGTAACTTGCCAGTCAGCAGGGTCCAAAGGAAGGTGAGAGAGTTGGCCACAGGAACAGCAAAAGATAAATCTGTACAACAACATGCACAACATATTCCTATGAAGGTCCAGATTTTGCACATCACACAAGGGACTCTATCCATGTACACAAACTCAAAATAAGCTGCTTTTTTTATTACTTTCTTCAAAGTCAGAAGTTTAGATACACTAATATCAGGAAAAGAATTATGGACCTCCACAAGTCTGGTTCATCCTTGGGTACAATTTCTAGATGCTTGAAGGTATCACGTTCATCAGCTCAAACAATTATATGCACGTATAAACACCACGGGAATGTCCAGCCATCATACTGCCCAGGAAGGAGACAGGTTCTGTGTCCCCGAGAGGAACGTGTTTTGGTGCGAAATGTATCAATCCCAGAACAAAAGCAAAAGATGTGCAGATGCTGGCTGAAACTGGTAAAAGAGTGTAATTATCCACAGTGAAATGAGTCCAGAACCAACATGGGCTGAAAGGTCAGCGAGGAAGAAGCAGTTACTCCAAAGGCAACATAAAAAAGCCAGATTACAGTTTGTAAATGTACAGTACATGAGGACAAAGACCTTAATTTTTGGAGACATGTCCTGTGGTCTGATGAAACTAAAATTGAACTGTGTGCCCATAATGACCATCGTTGCATTTGGAGGAAAAAGGTGGACGCCTGCAAGCCTGAGAACACCATGTCAACTGTCAAGTATGGGGGTGGCAGCAGCATGTTGTGGGGATGTTTTGCTGCAGGAGGGACTGGCGCACTTCACAAAATAGATGGCATCATGAGGAAGGAACATTATGCGAAAGAACTAAAGCAACATCTCAAGACATCAGCCAGGAAGTTAAAACTTGGGTGCAAATGGGTCTTCCAAATGAACAATGACCCTAAGCATACCACCAAATTAGTTGCAAAGTGGCTTAAAGGGCTGATGACACAATTTTGACATTTTTTAGGATGTTGTGTAAACCCAAAAGTCATTGTCGATGATCAGTATAACATTTACAACCGCGCCTGCATAAACTAGTTATCATCAAAAAACAGCAGCCGCTGACTGGACTGTGGTGCCACCCATCGAATTAAGGGAGGCACCCCCATGACGTAAGCGGGAGAACGGACTCCAGTGTTGTTGACTGGAATGACAGCAGCTTTGTAGCTCACAGTTTCTCTGGTTTCTTGTTTTAATTTTATGGCTGTGCCTTCGCGTTGTGTCGCAGGCTTAGATAAACATCAAACCGTGAAAGACCACATCACACGCTTCAGCTCCAACTGTTATTAAGTCTCCTAGCGTGCTTTTATGCAGGAGGAGTGCATGAGGAGGGGAAGGATTAATGGATTTACGTGCAGCTTTGATCTATTTCTGTGATCCCATGCTGACATCTCACCGGTCCGGGCACGCCCCCTCTCTCATTATCACCAGCTGATTCAAACTCCTGCTGATCATGTTTCCCGGTCCTTGCCCAGGTGCTTCTAATCACACCATCACCAGCAGTGCGTGTACTTCGTGGCTGTTTGCCAGTCATGCACTAATGGTCCATAGTATTGTCATCTGTGCTGTTTGTCTGCCAGTATTTTTAGCACTCTGACGACGTGCTAGTCACTCCATGTTCGCCGTGGTTCTCGTGCATCCTTGAAGCGATGTCGGCTCTGGGGCGTACCTGTGGCAAACACGTTTCCTCTCATTCGTTCGCTGGGCGATGTCTGCCCCTGAACGCCATCAGTAAGTGTGTCTGTGTTTCTTGTACGTCTTCACCTTTCAGGGAACTGTCTGTCTTTTTGTATTAAATGTGCTGTGGTGAACCCTGCCCGCAAATCCTCGTTATTTCATCCTCCCTCTCCCTGCCCTGCGTAAGAGCGCATAGAGGGTCATGATGAATGGATTTAGGCGAAGAATTCACCACAGCACATGTACTGAACATAAGAATGATGACAACAGTTCCCAAAAAGGTGAAGACCCACAAAAATAAACAGAAACACCCACAGTTGGCGTTCGGGGCCGACATCACCCAGTGAACATGGAGAGGAGACGTGTTAACCACGGTTGTACCCCAGGGCCGACATCGCTTCAAGGGGTGCAACAGAACTACGGCTGTGTGGAGCGGCCAACACATCGTGATAGCGCTGGCAACACTGGCTGGCTGACAACATGGCAGATGATGCACACAAACCATGCACAGCTGACTGTCAAAAAGAGAGGGCGCGTGTGTTTGGACCGGCGAATCTTGGACAGTGCCCACCTGAACGTGGCTCAAAACGCACATAAAACACATGTACAAAACAAAAACAACAAGAACTCAAAATATAATCCACAATAAACCTGATGCCTGAGCCACAGAGAATACACTGCTGTGATTTTATTGAAAAATCGGGTTTAAATAAATTATATTTATGAACAAATAATTTGTTGTAATATCTGTAACAAAAGAATAACACTGGTGTTCCCCTGCTGTGTGTTTGTTGCTGCTGCTGCTGCGGGCATGTGTGCCTCCCCACCCGTCACTCTGAGTGTGACTGGCTTGGCACAATGCCCGCTTGGCACGGCTCAGACCTATATGGTCTGATGCCCCCAGATTCTTCATTATCATCCCATTCTTTGGATCTATAATCGTCTGAAGATTGGACAACACAAACCAATTCCAGACTACATGTGCTGGAACCATCGTGGAGGTTTTCAACCACTTCCATCCTGTGTGTACAATGAGCAGCCAAGCACTGTGTTCTCCCGATGACATGACTACATGGCAGCGGGGTTTTCCAGCCACTGACGTAATTGGTGACGTGGCACTCATGAAAACATCGGATATTTGCGTGAAAAAAAGCTTGTTTGACTTAGAACTGCACAGACCAACCTACTTTGTCATATTGTATTATGTGTTGAAAAATTAGAGGGAGTCAAAAACGTGTCATCAGCACTTTAAGGACAACAAAGTCAATGTTTTGAAGTGGCCATCACAAAGCCTAAATCTCAATCCCATAGAAAATTTGTGGGCAGAGCTGAAAAGACATGCGCAAACAAGGCGGCCTACAAACCTGACTCAGTTACACCAGTTCTGTCAGGAGGAATGGGCCAAAATTCCAGTAAACTATTGTGAAAAGCTTGTGTAAGGATACCTAAAACGTTTGAGAACAACAACTCTTTATTGTCATTATGCGTGCACATAACGAAATTCTGAATGGCAGTTCTCAGCTTTGGGGAAAAAAAACCCCATAGTACCTTGGAGAAAACAGTACCTTGCAAGACAAAACAAACACTCTATAGATATGATTATGTATATGTTCAATGGTATATAAATATATAATATGGATGTGAAATATTAAGTATATTATATATCTATATGTATAAACATGCATAGGAATAAAAATATAGAGGTAGAGATAACTAATAAACAAATTATACATATAATTGTTATTGTATATACAGTATATATATATATATATATATATATATATATATACAGTATATACACACATACTGTATATACACACACAATGTAAAATGGATATGAATAATATGGATAAGGAGTATCAGCAATAGCAACAGCAATATAAAAGTGCAAAAGTATTGGTGATCGTAGCAGCAGTATGGACCATAAATAGTATCAGTAGGAATAAGGTGCAATCCAGTGCTAGACTCAGTCTTTAGAGAAGGAAGAGTGAGTGTGAATGTACCTGCAGGGGTCCGGTGGTGGGTGTGTGGGTGTCTTTGGGAGGGGGGGGGGTGACTGCATGTAGAGGGTGCGTGTGTATGTTTGCAGGGCTATGTTATGTGGGTGTCTGCAAGGGGAAGATGGCTTTCACAGCTCTGGGAAAGAAGCTGTCTCTCAGTCTGGTGGTGGTTGTTTTAATGTTCCTGTACCATCTTTCAGAAGAAGGTGGTACAAACAGTCTGTTACTTGGGTGAGTGGAGTCCGCTGCGATACATCTGGCCCTCTTCTGGACCCAGCCAGTGTATAATGAGTCCAGATCTAGGACAGGGCATTCTACGATCCCCTGTGCTGTTCTCACCACCCAGATCAAGTCCTTCCTGTCCTGTGCCATGCAGCTGCCATACCACACTGTCGTGCTGAGACACAGGATGCTCTCTATTGTGGCTCTGTAGAAGTTGGTGAGCAGCCGAGAGGAAAGTGCAGCCCATTTCAGTTTCCTGAGGAAGAAGAGCCTTTGTTAAGCTTTCTTCACCAGGTGCGATGTGTTCAGAGACCAAGACAGATCAGATGTGATGTGTAGGCTTAGGAACTTGATGTTGTCCACACACTTGACCGTCTCCCCGTCTATGAGGAGAGGAGCGTGTTCTGTTTTCCTGGACCTCCTGTAGTTCACAATGACCTCCTTTGTCTTACTGGTGTTCAGGACAAGGTTGTTGGCTGAGCACCACTGAATCAGGTGGTGGATCTCCTCTCTGTAGTGGGCCTCATGAGACCCATCACGGTGGTGTCATCCGCAAACTTTGACTGTGTTAGTGGGGTGGATGGCAGAACAGTCCTGAGTGAAGATGGCAGGGCTGAGCACACAACCCTGTGGCGTGCCTGTGTTCAGAACCAGGTTGGATGATGTGTGATCTCCTATTCTCACCACCTGAGGCCAGTTGGTGAGAAAGCCTCTAATCCAAGAACACAGCGGTGTGGACAGACCCAGGTTGTGGAGCTTCAGAACCAGCTTGTCCGGGATGACAGTATTGAATGCTGAGCTGAAGTTGACAAATAGCATCCTGGCATAAGTGTTAGGATGCTGCAGGTGGGTCAGGGCTATGTGAAGTGTTATGGAAACTGCATTTTCTGTAGATCTGTTCCCCCTGTAGGTGAATTAGTGGCTGTCTAGATCAGCAGAGATGGTGTCTTTGATATGTTTCAGGAAGATCCTCTCAAAACACTTCACTTCACGACTACCGGGGTCAGAGCGACAAGCCAGTAATCACTGAGGCAGGTGACAGCAGATTTTTTTAGGCACAGGCACAATAATGGAGGACTTGAGGCAAACAGGAACCAAGTCATACAGTTTAAAGGCAATTCTACCAAACACTAAGGAAATGTATATAAACTTCTGACTTTGAAGAAAGTAATAAAACATTCCCTAAAAAATTACTAAGCAAATATAAAAATTATTTAGCAAATAGAAATAATTTTGGTAATTCCAACTGAGCTAAAATAGGAAAAGTTTAGTCTGACATATGTCAAACATTGAGGAATAAAAGGTTATGTATCTTTTTATAGTGTATGTAAATTTCTGGTTTTAACCGTCAATTCCCCCCCCCCACTCCCAACACACAGCCCCCCATCCTGACCCTGACCAGGACCCAGGTGAGGACGGAGCTGAGGAAGATCAAGGCGAGGAAGGCGCCGGGACCGGACGGCATCAGCGCAAAGCTCCTCAAGTCCTGTGCAGACCAGCTGTGTGGGATTGTGACGTATATCTTCAACATGAGCCTGAAACTGGGGAGGGTACCACAGCTGTGGAAAACATCTTGTGTGGTACCTGTACCAAAAACTTCCCACCCCAAAGACCTGAACAGCTACAGACCGGTGGCCTTGACGTCCCACTTGATGAAGACCCTGGAGAGACTGCTCCTTGCTCACCTCCGCCCCCTGGTGGAACCAGCGATGGATCCACTCCAGTTCGCCTACCAGCATGGCATTGGGGTGGAGGATGCGGTGATCTTCCTCCTTCACCGCTCTCTGTCCCACCTGGAGAAGCCCGGGAATATGGTGAGGATCATGTTCTTTGACTTCTCCAGTGCTTTCAACACCATCCAACCGATGATCCTGAAGGACAAGCTGCTGCGCGCAGGGGTGGACCAGCACCTGTCATCATGGATCCTGGACTACCTCACGAACCGGCCTCAGTTTGTGAGAACCCGGGACTGTGTGTCCGACACGATCATCAGTAGCACGGGGGCCCCCCAGGGAACGGTGCTGGCTCCCTTCCTGTTCACTCTTTATACTGCGGACTTCTCACACAACACAACACACTGCCATCTACAGAAGTTCTCTGATGACTCTGCAATCGTTGGCCTCATCTCCAATGGAGATGAAGCTGAGTACAGAGGGCTTATCCAGGACTTCGTGGACTGGTGCCATCGGAACTGCCTCCAGATCAACGCGAGGAAAACTAAGGAGCTGGTGGTGGACTGCCGCAGGCATGGGCAGCCCCTCACAGTACCAGTAAATATACAGGGAACAGACATCGAGATGGTGACATCCTATAAGTACCTGGGTATTCATCTGAACAATAAACTAGACTGGTCACACAATACTGATGCACTCTACAAGAAGGGACAGCGCAGGCTGTTCCTGCTGAGGAGACTCAGGTCTTTTGGTGTACAAGGGGCGCTGCTGAAGTCATTCTATGACACGGTGGTGGCATCAGCCATCACTTTTGGAGTGGTCTGCTGGGGCAGTGGCATTACTGCAGCCGATAGGAAGAGACTGAACAAACTGATTAAGAAAGCTAGCTCTGTCCTGGGGCAGCGCCTTGATCCGATGGAGGAGATAGGAGAGAGAAGGACGGTGGCTAAACTGTCATCTCTGCTGGAGTCCGAGTTCCACCCTATGCAGGACATACTGAATGCACTGAGGAGCTCATTTAGCAGCAGACTACATCATCCCAGGTGCACAACCGAGAGGTTTCGTAGGTCCTTCCTACCAACGGCTGTCAGACTGTACAACCTAAGCAGGGCTGCTCGCAGAGATAGCAAAAGACGTAACAAACTAATAGTTTTTTGAATGCAAAAGATGCAATAGACTTACACAATGGTCCCCTCCGGCATACAACTAGGAACATACCGGTCGCTATGGAGGGTGAGAATATGTATGGGCACATAATCATACCATGTAGGATAACTAAGTAGACGGTTATGCTGTTTCATTCCATCTAGCAACAATGCTCTGCACTGTGTGTGTTTATATATTTACATATTTATTCCATCTAGCTACAATGCTCAGCACTGGGTGTGTTTATATATTTATATATCTACATATTATTCCATCTAGCTACATTGCTCCGCACTGTGTGTGTTTATATACTTGCATATTTATTCCACCTAGCTGCAATGCTCCGTACTGTGGGTGTTTATATATTTACATATTTATTCCATCTAGCTACAATGCTCTGCACTGTGTGTTCATATATTCATATATTTATTCCATCCAGCTACAATGCTCTGCACTGTGTGTCTGTGTGTGTGTGTATATATATATATTTTATAGTAATACGTACATATGTATATTAGCTGCTCTTGCTTGCTTGTTTTTTTCTTGCCTTCTGATTGTTGCTCTGAGTGTTGCTATCCCTGTGCTGTTGCAATCCTGGAATTTCCCCGTTGTGGGACTAATAAAGGCTTATCTTATCTTATCTTCAATAGAAATTTAGAAAAGTAACATAACTGGGTGTAATAAATTGCATTAATTTAATGAGTAATTAAAGTAAGTAAAGTAATTAAAACACACCCTATTACATATTTAATAGGGTAACTTGTAATTGGTAACCTGTTTTATTTTCAAAGTAATCTTCCTAACATGATCAATTTAATTAATAGTTATTTATTGATGTATAGTAATTTCATTGTGATAGAGCTGATCCTCATTAGTAATGAGTCTCCTTAACCCACAACTGCTCATATTTACAGAAGGCTTTCTGGGGTGGGGGGTGGGGGGTGGGGGGCACGCACAAAGTCACAGAAATAAGCAGGACTGGCAACTATGGTCGGCAAGTACAGAGAAATCTGGAAAAAGCTCAAAAATATTTATTGTAGGGAAGGTGTTTAGAAGTTTGAATAAAGTGACTAAGATCAGAATACTCCATATTTCAATCTGGCTACTACTTATCCCACATATGACCTGTGTTGGGCAAGTTACTAAAAAATAGTAACTAGTTAGTTACTAGTTACTTCTTTTCAAAAGTAACTGAGTTACTTTTGAGTTACTGCATGATTAAAGTAACTAGCTACGTTTAAATGCATACTTAAATCATCTTGCACGCACAGCAAGATCAAGGGCCCCTTGTTCTCATCAGAAAAAAGAAGAAAAAAAAACTGATGAGAAAAAAAGTCTCATCTTACAGAGAAAAAATGTCTCAGATTTACACAAACTATTGTAATCAGTAGAAAGTCCGAAATTTACTAGAAATAAAGCTATGAACTCACAGAGAAAATTTTGGACCCCCTGGTGGGCCGTTTTTGGCCCACGAGCCATATGTTTGACACGCCTGGACCAGCCCATTAAAAACGCATATTTAGAGGATTTACTTCCATGAAATAGTTGCATATCACAACAGCATGTAAATGAATAAGATAAAATAAAATAGAAAGCACAGATAAATGAAAGATAACCGCTTACAAGAAGCTGTTCTTTACTGCAACAAATCACAGTCATTTTTTTCTCTGTGCGTAAGAAAACTTTGAATGCATTTAATGCAGACATTAAATGCAAGCTTCTTGCTCAAAAAAATACTCATGTTTAACCACAGAGGTTGGAGCTGGTAGGGGCTACTCACCGCTCAGACAACAGGTGATCAGGGCTCTATATGAGAAGTCGCCACCGCCACAGCATTTCTTCACCGCGTTGTGATGTGAACTGGGGCAGGACAGGAAACGGACCCGCGGAGGAGACTGTGTGTCGGCTGCGTCAGTTACGGTAGGGTCAGTTTATATTTATTTGCTTATTTATTTGCTTGCCTTTGCCTTTGGCGTGACAACCTCCAGCGGCTTGAGGCCGGTGGTGGCTCTGGGGATGGCAGTCCCGCCCATAGCCACCGAAACTGTGTATTCATCCCCAGTTGGCAGCGGATAAGGAGAGTGTCTAGCAACTGCAAGTTGTATGATTGTCTATTTGCACTAAAATATCTATCCATATTAATAAAACGAATAACGCGAGTAACGCATCTGATCAAATTTCAGTAACTGTAATGCATTACTGAATTTTTAAACAGTAATTTCGTTACACAGCACGTTACTGCAAACGTAGTGGCGTTACAGTAATGCGTTACTCCCAACACTGCATATGACCTTGCTTTGATTAAGAACTTAAGAAACTGCTCTACTTGTGTGTCTTACCTGTGGTTGAAAGTGTGTAATAATAGACCAAACAACCACACTGGTTGAGAAGAAAGGGCACCAGGTACTGAAGAGCAACACAAGACAAAACGTGCAGTTCAGAAAGTTTTAACAACAAATAAACTCACTGTGCAGTAATAGATGACGACAAAACGCACCTTGACATTAAGTAAAAGAAACTTCACTTCAGCCAGCAGCTGTGACACCTTGTTGGCGTGCGCGACATTTTCTATGCCCTCCGTGCCTCTCTTCAGGAAAGGGTTGGTGCAGCCCCACAGCACAGACACTAGCAGCAGGCTCAGCACTTCAACTGTAGCACAAAACACGCACATCATTACCGTATTTAATAACACTGTTGTGCTTTTACTGTAAGCGGCAAAAGCAAAGGAGAAGGAAGCAGAGGTCGGTGCAGCAGCCCCATGTACTCAAGTCAAAGTTGTGATACCTTGTAGTAATTACTCACATGATAACAAATTGCTTGGATAACAAGTATCTATTTTTTAAAAAGTTACTTGAGTGCCTTTACTCTCACCAATTTGTGTATTTTTTTCTTATAAACTGGTGACTTTTTCCTCATACATTTATTATTCTCTGCCAATTTTTTAAACTTTTTTTAAATAAATTTTTGACTTTTCCTAATGATTTTCTAGGTTTTCTTTTTTTTTTTTAAATAATTTTGCAACTTTTTTGTGATACATTTGTGACATTCTCCGAATGAATGAGCGGTGTTTGTCATAGATCTACACCTTTTCTATTGTACATTTACAGCTTTTTCTTCGCAAATTTGCAACTTTTTGCTTAAAGAGGGGAAAAAATCGATAGACAAGTAAGATTTAAATCACATAAAATATAAATAGTGCTCAAATAAATATTTCCAAACTCAGAAAAGGATTATATCAACACTAGTTTCACTTACAAAACGCCATAAATTCACAGCAATGACTAAAGGTGTTGAATATTCTGGTTAAGAACAAGTTACTACAGCGTAATCAAGCACATTTTGTAGCAAGTCTGACCAGATGTAATTTTTTTTTTTTTTTTGATTTTGTATACTCTATGTAAGGGAGTAAACGCACAGGTTTTTCTTCATAAATTTACTAAAGTAAGAGTAAAATGTATATTACAATAAAACTACTCATTAAAATAAAATTTCTCGAAAAAACGTCAGTACATATGTAAATTGAGACTACCAATCTCAGTTTGAAGGTAGGCACGTTTCATACTATTCATACTATGCTGTGTAAAAAAAAATAAATAAAAGATAAGTCACACAGGAATATCCATACGCCGCGTATGGCTTCTGAAGCTTTGCCTTATTAAAACAATAAAATAGTCCCTGTCTAAATGCTGGTTGAAAAACGGCTACGAACAGCTAGCTTATTTCCTTAGCATGGGCTGCAAAGCTGTCAGCTGGTACTGCTGTTGTCACCAAAGCTAAAAGGTAAGCGAGTCAAAGGGGATATATAGTTAAACTTAGAGAAAAACAGAATTTCTAAACTACTTGCTTAACTTCAGATTTTCAAGCAGAAAAACACTTGCTGTTAGCTGTTAGCGTCTCACCCACGGTCACCATTGTCATGGAAACGACGGCTGTCACTCTGAAATCCCATTAAAGGCCATTCTTCAGTTGGTAACAGTTTTTTAAACGGACCGAAATGTACAGCTTATTGCAGGCAGTCTCGTTTATACTTAGTTAAAAGTTTTATCCGTAAAGGGCTATAGTTAGTGGCAAGCTGATGTCATGCATGCAGTTGAGGCTTTCCGATGTTGTTACCGAGAGGAAGCAGCGGAGGGCGCCATAACCCATTTCACAATTCTTATTTCTATTTGTTGAACATCCATCCATCCATCTTCTTCCGCTTAATCCTTTTTCGGGTCGCGGGGGGGCTGGAGCCTATCCCAGCATCTTTGGGCGAGAGGCAGGGTACACCCTGGACAGATTGCCAGTCCATCGCAGGGCCAACACAGAGACAAGAGTAGCAAATTTCTGAAGAAAAAGTGGTGAAATTATTATATGTGAAATTATATTATGTGAAAGTTATTATAAAAAGTGACAAAATTGTGATTAAAAATTGTCATATTTGTGAGACCAGTGTGGCTAATTTTCGAGAGGAAAACTTTAGGGGGAAAAAAATTAAATTTACAAGGGAAAAAAATATACATTTCGGAGAAAAAATTGCAAATTTATGAGAACAAAATGGCAAATTATCAGAAAAAGTAGCAAATTTATAAAGAATAAAGTCAAAAAGTAGCAAATTTATCAGCAGAGTTGCTATTTTATACTGTAAAAAGGTCGCAAATTTATGGTGTGGAAGATGTGAAAATGACGAGGCAGCGTTCTTTCTCAGAGTCAGCTTTATTCACATCTCCAACATTTCCAAGCAGAAAAAAGAGAGTATGAAACAGTAACTCTCGTCCTTAAATATCAGGGACTTCACACCTCGTAGATCACATGTCCCACAGACCACCTTGCATAATAAAGACAGTCACAATGCATTTCCCTCCATGATATCACTTCCACTGTCTCCCATGCATCCTTTAATCGACCCCCCACAGTCTCCAGCCTTGCATAACAAGGCTAAGCTTCCTGCCTTTGTTCTGACCTAAAATGCGAGTCACAGAACCGGTCCAACAGGTCCATTGAGTGTTCACCACAATGGAAAAAATGCTCATTTTTAAGATAAAAGTGGCAAATTCATGAGAAAAGTAACAAATTCACAAAAAAGGAAATTTTTAAAAAGAAAAAAAAAACTGTCCATTTTTACGAGAAATACTAAATGTACAAGAAAAAAGAGAAATTCACCAGGAAATGGCAAGTTTATGACAAAAAAGTGGTAAAATTGCAAGAAAAATAGTAAATTTACAAGAAAAAGTACAAATTTACAATAAATAACTCAAGTTTACAGGAAAGGAAGCATCAAACTTACAAAAAAATAGCAAGTAAATTTTCATGAAAATATAAAGCAAATGTAAGACTTTTTATTGCATAAAATTGAGATTTTTTTTTCTCATAGGTTATCATAACCTTTTCTCTTAATTTTCTTCTTGTAAACTGATTAATTTTCTGGTTATACAGAGGATTGCAGACCCCTTCTTGCTCTGTCATAGACCAGGAATATGCAGCCCACAGCCTTTAGCCCACATTCAGTGCCTCTCTGACTTGGACAAAAGTCACAGAGAGGCACTGAATCAGAATCATAAATTTATATGCAGACCTACAAAGAATTTGTGAGAATAGAGCCACAATTTTATGAGAATAAAAAAAAAGTTGTAAATTTCCAGGAAGAAAGTTGCAAATTTACAAGGAAAAACAAATCCCAAACTTCATAAAAACTATTGCATTTTACAAGGAAAAGATTATATAAGAAAATGTATTAATGCATGAGCGAATGAAAGTGTGGGAATTATGAGGGAAAGGATTAAATGTATCCACAAATTGCAAAAAAGTTGCAAATTTTCAGGAAAAGTTGTATATCTAAGAGGAAGAAACTCACCTATTACTAATATTGTCAGGTTATTTTATGATTATAACTTGGCTGTTTTACCTTCATGTTAAGGTTATATGTTTTGTGGCTCCTTATAGATTTTTTTTTCTTCCCAAAAATGACTCAAAAGCTCTTTCCATTATAGCTCACTTAACCCCTGAGCCATTAAACTAGGGTACAATTGTGCTGTTGAAACTGAACAAAACTGTGATATTGGCTTTAGACTGTGGCAGTTAGAGTGATTGTGAAACTGATTTGGTTGCAGTTTTAAAGAGAGCACAGATGTGTTTTTCATCAATGAAAGTTCATGCAGCAATCTGGCTTGCATATGAAATTTACGGGGTCAAACACTGCAAATTGCTCAGTGGAGCAGTGGTTAGCACTGTGGCAGCACAGCAAGAAGGTCATGGGTTTGATCCCCCCCCCCCGACTATCAGTGACCCTTCTGTGTGGAGTTTGCATGTTCTTCCTGTGTCTGCGGGGATTTTCTCTGGGTACTCTAGTTTCCTCCCACAGGCGAGAAACATGCATGTTTGGTTAAGTGGCATCATCCAGGAATTCTAACTTGTCCATAGATACACATGTGAGAGTGAATGTTTGTCTGTCTCTCTGCGTTGGCCCTGTGATGAAGTGGCGATCTGTCCAGGGTGTACCCTGCCTCTCACCAAAAGAAGCTGGGATAGGCTCCGGCCCCCCTGCAACCTAAAAAGGATTAAGCGGTAGAAGATGAATGAATGAAATACTGCAAATTTACGTAAAGGTGCATAATTTCAAGGCTCTTAAAGGGGTAATAACTTGGTTAAAATGTATCAGGAAAATTGCATTGAATATGCTGAAGTTGTTGAATAAAAAAGTTAGATGATTCTGAAGATCAGGTAGAAAGTTTTCTCATAAACACGTGTTTTTATGGGAAATTCATTTGCTGTTAGTCGACAAGTCACAAGTCATTTAAAATTCTAAAGATCTGAATTTTAATCTTAAACATTAATATACTTTTTTGCAACCACATAGTTTTTGTTTTCTCACAACTAAACTACAAGCTTTTTTCTATTCATTTAGAGGTTGTTGTTTTTTTGCTATTTCAGTACATGGGGCAGCTCGGTGGTGCAGTGGTTAGCACTGTGGCAGCACAGCAAGAAGGTCATGGGATTGAGTCCACCCCTGACCATCCTGGGTTCGATCCCACCCCCCGACCATCAGTGACCCTCCTGTGTGGAGTTTGCATGTTCTCCCTGTGTCTGCGTGGGTTTACTCCTGGTACTCTGTTTTCCTCCCACAGGCCAAAGACACGCAGGTTCAGTTAACTGGCATTGTAACCGCTCCCAAAGTCTTCTTCTAGGTCAGAAAACCACGCTCCAACTGATGTTGACAAGTTTTTTGTTTATTTTGCCACAGCAAATCTTCGCCCTTAAACACCGTGAAAAACTAAAAATACAGACATAAGAAACATGAATACAAAATAAATTATAACACTTAACAAATGTTCATAAACAAAAATAATCACATACCGTGTGCGCCTTCTGCCTAGAATTTAGGAGTTGTTAGTCATGTCTCAAATTTCCCAAACAAAGTCCTCTCTCCGCATCTGATTGTGGACAGCCTCCAGCAGCCATGTGACTCTTCTAATCAGGCATGTGAACAGCGCATGCCTACCACCCATTTTTGCACCATATCAGGTCCAGGTTCGCCGCTGGTTTCCTCACAAACATGGAGAACATTTAACAGTCCGGCTGCCTGCAGGAAAAACACTCCGTCTTCTCTCCCGACACTCGCCCAAACAATGGCGCTGATAGGCGGGGCGAGACACCTGCACGAGCCCCCTTCACGAGCTCTCCGACTCACCCACGAGCTCGGCAGCACGAGTGCATATGCGCCGCGATATGAAGGAACTGAAGGCGGAGAAAAGGACTCCGCTAACGTCCGCAACACTGGCGCACACACCCATAAACAAACATTATTTCAGAAAAAGAACCAATGATACATAAACCTTTTCACTGTGACAGCTACACTGCCACCAAAATTACAAAGATTTATATTCACTCAACTTTTAACAAACAAAATTAAATCTTGTAATTTTCCTTGAAATAAATGTAAACCTTCAAATCACATGTTGCTTTAATAGCATTGATATTATTCACTTTCTAGACTTAAGCGTTTCTTTGCCATTACTGTATCATCTGACTTTAGTTTTATTATGTCCTCCCTTTGTAGTCTAGGACTCATTTTCAACTAGAACTATTAGTTTCTGAACAGGTCTCTCAAGAACTGAGACTTGCTTTAAACGTTCACCTTTTTTCCCTAGACCTCTTGTTCCAGCTTGAACTTTAACCTTTTGTACTAGACCTTAGTTGTGTTACAGTGCCTTCTTTGGGAAGGATTACTGGATGTTTCAGCTCAAAAGATGCAGATGACTTTCTTAACCTCCCTCCAACTCTAAGGAGGTTATCTACAAGGACAGGATCAAGCTGATGCGTTTTGTGAGTTGTTGGTAGTTTAGCTGATTTTTGACTGAACCATTTCAGCACATCTTCAAATGCCTCCTTTTGTGCTGCCCGAATGAGTGTGAGAGAGGCAACTCTTCTCTCCTCTACACTAATTGGACCTGACCTGTCTTCTTTTGCCAGTCTTTTAATCCTTGCTACAACATTGATGGCTGTATTCCAGTCAGAAAATCTTGAAAACCTTTCAAGAAAGTTGTCTCTTTCAACAGCATCTGTCTTCAAAACCTTTACTTCAGGGTCACCTATGAGAAGCTCTGGTGAATGTTGAACTGTGACAATTTCACGTTCCCATAAAAACTCAGGCCCAGTGAGCCAGTTTGAGTCAATCAGCTCTGCCACCTTGAGACCTCTAGAAGCATGGTCTGCTGGATTTTGATTGGTCTCAACGTAGAACCATTGCTTTGGATCTGTAGTGTTTCTTATTTTCTGGACGCGATTGGCAACAAACACATGGAAGCACCAAGCTTCATTCTTGATGTACCCAAGCACCACTTGAGAGTCTGTCCAGAAAAACTCTTCGTCGATCTTCAGCTCGAGCTCTGCTCTGAGAAAGTTACTCACACCAGCTGAAACTGCTGCAGCAGTCAGCTCAAGACGTGGGATGGTGACTATGCTTGTGGGTGCCACTCGGGCCTTACCCATGACAAGAGCACAATGAACTTGCACATCAGAAACAATCCTGATGTAGGAACACTGTCCATAACCACTGCTGCTACCATCTGAAAAGTGATGCAACTCAATTTTTTGGATTGTGCCGAGGTATTCAGGAATGAGGCATCTTGGTATTTTAATGTTTTGAAGATTTTCCAAATCCTGGAGCCATATTTCCCACTTGGCCTGGATTTGAGGGGAAACAGGTTCATCCCATCCAACACCCCGCCTGCCCATGTCTTGCAGCAGTTGTTTGCCAGTCAAGATGTAAGGAGAGAGAAATCCTAGTGGGTCATACACACTTGCAACTGTTGCTAGAATTCCTCTTCTTGTGGCTGGTTTTTCTTTGAGGATACCACTGAATGAGAACACATCAGCTTCCACATTCCACTTTATCCCTAGTACACTCTGCATTGGAACCTCAGTGTAATTCAGATTTATATCTTTCTTCTCACTTGCATGTTCTGTTTCTGGTATCACCTCCAGGACCTCTTTGTACTTGGGATTTTTTTCCATTTTCCCCTTTAAATGCCTCAATCGAACTGTAGCAAGCTGCTTGTTGTTCAGAAGCTGTGGATACTCTCTAAAGGGTAGGGGCATTTCCAAATGTCCTTCCGTGTTGTGGTGAATGTTTCCGTTCAAGAACTGGAGAAACTGAATGTCCTCTAGGGATATATTTCCTTCTCTTGGATTTGTGTCCAAGAAATCTCGTTCCAGGACTTTGATCACAGAGGAAGGTGTGATGGATGGAAACTCCTTTACAGAGACATGATTGCAGACTCCTATTACCTCCATTAGACCAGTCCATGGTTTGATGGAACCCACGATAGTCCAGCCTAAGTCTGTTTTTTTTTTTTTTTTTTTTTTTTACTTATTTGTACCCGTAGGTAGACTTGGTTTTGCAGTCTGGTGACAAGCCACCGGCCGCTGGTCGCTGCGTGCGTGAGCGCCCTAAACCTACATGTTTTTGGTATGCGGGAGGAAACCGGAGAAATCCCGGAGTAAACCCACGCAACACGGGGAGAACATGCAAACTCCACACAGCTCACTGTTGGTCGGGGGCTGGGATCGAACCCATGATCTCATGATCCCCGCGATCCCCCGGCCGAGGGTAAAACTGTGCTGCCACAGTGCTAAACCACTGCGCCACCGTGCAGCCTGCATATGGATCATAATCATTTCCTGGTATGACCTTCCTTGGTTTTAATGCTCTTGCACAGTCATAGCCAATCAGGAGCCCTGCGGGACAGTCTAACAGATCTGGCATCTCTTCTGCAATGCTTAGAAGGTGAGCCCACTCTTTCGCTGTCTCACGAGTTGGGATACTGTTTTTCTCAAGTGGAATGTATTCCCTTGTATAAGTAGGTGGCAAGACAACATACTCTTGTGAAAGGTAACCTCTTACTTTGAGCCCATCTATTCTTTGGCAATGTACAGTTGAACCCCGGTCAGTCATTGTTGTCAACCTTCACTTAACAGGTTCTGTTTTTGCATGAATTTTCTCACAAATATCTTGATCAATGAATGTATTGCTGCTTTGAGTGTCCAGAAGTGCATACACCAAGGTCTCTGGACTGTTTTCTGCTGCACAAGAGAGCCATACTGGAACAATCATTGAAGTACGATCACTGTTGCCCACCTTTACACTACATGCAACTGTGGAAGTGCTTTCCTCTTGTGGTGGCATTTCTGGCTTTTCTCCTTGAGGACGTTCCTCGTGAAGTGGAGAGGGGTGGCTTCACCTGCAAATATTACAAGTGACCTTCTGTCGACAGTTTTTGGAGATGTGACCCACCCTAAGGCAAGCAAAACACATGTTATTATCAATGACAAATTTTTTCCTGTCTTTGAGAGGCATTGCTGCAAACTTGTCACACTTATAGATAAAGTGATCTTGCTGACAGCAAATACATTTAATCTGCTTCTTATTCTGAGATGCTAAAGAGCTGGGCTTGGAACCTCTGCCACCGTGGGATGTGGCCTTTGAGGTTTGTTTTGGATAATTGGTTACATTTGTTGAAGCTACCAGGACACTGGCCTTGACACGTTTTTGTTCCTTCTCTAGTTTTTCACTTGTATGCTTTAGCACATAAAGGGAAGAAATAGGATTGCATGCTATGCGCGCCTCTTCTGCCACAAAGTGTGCAAACTCTTCGAAACCTGGATATGCCTTCCCTTCATCCAGTGTTTTAGTGACATGTCTGTTCCAGCGAGTTGTTGCCCAGTCTGGAAGTTTCAGCAGTAATTTCTGATTTTCCTCACAATCATCCAAAACTCCAAGTCCTTGCACATGGGGCATGGCATTTTTACAAGAGATGAGGAAATCACTGAACTCTCTTAGTTTAAGGGAGTCTTTTGGTCCAATCTTTGGCCAGGAACTCAGTTTTCCCCTGAAAGCTCTTTGGACTACAAAGGGGTGGCCATAGCGCTTGTTTAAGGCATCCCAAGCCTGTGTGTATGCTAGGGATGGGCATTCGGTGAAATTTTCTTCACCGATCGTCGGGAGAATTAATGATTAATAATCGGTTAATCATTAACATTTTTAGGTACGTAACAAGGCAGGTAGACTACATTAGAACATCAGGTGCACGGAGAGCGGCACAACTCAAATCCACCTCTCTCTCTGTTCGCTGTTGTCGTGTTGGCTCGCTCGGGAATCTCGCAAGCTGATTGGCCGAGACGTTTCACCCCGCAAGCTGATTGGCCGAGACGTAAATCATTTTCATCTTGAGTTACGTATCTTGTTATAAGAATAAGAGTTCTAAAAACATATTTATGTACACTTTATTTACATCTACGTATGTATGTACACTTACACACACACACACACACGTGTGTGTGTGTCTTCTACCGAATCTTCATGACCTTCTCAATAAAGTTTCTGAAAAAAAAAAAAGAATCTTCACGACCGCCATTACTCAGCGCGCAACCACTGTTGGCGGTTTCTTCGCGTAATAAGGGTGTTCCATGGACCCTGTCGATGAGGTATATTTGTATGCTGCATTGCAGTGATTGCAGTACACCTGGTCATTTTTTAAGATAAGATAAGATAAGATAAGATAAGCCTTTATTAGTCCCACAACGGGGAAATTCCAGGATTGCAACAGCACAGGGATAGCAACACTCAGAGCAACAATCAGAAGGCAAGAAAAAAAAAACAAGCAAGCAAGAGCAGCTAATAAACATATGTACGTATTACTATAAAATATATATATATACACACACACACAGACACACAGTGCAGAGCATTGTAGCTGGATGGAATAAATATATGAATATATGAACACACAGTGCAGAGCATTGTAGCTAGGTGGAATAAATATGCAAGTATATAAACACACACAGTGCGGAGCAATGTAGCTAGATGGAATAATATGTAGATATATAAATATATAAACACACCCAGTGCTGAGCATTGTAGCTAGATGGAATAAATATGCAAATATATAAACACACACAGTGCAGAGCATTGTTGCTAGATGGAATGAAACAGCATAACCGTCTACTTAGTTATCCTACATGGTATGATTATGTGCCCATACATATTCTCACCCTCCATAGCGACCGGTATGTTTTAAACTGAAATGGTCCCACGCAACACTTCGCCGTAACCGCTTGCCCTACGGAAGCTCGTATGTATCAACTGAGGCACGCCGGGGTACGGCGATGGTGTAATGTTGCCCCCTGGTGCCCAAATTTTGCCATTGCATTGTTTGAGGACGGCCGTGCATAGGCCTAATAACCTCGGATTGTTTAAAAAAAAAAAAAACGGTTTGTCGACGAAAATGAACTTCGTCGGTGAAATTCTTAATGATCAATTATCGGTTAATCGGTAAATTATGCCCATCCCTAGTGTATGCTTCTTCATCACTACGATAAAAGGTTCCTTCTTACACTGAAAGCGCCTCACCACTTATGCATTTTTTCAAATAGAACAGCTTATGCGCTGGATCTGTACAGCTTGTTTCTATCAAAGCCTTGAAGCAAGTGCTCCACTCTGTGAATTTAAGTGGGTCTCCTGTAAACACAAAAGGCTCTGGTGCCGGAAGTCTTGTCATAGCAAGGGATTCTTTGAGCGCTTGGACTAGTGAGACCTCGCTGTCTCTGGGCTCAGATATTCTGCCAGAGTTGTGTGGGACAGATGCACTGTGGGGAATATTGACGCGTTTACTCTCAGAGTAAGGAGGGGCCGATACATTTTGTGGAACTTGAGTGCATGGAGGGCTACTATGCTGCATTGGAAGCTGACTTGGAGGCAAAGTACTTTTTACTTCAACATCCCTTATTTCAGCATTAAACCTTGATTCCTCTTCAGCATACACATTGTATTCAGCCTCTATGACTTCAAGATCCCTTTGATCTTCCAGCCATTTTAGTTTTTCTTGCTGAGCCAAAATCTCCTTTCTCTGGGCAGATATTTCCATCTCCCTGTTTATTTCAGCCCGTTTTGATGCCAAACGTGCAGCTACATTTGCTTTTTTCACCAATACATGACTTCCCTGCTGACTATCAGTCACTAAGAGACTGGATGATTTCACTGAAAAACACAACCTCCTTACAGATAGCCAGTATGGTTTAAGAGCAGATAAATCTACATCTTTGGCACTGATCGAACTTATAGAAGAAATTACTAGTTGTATAGATTAAAAAAAAGGTTGCTGTAGGAGTATTTATAGATTTAAAGAAAGCTTTTGACACCATTGACCACAGAATACTACTAAGGAAACTGGAAAGGTATGGGATAAGAGGGGTAGGACTGAGTTGGGTGGAAAGTTATTTAAGTAACAGACAACAATTTGTACAAATTGGAGAGCACAAATCACCCTTCATGGACATCACTTGTGGTGTGCCCCAGGGGTCAGTTTTGGGACCCAAACTCTTTATTTTGTATATAAATGACATATGCCAAGTATCAAAAATTCTGAAATTTATTTTGTTTGTGGATGACACAAATATCCTTTGCACTGGTGAGAATTTGCAGCAGGTTTTAGAGGTTGTCACAACTGAAATGGAAAAATTAACGCAGTGGTTCAACAAAAATAAATTATCTCTAAATCTAAAAAAAACAAAGATTATGTTGTTTGGAAATTATAAAATAAATCATGAAATAATGGTAACGATAGATGATACCAGAATAGAAACAGTACAGGAAAATAAGTTTCTGGGGGTGACGCTAGACAATAAAATCTGCTGGAAACCTCACATCAGTCACAGCCGGGCCAAGTTAGCAAAATGTATAGGCATACTGGGGAAGACAAGACACATCTTGGACTATAAATCATTGGTCTTATTGTACAATTCACTGTTTTTACCTTATCTTAACTACTGTGTAGAAGTCTGGGGAAACACCTACAAGACCAACCTACAGTCAATATGCACATTACAAAAAAGAGCTATAAGGATAATAAACAATGCAGGATATAGAGACCATACCAATTCGTTGTTCTTAAAGTCACATGTCATAAAGTTCATTGATTTAGTTAAATTTAAAACAGCACAAGTAATGTACAGGGCAATTAATAATCAACTCCCAACTAATATACAAAAAATATTTAAAAACAAGAGACAATGATCATAATTTGAGAGGAGACTTAAACTTTACAAAACCCAAGATACGTACAACCAAGAAAAGTATGTGCATATCTGTCTGTGGGGTGGATTTGTGGAACAGTCTGGAGCCGCGGAACTGAAACTATGTACAAACAGAAATCAATTCAAAAAGAGGTATAAGCACCATTTGCTGAAAGGATATACAGTGATCCCTCGCTACTTCGTGCTTCACCTTTCGCGCCCTCAGTGCATCGCGGATTTTTCAAAAATATTCATCAAAAATTCAAAATTGAGAAATAATGGGCGGGCGCTAGCAGAAGGCAGGGAGACTACATTAGACCATCAGGTATCAACACGGAGAGCCGCACAACTCAAAAAATCCACCTCTCTGTTCGCTGTTCTCGTGTTGGCTCGGCTCGGAAATCTCGCAAGCTGATTGGCCGAGACGTTTCACCCCGCAAGCTGATTGGCCGAGACGTTTCACCCACCTCCTCTCCCTGCCGAGCGCCCATGAAGGGAAGGAAAACCGCATTCATTGCTCTTTATCGCTCGTGTTACGTAGTCTCGCAGCGTGGAACTTTTTGCTGTTCTCTTGTGCCGTTTTGTGCGAAATAGTCTTCCCGTCGAGCCACTACGCCGCGTCCTGCAGCTTCTCCAGCTCTATCGGAAGCTGCCCTCAACGATCCTGCGCTTCTAGCACCTGACGATGAGGCATCACCTGAGGAGCAGTAAAGCTCTCATTAACCTGTGAAGTAAATCATCTTCATCTTGAATTACGTATCTTGTTATAAGAATAAAAGAGTTCTAAAAACATATTTATGTACACTTTATTTACATCTATGTATGTATGTACACGTACACACACACACACACACGTATCATATGAGAGAGAGAGAGTGAGAGAATGAACGTACATATTATTTATGGATGACGTCATTAGGGGTGATGCTACTTCGCGGTTTTTCACTTTTCGCGGTCGGTTCTGGAACCCATTAACCGCAATAAGTGAGGGATCACTGTATGTTAGAAGGGTAGTATTTATATGTACGATTCATTATGTTCACTCTGGGACATTATGGGACACTATGGAATGGTGGGTGGGACAGCACTGTGTATATCTGTGTTGTTTGAGGCTGGTTTTGATGTATGGACATCATTGTATGTTAGAATGGATGGATGTTAATGTTGATTTGTAAAAAATACAGTAAATTGTTTACTTGGGGTCTTAAAGGTGGTAATTTGTATAAAATTCACATGGGTGTATCTATGGAAAAGAGGAGATGGAATTAATAAGTGTTCACTTCTTCCTTCTCCCTTTCGAACAGTGTATACTGTTACTTTATTGCATTTGCCATTTGCTTGTTTTTGTTATATTTTTGTGTTCGAAATAAGCTATCTATCTATCTATCTATCTATCTATCTATCTATCTATCTATCTACTATGACTTGACTGACTGTTTTGACTAGTTCTAGACACTGTTGATCCATAAATTGACCTTGCATCTTTTCTTTGGAGTAACTGAAAGAGAGATTCCTTCACAGCTACTGCATCAAATTCCTTAGTATCAACATCTGCATACCGTCTTTGCAGGAGTAGGATTATTTCAGTTGTAACTGAAGTGCAGCTATCAAACTTCCTTCGCATGTCTTGAGATGGTAAAATAAGTGCACGTAAACTCTCATACCTTTGCTTTAGTTCTGACTCACACTTTTCTTTTTTTTCCACAATATCTTTATTGAACCTTTTTTTTTTTTTAACAAACATGATACAAACAATCAAACACTAACACTAAAGTACTACAAAAAAAAAATGCACTAAAAACACCAACAACCACCAACAAAATCAAGTCTTCAACAATGCTCCTCTGTTTAGTCTAGACAATCCAATACATAAGTATACATATTATGTTCACCAGTTTGGAATTTACAAGGTCCACACACATCATTCACCTTCTTCTTCAAGAGTTATGTTTAAATTTTTTACATAATCAATAAAAGGTCTCCATATATTCTCAAACACAATTTCCTTTGATTTCAGTATATATGTTATTCTTTCTAATGGAAGGTTTGTTAACATCTGTCTTAACCACTGAGTCACATCTGGTCTATGAGTCTTTTTCCATAATAGTGCAATACATTTTTTGGCATTAAGCAAACTGAGGTCTATGAATGTTCTTTCACTTTTATTAAAATTATGCTTTTCTGGGTACAGACCCAACAAAAACAGTTTAGGATTCAATATGATTTGTTTTGAAATTATTTTTTCAATTGTTACCCTCACCTCTTCCCAAAACATTCTTATTAATCTACATTCCCATAAACAATGAAATAGGGTTCCTTTACTTTCCATGCATTTTGTGCATGTATCTGGTATATTTTTGTTATATCTATTTAACTCCTCTGGTGTAACATACATCCGCATTAACCATTTGAAATGTATCAATTTAAGGCGTGCATTTATTGATTTGGTTTGAGCTTCTGTACAAGCCAATTCCCATTGTTCCTCTGAAATTTCAATTTGCAGATCTTCTTTCCAGTAGTTTAATCTTTTCAGTGAATTTTCACTTGAAGATAGTGTCAATGAGTTATAAAACTCTGAAATAATACCCTTTCTTTTACTATCTTTCATCATCATTTTTTCCAAGGATGAATAAATAGGTCGAGTGAGAGCTTTATTTTGATTTGATCGAATAAAGTTTCTAAGTTGAAGATATTTAAAAAAATGTGTTCTATTGAGATTAAATTTGATCCTCAGCTCTTCAAAAGACATTATGTTGTCTGCACATGGCAAATATAAATCCTGAATCTTTTGTATCCCTTTTAAATTCCATACTTTAAATACAGCGTCCGCTCTCCCTGGTTTAAAATATTGATTACCCCATATTGGACTAAATTGTGACAATAACTGTGGTTCTTTTAAATAGTTTTTAGCTTCACACCATATTTTGATCATATGCTTTACAAATGGATTTTTAACTTGTTTTTGTAATTTTTTTGCCGAATCTGAGTATATGAATATGGGAAGAGGTAAAGGTAAATTGTATGATTCCATTTCAGTCCAGTGAGGGAGATCATTTGATGAAAAATAATATGTCATAGACCTCAGTTGTGCCGACCAATAATACAACATAAAATTTGGACATTTCAGACCTCCACGATCAAATGGTAAATATAATAAAGACAAACGTAATCTAGCCCTCCTGTTGTTCCATATAAATTCCACTAACTTTTTTTTTATTCTTGAGAATAGATCTAAAGGTGGTGATAAGGGAATGTATTGAAATAAATAAAGTATTTTAGGTAAAATATTACTTTTAAGTATATTGATTCTCCCGATCATCGACATTGGTAGTGACATCCATCTCTGAGTTAACTCATTGATATCTGACATTAAGGCTTCATAGTTGACACTGGCGACTGATTCTAGCTTAGGCATAATATGGATTCCTAAATATTTAAACTGATTTACAACATTGAATTGATTTACCTCAGGGGCTGGGTAATTTCTCTGGGTCTCATTTAGCATTAATATTGAAGATTTAGTTTTATTTATTTTATATCCTGATATTTCCCCAAAATTCTTTATTAAATTCAACAAGGTTGGAATTGATTTTTTTAGATTCGACATAAACAAAATTATATCATCGGCGTACAGGGAGATTTTATGTTCTGTTGGTCCAACTTTAATTCCATATATTTGTGAATGTAAACGTATCGCTATCGCTAAAGGTTCAATTGCCATAGTAAACAGTAAAGGTGAAAGTGGATAGCCTTGTCCACATCCTCTATTGATTTTTATTGGTTTTGAAATATTGTTATTTGTTAGGATTTCTGCTGTAGCATTATTGTATATTATTTGAACCCATTTTATGAAATTATTTCCAAGTCCAAACCTTTGTAGGACTTCAAAAAGAAAGGGCCATTCAACTCTATCAAAGGCCTTTTCGGCGTCCAATGATAGGCGAGCTGTATCCGGTGCTTCTTTATTAAAATAAATAATATTAAATAGTCTTCTTAGGACTTCCGGTTATGGCTGCCACGTAGGACGGACGTGTCTCGCTCTGCTCTGCTCCTGGAGAAAAAAAATCGGCAAATAACTCTCTCATTTGGGACAGAACGTATCCCAGCATTTGGGCGAGGATATGTCGGCGAAGCCTAAGGCTGGAAAACCAGGAAAAGGAAAAAGCGAGCCGCCGAAACAGTCCAAATTAACGGACTTTCAGGTCTGTGACGCAGCAAACAAAACTCCATATATGGCGGAGGAGGCTGGCAACGGTGCGATATCTGCGGGGAATGGCGCAGATGCGCTGATGGCTGCCATGAGTTCAATGAGAGCGGACTTTTCCTCTAGATTTGATGGGATTATGACAGCGTTGGAAGGAATAAGAAAGGAATTGGGTGACTGTGTAGAACGAACGGCGCAGATGGAGCTCCGTCTCGCTAGTGCTGAAGATGACGTCACCCGTCTTCAATTAAAGGTGCGCACTTTGGAAAAAAAAAAAAAATCTCTGGAAGATAATATTTTGGATTTGGAATCTCGGTCGAGACAGAATAATTTGAGGCTGGTGGGTCTTCCAGAGGAATCAGAAGGTCGGGACGTATGTTCCTTTCTGGAAAAGTGGATTCCGGAGGTGCTGGGCAGCGAGGAGTTGCAATCAGCAGTGGTTCTGGAAAAAGCACATCGTATTGGCCCACGGAGAGATAAGGGACCGCCGAGGACCTTAATTATGAAGTTTCTTAGCAACAGAGACAGGATGAAGATCTTCAACGCTGCACGTGCTAAAGGAGAGATTAAACACCAGGACCAGCAGGTGCGGTTCTACCCAGATTTGGCCACAGGAATCCAGCAATTGAGGAAGCAGTTTGATCCCGTACGTAAGGAGCTGCGCAACCTTGGGATTCGTCATGGTGTAATCTATCCTGCGAGACTGCTGACCACGTATGAGGGCAGAACCCACATCTTCAAGACCCCAGAGGAGGCGCAGGAGTTCATCAAGAAGATCAAAGAAGAAGAAGAGACTGGTGGGAGCTAAGCATGAACAAAATATAAGGTAGAATAATTAAGCATTTGCACAGGCATCTGACTGACTTGAAGTAAATAGTAAGTTTACAAAATATAGATTGTATTATATATTAAAAAACAAAACAAAAACAAAACAAACAAACAAAAAAAAAACTATGATGTATAAAGTTGTTAAAAATTTTGGAGTTAAGTTGGAAAACTACAGAGGAGAGTTAATGTTACGTCATTAAAAGCAGTAGAGTTAGGGTGATTGGGAGGATGAAGAAGGAGTGGCTTAGGCTGTTCCCCGTGGGTGTGGAACGGTCGATGGCTATATCGGGAGACAGAATTTTTCTTTTGATTTTGGGGGGTTTGCCACAAGTGTGGGAAGGGGAAATTTGTTTGTGTGTAGTTTGTAGGATGAATGTTCAACCACTCATGTTTTTGCTTCTCTGTATGAGCATGTTTACACTGCAAGGTAATCCCAAACTCTCTATTGATCATGGACCAAAGTGTTAATCTTAATTTAACTTCATGGAATTGCAGAGGTCTACAAAATTTAAAAAAACTTAAACAAGTTATGAATAAAATAAAGGACATGGGTTCAAGAATTGTGTTTTTACAAGAAACTCATCTGATAGAGGAGGATGTTAAAAGAATTAGGAGTAGATGGCAGGGAAGTGTATTCACCTCTTCATTTTCATCCCGAGCCAGGGGAGTTATGACTCTCATACATAAATCAGTTCCTTTTCAAGTGAAAAATGTAATTGGAGACAAATTTGGAAGATATGTAATCATTCAAGGTTCTTTGCTATTAGAAAATATAAATCTTGTGAACTTATATGGTCCCAATATAGATGATCAGAAGTTCTTTGCTAATTTATTTCTCATCTTATCATCACTTACAGGGCAACATATAATAGCAGGGGATTTTAATTGTACATTGAATCCAGGTGTGGATAGATCAACAGGACTGGATTGTACGCACATTGGATGTAGGATGACTATTAATCATTTTATGAAAGAATTGAGATTGTTAGATATATGGAGAGAAATGAAACCACAAGTTAAAGCCTATTCTTGTTATTCCAGTACCTACAAGACATTCTCACGTATTGATTATTTTTTGATTTCCACAGAATTAAGGTCCAAGATTCAAAACTGCTTTTATGATAACATCGTGATCTCTGATCATGCACCCTGTTGTCTAATATATGTAGATAAAAAATTGACAAAGGAATCAGGTAGATGGCAATTTCAGCATAAATGGCTTCAGGATGAGGAATTTGTCAAGTATATAGAAAAACAGATAGACGAGTTCTTTGACATCAATACTACACAAACATCAGCATGTGTAAAGTGGGAGGCTTTCAAAGCTTTTATTAGGGGACATATTATTAGTTATACAGGATCAAAATCTAAGAAGACTCGAGAGGAGAGAGCTAAATTGGAACATAAAATAAAAAGTCTTCAGGAAAAAGTGTATGCAGGAAGTGACCCAAGGTTGGAGAATGAATTACTGATTTTGAGAGCTGAATACGACAAAAAATCAGCGAATAGAGCTGCCTCGAGTCTTCTAAGATTGAAACAATCTTTTTATGAACAAGGTGAAAAATCAGGAAAATTATTAGCATGGCAGATTAAACAATTGGAAATTAAAACACCAATTACCAGTATTATAAGTAACGGACAGGTAGTTATAGATCCTTTAGAAATTAATAGAGCCTTTAGAGATTACTATGAAAAATTATATGATACCAAAAATGAACCTGATTTAACAAAACTAAATGGGTTTTTGAACGAACTATCTATACCGTGTATTCCAAATGAAAACAGGGAGATATTGGAGTCTAAAATTAGTCAAGAAGAAGTTGGGCTAGCCATTGATAATATGAAATCAGGAAAAAGTGCAGGACCAGATGGTCTTCCAGTTGACCTTTATAAAAAATTTAAGAATAAATTAATAAAACCTTTTTTGGAAATGGTTTTAGAAGCATTTCAAAATAATAATTTACCATCATACATAAATAATGCCTTAATTATACTGCTGCCAAAACCAGGTAAGCCCTCTAATAAATGTGAAAATATGAGACCAATAAGCCTATTAAACGCCGACCTTAAGATAATCTGTAAAATTTTAGCAAGACGAATACAAGAAATTTTACCAAATATTATTAATCGAGATCAGAATGGCTTTATAAAGGGTAGACAAGGCTTCCATAATGTAAGAAGACTATTTTTTTTCCACAATATCTTTATTGAACCTTTTTTTTTTTCTTAACAAACATGATACAAACAATCAAACACCAACACCAACAACTGCTTCCTCAATTGCTGGATTCCTGTGGCCAAATCTGGGTAGAACCGCACCTGCTGGTCCTGGTGTTTAATCTCTCCTTTAGCACGTGCAGCGTTGAAGATCTTCATCCTGTCTCTGTTGCTAAGAAACTTCATAATTAAGGTCCTCGGCGGTCCCTTATCTCTCCGTGGGCCAATACGATGTGCTTTTTCCAGAACCACTGCTGATTGCAACTCCTCGCTGCCCAGCACCTCCGGAATCCACTTTTCCAGAAAGGAACATACGTCCCGACCTTCTGATTCCTCTGGAAGACCCACCAGCCTCAAATTATTCTGTCTCGACCGAGATTCCAAATCCAAAATATTATCTTCCAGAGATTTTTTTTTTTTTTCCAAAGTGCGCACCTTTAATTGAAGACGGGTGACGTCATCTTCAGCACTAGCGAGACGGAGCTCCATCTGCGCCGTTCGTTCTACACAGTCACCCAATTCCTTTCTTATTCCTTCCAACGCTGTCATAATCCCATCAAATCTAGAGGAAAAGTCCGCTCTCATTGAACTCATGGCAGCCATCAGCGCATCTGCGCCATTCCCCGCAGATATCGCACCGTTGCCAGCCTCCTCCGCCATATATGGAGTTTTGTTTGCTGCGTCACAGACCTGAAAGTCCGTTAATTTGGACTGTTTCGGCGGCTCGCTTTTTCCTTTTCCTGGTTTTCCAGCCTTAGGCTTCGCCGACATATCCTTGCCCAAATGCTGGGATACGTTCTGTCCCAAATGAGAGAGTTATTTGCCGATTTTTTTTCTCCAGGAGCAGAGCAGAGCGAGACACGTCCGTCCTACGTGGCAGCCATAACCGGAAGTCCAACTCACACTTTTCTATTGAATGGATCATTTCACCCAACTCAGTTTTAGAGCACTCTTCCTTAAGTTTAGATCTTGTTAGTTGAATCTCTGCTTTAAAGTTAAGATACGTCGACATAAACTTTCTTTCTCTCTCTGTTATTTCCTTTCTTTTAAACTCAATGATTTTTCCTGTAGGGCGTCTCTCCCTTTCTGATCGTCTCACTTGCGTTTCGACTTGAGATGATGATGATAACCCTATCTTGTGTGTTTCAAGATCTCCAATTATTTCTCCTATCCGTGTCTCAATTTCTCGTCTTTCTAAGTTGACAGATTCAGTTTTTAATTTCTCTTCCAACTTTACTTTCTCATCTTCTAGAGCTGCAAGTATTTCCTCTAATGTACGAAACTCACTTGTGCTCTGCTTCGTTTTCAAAAATGATTTGAACTAACACTTCTGGAATTTTACAGTGAAAGGAAAGTTAGAAAACTGCTGGGAGAACATACAATAGGAAACAAGTGACACTCTTCAGTAATTTACAACACTTCAAGAACAGCTTTTACTTCTGTTTCTTTTCTCAATTTAACTTAGGAATTAAAAGGTTCCAAACTGAAAATATACCATCTAACCTGGTACCTTAAAGGTGTTGTGACCTTTTGCAAACTGCATTGTCCATAAATGTCGCTCTGGTACCTCTTCTGTCCGGCTGAATGTCCAGCGGATGTGGGAAGAAGCATGCACGTCTTTTATTTGGGCAGCAAACAAAGTCCTTGAAGCATGGCCCTGCAGGAATCTTGCTGCTTGCTCCTGGATTAGGCACGTTTTTCACTGTAACCGCTCCCAAAGTCTTCTTCTAGGTCAGAAAACCACGCTCCAACTAGGGATGGGCATTCGGTGAAATTTTCTTCACCGATCGCCGGGAGAATTAATGATTAATAATCGGTTAATCATTAACATTTTTAGGTAGGTAGACTACATTAGAACATCAGGTATCAGCACGGAGGGCACGGAGAGCCGCACAACTCAAATCTACCTCTCTCTCTCAAATCTCTCTCTCTCTCTGTTCTCGTGTTTGCTCGGCTCGGGAATCTCGCAAGCTGATTGGCCGAGACGTTTCACCCCGCAAGCTGATTGGCCGAGACGTTTTACCCAGCTCTCTCTCCCTGCCGAGCGGCCACCCAACAAACGAAGACCGCATTCATTGCTCTATCGCTCGTATTGCTTAGTCTAGCCGCGTGGAACTTTTTGCTGTTCTTTTGTGCCATTTTGTGCGAAATAGTCTTCCCGTCGAGGCACTACGCCGCCTCCTGCAGCTTCCCTCGACGTGTGTACACCGAATCTTCATGACCTTCTCAATAAAGTTTCTGAAAAAAAAAAAAGAATCTTCACGACCGCCATTACTTAGCGCGCAACCACTGTTGGCGGTTTCTTCACGTAATAAGGGTGTTCCATGGACCCTGTCGATGAGGTATATTTGTATGCTGCATTGCAGTGATTGCAGTACACCTGGTCATTTTTTAAATTGAAATGGTCCCACGCAACACTTCGCCGTAACCGCCTCATGATTTGGCGATCGCCCTACGGAAGCCCGCATGTATCAACGGAGGCACGCCAGGGTACGGCGATGGTGTAATGTTGCCCCCTGGTGCCCAAATTTTGCCATTGCATTGTTTGAGGACGGCCGTGCACTAGGCCTTAATAACCTCGGATTGTTTAAAAAAAAAAAAAAACGGTTTGTCGACGAAAATGAACTTCCTCGGTGAAATTCTTAATGATCAATTATCGGTTAATCGGTAAATTATGCCCATCCCTAGCTCCAACTGATGTTGACAAGTTTTTTGTTTATTTTGCCACAGCAAATCTTCGCCCTTAAACACCATGAAAAACTAAAAATACAGACATAAGAAACATGAATACAAAATAAATTAATAATCACATACCATGTGCGCCTTCTGCCTAGAATTTAGGAGTTGTTAGTCATGTCTCAAATTTCCCAAACAAAGTCCTCTCTCCACATCTGATTGTGGACAGCCTCCAGCAGCCATGTGACTCTTCTAATCAGGCATGTGAACAGCGCATGCCTACCACCCATTTTTGCACCATATCAGGTCCAGGTTCGCCGCTGGTTTCCTCACAAACATGGAGAACATTTAACAGTCCGGCTGCCTGCAGGAAAAACACTCCGTCCTCTCTCCCGACAGTCGCCCACACAATGGCGCTGATAGGTCGGGCAAGACACCTGCACGAGCCCTCTTCACGAGCTCTCCGACTCACCCGCGAGCTCGGCAGCACGAGCGCATATGCGCCGCGATATGGAGGGACTGAAGGCGGAGAAAAGGACACTGCTAACGTCCGCAACACTGGCGCACACACCCATAAACAAACATTATTTCAGAAAAAGAACCAAAGATACATAAACCTTTTCACTGTGACAGCTACAGGCATCAACTGGGGATTCTAAATTGTCCTTAGGTATGTCTGTCTCTCTGTGTTGGCCCTGCAATGGACTGGCAATCTGTCCAGGGTGTACCCTGCCTCTCGTCCAAAAATGCTGGGATAGCTCCCACCCCCCACCCCCCACCCCCATGACCCAAAAAGGGTTAAGCGGTAGAAGATGGATGGATGTTTCAAATCAAATCAAAATCAAATCAAATCAAACTTTATTGTCGTATTGCTGTACATACAACTGTAGTGCAGGCAAGATGAAATTGCGTTTCTCTCGGCATCCATATAAGAAGCAGCATGATTTAAGACACACTCTCACATAGCTCCACCCCCCACCCCCACCCCCCATCCATTCACACATCCCTGAGACATACTTGGGGAAAAAGAATAACTAACTATAATATACAAAATGTCCGTAGATGCAGTAGTGTGTATGAGAGATTCCGGGTCAGCTGTTCAGCATCCTGACAGCTTGTGGAAGGAAGCTGTTGATCAGTCTGGTGGTTCTACCTCTGATGCTCCGGAATCGTTTACCAGATGGAAGAAGTTCAAAGTGTTTATGCAGAGGGTGAGAACGGTCCTTGACAATGTTCAGTGCCCTGCTCCTACAACGGTTCTGAAAAAGTTCTTGGACAGAGGGGAGGGAGACTCCAATTACCCTCTCCGCCCCCTTGACTATCCTCTGCAGGGCTTTTTTGTCTGACATACTGCAGCTGGAGTACCATGTAGCAATGCAATACGTCAGAACACTCTCCACCACACCTCTGTAGAAGGTCCTGAGGATGCAGATGGGGAGAGAGGCCTGTTTGAGTTTCCTCAAGAAGTGCAGTCTCTGCTGAGCCCGCTTCCTGATCTCCAAGGAATTCTTGCTCCAGGTCTGGTCCTGCGAGATCTGCACTCCGAGGAACTTGATGTTCTCTACTCTCTCCACTAAACGGCCGCCGATGCTGAGGGGGATGTGCTCAGGCTGTGACCGCCGGAAGTCGATAATCATCTCCTTCGTTTTGTCCACGTTGAGCACCAGATTGTTCTCCCTGCACCAGCCCTCCAGGTCTCTCACTTCTTCCCTGTACATTGATTCCTCATCCCTCTGAATAAGTCCCACCACAGTGGTGTCATCTGCAAACTTAATAATCTGGTTCCCCTAGTGTCTGGATACACAGTCATGTGTTAGAAGTGTAAACAACAGTGGACTGAGTACACAGCCTTGAGGGGATCCGGTACTTTGTTGGAGTTGGAGATGTTGTTTCCAACCCAGACAGACTGAGGTCTCTCAGTCAGGAAATCCAGGATCCAGAGACATATGGCGGTGTTCAGACCGAGAAGGAGTAATTTCTCCATCAGTCTCTGGGGAATAATGGTGTTGAATGCTGAACTGAAATCAATGTACAGGAGTCTGGCGTAGGTGTCTTTCTGGTCCAGGTGGGTGATGACAGAGTGTAGGGTGGTGACTATAGCATCCTCCGTGGAGCGGTTTGAACAATATGCAAACTGGAGCGGGTCGTGTGATGCAGGGAGGCAGGCTGTAATGTGTGGTTTGACAAGCCGTTCAAAACACTTCATCACAATTGGTGTCAGTGCAACAGGCTGATAGTCATTCAAACAGGACACCACTGGTTTCTTTGCCCATCGGTACAATGATAGAGGTCTTGAAGCATCTGGGAACGATGGCCTGACTCAGGGAGATGTTATAAATGTCAGTCAGGACATCCGCCAACTCGCTCGCGCAGTCTCGGAGCACACGTCCCGGAATGTTGTCTGGACCTGCAGCTTTGCGTGGGTTGACTCTGGTTAGGGTCCTCCGTGTGTCCGCTGTGTTGATGGTAAAAGCTGGTCTGACCGATGGTGGGGGTGGGCCAGCCCTCCCTCTGATTGTTGAGTTTGAAGCTTCAAAACGTGCAAAGAAGTCGTTAAGCCTGTCTGGAAGCGAAGCGTCGTCATCATCGACCCCCTGCCTAGACTTAAAGCCTGTCAGTGTCCGAACTCCCTGCCACATCTGCTTGGTGTTCCTAGTGTCACAGAGGTGTCCCTGGATTTTCTCCGCATAGGCGCGCTTTGCCGCCTTAATTCCCTTTGAAAGCGCAGACCTGGCTGAGCGGAGGGCGATCCTGTCCTTCGCTCTGAAGGCTGCATCTCTGGCTGTAAGCAGCGAGCGCACCTCTGCAGTCATCCAGGGCTTATGATTACCCCGCATAGTGATGGTCTTCACTGTAGTGAAATCTTCTGTGCACTTTGAAATCCTCTGTGCACTTCGGTACATTAAAATGTGTAGAGTACAATGAGAATAGGCTAGTTTTAGGTTTATTCTTGCTTTTACATAGTTTTTGTGGATTGTGTATTGATGGATTATACTGGATGCTATGGAGGTTGTGTCAATTTTTATGCCTCGGTGAAAACAGAGGCATACACTAATCAGTCAGTGTGTGTGTGTGTGTGTGTGTGTGTGTGTGTGTGTGTGTGGTTGGTTGTATCTGTCCCAGCTTTTCAGCTCGCCCAGTCAAAAGAAACACAAAAATAACTCACCTTTACCATCAGTGAAACGGTATTGTAATAACTATGCTGGGCCACTAGAGGCGGCAGTACCCAACATTCCTCTCCTGCAAATAGTCGCAGTGAACTGCTCATGCGCCTGGAAACTCCCACCAGAGGGTAGTCCTGAGCAATCCGCCAATACTGGGTGAACAAATGTCCGTCTTTTTGCTTGTCTGTTTTCTTCCTCTGCCACTAAACAGCAAGACCTCCTGTTCATCTTGACTGTCATTGTATTCATGTACTTCCATCGCTTCCGCCATTTAAAATGTCTACCACTGTGCTCTTCTTTTGTTTGGATTGCAGCTGTTCAAATCAGTTTGGTGGCTCTTGGCTGCTGTCGATAGTATTGGGCATGTGAACTGCAGGTTATTTTCACTGCGCATGCGTGTACTCCAAAACTACTGGATGGATTTGGATGAAATTTTTTACCAGAGGTGGTGCTTGGGTTAGAGAGGAACCCATAACATTTTCATGATGATCCGAGAATGCATACCTCCGCCAAGGCTCTGACACCGAGGCATTAGCACCTTGATGCTTTCATTTTAATAGTTTTGATTTCAGTTTTCCTTGTATCTTCAATAACTTCTTTCACCAGCTTCATTTTTGGGGGTCACCTCAGCATATCGTCATCTGATATCTTGATGATCTGCATTTGATTTGGCAAGGATTATTATGCTGAATGCCCTTCCTGATACAACCCTCCCCATTTACTTGGGCTTGGGACCAGCACAGGGAGTACATTGGCTTTGTGCTTTGCCCCATGGCTGGTAGGGGTGGGAATCTTCAGGCTCCTTGCAGTTCAATTCAGAATCGATTTAGGGAGCTCTGATTCAAGTCCGAATCTGATTTTAGTGATTCTATGTTTTGGTCTAGCCGCAGCTTTGTAGATCGAGCCCTGAAGCTGTCTGCCACACAGCCACGTTTCGCACACTTGCATTGAATGTAATCTACAAATCAATGTGCTCTTTGTTCTTTCAGTGTTTCTTTGCTGAAATGAAAACAGAACAACCAGAAATAGCCGTTATATGGTTTTGGTATTGTCAAAATAAAATTGGAATTGAGCCAAATTGAGATAATGAATCTGATTTTGTTAGTTTTTTTTATTGTTTTGGTTACAGCCGGAAGTTATGAGAAAATATGCCTTTACAATTTGTATTGTGTTACTTTATTGAAAGGTCAGTGTGATACTTTCTATAAAACAAACATTAATGGCAAAAGCAACAGCTAAATGTGATGTTTTACAAAAACAAAAAAAGGATAAGTAGGTCTAAATATGAAAAAAAAAAGTTTAATACACTTCTGGCTGTGACTAAACCAATAAAACAAAAAAACGAAATCAGATTCGTTATCCTCTTTTTGGCTCAATTCCGATTTTATTTTGACAAAACCAGAACCTTTTAACGGCTCTTTGCAGTTGTTCTGTTTTCTTTTCAGAAACGAAATATTGAAAGAATGAAGAGTAAACAGACTTTCACGGACCATATATCCATAGTATGACAGCGATTTTCCAGCAAACTGATTTGAACATCTGGACTTAGATAAAATGACGAGTTTGTGCTGGACTTTTCCCATTGCTGTTGTGTATAGCACCAAAGAATATCTGAGTGGGCAGTAACTTCCCCAGAGTTCAGAGTTCTGGGGGGTGTTTTTATTTCCATCAAAAATAATTATGTTATTAATTAATATTTAAGAATTAGAATCTTTACATTTGTGCATAGATTCACATTGGAAAAGCAGTTATTTCCCCCACTCCTAATGGCTGGGAAATCAAATTTCCTTCCCCATTCTGTTATGGTGAACACCAAGTTAGAAAGCAGGAAATACCATTTTTATATGGTCTTTGGTATGACCTGGTCTTGAACCCATAACCTTCCAGCTATGGGGCAGACACTCTACCACTAGGTCTCCACTCTGATCTTGCCTGTTCAACAACATGATATTTAAAACCAAATATTATTTTAATCTTCATGAAAAAGTCACAACAAGGGCCCAGTGTGTGAGCCACATGGGTCCACCTTCCAGTGGGCTGACCACCTGCAGGAGGGATCATTGGGATCATGGTGCTATGTGAACCGGGCGGCAGTCAGGGCTTCTCTGCTTGGACTGCTGCCGCTGTGACCCGGAACCCCAGATAAGTGGTGAAAAATGGACGGATGGATATTATGATCTTCAGAGCCCTTCTCATCATAGATGCATGTTTTAATATCTGCTGATCTGCCGTGTCCTTGTAGTTTAACACTGTTTACTGACTGCAAGAGAAGTTACCAGGTAAAATGTTTAGAAGCATGCTGATATTCATTTCAGTTTGAGAACGTTTGAATTTCACGTCAAAGTCAAGTCATATGTGACTCAGTGTCATTTCCTTTGATTTAAATCAGCTGATCAATTTGAAAAGTGATCCACAATTAGAAATATTACATTTTATTTTCATGTGATTTCATTTGATGCAGTACTACAAGTAATACAAATACAGGGAGAAACAATAAAGTGCAAAATCCATTGGTGTCAAATTGAAAGGACTCACATCGGCAGATGTTTAACAAAATATCATCACGGTTTCTTCCCTTGGTGTGGAAAAAAATGCAATTGTATTTTATTTTCTTATATTTTTTAGCAAAACTAATGGAGCAAATCTGTGAACAGGCAACAAAGACTGAATGATGCAAAGTATACCAAATTACGAAACAAAATTTGCAACATACAGTATATCATCACTCAGTCATAACTGGTGCCATGTTACACTGAATCCTTCACTGTCTTTGCTTTCGCTTAAGTATATATTAATTCTTAATCTACGTACAAATATATATGTCTGTTTAATCACAGAAATGCACACACATTACAGTTTATACTACAAGTCTTCATTGTGTTAATTGTGATGCAACATCAGGAGAAAGTACAACATACAGTCATGGACTTCTAGACTCTGAACACTGACTTTAGACAATAAGCAATCCTTCAAAAGTCATTCTTGGTTTGGCCATCACATCCCTCATTATAATCCTTGTTTCTATTTCTGGCACAGTTTTGTTTATGATGAGTATTTACATCAAAAGTACTTCTTGCATCATCATTTATAGTCACTAGCAGTGGCTCAGCTGGTGGATATTGACGGCACGTACAGATTGAGTTTCCTCATTATTCAGTCAACACAGTTTGTGGTCCGGGGTTGAAGATGACACTTCAGTCAATACCTGTTTCAGCACCACACCACAGTCTTGGTGCTATGTGTTTTCTATTGATGGAATGTCATGTATGGTGACCACAGTGGACCCACTGTTAGTGCTGAACTGCTCTATATGATTCCCCTCCACACTACTGAGCTCCACCCTGGGCAGCCGAAAGCTGTTCTCTGAGTCAGGGTTTGAGTTGGTGAAGCTGCCCGACACAGAGGTGACTCCCACGGGGTGCAGAGGCATGCTGGTCTGGACTGTGGACTGTGATGTCTTGGGACGAGGTTTAGATGCACTGCTGGAACCCAGAAGTCTCGATTCATGCGTTCGCCTGGCCAAAAGAGATCATGATGTTAAATAGAAAATAGGGCAGTTTTTTTAACCTAACTTTTTTCCACCCACAAAGCTATAGTTTACTGAGTAGTTTTGTTTTTTTGTTTTTTTTTGTAGGATAGTTTTTTCCTTTATTAATGTGCTCAGATACATTCAGTTGTATTCTTTGATTTACTTTTGATTTCACTGACCTTAAAACTGTCATGAACCTGGGTTTGATGGTCCCAAACCCAGTTCTGACCCATGGCTGTGGCCCGTCTCCCTATTTATTTTCCATCAGGCGCGTCAGGGAGCCCTTTGGGTCCTTCGCTCCCTGACAGCTCGGGCACACCCCCATGCCCGACAGAAGGACTGTCAGTGGCATCAGCTGTGTCTCATTATTGGGTGTTTCACACACACACACACACACACACTTCATTCATTCCCATTCACACGCTCTTTCACTCACGGACGGCGGTGAAGCTCGAGTCCAGGCAAGTGCTCTCGTTTATTTCTCTCTCTTCTGAATTAGAGCAACCTTGTCTGGCTCTTGGCGAGGAGTGCTGGATGCAGCCACCCGCTGCACCTGGTCTTGCCTCGCCAGGCTCCGCCACCCCCAGCAACCCTGACTCTGTCTCTCTGTCCTGTCTCTGAGCTCTCTCTCAGGGTCGGTGGAGAACTACCAACACCACCTGAGGCTGCCGGGAATCAGGGTTCAGTGCCAGGGTTTGTGGAGAACCCTACCTTCCCCATTGGGGAGGCCACCGCGGGAGCAATGAGGTCTCCGATGGGGACCACCGCAGGTGCAATGGTGCTCCAGCCAGAGTCCACCGCCAGTGCAACAGAGCTCCAGCCGGAGTCCACCGCCGGTGCAGCAGAGCTCCAGCCGGAGTCCACAGCTGGTGCAGCCATGTCCCAGACCGGGACCATCACGGGTGCTATGGTCCCCCTGCTCCAAGCTTTGGAGGGCAGGGGGGCTCCTGTCCCCCGGTTTGGCCACCGAGGTTCCCCAGTGGGTAGCTGCTTCTCCGCCTTCCCCTCTGGTCCTGGTGGCTCCACCACGCTGCTCGGCCACCCGAAAGACTTGGCCTTAGGGTCGGGTGGCCCTTTGGTCTGGGCAGGCCGCCGGACACTGTTCTACGGGCCGCCTGCTGGACGTGGGACTCGGGCAGGCCACCCGATCAGTCACCACTTGCCATACCGGGGGCCTGGGACTCTGGTCGACCCCCTGAACTTTGGACTCCTGAGGGCAGGGGTTAGTTTCCTAGGTGGGGGGGTGGCTGTTAGGAGGTGCACATCATTATATATGCATATCATGTGTTGTGTTTTTTACGTGCTGCTTTCCTCCTAACGGGTTTTCCCCCCACCTCCCACCCTGGGTAGCTGTTTGTCTCTGGGGGTGGGGGTGGGGGGCTTGGTTGTGTTTTTTGTTTTTTCTTGCTGGTGGTACTGGGGTGTCTAGAATCCACCCCTTGGGGGAAGGGGGGAGGGGGCTCTGTCATGAACCTGGGTTTGGTGGTCCCAAACCCAGATCTGACCTGTGGCTGTTTGGCCCGTCTCCTTATTTATTTTCCATCAGGCGCGTCAGGGAGCCCTTTGGGTCCTTCGCTCCCTGACAGCTCAGACACACACCCTCCTGCTGTCAGTGCCATCAGCTGCATCTCATTATTGGGTGTATCTCACACACACACACACACACACTTCATTCATTCCCATCCACATGCTCTTTCACTCACTCATACACACATGGTGTTAATTATGTTCAGCCCACGCACTCTCACACCGGCGGTCTCTTCCCTCGTTAGTATTATTATTACTTAAATTCTGTGTTAGTAGGAAGAGACTGTCGGAGCATTCAGCTTCATACACGACATTGTGTACCTTCGTGTATGTTAGTTATTATCACCTACGTTTACCTTCAGCCTGACGTTGTCATCTTCTCTGGCATCACAAGACTGTTTACTTCTTGGCGTTAGCGGCTGTTCCTGCATACCCTCATCCACCGGACTACACGCACTGCCCCGGATCGTTCTAGCTGTAAGTTTATGTTTGCCTTTCTCCTCGTGCCGGCAGCAGCCTTGCGGCACTAGGCATTCCCTCCCTCAGGCTGCGGAACATCCAGGTGGCGTCCCTGTATGTTTGGTGGCTGCATCCTCATCATTTCCACTCTCTGTTTATTATCATGACTGTTAGCTGGACTTGTTTTTTTGGGATATTTGTTAATAAAGTGCACGTTCTTCTCCTGCAACTGGGTTTTCCATTTCTTCCTCTGTGCGCTACATAAAAGTGCACGGAGAATCATAACAAAAACTAGTTAGAAATATGCTTCTGTATAACTTGTTCTTTTAGTGAACTTATAGTTTCATTTGATAGAAATCAGAGTTAAAATCTTTGTTATTTTATAAATATTTTATCTAGTAATGTATTGAAGGTGCACATGGAGAACTTGTATTTTCTTCAAGAGAGCTTTTTCTTTTGATACTCTACCCCTGGGTCACCACTCCAGTCATTTTCTTCAAGAGAACAACCTCACAAATTGGCAAGAATAACGTTATAAATTTACAAGAAAAAAGTTTCAAATTTACAAAAGAAGTTAAGACATTTATGTGGAAAAAAAGGTCATAAATCTATCACACAAAAATCAGAAATTTACAAGAAAAAAGTCAAAAATTTACATAAAGTCTTGAATGTACAAGAAAAAGTCACAAATTTACAGGAAAGAAATGCAAATGGGATTTAAAAAGTTGCAAATTTATGAATAAAAGCACCAAAAAATTGAAGGTTTATGCAAGGCAAGGCAAGTTTATTTGTAGTAGTAGTAGATTAGTTTATTAGCACATTTCTTATACAAGACAATTCAAAGTGTCACTTTACATAAAAAGCATTAAAGCATTAGAGCAAGTTGAAAAAGGAATACATAATTTAAAAGCAAACGCAAAAGTAAATTAAAGAGAAACAAGAACAAGCTAAAATAGAATACGACAGGAATAAAAATTTACAGTGCATTGTAGGAGATTAACAATTGTTCTACTGAAAGGCCACGGCAAATAGGAGCGTTTTTAAACTGGATTTAAAACAGCTGAGAGTTTCAGCAGCCCTGATGCTTTCTGGGAGTTTGTTCCATATGTGAGAGGCATAAAAACTAAACGCTGCCTCACCATGTTTGGTTCTAACTCTGGGCACAGATAGTAGGCCTGACCCTGGTGATCTGAGGGCTCTGGGTGGTTCATAATGGACTAGCAGATCTGAATTGTATTTTGGCTCTAAGCGGGCAGCGCAGTGGCAGAGTGGTTAGCACTACGGCAGCACAGCAACTCACCCTTGTCCGGGGGATCCTGGGTTCGATCCCAGCCCCCGACCAACAGTGATCTGTGTGGAGTTTGCTTGTTCTCCCCAAGTCTGCGTGGGTTTACTCTGGGATTTCTCCGGTTTCCTCCCACATGCCAAAAAAACATGCAAGTTAGGTTAATTGGCATCAACTGGGGATTCCAAATTGTCCTTAGGTATGATTGTGAGAGTGAATGGTTATCTGTCTCTCTGTGTTGGCCCTGCAATGGACTGGCGATCTGTCCAGGGTGTACCCTGCCTCTCGCCCAAAGATGCTGGGATAGGCTCCAGCGCCCCCCCCCCCCCCCCCCCGCCGCAACCAGAAAAAGATTAAGCGGAAGAAGATGGATGGACCATTCAGAGCTTTATAAACCAACAGCAGTACTTTGAACTCTATTCTTTGACAGACAGGAAGCCAGTGTAAAAATTTGAGAACTGGAGTTATATGATCTGCTTTATTGGTCTTAGTGAGGACTCGAGCTGCAGTGTTCTGAACCAAGTGCAGCTGTCTGATGGACTTTTTAGGGAGACCTGTGAGGACAGCATTACAGTAGTCCAGTTTACTGAAGATAAATGCATGGACAAGTTTTTATAGATCCTGCTGAGACCTCAGACCTCTAATCCTCGCTATGTTCTTTAAGTTATAATAGGCTAATTTCATGTCTTAATGTGGCTGTTAAAATTCAGGTCTGAGTCCAGAACCACACCCAGATTTCTGGCTTGGCTGTTGGTTTTTAGCATCCTTGATTGAAGCTGAGTACTAACTTTGAGTCTTTCTTCTTTGGCTCCAAAAGCTCTTATTTCGGTTTTGTCTTCGTTTAACTGAAGAAAGTTCTGGCACATCCACTCTTTAATTTGACCAATGCATTTGATCAGGGTTTTAATTGGACCATAGTCTCCTGGTGAGATGGTTATGTAGATTTGTGTATCATCTGCATAATTATGGTAATATGTTTTGTTGTTTTTTTATGATTTGAGCTAGTGGTAGCATATAGATGTTGAAAAGCAAAGGTCCCAATATGGAACCTTGGGGAACTCCACAGGTTGTTTTTGTTCACTCGGATTTGTAGTTACTTATTGACACAAAATAGTCCCTGTCTTTTAAATAGGACTCAAACCAGCTAAGTGCTGTACCAGAAAGTTCCACCCAGTTTGTAGCCGGTCTAGTAAGATGTTATGGTCGACCGTGTCGAATGCAGCACTGAGGTCCAGTAGAACCAAAACTGAAATGTTGCCATTATCTGTATTGGAGTGGATGCCATTAAGGATCTTAACTAGAGCTGTCTCAGTGCTGTGGTGTGGCCGAAAACTTTACTGCAAGACATTTACAGGGATTTACATTTACAGGGAAAAGGTAGTAATTTTTTTTTTTAAATAAAAATTCACAACTTGGTGTGAGTGAAGTCATTACTTATACAATGCTACTCAAATTACTTTTGAGACAATTTCTTACTCAAGTATTTTAAGCTTACTCTTGCATATTCTTGAGTAATTAATGGCAACACTACTTTTACCTGAGTACAATTTCTGACCACCACCTCTGAAGTTCAGTAAGTCAGTAGTTAGCAAATCATTACATTATTTAATGTCATAACTAGAGATTTTATTTTTATTATTATTTTTATTTTAACTTTATTTAATAGTTTTACTTAACAAAAAGAATATACCTGAATAAGTGCTTGACATCCAAGAAAAAAAAAGGAAAAAGTAGGAATGATAGAACAGTTAAGATAAGATAAGCCTTTATTAGTCCCACAATAGGGAAATTCCAGGATTGCAACAGCACAGGGATAGCAACACTCAGAGCAACAACCAGAAGGCAAGAAAAAACAACATCTAGTAAACATATGTCCATATTACTATAAATGTATATATATAGACACACAGTGCAGAGCATTATGGTTGGTTGGTGAATGTGCAGCAGAAAGTCTAAGCTCTCTCTCCGCGGATGCGGCGGGCCAGCTGGAAGTCTTTGGGCATGATGGTGACCCCCTTAGCGAAGAAGAGACCACCAGGTGGGCCTCACTGGTCTCCTGCAGAGACCATGACGGCGAAGCTCAGGAAACGCAGGACGGTCTTGAAGTCCTGAGCGATCTCCCTCACCAGGCGCTGGACGGGCAGCTTACGGATGAGCAGCTCCGTGGATTTCTGGTAGCGACGGATCTCACTCAGAGCCACGGGCCTGTAACGGCGAGGCTTCTTCACTCTGCCGGTGGCCGGAGCGCCTCTCCGAGCAGCCCTGGTGGCTAGCTGTCTCCTGGGGGGCTTCTTAATCCAGTAGATTTTACGGGCGGTCTGCTTGGTTCTTGCCATCGCTCTTTATTATTCTGTCTTATATTTCTTGCACGCCGCCTAAACTCCAGCCCGGCACCTGCGTCGTTTTCGCTACAGCTCCCGGTACAGCTCCCAGTTGTGTCTGTTTTAAATAATTTTCTATGTCATCTAAGTTGACCTTGTTATTGTTCAGCCTGTGTTGTTACTTTTCTCAGTGTCCATACCTGAGGAGGCATACCTGTGGCTGAATGGGATGGTTATTATTTCCTGTTCATTATCTAGTCCTCCCTACCCTTAATTTTAGATAGTGTATATATAGAACTGAAGTAAAATCCCTGCAGATGTATAGATAAATATGGATTAATCAGGTCAATTATTATCATGGACTGTACTTTTTCCTTTAAGTTTAAGGCAGAGCTTTGTTTAATGGATTTCGGTAATTATAAGTGATATAATCTTGTGATATCTTTGTCTAAATTTCAGTTTTTTAGGAAGGCAACACCGTAGGGTTTACAGGTATCTGATCAGCTTCAAATATGACCAATTAGCACAAATTAGCCTCAGTGTTGATTATAAATTGATTACAATAGTAAATTCCATAAAATCATTGTACTAAATATTTACATGCTATCCACAGACTATATTATTTATGAATAAGATAAAAATCCAGTTTGAGGTAATTGAGCCTCCATGCCTAAGAAATTGGATTTTTCCAAAGATTATCTTTAATAAGTAATTTTTAGGCCCCCAGAAGTTCATATTAAACACATACAGAAGGGGATGTCTCTTTTAGATTTGTTTGCGAACCAAAATCACATGACCAAAAATACGCCACAGATGATTACTTAAAGATGCACTCCGGCGACTCTAAAACTACCTCAGAAACAAATGTGTGTTGTCCAAAATAGTATATTGTGGCTTTTTATCTACAAAAAAACTTTCATTGCCTTAGAATTGCTTGGAAAGAGCTTTTACATCTTCCACCTACTTAAGTATGCATGGATCTATGAATATTCTAATTAGCCCCACCCATACTCCTGCCCACTAGTAGCTAACGCTGAAAGGCCAGCCCTTCCCTCTCCTCTGACCTGAGAACACCAAAGCCTGCCTCGTTGCTAAACAATGGCTAGTCAAAACATCGGAGTGATTCAGCTGTACATGTACACACCACTGACCCCCTGCCAAAGCGAGCTGGCTCTCAGCGGCCCCACCTGGAGGCTGATGGGTGCCCGCTGGGCAGCTCGCTGGTGGCCAACGGTCCAGTGTGCCTGCCCACCGCCATGGATCCACGACCTCAGCGCGGCGCACATGGCCTCGCCCCGGCCATTGTGCCACACCCCCCCATCACTATTATCATTTTTCCCACGTGGCACATTCTGCTATGACGATATACTGTATATCAGATGACGATATAAAAATGTCTACCGTTTCACAGAATACTCTATCGTTTATATCGTTATTTAAAATGCACATACTGCCGTTTCTTGAGCAAAGCTCCTCACACTACTTGTCACAGTGCCCCACCTCTCTCCCGCAGTGCGTGTGGTGTGTGGCAAGGCTCTCCGGTAGCTGCTAACTCTGAACTCCCAGTTTTGTTTTGGTTTTTTTCCACAATATTTTTATTGAACCTTTTTTACAAACATAACACAAACAATCAAACACTAACACTAAAGTAATAAAAAAAAATGTACTAAAACACGCCAACAGCCACTAACAGGAACAGGTCTTCAACAATGCTCCTCTGTTTAGTCTAGGCAATCCATTACATAAGTATACATATTATACATTCACCAGTTTGGAATTTATAAGGTCCACACACATCATTCACCTTCTTCTTCAAAAGTTATGTTTAAATTCTTTACATAATCAATAAAAGGTCTCCATATATTCTCAAACACAGTTTCCTTTGATTTCAGTATGTATGTTATTCTTTCTAGTGGAAGGTTTGTTAACATCTGTCTTAACCACTGAGTCACATCTGGTCTATGAGTCTTTTTCCACAATAGTGCAATACATTTTTTGGCGTTAAGCAAACTGAGGTCTATGAATGCTCTTTCATTTTTATTAAAGTTGTGCTTTTCTGGATGCAGACCCAACAAAAACAATTTAGGATTCAATATGATTTGTTTTGAAATTATTTTTTCAATTGTTCCCCTCACCTCTTCCCAAAACATTCTAATTTTCCTACATTCCCATAAACAATGAAATAAGGTTCCTTTACTTTCCATACATTTTGTGCATGTATCTGGTATGTTTTTGTTATATCTATTTAATTCCACCGGTGTAACATACATCCGCATTAACCATTTAAAATGTATCAATTTTAGACGTACATTTATTGATTTGGTTTGAGCTTCTGTACAAGCCAATTCCCATTGTTCCTCTGAGATTTCAGTTTGCAGGTCTTCTTTCCAATAATTCAGTCTTTTCTGTGAGTTTTCACTTGAAGATAATGTCAGTGAGTTATAAAACTCTGAAATAATACCCTTTCTCTTACTATCTTTAGTCAAGATTTTTTCCAAGGATGAATAAATAGGTCGAGTGAGAGCATTGTTTTGATTTGATCGAATAAAGTTCCTAATCTGAAGATATTTAAAAAAATGTGTTCTATTGAGGCGGCAGGAAAAAAAAGCAGTGATGCTGTGGTTTTAAGCAGGTTTTATTAATCATACCGCCGTCACGGGAACTCGGCTCCAGCCATAGCGTGAGCAGGCTGAAGCCGAATTCCTCAGGCTCTCAGTGAAGAGGGGACACAAAATCTGTGTCCTGCAGCAGAGGTTGAAGTCAGATTGAGAGAGAGAAATTGCGTTACAGAGTTGCACCTTAAATACTTGATCATAACAATACATCAAAGAGACGTACCCCACAGTTTAGAATGATCAAAGGGACAACAGAACAGGCAGGAGGTATTTGCATTTGTAAGACATACATCACAATGAGCAGATTAGCTAGACCTCGCTCCAAGTGTCAGACAAAGAGGCTAACCAGCACATCTACATATTGATCTGAGTCTCTAGGTCACAGTAAGGGCAAAATGCATGAACACTTTAACTTCAAGGCTGTAAACTCAGCGTGCAGCGGAACAAACCCCAGGAGTGCGAGCTGACTGTCTCTGTGTTCTGTTTGTGTGTTGTGGGGGGTTTAATCAAACCGCTACACTGCTCCCCCCCAAGAGGGAAACGGTAGGGGACCGTGACCTCGATGTTGCAGTCTGGGCAGCGAGCAGGGAAAAGCTCTGTGCAGGAGGGGGGGGGGTAGTCGCACCAAAAGTGTTTGCTGCTCCGCGATGTGAATACCATGCATGAAAGGCAACGATTAACATCACATAGGTGAGACAGAAGAAACTCGTCTACCTGTAGACATTAATACACCAAAGCACATCTACATATGTAAGATGCTCAGAAAAAGCACAGTAAGGACAAGCCATATGCACACTATACCGAATGGCGCATTACATCACAATACATGCATGTTTGCATCACAAATACATGAATGGCACATTGCATCTCAGTAGTGTAGCAGGAAAACAGAGAAAAGAGGGCTGAGTGTCCTTAGTCTGTTGTGGGGTTAAAACGAACCGCCACACACGCTCCCCCCCAAGAGGGAAACGGTAGGGGGCCGTGACCTCGATGATCCATCTGTGTGAGCGAGCTGTGGGAGAAGCTCGCTGCAGGCGGAGGGGGAGGGAGGGGAGGGGTAGTAAGTGCCGGCAGGAGCTGTGAAATCGTCCTGAGCCGCGCAAAAATTGCTTGTGGGTCCGCAGTGTCGAAGGGCTGGTCCCGTTGAACGTGCAGCGGTCCACAAGAAGAAAAATTAGTCTCTGACTCCTCTCGTGGCCATGAAGAAAAGCAGGAGCGGCTGTAAGAGAAAAAGTAAACAAAGCATAGGGACTGTTGGCTTTGGGTGCTGAAGCAACCCCAAAGCTCCTGGGAACAGCTGACGGCTGAAATCCCGTTGTGCCGTGGCTAAGACCATTAAAAAATCCAGTGGCGAGCTGCGTGCTTGCTTCAGGTGAACGAGCAACCCTGAAGGTTCTGTGGGCAGCGGCGGAGGACGATGGCGGTCTGTGGCGTGGCTGAGACTGTTAACAAATCCTTCCAGTATGCTGCATGCGTGCCTCAGGTGAGCGAGCAGCCCTGAAAGGCAGCGGCGAAGGAGGAAGGCAGTCTGTGGAGCCATTACTTGTCCCGTGCGTGATGCGCCGTCCTTGTAACTCCCCGATGCGTGCGCGGGGGTTCAGTGCGTGGGTGGACCGCTGGAGTGGTGAGTCAGGGTGCAGAAACTTGGTGGAGATCAGCGCAGACGGCGCCAATAAAATCCAGGTTGAGCTGTTGCTGTAGATTTGGCCATGGTGCGTTGGAGCGTTGAGAGGAAATAGACGATCTTTAGTCCCTCAGGCCCGTGCAGATACGTTGGAGCGGCGGGAGGGAATAGACGATCTTTTGTTCCTCAGGCTCATGCAGCTGCGTTGGAGCGGTGTGAGGAAGTAGACGATCTCCGTCCCTCGGGCTCGTGGAGACGCGTTGGAGTGGTGCGAGGCAATAGACGATCTTTGTGCCCCGGGCTCGTGCAGCTGCGTTGGAGCGGTGAGAGGGAGGAGACGATCGTTGTCGCTCGTGCGGCCATGGTGCGTTCAGTTCCACGTGCTGCGCTCCCCGTCGGCCCTGGAGGTTGCCGTCGTGGAGAGGACGAGGTGCGTGCGCTCTCTGTGAGAGCGGCCGGTCCAGCGTGGTTGTGCAGATCTCACCATGAAACGTTGCTGCAGCTTTCCCGGTCGTGGGTGGTCTCCGGAGGGTTTCAACCTGGAAACTCTGCGTCGAAATCTCCCTGAAGCAGAAGGGAGCTGTTGCGTTCGCTGGCAGCATGTTCGTTTCAGCGTCGGGTCACTGCAGTGGTCCAGACCAGAAGTTGCTTTGCACAAAGCGTGTGCTTTCAGGCGGGGTCACCAACGCAGCTGTGTGGCTGTCCAGCTCGGAAGGTTGCTTTCGCACAAAACGTGTGCGTGTTCGAGGGGTCACCAGTGAGGCGGCATGGAAAAATAAGCAGCAGTGCTGTGGTTTTAAGCAGGTTTTATTAATCATACCGCCGTCACGGGAACTCGGCTCCAGCCATAGCGTGAGCAGGCTGAAGCCGAATTCCTCAGGCTCTCAGTGAAGAGGGGACACAAAATCTGTGTCCTGCAGCAGAGGTTGAAGTCAGATTGAGAGAGAGAAATTGCGTTACAGAGTTGCACCTTAAATACTTGATCATAACAATACATCAAAGAGACGTACCCCACAGTTTAGAATGATCAAAGGGACAACAGAACAGGCAGGAGGTATTTGCATTTGTAAGACATACATCACAATGAGCAGATTAGCTAGACCTCGCTCCAAGTGTCAGACAAAGAGGCTAACCAGCACATCTACATATTGATCTGAGTCTCTAGGTCACAGTAAGGGCAAAATGCATGAACCCTTTAACTTCAAGGCTGTAAACTCAGCGTGCAGCGGAACAAACCCCAGGAGTGCGAGCTGACTGTCTCTGTGTTCTGTTTGTGTGTTGTGGGGGGTTTAATCAAACCGCTACACTATTAAGATTAAATTTGATCCTCAGCTCTTCAAAAGACATTATGTTATCTGAACATGACAAATATAAATCTTGAATTTTTTGGATCCCTTTTAAATTCCATACTTTAAATACAGCATCCGCTCTCCCTGGTTAAAATATTGATTACCCCATATTGGACTAAATTGTGACAGTAAGTGTGGTTCTTTTAAATATTTTTTAGTTTCACACCATATTTTGATCATATGTTTTACAAATGGATTTTTAACTTGTTTCTGTAATTTTTTTGCCGAGTCTGAGTATATGAATATGGGAAGAGGTAAAGGTAAATTGTATGATTCCATTTCAGTCCAGTGAGGGAGATCATTTGATGAAAAATAATATGTCATAGACCTCAGTTGTGCTGACCAGTAATACAACATAAAGTTTGGACATTTCAGACCTCCACGATCAAATGGTAAATATAGTAAGGACAGACGTAATCTAGCCTTCCTATTGTTCCATATAAACTCCACTAAATTTTTTTTAATTCTTGAGAATAGATCTGAAGGTGGTGGTAAAGGAATGTATTGAAATAAATAAAGTATTTTGGGTAAGATATTACTTTTAAGTATATTAATTCTCCCAATCATCGACATTGGTAGTGACATCCATCTCTGAATTAACTCATTAATGTCTGTCATTAAGGCTTCGTAGTTGGCACTGGCGACTGATTCCAGCTTGGGCACAATTTGAATTCCTAAATATTTAAACTGATTTACAACATTGAATTGATTTACCTCAGAAGCTGGGTGCTTTCTCTGGGACTCATTTAGCATTAATATTGAAGATTTAGTTTTATTTATTTTATATCCTGATATTTCCCCAAAATTCTTTATTAAATTCAACAAGGTCGGAATTGATTTTTTAAGATTCGACATAAACAAAATTATGTCATCGGCATACAGGGAGATTTTATGTTCTGTTGGTCCAACCTTAATTCCATATATTTGCGGATGTAAACGTACTGCCATCGCTAAAGGTTCAATTGCCATAGTAAACAGTAAAGGTGAAAGTGGACAGCCTTGTTGACATCCTCTATTGATTTTTATTGATTTTGAGATATTGCTGTTTGTTAGGATTTCTGCTGTAGCATTATTATATATTATCTGAACCCATTTTATGAAATTATTTCCAAATCCAAACCTTTGTAAGATTTCAAAAAGAAAGGGCCATTCGACCCTATCAAAGGCCTTTTCGGCGTCCAATGATAGGAGAGCTGTATCCGGTTCTTCTTTATTAGAGTAAATAATATTGAATAATCTTCTTACATTATGGAAGCCTTGTCTTCCCTTTATAAAGCCATTCTGATCTCGGTTAATAATATTTGGTAATATTTCTTGTATTCGTCTGGCTAAAATTTTACAGATTATCTTAAGGTCAGCATTTAATAGGCTTATTGGTCTCATATTTTCACATTTATTAGAGGGTTTACCTGGTTTTGGCAACAGTATAATTAAGGCATTATTCATGTATGATGGTAAATTACTATTTTGAAATGCTTCTAAAACCATTTCCAAAAAAGGTTTTATTAATTTATTCTTAAATTTTTTATAGAGGTCAACTGGAAGACCATCTGGTCCTGCACTTTTTCCTGATTTCATATTATCAATGGCTAGCCCAACTTCTTCTTGACTAATTTTAGACTCCAGTATCTCCCTGTTTTCATTTGGAATACACGGTATAGATAGTCCGTCCAAAAACCCATTTAGTTTTGTTAAGTCAGTTTCATTTTTTGTATCATATAATTTTTCATAGTAATCTCTAAAGGCTCTATTAATTTCTAAAGGATCTACAACTATCTGTCCGTTACTTATAATACTGGTAATTGGTGTTTTAGATTCTAATTGTTTAATCTGCCATGCCAATAATTTTCCTGATTTTTCACCTTGTTCATAAAAAGATTGCTTCAATCTTAGAAGACTCGAGGCAGCTCTATTCGCTGATTTTTTGTCATATTCAGCTCTCAGAATTATTAATTCGTTCTCTAACTTTGGGTCACTTCCTGCATACACTTTTTCTTGAAGAATTTTTAATTTGTGTTCCAATTGGACTCTCTCCTCTCGAGTCTTCTTAGATTTTGAACCTGTATAACTAATAATATGTCCCCTAATAAAAGCTTTGAAAGCCTCCCACTTTATACATGCTGATGTTTGTGTAGTATTAATATCGAAGAACTCATCCATCTGTTTTTCTATGTACTTAACAAATTCCTCATCCTGAAGCCATTTATGCTGAAATTGCCACCTACCTGGCTCCTTTGTCAATTTCTTATCTACATATATGAGACAACAGGGTGCATGATCAGAGATCACAATATTATCATAAAAGCAGTTTTGAATCTTGGACCTTAATTCTGTGGAGATCAAAAAATAGTCAATACGTGAGAATAACTTGTAGGTATTAGAATAACAAGAGTAAGCTTTAACTTGTGGTTTCATTTCTCTCCATATATCCAGCAATCTCAATTCTTTCATAGAATGCTTAATGATCATCCTGCATCCATTGTGTGTACAGTCCAGTCCTGTTGATCTGTCTATACCGGGATTCAATGTACAATTAAAATCCCCTGCTATTATATGTTGCCCTGTAAGTGATGATAAGATAAGAAATAAATTAGCAAAGAACTTTTGATCATCTATGTTGGGACCGTATAAGTTCACCAGATTTATGTTTTCTAATAGCAAAGATCCTTGAATAATTAGATATCTTCCAAATTTGTCTCCAATTACATTTTTCACTTGAAATGGGACTGATTTATGTATGAGAGTCATAACTCCCCTGGCTCGGGATGAAAATGAAGAGGTGAACACACTTCCTTGCCATCTTCTCCTAATTCTTTTTACATCCTCCTCTATTAGATGGGTTTCTTGTAAAAACACAATTTTTGAACCTATGTCTTTTATTTTATTCATAACTCGTTTAAGTTTTTTTAAATTTTGTAGACCTCTGCAATTCCATGAAGTTAAATTAAGATTAACGCTTTGGTCTATGATCAATAAGGGGTTTAGGATTACCTCGCAATATAAACATGCTCATACAGAGAAGCAAAAACATGAGTGGTTGAACATTCATCCTACAAACTACACACAAACAAATTCCCCCTTCCCACCTTCGTGGTAAACCCCCCAAAATCAAAAAAAAAAATTCCATCTCCCGCTATAGCCATCGACCGCTCCACACCCACGAGGATCAGCCAAAGCCACTCCTTCTTCATCCTCCCAATCACCCTAACTCTACTGCTTTTAATAACGTAACATTAACTCTCTTCTGTAATTTTCCAATTTAACTCCAAAATTTTATAGCAATTTTGTACATCTTAGTTTTTTTTTTTTTTTTTTTTAAATATGTAATACAATCTATATTTTGTAAACTTGCTATATGCTTCAAATCAGTTAAATGCCTATGTAAATGCTTAAATATTCTACCCTATATTCTGTTCATGCTTAGCTCCCACCAGTCTCTTCCTGGATCTTCTTGATGAGCTCCTGCGCCTCCTCAGGGGTCTTGAAGATGTGTGTTCTGCCCTCATATGTGACCAGAAGTCTTGCAGGGTAAATCACTCCATGACGAATCCCAAGGTTGCGCAGTTCTTTACGGATGGGGTCAAACTGCTTCCTTAATTGTTGGATTCCTGAGGCCAAATCTGGGTAGAACCGCACCTGTTGATCTTGGTATTTAATTTCTCCTTTGGCCCGCACCGCGTTGGAGATCGTCATCCTGTCTCTGTAGCTGAGGAACTTCATAATTAGCGTCCTCGGTGCTGCCTTGTTATCTCTCGGTGGGCCAATTCGGTGGGCGCTTTCCAAGACGACTGATGAATTTAGCTCCGCGTTGTTCAGCGCCTCCGGGATTCACCCCTCCAAAAAGGAGCATGAATCACGACCTTCGGCTCCCTCCGGTAGACCCACCAGCCTCAGGTTGTTCCGTCTCGACCGGGACTCCAAGTCCAGGACATTATCTTCCAGACATTTATTTTTTTTTTCCAAAGTGCGCACCTTTAATTGAAGTCCGCCGACTTCATCCTCCGCACTGGAAAAACGAAGCTCCACCTGCGTCACTCGCTCCACGCAGTCACCCAATTCCTTTCTCATTGCATCCAACGCTGCCATAATCCCATCAAGTTTAACGGAAAAGTCTGCTGTCATTGAGCTAATGGCAGCCAGCACTGCACCTGTGCCGCCATCATCAGCAGTTACCGCACCACCGCTAATTTCATCCACCATATCCGCAGCTTTTCCTGCTGCGCCACAGACGTGAAAGTCCGTTAATTTGGACTGCTTCAGCGGTTCAATTTTTCCTCCACCTGATTTCCCAGCCTTAGGCTTCACCGGCATATCCTCGCCCAAACGCTGGGAAAAATTCTGTTCCAAATGAGAGAGTTATTTGCCGAATTTTTATCTCTAGGAGCAGAGCAGAGTGATACGTGTCCTTCTAGGTGGCCGCCATAACCGGAAGTCGAACTCCCAGTTTGGTCAAATAGCCACTACTCCTGTTTGTCAGGGATGTGAGACTGTTTTCCATTGTGATGCGTCAGAGGGGATAGTCCGCTAACCTTGTTTTAATAAGAGGTAAGTGACATTAACACTATGTCTAATTATAAAATGGCAAATGCTAAATGACGGTGCTAAGTTGGGCTAACTGGAAGTATAATTGTGTATCAGACCATCGTTTCTTTGGTTTAAATTACTGCTGAGTTTCTTAGTTTTGTCGGAAAAAAAATTATTAAAGCTGCAAAAGTGCATGATGGTGGAACATATATGTAAAATAAATAAATTAAAATGGTCAGCGGAGCAATTTGGCTCTTAATGCACTTTATTTGATTTCTAATCATTTTAATTAGTCAAGTAGTGATAATGAATAAAGTTAAAAGTCATCACATGTATTTTATTACATTACCTTTTGTGTCTTTGGTTTTCAGATCATGACCAATCTGAAATATTTATGAAGCAAACAGGTTAATTCAGGCTAGAATAGCAGTCATCAAGCTGTGGATCTACACTTAAATTTTCATTGATTTAAACTAACAGCTAGTTTATATCTGTAGATGGCAGCGATGGGTAATTTTCGCATTTTCAGACCTTTTTTTATGTTATCTGTTTTTGGGGTTTTTTGCTATTCTCCTCTGACTCAGGAAATATTTAACTTATTGATGTTTACTTTTTATTTGTATGATATGATTTAAAAGAAGAGCCTGAAATTCATGAGAATCAAGTTTCAAATGCACATTAAAAACTATTTTATAACAACACTGCACAATTATGAGGGGAATAAGGTGCATGTAAAAAAAAGTAAAAAAAGAGCTGATCCTTTTTATGTGATTATCTAAACTGTAGAATTTACAGAAAATGCCTATCATGATATATATCATTATCATGATATAAGATGACGTGTATCGTGATATGAAATTTTTGTCATATCTCACAGCCCTATATGCAAATATATGGTTGGTTTTTAAAATTATCCATGGTTCTGCACCCCCACTTCTTAAGACTTTTGTGTACCTAACTTCTGAACAAAATACCAGAATAACAAGGACTTCCTCTAGGTGGCATTGTTGCATCCCCCTACTTAAAACTGCTTTTGGACAATCAGCCTTCTCATACAAAGCTATAACGGAATGGAACAAGCTCCCCACTGCTTTGAAGACCAGAACAAATTGCAGACACTTTTCCGTAGAGACTAAAAAATGGATTTTAAGTAATCGAGCTTGCCAGCATTGACTCTCTCTCCCTTAAATGGGATTTGAAATTGTACTCTTAAATTGTTTTCATGTGTGCTGTTCACTTATCTTTTTACCTTTTAAACTTACTCCCTGCTTATTTCAGGGTCAACATTTTCTGAAACCCGACCTGAATTGCTTTCTATATGAGCTGTTTTTCTTTTAATATCTTCTTGCCAGCCTCAGAGACTACAGATGGAAATTAGTGAGAACGCTATAATCGCAATAAATAAATGCTATAATCTGGTACAGAGCACCTTTACCCTGTGTTTAATTTTTTTCTGTACATGGTCCCTGACAAATAAACCAATAACATATACAGACGTGGACAAAATTGTTGGTACCCCTCTGTTAATGAAAGGAAAACCCACAATGGTCACAGAAATAACCTGAATCTGACAAAAGTGGTAATAAATAAAAATTCTATGAAAATTAACCAGTGAAAATCAGACAATGCTTTTGAATTGTGGTTCAACAGAATTATTTTAAAAAAACAAACTCATGAAACAGGCCTGGACAAAAATGATGGCACCCTTAACTTAATATTTTGTTGCACAACCTTTTGAGGCAATCACTGCAATCAAACGATTTCTGTAACTGTCAATGAGACTTCTGCACCTCTCAGCAGGTATTTTGGCCCACTCCTCATGAGCAAACTGCTCCAGTTGTCTCAGGTTTGAAGGGTGCCTTCTCCAGACGGCATGTTTCAGCTCCTTCCACAGATGTTCAATAGGATTTAGATCAGGGCTCATAGAAGGCCACTTTAGAATAGTCCAATGTTTCGCTCTTAGCCATTCTTGGGTGTTTTTAGCTGTGTGTTTTGGGTCATTATCCTGTTGCAAGACCCATGACCTGCGACTGAGACTAAGCCATCTGACACTGGGCAGCACATTTCTCTCTAGAATACCTTGATAGTCTTGAGATTTCATTGTACCCTGCACAGATTCAAGACACCCTGTGCCAGATGCAGCAAAGCAGCCCCAGAACATAACAGAACCTCCTCCATGTTTCACAGTAGGGACAGTGTTCTTTTCTTCGTATGCTTCATTTTTGCGTCTGTGAACATAGAGCTGATGTGCCTTGCCAAAAAGTTCCAGTTTTGTCTTGTCTGTCCATAGGACATTCTCCCAGAAGCTTTGTGGCTTGTCAACATGCAGTTTGGCAAATTCCAGTCTGGCTTTTTTATGATTTGTTTTCAACAGTGGTGTCCTCCTTGGTCATCTTCCATGAAGTCCACTTTGGCTCAAACAATGGATGGTGCGATCTGACACTGATGTACCTTGACCTTGGAGTTCACCATGAATGTGTTTAGAGGTTGTTCTGGGCTCTTTTGTTACCATTCGTATTATCCGTCTTTTCCATTTTTCAACAAGTTTCCTCCTGCGGCCACATCCAGGGAGGTTGGCTACAGTCCCGTGGATCTTAAATTTCTGAATAATATGTGCAACTGTACTCACAGGAACATCAAGCTGCTTGGAGATGGTCTTATAACCTTTACCTTTAACATGCTTGTCTATAATTTTCTTTCTAATCTCCTGAGACAGCTCTCTCCTTTGCTTCCTCTGGTCCATGTTTAGTGTTGTACACACCATGTCACCAAACAGCACAGTGACTACTTGTCACCCTTTAAATAGGCCGACTGACTGATTACAAGTTTGTAGACACCTGTGATGTTAATTAGAGGACACATCTTGGTTGAACATGTCCCTGTGGTCACATTATTTTCAATCTTTTCTAGGGGTACCATCATTTTTGTCCAGGCCTGTTTCATGAGTTTGTTTTTTAAAGTAATTCTGTTGAACCACAATTCAAAAGCATTGTCTGATTTTTGAATTTTCATAGAATTTTTATTTATTACCACTTTTGTCAGATTCAAGTTATTTCTGTGCCCGCTGTGGGTTTTTCTTTCATTAACAGAGGGGTACCAACAATTTTGTCCACGTCTGTAAACCTTAACTATAACCAAGTCAAACGAATACAAAATGGATGGATGGCGGTCTTTGCGCCTTCAGCCCCCTAAGAGCAGATGCCTCTCTTGGTTTCACCTTCCAACCGTGTGCCTCCCAATCCTCTGTGGGTGCCTCCGGGACCCTGCACGTGCAGGCACTGCAGCTGGTGGACTCTGGTCTCTGAGCTGACCGCACCCTGCGTGTGCTCCACGGTTCCAGAATACAGTAACCCCAGCAGTGGAAAACTACGGGCAGCCACGGTCGGTTTCACGCCGTCCCCGGGAAGGGATGCTGACTGTCAGCGTAGTCAGTGGTAGGTGGACCATGCGTCCTCAGAGCCATGTTGGCTCCTCTCTCTTCCCCTGGGGGAGTGAACTCAGGTGGTTAGGCATGCCCAGTGCTTAACCAGTCAGGCTAAGCGCAAATGCTTATGTAGCTAGAAACGCTCTGTCCAAAGTTGCTTTGTGAAGGCGGGGGGTGGGTGGGGGGGTGGCGGCTTAACTGGCCATTCATAGCAGAAAAACACAGACTTGGAACTTGGGTCTGATTTTGCTCTTGATATGTCTTATAAGTCACAAAAAACATGTTAGACATGTTAACAACAGAAAAATCGTGATATTTGGCAGAATGTCACTTAGGTCTGCTTTATTTTTCAGACAGAGCATGACCAGGAGATCAGCAGGAGATACCTCATCTTCCTCCAAGTGCATAAAAATAGCTGCTCCAAAGCTCACAACATTTGGTATGTGTAGTCTAGCAAGAATGTGGTCTCACCTGTTGTATGTCTTCAGGATGATCAGCAGAATGGCAAGAATGATAATGATGCCTATGACAATGACAGCAACCATTGCCCCAGAACCTGAGACACACACACAGATGGGTGATGAGCACAGTGACAGGTTGCCTCTGAGCTGTGTGCATTTTACTTAACATTCCCTTTCCTCCTTAAGACATCATATATTCTCTTTATCTTCCAAAAGAAGTGTGTCAAAACCTCGCAACAGTATCATAAACAGACATGGTAAAATGAATGCCATGCCTGTAAAAACAACTAGATTACTCTACGTGATGCAACAGCCTGTTGCATCACGTGAGATCACATGAGATCACATGAGATCACATGAGATCACATGAGACTTGCCTTTTTTTTCCGATTATCTTTTGCATGAATATCTGCAGCAACACATTAAAACTCCAATGGTGTTCACAACAAACACCTAATTCATTCACAATGATGCATTTCATTGATTTCTGACTAAATAGGAACATAAAACATGAACACAGTGTGGACAGACAGAATGTACTCACTCTGGATGAGTATTTGTTCTTTGGACTTTGTGACAGCTGTTGTGTTTGAAGATGTTGTTGTTGTGGTCACATTTGAGGCAGTTGAAGACATCTTCAGCAATCACCTGTCAAGACACGGATAATTAATCACTTTTCGTCATTATGCTCTGTGAAACAGCATTGTGTCTGAAAAATAGAGTGATACAATAGGAGGGGAAAATGCATCTGTGCATGTATTCAGTAAATACAGTTTACTTTTCTTATGTTATTAAAACTTAATTTACTAAAATCAGTGTATATACTGATGTCAAAGGAGAATCATTTTATTTGCCGAACAAAACGGGAAACATGCAAAATAAATACTTGAATACCTCGTAGGGGGATTGGTGAAGAGGCAAATAAGAGTGTAAGCAGCTCCAGCTACACCCATTATATCAGATTTGATTTGAATTAATGCCTACATTTACTGTTATGCATTTAAAGAAAGATTAAATTATTTGCATGCATTTAATCCTTTATGATAAATGTTGGTAGTGGCACAAATTAGCATTTTGAGAGAAACCACAGCCATACTGTAAGTACCCTTATTTATCCTAAGTGGTGACTTTAAATTGGCCCTAGATGTTTGTTACTGTTAAGTACATAAAATAGCGGGTTCATTTACATAGTTACTGGTAATGATCTTTGAATGGTCTTTGACAATAGAAAAGGTGTATTTAAATACAGCTACTTACCCTTATCTTATCAGAACATAGACATACTAGCCATTTTGAAGAAATCATTAAACATATTGTTTAAACATATTGTATTTTTATTCTCCCCGTGTCTGCGTGGGTTTAATCTGGGATTTCTCCTTTTTCCTCCCACATGCCAAAAACATACAAGTTAGGTTAATTGGCATCAAACTGGGGATTCTAAACTGTCCTTAGGTATGACTGTGAGAGTGAATGGTTGTCTGTCTCTCTGTGTTGGCCCTGCGATGGACTGGCAATCTGTCCAGGGTGTACCCTGCCTCTCGCCCAAAGATGCTGGGATAGGCTCCAGCCCCCCTGCAACCCGAAAAGGACTAAGTGGAAGAAGATGGAGGGATGGATGCTTATGAAAATAAGCAATGCATTTAAGGTACAGTGTGTAACAATTATTGACATCTAGCAGTAAAAATGATTTCAAATGCCTCCCAGCTACCCCTGACCTTCCAAGATCAATTCAGATTAAACTTTATTGTCCCTCACAGGAAATTTGTCTTGGATGACAGTGCTACATGATGCTGCAGTCACCTTCAGTCAGTTTAAAACAACACACAGTCATCAGTATTTATAGACAAGAGTTAATGTTTTTAAAAAAAATCAATCATATTCCACAATAAAAACAATAAAATAGCCTCAGATCAATAAATAATTTGAACAATAAAAACCGAAAAAACTAAAAACCAAGATTAGAAATAATGATTGTAAGAACAGACTTAAACATTAAGTGTAGCTAAAATGGGGCTCATGACCTGTTCAGCTGACTAATTTCCTTATTTAACAGAGCTATGAATGTTGGGACAAAAGAGAAGCTTATAACGGTTAGTTTTGTGTCTGATTGCTTTATACTCCCTGAAGGTAACAGCTCATAATCAGGATAAGGCAGGGGTGCCCAACCTGGGGCTCCTGGAGCATTCAGGTTTCTGTGGGAAATTTTCTAATTTCACTTCTTAATTGGTCCAAAGATTTGCAAATAATTTGTCATTGTTGTGCATGTGTTCTGTAGGCACCATTGCACCCATGCACAACAACAGCAAATCATTTGCAAATCTTTGGACCAATTAAGAAGTGAAATGAGAACATTTCCCAGAGAAACCTGAACGTTCCAGGAGCCCCAGGTTGGGCACCCCTAGGATAAAGGATATGGGACAGATCCTTTAAAATTCTATGGGCCTCATTAACAACAGTTTTCTCATATATCGATTGGAGAGACTGATAATTTATATTTCTTATTACTATCAGGGCAATTTTTTACCAGTTTTTCGATCTTAGATTTGGACTGGACTTAAGAGGTGTTGCTGGTAGAGGGGCGGTCTCTTCCGCTTTTCCTCTGCCAAGCGGCCACGTGTGTGGTCGGCTGTACAGAGCCCAACTGGTTTAATAAAGCAGTGTTCAGCTCCACTCCTGGCCTCTTCCTTGTCTACAAGTTGCGACATAACATTTGGTGACGAGAGGTAAACTCATGGAGGCATGTGGAACACCAATTCGTCCATTCCTGGAGCTCCCGGGGGAGCTGTCTGTCCCATGGCCTCGTTGGTATGAGGCTTTACAAACGTACATGGTAGCGTTGGACCTGGGAAGAATGGAGAAGCTGCGAGCTCGTGCATTATTAGTACACAACCTGGGAATGGAGGGACAAAGGATTTTGGCCACGCTTGGAGATGCGGACATGTATGAAGAAGTGGTTGAGTTAATGGCCCGCCATTTCAGAGTACCGGACAACGTCATCGTTAGGCTGATTAAGTTCAGAAAGCACCGCCAACAGGTAGGCGAACCAATCCAGTGGTTCATGTCGTACTTAAGGCAGTTGGCCGTGGAGTGCCGGTTTGGGCCGTTGGAAGAAAAAATGGTACGCGACCAGTTGGCGGAACACACCAACTGTGCTGCAGTCCGCTCCAAGCTGCTCATGTTCCCGGGGGAGTTGACGCTGACTAGGGCTGTCGAATTGGCGCTACAGCTAGAAGCGGCAGATAGGCTAACTCGGGAGCTAAGCGAGCGCCTTTCGCCAGGAGGTTCAAGATCCCCCATGGCCTCACAGGTAGTGGACCCGGACAGCGATGGAAGCATCGTGGACAACGTGGAAGAGGCCAACGCTGTACGGATGAGGTCTGCCCCAGAGAAGCCCAGGTTTATGGGTTGTGGGTCCACGAAGCACCACCACAAGGCCAGAGAGTGTGCGGCAAGAGGGAAGCGGTGTGGAAATTGAGGCCGTTTCCATCATTTCACGAGGATGTTGCCAGTCAGCTGGACAAGAGAGCCCGCGCAAGACTTCAACTTCTCCCGCTCCAACTGTGGTACACACGGTGTCCCCGAGTTCCGATGGGTGCATGTGCTGCACGGTAGTTTTGGATGGAGTTCTGGTGCCGATGTTGGTCGACACGGGAGCGGAGACTTCTGTGCTGAATTGGGCTACAGTTAGACAGTGTTTTCCCCACTACAGGATTGGAAGTTTCTTAGCACCGCTTTGCAACTATGGAGGAGGACAGTTGGCCATGGTGGGTACCATCACGTTGACGGCACGATACAAGTCAGTGATGATGGCTGCCATGGAGTTCATCATGACTGCCTACAGCTCTAACATCATGGGCTGCAATTTATTTTATGGCCTTGGAGTCTCCATCAGAAGTGGCACTGGGGAAGAGTGGCCAGGTGGTGGACTCTGGGACCGACTGGTTCCGAGGGTCCAGGGCGATGCAGTGTGGAATGAACCGTTGCTGGGCACTCCGGAAAGTGGACAGGCTGTGTCGCGCTCAGGGTTGTCACAAGAGGGCCCCGGTGCCAGTGTCCGAGCTGCCCTGGATGTGGGTGCTGGGCAGCATAGGAGAGGACCTGCGGCAACGAGCAGGGCCCAAACAATGGTCTCAGATGTTCCCAGAGCACGGCTGTGGAAGACTGGTGAACACGGGACCACGGGGCGGGGTCAGCAGCGGAGCTACAAGCAGGCGGGGCAGGACCGAGTGGCACTGGAAGAACGAGTGCCAGGTGGAAACACCACAGGCTGTGCAAGGCCTCACTTGGAGTCGCAGACTGGGTTCTGGCTCGGGCGGAGGTGAGGTCCAGGCGGGTGAGACAGAAGCGGGATGTGGAATAGTACCACGGTTGGCTGCACGTGATGTGTGAGCGGCACGATCAATATCTTCTGCTGTCGGATGGCTTGTGGCGCCATCCCAATGCATTACGGCGTGCCCCGAAGAAGACGGGTGGGCACGACTCCAGACGGTTGGAGCGCTCAGAAGTGTGGAGGAGAAGATGCTCCGAGGTGGAGGCAACCAGCTGTGGTCATGGGAAGTGGACTGCCGCCAGGGGTGGACTGATGGTGAAGGGTCGGTGGTGGGGCTTGGGGCACGGGTCATCCTTACAGAGTCATGGATGTGTTCAGAATGTTCAACTGTTGTTCTGTGTTAATAGTTTCGGGGATTATTTTAGTATGGTATATTGGAGACACAGCAGCATTTTTCTTCTATGGACTTTAATAGGCGGCAGAATAATCCGCCTCGCCATGTAGGGGGTAGGACAGCAGTCTACCCGTCCCCCCTAATTTTAGTTCTTTTGGTATGAATGTCATAGGCCCCTTTTAGTAACTTTAGTTTGTTTATGTTTACTGGATTCGGGTTCCAGATTGGAGTGGGTTGATTGCGTGTGTGTATTTTGGATTTTCTGCGGGGGGGGGGGGGTATTATGTATTTGTTCAACATTCATATACTGTTATTATTGGAGCTCTTATTTGTGTGGTACGGGATGCCGGCCCCAATTTCTGGTTCCGCCATCTCCAGTCGTATAAGAGGGGCTGCTGATAGAGGGGTGGTCTCTTCTGCTTTTCCTCTGCCAAGTGGCTGCATGTGTGGTCGGGTGTACAGAGCCCAGCTGGTTTAATAAAGCAGTGTTCAGCTCCACTCCTGGCCTCTTCCTTGTCTATGAGTTACGACATAACACTCACACCAAACAATCTCAGCCTCTGAAGAAAATGGAGCTTTTTCACCAGTTTTGCACATTGGAAGTCAACATGTTTGTCCCATTTAAAAAATAAGTCCATGTAGTTGCCTAAGTACTTGTATGAGCTTACTTGCTCAGTTGAGCAGCCATTGAGCACCACTGGGTCATGCACACGTACTGCTCTAGGATCAAATATCATTTCTTTAGTTTTGTCTGTATTTAGAATAAGGTGACAACTATCACACCAGGCTTTAAAATCAGTAATCTCCCTGTAATAGCCTGAGGGGTCACAACTTCCACGTAAAAGACTTAAAATAAGTGTGTCATCAGAAAATTTGATGATAAAATTATTAGGCTGTCTGCCTCTACTCTCATTTGTGTACAAGATAAAAATGAGAAGAGAACTCATGGCTCCCTGGAGCACCCCTGTACTACAGTGTTTGACTGCTGAAGGCATGCCATTCACATTGACTTGCTGTGACCGGTTGGTCAAGAGAGAATAAAACCATTTTATAATTAAAGGATTTATCTCTAAGTTTACAAACTTCTGGACCAGCAGGTGGGGGCGGACAGTGTCAAAAGCTGAATTAAATCAGCAAATAAAATCCGAGCATAAGCCCTAGGATCTTCTAAGTGCTTGCTAATTAAATGAGTAACACTGATGATGGCATCCTCTGTGCTTTGCCCCTTCCGATAAGCAAATTGTAGTGGGTCCAGGCTAGAAAATATCTCAGGTTTAATCATATTCATAAGGATTCTTTCAAAGTACTTCATTACAGTACTGTTAATGTTCAGTTGTTTCCCAATGCTTTTTTCTGGATGGAGAATGGCTGTCGGGTACCAAAGTTCTTCCAAACATAGGCTACGGTCACACTGGAGGCAAAAGTGACCCAAATCCAACTTGTTTGCCCATGTGTGACCCATATCTGAGTTTTTTTTATATAATAGTCTGAACAGCACAAATTTGTTTTGTTTTTTTTTCAAATCAGACCCAGGCCACTTTCATATGTGGTCCTAAATCAGATCTATATCTGATGTTTTTCAAAGCGACCTCAGTTTGAACGGTCATGTTGCATTTTATTTGACTTTTACTTCATTGAAGTGAGACAGACGTCACAATTTGTGCACCAGAGGAGGGGCGATGCATAAAGATCAGATGTAAACAATGGATGAAACAAGCATAGCCGACACCATTGATGGAGCTAGTCAGTGGAAGGAAAGTGAGGTTTTGGACTTAAGTTAGTATTTACGGTGACAATTCTGGTCAGCCACTTCTCCACAAAAGGCTATTGTTAAAATCTGTGCTGTTTTTTTTTTTTCTCAATTTTCTTTTTTTCCTTCATCAATTCATCAATCTGTTTAAGATGGCAGCGCAGACAGATGCAGCGGCCCCTCTCTCTCCGTGTTTAGTGTTGCCTAAAGTGTGTTTAAGTGTATGTTTGTGTGCTTTATGTCTATGTATCGATGCGCATGGTTCACTGATGACGTTGCCCACAAGTTACTGTCACCACAGCCTTCTGGAGATAAGGAATAAGACCAAACATCATGTCTTGGACCAGAACGTTACAGAGGAACTTCAACGCCTGGGACTTCTCCACCAGACTTCCACATCGCCGGACCCACCTGCTGTATCTCACCCTGAGAGGAGGCGCTGAAAGCGGTGTGAGAGAAAGCGGAAGTGGAGTAAGTGTAGAGGCATCCAAACTAGGCTAGCCATTAGCCCGCACAGACCTCCGTTACCATTCCTCATTCTGGCCGATGTATGCTCACTTGACAACAAAATAGACCACATACAGCTCCTGAGATCTATGCAGTGTGAAGCACAGAACTACTGTGTTTTCATTTTTACGTAATCGTGGCTAACCAACAATATCCCATACTCTGCTATCCAGCTAGCAGGGCTAGCATGCTATTGTGCTGACCGAGTCCTTGTGGAAGGAGATAAGTCTCGCAGCGGGCGAGTGTGTGTTTATATCAGCGATGCTTAGTGCTGGGACGTTACTGTCATGCTCAAACACTGTTCTCCGTTGACAGAGTTTATCATCAAGTGCCAACCCTTCTACCTACTGAGGGAATTTACATCCATCCTGTTCATCGCTGTTTACATCCTGCTCACCACCAGCGATAGGAGGGAGGCACTCAATGAACTCTATCAGGCCATCAGTGAGAAACAGACAGTGCATCCAAACAGATTCCTCATCACAGCAAGAGACTTCAACCATGCAGATTTAAAGGCCCTCCTACCAAACTACACCAACATGTGGACTTTCTAACAAGAGGCAACAACTTGCTGGACTTTGTGTACACAACTCTCTAGAGAGCATATAAGGCCTCCCCTCCCCTACCTTGGTCTGTCATCACATCACCATCTTGCTAAGGCCAGCATACAGACCCAGAGTGAGAGGCATCAAACCAACACAAAAACAGGTATGTGTGTGGGCAGAGGGGACCTCCTTCTGCTCTGAAAGACTGCTTCAGCACTACAGACTGGAACATTTTCAAGCACACAGCCACTCACAATGAACACACAAACATAGAGGAGTACACTGAGGCTGTTGTAGCATACATAGCTAAATGCACTGATGTTGTCACTCACTGCAAAACCGTCACAGTTCGTGCTAACCAGAAGCCATGGATGACAGCAGAGGTTCACAGGCTTCTGAGGGTTCGGGACGCAGCCTTCATGGTCAGTGACACCGCAGGAGTAGCAACAGCTAGGGCCAACCTGTCCCATGGTATCAGGAAAGCAAAATGTCAGTACAGCAAGAAAATATGCAGACACTTCAGCAACACCAGAGATGCACAGTCTCTCTGGTGTGGCATACAGACCCTCATCAACTAAAAACCTCTACTTCAGACCTGTGCGAGTGACATCACACTGCTTAACAACCTGAATGACTTCTTTGGCCGCTTTGAAGCACAAAACAGTATATTGACACAGAAGACCATTCCTCCCCCAGACGGGCAGGCTACAAGTCTGGCTTCAGCCAGTGTGAACAGGACCCTCTCCAGGATCAGCCCATGTAAGGCAGCTGGACCAGACAACATACCAGGTCATGTTCTGAAGAATTGTGCAGAGGAGCTCAAGAATGTCCTGGCTGATATCTTTAACGTCTCCCTGAGTCAAGCTGTTGTCCCCACATGTTTCAAAACTGCTACCAAAATACTAGTCCCAAAGAAGCCCGTCCCATCCAGCTATAATGATTAGTGGCCCGTAGCACTGACTTCCATCATAATGTATTGCTTCGAGCGGCTGGTCATGTAGAACATCAAGTCCATCCTCCCTCCTTCCCATGACCCATCCCAGTTTGCATACAGGTCAAACTGATCCGCAGAAGATGCCGTCTCTGCTGCTCTCTATCCAGCCCTCACCCACCTGGACTCAAAGCACTCCTATGTGCGAATGCTGTTCTTGGGCTTCAATTCAGCATTCAACATAATCACTTCCCAGCACCTAATACAAAAACTCAGACACTTGGGACTCAAAACCTCTCTCTGTAACTGGGTGCTGGATTTTCTCAAAGGGAGGCCACAGAATGTGTCGGTTGGCAGCAACACCTCCAAAACCATCACGCTGAGCACAGGGGCCCCACAAGGGTGCGTGCTAATCCCGCTGCTCTTCACCCTGCTGACCCATGACTAAATACCAGCCTACAGCACTAACCACATCATCAAGTTTGCGGACGACACAATGGTGGTGGGCCTCATCACCACCAATAAGAGGCCAACTACAGAAATGAGGTGAGCCAACTGGTCCAGTGATGTACAGACAATAATCTCTTCCTGAATGTGGGAAAAATCAAGGAGATTGTGGTCGAATTCAAGAGAGGACACACACAACATCCCCCTTTGATCATCAATGGAGCAGCTGTGGAGAGACTGAGCAGCACCAAGTTCCTAGGGATGCACATCTCTGAGGATCTCTCCTGGTCCAACAACACCACATTACTGGCCAAGAAGGCTGAAATTCGCCTGTTTCCTCCACAGACTGAGGAGAGCACAAGTCCTACACCCCATCATGTGCTCATTTTGCCGGGGCACCATTTTTTTTTTTTTTTTTTTTTTGTTACTTATTTGTACCCGTAGGTAGACTTGGTTTGCAGTCTGGTGACAAGCCACCGGCTGCTGGTCGCTGCGTGCGCGAGCGCCCTAAACCTACATGTTTTTGGTATGCGGGAGGAAACCGGAGAAATCCCGGAGTAAACCCACGCAACACGGGGAGAACATGCAAACTCCACACAGCTCACTGTTGGTCGGGGGCTGGGATCGAACCCACGACCTCATGATCCCCGCGATCCCCCGGCCAAGGGTAAAACTGTGCTGCCACAGTGCTAAACCACTGCGCCACCGTGCAGCCAGTGAGAGTATTCTCATTAGCTGCGTCACTGTGTGGTACGGAAGCTGCACTGCCTCCTGTCAGAAGACTCTACAACACACAGTGAGCGCAGCCAGCAAGATCATTGGGGCCCCCTCTGCCCTTCCTCACGGACATCTACCACACCTGCCTCATCTGCAGAGCCATCAACATCACAGGTGACACCTCCCACTAGGGGTAGGAATCATGAGGGACCTCACAATTCAATTCAGATTGCAATACTTGGGTCACGATTTGATCCTATCTGACTGGGCCAAATTAAAACTTTAGTAGAGATATGTAACCCAGTCTACACTGCACAATGGAAGGAGATCGAATGCCAAATAACAAGTGACATCCCCCTACAGGCGATAATAGGGAACAATGTCTTACCTAAGCTTTTGAATAACACTAACCCGTGGATAGAGACCCCGCTAAAAATTTGGTTTAAGATAGTCAGAGAGAATCAAACTAAAGAGCCCTATCGACTTCTGCAATGGATCGCCTATGATCAGGACTTTACTCCTAATAAAACAGACACCAGATTTAAAAAGTGGAAGGAGAAAGGGCTGATAAAATATTACGATTTTTTTAAAGGGCAAATCTTAAGAAGTTTTGAAGATTTGAAAAAACAAGGCCTAATAAATCAAAACTTTTACAGGTTCTTCCAGCTTAGACACCACATAAACAATATACTTAAAAAGGAGGTTTTGGAAAGGGCCCAGTCAGTCTTGGATCTTTTAACTGGATTCAGGATTCCTTTTACATTATATGAAATTATTTTGGTTACACCCTGTTTCTCCATTGTGTTGTTTTGTTTAGTATAACTGTGTGGTGGCCCTCTTTTGTGCTACTCAGAAACTGAAAGAACATTAAAAACAAGAAAAACATTAAGAACATAGTGTAAAAAACTTTAAAACAAAAAGCTGTCATAAGAACTTCCTGAGCTGAGGTCTTTTTAAAGACCCTGTAAGAGCCTTGATGGAGTGAAGGCTCTGAGGGAAATTCCTCAAACTCTGTTACGTGTTGAGGGCCCTCTCTTACCCCTGAAAGTAGTCCCATGCTTTTAACGTGAGTTTCAGAACCCAATCCAAACTTGTAATGATTTTTTTTTTTTTCCTTTTATGCCTAAACCCTGTGAAATTGTGTGCACCCTCCCACCCCCATCACATCAAACATTCACGCAAAAACAGTATTTGTTAGTATGAGGAGAACATGTGGATTATTGTCACATTTCTATTTTAACAAGTTTTTTTTTTTTTTTTTTTATTACAAAGACTTATTTGTTTCAAATAATATGATTGTTCCATGAAATGTTTTACCACATGCTGAATATGCATCTCCTTTAATGTTTGTTACCTTGTATGAGGGGGGTTGGATGTGCGGATTGATTCAAGAGAAAAGAAAAAAAAAAAAAAAAAAAAAAGGTCGCTATTCCAACCTGAAAACGGATAGTTTATCCGCGACGCTCTGGTGCTGGGTTTCCCGCTGCTGGTCCGTGGATTTTGAAGGTCTTTGTGTTGTCCATGTTTGCGCTTTGATCTTCTCACTCGGGTCTGCTGCGGGTTTAAATACCGTTACCGGGAGCCCTCTTTTCGCCATGTCAGCTGTTGCTTCTTCCGCCGAATTATAGAGACACGTTTCATCGCCGTAGAAGACCCTTAACTTCGCAGGAAATGGTGTCTGAAAGCGCAATTTCTTCTCTCTTAACACCTTTTTCGCGTCATTGTATTCCCTGCGCTTTTTAAGGACCTCCGGGGCGTAATCGTGTTCCACGTAGACTTTTCTCTCCTGGTGCATAAATCCTTTTTTCTGCCAGGCCAGTCTTACAACCTCTTGTTTTATTTTGAAATTGGAAAATCTTACCAACACCGAACGTGGGGGCGCTTCCGCCGCCGGCCTAGCGGCTAATGAACGATGTGCCTTTTCTATCTTCAAGTCGGTGGTTTGTGGAATATCCAATTTCTCTCAGTAAGGATTCCACGCATTCTGCCATTGAGTTAAAACCATTTTCGGTTCCTTCTATCAGACCATGAATTCTTATGTTGTCTCTTCTTTGTTTTCCTTCTTGGTCGGTTAGCTTAGCCTCTATAGCTGCTTGTCTTTTGCGTAGGTCTAGCACAGAATCTTCGAGCACTTTTATTCGATCCTCTGTTTCCAAGATTCGGTTCTCGGCCTGGTCCACTCTGCTGTTTGTCCTTTTCAATTCTTCTCTGAATTCCCGAAATTCGGCCGTAACATCTCGGCGAAATCGTCGTAGCTCCTCAAATAGTGATTTCAGGCTAACCCTTTTGTTAGCTATCACCAGTTCCTCATCTTCTGAACGGAGATCTTCCAGTTCGGATTCTCCGGCCGATACGTGTCCTGGCCTGGAGAATTTCAGTTTCTTCTGTTTTCCTTTAGACATGATGATTTTGTCTTTTGATTTTCACTCCTCCAAAAATCCGTTAAGTTTGATTTTCAAGGTGTTATCCTGGATTGGGTCTGAGAACTTCAGTGTTAAGCTGCAGTCGCCATGGCGTCCAGACCGGAAGTCCATTTCAATATGTTTTAATAAACATTCAACCATTTCGGCCCTCGGCTTGTAACAGATTTGGTTTTTTGGCCCTCTGTGTATTTGACTGTGACATCCCTGCTCTACAGCCTCTTCACCCATGACTGTGTCGCCTCTGTAGCATCAACTGCCTTTGGCTCTAATTTATAAAATCACTCTTCACCTTAAAGAAATTGTTTCACCCAAAAAAGTCTGGTCAAGAATTGTTTCCTTCATCTAAGAACCACAGTTGGAAAACACATTCCATGGTAAAAGGTACAATAAGGATCCCATTTCGTGCAACAAACGGATTAGTTTGCCATCATAAATAACTGGAACTTCTTCACAACCAGACAGTTTTATGCATTAACAACCGTTTGAGACATTTCAGATATCCTTGAGTGCATTCCACGGTCACTAGGAATTATCCACAGCTCAACATTACCCCTGGTGGACGACTCTGGAGTATGTTTGCTTTTGCGTCTTCAAGCTGAACTGAGGTTAATGAATGAAATGACTTCCTTTTTACAAAAACTCTCAATTCTCAGATTATTATTTTTTTTCAGGACACCCTGGAAAATCAAGCGGGACTCTGACATACCATTCTGGTTTGAAATGTTTCATTAATCATTGATTTTAAATGTGTTGCATGTTTGAAAATGCTTAAATAAACCTTATTCTAATGCATGTTAATTATAGAAGGACAAGTTTATAAAAGTGCATGCTCACTGAAAGCTAGTCATGAATCACTGACTGTAGCTTAGACTTTGTACATAAGTATGTAATTTGAATTTCACAGTTAACATGTGTGCCTTCTAAAACTTACTCAAGTCATTTGACTGGCTCAGCCAATCACCAGCCAGTCTCTGTTGGACAATACCCCCTTTCACTCTATTGGTCGGTTACAGACAAAGGACTGTTTTCTTATTGGACCAGAGTTCATTCAAACCTCCCGATGGGAGACAGTTGGTTCCCTTTCATGTCAGTCAAGTTGTTCCCATGGAAACTTACTCAGTTTAAAGGAAGAACGCATCAGTTTTAGAGCGAGAGAAAGAGAACTGTTCTGTGTAAAAGTCTGTGTCCTGCCTTAAATTCTTTTTTCTTTAAACGCCTGGGAAAATTACTTTTTCTTCTTTTGAGCTCAAACTTCTCTTTTATATGGAGTGAAACTCCTTGTTCACAGACATTTTCTATTTTATTCTGTTAAACTTTGTCTATTAACTCACCGTGTTTTAAAGTGGACTGATCTTTTTTCTCACACTGAAAGCTGTTCTCACCAACCGCCATGACACCTGCAGAACTTGGATTTCGTGGCTTGAATTTTTTTTTATTACTCTTGTCTCTCCAATCCTGTGACTTTGATCAGACTATGAACTATATCAAATTTATTTGGACCTGAGAACACCGCTGAAAGATTCTCGTGTTGTTCCACATGGCATGCTCCGCGGCCAACAGCCTCATCAGCATCACCGGACCTCAGCTCCTGACTACTTCCCTGGGAAGAAATATCTGCTGGCAGATATTCTCCAGTATAATCTTCAAATAAAGCTTCAGCGGAGGATCCAGCTGGAAAACTAACACAAAGGTCACGTGCGCAAGATTCCTTTGTTTCATCTGCTGAGTAATGCGATGTCCATCGCCTTAAAAAGTATGCCATAATTTGTCTCAGGTTTAAAACTAGTTCATAACTCTGATTGGAGCTACAGAATTAAAGAGAAATAATATTCCTTTTTTCATTAAATTCCATTTTTATTTTTAGAGTAATTCATTATTTCTTTTCCATATAATTAGCTTTTAGAATTTTCTTCATAAAATTTGTGTCCAATTTTCTTCATAGCTTTGTTACAGTTATTTCAATCTCCATTTTCATCACAGTTACAAATTCATACTAAGGTTTTCTTGGTTCCACAAATGTAATTACACTGTTGCTCAATAATCAGTTACAAGTTGAATGTGATGCTTAATATTTGGTCATTTCACTTTATCAACAAATCCGTTGAATGTAATGTCATTTAATCTGAGTCTGATCATTAAAACTGTAAACGGTATATGGAAGTTTCTGTTGATTTAGTTTAGTTTAGTTTATTTGAAAAGGGACAATGCAATTTCATAAAACACATGATTACACATGGTTAAAAAAGCCAGAATTAGCCAAAAGGCTAGTTTTCATATGTAGTCCCCTGGCCAAGATGTAAAAAAGCAGTAAAATGCATCTACAAGAAAAAAACATGGTTAGACATTTAAGAGGGCACTAATGTAACAAATAACATATACATAACAAACTGTACATTTAAACACAACATCAAACATCACAGCAGACTTATCTTTTAGTGTTGGCAGCTGTAGGTGTTTATAAGCCACATTTTCAATTTTTTTGTGAAGGCCTTGAATGTTGTGAGCAGTTTAACCTCCTCAGGTACTGAGTTCCACTCACTAGCGCTCCTCACTGACCAGGCCGACTTACTGAAAGTGCTCCTGCGTAGAGGAATGAAACAGTCACCTCTGACAGAGCCTCGAGTGACACGCTCAGAGCTGTTTCTTTGGCTGATGAACTCTGCCAGAGGATCTGGAGCCAAATCATGCAGTACTTTATATAAATCAAATTTAAATTTGCAAATGTATGAAGACTATCCCAATTTAAAAGACTGTATTTTTTTAAAATTGCACAATGATGATAATGCCTAGGTTTTTTATCCATAACTTTAAGTGCTTGTTTGTACAAAACTTCCAATGTTTTTTTTGCACTCAAACCCGCCTGGGACCAGCTAGTTAGGCAATAGTTGAAGTGACTCAGAATCATTGAATGCAAGTATATTTTTGCGGCATCAGTTGACATTTCATTTCGAATTGCACGGAAATTTGCAAGATTTAACTTGATTTTTTTTACACAATTTAGCAATATGGGCTTTAAAAGAAAGCTGTGAATCTATTATTAACCCAAGATATTTATATTGGCTAACAATTTGTATTTTTCCTCCATTAACATGTATGTCAGGGTCAGGTGACACTCTATTTATTTTAGTGAAATGCATGCCTACAGTTTTAGATTTCTTTTCCTGTGTTTGTTTCTAAAGTCACCCAGTAGAATTCACGAATATTTGAGACTGATTGATTGAAGGTATAAAGATTAGCTACTAATAAATTGTCCAAGCTTGTGGACTGGTGCCCCAAAAACGAGTTTTTCCGGTGTGTGCATGGACTCGAAGTAAACCTCCGTTTCCACATACACCTCTAGGTATAAATTAAATAATCTTTGTACCTTATAATTAAATGTTGCTACACCTCCCACAAGGACAATGTCAACTTAAAGTTCGCGGACGACACAGCAGTGATAGGATGCATCACTGGTGGTGATGAAGTGTCCTTCAGGAGGGAGGCAGCCAGCCTGGTGTCATGGTGTGAGGACAGCAACCTCACCCTTAACACAGACAAGACGAAGGAAATGATAGTGGACATGAGGAAGGGGAGGAGACCTCATCGGCTGCTGTTCATCTGGGAGCTTGAGGTGGAGAGGGTGAGCAGCTTTAAATACCTGGGCATCCACAAAGTGAGGACCTTACGTGGGGACTTAACACCACAGAGCTGGTTAAGAGAGCTCAAAAGTGGCTGTACTTTCTGAGGAGGCAGAGGAAGTTTGGCATGTCCCCCAAGATCCTCAACAACTTCTACAGCTGCATCATCGAGCGCATCTTGACCAACTGCATCACTGCGTGGTATGGCAGCATTACTGCTTTGGACCGCAAACCCCTGCAGAGAGTGGTGAAGACAGCTGAGAAGATTATCAGGACTTCACTCCCCTCTCTGCAGAGCATCTATCACCACGGAGTTCAAAAGAGAGCTGCCTCCATCCTCCAGGACCCCACCCACCCCAGTACAGAATGTTCACACTTCTACCCTCAGGTTGGAGGTACAGAAGTGTGAAATGCAGGACATCCAGACTAAAAAACTCCTTTTTTCAGACTGCCATCAGACTCCTGAACAAAAAACACAATTCTGGACACAGCTTTGCAAATAGGAATTCACACACCGGATGCTAAATTTGCACATTGTTCATTTGCACATTGTACATAGTCTCACCCCGTCTCACATCCATATCATCTCTGCTGCTAAATTATCATTGTACCATTGTGTGTCTGTTGGGTATTATCAGGGCACACGGCTTTATATAAAGGAATTCTCACACTGGATGCTAATTTGTACATTGCTCAATTGCACATTGTACATAGTCTCATGCCATCTCAGAGACAAGTCATACTCACTCAGTGAATTTTTATTTTACTCAGGGACATGTTATAGTTACCCGGTGAATTTTCATTCTTCTTGTTTCCTCTAGTCTTAACTGCTTTAACTGTCCTAATTGCTTTTAATGTGTATTTATTAGTATTAGTATTAGTATTAGTATGAAAGTGTGTGTTTATTACCTTTATTAGTATTAGTATTGATGTGTATTTATTACCCTGGCATTCGTTGCAGACAGCAGAGTAAGAATTTCATTGCTCAGGAAATGTTGCATTTCTTAACTGTTCACATGATAATAAAGCCTTTGAATCCTTTGAATCCTATAGATGCCAATGGTAAGTCTGCAATTAAAATGAGAGTGTAGATGGAATAAGAAAAAACTAGTGTGTGATCATTATATAATTAAAATGATGGGCAATTGTATGATGACTATTACACCTCTCTCTATTAAAGTAAGATCCCAGCACATGCAGTTTCCTCATGAGTTCTGGAGCTGCGCAATTTCAAAACACACCACTGAAATATCATTAAACAATGCACTTCTGACAACAGACCTCCTTTTTCCTGATCAAAAGCGGATTCTCATGGAATGCACTATAATATTAATGCACATTAGATTGCGTGCCGCCACACCACTTTGAAATGATGTGCCTTCTCCCGGCGCAGAGCGGGTGCACCGTTTACTGGTTATTTGATGGTGTGACGCAAGGCGTAAAAAACAGACAGTACATTGACAGAAACTAACAAAAACACTGGTGTACAGTGCAAAGTCTGTCAGTAAAGTACACGGATGACCGTCAGAATATGGCCCCTAAACCTCATTGTCTACACATACTGTATATGCATGTTGGAATGCTGCAGCAATGCAATACAGTCCTTGATTTGATGCACTTACATGAATTTATTATACCTATATATACATGCAGTTTTTATGTTTTTGAAGCCCTGAAAAATTTAAAAGTTTGCATTCATCATAGTAAATAGGTGCACCTAAATGATATGTATGTGACCCGTGCTGGCAAAATGAGTCGGAATGCGCACAGGGTAATTATGAGCTACAGCCACTAGAAGTCATAAATCATGATTCTCTCTTTGTTTCCTGGCGGCAAGTCCCGGGAAAACCCCCATCAGTGCCTGGTATCATTGTAAAGCTTGGAACTCCTGCTTTCTAAAAATGCACGTAATTCTGGGAGACATACCTCAGGACCAACTGAATGCGAGTTTTCAAACCAGCCAAGATATAAACAAAATTGGTTTGTTGCTGGTCAACTTTTGCCCAATTCCTACAAATTATATATCATTTTGAAGGTCTTTCAATACACAATATGAAAATAACATTACCTCAGTTTTGAAAATTTCCTCATTGTGACTCATTTTGCCAACACGGGTCACATATGCCAGTTTAGAAAGCTTGGGATCAGTCCGCCAGGGTCTCCGCCTTTGACCGCCACCTAATCCACATAGCACCGGACCCCCACGATCCCTCCTGCAGGTGGTGAGCCCACTGGAGGGCGGACCCATGTAACTCCTTTGGGCTGAGCCCGGCTGGGTCTCATGGGTGGAAACCCGGCCACCAGACGCTAGCCATCGAGCCCCTCCCCCAGGCCTGGCTCCAGGGTGGGGCCCCGGTAACCTCATACCGGGCGGGGTACACTGAATCCTTGATATAGAATTTATCATGAGAGTCTGTTGGATTGTTCTTAGTCTGGCCCTTCACCCATGATCAGTTTGTCTTGGGTGACCCTATCAGAGGTAAATTGCACTGGACAACATAGCTCCTGGGATCACTGGGGCACGCAAACCCCCCACCACGATAAGGTGACGATCCATGAGGGGGGGGCAGTTCTGTTGTGGTGAAGAGGGAGCTTAGTTCTAAGGCAAAGCTGTCGATTTACCAGTCAATCTACGTTCCTACTCTCACCTATGGTCACGAGCTTTGGGTAATGACCGAAAGAACGAGATCGTTGATACAAGCGGCTGAAATGAGCTTTCTCCGTAGGATTGCTGGACTCACCCTCAGAGATAGGGTGAGGAGCTCAGTCATCCGGGAGAGGCTCAGAGTAGAACCGCTGCTCCTCCACATTGAAAGGAGTCAGTTGAGGTGGTATGGACATCTGATCAGGATGCCTCCTGGACGCCTCCCACTTGAGGTGTTTCAGGCACGTCCCACTGGGAGGAGACCCCGGGGCAGACCCAGGACTCGGTGGAGAGACTATGTCTCCCAGCTGGTCTGGGAACGCCTTGGTATCCTCTCTGAAGAGCTGGAGCAGGTGGCTGGGGAGAGGGAAATCTGGGCTTCTCTGCTTGAACTGCTGCCTCCACGACCCGGACCCCCGGAAAAGCGGTAGAAGGTGGATGGATGGGTCACATATGCTGAAATTTGGCACAACATGCAGTACATGAAGCAGTGCTTGTGATAGTTTTCACAAGGACAGTTTTATTTTTTTTTTTTCAACAAGACAGTGTCAACAAAAACACATTTTGCATTTATAACAGCAAGTTAGCCTATGTGGAGATGTTCATTTAAAAAAAATCAAAACAGATTCTGAACTGTTGTGCAAATTTGTTCTATTTGTTCCCTTAGTGTATGGCAGAAACCTTTGCTTGCCCAAGATCAAAATCCAAGATGACTGTACCCATGCACAATGCATCAACACTACTATTTGTTTGCATTTCTGTTTAAGGTCTTTTCTGGTTGGTCATTCACACCGTACTGCCAAACTTATAGCTCTTAGCATGTCACCATGATCTTTTTATATGCAATTTATGACATACGGCATTGTTTTCCAGTGATGTTGCTAGCACTGGCTTACGCGAGAGTCAGGATTTTCCGACTTGTAATGAGACACAGTCAGCTTGGACAAGACATCATTCTGACATCCTGTTTTCAACTTCCTATGTTAAAGGAGAACATATTAGTCTTTAAAAATGAACTAAGTGATGGGTAGTGATATGGTTCTAGGCTACCTAAGAATTCTATTATGTGCTTATTTAAAGAGTCCTCAATCAAGAGTCTTAAATAAATGGGAAATCTGGACCAACCATTTTATATTTTTTAATTAATTTTAATGCAATCTCCTCACACAGAAATCCCCTGTCTTTTAGGGGGATCCCTCATTCTGCTCAGGAAACTGCACACACCTGTAGGTAAGGATTGTCCCTGTATTTGACACCTTTCCTGACACAGATAACAATGTCACCATGGCATATTCACATACAGTATAACCCATTGTGCAGCTTTTCCGTCACACAATGATTCTTCTAATCAGTTTGATTTTGTTCCATAAAAGCATATTAGATTCATTTGTAGATTAACAGGACCAACTTCTGCTGAGCCTTTATTTTTAGAGAAATGCCATATGTCAGTTTCCACACACTGAAATTAGATGAGCGTCATCATAGGACTTCCTCATCCTGTTTTCATGTACTAGAATGTGAAGCATAAGGTCAATTAGTCATTCAAGCATGAATCATCAAGAAAACCATGTTCCATGAACAACATTTATGACTCTATCTGAAAAGTGTCTTTGTTTGCAATTCATGATTATCATACTGAGACAGGGATGTGACATTTTCATTGGCTGTTGCTTTAACCAGAAGCAAGGGCAAAACTACGAGAAACAAAAGACATTAAGTCATAAGACAAAAGTCAAAGATTCATGAGAAAAGTTGCAAATTTATGTGGAAAACAGTCACGTACTGTATGTACAATGAAATGTAAAAGAAAACCAGAAATGTATTAAAAAGACTAAATTTTGATGGAAAAAGTTATAGATTTTTGAGAAAACGTTACAAAATATCAAGGGAAATGTAACCCATTTAATAGAAAAAAAAGTGGTTTTTAAGAAAAATAGATCAACAGAAAGATAAATGGGGAAAAAGGTTGAGAAGTCATAAATTTGGAAGGAAAGAAGATATACATTTATGACACAACAATCACAAATTCAATAAAAAAATAAATAAATTCATTAGTGTAAAAAAGTCTCAAATTTTCACAGTCAAGGAAAACAAAGGAAGAAGAATAATTTAAAAATAGTCTCAACCATGACTAAAGCATAGCCAATTTATGAGAAAGTTCCGAAAGCATATATAAAAATTAGCTTTACAAGGGAAAAACTACCAAAACATGAAAATTTCAAAGAAAAAAAAATTTATAACTTCCAAATTGTCATGTCCTGGCGAGCGCTCGCCCCCTCCTTCCCGTTTCACCCTGTGCTCCTAATCAACTCATTTGACGCACCTGCTGTTCCTGCTGAGCCAGCATTTATAAGGAAGTGCTCTTCAGTGATTCAACGCTGGCTCATTTGGGTATTGTAGGATCATAATATATATATACAGTATATATAATATTAGTATGGCTGTGCCCTAGGCTAGGGAGGAGTGATGCCCTGCCTTTTGGGGGTGGTGTCACCTGGAGTATACTGTACAAGCCTGGAGCGGGAGACATATTGTCTCTTCACTGGGACTCCTGTACTCGCAGTAGGTTCTCCCCGTGTGTACATTGTTCTTGATAATAAACATTATAAAACATCACCTCGCCTCCTCGTTTATTCGGACACAACATTTGGTGACGAGGACAAACAGAGATGGAGAGGGCTGCGACCACATCACGTCCTTTTTTGGAGGCTCCGGATGAGCTGTTGGTCCCTTGGGCCAGGTGGTTTGTGTCCTTCCAGAATTATCTACTAGCGTTAGACCTCGGCGACCTGGACAAATTGAGAGCAAGGGCAATTCTGGTCCATAACCTGGGCATGGAGGGCCAGAAAATCCTCAGTACTTTGGGAGGAGGTGACAGCTTCGATGACATCGTGAAGCTCATGGCCGGCTACTTTTGCGCCCCAGAAAACATCATAATGCGGCGCATCCAGTTCCAACAACGGCCCCAGCGACCCGGAGAAGTCAGCAGTTCGTGGCAGACCTCCAACAGCTGGCGGGTGAGTGCAAGTTTGGGGCCCTAGAGGAGGAGATGGTCCAAGACCAGTTGGCCGAGCACGTGGCCTACTCCTCGGCGAGGGTTCGCCTGCTAACTCACGCTGGTGAGCTAACTTTGCTAGCGACCATGGAGCTAGCGCAATAGCACAAGGCAGCAGAGCGGCTGACGAAACACCTTGGCTGTGATGACGCGCCACAGAAGAGCGAGGCACATGGGAAGGCCCTGGCCTTGGATTCGGACGATGACAGCGATGACGAGTACGCGGCCATTGTCAAGATACGGTCCACCCCGGGGACACCGCGATGCTACGGCTGCGGATCCAGCAGGCACCGCTATCAAGCCAGGGAGTGTACAGCGAGGGGCAAGCATTGTGGACGGTGTGGTCTGCTCCATCACTTTGCCAGGGTTTGCCGCAATTTTGACAAGGAGGAACAGAAACCAGCAAAAGGGACTGTTAAGAAGAAGATTCCTACAGTGGTCCACACAGTCTCGCCCGACACGGACAGTCGTATCATCTGTGACATTTTGTTGGACCGGACACTGATACCACTGTTGGTGGACACTGGGTCAGCGGTCTCCATCCTCAACTTGGCATCTGTAAGCCGGTGTTTTCCCCACTACAGAATGAGTAACACAAGTCAATCAATCAATCAATCAATCAATCAAAGACTTTATTCCAGACTCAAGGTCCATCAAAAAAAGTAAAAAAAAAAAAAAAAAAAAAAAAAGTAAAAACAAGACAGTTGAAACAATCAAAAAGTTACAAAAAACACTAAGACACAACTGCTAAGAGAAGTACAAAGACAGTACAAAGACAGTACAGACTTTAAAAAGACTTAAAAAGACAACTGTACCAGTGCCTTCTAAACTGTGACTGACAGCGAATAGAACTGAGCTTAATGCTAGACATGACTTGAATGATTTCATTTCTAGATACATCAAGCCGACAGATGAATTTATACATAAGATTCCTTATTACTGCATGCAGAGTATTTACATGTGATGAGACAAATAACTCGGAAGCACTGCACCATCGAGGCTTTTTAAGTAAAATTCTTAAGGCATCATTGTAGGCAACCTGTAATTTCTGCATACTTTGTTTCCTATAATTTATCCATAAATGAGCAGTGTATAAAGGTGTACAATAGGTTTTAAAAAGAACCAGTTTCACCTCATCTGAACAAAAACCAAATCTGCGTGCAAGAATATTTGCTTGCATGTAGATTTTGCAGCGTTGTCTGAAAATATCATCATCATCAGTCATTCTATCATTAATAAAATGTCCCAGATATTTAATTTTATCCCTGACAATTAATTCCCTGCCTGCCAATTCAAAGACAGGGAATTTCATTAACAAATCTTCTTTAGTGCGGCAAATCAGCACACAACTCTTATTTATTTGTCATTTTCCTCTCCATAAGCACTACACACTCTTAATAACTCCTGAAGACCAGCACTACTTGGACTGAGAATAACTAGATCATCAGCATACATAAAATGATTCACTAACTTATTCCCTATTAAACACCCAGTTTTACAGGCATTCAGTTGCTTTGACAACTCATCCATGTAAAGATTAAATAGAATAAGGGACAGTATACTGCCCTGTTTGACACCACTGCTCACACCAAATGGGGATGAATGACTCTTCCCCCATTTCACCAGCATCTTCTGATGTGCGTACCAGTAAATCAGGATACGTACTAAGTACTTGGGAACCCCCCCGTCAATCATTTTCCTAAACAATATCCTGTGATTAACACGATCAAACGCCTTGGAGGCGTCAATAAAACACAGAAAAACTGAAGAATTTTGATTTCTGTACTTATTTATAATTTCTTTTAAAGCATATATGCACAGATCTGTTCCATGATGGGGTTTGAATCCAAATTGATGATCAGTAGATTTGATGAATACATTTAATTTTTCAAACATGATTTTTTCCAGTACTTTAGATATTATATTGGCTATAGCTATGGGCCTGTAATTATCCAGGCTACACAGCTTGCCTGCTTTATCTTTAATGACTGGTACCAACACAACAGACAGTAAAGATTCTGGTAACATCCCATGAATCATGAAGCTGGTGAAACAGATTGCAAGAAGAGGAGCAATTCTTGAGCTAGCATATTTAAGATGCTCAGCAGAAATACAGTCTAAACCACTCGCTTTGTTATCTGATAGCTCTCTAATGGCTTTGCTCACTGCATGAGTGTCAATCAGGAGCGAATCGTCCTTTTCTACTTTCCCTACCTTATAAGTTTCATCCTTAGTTGAATTAAATAATGAGTAAAAGTGTTGCTGCCATAGATCCACAATATTTTCTGTACCTGAAATGCCTTCCAGAGTACAGGGCAAAGACGTTTTACTGTTACTAATCCGTCTAAGCTCCTTCCAAAAATCTGTGACATTCTTATCTAACAATTTCTTGGCCAAGGAATTACTTCTCATTAGCTGCTCATTTTTAGAAATATGACGAATAGCATACTTAAACTTTGCATTTGTACATTTCTTCATCTCAAATTCTGGCCCTTGTCTGGGTCTCCCAGCCACCACCCATGCTTTATATGCTTCCCGAGCTTCAGAATAAGGCACAGCTACAGCCTCATTCCAGCCAGGTCTAAGTGACTGGTTTTCTCCAAGTTTGTGTTTTTGAAATTAATAAAGGGTCAAACGTTTCTTGTGTGTGATTCTGTTGGTGTTGCATCTTGCCCTTAGGCTGAATGTCCAGTCAATATGACACAAATTTACTGTAATACAGTGCAAATATAAGAATAAAGTCTCAAAGTTACTTGAAAAAAGACAGAAGCATGAAAAAAATTTAAAATTTACTAGTTTAAAGTGACACGGCACAAAAAAAATCACAACAGTTGTTATTATTATTATTATTATTATTATTTTCCTTTGGAGCACAGACAAAAATGGCAAATGGGCTGTTTCCCAGGCAACAATAGCCCGTACCTGTGCACGTCCTTGTACTGAGATGCGAATGTATTCAACGCTTTATTTAACAGGGTTGGTAACTAATCCTGAAATGTAAACATATAACTATTTTGTTGAAGGTTTAGGGAAATAAGTGGCTTCATAGCATCCTAACATAGCATTTTAATTTTGGGAGACACGCGGGGGCGCTGAAAAGTTAATAGGTTGAAAAGTTCATAGTGGTCAGATTTGACCAAATGTGGTTTATTTTTCAACATAGTCTCCCCTTCGGTCCATATACTTCTTCCATTGGTGTTGCAGCGCTTGAATCCCTGCAGTTGAAAAAATAAACCACATTTGGTCAAATTTGACCACTATGAACTTTTCAGCCTATGAACTTTTCAGCCCCCACCCCCTCATATGCCAAAAGATAGAAGATTAGCATTAATGTTACAATTATTTTTAATTATAGCATTACCATATGTTTGCTTGGGGAGAAGCACAGCGGCACAGTCAGAGCAGGCGCCACAAGTGGAGAAAAGTTGCATAAGCTATAAATGGATGGAAAGCCTGCCACATGGGAGAGCAGTCCCCAACACACCCACAAACACACATTAAACCTATCCCTCGCTGTGTTTTGTCCTGCGGATATGCAAAACCTTTGGATTCATTTGGAGGGAAAAGTGGGAAGTGAGAAAAGGATTAAGTGGAAGAAGATGGATGAATGGATGGATGAGATTAAAGCTAGCAGGTGGTGAAGAATAAGCAGCTATGATATGATCATGCTAATTAATTAGCTGTTATATCCTAAATTCATTTTATAGTCCTCAAAACTATGTCGTACTTATGGGGAATTTAAAACGGATATAAATGCTTTGTACAAATCTGTGGGCAGGCTCCGATGGAGACCCCCTCATGTCTCCACATTTTGACTCGTATGGCTTCACAATATCGCCTTGAATTTGCCAGGGGATATTGTAGACTTTATAAATATCTGACTTAATGAGAGCTGACAAGTTGAGGGTCTACAGTATAGAGAAGTTATACAGACAACTATTCTGTGTGACTGTATCTTGTAACTGTTCTAAGATTAAAAACACTTGGAGCTTTTAAGCAGAGATATAAAATAAAGCTAGTGGCCTGTAGGCCTCCCATTATTACATTACATTAACATGGCTGCGAGAAGTTTGTTTACAGACATTCTTCACATGTTTGCAGACTTTCAAATGCTGGTGATATTTTGTGACAGATTTGTGAAATTTAAAAAATCTTTGTTAAGAAATGCAGATTTTTTTTTTTTCCACAATATCTTTATTGAACCTTTTTTTTTTTTTTTAACAAACATGATACAAACAATCAAACACTAACACTAAAGTACTACAAAAAAAAAAAAAAAATGCACTAAAAACACCAACAACCACCAACAAAATCAAGTCTTCAACAATGCTCCTCTGTTTAGTCTAGACAATCCAATACATAAGTATACATATTATGTTCACCAGTTTGGAATTTACAAGGTCCACACACATCATTCACCTTCTTCTTCAAGAGTTATGTTTAAATTTTTTACATAATCAATAAAAGGTCTCCATATATTCTCAAACACAATTTCCTTTGATTTCAGTATATATGTTATTCTTTCTAATGGAAGGTTTGTTAACATCTGTCTTAACCACTGAGTCACATCTGGTCTATGAGTCTTTTTCCATAATAGTGCAATACATTTTTTGGCATTAAGCAAACTGAGGTCTATGAATGTTCTTTCACTTTTATTGAAATTATGCTTTTCTGGGTACAGACCCAACAAAACCAGTTTAGGATTCAATATGATTTGTTTTGAGATTATTTTTTCAATTGTTACCCTCACCTCTTCCCAAAACATTCTTATTAATCTACATTCCCATAAACAATGAAATAGGGTTCCTTTACTTTCCATGCATTTTGTGCATGTATCTGGTATATTTTTGTTATATCTATTTAACTCCTCCGGTGTAACATACATCCGCATTAACCATTTGAAATGTATCAATTTAAGGCGTGCATTTATTGATTTGGTTTGAGCTTCTGTACAAGCCAATTCCCATTGTTCCTCTGAAATTTCAATTTGCAGATCTTCTTTCCAGTAGTTTAATCTTTTCAGTGAATTTTCACTTGAAGATAGTGTCAATGAGTTATAAAACTCTGAAATAATACCCTTTCTTTTACTATCTTTCATCATCATTTTTTCCAAGGATGAATAAATAGGTCGAGTGAGAGCTTTATTTTGATTTGATCGAATAAAGTTTCTAAGTTGAAGATATTTAAAAAAATGTGTTCTATTGAGATTAAATTTGATCCTCAGCTCTTCAAAAGACATTATGTTGTCTGCACATGGCAAATATAAATCCTGAATCTTTTGTATCCCTTTTAAATTCCATACTTTAAATACAGCGTCCGCTCTCCCTGGTTTAAAATATTGATTACCCCATATTGGACTAAATTGTGACAATAACTGTGGTTCTTTTAAATAGTTTTTAGCTTCACACCATATTTTGATCATATGCTTTACAAATGGATTTTTAACTTGTTTTTGTAATTTTTTTGCCGAATCTGAGTATATGAATATGGGAAGAGGTAAAGGTAAATTGTATGATTCCATTTCAGTCCAGTGAGGGAGATCATTTGATGAAAAATAATATGTCATAGACCTCAGTTGTGCCGACCAATAATACAACATAAAATTTGGACATTTCAGACCTCCACGATCAAATGGTAAATATAATAAAGACAGACGTAATCTAGCCCTCCTGTTGTTCCATATAAATTCCACTAACTTTTTTTTTATTCTTGAGAATAGATCTAAAGGTGGTGATAAGGGAATGTATTGAAATAAATAAAGTATTTTAGGTAAAATATTACTTTTAAGTATATTGATTCTCCCGATCATCGACATTGGTAGTGACATCCATCTCTGAGTTAACTCACTGATATCTGACATTAAGGCTTCATAGTTGACACTGGCGACTGATTCTAGCTTAGGCATAATTTGGATTCCTAAATATTTAAACTGATTTACAACATTGAATTGATTTACCTCAGGAGCTGGGTAATTTCTCTGGGTCTCATTTAGCATTAATATTGAAGATTTAGTTTTATTTATTTTATATCCTGATATTTCCCCAAAATTCTTTATTAAATTCAACAAGGTTGGAATTGATTTTTTTAGATTCGACATAAACAAAATTATATCATCGGCGTACAGGGAGATTTTATGTTCTGTTGGTCCAACTTTAATTCCATATATTTGTGAATGTAAACGTATCGCTATCGCTAAAGGTTCAATTGCCATAGTAAACAGTAAAGGTGAGAGTGGACAGCCTTGTCGACATCCTCTATTGATTTTTATTGGTTTTGAAATATTGTTATTTGTTAGGATTTCTGCTGTAGCATTATTGTATATTATTTGAACCCATTTTATGAAATTATTTCCAAGTCCAAACCTTTGTAGGACTTCAAAAAGAAAGGGCCATTCAACTCTATCAAAGGCCTTTTCGGCGTCCAATGATAGGAGAGCTGTATCCGGTGCTTCTTTATTAAAATAGATAATATTAAATAGTCTTCTTACATTATGGAAGCCTTGTCTACCCTTTATAAAGCCATTCTGATCTCGATTAATAATATTTGGTAAAATTTCTTGTATTCGTCTTGCTAAAATTTTACAGATTATCTTAAGGTCGGCGTTTAATAGGCTTATTGGTCTCATATTTTCACATTTATTAGAGGGCTTACCTGGTTTTGGCAGCAGTATAATTAAGGCATTATTTATGTATGATGGTAAATTATTATTTTGAAATGCTTCTAAAACCATTTCCAAAAAAGGTTTTATTAATTTATTCTTAAATTTTTTATAAAGGTCAACTGGAAGACCATCTGGTCCTGCACTTTTTCCTGATTTCATATTATCAATGGCTAGCCCAACTTCTTCTTGACTAATTTTAGACTCCAATATCTCCCTGTTTTCATTTGGAATACACGGTATAGATAGTTCGTTCAAAAACCCATTTAGTTTTGTTAAATCAGGTTCATTTTTGGTATCATATAATTTTTCATAGTAATCTCTAAAGGCTCTATTAATTTCTAAAGGATCTATAACTACCTGTCCATTACTTATAATACTGGTAATTGGTGTTTTAATTTCCAATTGTTTAATCTGCCATGCTAATAATTTTCCTGATTTTTCACCTTGTTCATAAAAAGATTGTTTCAATCTTAGAAGACTCGAGGCAGCTCTATTCGCTGATTTTTTGTCGTATTCAGCTCTCAAAATCAGTAATTCATTCTCCAACCTTGGGTCACTTCCTGCATACACTTTTTCCTGAAGATTTTTTATTTTATGTTCCAATTTAGCTCTCTCCTCTCGAGTCTTCTTAGATTTTGATCCTGTATAACTAATAATATGCCCCCTAATAAAAGCTTTGAAAGCCTCCCACTTTACACATGCTGATGTTTGTGTAGTATTGATGTCAAAGAACTCGTCTATCTGTTTTTCTATATACTTGACAAATTCCTCATCCTGAAGCCATTTATGCTGAAATTGCCATCTACCTGATTCCTTTGTCAATTTTTTATCTACATATATTAGACAACAGGGTGCATGATCAGAGATCACGATGTTATCATAAAAGCAGTTTTGAATCTTGGACCTTAATTCTGTGGAAATCAAAAAATAATCAATACGTGAGAATGTCTTGTAGGTACTGGAATAACAAGAATAGGCTTTAACTTGTGGTTTCATTTCTCTCCATATATCTAACAATCTCAATTCTTTCATAAAATGATTAATAGTCATCCTACATCCAATGTGCGTACAATCCAGTCCTGTTGATCTATCCACACCTGGATTCAATGTACAATTAAAATCCCCTGCTATTATATGTTGCCCTGTAAGTGATGATAAGATGAGAAATAAATTAGCAAAGAACTTCTGATCATCTATATTGGGACCATATAAGTTCACAAGATTTATATTTTCTAATAGCAAAGAACCTTGAATGATTACATATCTTCCAAATTTGTCTCCAATTACATTTTTCACTTGAAAAGGAACTGATTTATGTATGAGAGTCATAACTCCCCTGGCTCGGGATGAAAATGAAGAGGTGAATACACTTCCCTGCCATCTACTCCTAATTCTTTTAACATCCTCCTCTATCAGATGAGTTTCTTGTAAAAACACAATTCTTGAACCCATGTCCTTTATTTTATTCATAACTTGTTTAAGTTTTTTTAAATTTTGTAGACCTCTGCAATTCCATGAAGTTAAATTAAGATTAACACTTTGGTCCATGATCAATAGAGAGTTTGGGATTACCTTGCAGTGTAAACATGCTCATACAGAGAAGCAAAAACATGAGTGGTTGAACATTCATCCTACAAACTACACACAAACAAATTTCCCCTTCCCACACTTGTGGCAAACCCCCCAAAATCAAAAGAAAAATTCTGTCTCCCGATATAGCCATCGACCGTTCCACACCCACGGGGAACAGCCTAAGCCACTCCTTCTTCATCCTCCCAATCACCCTAACTCTACTGCTTTTAATGACGTAACATTAACTCTCCTCTGTAGTTTTCCAACTTAACTCCAAAATTTTTAACAACTTTGTACATCATAGTTTTTTTTTTTTTGTTTGTTTGTTTTGTTTTGTTTTTTTAATATATAATACAATCTATATTTTGTAAACTTACTATTTACTTCAAGTCAGTCAGATGCCTGTGCAAATGCTTAATTATTCTACCTTATATTTTGTTCATGCTTAGCTCCCACCAGTCTCTTCTTCTTCTTTGATCTTCTTGATGAACTCCTGCGCCTCCTCTGGGGTCTTGAAGATGTGGGTTCTGCCCTCATACGTGGTCAGCAGTCTCGCAGGATAGATTACACCATGACGAATCCCAAGGTTGCGCAGCTCCTTACGTACGGGATCAAACTGCTTCCTCAATTGCTGGATTCCTGTGGCCAAATCTGGGTAGAACCGCACCTGCTGGTCCTGGTGTTTAATCTCTCCTTTTTTAGCTCGTGCAGCGTTGAAGATCTTCATCCTGTCTCTATTGTTAAGAAACTTCATAATTAAGGTCCTCGGCGGTCCCTTATCTCTCCGTGGGCCAATGCGATGTGCTTTTTCCAGAACCACTGCTGATTGCAACTCCTCGCTGCCCAGCACCTCCGGAATCCACTTTTCCAGAAAGGAACATACGTCCCGACCTTCTGATTCCTCTGGAAGACCCACCAGCCTCAAATTATTCTGTCTCGACCGAGATTCCAAATCCAAAATATTATCTTCCAGAGATTTATTTTTTTTTTCCAAAGTGCGCACCTTTAATTGAAGACGGGTGACGTCATCTTCAGCACTAGCGAGACGGAGCTCCATCTGCGCCGTTCGTTCTACACAGTCACCCAATTCCTTTCTTATTCCTTCCAACGCTGTCATAATCCCATCAAATCTAGAGGAAAAGTCCGCTCTCATTGAACTCATGGCAGCCATCAGCGCATCTGCGCCATTCCCCGCAGAAATCGCAGCGTTGCCAGCCTCCTCCGCCATATATGGAGCCCTGTTTGCTGCGTCACAGACCTGAAAGTCCGTTAATTTGGACTGTTTCGGCGGCTCGCTTTTTCCTTTTCCTGGTTTTCCAGCCTTAGGCTTCGCCGACATATCCTCGCCCAAACGCTGGGATACGTTCTGTCCCAAATGAGAGAGTTATTTGCCGATTTTTTTTCTCCAGGAGCAGAGCAGAGCGAGACACGTCCGTCCTACGTGGCAGCCATAACCGGAAGTCAGAAATGCAGATTTTATTGATTTTTCCCTACCTCGGTATTCACCTTTGGTAAATGATTTTTTATGCAGATCCACGACTTGTTCAGTTATCCTGCTAAAGGAATAACAACCTCCTCTAAGTTACTAATGCAAATACACATTTCAGGCATGCTGTAGGTGTTTTTGTGAAGACCTTCTAATAACGTCAGATTTATAAGAAACTAAAAGTTACTCTCGACTTCCGGTTATGGCTGCCACGTAGGACGGACGTGTCTCGCTGTGCTCTGCTCCTGGAGAAAAAAATCGGCAAATAACTCTCTCATTTGGGACAGAACGTATCCCAGCATTTGGGCGAGGATATGTCGGCGAAGCCTAAGGCTGGAAAAACAGGAAAAGGAAAAAGCGAGCCGCCGAAACAGTCCAAATTAACGGACTTTCAGGTCTGTGACGCAGCAAACAAAACTCCATATATGGCGGAGGAGGCTGGCAACGCTGCGATTTCTGCGGGGAATGGCGCAGATGCGCTGATGGCTGCCATGAGTTCAATGAGAGCGGACTTTTCCTCTAGATTTGATGGGATTATGACAGCGTTGGAAGGAATAAGAAAGGAATTGGGTGACTGTGTAGAACGAACGGCGCAGATGGAGCTCCGTCTCGCTAGTGCTGAAGATGACGTCACCCGTCTTCAATTAAAGGTGCGCACTTTGGAAAAAAAAAATAAATCTCTGGAAGATAATATTTTGGATTTGGAATCTCGGTCGAGACAGAATAATTTGAGGCTGGTGGGTCTTCCAGAGGAATCAGAAGGTCGGGACGTATGTTCCTTTCTGGAAAAGTGGATTCCGGAGGTGCTGGGCAGCGAGGAGTTGCAATCAGCAGTGGTTCTGGAAAAAGCACATCGTATTGGCCCACGGAGAGATAAGGGACCGCCGAGGACCTTAATTATGAAGTTTCTGAGCAACAGAGACAGGATGAAGATCTTCAACGCTGCACGTGCTAAAGGAGAGATTAAACACCAGGACCAGCAGGTGCGGTTCTACCCAGATTTGGCCACAGGAATCCAGCAATTGAGGAAGCAGTTTGATCCCGTACGTAAGGAGCTGCGCAACCTTGGGATTCGTCATGGTGTAATCTATCCTGCGAGACTGCTGACCACGTATGAGGGCAGAACCCACATCTTCAAGACCCCAGAGGAGGCGCAGGAGTTCATCAAGAAGATCAAAGAAGAAGAAGAGACTGGTGGGAGCTAAGCATGAACAAAATATAAGGTAGAATAATTAAGCATTTGCACAGGCATCTGACTGACTTGAAGTAAATAGTAAGTTTACAAAATATAGATTGTATTATATATTAAAAAAACAAAACAAAAACAAAACAAACAAAAAAAAAACTATGATGTACAAAGTTGTTAAAAATTTTGGAGTTAAGTTGGAAAACTACAGAGGAGAGTTAATGTTACGTCATTAAAAGCAGTAGAGTTAGGGTGATTGGGAGGATGAAGAAGGAGTGGCTTAGGCTGTTCCCCGTGGGTGTGGAACGGTCGATGGCTATATCGGGAGACAGAATTTTTCTTTTGATTGTGGGGGGTTTGCCACAAGTGTGGGAAGGGGAAATTTGTTTGTGTGTAGTTTGTAGGATGAATGTTCAACCACTCATGTTTTTGCTTCTCTGTATGAGCATGTTTACACTGCAAGGTAATCCCAAACTCTCTATTGATCATGGACCAAAGTGTTAATCTTAATTTAACTTCATGGAATTGCAGAGGTCTACAAAATTTAAAAAAACTTAAACAAGTTATGAATAAAATAAAGGACATGGGTTCAAGAATTGTGTTTTTACAAGAAACTCATCTGATAGAGGAGGATGTTAAAAGAATTAGGAGTAGATGGCAGGGAAGTGTATTCACCTCTTCATTTTCATCCCGAGCCAGGGGAGTTATGACTCTCATACATAAATCAGTTCCTTTTCAAGTGAAAAATGTAATTGGAGACAAATTTGGAAGATATGTAATCATTCAAGGTTCTTTGCTATTAGAAAATATAAATCTTGTGAACTTATATGGTCCCAATATAGATGATCAGAAGTTCTTTGCTAATTTATTTCTCATCTTATCATCACTTACAGGGCAACATATAATAGCAGGGGATTTTAATTGTACATTGAATCCAGGTGTGGATAGATCAACAGGACTGGATTGTACGCACATTGGATGTAGGATGACTATTAATCATTTTATGAAAGAATTGAGATTGTTAGATATATGGAGAGAAATGAAACCACAAGTTAAAGCCTATTCTTGTTATTCCAGTACCTACAAGACATTCTCACGTATTGATTATTTTTTGATTTCCACAGAATTAAGGTCCAAGATTCAAAACTGCTTTTATGATAACATCGTGATCTCTGATCATGCACCCTGTTGTCTAATATATGTAGATAAAAAATTGACAAAGGAATCAGGTAGATGGCAATTTCAGCATAAATGGCTTCAGGATGAGGAATTTGTCAAGTATATAGAAAAACAGATAGACGAGTTCTTTGACATCAATACTACACATACATCAGCATGTGTAAAGTGGGAGGCTTTCAAAGCTTCTATTAGGGGACATATTATTAGTTATACAGGATCAAAATCTAAGAAGACTCGAGAGGAGAGAGCTAAATTGGAACATAAAATAAAAAATCTTCAGGAAAAAGTGTATGCAGGAAGTGACCCAAGGTTGGAGAATGAATTACTGATTTTGAGAGCTGAATACGACAAAAAATCAGCGAATAGAGCTGCCTCGAGTCTTCTAAGATTGAAACAATCTTTTTATGAACAAGGTGAAAAATCAGGAAAATTATTAGCATGGCAGATTAAACAATTGGAAATTAAAACACCAATTACCAGTATTATAAGTAAGGGACAGGTAGTTATAGATCCTTTAGAAATTAATAGAGCCTTTAGAGATTACTATGAAAAATTATATGATACCAAAAATGAACCTGATTTAACAAAACTAAATGGGTTTTTGAACGAACTATCTATACCGTGTATTCCAAATGAAAACAGGGAGATATTGGAGTCTAAAATTAGTCAAGAAGAAGTTGGGCTAGCCATTGATAATATGAAATCAGGAAAAAGTGCAGGACCAGATGGTCTTCCAGTTGACCTTTATAAAAAATTTAAGAATAAATTAATAAAACCTTTTTTGGAAATGGTTTTAGAAGCATTTCAAAATAATAATTTACCATCATACATAAATAATGCCTTAATTATACTGCTGCCAAAACCAGGTAAGCCCTCTAATAAATGTGAAAATATGAGACCAATAAGCCTATTAAACGCCGACCTTAAGATAATCTGTAAAATTTTAGCAAGACGAATACAAGAAATTTTACCAAATATTATTAATCGAGATCAGAATGGCTTTATAAAGGGTAGACAAGGCTTCCATAATGTAAGAAGACTATTTAATATTATTTATTTTAATAAAGAAGCACCGGATACAGCTCTCCTATCATTGGACGCCGAAAAGGCCTTTGATAGAGTTGAATGGCCCTTTCTTTTTGAAGTCCTACAAAGGTTTGGACTTGGAAATAATTTCATAAAATGGGTTCAAATAATATACAATAATGCTACAGCAGAAATCCTAACAAATAACAATATTTCAAAACCAATAAAAATCAATAGAGGATGTCGACAAGGCTGTCCACTTTCACCTTTACTGTTTACTATGGCAATTGAACCTTTAGCGATAGCGATACGTTTACATTCACAAATATATGGAATTAAAGTTGGACCAACAGAACATAAAATCTCCCTGTACGCCGATGATATAATTTTGTTTATGTCGAATCTAAAAAAATCAATTCCAACCTTGTTGAATTTAATAAAGAATTTTGGGGAAGTATCAGGATATAAAATAAATAAAACTAAATCTTCAATATTAATGCTAAATGAGACCCAGAGAAATTACCCAGCCCCTGAGGTAAATCAATTCAATGTTGTAAATCAGTTTAAATATTTAGGAATCCAAATTATGCCTAAGCTAGAATCAGTCGCCAGTGTCAACTATGAAGCCTTAATGTCAGATATCAGTGAGTTAACTCAGAGATGGATGTCACTACGG